>CM034148.1:640687444-642185474 GCA_019776745.2 Taxus chinensis | reverse complement strand
AGAAGAGCACATGAAACCATACGCAAGTAAATTAAAAAGAGACAATACATAATGACACATTATTTTTATGTGGGAAACCCAAAATAGGAGAAAACCCACTGAAATTAGAGAACTAACTTGGAAAATTTGTCCTATGGAGTTACAATGATTTAAAGTTGAGCTATTACTCAAATTTTTAGGCTAAAACCCCAAGAATAAAATCAAGATACAACTTTATGATTTAGTAATATTCTACTTGCATGGAAGCTATAACTCCCAAATTGATTCAGTCAGCAACCACTGACCTTCTGCAAGCTATAACTTTCAAGGAAGGTACAACTCCCTCCTACTAAGAAACCACTTGGATTTGTTCACAAGTTTGATCACTTAAAGTTTTTTGTATTCACACAACTGATTGCGACCACTAAATTTACACATAAACTTCCTTGTTACTCCTACAATTTCATCAAACAATAAAATTTTTGCTCACATTTCACATACTATTTGATCTCTTGAATCATTCACTATTTGATCTAGGCTTTCCAAAACAATACCCTACTCTTTGAATTGCTCTCTAACTTCTTGGATCATATAATATTCATTTCATAAGGATATATCTCACTTTTCAAGATGATTCAACATCCTATGATAGTTTTCACTTATGTTTCAGTCAAATACTCCTTTGTCTTCACCTATGTCTCAGTAAAGAATACACTTTCATGACCACTTTATCTTTTCCTTCACTCTCTAAATCTTTTAGTCATAAAAAATTCTTTTGTATTCTCTTCCCTAAACCTTACATGTTCAAAATCCACATTGTCTTATGTATTAATTCTTTAAATAGTCACATTTTCATAGTCTTATCTTTGTTTTTGTATGAACACACACACTACCTTCTTCTAACCATTCACTCCTTTGTCTTTTACTTAGCTAAAACTTCATTCACTTGCTTAATTTTCCATTCACATCTCTTAAACATTATTTTTTTGTTCAACACAACTCACTTGTCTGATAGTCTCCTTCATAGTATTCAAAAACACAATTACCTATTATATGACTTTTCATATTATGTCTACTCACCATCTTACTCAAAACAAATTTCATATACTTGAACTCGTCTTACTTGGAAGGTTATTGTATGCACCTCATTTTAAAAATTCTACATTGTTGGAAAATGTAAAAATACCTAATGATGATAAACTATCAATTCCAGTGATGTTCAAGTCCAATTCCTCATTTGCAACATGTTTTTAGCTCACTTGTGTTTTCCCCTAGATATCTCTGCTTTCGTTTATCATTTTTACAAATTTTACTTGGCCTTCTCACTTTAAGTGATGGAACCGCATCATTGGTTATGTAACCGTTGTTTTTCCTTAAGAAGTGGTTGTGTAACCACTAGTTTGCGTAGACCATTGGTTTCATGTGTTTTCTCCTGAGACTTTTCCATCGTGTTTTGAATGTGTTTCATCTTCTTCAAACTAATTTTTAGTGCATGTTTCTTGACCAAAGTGGTTTTTCGTGGGCTTGTTATATGCTTATAAACTTCTCCTTCCCTTCCTATTGTTATTTATGGGTTAACTTCCCCTTCTTTGAGTGATGTGGAATTCATTGGCTGCCAAGTGGGTTGGACCACTTCTTTGCCTATTTTCTATAAGATCCAAGCTTCTTCCCCGAAGCATTGGTTGGAGTTCAATGTTTTGGAATTGTATTGATATGTTGTCGTAATCCTACCAAGAAGTACACAAGTAAGCAAAAATATCTTTCCTTATTACTCTCTTTCCTACATTACTACCAGACTGCCTGCAAACCAGCTAGCTCCAACACTCTCTCTCATTCTTTCCATACATTTCCAGCACAGTTCCCTGGAAACATTTGAACATTCATTGGAAGAAGAATCTGAGGGGACATTAAAATCATTACCAGCACTAGATTTTTCCTAATACAACATTCCCATGTTGGACATGTTATTAAATTCCTAGAGGTTTCTTTCATTTTCTTAGATAGATTCAATAGCATTTTACAGTAGCTTCTTTTGCAAAGCTTCTATTGAGGATTTATTCTCAGCTCATCCCTGTGGATTTTTCTAGGAAGAATTTGGAGGAGGTTATCACCACAATTTTTTGTTAATCCTACACAATTCATTAACCTATAATTTCCATTTCTTCATTTAGAAAGATTCTATTTTACTGGGGAAGTTTCAGGAGAAGAATTGCTTTTGAGAATATTTTTATTCTTCCCATAACTCTGAGGTAGAATTATAAGAGGAAGCATCCACAATTACAAATTAGGAAAAGCATTTTTTTATTAGATTAGAGTAAATCCTCTGTAATAGGGAATTATCCACATTTGGTTGTTTTACTATTTAGTTTGATTTGTTTAATAGTAGAAGCAATTTCATTTAATTAGAAGTTAAATTATCTATGCATATTTCTTCTATTTCCCAGTAAACATAAAAATACAAAAATATTATATTAGATTAATTAGTTTTCTTTTATTTGTCTTATTCTCTTTATTTAAAATACTTGAAAATACACAAAAACAAATAGAGTAAGTTTTCTTCCTTTGTTAAATTAACTATTTCACATCCAAATGACCATCCATGGCCCCAGGAAACCTATATATTATGTGTGTCATTGAAAAATGCCAAAACCAAACCTAGCTCCTCAGTTAGTAGACATTGACCAAGACCTCAGAGACCTCATTTTCTAGACCACCCCACTTCCGCTAGTTATTATATAACAATTGACGGCTTTGAAAGTCAAACAAAATAGTGCTTAAGAATTATAGAAAATTAAACCTAATCAGAATTATATATCCTATGATTCACCCATCCATCATGCTCATACATTTTCTCTCACACCTCCATGACCTTATCTAGAGACTTCTACGAGTCAAACGTAGGACATTTCCCATGGGTTCAGAGGGTGTTTAGGGATAATGAAATTAACAGAAGCCTTTGTGTGTAAATCCTCCTTAATCATTCCATTTCACCCACCCAAGTTAGGCAAGCCTTCATCGCCCTAGACATGCATATTCCCATAGTGCCCATACAGGACATTCTATTTCATTGACTCGCTTGTTAGCCATTATCAACCATTTTCATACATTTCACCTATTTGCCATATTTATCCATTTCATATTGACTGTCCTAGCATGACCTTGGGAGGTCGAGTGCATCCTAGGGTCACGTGTTAATTCTTAGACATAAAAAATTGTTGAACCTAATGTGAAGGACTAGTTCCTTTTCATTTCATCTATTTATTTCTTCTTTCTTCCATCTTTATCCTCTCTCATTATTCTATGGGTGTTTATACACCTCTCAAATATGTCGGGTCAGGTATACGGTAGACCCATTTTGGGTCTTGAAGAATATTATTACTAGATGTGTATATAACAGTCACCCTCACTATCATGATGAGATAATAACTACTCATCTAATTTTCCTTCACCTCACACTCCTTCTCCTCAAGGTGCTAAAACTGGGATCATCAGATTAGAATTGAGGATATTGATCAACCAAACTATATCCCACAATTAGGTTTCTCTAACTCTAATAATATGACGTTTAAGGGAGAACAAGGGTCTTACTCACATATTTTGTCCAGACCCTCAAATCAACATGCAATTTGATCCCACTTCTTCCTATTTTTCACCAAACGAAGAATTCCTAGCATGCCTCACTCAAAGAAATGAGCGTCTTAATGCCATAGACCAATCCTTAGATAAGATGCAAGGGTACAATTATGTTTTTCTTCATAACAACGATCTACCCCTCCTCCTACAATAAATTATACATCTAAAGAGGGGTGGCCTCCAAAGGATCAATTCATGGCAGGACATCATGTTCATTTGCTCCCTAACAAGACTCAAAATACACCCAATTCAAATGAAACACCTTTGATGAGAGATGTGATTTCAATGTTGGTGGATAGAATTAGGGAACAAGAGCTTTCCTAATCTTATCATTCTACCTAGTTTTTAGGGCAAGGAAAAGTGCCCCCACCATGTTCAGAATCATGGTTACGTGTCTTCCGCACCATCACCTCCTCCAGTCTACATGGGTGCTCCTAGCCTTGGAGACCTCATCATTGGATTGGGAATGTTGGGTATGCCCCCCCAATTCCTCATATGAGTACCCACCATAAGGACCAATCAGAAGTGCATTCTTGAATGCCATTTGAACCAGCAATGTGACTTTCCCTGGTTTTTTCCCAACCAACCCATATCAAAAAAATGTTCCCCCATACCTTCATATGTATTCTAAATCACTGACAAGGGGACATGTTTTCATTTCTTGGATCATACACTTAGACTCAGGGGGTGCTTTATTCCCTCATAAACACCTTCGCTACCCTTCACCAACTTGTTATTTCAATTCCACTTCTCCCTCAAGGGTCATCCATGGTTGAGTCCTACGCAGTGGATACGTATTCTGAATATCTTAAGGAGCCCCTTGACTTTACCATACCAAGTGTAATGTTGCCACAACCTTTGTTTAGACCTCCCAAAGTTAAAATGGGACGGTGATCCAAATGCTCACTTTAAATAATATGAGTAAGTTTTGAAACACGCCTATACGGGAAGGGTTAAAGAGGAAACATATGGAGGGGTCAATAAGATGAGCACGCTGGATGATAGATTTTACATGTGGGAGATGAAATGAAGAGAGCGTAAGGACTACTGTAGAAAGGAAAAAAGACTTAGTCATTTTTGGGTAATGGGCTGAATATAGACATGGAGTGTGTGAAAACCAAGGGAATTTTGTAGTCAAAAAGACTATATTTTTGGAAGAAGGAACTTCTAGTTCGAACTGAAGAATGAGAGATAATAATATGATTAAAACTATAGTTAAATATAAATGATTTATTAGTATGTGAAGCTTGCATGCTTCCTTAGTTGCTTTTGTCGCGACATATGGCTATTTTGAGTAAAAAACCTATTTTGAGAGTGCATGGGTGGTTAAGGGAAATTCCCCACCTCCAATATATATCTATTTTTTTACTATGTTTTGGGATGAGCATGATCATCGGGTCATATGTGTTAGAGTTATGATGTCGGCTTATGAGTGCGCATGACCTATGACAATATTATGTATGTATTCAGCTACTGGTTTATCATAATACAATGGAACATTATGGTTAGATATTGATTGTTGATGTCTCTTATCATAGTTATGGTGTGGTGAATTTGGTATTAATCCTTATCTGATCTGTATGTTTGCTTATTATCTGTGTTTCCAAAGTGAGTTCATGGATTTGATTATTAGGATGGGATATGCTCTTTGGGATGTGGTTATTATGAATATGCATGCTAAAACCTCTGGTAAGATAGTAATAAAGAGGGACCTAGTACCTTTTTACACTTTAGGTGAGTGCTCAGATCTAATTGAGTGATGTGTCAATGCGTATAGGGTTTAAGTTAGAAAATAATACTACGTTTTGTTTATGTTGTTAGGATCTATTTTCAAACAGTTTACCATGATGTTAGGATATCTTTTTAAACAATTTACCATGATGTTGCATGATGATGGCGTATCAATTTACTCTCACGGCCATTGAATATTGGGTTATTGATGGACAATATTAGTTTGTACACAGAGATACAGTACTAGACCATATTTTAATTCATATGTGTGGGTTGAGGAACATATTTATCATGAGATTTATGAGTAATTCTTCTCTTGTTTTTTTTCAATAGATTTATATGATTGGATGTCAGTGTATGCATCAAGGAAGATGGGAATTATAGACCAAGGACTTAGACATAGGAAGATTCTTAGGATTTGTTTGATGTAGATGAAACTTGGATACATGTTATAGATCATTGGTGGGCTAGTGTTGTGCGTAGTTATAATTTAGAGTATGTTGTGTCTACATATTCTTGTCTGGAAGTTGTTGAATTTGAATTCCTATGCGTGAGCCCAGAGGATCTTAATTACGCACTATCACTTTAGCATTTAAATTTTTGATGGTGGTGCTAAGTTTAGAGAACCTACCTATGGATGGATAAATACCCCATTGCGTGTAGAGGCAGGATTAAGTGTGGTGAAAGATGGTAGACCTTTCCGTAGAAAGGTAGAGAGAAAAAATGTGGCTTAAGTATAATGAGGCACGTGAGAATTTTTTTTCAAAGAAGCTCGATATTGAGGAGTCTATGGATTTGTGAAGGATGATGTGTCACGAAGGATTTGAAGATGACGTGGAAGATATGGAGCCAAAGTATCAGGCTCTCCCCCACTTAGGTAAGCGAAGTAGAGAATCCCCTTCAGCTTCTGATGAGGTAACATCTAATGAGGAAATAATAAGGATTGTGGGTGTGCATCTAATCCCACCTAGCTAACTAGCCCTTGCGCTTGGTGTTCAGGTTCCAAAAGTAACTATTGATAAATAGAAAAGTTTAGGTAATCGAATAGCTTTTGGTAGATATGTTAGGAATATTACTAGCATAAACATTATTTAGTGGGTGGAATTAATTTTGTGTGTTGTATATTGTTTATATGAGTTGCTATTATAACAACTCACATTATTTGTATTATATTGGTTTTGGAGTTGTTACGAGTTTTTAAAACAAATCATATAGTTTAGGTGAGTGGTTATAAGATCCATAATAGGATTCCAATATTTTAGAAAAGATATTTCCTATATAAACACTTATATGTAATATGAAGAATTAAACTTATTTAATATCATTCATGATTAATTTGTAACAATTTGATTGATTTCCTTCATCTAGTATCAGAGCAAGTACGCAACCTTGAGAAGTGTTGATGGACAACACTATCTTCCATTGTCCCTATGTCTGTAAAATGTTTGGTATGCAAGAAAATACTATCACATTGGTGTATATTATTTTCCAAATATTAGTTTGTTTTTCTAGAGAAGAGGTATAATATTATTTAGCATACAAAGATCCGTGAGTCTTATAGGTAACACATAAAGCAAGATAAATGCTCAGAAACGACGTGGAATTATAGCCTTAGTTATTGATCTGTGTGTGGACAGTTTGAAGACCATGTAGTTTATACTATTCATTTTGATCTGATATACATGATTTGAAAGTCAAGAAAGTGTTCTCATGTATCTCGCTTCTTCAAATCAACACGTAGATGTGCATGTTTTGTGTTATTTTGTGTATTCAAGAATACATTCCACCTGAGGATAGCACACGTAGATGGAATTCTTATTCAATTCAACTATGTATCGTCTCTTCTAATATGTGCTTCCACTTCTAGACAGCGGCACCCATAATCTCATTGATAGTCTGTTAGTTGATTATATATTCATACAAGATCTGTATTTCCTTTCAATGCTTTTGTGTTCTATTTTCATCCAAAATCATACCACACCCCTGTAGAACTTAATGTGAATATGGATTTAAAGGATCCTAGCCCTGTTGAAATAACTCACAGATCAAGCCACATTTATCATTGCATTGGATAATCAGCACATGGTTTCATGTTAGAGATTGTCAATCCCTATGTCGCCAACTTGACTCCTCTTTCAAACCAAATTCTCTATAGTTGATTTCATAACATTTTTCCATGCATAAATATTTGGATCTATTAACACTGAGCTTATATTTATCCAGGTGGACTTAAATTTTGAACGGTGCATAATTTGCATAAAGGTCAAAATATAAAAGAATTTTCACATTATAGTTGAATGTGTAAGGAATTCAAGTGAGTACTAGTATTTAAAAAAAAAAAAAGGGATCATAAATTAAGTTTTTGTTTAGGCATAAACATTGTCTTTTAAGTATACATTATTATAATTTCATGGCTTTAGATGTTTAGATAGTTCATAGTCTATATTGGCAAGAGGTGTAAAGCCATGAATAATTTTTTAATACTTCATTGTGTTATTCATGTCAAAATATATTTTTAGAGTCATTGTAAATTTTCATTTTGTGGTGTTGTTAGTTGATACTGTGAGTTGGAGTTATAAAATTGTCAAATTTGTGTCATTGTAAAAATTTGAAAACAAAAAAAAAAAACTTTACGGACACATTTTCACTTGTACACAACATCCATGTTATGGGGATAATTTGAATAATGAGCTCCAAGATTAAATCTGGCTAAGTTGATAGCTTCACACGAGAGGATGGAGGCATAAGAGGATGGAGGAAAAGCAACATCCTCTTGTCAATCACCAACGACGGGGCCACACAGATGGTTTGGTGGCATTTTTTTCAGTTGTGTGTGTTTCAGAGTTCCTATTTTTTTAGTGTGTTGGTTTGTTGAATAAACCTCTTTTCAAAATTTTGGTGAAGTTTCATATTTTTAGAAAACTCACTATTGGGGAGAAGGAGAAGATTTTGAGGTAGACTCAAGTGATGGTTATCCAATTAGTTCAAAGCTTGTGGATCTTGGAGATTTAGAATTTGGGCTCCCAGGGAGGAAGGTAAAGTCCCACATGAACCCAAAGAGGAAAGGAACATTCTTGCATAATGCAGGTTGACACTATGCCTTTATGAGGGTAAAGAGATAATCTATGGGGTTTATACCTGTTCTAAGCATTGCTTTCAGGAAGTGGTTCAACTTCTTCAAAATATGGTTTTTCCCCATGTTCACATTAAGGGGGTGAATATTTGGAATTAATAACCCCTTCACAATAAGGGGGTGAATGTTAGGAATATTACTAGTGTAAACATTATTTAGTGGGTGGAGTTATATTTGTGTGTTGTATATTGTTTATATGAGTTGTTATTATAATAACTCGAGTTATTTGTATTGTATTGGTTTTGGAGGTGTTATGAGTTGTTAAAAAAACTCGTATAGTTTAGGTGAATGGTTATAAGAGCCATAATAGGACTCCTATATTTTAGGAAAGATATTTCCTATATAAACACTTATATGTAATATGAGGAATATAACTTATTGAATATCATTCCTAATTAATTTATAACAATTTGATTCATTCCCTTTAAGATATAATTTCCCTTTGAATACAAAATTACATCATGTAACACATACATTTATGGCATCAAAGGTGACAACATCTTTTCTATTTGGAGGAATATTTTCTAGTGCATCATCAGGGAAGAGTGTGGGCACGCAGAACCTTAGAAACATCTCTAGAAGTACTACAGCTTCACAAACTATAGGAGTTCAATTTAGTACTACAATTGGGATGTAAGGAAGTACATCCACTGGTCTGGCACTCACTGCTAGGGGATTAGGAGGTGGTTCATGAGGATCAGGTGGTTTTGGTGGTGGAGGAAATATTGGCGGGGGTTCTCATTCCAGAGTTGGTGGACAAGGTTCGTGCCCCCATCATCCACAATAGATATTTTACAAGACTTCTCTTCAATTCCAAGAATATAGAGGTATTGAGGATGCTACAGAGCATGCACACAAGTGTGAGATACTATGGCACGCTAAGGGAATCAAAACTCTTGATTGTAAGGAAAGTTAGTTTGCTACTACTTTACAAGGGTGTGTGCATAGTTGGTATAGGAAGCATGACCTAAATCAAACTATTATGGATTAGATTACAATGTGTTACATGATGCCTTCTTGGATGAGTTCCATATTCTTGAGTTTGAATAGAAAATCATCAGTTCACTGAAGGAGATTAAACAAGGCATGGATGAGATCGTAAGGGAGTATGATACACATTTTAAAACCTTATTATCCAAATTGTCTTATGATATTCATCCCAGTCATCATGCACAGTGGTTTTTTGGTGCATTTATAACACCTTTTAGAAGGGTGCTCTCTCATAAGAATTTTATGGATCCTCACGAGGCTTTAGAAGCAAATCTATGTGCTAAGAAATTTGAAAGCATAAACAATGGAGTTATCCCATTATTAGAGGCACATATAACATCTATAGTGAATAAGTTGGATAAACCTTCAATCAATTCGGCTCATGAGATGTGTAGTGGAATATAGTGTACAAATTACGAGGTTGAAGGACATACTAATGATATTTCTCTCATAGATCGGTGTGCACCATGTTGTTGGATTGTGAGATCTCTCACTTAGATCATGATTCCAGTAAATGCTCATTTTTGTTGTGTCAGATTCAGAAGAACATGTCTTATTAATGGAAGATTTGTAAGTCTCACACTCATGATGTAGAGAATTGTAGATTGATTGATTAGATTCATGAGGCTATTAAGACCGATGTGCACCATACTAGAGTAGTCGATGGGTATAAGGAACATGGAGAACAACATAATGAGATGCACAGTACTAGGGATAATAGGAATAGAGGTTTTTGTTATGGATATAGAATTCAAGGTTACGGCAGAGGAAGAGGAGGATTTCCTAGAGGAACTTGTTTTACTTTTGGATCTCATAATCATTATCAGCGTGAATTCCCTTAGAATGTGTTTTGATCCTGGTGTAGAAAAAAACATAAGTTTGAATAATTCCCTAAATTATACAAGCATAAGAAAACAACACAAGAAAGATAAGGGAACAAATATGAGTAAGATACATTGCAGGGATGGAGATAAATAGAAGCTAAAGGTTGGGCTTAATTTTGAATTACAACTAGTGTTAGTTACCACACGCGCTAAGGTTACATGCACCCATGAACCTTTGAAGTATAAACTGACTATAACAAAGAAATAATTCATCAATACAAAGTACCTTGATGTTGAACATTAGAAAGAGGTTTACCTAGAGAATATGGATGTGATTAGGAATCTACAGGGGGAAATTCAAGGTTTGAAGGAACAGGCACACGTGATGGAACGCACTAATAATGTTGAAATCCCACAAAAGGATGTAGATGATTTAAATTAAGTCTACATAATGTTGTGACATGATAACATAATCCCCTTGTTAAGAAAGTGGTTGAGATAGAAAGTTCCACGCGCAGGTAATGAGTGCAAGAGGTATATTTTTCATGAAATTTTTTCTCCCCATAATCATGAGTATGATAAAGATATTACATTGAATTTGGTCATAGATGGATGTCTTATAAGTAACATTTTGATAGATACATGTGAAGAATTTAATGTACTCACATTGGATGCTTGGAATCAAACGGGAAGACCACCATTGCAGCCTTCCTCAAATGTGTTGTATATGGAAAACATAACTAGGTCTAATCCTATTGGGGTGTTAAAATATGATATTATTATGATTCAAGGAGCCAAGTTTACTGAGGAATTTGAAGTATTAGATATTTCAGAGGAAGATAGTTTCCCATCGTTACTTTGGTGCCCTTAGTGTTATGCAAATAATGTAGATTTATACTTCAACAATTGGTACATTAGTTGTGAGAACAAAGAAGAGCATGTCATTACACCCTTGACATATGAAAAGGCTACCCTATATGTTGAACCTTTGAGTGGGGAATACTTTAACAAGATATACGCGTGTACAATAAGAGACCCTGAGGTAATTGAGCCATCTAAGGAAGGTGTGATTTAATGGAATGATACTCATTTAGTAAGTGATACTATAAGTATTTCCTATGACAAATGGGTGATCAAATGTATGAATTAGTTGGGTGAGGGATGAAGGATATTGTTACTCATGTGGTCATGTTGCATGTCGTTAGGTACTTGAGTCATAACTAGGTACCTTGGTACACTAGTGAAGGAAATCCTGATGTATTTTGTGTGCCATGGAGGACCAATGGAAGAATGAAAGAGATAAAAGAAATATGTTGGTTTATACCCTATGCAGGACAATAACACGTTGGTGGACTACACACAAAGACAAATTATTGGCATGGCGAGAGGTGAGAATCACCTTCTCTACTAGGTTTTTAAGAAATAATGTACGTTCACATATATGTGAATTCCATGGGAAGGATTATGCTTTGCACCATGTTCAGAAGTGTGACAGACTTTGGACAGAGGGGTAAGAGGCCTTATTACCATCAATCTGGGTACATAACTTCTACACAACCCTAAGCGCTTGTGCGCATGCATGGTATGTCCATGTAGAGTTGACATGAGAGATAGTTAATTGGTAGGAGATGACCTCTGGTATGATCCATACTTTTGATTACTTATCTACTAAACCTTTAGTCAATGAAGCAATTTAGATTATAAAATGCCCTATTATGGGAGATAGCATGAAGGATGCAGAACTTATTTTATACATTTTTAAAGAGATGGATTTGGAGGTGTGCACCTTGACCATGAAGAAAATGAAGAAGAAGAAATGGTCTACTCCTAGGAAGAGAAGGAAAGGGGTAAACTGGTATGTAAAATAGATGATGATAATTAGGACAATAACCTAGATGTTCACCATACTGAAGGTGCATGCAAAGTGAAGGAACCAATAGATGAAAAGGCGTACGCGTATCATGAGCCTATGAAAACAAATAAAATTTACATTGGGAAATATGTAGAGCCTAAAGAATCCATTATTGGTGATTACTGATCAGAGCAGGAAGTGGTGAAGATTATTGAGCTATTGTGTGACTTTCAGGACTTTTTTGCACGCGGTTATCATGATTTAAAGGAAGTACACCATTCTTTAGGTGAGATGTGAATCTAGCTTAAGGAAGGTGTGTGCCCAATTAAGAAGAGGCCTTACAGGATGAATCCTAATTTACACATCCAGGTTTAGCAGGAAATTGATAACATGTTTAAGTCTAGTATAATTATAATTATTGAGTCAAAATGGGTTATTCCCATGGACATTAGTATAAAAAAAGATGAAAGGATAAGGATTTGTGTGGATTATAGAGAGATAAATGCTTCGTGTGTTATTGATCCTTTTCCTACCCCATTTACTGAGGAAATCCTGGAAGGAGTTATAAGGCATGAGTAATACTAATTTACTAGTTGGATTCTCTGGGTATCATCAGGTGTGTATCACTAAATATGACCAAGAAAAGATAACTTTGGCCACTGAATGGGAAAGTTTTACAAATATATTTATGCCCTTTGGGTTAAAGAATGTGCCTGCAGTATTTTCACGCATTATTGTACAAGCATTTCAAGACTTCACTCATACGTATTTACAGGTATATCTAGATGATTGAACAATTTACGGTTTGGTTAAGGATCATTTTGATAATTTTAGGCTTATGTTTGAAAGGTGCAGGCAATTGAGTATCTATCTAAAAATTAAGAAATGTATCTTTGCGACCCTTTTGGCACTTTGTTGGGGCATATTATTTGTAAGGAAGGCTTGTTGGTAGATCCAACCAAGATTGTTGTGATCTTGGGATTGGAAGAAACTAAAAATAAAAGTGAAGTGCATAGATTTCTTGGTCATATAGGGTATTATAGGAAATTCATTAAGGGTTATGCAAATATTTTCGTGCCCTTGGAGGAACTTTTTAAGGCTAAGGGAAAATTATTTTGGCATGAACCAAAATAATAGGTGTTTGAAACACTAAAGGAAAGGTTGACCACTGTACCTATTTTATGCTTTCCTTCATGGGAAAAACCATTCATGTTCATTTGGATGCTTCTAGGATGGATATTTGCACCATGTTAGCAAAACTAGGTGAAGGGATTATAAACCACCCTATTTGTTTCGCAAGAAGAAATTTGACACCAGCTGAACAAAATTATACAACTACTGAGCGTCAAGATTTTTCCATGATTTATGTGTTGCATACGTTTTGAAAATACTTATTGGCTACACCTTTTATATTATTTACAGATCATATCACACTTAATTATTTGGTCAACAAGCATGTTTTACAAGGGTGCATTTATAGGTGGATACTACTATTTTAGGAATTTGAGTTTACAATAATTATGAAACCAAGAAAGAGTAACTTGTGGCCTGATCATTTTTTTAGGATCAATTCTAGTGTGGATGCGTAGATAATTGAGGAAACAATTTTAGATGTGCAACTCTTTAGATTGAATCACGCACCCAACGAGTTAGAAGATATTGTTATCTTTTTGCGAACAGGACATGCACCTGATGGAATGAAGACTTTGGAAAATAAATAACTTGTAATACATGTGACACCTTACTAGTTTATTGGTGGCAATTTGTATAATTTAGGTCATGATGAAGTTTTGAGCCGGTATGTACTAGAACATGAGCACGAGGCAATAATGGAAGAAGCTAAAGGTGGAATTGTAGATGGTCATTATGTAGGAGATGCCACTACGTGCAATATTCTGATGGCCGGTATTTTTTGGGAAACCTTATACAAGAATATTAAAGGATATTTCATGGTTTTTGATCATTTTCAGTGCCTTGGAAATCTTGGATCTAAAGATGAGATGCCTTTGAGACCTATTGCAAGTGTTGAACCTTTTGATAAATGGGCGATTGACTTTGTGGGTCCTATTTCCCCACTTGCACGTAGGACTAGTACGTGTTACATTATCACTTACACATATTATCTGACAAGGTGGGAAGAAGAAACACCTATTAAGGATTGCATGATAGCTATAACAGCAAGGTTTCTATGGGAAAACATTATCAACAGGTTTGGCTGTCTATTGAGCTTGACAAGTGATACGGGGAACTCATTTTCTTAATGATGCTATCAGAATATTATTGGATGAGTTTATGGTGGCACACCACAAGACAACCCCTATCATCTACAGGCCAATGGTACTATTGAGGATTTCAACAAGATATTGGGACATACATTGACCAAAACTTGTGATGTTGGAAGGAAATACTAGGATGATAAAGTATATTTTCTACTTTGGGTATATATGACAACTCATAAAAAGGTTAAATAAATGCACACCTTTTCAGTTGGTGTTTGGTGTAGAGGTTGTATTTTCTATTCAATTTATGATGTCATTCATGCGTATTACACACACAGGTGGACTAGATGATGAACAAGCACTTGAAGAGTGTATAGACAAACTGATGCAGTTGGATGAGATGTGTGTCATTGTATGATGGGGCCAGAAGATAGAAAAATCAAGACAGAAGGCATGCCATGATAGAAATATCAGGAGCAAATAATTTGAAGTAGGTAATATGGTTCTTTTGTATGATTCAAAGTTTATGTGCCACCTAAGGAAGTTGAAAGTTCATTGGTTGGGACTCTTTGTTCTAAAAAAGATACTTTATTCAAGCACTTGTTAGTTGTAGGCGCTGGTTGGCAATATTTTTCCCGGTTACTTCAATGGGAGTAGGATGAAGCCCTACTATAAATAATTCTTCTTAGTGTTTGTAATAAGGCGATATTTCCATTTAAATTAGATTTCCTTTAATGCATTTTTCATTATATGTGTTTCCTTTCATCGTTGTTATGCTTTGTCAATTCAGTTTAGTGTTTTGTTGTAATAAGTGCACTTACACACCAGTAGTTGATTATTAACTGAATTCATGCACAAAGGACCGCACATACATTTAGTGTGGAGTGGATCATAAGAAAAATCATGCATAAGAGAGTTGATGTTTACAAGGGCCTAAGAACTAAGGAGTGCATGTGTCAATAATGATGTTTTTTGTTGAAGTATAGTGTTAAGGTATCATAAGAGAAATTGTGATAATAAGGACAATGCCCAGAGGATAGTCCACGTATGATAAGTGAGTGCGTAGTGTAACGTGAGGTAGGAAGTATCATGGGTAACTACTTGGTTTGGAATGTAGAGGTTTATGAAATTCATCGTATGTAACGTGCATAAGGAAGTCTGTAGTAGTGGAAGTATTTTGCATGCTTGAAGGTTGCAGCTGAAATGCGAAATTATAGTGCGGTGGAAGAAAAATGAAAACTATAAAAAATTTGGGAAAATAAAATGAAAAATCCTAATTAAATGTAATAATATAGTGGCATTTGGAAAGTAATAAATGTGAGTAAAATTTGGAAACCTATAAATAGAGCATCGAGTTAAAATCATTTTTTACCTTACTTTGCATGAAATTTGTGAAGTGCTTTTGTGCAACCTAGGGAAAACTTGAGCAATTTTGTGAGAAATTGAGTGTTGAGTTGAATAATATTGAACCAAAGTGTGAAGGAGAACATGACCGAGTGAGAAGTGAGTTTCATTAGAGGTAATCCTACATATTAAGACAATGTGGTGTGGATTTGGAAGGAAACAAGACTTCTCTAGCTAGGGTTTCAATAATTAGGGCGTGACATACAGAATTTGAAATGGGAAGTATAACAGTGTTGTACTGAAGGTTTGTTGCAAAAGGCTTAGAGTAGTAAGGTAGAGTAAGGCACAAAGTGATATTTTGATTTTACACAAATGAAATGGCACCAAAGAAGAAGGGAAATGGAAAAGAAAAAATGACACATACCATAGACATCTAGGAATAATAGTATTCAGAAATGTAGTACCCCAATAGAGTATTGATGGGAAAGGAGTGGGTGTCTCATATCAGTTACATGGCCATGAGTGACTACAATCATCAGATAGATTTAATGACACATGACATGGAAATTTAACTTATTCAACTAACAGAGGAGAGAACACCTGAGGATAAGCTCATGTATGATGACAAGGTGAAGAGGTTATAAGAGAAGGTTGTGATACTACAATTATACAAGATTTTTTTCTTTGGGAAGACTGAGATATTGTAATAATGGTTGATGTTACACATTCATGAAGACTTATTGTGCTTTAAAGGCAAGAAGATGCACATTACCATGTAATTGATTGAAAAATATACTGGTTTGATTGATACACGAGTCACATTTGAAGAAGACCTAGCTTGTGACATTGAGGTAAAGAAGAATGCTAAGGATTTTGAGTATAAAAAGTAAGGGCGTGCGATGGATATCACAAAACTCAATGATTTTGTCCATGAGGGATGGTGGGACGTTTTCTCACAAATTTGAATGAAAAAGAAATATGGACACAAGTAAATAAATAATGGTTTGCATGTATGCAAGAAGATGTCAAAAAGAACAATATATAATATTTCTTCCTTTATAGAAGAGGAGATCATTGAAGTTGGCGCGTGACGGAGACACGATTATATTTTCAAACATTTTTATTGGTGATAGCATTCTCTAAGATTGGGATGTCTGATGGGACTGAAAGACAAGATATGAGAGTATCCTCAAAAATATCCCTCCCTTGTAAAATGGTTTTCCAAATATACCTGTGATTTGGTGACCCTAGCATACAAGGTGCATGTGGATAAATGATATAAATGGGATGCATGATGCATTTGGTGTAAAATGGAGAATTCTAAGAAATTTACCTACTCTTGTAGATGGGATTTACGAGTTCGCAGTCTATCAACAGTTCTATATTGGGAAGTTCACATTGAAGGATGGTACAAATAGCCCATTGCGGAAACCTTCTGTTTGCTTTTACAATGCAGTATTCTCAAGGTATTATGAATATGTTTAAGAAGGTGTAGATGTTAAAACTCAACCTAAGAAAAGTGGATAATGAGCACCATGAGATGCTTCAAACACTTGTTTACCCGAAGAAGTGAGCCTATGAAGAGAAGAATGTATCAGAGAGCATTCGGTTATATAAACTGATTATATTACCAGTAGCTTTGGTGATCGTAGTAAGTATATACATATATCTAAGGCCCCGGTTTGTTGATGGAGCATTCATAGAAGATGATGTGATTAGTCTTGAAGAACCCTCCATGTGGAAGAAGGTTGAAAAAAATAAACGATGGCATGACAAAACTCCCATAGCTAGAGGAAGTGAGGAAGGAAGTAAGGATAATACTTTCAATTCCTAGCGCGCTCAAAGGACATACATTAGCATATAGAAAGGAAGATACAAATCACATATGTGAGGAGGAAGTATTCCAGAGGAAGGTCACCGGTGAAGAAGAAATAGAAGGTAGTACCAAGCTCAAATTCTCAGGAGATAAAGAGTTAGAAAGAATAAGAATAATAAGAGGTTGAAAGAGAGGAAGAGGTAGTAGGAAAGGTAATCCTTCATGTGTACACCAATGATGAATCATATGTAGAAGGCCAGAGCGAGAAATAAGAGGATACCCATCTTATGGATATGGATAAAGGAGGTATTGGGGTGTCTTTCATTAAAAAATATAAAATAAAAATCTAGAACCCAACTATAGAGCATGGGACTGGGCCCACCCCCGATTCTGAGCTAGAGCATAGGTTGGAGAAGGAAGTTGTAGAAATTAATTGAACATCTAGTAGAGCATGAGGTGACATAAGGAGAAGGAGAAAAAGAGTGAAGGAAAAAACTAAGTCGTGGACATCTCTTGTAGTGGGTTTTTCCCAAGGGGTGTTCGTGGGAAGAAGAGGAAGCCAAGGTAAACTCCACAAGGTCTAATAATGCAACATGTTGACGAACCGAGTAAATTTTTGCACGTGAGGTATCATATTATGATGCATCTGGAATAATTAATTTTTCTGGTCATTTTTCAGTAGGGATGAGGCATTTCTATGCACAAGGAAGATTATATCTTGGGCCCTTGAGTCACATATCAACAATCCAAAGTTTGAAGTAAGCACTCAATTTTCAATAAGTACCAGGGAAATAACAACATCTGGTGATACATATCTAATATTGGATTCATAGCAGTTATTAGATGACCAAGTGTATAATGCACTGAATAAGTTATCAATGGAGGTTGATGTCAGAATTTTTTTTATAAGAATAACAAAGAACAATTTATGTAGAGGGAGATAGATGAAAATCATAAGGAAATAAGGGAAAGAGAAAAGGAGATAAAAGAGAAATAAAAAATTATTTCATGGTTAAAACATGGGTTTGAGGGAAGAAAATGATTAGATGCACGTGGTATATAAGAAGGTAGAATGCATAGTTAAATTCAATCTTACTAGCACCCCCCAGATCTAGTCCCTCATGATAAAACCACATATGAATATGATTTTCATTTCCTAGAATACTTAACACACATTATTAATTCTCAATAGCCACATCTTGCAATAGAATTTATAGAAGAAGTTATGGTGTGGAAGAAACAATAGGAAAAAATAACAAGTTGAAACTACCATAACCCAATATAGTGAGTTAATTGAAGTAGTAAAAGTAGTTACTCATATTACAAAAGTTTTCTATGATAACTGCAAGGATAGGGATCAGGTAGTAGGACTACTTGTTTATGAGGATAAAAGTAGATCTGAAATAATTCCAGGAAAATAACAAAGGGAACAGGGGGGGAATGATAAATAATATTGTCTGAGGTTGAGCAAAAGAAGGAGATAGTTGATTTGTTAAAAAACCTTGATAAAGAAAAAAATTGAAGGAACTCTACCCCAAGGTCATGCACAGGATGGACGTGCTAGTTGATGCAGGGAAAAAAACTGGAGACTATGGTCTAAATGCTGAAGATAAAAGGTGAGGACTTGACTATTGCATAGGTTCATACAATTGTGGGTGAAACCCTAAATCAAGTAAGTGTAGAGTTGGAGGGATGGAAAATGTTTGTAAGCACTGGGTAATAAGGAATTCCCAGTTCTTTTTACCCAATAAATTGGATTCTTTCATTCTTTGGTGTAAACCATGCCAAAATTATTTATTCTTTGATTATTGGAGTACTTACCATTATTTTTATGAGTTTTTTCAAGGACGGAAAACATACCTAGTGTGGGATAATGTTGGGTAATGGAAAGTTACTAAGTGTTGAACCACACACATGAGGGAAGGGCTATAGAGGAAATGTAAGGAGGGGCGAACAAGATGAGTGCATTGGATGATAGAGTTTGCATGTGGGAGATGAAACGAAGAGTGTGTAGGGGAATACTGCAGGAAGGCATAGGACTTAGCCATTTTGGGGTATTCAGATAAATATAGACATGCAATGTGTGACACGGAAGGGAATTTTGCAGTCAAGAGAGTCTATTTTTAGAAGAAGGAACTTGTAGTTTGAAATGAAGTATGAGAGCTAATAATGGGATTAGAACTAGAGTTAACTATAGATGATCTATTATTAGGTAGAGCTTGCATGCTTCATTAGTTTATTTTGTAGTGGTGCATGGCTATTTTGAGCATGTAGCCTATTTATGAGATTCCATGGGTGGTCAAGGGAAAGTCACCACCTTCTATATATATGTATTGATTTGCATGGTTTTGGGATGAGCACGATCACCAGTTCATATGTTTTAGAGTTATGCTTACAGCTTATGAGTTGGTATGACCAATGACAATATTATGTATGTATTCAACTACTGGTTTGTCATGATTTAATACAATGTATCATTATGTTTGGATTTTGATTGTTGAAGTCTCTTCTCGTAGTTATTGTGTGGTGAATCTGGTATTAATCCTTATGTGATATGTATGTTTACTTATTATGTGTGTTTCAAACCTGATTTCATGGATCTGATTTTTAGGATAGGATATGCACTTTGGGATGTGGTTATTGTGAATATGCATGCTAATACCCTACTAAGATAGTAATGAAGAGGGACCTGGTACCTTAGCATGCTTTGGTTGAGTGCTTAGATCTTTTTGAGTGATTTGCTAGTACGTATAGGGTTTTCCTGGCTCGTACACTCAACCTCAAGGGGTTCTTTATGCCCCTGCAAAACACTTTCACTACTCCTCACCAACATAATATACCGATTCCACTTCTCCCTAAAGGGTCATCCATGGTTGAGTCCTACACAGTGGGTACGTATTTTGAATATCTTAAGGATCCCCTTGACTTTACCATACAAAGTGTAATTCTCCCATGACCTTTTCTAGACCTCCCAAAGTTTAAAGGGGAGGGTGATCCAAATGCTCACATTAAAGTGTATACAACTGCCATTAGAGAGTTATTACAATGAGACACGGTTGTAGAGAAGATATTCCCTAAGACCCTTGAGGGGATTTCTCTTGACTGCTACTATAGGATACTAGAAGCCTAAATTCATTCATTTAAGCAACTCATTTCAGATTTTATAAAGGGTTTTTATATGAACAAGATCTTAAGAATAGGAATAAGAGAATTCCTTCACATAAAATAATAGCAGAATGAGATTTCCACCCATTTCATTTATAGGTGGCGTAAATTCCTCTACTCCTCAGCAAATGCTCCCAACATGGACCAAATAGAGCTTTATGACATATTCCTTCATTACCTTAATCGAGAAACTAAGGAGGAACTACAAAATTTCCCTATTAGGAGCTATGAGGAGGTTTTAGAGGGGGCTCTTTTCTTTGACCAAGCACCAATTGATAGTGGTAAAAAGACATATGGCTAGAATGGGAGACTGGTCACTCCCTCACAAGGTAATTTAAACTACCTAAACAGTTCAAATAACAAAAATCAAGGACCCAAATTCATTAACAAGAACTGTGGTGATATGACAGATAGTATCACCAACCAAGCTAGAAAGTCTGTAGTGCCCACCTTCCTTGGACATTGTTTAGATACTGATCCTAACACTATTGATCGTATTTTTGACATTATTATGTTTTGATGTAGTATGATGTGTATATGCTAGATCATGGATTTCTATGGACATTATTATGTTTTGCTTAGTATGATGGTTAGATGTTAAACTATGGATTAATATTGATTTGGATTCAGTTATTATGCCTGATGATCATTGAGACATTATTATTATTATGTGGATGATGATATACTAGTTGACATGGACATGTTATTGATGTTGATTTTAGACATGTGACATTGATATTATGAATAGCTCTAGTATAGAGATCTATTGGATGATGATATAGTTGCAAATTGAATTTAAATGATAAATGTTAAATTCTTGATATTGTTGTGATTTGGATTTAATAATTGTATGTTGCTTATATCATTTGGATGTTCTAATATGGCCACAAGGACAAAGGGTTATTTTGCATTTTACAAGTTAAAAATCACAACAATGTCGGGGGACTAGAGACTAACCATATTGGAATTCTATGTGAGATCAACAAGGTCACAATGGCAACTATGTTTGATTGGTGTGTTGTGTTATGTTAGGACTCCCCATGGGGGGGATTTCCATTATTGTGACCATGGGGCATATGTGTGTTTTATTTGTATGTTCCCTTTTATTATTGTTGTGTCTATTTTTTTTGTAAGGTGTTCTTTCTTTTAATTAATTTAAATGTGATAGTTTAATGTGGGAGTCACGTAGTTAATTTTTAATTAAAATAATTGGGATGAGGGATGTAAGAATTAAAGTTGTAGTCAAAATTAATAATTAAATTTGATTTATAACCTTATGATAAATAAATAAATCTTTGTGTCAAAGATTATAATAAATAAATGTCATATATATTAATACATGTGTAAGAGGATGTAAAAGAGTGTGTAAGTTACCTTGTAAGGATGTGTAAGAATTTGTAAGAGTTGTAAGGTAGATTTTGGAAGGTCAAACACTCCATCTCTTTTGAAATTCGAAATCTACCTTGAAGGACAAATTTGGAGGATTGTGGGACAAGTTAAACTTGTCCCAAACCTCTCAAAAACCTCCACCAACCATGCCTATGGTCTTGGAGTCAAAACAAATCTATTTTATTATGTTTTGATATGATTTTGTGTAAGAATTGATTACTATTATCTGACAAATTTTTAATGCATTCCTTTTGGAGTATGGGCTAAATTGAAGTATGTAAGTGGTTTTTCATTCTCATTTATTGTGATTTATTTGTTGATGTTGATCCTTTCTTGGGGGTTGAGGAAAAAATGATGTGGCATCCCACTTGCAATCCACATCATCCTCTCCCCACCTTCTCCTTTAAAAATTCAAATTTCTCCTCATTTTAGGGTTGTTGAAACTTTGTTATTGCACTATTGGGTCGAATTTTCTCTTGCCTTTGGAGATTGCTTTGTGGAAGGAGCTTGGATTGATTCACATGCTTGTACATTGCTATTTTGGGACTATGTTTTAAGCATCAAAAGATTTCTGTGTTGGAAAACAAATCTCCATAATGGAGAGGTAGGCTCTTGCCCTTTTTACTTGTTGTTTTTCCCTCTTTCTTGCATGAAATATTGAATGGTTTTGTGTTTGCATTCTTGGATGGATGGGGTAGAATGCTTAGGGCAAGGTGTAGGGAGAAGACTATGAGGTTTTATCAGAGGAGGGATAAGGGATTGCCAAGGGCACTTGTCTTTTGGAGGGAGTATTGGTTTGGGATCCACCTAGGAAAATAATATGCTTGCATTTATTGCTTTTGGGGGGGCATAAAGGGATAAGTTTGGAGGAGGGATAAGGAGGGGTTGAGGATGGATAAGGTTTATGGGTTTTGTTATGATTTTGGTGGGTTGTTTTGATGGATGCCCAAATTTCAACAAGGGAGGCATAAGGAGACCTCCATAGATTTTGCTCTTGTTTGGCTTGCTTGCTTGAAGAATCCTTTGTTTTTTTGTGTTGTTTTTGATGTAGTTGTGAATGACATCTTGACTGATTTATGTGTCTTTTGAATGTGAAAGAACGTTTTTTGTTGTGAAAGAAGCCTTGTTGCTATGTGGTTATGTTCATACCTTATTCCAATATGGTTGGGGCTTGGGGGTCAATGGGGAAAGATGGCTTCTCTTTTCCCATTGGGTATCTTGGTTGGGTGGAGAGCATTGCCTTTCCCCCTTGTTGTGATCAGAGCTGTGAAGAAGATGAAAGAAGGTAAAATCAACATGCTGCTATTTGGAGGAGAAAACCTATAGTTTGACAGTCATCTCCTTGAGTAAAATTGAATGTAACCATTCCCACTTAGAGTGGATGAATATATTGATATTGAAATGTGAAGTGTTTACATTGAAATTGAAAGTTGTAATTGATTTGAGAAATGTAGAGAAGAAATACAATTCTCTGTTTTACTTTGGAAGGAAATGTAATTGATATTCCATACGTTGTATTTTAAAATGTGAAAATCAATCAAATTGGAAAGGAATTCAATTGTAAAGTTATTTGAATGACCAATAAAGAATGGTATTGTTTATTTTAATATCAGTATGGCAATGTATGCTAGATTGTATTGTTGTCCAGGAATGAAATTCTGTTTTGAAAAAGAAATAGAATCCTCTGTTTTTGGAATGTTGAAAAAGATGCATATGGAATGGAAAACAACGTTATTTTTTTTCCTTGCAAAGATGTATTTTGAAGTTGAAATCAGAAAATGTGGTTCCATTTAAAATTGGAATGGATTATTTAAGAAGTGTTGTAATTGATTAAGTTAGAAATTTATGCACATTCAAAGACAAATGGCTAAATCAATTTAAATGGATTAACTCACTATCTCAAAGCTCAAATCTAACATCTTCCTTTTTAAATAAAATGAGCAGTTAGAATTTATACTCAATAATAAATTATGAAACTTGAAATTTATACTTAGGAAGACTTGAGGAATCCAAATTCACTAAAATAGTCAAGAATAAATCTCCAAAACTCAAAGAATTTCAATTTGGAGCTTGCATGGTCGTTTTTCCTGTCAACTGTCAGAAAATTACGAAATTGTATAAATGAAAAAAATTGAATTTACTAAAGCACTCTAAAACTCCCCTAGACTGGTCCTCCATGTTTGTTTAACATGTTGAGGGAAGGAGGAGTTCAAATTTAATCAAATTAACAGTTGGAAAAACTGCCAGTTTTGAATTTAAAGCCTACAGATCATTTTCTTAAAATTGACCCTTAAAACTTCATCAAAATCCAAAATTGATGATTGCGGTACAAAGAGGACTCTAAGAGATTTATGGAAAGTCATTGTTTGTCTAAAATGGAGTTCCCTATCAAAAGTTATGGCCATTTGAAGTTTTTACTTCAAAATGGCCAACTAAAAATAAATCTAACTATATAAAATCAAAATTTGAACTTTGGAAAATTTTCCCCAAAAGGTCCGCTACCCCGCAAACCCTTTAACCAATCAGAAATTTCCACGTGGGACTTCGGAGGGTGGACTCACCTTGAAAACTTAACTTTTGAAAAAAAAATCTCTTGGGAAAATTTTCCCAATTTTCTCCGTAACTCCAAGGCGCCGCAGCCAATCACGTGCTGACACGTGGCATGGCAGGCGCAAAAGAAAATTTGAAACCTTAACTTTTTTACTTTTGGGAAAAAAAAATTACTTATTCCTCCACAGCCCCGTGCCCCATAACCAAAGGGGTGTTGACACATGTCCGGGAGGACACACGGGCCTGCGCAAATCATTTGGCCTTTTAAAACCCTTTTGGAGCAAAACTTTAAATTCCCTTTGTTGCTCCGCCGACCCACGTCCAATCACCGGATGCTACATGGAATTTTGGTGACAACGGAGGAGGAAAGGAAAATTTTCCTTTAGAAAACCTTAGGTTTGGACCTAGGGAAAAATCCAAAAAAAAATCCCGCAACTAATAGCCTCTCAACACGTGGCATGGGGATTTCCGCGGCGGAGGCGCGCGTTTCAATTTTTCCTTTGGGCGTTTGGCCTAAATTCCCAAAATCCTTAATTTTTCTGCCACTATGCTCTTCCCTGTGCCAATCAGATGGTGCCACATGTCCCCTTCGTCGACCCCGTGGGCGCGTGGAGGTGTTTTGTACATTGCGCCTAAGGAAGGGAAAATTTCTCCCGAAAACTCCATCGCCCCATAACTTGAGTTTTATTGGGAGTTAGGAGGACTTATTTGAATGGTTGGAAAGGTGAGAAAATTTCCTATCCAATGAGAATAATTTAGGCAAGTTTTGATGAATCTAAATGTGAGAAAAACCTAGTTGAAGTTTTGAGCCTGTTAGAGAGTAGCCATGGGGGGTAAATTGCTCCTTGACCCTAAGTAAGACATGTAACCCTAAAACTTGAACTTTATGAATTGTTATAAGTTGTAAATGGAAATATTGTGTTGGGAAATTAGAATATGTTATGGAACCTGTTAGTTCAAACTGATGTCTTACAACTTGGTTGTAGACTCTTCTAATAAAGAAAAAATATTCCATAATTTTTCCCAACTAATTTCTAGTTTGTTTCCTGGTCTCAAGTGGTTGTTTGAAGTGGGCATTACAAAGTCAAACTTCATTAGCACAAGTAGCGTGAATAATTGCAACAAAAATGTAAATCCAAACAACCATAGGAGTAACAATTTCACTCCTTCAATTAATATAGTAGAATTTAGTCATCCTCCTCCACCTCCTTGGTGGTCCAAGCCTAAGGACCGGTTCAATACCCAAGCGGATATCCAAACCAATTTTTGAACTAGTGCTAGAACCAAGGCTTGAGGCCTCCAAAATTCAACTATAACAAGCAACAATATAAACTATGGACTATAACAAAGCCAAAACCAAAGACCTCATGACTATGATCCTGATTTGTATTGTGGTTTCCATAGGGTTAGAGGACATGATGCTCATGGACATGTCATAGTGATTGTAAAAAATTCATACAATGGCTTCAAGAAGACTAGATACATAGCTCTTCGTTGAGATGTTCTTGGCTAATCCCATGGACACCTACATAAAACACTGCATATGGGGCATTGTTTCTCAACAAAATGCTACTCCAAGGATTTATCAGAGATCCCCTTCTAATGCACCTTGAGAATGGAAAACTTAACCCTCGTGGTACCAACAAAGGGGTTCCCCATAGGAAACAATCATCATGAATCATTTACATCTATCAAAACCACTAATAGCTTCTCCATTAGACAATCGAAATCAAACCAAGATGATAGGCTTGGCTGAGTTAGAGAGTGAACCCGAAGTTAACACAATGACCCATACTCATGATTATTCTATGTCAGCAACCTCTTCCCATGTATCCCTCTGATGTCATAGATACCTCGATATCTCCTAAGCTAGTAGGATCTTGTGACTTGATCAAAAACCTGACTAAGACCTTTTCTCCACATTTCCTTCCTTGATTTGTTAACTAATTCTCTTGGGAATCGAGTCGGCTTTATTACAAGCATTAGGTCTTGGCCATTTAATCCATGTTTCACTCCTCCTTCTGGATGCCAAAATAAATCATATAGACTTTGATTTCTATCCCTCTAAGGTAGTGCTGAGAGAGATGTTGGATTTGTATTTGAACATTAGCAAGATGCCTAGTGATGTTGAGTTAGCACAAAGAGGTGATCCTGCATTGTAGCTCTAGGTTTGGATCTATAACAATTATGTTAAGCATGCATTGATAGAAGATGGGGTTTTTATTAATATAGTCCCTTTCTCATTTCTTCAAAAGCTAGGCTATAGAGAGACAAATTGGTCTTCAAACATGAAATATGTTGAGAGGTTATGATAGCCTTAATACAACTTTCATTGGAACTATAGTGCTCCAAGTCACTCTTGGACCTAATAATGTTTTGACTAATTTTTATATTATAGATCATGAAAATAACTATAATATGATTCTTGGTCAACCCTGGATTCATAGAATCAAGGAAATCCCTTCCATTTTACTCCAAGAAGTCAGGTTCTTGTACATAGGTAAGGTTTTTTGTGGCTCAAGATAACCTGAAGCCATTTGATATCCATTTAGCCAACCTAAAGAAGAAACTAGAGAGTTAATATTGAATTTGAGCTCTTGACAAATCAATTAAACAAGCCTCAGGATTCAAATCATGAGTCCCAGCTTGTTCTCATGACTCAGTTGGAGACCCCTAAGGCAATAAAAGGGGTTGATTCTAGTGAAAGCAAGGTTGTTGTAGTAGAAATTGTGTCAACAAAAACTATAGGTGATATTGTTAAGCTTTTAGAGAATTATTTTCCTATTTTTCTCCCATTCAATTCCCTGGGCATAGGACACACCCTTGGAATTTCCACTCTTCTCGTCCAATGTCTTTGATGAAGGTTTGCATGGTTGAAGTCTCAGAAGTCAAGGAAGAATAATCCAAGAAAGATCAAGCTTCCATCTTCCTCGATGATTGTTGGACTCTCAACTACAACGGTGCAAAGTGTTGCTTTGGTGTTAGGGAAGGTGTGATATTTTACTTTCCCCTGAGGGGAGGGTCATGCATTTTTTATTTCAAGCTGAATTTGAGTGCATGAACCATGGAGCTAAATATGAAGCCCTACTTCTTGGTCTTATTATGTCCAAGAGGATGGGCGTGAACAAAGTTAGAGTTTTTGGTGACTCATAAATTTATTTCTAATCAAGTCTTAGAAATTTATGAGACCCGAGAAAAGCACTTGCAACTCTACACATCTACCATTCTCAAGATTTGTGAGTGTTTTGACTTTATATCCATAGAAGTCTATTTCACAGGAGTAAAAAATTTTAGCCAATTCGATGGCTACTTATTCACGCTTTTTTCCAAGAGAGAACTTGAAACCAAACCAAATTTACTATTTCAGTTCAAACCAAACCTTTAGTTTGAAGGATGTCAACCAATGTTATTTTGGCATATGTTGAAGTTGAAGAACTAATCAGTCATGATGGATTTTGTGGAAAATGATGAGGAAATCTTAGGATATCTCAATGCATACACTGATCTTCATCTCATGCACCATAAGAGGGGATTTTCTCTTATACCTCACCCTTCCTCCTACTTTGGAGATCACACGATGAATTCTTCTTCATCAAAAGGTATTGAGATCTATGAGGTAGAGGAATAATATTTAGGACTCCCTCCAACCCCACCAGAGTTTGAAGAGGGTAATGCCTCTTTTATTGAAGGAACCATAGATATATAGGGATGAAGCAGGATCCTGAGATCTTGAAGCTTGGATCTTCTCTGAATCCATATGAGATAGAAGCACATATGAAGGTTCTTAAAGACCACTCAAAATAATTCACCTTTAGTTACAAGGAAATGATGGGAATCACTCCTAACGTGGTGGTTCACAAACTCATCACGAAGTATGATGCCAAACTTGTGAAGCAGAAATCAAAATCCATGAAGCCCAAGGTGGATTTCATGGTTTAATAGGAGGTCATGAAACTCCTTCAAGTGGGATTTATCAATCCATTAGATTATTCCATGTGGGTGTCAAACATAGTCCCCATTCTAAAAAATAATGGGAATATATGCATCTGCATTGATTTCAGGGACATTAACAAGGCCTATCACAAAGATGATTTTCCCTTACCTTCCATTGATGTTATTGTTGATGCGACAGTTTGATATGAGGTGTTGTCTCTCATGGATGGATTGTCATGTTATAACCAGATAAGGATCTTCAAAGAAGATCAAATGAAAATTACCTTTACAACTCCTTGGGGAACCTTCTATTACATAGTCATGCCTTTCAGTTTAAAGAATGTCAGAGCATACTTACCAGTGATAAATGACATACATCTTTCATGATCTTATTCTTAAGATTTTGAAATCATATGTTGATGACCTGCTGGTGAAAGCAAAGAAATGTGTTGATCATCCCAAATTACTTCATGTCATTATTTTGCATCTAGTCAAATACAATGTAACACTAAATCTATGATAAGTGTGTGTTTAGAGTTACAGGAGGAAAGCTACTATGATACATCATTTCATCTTGGGGCATTGATGTTGATCTGGAGAAAATATGGGTAGTCTTGGAAATTTCCCCGCCCACTAATGAGTCAAGCATTAGATCATTCTTGGGTACACTTGGGGAAATCCACAAGTTTATCCTTTGATTTGACATGCATCGTTCATCCCATTAATAACCTATTAAAGGAGTGTAGCAAATACTAGACAAACTGAGTGTCACAAAGCATTTGAATCAGTAAAATGCTTCCTTATGTTGCCGCCCTACACTCATGCCACTGAATTAGTTGATTGTACTCTATGATTTTATATTCGTCAAGCCACATAATGTCTTGTTATCATGCATGTTGGCATAGGAGGAAGATGATCATCACGAGCATGTTCCATATATTTTATCAATCCATACTATTCTCGATTTACAAGACACGTTATATGTAAGCAAAGAAGGAGTTCCTAGCTATATTTTTTGCAACCAATAGGTTAAGGCATTATATTCTTTACCAAGAGACTACGGTAATTGTCAAATCTGATCAGTTTATAAACCTTTCTTAACTCAAGGTTCCTTATCTAAGAAGGTTGGTTGTTTCATTACGTTAATGGGCGAGTTTGATCTTATTTATATTAACCATAAATCTATAAAGGGAAAAATTATCATTGATTGGTTATCAGATAACCCTATAGAATGATGGGGATCTAGTAGACCTATATTTTCCTAAATGAATGTTTGTTTCTATGTAGAGACCAGGCCTCCCATTGTAGTGTGTCCATGGTACACTGATATTGTCAAACATATTGTGGAACTGTTGTATCTTAAGGGAACAACCTCACAACAAAGATGATGGCTATGTGTCATAGCTGTCAAGTATGTGATTGTTGAAGAAATGCTCTATCGCAAAGCCTTAAATGATATGTTGTTGAAATGTGTTGACGAAGAAGAGTTGGATGAAATCCTCCTTAAAGCCCACAACAAAGTCCATGGTGGTCACTTCAGAGAGCATGAAATGGCTTGTAAAATTTATTGCATGGGCTATTTTTATCCCACTTTAGAGCATGGCATTATAGAGTATGTCCACAAATGTCAGAAATGTCAAGAACTCTCTAAACCACCTACTTCCAACACTCTCTCTCATTCTTTCCAAAAATTTCCAGCACAGTTCCCTAGACACATTTGAACATTCATTAGAAGAAGAAGCTAAGGGGAAATCAAAAGCATTTCCAACACTAGATTTGTCTCAGTAAAACATTCCTAGGCTTTAAATGTTATTAAATTCCTACAGGTTTCTTTCATTTGCGTAGATAGATTCAAAGATACACTTGTTTAGAAAAATATAATTACAGTAGCATTTACAATAGCTTCTTTTGAAAAGATTCCATTGAGGCTTCCTTCTCATCTCATCCCTGTGGATTTTTCTAGGAAGAATTTGGTTATTGACACACTTGTTAATCCTTCACAATTCATTTACCTATAGTTTCCATTTCTTCATTTATAAAGCTTTTGTTTTACAAGGGAAGTTTCAGGGGAATAATTTCTTCTAAGAATCTTTTTATTCTTCTCATGACTCTGAGGTAGAATTAGAAGAGGAAACATCCACAATTACAAATTAGTATAAGAATTTGTTTTATTATATTAGAGTAAATCCTATGCAATAATGAAATATCCACATCTGGTTGTTTCACTGTTTAGTTTAATTTGTTTAATAGTAGAAGCAATTTCATTTACTTGGAAGAATTTAAATTTTCTATGCATATTTATTTTTTTTTCTAGTAAACATTAAAATACAAAATATTATATTAGATTAATTAGTTTACTTTTATTTTTCTTATTCCGTTTATTTAAAATCATTAAAAAAACAAAAAAAATAGAGCAAGTTTGCTTCCTTTATTTTAATCAATTAGTTTTCATTTGTTAAATTAACTAGTTCGCATACACATGACCATCCAAGGCCCTAGGAAACCTAGAGATTATGTATTTGATCTAATAGTACCACAACCAAACCTAGCTCCATAGTTGGAAAATGTTGACCAAGGCCTCAAACACCTCATTTTCTAGACCACTCCAATTTCACCAATTATTATCTCATAATTGACGGATTTGAACATCAAAGCAGATAATGCTTATGAGTTTTAGCAAAGTCAACCTATTCTGAATTAGATCCCATGATTCACCCATCCATCCTACCCATACATTTCCTCTCACTCCTCCATTACCTTTTTTGGAGACTTATATGAGGAAAATGCATGACATTTCCCATGTATTCCATAGCTGGTTCAGAGGGTGTTTAGGGACACTAACATTAACAGAATCCTTCGTGTGTCCATCCTTCTTGATTGTTCCATTTTTCCCACCCAAGTTAGGCAAGCCTTCATAACCCTAGACAAGCATATTCCCATAGTGCTCGTAGAGGAGATTTGGTTGCCTTGACTCGCTTATTATCCATTTTCACCCAATTTCATATATTTCACCTATTCTCCATATTTAGCCATTCAATATACATATTTCCATTTCATATCAGCTATCTCGGCATGACCTCAGGAGGTTGACTGCATCCCAGGGTCAAGTGATTATTCTTATATGTACAATTATCTCTTCAACTTCCTTATGGATTTTTGGCTTTTCTACCTTTTAGATAACTGGTTTTGACTAAGGGTAGATCTTTCAACTTCTTACTTTGAGCTAGAGGAATCTCTTGACCTTCTCCATGAACTTGAATAGTAATTTTTAAGGGCTCTTGACCTTCTACATGAGCTCATCTTCTTCGAATGAGTGTCTTAATGCTCTTCAGTTCAGTTCAGTGCATTACAAAGATTTTGTGTAGCATTTTAATCAATGAAACATATATCAAGGTTCATTTGATGCTCTAAAAGATACATGTCACAGCTTCAAATCCTTGTTGACAAGAACTTTGCAAAATAATTGTTGACTAAGATAGTGGATTGATATCAAAGTCACTAAAAACTTCACTTTTATGAGGTTTTACTACCTTCAAACAAAAAATTTACCAAATTAAGCATGCAATAGTCATTCCTTAACATTTATATTCTTTAAATGAATGTCTTGAAGTCCAATTATGAATAATTTTGTGTTTTCTAAACTTACCCTACCTGCACAGTCAAGGAGAACGATTTTGAAGAAGACTAGCATTAAATTCTCCTCCATTCCTTAATGAAACCCTCTGATTTATTTTGCAACAAATTCATGTTCCTCAAACAGAGATATCCCCAAAAAGATTAGGAATTTTCACTAGATAGTTTGTGTGTTTCAAATATTTTTCCTTTTCAAACCCTAGAATGAGGATTTCCCAACCTGTACATCCTTGAGAGAATCTAAAATGTATTTTATTGATCATAGCTTGATGAAACTAGAAAATTACACATCCTATGGACTTTTGGGATCGTGTGACATATTTTCCATGCATTCCTTGATCTGACACCCTTCAAATTTCTTCCAAGAATTCACCAAAACAATGCAAAATTAAGAGACATTTTGAACAGTCTATTCCTGTCAAGAAGTGATTTGATTTTGGGTCTAGGTAGAAACTATAGAAGGAATGAGTTAATGGATGAAGCATGATATACCTTTTACCAGGGCTAAAATATCATCATTTTTCCATTTATAGGACAAACCATGTTTTCATAGTGACAAACAGTTCATCCCATAAATAGATATAAGCTTAGCATGTCAACAGGGCAATCTAATCTACTTCAAACATATTTTTAGATATGTATTATGAGGAGAAAGACAACATTATCCTTCCAAAAATCTGAGATCATGCATGAAATAACAAGGATATACCTTTCAACTCAAGATTCTTGCTTTATGTTGGTCCTAGAAGGTAGATTGAGAGATATGGAAGTCAGAGGCACCATTCTACTACACTAGGGAAATCTTGGAATCAAAGCATTTTATTTGACATTGGAGAAGGATTCACATTCTACTTCATCCTTACAAAAAAAAATATCCCTACCCTTATGAACTATACTGTCATATATCCTAATTGTATCCACTTGACTTGTACACACTGTGAGGGATTGTCCTGAACTTGACCATCTTTAAGATCTTGAAAACATAATGAACATGGTGACAACATTAATATACCATGGAAATATTTAAATATTATCATCTGAGTGATTTGAAGACAAACAACCAAATTTTGTTATCACTAACTCAAGAAGGTGTCTGGAGAGAGAAAAACATAGCTAGAAAAATGCTCATAACTTCTCTGATACTTATCCATTTTGCCTAGAAAATTTTACCAAACTTCAGGCATGGAATCCTCTCAAAAAATTTATTCTATGATTGATCTGAACAATCCTTCATAGTTTTTCATGGGTTCTAATAAGATAGGCAACACATTTAGCATTTCTCAATGAACCAATTTTAGAAGAACTTGCATAACTTCCACATACCTTTTCAATACTTGATTAAATTTGGCATGAAGCACTAAAAAACACCCTTATACACATTCCATGATTTTTTTAGCCATAATTTCTCTTTTACATCTCAAACCTATCTCATTTACCTTGATTTACAATGTCAGTTCTCAAGGGAAGTTTTTGTGCACTTCTAAATTTTGCCTCCAAGAGCTAAAGTAAACCTTTTTGATGCTCATATGTGTCCTAGGCAATGTTCCTAGTTTTTTTCCATGCTTATATATTATTTTTATGACTTTCAATTTTCTCTTACACCTCACTAGGCTCAAAAGCTAGGCCTAAATGAGCTAGTTACAATTATGACTCTCAACATTTGACCTTTTACTCACTCCATAAGCTCTTGCTCATACTAGACCCATCATTTATGACCTGTAGAACACCTATACCAAGATTACTAACCATGTCCATATCTCCAGTGAATTCCTACCTCAATGACCAAGCCTACAGACCACTTAAACTCTCCTAAATGCTCAATAAATCATTGATAAGTCACTACCAATCAACCTTCGTGTCTCTTATAGAGCCTCACTTTACCATTCAATCATTTTCCATCAATTCCACTTGACATCAATGACAACACCAATGACTAAGGTTTAACAATATCCCCCTTTTTCATTGATGGCAACACACTAAGAAACCTTTGATGGCAAACATAAGATAGTAGCTCACATCAACCTTCCTATTTTCTGACAACACTCTCTCCCACTTTGACATCTATGACAAAGGGTTCTTGTCCACTTGACATGAAACAATGACAGATAAATACAATGACGCACGAGAAAGTAAACCTACTTGTCCACAATCTCACCCTAGGAATGTGTTTTCTCTTTTTTGAGCTCCTATACTAGCCTTGGGTGACCTCTATTAGACTGAACCAAGCTCCCCCTGAACCCAAACACTCTTCTCTTCACTCTAATTGGGCTTATGAAATCAAACTTTAACTGTGAATGAAAATTTTGAGTCACTCACCTTGTTCACTTACTTTTGAGAGGTAATAAACAATTAACCCCTTTCCAAAAATGATATTTCAATGTATATTGACTTCTTATTATTCTCTTCAATACTGGTATTTATGTTCTTTTGAGAGAATAGATAGGACCTTCACAATAAGAACTTACTTGTTATACCCAAATAAAGGCTTGATAAACACTCTTACCAATAATCTTCATGATATTCACTGACTCATTGTAATCATGTACCTACTTACCCTTGAGATTTAACAAAATGACATCATATAGATTTCCCTTTATGCTACTTTAAAGCACATGAACCACTCTATAGACTATCTAAGATTCTAACTTCTTCATACAAGAGCTTGATAACAACTTATTACTTGTAGAGACTCATGACATACTACTTGTGCATACTGTAGATATTTAGATAAGACCAATGAACGTGAATTTTTCTGATTTCTTATAGTCCTTTTCACTTTACCCATTTGATGATCCTTAAAACTTACTTCTTTCATCTATCTTTTCCAAACACACCAATCTGATCATATTGGTATTCCTCCAACTTGAGGATACTAACACACATACCTTTGCACCTGAAGGATCTCATGAGATATCACTATACACACTGTACCAAAGACACATGGTTTCCAAGAAATATATTTCTTAATAACACACCAATTGGTTACAAGAAATACTCCTAGTGGAATCTAAGTAACAACTTACCTCACTAATTTGGATTATACGGAGCTTTCAAACCTGTAGTTGTACATTTTACCAATATAACTACTCAACTTCATATATGTAACATTATAGTCCTCATAGTTTGGTGTTTCAAGAATTTTTAACACTTCATGCTCACTATATCATCGATGATTCACTCAAGACAACTTAACTCATTCTCAGAAGGTTTCACATTCCTGAAGATTATTCACTCAACTCACCATTTACCCTGAAACATGATATCACCATGACTTATGCATAATATATTAGTACTTTTGAAGAAAAATGGGCCTCCACATAACCTCCACTTTGTACTTTCCATCACAATCATTCTTATAAAACTTTCAAGGGCCTCATCCTTATTTTTATTGTTTGTACTTTCCAAAGTTGTTCAGACCTCCTAGAGCATCACAAATCCACTGCAAGTCCCTGATCTCCTTCTTACATACTTATTAACTTGAAACCATCATACTCAACCTTCCTTTTTATCCAAACATTATGTCTTACACTTAGATTCATTACAACTCTTGTGATGATCACAGCTGATGAATCTTCTCTTCATATGTAACTTGTTTGAACTGATTAGGCCTCCAAATACCTATGATCTACCTTCCATAGATTTTCATCCACAAATCATCATGCATCCCATAAATATTTGAATTTACTTTTGATTGTGGACTCCTTTAGCATCATATTTATCCAATATTAGGTTCCAACACTCTAATTTGAGCTTTCAAAACATGAGTCCTACGTGTATCCAGTAGAGATTTCCTAACTAGTCTGTAAAGGTAAATTTCTATGAATCATAATTTTTGCTTGCACTCAAAGCTTAAAAATATGTGGTAGGTTCATATGAAAAACTCTTTCCTAATTCTCGTACCAGTAAAAATATGGTGAGCCCCTTAAATATTTAATACACCTTATTCCTCCTTCAATTTTTGTAGATGCACAGTGGAGCAGAGTTACTTTGTCCTTAGACTTATCTAAAATATTTCCTTATAAGACCATATTTATTACTTGATGATAAAACAATTGCTACCATACCTTTAATGTTCTTGATGGACTTGAGAAATCTAAATAAATTTTACCTGCAAAATCTTCCACTGAATTGTTCACTCAGCACAAACATGGATGCACCTGTGACTAGTAAAGGAATATATCATTAAGCAAAAGAATATGCTTCCTTTTAGTTTATATATGCCTTCTAGAATCTTATAGAAGGCATTACCCTTTGCGATATTACCTCAAAACAATATAAATTCATCAAAAGAACTTGATGACTTGTTTTTTCCGCTTTCATCTTTTGAAACCTTCTCAAATTCCTTGGTTGCACTTTATGGTATGAAAAATTCATCTCCTAAGTTCTAACATGTTGATTCAATGCCTGATAGACATACTTGATGAGCTTCATTTGATTGTTTTACTCTTGAACTGTGATTGAGGGTTCCTTCATTTTTGGTACTTTACTTTTCTGTCATTATTCTTTCCTTGATAATCAAATCTTGCATGTATTTCTTGAATTTGTATCATCTTCCGACACTATGCTATCTTATCATTTTTTTCTTCTTTAGCTTCTAGAATGTGATCTTCCTTAACCTTATATATCATACCTCATGATCTTTCTTTCTAGTAGGCTTATTCTCAGGCACCTAATTGACCTTAGTCTCATCTTATAGGATTGTGTATTCATATTTGGATATCTTCTTTTCCTATTCATTTTTAAGCAATGCATACAGTGTTGTTATATCTGGAATACTTATAACAATTTCTTGAAAAATGACCTGTTGTCTATGAAAATTGAAATAGATAACAAAGATCCATGTCCTCTTGAGTCTTCTTCTCTCTAATTCTAACTTATTGGTTCCTCTCAGCAAGTATCTTACTACTATGTCCTTTTTATTGGAGTAGTTGAAACACATAGTATACTTTTATCATACTCAGTTCTACAGTCTTCTTCATGGATTGTTCTATGTTAAAGATGTTCATGAAATCCCTAGCTATATTTCCAGAACACATGACATAAAAAACAATTATACATTAAATAATTCTCTCATACCTGAAGGCATTGGGTTACTTAATTGGTCTTAGGCATTTTTGAATCTTTTCCCCTTAATTGTTCTTCATGTTTGACTGTCTACTTGAACCAACCTTTTTTATATTCACTATTGTTTATATGCTCTTTAATGAAACATAGTCTAATTTTGTCACCTAGTGGCCTTTTGTTTGTCTAGCATTTCATTTGGAGTCTCAAAAATATTTTCTAACTTTCCATACATCTGAAACCTTTCTTTTGCTTCTTCTAGATCAATTCTCAGAGGATATAAATTCCTCCTCATATCTCATACAATTTTCCTATTTTACTTTTAGAGTTTGATGTCAGCATGTCAACTTGAGACTTCAACTCAGTATTGAGTTTCAGGTGTTCCTCTTCTTTGACTTTAAGGGAGGGTGAGTTCAACTTCAATTGGGCTTCAAGATCTTTGATTTCATCTTCATCTTTATGTTTCTACCTTTCTTCAAGGAGATCTTGATCTTGCTCATCATAATCCTTCATCTTTGTATTTAATTTTTAGTTATTTTTCCTTTGATATTTCAATTCATCTAGGGAACTTATCAGTTATGCTTCAATATTTACCTCTACGTCCTCTTTATCTAATATCTAATCCTCACTAACATATTTATTTCTCTAGATGCTGCTAGGAATTACTTTAATAACCATAATTTTGATTTAAGAAGGACCTACTCCAAGCTCTTGTAAGACTTGATTCCAATAGTACTATGCTCAAATACCAATTGTTAGAAACTAAGACACTAAGAGGGGGGATGAATCAATGTCTAATTAAACTTTTACAAACATTTTTACATTTCCTCAAATCTTTCTATGAAGATGGGCACATAAAATCATACATGAGCGAATAATAGGACAATATACATAGAGAAAGAGAATCTTAATTTGGGAAACCCAAAATGGGAGTAAATCCCATTGAAACCAAATAACTATTGCTTAGGACACAGATTATCATGTATCAATTACATTTATTTCACGGTTGAGATCTTAAACTCAACCTATGGAGATTACAACTCCAAATATTTGACCAAGCTATCCACTCGGTCTTTGACAGGATTCAACATATCTGGAAGATTCAACTCCCAAGTTTGGTTTAGCTACATCTGGACCTTTAGTGAGCTTTAACCCACATAGGGAAGATACACACTCCCCAACTATGCTAAGATGCCACTTAGACTTGTTCAAGAAATGTTTTTCACATCTTAGTTTGTTGTCTTATACAACATATAATGACCTCTAAATTAGTATACTTCTCATGCCTACTTCTCCTAATTCCCCTTTCTTGAATCTATTGTAGGTATTCTAGTATAAGGCTTTAAAAATTCATGAGATTTGGACTTAGGCGATTCCAAGTTTGAAATGCAAGGCACTATTCTCAAACATTAGGCTCTATTATTCAAATCACACATTCATCTTACCTTCATTCATCTTCAAGGAAGCCCTCTCTACATTAAGTCACACAAATACCAAGCTCATCCTTTACAAAATTTCCAATTTCATTATAAAAAAACAATCTCTGGACTCTACTTCTATTACTGCTCAGGTCTCCACATGATGCTCACAACTACATAATATTCTTCTTTTCATACTTCTAAACCATGTTTATGTCAATCATCTGCAAGGGTCTTCCCTTAAACTTTATCATCTTTCTCTTTTAGAAGGCTTCATATTCCTATGTATATCCATATTCTTCATTATTTAGCACTTAATTACTTTAGCACTTGTTAACTCACTATTTTCTTCATCACATCAGGACACATATGCTATCTCATTGTTTTGATTACAACCTCTGCAAAATATATTTCAAAGAACTAGAATAATGGTACTAGGTCACTTTCACATTATTTATTCCACTTATTCACTGTTACATTCATCATACTCTTTCATCTTTCATTTGATCACTTCAGTCAAGTAGAGTCATTAGTTAGTCTTTTTCACTATCCCACATAACTATGTTTATTTTGCACATCTTTTTGCATTTTCAAGCACCAATTCCTCGAACAAGCAACAAATTAGCTACCACCAACTCTTCAAATTTCATACCTCTTGAGCTTCACACCATTTAGCCTATTTGCACTTACCTTGACCAAGTGTTATGCTTGTTGCATACACATAATCCATGTACAAGAGAGGTATAAGAGGAGATGACATGAGCTCTATTATGGTTTAACTTTTCTTTTCAGATTCTTTGGCTTCTCCTAAAACTCATTCAGCTACGAATGACAACATGGTTAGACTATCATGACCTTACTTTCTTCACAACAAGACTAACCATAGCTGTTAAAAACTTATCATCATCCTAAATGGTTTTGAGATTCCTTGAAATTTAACACCAGAGAGGAGAAGTTGCAAGGACATAGGAAACAAGTTAGAACACTTAATCAAGATTCTTATGATGAAAAAGATAAACATTCTTTATATTCTTCATAGTATCTCATGAAGAGACTTTTCAACTTTGATTTAGTACATCGAGACACATTGTTCTTTGATGACTATGTGAAAAAATCATTTACTGTCATGAATATAAACTCTGATCTTTGGAAGTCAAAACAACTCACATTATCTAGATTCATACAAGTCATGTGAAGGACTCTTATAGACTGAGTTGCATGAAATTCTAGATTGTTTTCACCAAAGAAATTACATGTGATAATTGAAGCTTGCATATGCACCCTGCTACATGAATTACTTGTGTCTTATAGAGATTTGAAAACCTTGAAAGAAACTTGAATCATGATGAAGAACTCTCACCACCTTGCCATTAGTGAAATAAAGACATAATCTTGAATAATGTTTTCAAAAGCATTTCAGTGGTAGGGTTTAAAGTTATAGAACCTATGCTCGACAATTTTGAGTAATTTGTAGCACTTGTTTAGTCTCATGCTTCAAGAATTTTACTGCAATTATTAAAGCCTAGGTAGGGGGTTACTTCCAACCGATTAAGCCCATTGTAAAGGATTTATCATTCATCTGCCATCAATGAGTTTTACGAAGATTTCAGACTCAAATGGATATGTTTGAGTGTTTTCACATCTTCCTAAAGCATTCAATATGTTATAAAGTACTATCAATACAATCCACAGAACTTCACCAGTCCCAAACTATAGTAGCCCAAGATTACTCAATAGTGCACCTTGCATGCTGAACTCAAAATGATGCTTTAGGTTTTATGCATGAGACCTTGGTTTGGTGTAAATGATCAATGAGGTGTGCTATGTGCCTCAATAATGAAGAACATTTGAAACAACAGTCCTAAGACTCAACTCATTCATCTGTCATCATGAGAGGAATTCATCTAGTCCTGGAGGAGTACAGTCATACATCATGACTTGCCATCAACCTTGCACCCATTCACAATATTATTCTAGCCCCTTTCATTGATATTCACATGTCAAACACTACCCCATTTCATTACCTATACTTGTAGAAGATACATGATGTTCTTATTCCTTGTTCTTGGAGATAGATTTTAATTTCCAGCAACAGATCAGTCTTATTATCAAACATAGTTCATTGATAGTGTAGGCATAATAGACTTTAAGCTTAGCAAAACTCATCCCCCAGGATCAATGCACCAACAAGAAGTTTGTACTTTACGACATGACCAAAAATTGACCTAAAATGAGAAAATATCATCAACTCAAAATCCTCCTCAACTGTACCAAGAAATGAATTATACAACCAATTTCCATTCAAAAACATCAACTTTTGCAAGACATGTGATTTGCACATGAATTTTCTCCTGAAAAGGTAGTGTAGATTTTGACTAGTGCTAGAATGCATACTTGACTTAAAGACCACAACTGTCCACCACTGAAGACCATAGGGGGAACATTCATTCATTAGTCATGAAGCATGATTGAATCATCTTACACAAGTCAATTTATAAGTCCACCAGAAAGACTCAAATTGTGCATATCTAACTGCTTCAAGGAAGGAAGATCTTAGAGGAGAGAGAAAATCTTATTAGTAGTAAACATGCTCATAAATTCTTTTATTCTCAACCAATATAAATCAAAAAAATTTTAGAACAAGTTCAGGATTAGGATTATATCTTAAAAAATTCCTTCTATTATTTATCTCAAAAGGCTGCGCCAAATTTTCCCTTGAAAGCTAAGAAGCCAGGGTTCTTAATTTGCATTCGTTAAGAAACCTAATTATCAGGAAAAACTTGCATAACTTCCACACACATCTTACATACTTGATGAAATTTGGCATTAAGCACTACAAGACATACCTCTACACATTCCATGAATTGTTTAGCCATAAGGTTTCCTATACAAATCAGACATATCTCATTTACCTTGATCTATAATGTCATTTCCCAAGGGCCGTTTTGGTGCACTTATTAGTTTTTCCTCCAGGAGCTAAAATAAACCTTTTGGATGCTCATACGTTCCCTAGGAAATGTTCCTAGTCTATTACCATGCTTACTTGGTCTTGTTATGACTTGTAATTTTCTCTTACACCTTATTAGGCTCTAGAACTAGGCCTAAGTGAACCAATTACAACTATGACTCTCAACATTTGACCTGTTACTCACTCCAGAATCTATTTCCCATTATAGAATCATCATGTATTACCTGAAGAACACATGGACAAAGCTTACCAACCATGTCCATACCTCTAGTGAATTCCTACCTCACTGACCAAGCTTTTAGACCTCTGAAACTATCCTGAATGCTCAATATATCAATGATGAAGCACTACCAATCAATCATCATGTCTCGTATAGAGCCTCACTTCACCATTCACTCATTTTTCATCAATTTCACTTGACATCAATGACAACACCAATGACTAGGGTTCAACATTAAGAGTGTGCATATGAAAGGAGGTGGTACGAACACAAAATGTTTAGGAGAGGGAAACAATGTCCAAGGTGTGGATAAACCCCTGATAAAGTACCATAGAATTAGTAGGAAGAGGGGTCTTTAATTTTTATCCACAAGGACCATCTTCCACAAAATTTTCATTGAAATATGATTCATCTATATCGATAGGGGTGAAATTAATAGTGCACAATTTTTTATCAATAAGTTTAATAGTATAGACTCCGTTGCCATAATCCTTGGAATCATTTGTGTTGGCATTATCATGATGTATAGAGGTGTTGAGGATATTGGTAGGAGGACTAGATGTAGGAGCAAGATGAGCCTCAACTAGCAGAGTAGTAGTGCTCAGAGAAATAGATATTGTGGGAGAGATGATGGTAGTGGTATGAGTAGAAATAGTCAGAGTGCTTGGAGTGGCGGAAGATGAATGTGAAGCGCTAGATTGACCAGTGTCATATGTATCAATACTATTATATGGAATAGGCTATGAAGGAGGAATAAATATATTAGTATGTTGGCAAGAAAATTTTTTAGGAACAAATTGGTGGTTATCTTGCCAATGCACTGACAGTCTAAGTCCCTCTACCTAACATGTGTAGTTATCATACGTGCATGCATGAGTAAAAATGAGTTTTATCCTAGTGGTATTTCATTTAGGGATCCAACAAGGGCACTCCACTAACCCTGTGGAAAAAACTTTCATATATCTGCAAGAGAGGAATTTTCTAGGAAAGTGGGAAAGGCAGTGAGAAAATTAGAAAAGAGAAACTAGTGTTGCAAGTAGAAAATCAGAGACTTGCATACACCAGCCAAAACTTTCATTACATGCACTTGAATTTAGAAGAAAAAAAATTGTGTAATAGCAACAAGACCAAATAGGTTTAATGAGCACAAAGTACCACTAAACTCCTTAGTCAAAAAAGGCTAAAATTCTTTCTGCCTTTATTGAAGCTCAAGCAGAATTGTACATAGCATAGAAATAGAAGACATTTTTGAGTAGGGAAAATGGAATAAATTTTCTATCTCTCTTCTCTCTTCCCAAGGATATCTCTCTCATGAATTCATAAAAACAGCTCCAATATCTAAGAAGTCTCAGAAATTGTCTAAGAAGAAGCCCAAATGAGGAGCTTGTTACAATTTATAGAATAAGAGGCAACTATTCATCTTCCTCGTGAATTTTCAAATACTTTAATGTGACTTTATACTATTCATATTCCACTTAAATATTTAATTCCCTTTTATAAAAAAACAAAGTGACTTAAAGTTTATATTATGTTTCTAAAGTCTCTTGAATTTATATTAAAAATTGTAACCCTCAACACAAAACTATAACCTTAATGAGAGAGAGTGTTGGGTGAGAAGAGAATAGAGAGGAAGAAGAGAAAAGAGAAGAAAGAAGGAGAATTATCTAAATGGATGAGCCATTGCAGTGGATTGTATCTCGCTCCCTAACTAGTTTCCACTTCACACTCATGAGAAGGCCTCTGTTCCTATAATCTCTTTGTTGAAACAAGCAACTGCAGGTTCCACCTTGTCGGCATGAGGAATGTGAATGCAGCTCAAGGTATTTGTCAATCAATCGGCCACAATGTTGATGTCTTTGCACTTCTTGAACCATGATGAACGTTTCTCTTCAATAAGTTCAATAGAGGCCCAAATTTCTGAATGGAAGTCGAGGGTATCCTTGGTGAAGAATGATGGGTTAACTACCTCTTTCTTCACATATTCTTAAAATGGACCAATCAAATTATGAGCAGTTGTGTCCTCGCCCATTGTAGGTACTCCAAATTTTTGAATTTTCCAATTTATAATATCCTATAATTTTTACGCTTGTTCCTCTTTCTCCTCCAGCTCAGTGATGGTCTGGCTGATTTCCTCAAACCTGATTCCCAAGGCCCTCGCCCATACATATGACAAGTCTTCTGAGGGAGTTTCAAATATCTTCTTATCGATCAACTCCTGGTGATGAGTGTTTCTCATTTCACCTACTACTACACCAAAAGGTTACCAATAGTCCCTTTCTTTCTCCAAGTCCTCCTTGAGTGTCCATGTCCTATTTGTTATCGCACATATGTAAATGAAGATTTTGACCGCTTCTTAGAGCATTGACTTCCCTTTCTCAGAAATTGAGTTGTTCCATTCATTATTTTCTTGCCCCTGTATGGTGAACTCGTGTGTCTTCCTAATGGATTTTGGATTGAAGCTATTAATGGGTATAACTTCCTTAGTGGGAATTTTCATGGAATCAAGATCAACTAGATGCTACACATAGAATGAAAAAGTTTGCATCTTCTCTTTCAGTTCATCAATCTTCTTTTTATACTCCTTATTCCTTTCCTCCATGTGAGTGGAAGATTGTTGATACATGTACAAATCCCCTCCATGAGTTGTCATTACTAGTTGAATTGTGCTCATTTCATAGTCAGCTAGTATCATCTCATCCACTGGTTTGATTACTTTGGGATTATCCAGTTTGATGTATTGATTACTCGTTTCCCCACTATAGAACCGTGAGGCTGTATGTGTGAGATTCCTTGATCATTTTTCTTTATCCTATGAGACAATCGCTGATAGATCATGGGATTCCACTTGTTGCATAGTGTTTGTGTCAGGGACAATTGTTTCTTGCATTAAAGGAAGCATCTCATTAGAATCAATTTCAATGATAGGTGCACCAATGGTACCTTGTTCTGAAGGAGGTGGAAAATCCTAAATGAGAGAGGCATGGGTGTCATCAAGAGGAGAAACCTGTTGTGGTGGCTCAAAGACTGAATCTTGAACAATGTGTTCTTCATCCACTTGTGTCATTATCATGGGGTGTTCTTCCTACTTTTTTGAAATCAAATCTTCCTCTCACAGTGATACAAACAAGCCTTCTTCTACTCTAAGTTTCTTTGGCATCTTCTCGTGGTCTTATTTTATGAACTCGCTCTGGAGTGTTTAAAACTAGAAGTCACATCTATGAATTTTGAAAATGACTGATGTGAGGCTTGCTTCTGACTTGGAGGATTTCCTCATGACTGGATGATCATGGCTCTCTTCTTTTGAAACCAAATTCTCATTCTCCTCACCACCTTCTTAGTTTGCTCTAATATATACCCTGATTCATGAAAATACTAGTTGATTAGAGATACAAGGGACTTCTTGACTTCTGCGTACTCAGGATCATAAATCTCTATCCTATCATCATGCAAAATATCTTCATACTAGGAGAACTTGAATTTCCTAGGAGAAATTGAATTTCCTATTCTCACTGATTGTCATCCTCATATGGTACTTTTCATGCACTTCAAATTCATCAATGGAATTAGCCCTGTAGTCCTCAACATGTGGCTCGTGTTATAATTCTAAGACATAGAAAGAGTCAGGCTCTTCTTGGATTTCAAAATTAGGCCTAGAAATGTAGGAATGTAAGGTCAAATGAGTGGAAGTGGCCTCCATATGAGATGTGTCATTCGAGCTCTTGCATGTGTATACCTTGAGAGACATAGAAAATGGAATAAGCTTCTTCCTCCTACTTTTAAGCTTGTTATTTAATTGAATGATCTTTCTATAGAGCTTAAACAATAAAATTTGGTCACTAAGGTACTTAGGTAGCCTTAGCGGGGTTTGGTCAAATTTAGCATAGACATATTTATTGCATTGTCTTTTATTTAATAATGTGCAACATGTGCACTCTAGTCTAGTGACTTACATTCAATATTGTTATGTTGGATAACATTCAATATTGGTATTAGTAGTAATTACATGTGCATGTGAGATGGGTCTTATCATCTCGTAGTTGGTGTCTGCTAGGGTGTCATGTCTATCCATATGAGGCTGTCTAATATCTATAAATATTACAGCTCTTGCATTGTAATGTAATCTGATTTCATTATCAATAATATTTGTGAGGCTTCCATCCCTCTTTGGTCATTGCAATCTTATTCTATTCTATCATTTGGTATCTAAGCTATACCATTATTATGATTTGGTATCAGAGCAGGTTCTATCTAAGCAAGGTTGAAGAGGAGCACTATTGGAGAGGATCCATTGGAGAAGAAGAACTGCATCAAAGGAGAGCCATTGAAGCATCCCGCAGCCTCCATTCCTCCCAAGCATCCATCAACTAAAATATGACCTATCCACTTATTTGGAAGGTAAATTTTTTTATTAGTCATTGGCATAGCCAATTGATCTAACATATTGGTAGAATATTTCAGATTTGGAGATCTTTAAAAAAAAAAGGAGAAAGATCTTGGAAAAAATTGCAGATCTAAAAAAAAAAAAGATTTGTGAAAAAAAAAATCTTTAAAAAAAAAAAAAAGGAGAGAGATCTTGAAAAAAATTTCAGATCAAAAGAAAAAAAAAAAGATCAGATCTAAAAAAAAAAAATCATAACTGAAAGTGGAGGTGTGAAGAATTCGGGAGCAAAGGTTGAAGCAGTCCCGTCAACAAAATTCCAGCAGATAGCTCTTAGAAAAAAGGACGTAACTTTTTCATACAATGTCAGATTGATGTGCCATTTTTTTTTTTGGAAAGATAAGAAGGAGGCGCATAACTTTTCAGTTTACATCATCTTCAGATTCGGCTTCTACATGTGATGAAAAGTCTATACAAGTCGGATAATTTTTTTTCTAAAAAAAATCAGATCTAGCTGGTAAATTGGTAAGATCTAAAACAATAAGATTCTGATTCTTCTGAAATTTTGTGGGTTTCAAGAAAAATATTGTATGATACTGCTGTCAAAATTTTAGAAAAACTTAGATAACGGTTTGTGAGAAAAGGTGAAAACAATATTCAGATTGTTTGTTTGGATCTTGGGAACAAACAGGTCAGCGGTTCAATTCCCACTATCTCCATATTTTTTCTTAAATTATTTTTTTGGAAAATTTGGAGAAATTACTAAATTTTGGGAGATTTCTAAATTTATATGCTCACCAAACACATTTAGAGCCACCGCTAAATTTAGCGGAAAAAAACCTATTGGGGGTAAAAAAAATATTTTTGCCCTAAATTGTGTATTTTGTGATTCTAGACCCTTTTTTGTAAAGAGGGGGGACACAAAAACTTCATTTTAATGTACCTTGAGAGGATGTTGTACTAATCTTGGTGCATAAAGTGAAAAAAAAAAAAAAAAAGTGCACATTTTTTATTTTATGTTTGGTTGTATCACACGAAATCTTTGATCTCATAGCAGCGTTCGGTATATACGGTGCCTCTGGGAAGCACTTACGGGTGATGCCATCACGACTACTACTGCACTTAACACCTAACATAGCTGCCTAAACGTCGTCTAGGAATCGACCCATAAAATCGACGGGGAGTAATAAGGACACAATACACACACATTTGAGCCCTCCCATCCGTTTGTGCTTACACAAACCCCTCTTCGTACTGTCTAAGTACCACGTACTAAATTCTTTCACGTGCATTAACACCTCTTTCCATACTGACGGGTATATTGAAAGGGTGATCTTCTTCCACGTACTGATGGGTATATTGGAAGGGAGCGTATATAGAAAGGTTTGATATATTGGTCTGACGGTATATTGAGAGGGAGACCATAAACTTGGAGTGATAAGAGCCTTACCCTTTGTCAGAAATTCAGAGTTTCAGATTGCAGAAATGGGTGCACAAGCACCAAAGTTCTTCTTGTCAGATTCACAACTGCTTAGAGGAGACAACTATGCTGCATGGAAACCGAAGATCAAGACGTTACTTGAGTTTGAAGACCTATGGACAGTTGTAGATGGACAAACAACAAGATCACTTGAAGATGGAAGACAACAAGTTCAATTTGACAGGGCAAATCAAAAGGCCAAGTTGATCATCTTGTTTAGCATAACAAACGATGTGCAACCCCACATTAGAGATGCCACATCGGCTAAGGATGCATGGGATAAGTTGAGCACAATCTATAAGGCAAAGAACAAGAATGAAATCCTCAACCTACTATCACAACTGCATACTCTCAAGTTCAAGCACAATGAGAAGGTTGAAGTTTTTTTGAGACGAGTTGTTACTTTCAGGGCATCTCTATTAGCATTGGGAAAAGAGATAAGTGATGAAGACCTCGTACCAATTGTGTTGCGAGCACTTCCTCCTTCCTACAGAATCTTTGTGACACTATCAATATGAGTGAACACACAGTCACCTTTGAGAAGTTGGTCAATCTACTCCAACAAGAAGAGGTAATGAACAACAAAGATCAGGAAGATGAGCAAGCACTATCTTCCAATCATAAAGGAAAGAGAAAATTTCAGTCCAATCATAAGAAGTCCCAACAAAACCAAAGTCAACGAGACAACACCAAGAAGTGTCCCATTTGCAATAGAGGGGGACATGACATCAAAGATTGTTGGTACAATTCCTATAAAAAGTGTTCATCAAGTAATTCAAAACCCAATAACCATCAGGGTAAAAATAATTCAAATAAAGGGAAGTCCAACAACAACAACAATCAAGGGCAGAAAAATGGTAATTGGCAAAGAAAACCCAAACAACAAGGGTACACTGTTGAACATGAGGATGATTCAGATGAAGGACACCACATGTATTCTGCTCAATTTGATGAAAAAACCAAGTCCACACAAGATATTTGGTATGTTGACTCGGGTGCAACTCGACACATGACTGGATGCAAGGATTGGTTCTACACACTACGTGACTCACCTAACAAGAACCATGTGTCATTAGGTGATGACTCATCATACAGTGTCAAGGGGATTGGAAACATTTCACTACCTCTTGGAAAGCATGACTGTAAAATCACAAATGTATTGTATGTACCTGGGTTGACCAAGAATTTGCTATCAGTTAGTCAACTCCTTGATCACAACTTGAAGTTAGATTTTGACAGTAATAATGGAGAAAAAGTGTGCTTGATAAGAGATAAGTCAATAGGTTCCAAGATTGTAGCAAGAGCCTCTAATGTGGGACGCATGTTCCAACTTGATTTTGTCCACAAGGCTGATCAAGCTCTAGTGGCCAAAGACACACAATCTGTAGAACTATGGCATCGCAGATATGGTCACATCAGTTTTGGCTATCTTCAAACACTTCAAAAGGGCAACATGGTGAAAGGATTGCCTACATTCAAGAAAAACACTGACAAGTGTCACAATTGCCTAGCTGGAAAGCAACATAGAGTACCCTTCCAGAAGAATACATATAGAGCTAAGGGAAAGCTTGATTTGGTGCACACCGATCTTTGCGGGCCCATGCAACCAAGTCATTCTAGATGTCAATACTTCATGCTTTTTGTTGATGACTACTCAAGAAAGATGTGGATATATTGTCTAAGAAACAAGAGTCAAGCCTTTGAGACATTTTAGAAGTTCAAAGCGCTTGTTGAGAATGAAGTTGGTCGCAAGATCAAAACTCTCCGCTCAAATCGAGGGGGGGAATTCACAAGCAATGAGTTCAAGACTAACCTAGAAGCTCATGGGATTCGTCGACAAATGCCTCCTACTCACACACCACAACAAAATGGTATAGTTGAGAGAAGGAATCGTACTATCATGGAAATGGTGCGATGTATGATTGATGACTCAGGTTTAACAAAGACATTTTGGGCAGAAGCTGTAAGAACTGCAGTCTATTTGTTGAACAGAGTGCCAACAGTAGCTCTTGAAGGAGTGACACTGTACATACCCAAAATTGTAAGGTACTGTACCGCCAGAATAGTGTAACAAGTGCCCCAATGATGATACAGGTCTCCTCGCAAGGTGTTCGGGATCCAGAAAAGCCCTCGGAGTATGCGTTAACATCCCACATGCCCCGCTTAGCCCCCGCGCCCTTTGTTTTCCCATTTTTCCCTCTTTCCTTGGCCTCTTTACCTTCAGTGACGAAACCACCGCCCTGCAGGGCGGCAGTCTCGTGACCGCCGCCCTAAACAGGGCGGCGGTCCTGTAACCGCCGCCCTGCTCAGAGCAGCGGTCCTGTGTGCGTTTTCCAGAACACTCTTTTGACGCGACTCGCGTGAAATATCATGTTTCACCAGCTTTTCTTTGCCGACTTGAGCATGCATTAATGTTTTTGGTCCCCTGGAACAGTGTTTTTCCTTTGTTTATTGTTTAGGAGTTCAATTTGATTTTGGTTCTTGGATGCTTGAATTCCTATAAATGCATGGTTTGTGCACATGCAAATGGTCTGGAGTTTTTGGTCTGAGTTTGGATGAAGAATTTGAGCTGGAGCTTTGGTCACCATTTTTTCTTGTTAGAGTCTTCTGATTTTTAGTGTTTTGGTTAGCTTGCTTAGGACTGATAGCATAGTTTATTTTGTACTTGGTTAGTATTGCTCAGCTGTTGGTAAGCCACAGACCCATCTTGTGCAGGCAGTGCTATTGTTCCACCCAATCCGGTTAGAAGCTTGCCTCTGAATTCCTCTTTGCTGTAGATTTGTTTTACTGTGACTTAGAGTTCTTAGTTCAATTCATTATATACCTAGTTAGTATTATTCAGCTGTTGGTAAGCCACATATCCAACTTGTGCAAGCAGTGTCTTTATTTTGGAACGGAATAGCTTAGGAAGCCATTAAAGTTGCAGGTTTTGCTCGTCGTATAGGATAGTCAAAGGTTTTGGTCGCTTCATGTTGCATGACTCGCAGTAAAATCCCGCTAGGAATCGCATAAGCCAAGCTCTGTACTCTTGCGCTATCCCTCTCCTACTCACATTCTCGGTCTGTATACTGAGCTGTCCTTGTCCCAAAATCTACTCCTATCGGTGTTAGCATTACACGCTTTTTGGATCCAAGTGAACACGAAAGAACGAGAAGATCATACTGAGGGGACGAGATCACATACACCATCGGATTCACCACTATTCTGTGGAATCCAGGTTTTACATTTCAAATTTCTAGTCAGATTCATATCAAATAGAGTAGTTAATCGCTTTATTTCATTTCATTCTATTCTCGACATTGCCAAGGAAGCTGTGGGGATTGATAGTTTCTGAGAAACTATGATTCACTCCTCACTTCTGAGGTAGGATCGAGAATCTTGTTGGTAGATTAGACAAACTGTTTTATTTAGAATAATTCTATAAATCGCACAGGTAAATAACCACACTCGGTTATCTTGTCTGTTTTAAATTATTGCTTAGATATTATTTCTAGATACGCTTAAAATAGTTTGCCTTCCTTAAAATTATTAAATATTTCATAGAAAAATAAGAGTTATATGTAGTTAGATTTATTTCACTTAGTTAGAATTTGTCTCCTGATAAGGTCATATAGAAGGGCCTTCTTTGCCTTAGATTCGCAAATTCCACTAGTGCGTGTCGAAGACATTAGACTGCCTAACTAGTTTGTCTACATATTCCATCCCCACCGGCTGTCTCGGCACGACCTCGGGAGGTCGGGTACGCGGAAGAGTCACTTGTAGATTTTCACGCTCGCCTGTCACTTTTCTGGCGTACAAAATTGGTGAACCTGACGTGAAACAAACAACTGTTTCACCTTCTCTTTGAGAAGTTTCATCTTCTCTCATCCACCTTCGCTCCTTCCCATTATTCTGCGGGTATTCATATACCCCTCGAATATGTCAGGATTCGATGCATATGGCAGACCCCTCCTGGGTCTTGAGGCATACTACGCCCAACAAAATAGGGAATCATCACCCTTTCTCTCAGTATGGGGTGACAACTATTCAACTAATCAGTTGTCAACACAAACCCCAAGAATCAGATATAGTTCGTCTTTTCAAACTGAGGAGTTAGATCAACCCCCTCGAACCCAACAAACAGAACCTTCAGTTTCCAACAATATGACGTTTACAGGAGAATCTGGTTCATCTCCTCAAATGTTACTCAGACCACAAATTAGTAGGCAATCAGATCCATACCTGGTCTTAGATGATGGACAGTCAACACATTATCCTAGGAGTGAACAACACTCCCGGGGAATGTACCCATCTATAGGAGGTTTATAAATACAACCTGAAATCTCTTTTCAAGAAAATACCTATATGCCACTGCATACAAGAAATATTCTGGGAGAAACTTGGAAAAATAGCGATCAGTTTATGACAGGATATCACGTACCTTTACAACACCAAGGTATACAACAAACGCCGCTCAGGAAAAGTACTGTGGCTTCACCAAATGAAGTCATTTCAACGTTAGTAGAAAGAGTGAGAGGGTTAGAACTGGCTCAAGCAAGTCAAAATTCTCTGTTCATACAAACAGGAAGTTCCAATCCTCCATACCACTTTGGTCAGGTAGATCTCCTTACGGGAGTAGGCACGTTAGGCATGCCTCCTCAATATCCATAGCAAACGCCAACAAGGCCTATCATCTCTAACACTACTCCTCCCGGTCTAGTGGCGAACAGTCCGTTCCTCGACAATACCCCGTCCTATTTAAACATGTACTCTAAATCACCACAAGGAGATATGTTCTCCTCTCCGGCATGTTTTCTCAAACGCAAGGACCTCCCTATGCCCCTGCCAATGCGTACGCTACACCGTATCAACAACCCATCCCACCACCACTCCCTCAGCAAACACCATCAATGGTCAAAAGCTATGCGATAGGGACGTATTCAGAATATCTAAAGGAACCGTTAGATTTCACCATACGAAGCGTCATGCTTCCAAGACCTCTCCCTGATTTGCCTAAGTTCAAGGGTGAAGGAGATCCAAACACACATATCAAAGCTTACGCTACAGCCATACGAGAATTACTCCCTTGGGATGGGGTTGTTGCTAAAATATTCCCCAAAACACTGGAGGGCATTGCTCTTGATTGGTATTATAGAATACCTGAGGCTTCCATACATTCATTTAAACAACTTGTGTCAGAGTTCATCAAATCCTTCGACATGAACAAACTACTGAGAATAGGAATCAGGGAATTCTTGCATATCAAACAAGAAAACAATGAATCTGTCGCTCATTTCATCCAAAGGTGGCGTACAGTTCTTTATTCATCAGCAAGTGCTCCAAACATGGATCAGATGGAACTATGTGATTTATTCCTTCATTCTCTCAGCAGAGAAGTGAAGGAAGAAGTCCAGAAGTTCCCATTGAGGACTTATGATGAAGTACTTGAGAGCGCTCTACGAATAGACCAGGCAGCAATAGATAGTGGTCGTAAGACGTATGGAGCAAATGGGAGGTTAATCACCTCCACTCAAAATACTACAACTACCACAAACGTCAATCAAGGACCCAAAATCCTTAACAAAAATCGTGGGGTAACAACGGATGGGGTAACCGACTAGCCCAAGAGGGTAAATGTTGTTAATACTCCGTCACAAACAAACAACCAGCGAAACAACAACTTTACCCCAACGGTCAATACAGTGGATTTTAACCATCCACAACAACAACAACAACAATGGCGAAATCCCATACAAGGGCCAAGCCAAAACTCATTTGGTTACCAAAACCAAAGTCAAAACCAAAAACAACAATTCCAAAACTTTGGTCCTAATAGGCAACAGTTTGATCGGAATTTTAGGCCACAATGCACACCAAACCAACAAAACGGGAATTATAATCCCAATTCTTATTGTGGTTTCCATAAAATTCGTGGTCACGACACTAGAACGTGCTGTGACTACAATAAATTTATGCAACGTTTGCCAGAAGAACAAAGACAGTTCTTCACAGACTTGTTTTTGGCAGATCCCGTCTCATCATCACCAAATACTCTCGCAGGGGCAGTTTCTCCTCAAAATGCTCCCCTCAAGATCTTTAATGATCCACTCCCAAATCATGACAGCAATAGGCTGAATCCAACTAGAACAAACAAAGGTGCAGTGACGGGAAACAATGACCATGAAGCCTCGACTTCATTAAATCTGTCATTCGCGCCACAGTTGGGAGCTCAACCGAGACCTAAGATAGTCAGTTTGGTAGAATTAGACGTTGAACTACCTATCGAAGCTATAACGAGAACACGAGAGTATTTCTCTCAACCAAGCCCAAGTCATCTGCCAGAGGCAGATAAGAGTCAGCAAATAGTTGAAAAACCCATCGGTGCGTATGATTTAATTAGTGACCTAACAAAGACCTTCTCACACATTTCATTTTTGGACTTACTAAAGAACTCTCCCCTCATAGAGCTTCTCTTTTAGAAGCATTAGGTCTAGGCCATCTAATTAACATCACTCCACCTCCCGAAACACAAGTAAATCACGTAGATTTTGATATCCACCCTCCGAGGCAGCCAGACAAGGATGTCAAATTCATCTTCGAAATAAGTAAAATGCCCACAGATGCTAAGATCACACGCCGAGGTGACCCAGCCTTACACTTGCAAGTGTGGGTTTATAATAACTATGTAAAACGTGCAATGGTTGATGATGGGGCTGCAGTTAACATAGTCCCTTTCTCTTTCCTCCAAAAACTTGGATATGGAGAAACAAACTGTTCCACTACACAAAATACCTTGAGAGGCTATGATAGCCTTAAAGCCACTTCGATAGGAACTATAATACTGCCAGTCACCTTAGGGCCCAAAACCATCTTGACTGATTTTTACATTATAGATCAGGAAACTAACTATAATATGATCCTCGGCCGACCTTGGATACATCGAATGAAGGAAATCCCTTCCACGCTATTTCAAGAAGTAAGATTCTTGCATCTGGGAAAGGTATTTGTAGCCAAAGGTGATCCAAAACCTTTCGATTTGCACCCAGCTGATTTAAAGAAAAGACCAGGGGTGCACTCAAAATTTGAGCTACCAACAAACCAACTTAATAAACCCTCTGACCAAAAGCCAGAGGAAAAGTTGATACCTACAACGGATCTTGAAACTACCATCATAGCCAAAACAACTCCAACCCCTAAAGGTAAAACTAAAGAAACAGAATCATTAGGGACTACTACGAAAATCGTTGAATTGATAGAACAAGATTCACCAATGTTCTTACCATTCGATTCAGTAGGCATAGGATTTTCCCTAGGTGTTGGTTCCTTACCGGCAGAGGATCTCTGTATGATAGAAGTAGAGTGTGCAAACGCAGCAGCTACCCCAACATCTACACTCCCGGCTAAGTATTGGACTCTCCATTTCGATGGAGCTAAATGTTGTTATGGAGTGGGGGCAGGTATAATTCTTACTTCGCCCAAGGAGAAGGTCCTCCCATTCTCATTTAAGTTAAACTTTGAATGCACAAACAATGGCGCTGAGTACGAAGCCCTCCTCCTTGGCCTCACCTTATCCAGAAGAATTGGTATTAATAACATCAGAGTCTTGGGAGACGCGCAATTAGTAACAAACCAAGTTTCTGAAGTATATGAAACTAAAGCCGAACATTTACAACTCTACAAAAACGCTGTATTAGATTTAAGCAAGGCATTTAACTTCATATCCATTGAAGCGATCCCGCGAGAGAAAAATCTTCTCGCCGATTCAATAGCAACCTCGGCATCACGTTTTACTCCAAGCAATGAGCTAGAAGATACTCACTTCACAGTATCCATTCGTGACGAGCCATTAATAAAAACAATGACAAATCCTCTTTTAAGCGGAAGTGAATCTACCGTCCTAGACCATGTTGGAAATGATGCGGCTACTTTGGATTATTTAAATGCCTATGCAGCATTACATCTCTCCTATCACATGCTAGATTTATCCCTGATCCCACATTCGTCCTCCTACTTCGGAAATCCCGTAACGGATCTTCCGTCACAAAGGGAACCTAACATATACGCAATAGAAAATGGGGATGATTTAGATTTACCTCCAGCACCACCTGAGTTCGAAGAGGGTAACTCCTATTTAATCGAAGAAACAATCGATGTCAACATTGGGACAGAAGATGAACCAAGAATATTGAAACTAGGTTCTTCGTTGACACCAGAAGAAGTGGAAATACATACTCAGGTTCTCAAAGAACATCAGAAGGCATTTGCATTTAATTACAAGGAGATGATGGGAGTCGTACCCCACATTGCGGTACACAACCTTGTCACTAGATCAAATGCAAAGCCAATTAAACAAAAATCAAGGCCCATGAAACCCAAAGTAGCTCTCATGGTAAAAGAGGAAGTAATAAAACTCCTTCAGCTAGGATTTATCAAGCCAGTTGACTACTCCCAATGGGTATCTAATATCGTTCCCATTCTCAAGAAGAACGGAAAGATACGCATTTGCATAGATTTCTGAGACATCAACAAAGCGTGTCCTAAAGACGATTTCCCATTACCATCCATAGACATTATTGTTGATGCAACAGCTGGTTTTAAACTTTTGTCTCTCATGGATGGATTCTCAGGATACAATCAAATCAGAATATCCGAGCAAGATCAAGCTAAAACCACGTTTATAACTCCTTGGGTAACCTATTGCTACGTTGTTATGCCATTCGGTTTTAAGAACGCCGGTGCTACGTACCAGCGGGCCATGACATACATATTTCACAACCTAATTCATAAAATCATGGAATCTTACGTAGACGACTTATTGGCTAAGGCCAAAAAGCGCTGTGACCATCCCAAAGTACTCTGCATCATTCTTTCACGCCTAATACAATACGGAGTCACGCTAAACCCAAAGAAATGCGTCTTTGGTGTAACAGGAGGAAAGCTCCTAGGTTACATCATATCGTCACAAGGGATCGACGTTGATCCAACCAAAATTCAGGCTGTCCTCGAAATGGTCCCACCTTCGAGTGAATCTAGAATCAGATCATTTCTCGGGAAGCTGGGTGCAATTTGGAGATTCATCCCAGACTTAAGCTTCGCTATTCATCCAATCAACAATTTACTCAAGAAATACTATAGCATTGATTGGACCGAAGAATGCAATGAAGCTTTCAACGCAGTTAAACATTTCTTGCTGTCACCACCTACGCTAATGCCACCTAAGCTGGATCACCCGTTAATCCTATATTCGCGAGCTACCAATGTCTCGCTGGCCTGTATGTTGGCCCAAGAAGATGATGACAAGAGAGAACGTGCGATTTATTTCATTATCCAAACACTGCTCGACTATGAAACACGCTATACACAAGCAAAGCGAGAATGTCTTGCCATAGTCTTTGCTACTAAACGTCAAAGATATTACATGCTGAATCAAGAAACAAAGGTCATGGTAAAGACGGACCATTTACGGACTTTTCTCACACAAGGTTCCTTATCCAAAAAGGCTGGACGTTTTATAACCTTAATGGGAGAGTTCGAATTAACATTTGTAAATCAGAAGTCAGTTAAAGGACAAATCATCGTGGATTGGTTAGCTAACAACCCATTAGATGGAGGCGATCTAGTAGATTTGGATTTTCCAGATGAATGCGTATACTACATCGAAACTCGACCTACTATTTTTGAGTGCCCTTGGTACACTAATATCATTAATTATATCATGGACCATACGTACCCGGATGCAGTGACACCGCAACAAAGAAGGCGATTACGCATAATCGTAGCCAAATATGTCATTGTAGAGCAGGTGCTCTATCGAAAATCATTCGATGGAATGCTCTTAAGGTGTGTCGACACAGAAGATTCCAAGAGGATTCTCCATGAATCCCACAGCGGTATATGTGGAGGCCACTTCGGTGGCCATGCCACTGCTCAAAAAATACAACGAATGGGCTATTTCTGGCCCACTCTAGAACATGACACGATAGAGTTTGCACGCAGGTGTCATAAGTGCCAAGAATTCTCTCACGAGATCTACATGCCAGCACAAGCTCTACAACCAATCGCTACTCCATGGCCCTTTTCTACATGGGGCCTAGACTTAATAGGGAAATTCTCTCCCTCATCCACAGACGGCCACAATTTTATAGTTACGACCACTGAATATTTTACCAAATGGGTGGAGGCCATGCCTCTTACTACCGTACCTGGTTCTGTAATCACTAAGTTCATTTTAATTAAAATCATTTGCAGGTAAGGTATCCCACAAATCATTATCTTAGATAATGGAATTTCTTTCAAGAATGAAGAAGTTCGTGAACTATGCAACAAATTTAAAATAAGCCATCATACGGCTTCCTTGTATTATCCCCAAGCCAATGGGCAGGCTGAAGCAACAAACAAAACGCTGAAAGCCATTCTCCTTAAAACAGTGATAGAAAACAAGCGAGATTGGAATTTGAAGTTATATCTGGCCTTGTGGGCCCACCGAACCTCAATAAGAACACCAATAGGAGCAACTCCTTTCTCGCTAGTATTTGGGGCAGAAGCAGTTCTCCCGCTTGAGGTCAAAATACCCAGTCTCTGCATTTCACTACAAGGGATTCTAGATGAAGACACTTACAGAGAAGTACGTCTTTCCCAATTAGAAAGCCTAGATGAAATTAGGTTAGATGCTGAACAACAGCATAGAGCTTATGCTGACCGAATGTGCCGGCAGTATAACAAGAAGGTTTATGAACGCGATATATACGAAGGTGATCTAGTTCTAAGACTAGACAACCGGATCGACAAGAAGACCGGTGAAGGAAGGAAATTCCGGCCCAAATGGTTGGGCCCATACCGAGTCACGAAGGACTATGGAAATGGTGCATACCTCTTATGCACGCTAGAAGGTGAGGAATTTGGTGAAACAGTCAATTCCCTGCACCTCAAGCGTTTCTACGCATAAGCAGCTAGCACTACCTATATAACTATCTACATTGCATCTTCATATAGTTTTAGATCATTTTGTCCACTTGTTCTTACACAAATTGTGATCAAGGAATCTATTCTCAAAGTAATTCATTACAAACTCATGATGTTGTTGGCACAAAAATTTCTAATCATATCTCTCCATTTTTCGCGATATCATCAATCACTTCAGAATCTTTCATCAAATAAAATCAAACATGACGAAGTCTTAACGGTAACCATACCAAGATCTGCAAGTTTGTTCTCGCTTTGATTTCTTCTTAGGATTGATGTCTTGTCTATGGTCTGTTCTAGAAGCTTCATGGTGTCACATCTATCCCATATATACATCTCTTTGGAAAGCAGCATATACTGACATTTTACTCAAAAAGACAAGTCAAAAAGTGATTAAATAGAAAATTTTATTTTTACACATTTCCTTGCCCTACCAACCTTCGGTGATGAGCTTGCGTCTCTTACTAGTGACGTAGGGTTGGAAAGGATGGAAATGCCCTTACTCACCTATGCCTTGCCCACGGTGATAAACCCACGCTTCTTACTAGTAGCATGGGGCAAAGTGTAGGGGGTCCTCTAGACAATGCAAACATTAAAAGGTCATAAACAAACTATTCAAACTTTGAGTCAAAAACGAATGAATCAGATGCTCAAAATTCCAAGAGAGTTAAAAATCCTAAAAACTAGATTTTGTCTACTATGTGGCCATCTACGGGTCTAAGTCTGGATAAACCGCAAAGCAAGTTGCACCCAAAACTATGAAGTCATTCGGGTGGAGTAAGCTTGTTGTTTTCAATTTGGTTCCACCAAAGCTTCGTCTATCTTTCATCACTATCGTTTCACCATATTTCATACACTTGCGCCCTTCTTGGCTCTTGGTGATGAGCCCTCGCATCCTACTAGTTGCGTGGAGTTAGGAGTGGGGCAAGTTAATCTGTTCATCATACTGGTTATTTTCATCACTTTGCCAAAACAAACGTGAGGTATCCAAATTGCTCACAGAAGCTAAGATTTAAGATCACAATATATCTACAATATCATGTATCAGCATCATGAAACACAAAAAGAAAGCAAGCATTTGCATCATCTGTTCTCCATTGCATACATTCTAGAAAGCATATAAAACATACATCGTAGTATACACAAAGCAGTTGGAAATAGAAAGGACAAACGTGAGTGACAAGCTTTTGATCTAAAATCAATGCATATATATAAATAATCAATGTTTGTATACAATCCCATCATGCATTAGGCATGGTCAAAACGCTCAAAGAGCCTATGATATACAAAAGAATCCATGATACAAAATATACAAGGGCCAAGTCGCCTCTCAACCCCTACGCGACCCCTCCGAGGGTGCGTGCCCTTGCCTAGGACTCCGGCTACGCCGGCGCTCTGAATACACGGAGGGCTCAGGGTCTCAAGGAGCGGCCGCGGTCTCGCCACGAGAATGGCTCCTCATAAGACGCTCGGCTGTCCTATAGCCTGCCAACTCTATACGGAGGGTCGACACCATCTTGGCCACATGCCAAACAGGAGCGAAGACGTCAGTATGCCTACCGGCTGCTGAAGGCTCCCTGGCATCTACAGATAGCTCTGCACGGGTCTTATCCATAGGGATCATCAGAGAATCAGTGCATACCCTATGGATTAGATCCCACCACTCGTCAACAGTCTCTACAAAACAAAGAAGAAAAATGAATTAGAAGCTAGGCAAGAGACTAAAAGATACAATATCAAAACATAAGGAGAGATAGCAATTAAAAATCCTAAATTAAACAAACATTGAAAAGATGAGAGGATAACTTACTCGGATCACCGGGCCTCCAAGATGGGTCGCTGGGGCCAGCACCCGCCGCAGATGCCGTTGCCGACTGAGGGGCTGCTCCTGTAGTAGGAGCAACATGACGCCCCGCAATTGACTCATCCTCTCCACCATGGCCCTGGGAGAGTGGCTCCTCTGAAACTAGAGTCTCTCTCTCTGCACTCTGCTCGGCCCTCTCTGCCTACAAAATATCCTGAGTGTCATGCCACTCAGGATTGCTATCATCCATCTACTCCTCCGACCCTCCCTCTGTAAGCTCCTCAGAATCGGAGTCGATATCTATAGGGTCATCGCTGCTATGAGCAGGACCCGCGGTAATCTAAAGCAAAGGTGCCCAAGGCGCACCAGCTCTCCCTCTGGCCCGAATAATCCCCCTGGCTACAATAGGAATACCAGGAGTGACCACTGTTCAACCACGGCCTCTAGGCCCCCCTCTAGCCTTGCCGACTGATCTATAAACCGGTGCCACTGGAGGAAGCATGCCCACATATGGGAGGCTGAACTGCTGAGGAACCCTGCTGAAAGGATGTACCTCTACTCGTCCCACACGGTCAATAAGCTGCCCTGTGGTGGAGCAAGAGATCAGTGTAAGAGTCTCCTCTCCCCATATACCAGCCATAAGCTGGTACGGTGTGGCCTCCATGTCTGCTGTAGTAAGCGAGGCAACTAGCTGGTGAGGTGCTCTAAACACCGACATATCTAACCATCTGGCCGCCCTCACACCCCCAGGATCTACCACCTCCACGCCTCTGCCATAGGGAATGAAGTGCTCATACACCCATCTCATAACTAGAGTAGGGTGACTCAAAGACTGTCCCTGTAGACGGACCACCCTATATAAGTCATGGTAGGTGGTCCCCAGAATATCTGCGCCCTAGGCGTATATCCGGCCATGCCCCTCTATCTGTGCAATGATAGGGGCCCAGCAGTATAGTAAGGTATCCCCTCCCTTGTCCCCGATCAGCCTCGAAGCAAGGATCCCCATGATAGCCTATCGAAATACGGGGATGGGCAAAGAAGGAATGGATCTAACTCTCACTCCCTTCTTCGGCCCCGTGGAGATGGCTGCATCCCCCATGTAACCTGCCCACTGTGCAATCTGTGCTCGGGACCCTGCTGTCTCCAGTGTGAGTCTCCTCCCGATGATCGGGACCCCCAGGATACGGTAAACATCATCCAAAGTAATCGTCCACTCACCGCGGACCCCTGGCAGTCGGAAAGCGTTCCGATCTGCATCCCAATAAGAAAACAAGTCACGAAGGATGTGACTAGATGGTGCAACATGAGGTACGCGCGATATACACAATATGCCGGCCCTCTGCAATGTGTCCTCCTCATCTGGTGAGAGGACATCCAATACCCCGGGCAACCAATCACACTCCCTCTCTTGACTCCATTTGATGTACTCCTCTCTCGCCTGCATACACCCAAAAACACACAAAACAGAGCAAGTTAGTATCTAATTAATGCCGAGAGAGTTGTAAAAACATATAGAAATGATAAAAATACAAGTGCAATGTCTAAAGCAAGCTCCTTTTGCTTTCTGTGCAAAACCTCCACCCTGAGCAGGGAGGCGGTTCTGTAACCGCCACCCTGGCCAGGGCGGCGGTTGCGGTCCGAAAACCCACGCGGGTTTTTAAACCTAAAAAGCCCAAAATGAGCAAAAAACGATCTTTTTAACTAAAAACAAAGCCTACCCAGTAGGCACCCCCCCTAGGTGGACCTTTTGAACCTAACATTTTCAAAAATAACCCTCCCATTACAAAGAATTTGCCATTTCAAGTTTGAAGGGGGAAAAATGCAAAATTAAAGAAAACCGACCTGTGATCTCGTGGGGTGGCATTCCACACGTGGGGGCATGGTCGATATCTCACTCCAGACGTTTTGACTCTATTCACGCAAGAAACTGTCACCGTGGGTCCCAGAGCTCAAAATCAATCGAATCAACTCGCGCAAATGAATAGGAAAATGGGCCCACTTTCATATATATATCATTCTGTTTCGTTTTAAAATGGATTTTTCGCAGGTTCGGAGCGCTGTTGGAGGTAAGTTTCTATCCCCGCACAAATGGTACATTCTCTTTCCCTGTTATTTTAGTGTTTGTTTTCCAAATTATTGTATCTATCTGAACTTGAGTTCTCTTTTCATTTTGCAGGTAGCGGGAATTTTGGAATGGCGTCATTTCAACACACGGACGTGTAAGGTATAACTCCTAACTCCCCATTTCGGGACGGCCATACTCGGACCCACCATTTTATGCCTCTTCATGGCTAAAACGTTTCTCCGAGGGGGCAATATGTACGTACCCAAAATTGTAAGATACTGTACCGCCAGAATAGTGTAACAAGTGCCCCAATGATGATACAGGTCTCCTCGCAAGGTGTTCGGGATCCGGAAAAGCCCTCGGAGTATGCGTTAACATCCCGCATGCCCCGCTTAGCCCCCGCGCCCTTTGTTTTCCCCTTTTTCCCTCTTTCCTTGGCCTCTTGACCTTCAGTGACGAAACCGCCGCCCTGCTCAAAGCGGCAGTCCTATGTGCGTTTTCCAGAATGCTCTTTTGACGTGACTCGCGTGAAATATCACGTTTCACCAGCTTTTCTTTGCCGACTTGAGCATGCATTAATGTTTTTGGTCCCCTGGAACAGTGTTTTTCCTTTGTTTATTGTTTAGGAGTTCAATTTGATTTTGGTTCTTGGATGCTTGAATTCCTATAAATGCATGGTTTGTGCACATGCAAATGGTCTGGAGTTTTTGGTCTGAGTTTGGATGAAGAATTTGAGCTGGAGCTTTGGTCACCATTTTTTCTTGTTAGAGTCTTCTGATTTTTAGTGTTTTAGTTAGCTTGCTTAGGACTGATAGCATAGTTTATTTCGTACTTGGTTAGTATTGCTCAGCTGTTGGTAAGCCACAGACCCATCTTGTGCAGGCAGTGCTATTGTTCCACCCAATCCGGTTAGATGCTTGCCTCTGAATTCCTCTTTGCTGTAGATTTGTTTTACTGTGACTTAGAGTTCTTAGTTCAATTCATTATATACCTGGTTAGTATTATTCAGCTGTTGGTAAGCCACATATCCAACTTGTGCAAGCAGTGTCTTTATTTTGGAACGAAATAGCTTAGGAAGCCATTAAAGTTGTAGGTTTTGCTCGTCGTATAGGATAGTCAAAGGTTCTGGTCGCTTCATGTTGCATGACTCACAGTAAAATCCCGCTAGGAATCGCATAAGCCAAGCTCTGTACTCTTGCGCTATCCCTCTCCTACTCGCATTCTCGGTCTGTATTTTGAGCTGTCCTTGTCCCAAAATCTACTCCTATCGGTGCTAGCATTACATGCTTTTCTGGATCCAAGTGAACACGAAAGAACGAGAAGATCATACTGAGGGGACGAGATCACTACACCATCGGATTCGCCACTATTCTGTGGAATCCAGGTTTTACATTTCAAAGTTCTAGTCAGATTCATATCAAATAGAGTAGTTAATCACTTTATTTCATTTCATTCTATTCTCGACATTGCCAAGGAAGCTGTGGGGATTGATAGTTTCTGAGAAACTATGATTCACTCCTCACTTCTGAGGTAGGATCAAGAATCTTGCCGGTAGATTAGACAAACTGTTTTATTTAGAATAATTCTATAAATCGCACAGGTAAATAACCACACTCTGTTATCTTGTCTATTTTAAATTATTGCTTAGCTATTATTTCTAGATACACTTAAAATAGTTTGCCTTCCTTAAAATTATTAAATATTTCATAGAAAAATAAGAGTTATATGTAGTTAGATTTATTTCACTTAGTTAGAATTTGTCTCCTGATAAGGTCATATAGAAGGGCCTTCTTTGCCTTAGATTCACAAATTCCACTAGTGCGTGTCGAAGACATTAGACTGCCTAACTAGTTTGTCTGCATATTCCATCCCCACCGGCTGTCTCGGCACGACCTCAGGAGGTCGGGTACGCAGAAGAGTCACTTGTAGATTTTCACGCTCGCCTGTCACTTTTTCGGCGTACAGACACCTCAAGAAGCATGGTCAAATTGGAAACCATCAATTACACACCTAAGAGTATTTGGGTGTAAAGCTAGCATGCACATACCCAAGAAGAATAGGAACAAGTTGGATATGAAAGCTGAGAAACTGATATTCATTGGATACAGTGAAGAAGCACTTGGGTATAGATTATGGGATCCGAAAGCAAAGAAAGTATACACAAATAGGGATGTTGAGTTCTTTGAGAAGAAACAAGTAGATGCTCCACTCAACAACTCAACAAACATGCAGAATACACCTCTTGTGAAGACAAAATTTGATGTTCCCACTGAAGATGACAATGATGAATTGGATGATGGTGAAAACTTGGATCCACCACAATCCAATGGAACAGCTAAGAAGTTACCTAAATGGAATACTCAATTAATAAGAGATGCAAATTTGGATGAAGCACCTAGCACATCATCCAATCCTGGACCTAGAACTTGCAGTCAAGCTCGTGAAGAGGTCAATTATGCCCTAATGAGCAGAGTTGTTGAAATAGTTGAGCCATCTAAAGTTCAGGAAGCCCTACAATCAAAAGCTTGGAAAGATGCCATGGATTTAGAGTATCAGTCAGTGATGAAGAACAACACATGGCAACTTATCGACCTTCCACCAGGGAAGAAACCCATTGGATGCAGATGGATATTCAAGACTAAGTACAAATCAGATGGGACTATTGACAAGTATAAAGCAAGGCTTGTAGCAAAGGGGTATGCATAAGAAGAAGGCATTGATTATGAGGAACACATTTGCTCCCACAGCCAAGATCAAGACAATCAGGATGATCTTTGCTCTAGCTACACAATTTGGTTGGAAAGTCCACCAAATGGATGTGAAAAGTTCCTTTCTTAATGGAGATTTGCAAGAAGAAGTCTATATGACTCAGCTAGAGGGTTATGTAATACCCAGGAAAAGAGATGATGGTATGCAGACTCATAAAATCTCTATATGGCCTAAAACAGGCACCCCCGGGCATGGTACATCAAAATTGATGAGCATCTCATAAGTCATGGATTCGAAAGGAATCCTTATGACCCCAATCTCTACCTCAAAAAGCAAGGGGGGGAGATTGTCATTGTGGTTGTTTATGTCGACGATCTAGTCATTACAGGTAGTTCTGTGAAGATGATCGATGCAACAAAGAAGGATTTTAATCGATCGTTCGACATGACAGATCTCGGGCTCATGCACTATTTTCTTGGGTTGGAAGTATGGTAAAAAGAGAATCATATCTTTGTGTCACAGTTGAAATACACCAAGACAACGCTCGAGAAATTCAGGATGATGGACTGCACTCCTATTGCTACACCTATGGAAGTGAGACTTCAGTTATCTCGTTCTGATCCATCACCATCGATGAATGCAACTCTCTATCGGCAATTGATCGGGAGTCTCATTTACCTGACATATACTAGACCAAATATCATCTTTGCAGTCAGCTATTTATCACGCTTCATGCAAGAACCAAAAATATGTCATTGGAAAGCAGCAAAGAGAATACTGAGATATCTAAAGGGTATAATTGACCTTGGTCTAGAGTACAAGAAGAATGAAAATTTCTTCTTGACAGGATATTCAGATTCAGATCATGCAGGAAACATGGATGATAGGAAGTCAACATCAGGCTTCATCTTCTTTATGGGATCTGGACCGATATCATGGGGAAGTAAGAAACAAAACTTTTTTTCTCACTCTTCTACAGAAGCAGAGTATCAAGCTGCAGGTGAAGTTGTTTGTGAAGCAATATGGCTACACCGAATACTGGAAGGAATTGGTCTACCACAACAGAAATCTACTCCAGTATATGTTGATAATGAAGGATTTCTAAAGCTTGTTCGCAATCCAGTATTTCATGAGAGAACCAAGCATATTGAAGTACAGGTTCATTTCATACGCGAGCATGTCTTAAAGCACAACATACAGCTCCAGTTCTGTCCTACAGCTGAACAGAAGGCAGATGTTTTCACTAAGTCACTTGCACGTGACAAATTCACACTGTTCAGCAGAGTTCCTCTCCACTTCATTGGAAACTATGCAAAATTAAGGGGGGGAATGTTAGCATAATTTAGCATAGGCATATTTATTACATTTTATTGCATTGTCTTTTATTTAATAATGTGCAACATGTGCACTCTAGTCTAGTGACTTGCATTCAATATTGTTATGTTGGATAACATTCAATATTGGTATTAGTAGTAATTACATGTGCATGTGAGATGGGTCTTATCATCTCGTAGTTGGTGTCTGCTAGGGTGTCATGTCTATCCATATGAGGCTGTCTAATATTTATAAATATTACAGCTCTTGCATTGTAATGTAATCTGATTTCATGATCAATAATATTTGTGAGGCTTTCGTCCCTCTTTGGTCATTGCAATCTTATTCTATTCTATCATTTGGTATCTAAGCTATACCATTATTATCATCCACTAGCTAAGTGTAGTATGTGGAACTATCTCTGAAGATAAAGGAGAATAAATTATTCAATTAAAAATTGAAATAGAAGAAGAAGATGGGTATTCTTCTAGTCACTGTAAGACTATTATTTAATTAATGTATCTTTCTAAATAAGCTCAAATCAATTAAAAATTTTCCACACTGCAAGATAATCACTTGAATCCTCAAATGGTGACTCTATAAAAAATAACAACAAAAGGAGGGTCATCATTTCCCACTTCCATGGGGTTAGCCAAGAATAATCCCGAGACTACCTGAATCAATAGCTTCCAGATACCTCTTTGATTAGCTCTTTCAGACCTCACATATCAAATGGTTTCTACTTTTGTTCATCCTAAGAATGCAAATCCTATGGCTTTCAAGGTCCACAACCAGCTCTTGATGTTTCTACCACTTCTTCATCCTTGGACATCAATGACCATGTTTTGAAAGATCCTAATCAAATTCAAATTTCTTGAGTCTAGTACTTATATAAGTAATCCAAAGTAAATTTCTCACGAAGATGGGTACTTGCCCAATTTTAGATGGAGGTTGTCGGAATGATAGTTCCCCATTCAATTCTTTGTTTTCCTACCATTTCAATGTCAAGATGAAAAGGCCCATCCTAGTCTTGGAACTCCTCAAAACCTCTCTTAACATCTTGCCTTCACCTTTTACTCTACTTTGGATCAGTGATGACATATAAATATCCTTCTCAGAACTCACACCTTGAAGGTTCTAGGGCATCCTTGAGGGCATTCTCACCATAGTTTTCAACCATGACCCAAGCACATACCACTCTTGCACATATGCATCCATCATTTTACCAATCATGGAAACAAGAAGTACCTATCTTTCTGAGATGATGACCATGCTCAAGGTAGATGTTGGTATCTATAGAGAAAGTGAGATGGTTCTAGGGATGATGACCTATTCCATTGTTGTACCATTTTTGATTTGGATGGTTCATTTCCTTGATGGAGATATATATGGTGAGAAAAGGCTAGGAACAACTCATGACTTTGGAATAACCATTCCTTCCTATAAGGAAAATTAAGCCACTTGTGAATATTTGATCTTTAACCAGTCTTTCAAATGATCCCAAGTTGGAAATGCTATTTCTCAGGTCATTCAGGTATGTAAAAGACATCAAGTTTCTTCTATATCGTACTCACCAGGTTGAAGGTACCTAGGTGTGACAGCTTCTGTCCTGATCCACTTGATGCTTCATGTTTTCCCTAGAATAACAACTTAGAGGTATTTTTAGTAAGTATGAAAAAGGTCCCTCGTAACCTCAACTAGATGTTGCGAATCTTGATTCCCTCTTCTCCCTGAGTGATGCAAACCCTTCTTGGATCAAATTTCTATTTTTAAGCAAATGCTCATGGGACCACTTACTATTTCTAGTAAGTTTCAAAATGCCCATGTTCTAATGAATTCTTAGCTAAGTGCACCTCCAATGTCTTCTGTCTCCTTCAACCAAGTTCTTCTAGTTGATGACTTTCTCAAAATAACAGTCTTCTATGCAGAAGACCTACTATTTTTAGAAAGTGGGATTTTAGAGGTCAGGATTGATGTGGAATGAAGTTTTTGATATGGGTTTTTTCCCAATATCACCCCTCTGAAATTTTAGACCTACCCGCTCAATAGTCTAAGAGATTTTAAACTTTCAATTTTTGGACCTCGCAGTGCTTCTAGACACGAAAAACCATTAATGGACCTCAAAATTACAGGTATGTTTTTCTCCTCCGTTTGTGAAAAAAAATTATATTTATGATATGGTTTTTTTTCTTCTGGTGCTTCACATGAAATTTTTACTTCAATCCGACAACCGGTTTGACGGGAAATTCAACTTTTTCTTCATTGAGCCGGAAAGGAGATTTCTTTACTCTGAATGATCTGTTACACATGAGAGGAGAGTTTGAAGGTATATTTTTTATGGTCTTGGATAGAGGAAAAAATATCAAAAAATGGTTCATTTCTTCATGCACTAATTTGCGAAGATTTCTATGAATCTTCTATTTCACAGCTATGGAGATTTTCATACGTTTTCTTCTCTTCGTTATTCGCTTCTTCTTCCTTGTTTGCTCAAACTTCCTTCTGAGACTTGTATAATTTCATGGAGTGAAGGAAATAATTTCTATGATAGGTACCTATTTGAGTTTCAGCAATGGTGGAGTGATGATGGGAAGTTACAGAGGATTTTGGAGGAAGAACTGTGCACGGGAGAGTTAGATATAAGAAGTGAGAAGAAAGGTGGCAATTGAGGATTTTGAACTTTTTCAAAAATCATGCATGAGAGAGGGCTGGGAATTTTATTTTCCTTGATATCCCTCACCTCAAAGGGATGTGAGGGACATCAATTTCCATGGTGAGCAAGAAGGTGACACATGGCAGCGATCCGACGACAGGGAGTGAGAGCTAAAAATCAGCACTAAGGGGCTTGAAGTGGGTCACATGGGTGACCAAAAGTATCCCTTAGAGGGATGGGAACATTTTTCAAGGTTTTATGTCCCTATCATGTGAGGGACATGAGGGACATCAAATTCCATGGTGATCTTAGAGCTGACACGTGGTGGAGATCCGATGCAGGGAATTTGAGCTCCAAATTACACCTGAGGGCTGAACTGACAATCCTGAAGGTCCCATGGGGTTCCAATAGAGGTCACATGGGGGCTGGGTGCATTTTTAAAAGGTTTATGTCCCTGACCCTTAGGGACCTCAGGGACACAAAATCCCACCAAGCTCCTGGAGTTGACACGTGTCCTCCCAAAATTTGGCTAACTCCCAAACTTGCTCCAAGAGGACAACTTTCGATGATGATATCTTGAGCTCCCAATGGAATTTTTTGGAAAAATTTTATATGATCTTGACTAGAAATTTCCTTTTTAATCCAATGGTATCCCATGTCTTTATTCTTCCATTTGATCCCTGAAAAAGTGGATTTTTGATTTAGTACTCCACATGTGCCTAAGAAAAACTACTTACAGACCTAATGTTCCAAAGTGTTGTGAAAAAATGATTTCACCATCTTGTAGGGATTGGAATTATACTTTCTGGTGATGTTTTTTTTCTCCTAACTCCATCTAGAAGCTCCCAGAATCACCTTCTAAAGCTCAGTGGTTGTTTTGGCCTGTGCACTGACTAGGCCTTGTGAACCCTAATTCTGGTGAAACTACCCTCAACTTCTCCAAGCCCTTCCAAAATATTCCTAAATCATTTCCATGATGTCCCAAGACCTTTGAATCACCTCCACATCTATTTTTTCTTTTTTCTCCACTCCATGGGGTTTCTCCATGCCCTAGGAAGGCTAGTGATAGCCCTTCCCACAACTGCATGTAGCTTGCAACTTTTAATGAACTCCTAAAATCACCTAGGGGGAATGAATGGACTTTCCTAAATCACCTAGGGGGATGAGATAACATTAATTCGGGAGGTCACTTGGACTGGACTGGATAGAATTGGGGTGTCTTGGAATGATAGGACTTGAAAAAATTAACATAGGGGTATAGTTTTCATGCTCAGAAATTGTTAATTTCCTTGTTGCACATTTGCATGACAACAACTGGCTCTAGCTTGGGGACATGACATGGACTGAGTGCAGTGAAGACATGACATGAGGAATCTAGAATCTCAATTTTAGACCATATGATCTATTGACCAGTGCCTTATCCATTGGGCCCTATAGATTCATGTATAATTTATGAGAGAGAAGGATAACAAAGAAGGAAACACACACACACAACAAAATGACGGAAAGGAAACACAAAACACGACAACAATAAAAGGGAAACACACCTAGAAATCACCTATGGTACAAGGCGGGGGACAACCCACTTTCACTAATGATACAATTTTAGGTATTTCCCACTTTGAGGCAATTCCAATGGCATTCCATCCAAATATGAGAGTAGAAAAACATTCTCACCACAAGCTTCACAAATCTGGAATGGGCCAAGCCATAATGAATCAAACTTTCCATGGCTTCCTTTCGGTTCCCTTCTCTTGTCCCATAGTAGGACGAAGTCTCCAACTTTGAATTCTCTCACTTTGGCTTTCTTGTCAAAAATATTCTTTACTTTCAACTGGTGCTCTTTAATATGGTCCACCACTCGGAGTCTATTTTCTTCTAGCTTCTCAAGAAAGAGGATCCTCTTGTCAATGGAATCCTTGTACTATCCATCTTCTATTCCCTGTAGCAACTTGAGAGTTGGACATCTCAATCGTGATGGGAATTTTTTCTTCAACCCCATATAACAGTTGGAATGGTGACATACCTATTGCCTTCTTGGGAGTGATCATGTCCACCCACAATGCATCATACAACTTTTTGTGCCAATTCCTTTGGTTTTCATCTACGAGTTTGTGGATGATGGTTACAATGTTCTTGTTACTTGATTTAGCCTATCCATTTCCCTATGGATAGTAGTCTGATGAATGAGATAAAGAGATTTCCATAGCCATAGAAAAACTCAGTCAACTCCCTTGAAGAGAAATAGGTAGCATTGTCTGCTACAATTTTTTGTGGCACTCTGAAACGTACTATGATATTCTCCTTGATGAAGTTGCATATTGTTTCAGTGTTGGCTTGCTTGGCCAAAATGGCTTCCACCCATTTTTTGAAGTAGTATTTCACTGTGAGCACATAGGTGTGCCCCATGCTTGAGTGAGGATTCAGAACACTGATGAAATCTAGTCCCCACTACTGAAATGGTTCTTCAATAACAATTGGCCTGAGTGGTAGTGCAGCAAGTTGTGGTCTCCCAATGAATTGTTGGCATGCTTCACATTTGGAAACCCATTCCTGAGTGTCTGCAAAGAGGGTGGGCCAATAATACCTTCCTCAGAGGATCTTGTGTGCAGTGACCATTTATGAGAAATGTTCACCACACGCTTGGTCATGGTATGCTTTAAGCAAATTTTTCTTGTTGCTCTTTATCTACACACCTGAGGAAGCATCCATCTAGACCTCTCTTGTAAAGTGTGTGATTCCAGATTACAAACTTTGTTTCCTTCAGCTTGAGTGTTCTCCTTTTCTTGAAATCAAGATGAGAAGGGAATTCTCCATAAGTTAAGTAATAGGAAATATCAACATACCACTCATCAGTAGTGGTTACAAAGAGAACATGTGGATTGTTTTTGGAACAAGTTGAGCAAGCACAATTGTCTTCACCATGTTGAGCTTTGAGTGTTTCATCTTCAGCAATCAACCTACACAAACCATTTCCCCTTACCAGATTGGAGGGTCGAATCTCTAAGTCATATTCTTGAGTCTTTGCAATCCAATTTCCTCTTTTAGCTCTAGGATCTTGTTGTGTCAAGATGGACTTGATTGCACTGTCAGGGACCATCACCACCGTATGAGAGTTGAGGATGTAAAATCTGAAAAATTTTATAGCCTTGACCACTGCATAGGCATGCTTCTCCAATTGGTTGTAGTTTAGTTCATGATTTTTCAATGGACAACTCATGAAAGCAATAGGTGCTTCCATGCCTTCATCATTCTTCTGAACAAGAACGACAGAGAGGGTATGTTCTGATGCATAACAATACATGATGAACTCTTTGTTAAAATCTAGAGACACAAGGGTCAGAGCCTTAGCAATGGATTTTTTGATATCTTCAAATGTTGCCTTCCCTTCATTGTTCCATTTGAATTTTTCATGTGGTTTCATCATGGTGGTGATGTGCTTTGTCAATTCAGCAAACTCCAAGGAACAAAGCGACAAAGAAAATTCACCTTTCCGAAGAAGGAATGAACTCCTTTCTTGCTTGTGGGTAGAGATAGTGCTTGAATGGCTCATACTCTCTTAGGATCAATGTGTGCTCCATGTTTATTCACAATGTGCCCCAATAACTTTCCTTCCGTAACTCCAAAAATGCACTTTTTTGGGTTTAGTGATATGCCATGTTTTCTACACCTTGTAAGTACATGTTCTAAGTGATGGATATGATCTCCCCTCTTCTTTGAAAACACCATGAGATCATCAAGATATATGACAATGCAATGTTTTAAATATTTGAATGCCAAATCCATCACCCTTTGAAATGTAGCTCCCACATTGATTAGGCCAAAAGGCATTCTGTTGTAGGAAAAAGTGCCCCAAGGCGTTGTGAAGGTTGTCTTGGTGCGATCCTCCTCTGCCACTTTGATTTGATTGTACCCTAAGAATCCATCAAGAAATGAAATAATTTCAGATCCAGTGACCACTTGCAAAATGTGGTCCATGATAGGGAGAGGATAATTTTCTTTTAGTGATGCCTGGTTCAAGTTGTGGAAATCTACACATATTCTTATTTCACCATTCTTCTTCTGCACCGGCACAATGTTGGCCACCCATGTTGAATGATGGATGGGAAAGATAATCCTTGCATTAAGCATCTTCATTACCTCCTCTTTGATGGTATCAAAAATATTTGGGTTATATGGCCTTTGTTTTTTCCTGAATGGCTTGGCATCCTGCTTCAAGGGAATTGAGTGATGCATTTCCTTCAGGTTGGAAGGATTTGAGTTCATCATAAGAGTAGGCCAAAACATCTGAATATTTCTTGAGTAACACAACAAACCTTCTCTTCTCCTTGGGTGAGAAACATTTTCCAATATTGACCATCCTTGGCTCCTCCATGGGTGCTGATGTTTTCCTTATCAAAATCAGTTGGGCACCGAGAAGATTGTTTTTCTTTCTCTTGAATGAATCTGTCATGTTTGTCAAAGAGGTCTTCCAGAGAAACTAGGCCTTTGGGAATCTTGTTTCCTTTCAATTTGATCACTCCTTCATCATCAATCCCTTCAATTCCTTCTTTCTCTTCTTCGGCTACCGCTTCTCGGTGTGGATTTTTTCTTCCTTCAAAGAAGATATTATTGAAATTATCCCTTTGTTCCAAAAATGCTAGAATCTGGTTATCATCATTAAAGACTTGCCAATGATTTGCATTATCTGGTACACTAGGCTGAATACCATTTCAATGGTCACCTTGTCTTTACCAAAAGAAGGATGAGGTGTCACTAGGGAAGCCGACACTACAAGAGAATCATCCTTTTCATTCTTTTCTCTTGGGATAGCTTCAATGGAAAATGCATCGAAAGATTCAATGCAGTCCCATACTTTGTTTCTATAATGTCAGAGTCTTGGATTTTTCACCTGATATTGTTGTCAGACTTATTTACTATCACCTCCACATCACCTTGGCATCTCATTTCTTGATTCCCATGTCTTCTGCCACATGCCCATGCCTAAGAGGAGAGCTTCATATTCCATCATGTTATTTGTATTATCAAATTGCAGCTTGTAGGTAAATGGGTACAATTCATCAGAAGGAGAGTACAACACCACGCCTACTCCCAAACCTGCACTAGAATGACTACCATCAAATTCCATCATCCAAACTTGATCTTCTTCCTCTTCCATAAGAAGTGGAAAGTTCTCATCTTTTTCTGATGTGAGGAAGTAGTTTCCTAGCCCGCTATCTTGAAAAAGAATGTTTTCCTTTGGATCATCAGACTTTCATACTGTGAACTTCATCTTTCTTACTGGCAAGTAACTTCTTCATCTCACCTTTCACTAGAATAGTTACAGATGACCAATCCATTTTTATTTCTCCACCCAAGTCTCTGCATAAAGCTTCAGCTCAGTAGCATGCCAAAGGATGTTGGGATGTCTGCCACCAGGATGGTTAGAAGCACCTTCTTATCTGGAAAATCAGCTAATGCTACCTGTGCATCTTTGATTCTTCCTACCAATGACACTTGTTTGGATTCCATTGAATAGCAGGTTCCATTTTCCTAGGTCAAGGTGAGGCCTAGAGAATTTGCAAATTTGACGAGGCATCACATTATCTGAGGCTCCAGAATCTATGATGCAATTATTTAGTTGGAAGCCTTTAATGAGGAGTGACAGGTAGAAAGGTTCAACCTTGTTGGTTTTGGAGGCACTGAGGGCTAGCATGTTTTGAGAAGGTGGTGTGGATGGTGTGGGGAGTAATCCTTTGGAATTTGGACCTGAGGTTATAGGATTACCACCATGGACTACATCAATGAACCTATCAAATTGGGTAGGATGCATTTGTAGGTATTCTATTTTTCTGAGCTGGACTTTAGTTTTTCTTGCGTGTTCCACAAAGTCAAATGGGGTTATGGTGGGAAAGGTAGAGGTTCTGGGAATGATAGAAGATTTACATGGTGAAGGTTTTGCTACTTTGGGGGTTGAATTTTCCTTCATGGGTGCAGTAACTGGCTTGGAAGGAGGTGGGGATGTAGGTTTTGATGGAACCTTAGATGTTTTTGTGGAAACAACATTTGAAGGAGAATTATTTTTAGTAATTTTGAGCTGGGAGAAGGACTGGATGACTTACTTGGTATGGCAGCATGATCCTTGCTAACCAGTGGGTCTGATTTTTCTTTAGCTGACTCCATCAAAGGTGGTAGTGGTGATCCTCTACTGATGATTTTATTTTGTGGAACCTCCACAGGAGAATATTCTTTCTTCTTCTTGTCCTTTACCATAGCCATTGAGGATGGAGCACCTTTCTTGGATTGTGTGTGAGTGAAAACTTGCATGAGAAACTTGGAGCTTCTTCATCATCATCATCATCATCAACGTACTCAATTAGGCCATTGTGTGTATCACCATCAACTTCCTCGACCTCAAGATAGTTTTCATCATCCCCTGCATTTTCTTCTTCAGGTTCTTCAATTTCCACTTCCTCCTCTAGTTCTTCAGTGTCACAGGAAGCATTGACTGGTGGTGCTTCGAGAGTGAGCCGGTGAGGAGGTGGAGAAATCCTTGGTCTATTGGGAGGATTTGGTTTCCTTGGAGTATTCTGCATTGTGATCTGGGAGAGTTGTTTCTTCAAGGCAACCAAGTCATTTGCCATTTTTTGGAACATTGGGTCCATGGTGACTGAGCTTAAATTCTGGCCTTTTTTCTTTCCATTTGGGCCTTTCACTTTACTGGACAGGATTAGATCATCATCAGTTTCTATCGTGTGGTCCTGAGCTTCCCTCAATGTTCTTGGTTGGGTTCTTCTAAGGAAGAAACCTACTTCTAATGGCAAGGCACTGATGAAGAATCTCTTCAAATTATTTTCAGGAGGCACCACATCTTCAGGGATTCTTCTTATCACTCTGTTATATCTTGCTATGAAGTCTCTCATTGATTCAGAGGTTTCTTTCTTCATTTGTACCAATTGGACCAAGAGATCCTGACAGTCTTCTGTGGTCTTGAACCTGTGTTTGAATGCACTTCTTATATCTTCCCAGTAGGTGACAGACCTCGAGGGTAGCATGTAGAACCATTCAGTAACTTTTTCTTGGAGTGACTCCACAAAGAGCCAGGACTACCACATCTTCATCCTCAATGCCCAATACACCACAAGTGGTGATAAACACTGCTACATGTTCTTCAGGGAGTTGAGAACCATCCCCTCTGAATTTTGGAAAGTTTTTTCTTGAGCCTTTTGGTAGCTCGTGAAGTGGTTGAGCAAGGGTGAGTGGGCCAGTGTTTCCCCCCATGGTACATTAGGCCTACAGACCTCACGATCATGATCCCCCATTTTGTTTCTGTTTCTAGCTTCCAACCTTGCTAAGGTTGTGGCTTCTGCTGCTACTCTTTCATCTGCCTCGGCTTGAAGTCTTTCAATTTCTTCAATCTGAGCTCTTATTTCCTCTTCTTCTCTTGCTTCTCTTTCTCTAGCTTCTTCTTCAGTCTCTACGTCAGTGAAATCTTCAAGGTTCTCATTGATGTATGGAAATTCAACATCCAAAGGATTAGCAACACTCAGGCTCCCAATGTGACCGATTGCTTGACGAAAGGGAGACCTCTGAATTATGAGCAGCTCTTGTCTTCTTTGAAGCTCTTCAAAAGTGGGGTTGGTTTTCCTCCTTGTCTCTGTTGTTAGGTGTATCTTCTATCCGCCAGCTTGGAAATCTATGCTCTTCTTTGTGGTGCTGGAATTTGTCTTTTCCTTTCCAATTCAGTACAACATGTTCCTCTTCAAGGTCAATAATTCTTGTGGAAATGAAGTAGTGGTTGACACTTCACCTGTTATGCCAGATAGCTTCTCTCAAATTTGAAGCAATATCCTCTTGGATGTGGAAGAGAAATTTAGGTCTTTCAACAAGAGGATTTCCTGGAATAGCCATGGTTTGTAGACATGAGGCTCATATAGCTATTCAAATTCTAGAAATTTTCTTTTTTTTTAATTTTGAATTTTCTAAAAAAAATTGTATTTTTCTGACCTTCTGGTCATATTCAGGTGTAGATGCTACTAAATTTTCCCCACAGTGGGCACCAAAAACTATTGGTGAAGAAAATTTTTCAGGGAAAAATTGGTGGTTATCTTTCCAATGCTCTGGGAGTCTAAGTCCCTCTACTTAACCGGTGCAGTTTCCATACGTGCATGCGTAGTAAAAAGTGAGTTTTATCCTAGTGGCCTTTCAGCTCGGGGATCCAACAGGGGCACTCCACTGACCCTACGTAAAAATCTTGCATATATCTGCAAGAGAGGAATTTTCTAGGAAAGTGGGAAAGGGAGTGAGAAAGTTAGAAAAGAGAGAAACTAATGTTGCAAGTAGAAAATCAGAGACTTGCATACACCAGCCAGAAATTTCATTACATGCACTTGAATTTAGAAGAAAACAAATCTACATAACAACAACAAGACCAAATAGCATTTAATGAGCACAAAGTACCACTAAACTCCTCAGTCAAAAAAGGCTAAAATTCCTTCTTCCTTTATTGAAGCTCAAGCAGAAATTGTACATAACATAGAAATAGAAGACATTTTTGAGTAGGGAAAATGGAAGAAATTTTCTATCTCTTTTCTCTCTTCACAAGGATATCTCTCTCATGAATTCACAAAAAACAGCTCCAATATCTAAGAAGTCTCAGAAGTTGTCTAAGAAGAAGCTCAAATGAGGAGCTTGTTACAATTTATAGAAGAAGAGGAAACTCTTCATCTTCCCAATGACTTTTCAAATACTTTAATGTGACTTTAGACTGTTCATATTCCACTTAAATATTTAAGTCCCTTTTATAAAAACAAGGTGACTTAAAGTTTACATTATGTTTCTAAAGTCACTTAAAGTTATATTAAAAAGTGTAAACCTCAACGCAAAAATATAACATTGATGAGAGAGAGCGTTGGGTGAGAAGAGAAGAGAGAGAAAGAAGAGGAAGAAGAAGAAAGAAGAAGAATTATAGAAGGATGAGCCGCTGCAGTGGATTTGATCTCACTCCCTGACTGGTTTCCACTTCATGCTCCTGAGAAGGCCTTTGTTCCTCCAAGATCTTTGCTGAAATGAGAAGCTACAAGTTCCACCTTGTCGGCATGAGGAATGCAAATGCAACTCAAGGTATCTGTCCATCCATCAACCACACTGTTGATGTCTTTGCACTTCCCGAACCATGATGAATGTTTCTCTGCGATAAGTGCAATGTAGGCCCGAATCTCTGAGAGGAAGTCAAGGGTATCCTTAGTGAAGGATGATGGGTTTCCTACCTCTTTCTTGATGTATTCTTCAAATGGACCAATCAACTCATCGACAGTTGTATCCTTCACCCATTGCAGGTACTCCAAGTTTCTGAATTTTCTGATTTACACTATCCTATAATTTGTATGTTTGTTCCTCTTTCTCCTCCAGCTCTGTGATGGCCTGATTGATTGCCTCAAACCTGATTGCCAAGGCCCTCACCCATACATGTGACAAGTCTTCTGAGGGAGTTTCAAATATCTTCCTGTCAATCAACTCCTGGATGAGTGTTTCTCATTTCATCTACTACTGGGCCCAAAGGTTCCCAATAGTCCCTTTCTTTCTCCAAGTCCTCCTTGAGTGTCCATGTCCTATTTTTTGTCACACACATGTAAGCAAAGAGTTTGACCACTTCTTGGAGCACATGACTTCCCTTTTTCAGAAATTGAGTTGATCCATTCATTATTTTCTCACCCCTGTATTGTGAACTCGTGTGTCTTCCTGATGGATTCTGGATTGAAGCTACTGATGGGTGTAACTTCCTTAGTGGGAATTTTCATGGCATTAGGATCAACTAGATGTTACACATAGAATGATAGAGTTCACACCTGCTCTTTTAGTTCATCAATCTTCTTCTTATACTCCTTATTCCTTGCCACCATGTGAGTGGAAGATTGTTGATACATGTGCAAATCCCCTTCATGAGTTTCCAGTCCCAGTTGAATTGTGCTCATTTCATAGTCAGCTAGTGTCATCTCATCCACTAGCTTGATTACTTTGGGCCGAGCTACTTTGATGTATTGATTACCCATTTCCCCACTGTAGAACCTGTGAGGCTGTATGTGTGAGCTTCCTTGATCTTTTTTCTTTGGCCAATGAGACAATCACTGATAGATCAGGGGTTGTTACTTGCTGCATAGTGTGGGTGTCAGGGAAAATTTTTTCCTACATCCAAGGAAACATCTCATCATTAGACTCAGGTTCAATGATAGGTGCACCAATGGTACCCTATTCTGAAGGAGGAGGAAAATCCTGAATGAGAGAGGCATGGGTGTCATCAAGAGGGGAAACCTCTTGTGGTGGCTCGAAGACTAAATCTTGAACCATGTGTTCTTCATCCACTTGTGCCTTTGTCATGGGGTGTTCTTCCTACATTTCTGTGATCAAATATTCCTCTAGCAGTGATGCAAATGAGCCTTCTTCTACTCTGAGTTTCTTTGGCATCTTCTCATGAGGAGAAGCTTCCAATTTTGTGGCCTTCCTTTTCAAACTTGCTCTAGGAGTGTTTAGAACTAGAAGTCACCTCTATGACTTTTGAAGATGACTGATGTGAGGCTTGCTTCTGACTCAGAGGAATTCCTCATGACTGGATGATCATGGTTCTCTTCTTTTGAAACCAATTTCTCGTTCTCCTCACCACCTTCTCATTCTACTCTAATATATCCCTTGATTCACAACATACCAATTGATTGGAGGTAAAGGGGACATCTTGACTGCCACATACTCAGGATCATACATCTTTTTCCCATCATCTTGTAAAATATCTTCATACCAGGAGAACTTGAATTTCCTCATCTCACTGATTTTCATCCTCATATGGTCCTTTTCACGCACTTCAAATTCATCAATGCAATTGGCCTAGTAGTCCTTGACTTGTGGCTCATGTTGCAATTCTGGGACATGGAAAGAGTCAGGATCTTCTTGGATGTCAAAATTAGGCCTAGCATGTAGGAATGCAAGGTCAAATGAGTGAAAGCAGCCTCCAGATGAGATGTGTCATTTGAGCTCTTGCACGTGAATACCCTGAGAGAGATAGGAAATGGAATCAACATTCTTCCTCCTACTTCTAAGCTTGTTATTCACTTGAATGATCTTTCTGCAGAGCTCGAACAATACAATTTGGTCACTAAGGTACTTGGGCAGCCTTAGTGGCAGAGCTTGGTCGAAGCCAACAACTCACAGGTAGGAGAAGGTCAAGAATTGTATGAAATAAGAACCATATTTCTTGATCAAGGATGCCACTTGTGATGACATCCTAGCTTCCAGATCTCCTTCCAAGCTTTGGACTACATACATTGTGAATGCATCATTCACATGAGTGAAATGCCTATGGATTTCCTCCATCACCACCTATGGAAGTTTCTCAAACACAGGCACCTTGGCAGAAATGTTTTACATGAGATCCAATCCCTTGAATGATCTTGAGCTAGCGAGGAGGTAGACCAAGTAAGAATTCATGTGGAACTTCTTCATCATGGGTACTTGGAGTAGTTGTAGATGGAGGTTGTCACTGATGATCTACCCCCAGTCAATTCTTTGTTTTCCTTCTGTCAACGTCAAGATGAAAAGGCCCATCCAGTCTTGGAAGTCTCTTGTGCTTGCTTCACCCATTACTCTACTGAGGAGAGTGATGACATCTGAATATCCTTCTCAGAACTCACACCTTGGAAGGTTCTTGGGCATCCTTGAGGGATTTCTCCCTATGTTTTCAACCATGACCCAAGTGCAACCCCTTGCACGTATGCATCCATCATTTCCCAATCATGCAAGGCCCTATCTTTTGAGATGATGACCATGTTGGGTGATGTCAGTATCTGCAGAGAAAGTGAGATGGTTCTAGGGATGATGACCACCATTGTTGTACCATTTTCAGGCTCAGGATGGTTCGTGTTTCAGGCTCATAGTGGTGAGAGCAGGCTAGGACCAACTCAAGACTTTGGACAGACATTGGGTGTCCTGTGGTAGCAAACAAGCCACTGGTGAATATTTGATCTTCAATCTTCTTTCGGTCTCTGGTTGTCATGCAAGTTCTCAAGGTCATTCAGGTCCATGTACAAGACATCATTGTCTTCTATCTCATACTCACAGGAAAGGGTTGTGCCAGCTTCTGTCCCATCCACTTCTACTTCATGTTTTCCCTAGAATAGAAACTTACTATTTTTATTAAGTATGAAAAAGCAACTCCCTCGAACCTCAACTGGATGTTGCGACCTTGATTTCCTCTTCTCCCTAGTGTTCCTCTCTCCTTCTGGATCAACTTTCTATTTTTAGCAGGTGCTCGTGGGACCACTTACTATTTTTAGTAAGTGCCAAAAATGCTCATTCTAATGAATTCTCAGCTGCAATGCACCTCCAATGTCTTTGTCTCCTTCGCAAGTTCTTTTGTTGATGACTTTCCCAAAATAACAGTCCCCTATGTAGAAGACCTGCTATTTTTAGAAAGTGGGCTTCTGGAGGTTGGATTGACATGAAACAAATTTTTGATATGGGATTTTTCCCAATATCACCCCTCTAAAATTTTAGACCTACCCACTTAATAGTCTCTAGGAGATTTTAAACTTTCAAATTTTGGACCTGACAGTGCTTCTAGACACGGCAGCCATTAATGGACCTCAAAAATTACAGGTCTAGTTTTCTCCTCCATTTGTAAAAAAAATATTTCTGATATGGGTTTTTTCTTTTGGTGCTTCACGTGAAATTTTTCTTCAATCTGACAACCGGTTTGACGGGAAATTCATTTTTTCTTCGTTGAGCTGGAAAGGAGATTTCTTCGCTGTGAATGATCTATTGCACAAGAGGAGAGTTTGAAGGTATTTTTTTGATGGTATTGGATAGAGGAACAAATAGAAAAAAATGGTTGTGTTTCTTCATGCACTGGTTTGCAAGATTTCTACGAATCTCCATTTTTCACAGCAATGGAGATTTTCACTATTGTCTTCTCTTTGTTCTTCACTTCTTCTTCCTTGTTTGCTCAAACTTCCTTCTGAGACCTGTATGCTTTCATGGAGTGGGAAAAATGCTGCTTTGATATACCTGGTTTGAGTTTCAGCAATGGTGGATTGATGATGGGAAGTTGTAGAGGAGTTTGGAGGAAGAACTGTGCACGGGAGAGTTAGATATAAGAAGCAGGAAGAAAGCGGCAGTTGGGGATTTTGAAAAAAAATCAAAAATCATGCAGAGAGGGTTGGGAACATTTTATTTTCCCTTGACTTACCTCACCTCAAAGGGATGTGAGGGACATCAATTTCCATGGTGAACAAGAAGGTGACACGTGGCAGCAATCCGACGACAGGGAGTGAGAGCTAGAAAATCAGCACTGAGGGGCTGGAAGCGGGTCACATGGGTGACCAAAAGTCTCCCTTAGAGGTATGGGTGCATTTTTCAAGGTTTTATGTCCCTGACATGTGAGGGACATGAGGGACATCAAATTCCATAGCGATCCTGGAGCTGATACATGGCAGAGATCCGATGAGCAAGGAATTTGAGCTCCAAATTACACCTGGGGGCTGAACTGACAATCTTGAAGGGTCGCATGGGGTTCCAAAGGTCACATGGGGGTTAGGTGAAATTTTTCCAAGGTTAATTTCCCTGACCCCTAAGGGACATTAGGGACACAAAATCCCACCAGGCTCCTGGAGCTGACATGTGTCCTCCCAAAATTTGGCTAACTCTCAAACTCACTCCAAGAGGACAACTTGGGATGATGATAACTTGAGCTCCAGATGGAATTTTTTGGTAAATTTTATATGATCACTAGCTTTAAATGGTCATTTTTAATCCAATGGAAGGGGTCTCATGTCTTTATTCTTCCATTTGGTCCTTGAAAATTGGATTTTTTATTTGGTACTCTACTTGTGCCTAAGTAAAATTGCTTGCAGACCTAATGTGACAAAGTGTTGTGAAAAAATTGATTTCACCATCTTGTAGGGCTTGGAATTATATTTCTAGAAAAATGTTTTTTTTTCTCTTAACTCCATCTGGAGCTCCCGGAATCACCTTCGAAAGCTCACCGGTTGTTTTGGCCTATGTGTACTGACTAGGCCTGTGAACCCTAATTCTGGCGAAACTACCCCAACTTCTCTAAGCCCTTCCAGAATCTTCCTGAATCATTTCCATGATATCCCAAGACCTTTTAATCACCTCTGACATCCATTTTGAGTTTTCTTCTCCACTCCATGGGGTTGCTCCAGCCCTAGGAAGGCCAGTGATAACCCTTCCCAAAATTGCCTGTAGCTTGCAATTTTTTATGAACTCCTAAAATCACCTAGGGGGAATGAATGGAATTTCCTAAATCACCTAGGGGGATGGGATAACATTAATTAGGAGGTCACTTGGACTAGATGGATAGACCCAGGGTGTCTTGGAATGATAGGACTTGAAAAAATTAACACAAGGTTATAATTGTCATGCTCAAAATGTATTAATTTCCTTGTTGCACATTTGCCTGACAACACAATAATAGGATCTATGCAATATAATTTGAATGGATTAGGGTCTATAGTAATAGTATGTTTGTATCCATCATGTAATATTTTTGCATTTGGTACATAGTGGATGGAACTACTTGCATTGTATGAATCCAAGGTCTACCTAGTAAATATTGAATTGACAATGAAGTATTTATAATGAAGAATTAGGTGATGATGGTCTCAGGCCCAACTTGAAGATGTAATGAAATAGTTCCTAAGCATATGTAAGTAGTTGAAACATATCCCCAAACAAGAGTGGAATTCTTAGAAATCATACTATCTTTAATGCCCAATTTTTTGAGAAGGGAATGAGCACATAGGTTGATGGCCTAGCTATTTTACATAAGTACACACTTAATGCAAGTGGTGCCTATAATAGTAGTGATAAGTAAAGGTTCACATGTATTTTCATTAGAAAATGGAGATATGTCCTCATTAATAAATGATATAGCACATGGAAAATTTTTGAGGGACTGAATGAGGTGTGTGAAGGCTAACGAAGAATTATCACTTTCTATATAAAATAGAATAGAGTTCGGCCTCTAATGTGTGATGAAAAATCAAGTGCATTGCGTAATAAGTCATAGAGGGATATTTTGGCTAGTTTATTCTTGAGTTGTTCGACAATATCATATCCCTTAGAAGCAGTAGGAGGAAACTATATAAATGATAGGTGGTGGAATAGAAATGGGTGGAGCTGTAGGAGGATGAGTGCAATGAGTATTGGCTACATTGATTGAAGGATTAGTCATAGGCATAACAAACTGAGGAGGATTTTGAGTACAAGCTTGTATGAAATCAGCAGCAGTAGTAATCATGCCCAAAACCGTAGTGAGAGAAAAAGAAGGATGAGATGATTGATCCATGACTCGATTAGGTGAAGACATATTCAAAAATGAAGTGTTGGAATGTTTGGGTTCACAAAAATGATTAAACAAAATGTGGATAATATACGCATAATCTGATTTCTATTGTAGCAATAAATAAATGCAGTAATTAAGTATAGAAATTAACTAAAAAAAACTAAGCAATAAAATGTGAAACGCTAAATGCAAAGAGGGACTTAGTCAATTCACATTGAAACCCTAAGTGTTGACCCAATGAACAAAAAGGTAGAAGCATCACATAGGACCCTAGAAAATGCATATTTGGAGAATCAGGATGGACAAGGGCACCCAGAAAGGGGGAAGGCATGCCCATGGGCTCTACAGACTATAAATATGAACCTATGACTACGAGAATTCTTAGAAACTCATCTTTTCTAGGCCACAAGTTGTTCGTTGTCCCTTATCTTTTAGTCACTATGAGTTCACATAATGGTCTCCAAGCTCATTGGAAACCTTCAATGAAGTATGGACCTGCAAAACCCCTCCAAGAGACATTAAATCCTAAAAAAATAAAGATGTAAAATGAGTGGCCAGACTATCCTCAACTGTCACAATAGTGATATTAGTGATTGATCACTGTGGTACATCTCAGATCCAATGTATTTTTATGTGTGTGTGGAAATATGCCCTAGGTGGCTCTTGTCCGTGTCGCACTTGATAGTGAGAAAAGTAGCTAGATGTAGAGAAATGTAATAGATGTGTACATGGAATAGAATAGAATCCCCTTCTATGAAGTGTATGCAGAATAATGCAGTCCCTTACCCTTGAATGGATGCTATAATGGATGCTTTGATGCTCTTGAATAGCCTTTGGATGCAACCTTAGGTGGAGATAGCTAATGCTTAGTGCGGTGGTTCCTTATTATGATCACATAAATTTATATTTATATGGTTCCCTCCCTTAAATTTTTTATTTAACCCCGAAAATGCCAAATACCAAAAAGATAAGATGCTCAAATGGCTATAAAGGACTCAAAAGATGTGAACAAAGTATAAAGAGGTCAGGGGCACCCAGAGGGGATAGGGGGCGCCTGGCGCTGGCATCCTAGTTAGGAGCTATTGTCCAGACTTAGAGAAACTGAAGGTTTGGAGGTCAGACTAAGAAATAAGGTGTGCAAGACCAAAAGTGGTAGTAGAAAGAAAGAAAAGGTGGCCAAAGACATGGGTTAATTAGTACTTTTCTTACTCATGAATCATATGAATAGTAGTATGCAATCAGGACTATATAATTACCCAAAGTGCATGATATTGTGTCAACAATATAACAAATATTTAGAGAATCTAAAACCCCATCCCTGTAGGACAAAATTATTTTGAATGACTTTTATATACAATAGGAAACATCATCTTCCCTTCAGTTTTAGATCCTCGATATTCTAAAAAACAATTCTATGATACCCTGTACAACCTTCCTACACACTCTTAGATCATTGTCAACCATTTAAGCTAGTAAATTGATGCAATCTCTTCTAAACATTAACCCTTACTTTATTTAGCTCATCTAAGCTTGTGCATTTGACATATTTTAAACATGATAGTATTTAGGATCTACATGTTTACTATATTTATTTATTTTTAAATTTCGAATTCATTATTATACAAGGTAAATTGTTCATAAATTTAATTGACCATAATTTTTATCTTAATGAAAGTTTACCATATATGTAAAACAACTCCTTTTCCTTAGTTTTCCTCTTCAATGGAACTAATTTAGCATCATATAAAATATTCTAATTTACAATGAACGATTCTTTCTAATAATAATGATCTGGTGATAAGGTGACAACGTAATAAAGTTTTACCCTATTTCTTATTTGGGATTTAAATAAATATATAAACTATCCTATAGACTATGTAAATATTGTATGTGAATTGTTTTAATTGAATAACTTTCCTTTTTGTAGATTCTTGATCTCTACCTTGTGATGGTGTAGAAATAAACCTCTTAAAAATTAATGGTCCATTAGTTTGTGGTCACACTCCTCACTATCATTTAAAGACTTAATCCCTCTCTAAAAGCACTTTTCTATTTATAACAAGGAAAATAACATAGAATTACCAAATGTATAAATATATTGATATTTTTAATCCTTCAAATCTAGTACCGACCTGTCAACATCTTTCCAAGGTGAGTAATATATGTGACCATTAAAGCTAGAGGGTGATAGAATAATATTCAAATATAGAGAAAATTTATCAAAAATAAGGAAATATTTCTTTTAGATTGGATCAAATTTCATGGCAACTTATAAATTATCCATATTTTGACTTATCATCTAATTTTTAGAGAAATAAACCATGAAAAAATGGAAATATATATGTACAAAGTAGTTAGGAGCATAAGTTTCCAATGACTTATCTCTTGAAGATATTTTTTACAATAATTAACAAAAAATAATATATTGTTTCCTCTTATGTAATGAAAACATTAGGTTTTCCACCATCTAATTAATAATATTACTTCAATGTTAAACTATGATTCATAAAGGTAAACAAATTAAAATAATAAATACAAAAAATCCTAAATCATGCGGGATTAAATATTCGATCAACACAACTTATGAAAGTAAAATACATATGGTTAGGGTTATTCATTAGAAATATTACACCATTTTGTGAGGTATAGTGATGTGAAAATGATTTGAAACTGTGAGAATAGACTATATAGAGTGTCCTAATCAAGCTTGTAAATTATATAGACCTTTATATTCATGAGTTGTAGACAAAATATCCCAATGATTTCATCTTCTAATGATCAATTTTTTCCTCTTCTACTATGATCTATAACTTAAATCTAAAACTTGGTATGTCCATGTCTTATGGATCTAAGATTTGCACTTGAAATCTAGTCATCACACTTATATACATGTAAGTGTATTATTCATGTTTCTTTAAACCTTCACATCCATCTTGTGAACCATAAGGGTTATTTTGGATTTTTTTCATGATATTATAATAAAACATAAATATAAATACTCCCAAGAGGCCTCAAATCCATGAAGTTCTACCTCGTTGTGAATGTGCATAAATAGTGACTTTTGGAAAGACCTTAATAAGGTCTTAAACACTTGACATGAAATTTGGCTTAGATTGTGGCACATGAATGTGATTTAGGGCATAAAATTTTGATGTATTTAGACTTGTATCTTTATATGGTTCTCTAATAAATTGATGCTTAAATTATTAGGGCCTATGTTACTTCTTATAGTGTGTTTGAGTGTAAGATCCATAGATAACCTTAATAGGTTAGAATGCATATGCTTATATAGCTGAAATGTATGAATGATTTTCAACTTAATTTTCAGTAAGGTAGTTTAGGTAACTTATGCATTAAAAAATATAACCATTTCAATTACAATAGATAGAATCTTGGTCTAGGAATGAAACATCAACACATTATTGTAGGAGTGAACTACACTCTCTCACAAGGATCTCTCTAGCATCATAAAAAAACCATAGCCATTAAAAAACATATGCTTAGTAAAATACAGTGTACCACAAAGATATTGCACAAACATAGAAACTATGCACAATAATGGATCATAATATAGTCTCCATATTATTATAACTCATAAAAATTATAATCTAAATATCACACACCCTATATAATACAAGTGGGAGTGCCTCTAAATATGCCTAAAGACTTGGTTTTACAACAACTAAGTGATTGTTTTGAAAACCTCAAAATAGAGTATAGAAGAATCCCCTAATAAAGTGTATTAAGAAAAATTCATGTACAAGAGGGTATTATCTCCAAAAAATTAACAAAATTCCAAGATAAGCTTAACCTTAAAGGAGTGTGAACACAAACAATGTTAATTGGTTTGAAAAATACCAAAACCACATCAACAAGAGTGAACAATCCAACATTTTTTTCCTCTTTTGATGATTATATTCAAGACTATATTCGGGACATGAGTTGATTCTCTAGTACTCTTAGATGAGTTATTTATAGGTGCATTAGTTTCAGAGGTGTTAAATTGAAGAAAAATGTTGACCTAACATACTCAAATTACAAGAATTGAGCAAGATGCCTTTGGATTAAGTCAATAAATGTGTATATGAGCTTATGCTAAAATAAATTCCAAATGATTATCATCAATTACCTTAGGCCAAATTTTAGGTACTAGTTCAATTATCCAAATGTTTTAATCTAGTAATGAAATTGTTAGAATAAAATAAAATGAAATAAGTAAATGTAAACCTCTCAATGGGTATGGTGTATGCAAGACTAGGAAAATATTGCCCTCTAATCCATGCATGTGAAACCTAAAATTTATGTGCTAATGTGTCTATTTATGCTTGATACATATGCTTATACAATCAATAAATGAGAAATAAATCAAATTGAAAAGTATGAAATGGTTAAACCTGATTTCCCCTAATGTCATTGTATATAGTGTGGATGAGTACTATTTTCTTATAAATTTTGCATTTGATTCTAATATTATCCATTTGTAGCACTTGAGCCTACTATAATCTAATTTGAGTAGGGTCTTAATATATATGTTCTGATACAATATCTTTCGTTTTTTATTTTCTTTTCTCTTCCATTTCAAGGTGTAAATTTCCTAATTTTCATTATGTCTACTCCCCAAGTAGTTATGGTTGAGATTATTCTATTGAAATTACTATAGGAATACCCTTATGTTCTCCCATCTAAGTTTCATCATCATAATGTTGTTTCTCTAGAATCACCTCTTGGTCATGAAGCCTCCCCCGCAAGTCGAATTTTTAGAAAATACATTTCTCATACCAGGGGTTCTCAACCGATATGGAGTCTATAGAATTATACATGCTAAGGTATGAAAATGTATGATTAGATTTAGTTAAGAGTGTGAAGGAAGTAATAGATTTCATCTTAGTCAGTAGGCATTTATTAGTACACTGAAATAGCCATACTAGCCTTAGTAATAGTAATGAATATAATCAAATCCTGACTCAAAATAAAATTGCCTTCCTATCCTCTGGGTTTCAATTGTTCTTCTTGAAATCCTATTTTTGGAAACCTATACCTTGAGTTCCTATTTTAGCAGAGGAAGATTAACAACCTTTTAATTATTAAATTCCTCCACATGACAGCCTAATTTTTTTCTATTTCTATTACAATTAGTTTAGATCAATCTATGATTGTGAATCAGGGCTCAATCATATCCCTAATCCAATTAAGGTGGATAAAATTCCCATGATAAGTTCTCTAAAATACAATGGTGATTACATGACAGAAAAAATGATATATCTAAATAGAGGCCCGTGAGGACCCAAAAATAGTGACGATGATTATAAACTATACATATTTTCAATAAAATTACACATGAGTCTCAGAAGAATCACCTAGGTGATTTAGGATGTGTGGAATATCTTCAAAAATGTACTATCATGGACTTGTACCTACCACATGAGATTTTCCTTCATCATCAGGAACACTTATGAGAAAATGTGTGAGAAAGATAACTACATTGATCCATAAGTATGGGGGATAAGAAAGGGCTACGATTCATTTTTTATAGAATTAGGAGATGGAGGTAAGTGATTGAGGATAAGGCCCTAGTTCATGTATAGATAAATGGTAGGGAATTTAATGTTCATGGTTGATTAATTAAGTGGGCTTGATTAATGTCCAATAAAGTGGGATTTTCTTATTATTGTGTGAGATATATGTGGCATGTTTTTATTATTTTAATATAATTTTATGATTTTAATTATTTTTATATGTATTTTTTAGTTTTTTTGTATTTTATTAGAAAGTCATATTTTTAACGATAAGACCTTGTGCACAAAGCTATCTTTTGAGTGTCTACTATACTACCCTATTGGATTTATATCATGTAAGAGGTGGGATGCAATGCAAAAAATCAATATGAGATGGGGTTTTCAAGAATTATGAAAAACACTATTGTGTATATGGGGTTGAGACTAATGACATGGATAGATAAGATTTTGGAAATTTTGGTCAATGTGCTACTTCTAGAATCTTATAAATGAATTGATATGATGATTTTTCAAGGTATCGGTAATTTTATTAATTGATAGATATATTATCATAGGGATGAAAAGGGAAGCATATAGTTGTATAATCCCCCATTAATTGATAGTTTTTGTAACACCTTTACAATTCTTCCATCTATATTTCCTCATTGTGAAGTGGATTGCAATGTTGACATGTAATTGTTATTGAGTTGCTGCTCTGTAGAACTAATTAAATAATGTTGATAGATTAATGTTTATCTCAATTGAGAATTGTGTAATTAATCCTCAATTTATTTAAATGTACTCTTGAATTGTGATGTTTACTTAATTGGTTCATGAACTAAATTGGATGTCTTTAGCTTGTGGAAAGTTTGAATCCCATCTTGGAACTATTGGGTGAGCTGGTAATTTGGAAAATTATTCTAAGTCAGGAATAATCATTTATTATTATTGATAATAGATTAAGAAAGTACATTAGATCACTTTCGTTGATCCAAGGCATTATCTTAATTCAATCTGCAATTACGATTGAATGTAAGAAATTACATTTATTCAAATGTTTATGGATTATTAATTTTATACCAATTGATCATGGTGACTTTTTCTAGTTTTCCTATGATTTTAGTCCCATATTGAGGGTTAGAAAGTGTTTGAGATTTGGTTCGTGTAGCACCGATCCATTTGAAAAAAAAACATTTCTTTGTTTATAAGGTCTTAGTTGTGGCAGTTATTAAAGGCCTAGGCTATAACTAATGTTTTGATAACACTTAAATTTTTCAAAGGGTCTAACCTACACCTAAGGCATATGAAATAATTTTGGTGGCTTGGGAACCTAATCTTAAACTTATGCTAAGTTCATATAAATTTTTAAGTTATCAACTAAACCCTAACCTATGTTTGGGAAAGGGGTAGGGAACCTAACTCTAAGCTAACCCTAGTAAAATTTTGTGGAAGCATGGTCAAGGGTCGAGTTAATGGTTTTTTCCACCCTTGCATGTACTGAAGTTTTTATTGTTGGGAATTAATGGTGGACAACACCACTCCTTAGCGGTAAGCAAATTTAAATTTATCAAGTTGCTAAAAACTTGCACTAAGGTTAGAAAACATTGAAGTTTGAATGGTCAGTGTCTTCGCTAATGGAATTGGAGGAGGTTTGGTGGTTTGGTGGGATAGACAGAGTGTCTTGTCTAAGAATTAATGAATTTGAAGATTGTTCCAAACTGCCTAGGTGAAAACATGTCAGATTTAGTGAAGGAAATATTGTTGTTATGTTTCCACTTGGTAATTTTCCTTCTCATTTCTCACTTTGCATTTATATATTGGGGGTGTTTGAACTGGTTTTTGATTTTTTTTGAATCTCTACTTATCTATTTCATGGAGAAATTTTTGGGGGAGATTCCAGTAGGAAGGTGGAGAGAGTTTTGTGAAGGTCGACTACTTCGACTATAGAAGCTATTGTGGGAGTTGGAGGAAGAAACCTGGGAGCTGGAAGAAGACTTCGAGAAGCTCTACTAAGCATGATAGGCTCTAATCCCTTGCAAAAACTTGTTCTCTCTAATTAACTTATGAAAGTAAATATTCTTACAATAGAAACCATTTTGGAGTTCTGGGTTTTTATTATTGCATAATAAAATGGAATCTTTTGCTTTGTAAGTAGTTTTTTGAATTTACTTTGATCTTGCAACTGTATACTTGTTCTTATCATGGTTAAAATACCAATTTTCTTCACATGATTGTTTTGGATGTTTTAAAACAAACTTTCCATGAGTGTAATAGAAAGAATAAGTGTGATATTCAAGTTATAGGCACATATACATTATAAATAGATTTTTGCAGTGGTGTTATCAATCTGTGTGATTATTTTTTATGACTGTAGGAATACATTTGCATATCTTTTTAAATAATGACCTTATGTTTTTGGGTCAAGACCTTTAACTCGAGCACCTAGTCGAGTTAGACTAGTGTCATTTAATGATATTATTATCTAATCTTTTGGGTCTGTTTTTATATTCTAGTTTGAATACTTGAACTCTTAAACAAAGTAATTATGAGTTCAATGGGCTCTTGCTTGTTGATCACCCTCATGTGGGTGAATTGTTATCTGAACCCAGTTAGGTATGGACTTGTCTGTATTATTATTTTAACGATTTAGAAAGGTTTTTTGAGATTTGATAAACCAGGTTGGATTAGATCTTAACTAAAAAAAATTGGGTATTGTTTTTACCCACAGTGATAGAATGCATTCAACAATATGTGTAAGTTGATCGCACGACCGTTCTTTGACTTAACCATTCGGCTTTGTTTATCTAAACCATGGAGGGATTAACCATTGCTATAGGTGTAATAATTTTGGGCTCTTCTTCTTCATCATGGTGACTGTTACATCTTTTAATGTTTTTAGGATCAACAGTATGGTGTAGCATTTGATAGAACAATACGAAGTGGTCTTGTGGTAAGCTTGACCTATAACTATGATTGTTTTGAATTCAGGAAGCTTAGTGTTTACTTGGGGGTTATTTTGGATCTTCTTGTGAATTGTTTGGCCCTTCGGGTAGACTTCTAGTGAATAAGTCATTAATACTCATGCTTACCCTTCTATTGTTATGTATACTTCACTTTTGCATTATTGGTATGATATTTCTTAAAGTGAGAATGTATACTTGTATAGTTTTGGGTTACTTTCTTAGATGAATAATGGATGAATGCTAAATCTATTTTGATTGAATTTCTTCTATTTAATAGGAGTCAGACTTGATTGGATTTTTAGATGCTAACATTGCATAGTTTTTGTGATACACTCGAGTAAGGTACTTCTGGAAGTGTTCAAATAGGAAAATATCTTTCTAAACCCTTGACTAATTTATATTAGTAAGAAATGTTTTCTTCTTGAAATTTTTAGTTAGAACGTATGGTTTCAAGGATTTATCTCCTATCATGCTCAGTTCAAATGAACTGACAGATGTTAACAATCTTGCAGATAAATTTCATGAAAGAGAAAAAGAGGAAGACTTATGGAAAGATTCATTTATTCTATTGATTGAAGAAATGTAGTTTTGATGAAAATATTATGTTTCATTTACTGAATTATTCCTTGTGAATAAATGTTTAAGGCCTAAGGCTAGTTATATAAACTGTCTAAAAGAATTTGATTACTTCTTGTCTACTTGAATTGACATCTTATTCTGAAATAATAGAAGTTGTTGCTTGAATCATTCTCTCTTGAATGGTTCAATTGTGTGTGAATGATGTTTTCAGTTTAATAATTCTTTCACTTGGAAAGTAAGCTTGTAGGGAATCAGTTGATATGCATTGCTTTACTTCTTGACATTGATTAATAATCTTGGGAAAGTTATATGAAATGTTACCAACTTCATGTTACTATTTGAAGGAAGGAATATCATTGTTGATCTTTGAATATGCGGAAAAAAGGGGATAGACATGAAGCATTGTCTTTTGTGAATGACTTGTATTAAAGGTATAAATGGAATGTCTTAACTATGAAATAGTTATTGGATGTTATAAATTTTAATCACTAATTCATTTGAATAAGATAGTAATGAATAAGTTATATTCAAAGAATTTATATGTTGTGGAAATTAAGTTATGATTGAATATGCTTAATTACATCATTATGAGACAATACTAGTATGGTCATTTTATAAGGAATGTTATAAAACAAGCAAGGGTTACATGACTAAAAGTAAAGGGATTCGGACCTTGAGTATAATCACAAAGAGTACTTAATCTCATTAAGTACATATAAGAATCTACCTTAAAAAGGGATCTAAGTGATTATACTATAATGCAATCTATCCATCCTAAATGATGAATTAAGTACAATAATGAAATGGAATTATACTTAAGAAAGGATAAGAATGATAAAATGGGCCTAGATGTATAACTTGAACTAACCCTTAAGGAATTAAGAAAAAATTTCTTCTTGTTGCATTGATGAAGTCATAAATATGATACCCTTCATATAGACTTGTTTAACTATGATATAATAGTAGTAGTTGAATGACTTAAAGTAAAATGAATGTTAAGTTAAGATAACTATTACGGGTTGAAAGCATAATGAAACCCATTTAGAGTAGGAAAATGAATTTTCAAATGTTCCTAAAGTATGAGTTATGGACTGCATGTGGATTGTTTAACTAATACTAATAACATGTTTCTAAGATACTTGAATGAACTAAAGGAAATTGATACTGTAAGTCAAGAGAACTAAGTAATGAGTTGAAAATAGAACCCTTTGGAGATCCTTCTTGTGAAATTTAGGTGGAAACATAATGTATCCTTATGGATGTATGGTGGTAGAACCCTATGAGTATAGTCCTTAGATGTTTCTAATGAAACTTAATCAACTAAAGGAAATTTCATAGGGTGGGATTAACAAGAGAATTAAAGTTAATGAACTTGTTAAATAGGAATTCACTTATAGGATATTTCTTTATGTTTAAGTTGAAACATAATCACTTGCACAGTTGGATCTGTTGATAGAACCCAAGTTAGATGGCTACTAATGGACACCTAATGTTGCAATAATCTAATAACTCCTCTAAGGTGAGGATTAGTTCTTGAGTGTTAAAAATCATTGTTACACTCTAGGAAGTGATATGCTACGGTCTACTACCAATGATCAAATTATGTTCACTACGGGTGATGAAGTGTACTCGAAGGGACTGAGGGTACATTCAAATACCCTTGATGACCCTTATTCATCATTAAGTGGACTATCTACACTAGCCCATGTGGTTTATCACTTCTTGGTGTCTAACATGGAAATGAGAAGGATTGACGTAAGTCAAGAAAGTCTAATCAAGATGAAAGTTTCAAGTGTGGTGAAAGACATATTCCTTCATGATGAGTATGTCATCTTGGAATATAGGCATGGAAAACATGTCTGAAACTTTGGCCAAAGTATTGTAGGATATTGGTTGCATTGTCTTAAATTAACTAGAATAAGGTGCGGGATATAGGATGGGTATTCGTAAAAAGCTACCTAGATAAGCCCTTGCTCAGTTGCACTTGATGAGCCCTTAAATGAGAAAGGGAACCACAAGTATACAAAGTATACAATGAAATGAAATATGAGAGATCATTTTTATACTGAGTCATAAATGAAATGAAATATGAGATATTGGTGAGAGATGAAATATGAGAGATTTTATACCGAGTCATGACAAGTTGAATATGGTTACTATTTGTAGGATTGATTAGCAGATTAAATGTTTTTCTAAATGCTTAATTTAGAAAAGTGAACATTGATATAAAAAAATTCCCCTGCTTTTGTAATCATGAAATAGGGATGTTACATCTTGGTATCAAAGCTGAAGGTTACAGCTCTTGGACCTATTTGAGTCCACTTCTGATAAAAACAAATTTCTTGATTACAGAAATGGTGAGAACAAGGGGACATGCTGTAAATAACCCTCCTCCGGGTGGTGAAGTAACTACAACTCAAAAGATGGATGAAATCCTTGCTTCCTGTAGGACACAAGGAATAGGATTGTTGTTCTTGAACAACAAGTGGCTGGAAATAACACTGAGATTGATAGTGAGAAGTCTCAGGGGCAGCCACATGTTGAGATAAATGATGATGTTGAGGATCTCAATGTTGTGAATGATAACACTGCAATTAATGTTGGAAACAATGCTAACATGAATGTACCCAATCATCCTGAGAACAAGAGGGCAAGATTGGTAACTAAATTGACCAGCAATATAAAGAGGATAAGTCCACCAAAATTTAATGGAACCACCCAAGGTGATGGGGCTGAGAATTGGCTCAGTGAGATGGAGAAATATTTCATGATAAGAAATTTCTCCAAGGAAACCAAGACAGTATGGGGAGCTTATCAGCTCTCCCATGAAGCATCTTCATGGTGGGACAACCACAAGGTTGAGCTTAATGTTGATGAGACAAACATCACATGGGACCAGTTCAAGGGTCATTTTAGGAAGCGTTGGCTTCCCCATCTCTACTATGACTAGAAAATGATAGAGTTCCAAACCTTAACTTAGGGAAAACTATTTGGTAACAGAATATTGGGAGAAATTTGACCAAGTTTCTCAAATATGTACTGCAATATCAAACAGATGAAAAATTTCATATAAGGAAGTTCATCATGGGGTTTTATCCTATCATAGGTGGTGAGGTGGATGTACATATCCCTGCCACTATGGAAGAAGTGGTAGAAAAATTCATTCGGTAGGAGTAGAAATTGAAGGCAATTTCTACACATAAGGAGGAAAAACATAAGAAAAATGGGAATGCTTCTTCATCTTTTCCACCCAAGAAGGGTACATGGAAGAAGTTTGGAAATGAAATTAATCATGTGGCTAGAAATGAAAAGAAAACAGTAGCAGGTAAAGCTACAGTAAATAACAAGAATAATGGACAGAAGGGTAATCGTGAGAAAAATAGTACTTTCAAGGCTGAGAATAAATATGAGCCTAAGAAAGGACCTGTTGGAGGTTGTTTTAATTATGGAGGAAGACACTATGCAAGTCATTTTCCTTTAAATAAAAATGAAAATAACCAACATCATAAGATACATGTTGTGGTAGCCAACAAGAAAGTTGAAAAGCAGGCTACGCCCATAGAAGTGTCAGGTAAGTTATATGGCCTACCTGTAACTATACTTTTTGATATTGGTGCTTCTGAATGTTTTATTTCTAGCAAGTTAATTACTAAATTAAAACATAAAGTTGGTTTTATGGAAAAACCATGGACTTTCCAGTATGGGAATAATGTTTTCCACACAGTCAGTAAGTGTCTTTTTGGTGCAACCTTAGAATTGTCAAGCTTCACAACTAAGGTAGACCTGTATGTTGCACCTCTAGGGTCTTATGACATAATAATTGGTGTGAACTGTTGGCTGATCACAAGGCACTTGTGGACTATTTTTGGAAACATATAAGGTGTTTACATGACCTGTAGAAATCAATAGACACTCAAGGAATAAAGAGAAGCATAAAAGTTAGAGAAATATCAGCTATGCAACTGAATAAGGCAAAAAATAAGGGTTGCATGCTTTATGCAATAAATTTTTCAGATTCAGATGAAGAGGGAGGTAAATTTTTGGAAAGATATCCACTGTTACAAAATTATAGTGATGTGTTTCTAGAAGAGCTACCAGGTCTTCTGCAGAAAAGAGAGTTTGACTTCACCATTGAAATCAAACTAAGGAACGAAACCTATTTCCAAGGAACCTTATCAAATGACTACCACTGAATTAGTAGAGCTTAAAGCATAGTTGCATGAATTATTTTCTAAAGGGTTAATAAGGTTGAGTGTCTCACCTTGGGGAACACGGTGATCTTTGTTAAAAAGAAAGATGGAACCTTAAGACTTTGTATTGACTACAAGATGTTGAATAAAGTAACTATTAAGAATAGATATCCTCTTCCAAGGATAGATGATCTTTTTATCAGATGCGTGGAGCATCGGTTTACTCTAAAATAGATCTGTGTTCTGGATATCATCAATTAAGAATCAAGGAAGAATATATTCATAAGACTGCTTTTAGAACGAGATATGGACATTATGAGTTCACTGTTTTACCTTTTGGGCTAACTAATTCCCCTGCAACCTTCATGAATTTGATGAATAATGTCTTTCAAGAATACTTGGACAATTTTGTGCTTTTATTCTTGGATGATATCCTTATCTATTCACGGAGCTTAGAGGAGCATAATGAGAACTTAAATATTGTACTTGAGGTACTAAGAAAGAGGAAATTGTACGGAAAATTATCCAAGTGTTATTTTTATGAAACTGAGGTGCAATACTTGGGCATATAATAAATAAAGATGGAATCTCAGTTGATCCCTCAAATATTGTAGCCATAATTGATTGGCCAACACCTAAGAATGTACATGAAGTTAGAAGCTTCATGGGGCTTGTTGGATACTACATAAAATTTGTAAAGGATTTTTCAAGGGTTGTTACCCCAATAAATTCATTGCAAAAGAAAGATAAAAAGTTTGTATGGAGTGAAAAATGTGAGGCTGTATTTAACACATTGAAGGAACAACTAACTTTTACCCCTATATTGAATTTTCCTAATCCAAACGAGAGTTTTACTATGGTGACAGATGCTTCTGGGGAGGGATTAGGGGGTATATTGTTGTAAAATGATCATGTAATAGCATATGAAAGTAGGAAGCTTAAATTTCATGAGTAGAATTATGCTCCCCATGATTTAGAGCTTGTTGCAATAGTACATGCACTACAAGTTTGGAGACATTACCTCTTAGGGAAGCCCTTCAAGTTGAAAATTGACCATCTTGGGCTGAAATATATCTTCACTCAGCCTAACTTAAATGCAAGGCAGTGGAGATGGTTGGAGTTCTTATCTCAATATGATTTTGACATCAGCTACATAAAAGGAAAAGAAAATAGAGTGGCAGATGCGCTAAGTCGTAGAAAATATATTTTTACACTTGTGACTTTGAGAACTCAGTTTAAGGATGAGGTTAAAAATACCTTAATGTCTGATCCATACTTTCAGCAGGTAAAAACAACACTTGCTGCAAATCCAAAGGATGTGAGGTACAAAGGATTTCAGTTAGATGGTGAAGGAATTATGAGGTATGAGGATAGAGTGTACGTGCCACTGGGAAATGAGTTAAGGAAGAAATTAATGACTAAATTTCACAATTCACCTTACTCTGGACATCCCAAGGTGACAAAAATGCTTGTTGATGTTAAACAACAATATTTTTGGAAAGGGATGAAGAGAGACATCTTGGATTACGTGTCTCATTTCCTGGAATGTCCAGTGTGTAAAAGTTGAGCATATGCACCCAACTGGTTTATTATACCCTCATAGCATACCACAATTTAAATGACAAGTTATAAGTATGGACTTTGTTCAAGGACTGCCTATGTCAAGAAATAAGCATGATGTTATTTTGGTTGTGGTTGATAAACTAACTAAAGTAGAAACATTTCATTGTTGGAAATATGAAAGATGACTCACCTGTACTTGTAAAAAGGTTTGTACAAGAAATTTTCAGATTGCATGGTGTTCCCAAGTTGATAATATCTTGATAGGGACCCACGAATGACTTCATGGTTTTGGAAAACTCTTAATGCAACTTTGGGAACAAAGATAAACTTTAGCTCTGCTTATCATCTAGAAATGGATGGACAAACTGAAAGAGTGAATCATGTTCTAGAAGATATGCTTAGGATGTATTGCATGGATCAACAGTATAAATGGGAAGAGTATCTTCCTTTGGTTGAATTTTCATATAATAATACTTACCATTCTTCTCTAAAAATGGCACCTTTTGAAGCTTTGTATGGGTGAAGGTGCAGGACCCCTAGTTAGTTGGGATAACATTGAAGATAGAGAAGTAATTGGGCCTGAGATGCTTTTTGAAATGGAACAATAGGTAAAGTTAATCTGGGAAAGATTAAAAGAGGTTGTTGATAGACAAAAAAGTTATGCAGACCTGAAAAGGGTCGAAAGGAAATTTGAACTTGGTGATAAATTTTTTCTAAGAGTCAAGCCTAAAAAGAGCTCGATTACCTTTGGCAAGTCAACCAAGTTGTCACCTCGTTATGTAGGCCCCTTTGAGATTGTTGAAATAGTCAATCATGTGGCCTATCAACTTGCATTGCCTCCCTCATTGGCACAGATGCATGATGTTTTTCATATTTCTTTACTTAAGAAATACGTTTCAGATTTATCACATGTGTTAAACTAGAATGCTTTGCAGGTCCAAGACCCAGGGGTAATCATGGTAGAACCAGTTAGAGTGCTGGAAACCCACAAGTTTCACTTGTGTAATCATGAAATTGGACAATGTAAGGTCCAATGGGATCAGTTTAACGAAGAAAGTGCAACCTGGGAAAACTTGGAGGACATGAAAGTTGCTTTTTCCTCACTTGTTTTAGTAGAAATATTTCATTTCTCTTCCAAAAACTTGAATCACTTTGACTTGCAACTAATTCTGGATTTGTTTTTTTGAGAAAAAATACCTTTATTGAGTATTATTACAGCCTTTGGTGCTGTTATACCTTTGGAAAACTGAATTTTTGGATTAAATTTTGTTTGTTGTTAAGGAATCTTATGGTTAAATAAATTTTATTAAACCTATTTTCTAGAAAAATTGTTTTGGAATTAAGCCAATCATTGGGATGATGATAATTTTTAGAGGGGAAGTATGTAACACCTCTGTAATTCTTCCATCTGTACTTTCTCATTGTGAAGTGGATTGTAACGTTGACATGTGATTGTTCTTGAGTTGCTGCTTTGTAGAACTGATTAAATCATGTTGCTAGATTAATGTTTATCTCAGTTGAGATTTGTGTAATTAATCCTCCATTTATTTGCAATGTACTCTTGAATTGTGATGTTTACTTAATTGGTTCGTGAAATGAACTAGATGTCTTCAGCTTGTGGAAAGTTTGAATCTTGTCTTGGAACTATTGGGTAAGCTGGTAATTTGGAAAATTATTCTAAGTCAGGAATAATCATTTATTATTATTGAGAATCGATTAAGAAATACCTTGGATCAGTTTCATTGATCCAAGGAATTCTCTTAATTTGATCTGCAATTATGATTGAATGAAAGAAATTGCTATTATTCATCTATTTATGGATTATCAATTTTATACTAATTGATCTTGGTGACTTGTTCTAGTTTTCCTATGATTTTAGTCTCGTATTGAGGGATGGAAAGTGTTTGAGAGATGGTTCATGTAGCACTTCTCCATTTGAAAAAAACATTGCTCATGTTGGTAAGGTCTCAGTTATGGCAGTTATTAAAGGCCTAGGCTATAACTAATGTTTTGATAACACTTAAATTTTTCTAAGGGTCTAACCTAGACCTAAGGCATATGAATTAATTGTGGTGGCTTGGGAACCTAATCTTAAACTTATGCTAAGTTGATATAAATTGCTAAGTTATCAAACTAAACCCTAACCTATGTTTGGGAAAGGGGTATGGAACCTAACTCTAAGCTAACCCTAGTCATCTTTTGTGGAAGCATGGTCAAGGGTCAAGTTAATGGTTGACGCCACCCTTGCATGTACTGGAGATTTTATTGTTGGGAATTAATGGTGGACACCGCCACTCCTTAGCGGTAAGAAAATTTAAATTTAGCAAGTTGCTAAAAACTTGCACTAAGGTTGGAAAACATTGAAGTTTGAATGGTTAGTGTCTTCGCTAATGGAATTGGAGGAGGTTCAGTGGTTTGGCGGGATAGACAAATTGTCCTGTCTAAGCTTAATGACTTCAAAGACCATTCCAAACTACCTAGGGGAAAACATGTCAGATTTGGTGAAGGCAGTATTGTTGTTGGGTTTCCACTTGGTCATTTTGCTTCTCCTTTCTCACTCTACATATGGATATTGGGGGTGTTTGAACTAGTTTTTGATTTTTTTGAAATCTCTACTTCTTTGTTTCATGGAGAAACTGTTGGGGAGATTCCAGTAGAAAGGTGGAGAGAGTTTTGTGAAGGTCGATTTGCTTCGACTGTAGAAGCTATCGTGGGAGTTGGAGGAAGAAACCTGGGAGCTGGAAGAAGACTTCAAGAAGCTCTACCAGGCATGATAGGCTCTAATCCCTTGCAAAAACTTGTTCTCTCTAATTAATTCATGAAAGGAACTCTACTTACAATAGAAATCATTTTGGGGTTCTAGGTTTTTATTATTGCACAATAAAATGGAATCTCTTGCTTGGTAAGTAGTTTTTGGAACTGATTTTTGATCTTGCAACTGTATACTTGTTCTTATCATGGTTGAAATACCGATTTTCTTCGCATGAATGTTTTGGGTGTTTTAAAATAAACTCACTGTCATGACTGTAATGGAAAGAATAAGTGTGATATTCGAGTTGTACAGACACATATACTTTATAAATCATTTTTGCAATGGTGTTATCGATCTCTGTGTGATTATTTTTTATGACTGTAGGACTGATGTGCATATCTTTTTAAATAACGACCCTGTGTTTGTGGGTCGAGCTGGAACTCAAGCACCTAGTCAAGTTAGACTGGTTTCATTTAATGATATTATTATCTAATCTTTTGGGTCTGTTTTTGTATTCTAGTTCGAATACTCGAACTCTTAAAACAAAGTAACTGTGAGTTCAATGGGATCTTGCTTCTTGATCACCCTCATGTGGGTGAGTTGTTATTCAAACCTAGTTGAGTATGGACTTGTCTATATTATTATGTGAATGGTTTGGAAAGGTTTGTTGAGTTTTGATAACCCAGGTCAAGTTAGATCTTAACTAAAAACTTCTGGGTATTGTTTTATCCCACCGTGATAGAATGCATTCACCGTTGTGTGTAAGTTGGTCATAGGATTGTTCTTTGACTTAGCCATTCGATTTGCTTTCTCTGAACCATGGAGGGTTTAGGCATTGCTATGGTTGTAAGAATTTTGGGTTCTTCTTCTTCATCATGGTGACTGTTACATCTTTTAATGTTGTCAGGATTGACAATATGGTGTAGTGTTTGATAGAACAATACGAATTGGTCTTGTGGTAAGCTTGACCTGTAACTATGATTGTTTTGAATTCAGGAAGCTTAGTGTTTACCTGGGGGTTATTGTGGATCTTCATGTGAACTTTTTGGCCCTTTGGGTAGACTTCCAGTGTATTAATGGTATGTTGAACTTTTATACCTTCTGGTATGTTTAAGTTTTGAACACTGTTATTAATGATCTTTTATGGTTAGGTTGTCTGGTTGATAACCTTGACCTGGACCAGTTGGATGGTTTATTAAACTTTCTCTTGTGTGTTGATTGATTTAAACTTTTATCGATCCTTGATCATACAAATATGATCAAGGGTATCGTTTAGTCAGTTTGGAAGGTTGTTTGATTGTGAGCCTTCTCTTCCTTGGTTGAATCATTCCATTCCTCATCCTGAATGATGTGTCTGTCTAGGTATGGTCCTTTACTGGTCATAGTATGGAATACTTGGATTGATTTAAAACAATCTTATCTGATAAATCTTTGTATAGTGTATTCCAATGACTTGTATACATTTCAATTGGTTGGAATCCAAGTGGGTAAGGTATGGATTGATTTGTATGATAAGCTAAAATGGATTTGGGCCTTGAGAGCTTGTTGCCATTAGTTTAGTCTCTCTACTCAGCTACATCAATCTTTTCAAACCTATAGGTTGAAGGACTGTTGGAATTGAATTCATTCTTGAATGTAATTATTTGGACCCAAGTACAATGTTTTAATCATGTAGTATGGGCTACATGATTAAGGAATTTCTACTCATGCTTTCCCTTCTGTTGTTATGTATACTTGGCTTTGCATTATTGGTATGATATTGCTTAAAGTGAGAATGTATACTTGTATAGTTTTGGTTACTTGTTTGGATGAATAATGGATGAATGCTAAATCTATTTGTTGAATGTCTTCTAGTTGATAGGATTCAAACTTGATTGGATTGTTAGATGCTAACATTGCAGGGTTTTTCATACACTTGAGTAAGGTACTTCTGGAAATGTTCAAATAGGAAAATATATTTATGAACCCTTGACTGATTTCTATTAGTAAGCAATGTTCCTTCTTGAAGTTGTTAGTTAGAACATATGGTTTCAAGGATTTATCTCCTATCATGCTCTTCAAATGAACTGACAGATGCTAACAATCTTGCAGATAAATTTCATGAAAGAGGAAAAGAGGAAGACTTATGGAAAGTTGCATTTATTCTATTGATTGAAGAAATGTAGTTTGATGAAAATATTATTTTCATTTACTAAATTATTCTTGTGAATAAATGTTTAAGGCCTAAGGCCAGTTATGTAAAATGCTGAAAGAATTTGATTACTTCTTGTCTACTTGAATTGACATCTTATTCTAGAAATAATAGAAGTTGATTCTTGAATCATTCTCTCTTGACTGGTTCAGTTGTGTACGAATGATGTTTTTAGTTTAAGAATTCTTTCACTTGGAAAGTAAGCTTGTAGGAATCAATTGATATGCATTGCTTTACTTCTTGACATTGATTAATAATCTTGGGAAAGTTATATGAAATGTTACCAACTTCATGTTACTATTTGAAGCAAGGAATATTATTGTTGATCTTTGAATATGCGGAAAAAGGGGATAGACATGAAGCATTGTCTTTTGTGAATGACTTGTATGAAAGGTATAAATGGAATGTCTTAACTATGAAATAGTTATTGGTTGTTATAACTTTTAATTACTGAATTCGTTTGAATAAGACAATAATGAATAAGTTATATTCAAACAAGTTATATGTTGTGGAAATTAAGTTATGATTGACTATGCTTAATTACATCATTATGAGACAATACTAGTATGGTTGTTTTATAAGGAATGTTATAAAACAAGAAAGGGTTGCATGAATAAAAGTAAAGGGATTCAAACCTTGGGTATAATCACAAAGAGTACTTAATCTCATTAAGTACATATAAGAATCTACCTTGAAAAAGGGATCTAAGTGATTATACTATAATGCAATCTATCCATCCTAAATGACGAATTAAGTACAATAATGAAATGGAATTGTACTTAAGAAAGGATAAGAATGATAAAATGGGGTTAGATGTATAACTTGAACTAACCCTTAAGGCATTAAGAACAAAGTTCTTCTTGCTACATAAATGATACAAGTCATAAATATGATGAAATATTGAAAAAAGAAAGGGGTTGTTCCTTTTGGAAACAAATAGGAATAGGCTATAAGGTGGATGTGAAATATCCTTCCATCATAGATGAGTTATACTTAGGGGATAATGTTTAACTAAGATATAACAATTTGAATAGTTGAATGACTTAAAGGAAAATGAATGTTAAGTCAAGAGAACTATTGTGGGTTGAAAGCATAGAACCCATTTGGAGTCAAGAAAATGAACTTTCAAATGAGAATCCTAAAGTATATTTGGATGTATGTGGTTTCTTCCCTATAATATACTAATAAGATGTTTCTAAGATACTTAATCAACTAAAGGAAATTTCATACTTAAAAGAGAATAAGTAATGAGCATAAATAAATTTACAGATCCTTCTTATTGGTTTAAGTTACAGAAACATAACACAGTCCTTATTGGAATGTTGATAGAACCTGAGTTAGTCCTTAGGAATGAACACCTAATGGCTGAAAATAACTATGGTGGGATTAACAAGCTACGAATTAAAGGGATTAATGAACTTGTTAAAATAGGAGGATTAGTTTCTAGGAACTTAATGGGCCGTTGTAACATAATCATTGTTGCACAATACCCATCTAATGATAGGGTTCAATAGATGGTTACTATGGAGCAGTTCATTATGTCACAATAATCCATTCAACTCCTCTAATCAAGGTTGTTATTAAGTGGGAAAATCATTGTTACACTCTAGGTAGTGATAATCTATGATCAGTTTCAAGTGTCAACTTACGTTGAACAGACATGAAGTGTACTCGAAGCGACGAGGGTATTTGAATACACTTGATGACCCTATAGTCACATAAGTGGAATATCTACACTATCCCATGTGGTTTATCTTTTCTTAGTATCAACATGGAAATGGGAAGGATTGACACAAGTTAAGAAATTTGTGTTGTCTTAAGATTCACAAGTTAAGAACTAAGATGTAGGTGATATAGGATGGGTATTCCATGGATATACAAGTACCTATGTCTGATAAGTATCCTTGCCTACAGTTGCACTTGTTGTTCAGCCCTAAATGAAAAAGGGAACCACAAGTATAGATAATCCCTTGAGTATACAATGAAATGAAATATGAGAGATCAGTTTTATACAAAGTATACAATGAAATGAAATATGAGAGATCATTTTTATACCGAGTCATAAATGAAATGAAATATGAGAGATCGAGTTTTATACCAAGTCATAACAACTGCATATGGTTACTGTTATAGGATTGATTAGCAAATTAACTGTGGTTCTAGATGTTGAATTTTTAACATAATGAATATTGATATAAACCAAACAGAAAGATAATTTCCCTGTCTTTTGTAATCATGAAACATTTCATAATTCTAAAATTTCCTTCTGTGTTATTTTGAGTGTAAAAGGGTAGATTACAAGGGAATCACCTAGTACTAGAAAATCACCCAACAATCACCATGAAATTGTCGTAAAATTTATGAATAATTGTGAAATTATTATGGCCTAGTTAATTTAATATTATGTGGGGATTTCCTAATGATTTTGGATAATGGGGGAATTCTATAGGCAATTTAGGATAATCAGGGAATTTCCTAGGTGATTTAGAATTGATTGGTCCGACTGTGGCCCCCACTGTTTTACACTGAAATGGATTCAAGGGCCAGTAATATAACACAATATACTAAAATTGAAATTTTTATGGGTTTAGGTACCATTTAAATTAATTGTGGGACATTACACCTTGGTTTTTTAAACAAATGAAAATTAATCATTTGAGCTCCTAAATCTACATAAAAACACCCTTTGATAAAAAAAGTATGTTTTGTAGGTTGGAGATCTATTAAATGGGTTTATACCAAGTGATGATGATTTTGGATTGTGCATATTTTCTTTTTGTACCTATCATATAATATTTTCCTTCATTTTTAGGTACTCTTGTGCAAAAACATCTATGGGTAAGATAACTAGAATGATCTTGAAATCCAGGGGACAAAAGGGGACCATGGGACTTCTTTTATATGATTAATAGATATAGGAAGGTGAGTGATATTTTTTCCCTTAGTGCATAGATATATTGGAGAAAATTTAATGTTTTTTGGTTGAGTGATTAGGTGTGCTTGATCAATGTCTAGTGGAATGGGATTTACTTATTATTGTGTTCGATATACGCAGTGTATTTTATTGCTTATGATTATTTTTATAATATTTTATAATTTATTTATGTTTGGATGTATTTGATTGTTTTTTATTTTATTATAAAGACATTTTAATCACAATATCTTATGCAAAAGGTGCAATTTTAAGTGTCCTAAAGGAACATAGTAAGTATAAACAATAATTCAAAGAAATCGATTGCTAAGAGAATAACAGTGTTTTATGGAGTGGTATGACCATAACAAACGAATTATTTCTTAATGGATATATTGTTATCTTTTACATTACATGACACAAAATTAATGATATGCCTTCCATTAATGGACATAAATGAAATGACATGATGACATGAGTAGTGTTTATAGGTTATAGTTGTTTGTGCAAAGCAATGTGTCAAACAATGTGTTGTGAGCATGACATAAATAAGAATATGGGTAAACTATTTGTTCCTATAAAAAATGTGTAATGATCATGTTATATATAAAAAATATGTGCCAACTACTATAAGCTATAAGTAAAACATTGGAATATAGCCTATAGCTGCTTAGAAGTAAACATACACACGGAGCACATTTAAGTATGAAGAAAAATGAGAATAGACATATAGAAGCATATAAGAAAACAAGATCATAGAGCATTAATAAACATAAATAAAATAGGATCATAAATCCTAGAGAGCCATGAATCAAACACTAGCATAGAAACTACATAAACATGAAGCTAAACTTAAGCATATAAGAAAACATGATCATAGAGCATACAAAAAAATGAAGAAAATAAGAGATCAAAGCCTACATAAGCATGAAGAAAATACATGAATATATCATACAAGATCATGAATTATACAAAATCATAGAGAATGCATAAGCATGAATCATACCAAATCATAGATCACATAAAATTATGAAGCAAACATGAGCATATATAATCATGAATCATACAGAAGCATAGACAATATATAATAATGAAGAAAAAAAATCATAAAACATATAGAAGAATAGAGCATACAAAATCATGAAGCATATAAAAACATAAAACATACCAAAGAATGTAGCATACATAAGTAAACATGAATATATCTAAGAGATGAGAAGTATATGAAGTAATTTCAAGAAATAAAAATAGGATTCCAAATCAAAGAGTAATAAACTAATATATAAACATAAAATTAAATACTAAATTAAATGATCAATGTGATTAAACATGGAGCATGTTAAAATTAGTATATAAAAAAATGTGATCATTAGATAAAGCATGCTATATCACGTATCATAATAAATAAGGTATTGCATGATAGGTAAGAGTAGCACTATACCAAAATGGACTAATGTATATGGATATGATCGATATAATATCAGTCAAATGAGATTTCCCACATTTAAGGTATTCCTACAATTTTTTAGGTATCCTATAGGATATAGGACTATAGAAAGCAATACAATATGAAATATATGATCTAACTAGGCACAATATGTAAACTTCCCCGAGTATAGGAATACCCACAATGTGGTGCGATTCTCCCCAAGATAACATGCTATAAGAAGTTGTATAGTTTATGATTTGCGTGGATTAAGGTATTTGTGACCATATTTTTACTATAGGGATTAAGTACAGAAGAATATTATATATATATATATATAAAGTAGAATTTGACTGACCATAATGCATATAATGTGCAATAATTGAATAAGTCTCATGGAGCTCATGGTTTTGTATTTTTTTCATCTTATATTATTTTTTATTTTTTTTCTATAGGATCATGCGAAAAAATACAAATACCAATTAAAATATATAACCAGTAGCTTTGGGGCATATATTTTATGTGGTATAATATATGTGGTATGGTCCTAGGTAGTATGCTTATGATAATCATGATATAATCGTAGGATGTTGGTGGTCACATAGGTGAATAATATGTGTGCACAATGAGATATGTGAAAATAATTGTGCTTAAAAAAAAAATTAGTGCATAGGCCTTTTAGGTAGGGGTCCCTATATATATGGGCATGCTAAATATGTTTTTTTCCTAAATAGATGAAGTATAAGTACTTCCTAAGTCTGGAAATTAGTTTCATGTGGTAAAATATGCATAAATGTGGCTAGGTAGATAATGTGTATAAGGAAGATATGTCCCTAGATAGCTCTACGTGTGAATGTATCATGTTGCACATATGGTGTATGGATTTGAGTCCCATATGGGTCACATGTGTAAGTATATAGTGGATATGTTTTTTCTTATACATGGCTACAAGATTCATAGGATTCATGAGACATATAGATATGCCAGATACAATATGTTGTGAGGGATATTGAGTGATGGTATATGCAATATCTTGACATATGTATGACATAGCATCTATTAGAAGTGTAGGATTCAAAATTAGGGAATGCCTAATGGAGCTTGTTAAAGTTGGTTGTCTAACAATGTGCTATATCATTTGAGTATTTGTTTTTTTATTTTAAATATAATCAAATGACCTAGTTATGAGCATGATATGGTTATCTTAAAATACTAGATAATATATGGCATTTCCTTATGATGATCATTTTGATTTGGAGATATATCATATAATTGTTGTATTTCAAATGATTTTAAATAATTACAGTATTCACTAGGTCTTAATAGAATAAAATCAATTTTAGCCAACATGTTTTCTTGATATCATCTAATAAATATTATCCATCATGGTGCATCTCATTATCTTGAGTGTGAGTGGAGTGTCAAATCTTGTGGTATTTCTATATGGTCATTAAGGCTAGTACTGGTATTTGGTTTAACTTTCATCTTAGGTGTAATTAACTTGGTATTTACATGGGTGTTAGCAGTAGTTTGAGAGGTGGATTTAGTACACTATTTTGTGAGATAGAGTACTTATCTAAGTCGAAAAAATTTCAATATTTGTGAGGACATGACATGTATATTTTTACCCATCATGTACACATTTAAGGAGATGGTATACATTTGAATGGTATAATACCATATTATGAAACCAAGGTCTCCCTTATAAGAGATTATAATATAGATCTAATGACATGACATGACATGAAATAGAGTTGGAATATTTATAAGACCCAGAGTGATTGGTAAGGCGATGAGACTTGTTCTTAGGTGAGAGACATTGTTAAACCATTTTATCATTATAGAAAATTTATTGAGTCTTTCTATATAAATTCCCATTGTAGCTAAGAAAGTTGTGCTACATATATCCAACCCAAATCCATTATCGAAAAGGGTTTGTTTGATCAATTTAGTATACTTAGATATGTAGTGGAAAATAAAGATCAATTTAATGTGTTGTGGTGGGCTATCTTTTTGTTAAAGTAGATGTGATAATCAATATTATTGAAGGTGTTTATGACCTTGATGTAAAGCATATGGGTTATGCATTAACTATAATAGTTTCTCCTTGTAGTGATCAATGAATAACATTCTTATGTGTAGCACACCATTGACGTAATTCTAAGACACCGATTCAATGGTGGTATAAGATCTCTAGGTCATGGAAGGATGATCGGGTTTTTTACTGTAAGATCCTCCCTTTGTTGGGGGGATTAAATAGAGGTCTACCATATCATTTTACGATTGTAACCACCTCTTTGATAGGATTATGTTTTACTACAAATACTAGATGATGAGGCGATGAATTAATATGATCAAAGGTATATGAGGAAGGGAGAATGAAAGGGGTGACAAGGGTACTATAAATCACATGCAAAAAATAAGTTGTGGCCGTTTTTATTATGTTAACCCTACTTAGTGTTTGAAACAAAAGTAAAAGAATAAATATGAAACAAAATATCATTTTGAGAAATCTAAAACCCTAGGATGGTGAGGAACTAAGGTTGGTGTAATAGATAAAATAAAGAGGATTCACTAAAATGTAACGATTAAATTAGGTTAAATATAGTTAAGAATATTATTTCAATGTTATACTATGATTTAAAATGGCAAATATAGTAAAATAGTAAATATAGTAGTCCCTAAATTATGCTTGTAAATTCTAAAGACCTATGGATGAGCTCTAAATATGATTGACCATGCCGCAAACAATCGCTAGTGATTTCATCCTATAAAGGCCAATTTTATCCTTTGTTATTATGATTTGTAACTCAAATTTGACACTTATTGCACCCATATTTGGATTTAGGACCTGCACATGAAATCAAAAAATCACACATATGTACATGTAAATGGATTATTCTTCTATTCAAACCCTACCTTAAATTTTGTGACCTACAAAGGGGTTAGTATGGATTTGGGTCAATCTTCCATAGTGATGCTTATATAACAATACAATTAAGAGTCCTTAGACCTATGTAATTATCCATCCAGATGTGTATGAATGTGTATAGACAAAGGTTTTTTGGTAAGACCCTAATAATCCCTTCAACACTTCAAAATAAAGTTTGTCTTAAAATGTGGTTTATTAGAGTAATCTAGGGATTAAAATGATGATTTATTTAGACTTATATCTTGTTGTGGTTCTATAAGGAATCACCGCTTCAATGATTAAGGACTAAAGTCTTTCTTAAATTATTTTTGAGTGTAATATCCCTTAATACACCTACTACATTATGGTGCATATGCTTATATAGATGACTTGTGAAAATCATTTCTAACTCAATTAAACCTATGTTAACTAATGTAACTTTTGTATTCAAAAATATGACTATTGTAAGTACAATGAACAGACTCATCGACCTAGATATAAATTTCGGCTAATTCATTTCTCTATTATCGATTCTATCTAGGATAATATTATGACCCAATCATATACATGAGGTAAATAATTGGGATTTTGTAGGTGTTTTTTATATAGGTTCTTTGATTCTAAAAGTGATAATCTAAAGAACAAGTGACGACCTAGAATACATATAGCGCGGGAGTTGAGTGAGATGACTTTCAATTAAGTTAATAAATGTTTAAATACACTTATATTGAAATAAATTTAAAATTATTATTGTCAATTGTGTTGAGACAAAATTTAGGGTAACGCATCTTTAAATTAAAGTAAAAATGGGTGAAAATCCATAAATACTAGAACGTAGTAGACAACATGGGAGAATAGCTTTAATTTTTGTAAAATATTTATAGCCAATTTTTTTATAAGCATACAAAACTAAACTATTCTTATGAGATAATATCAACTTAGCAAAAAATACTAAATGAAGGGAAATTTATCCCTATTTTTAAACCTTCTCTATTTGTATGGAAAAAATTCCATGCAGGAATAGTAAATCAATTCATGGAAAAGATAATGAATTGGCACACATAATTGTAAATAAACACAATATATTATCTTTTGACCATATAATTAGGCATAAATAATGCAATCATTTCTTACTATAAAATAATATTGAATATTTAGGAGAAATGTTGTATGAGAAACAATGAATAATAAACATTGTTGAAAAGGAATCAGATAGAAACAATATTGCTAGATGAATATCCCTCAACTTAGACCTCTACCCTCTAATTGCATCCTATTACAACTACATAACTTTTGATGTATTGAGTATGATTTTTATAGGTTATGGAAAATGATACACTTACCTAGTGTTTAGAAAGATCCACCATGCATCATTTGTTGGAAAAAAAAATCATTATTATTGTCCATATCTTCAAATTATTCATGTGCCTCACATCTTCAAATTATTCATGTTCCTATTAATAGCTTTTGAGAAACCCCAACACCATAATATGTACAAGGAGGTATTGAGCTAAAGAATAATAGCCTAATTAGGGTTTTAGAAATCCCAAAAACATAATCATCCAACAGAGAAGTCTATGGAAAAATAAAGTTGCACATCCCACTCAAGTGGGCTCTAAAATCTACAGTAGTTTGGCTCAATCTCTCCACCCATAATATTTACCACTATATATGACCTACTAATTTAAACACTATTATCTATGTTGTATCCTTTCCTAATTCCATTACCATATGAGAACATGTTTCTCCTCATTTATATGATATTTTATGTGACTTTGAAACAAAGAGTTATGGTACTATGAGATAACACGCTAAAATGATCCATAATATTCCACCGATGTTGTTTCATCCCTTTTAATACTTACATCATACACCGATTTACAAAAGAGTATAATACTACAAAGAAGATCCAATGTTCCAATTTTAAAATAATTTCACTTTGTATACATTTATTTTGCTTTCCATATTATTATAGGATTTCATTGTATTATAATTGAGTAAAAGCTCTTCACTTCCATAGAGGATGTAGAAGAGAAAAATGTTGTGACAAACTCACCCTTATTTCCTCTTGAAGTAAGGGCTCCTCTTTTTCTTATTTGAGATAATTTTTATCTCAAAAAATCCATAATTCATCTCATCAAGATTCTAAAAGGTCATAAATGTTGGGTTGATTTAAAACAAAATAAAAAATGAGGAGAAATTAGAAATTAATTTCTTTCATTTTATTTTATAAGGATTTTCATGGTGTATTGAAACATTTATTTACATCATGATGGGAGTTTCAAATTTTGACTTAATTAATTGTCAAAAAAAATAAGGTTTACATATCATTCGACAATATTCTTTACCACACTTATATTCATATTTGAATATTTAATATTTACATTTCACATTCATGTTATATAATTACAAACCTTTGTATTAAGCATCTCTTCGATTGGAATATGGGGTGGAATTCACCAAATCATAAATCCATACACTATGTTTTTGATATATTTCACTTTGGTGTTCGAGTAAGCTACATAACTATTCGATTCCTCTAAATTTTATCTTTTATATATTTCAGAGTTCACTAAGCTCTCTTTGACATATTTCACAATTTATTAAGCTATCAAATATTTTTTATGTATTATGACACTTGTTAGGAATTATTGTTAGTATTCACATGTAGTAAAATAATCATTGTGATTTATTATTATATGTGACGAAATATAATGTAATGTGGTGTGTATGATGTGTTGTAATAACAACTCATATGATTTATTGTGTAAGTGATTTGTGAGAACAAATCATGTAGTTTATATCTAGAGAGATTATAGGAGTGTGTTGAGAGAATAATGGGATTGTTGAGTAATCTTAGGGATAAGTGAGAGATATGTTCCCAATTCGTATCTATAGTTTAAGATTAGCTTTGACTCCTTAATTATAGGATCTCATTGCGCTATAAAAATGTAATATCTCATAATTCAATACTATCAAATAAATTATAGTAAAAAAAGTGATTTTATTTTTATGAGAAATCAAAGTTTCTTGTTTTAAGTTTCAAAATCCCTACCAAAATAGCATTTGGTATCTGAACAAGCTAATCATGTGTATGTAATGAATTTTTGATATTAGAGAAGGGGCATGCTTCTACTTCATCGCCCCAATTGATGTCAACATGTCTAATTAAAAATGTTATACTTTAATTTACTTTGAGTGTTTATTATATTAGTGTTTCATATTTTTTCAGGAATTACTTAGTAGAGTCCAGTGCCACGGCTCTATCATTTTATAATGTGTCCCACTCATTGATATATAGCACATTTGTGAAAAGATATAGTTTACAACATAGAGAGAAAGGAGGAAATCATTGATCTCAAAAATATGCAAAGCCTGTGAAGGTAGCATAGAATAATTTTTAGAGAATAAGTGGCAGAGAGCACATGCAACCAATCACCCGTGCATTTTTTTATCTTCAGTTATGTGGACTACAATTTTTGCTACAATTGGTACATTGATCATATTAGAGATCATTGATTACTTTATCTTGTTACTTTTTGTTGCAGTATATATCCCATACAATATTTTTAAAAATGTATAGTTCGGTATATCATGCATTATGTTTTTGCACATATCATAATCTTCCTTGTGCAGATCTAACAAATCCCAAGTGAAAGTTGAATCATCAATATTTGTTGAAGTGTCTATTGAGAATGATATTGACATAGCAGTATGGTAATGAACATATAACTTACAATAATTCTATGTTATTTGAAGTATAAGTTAGGTATTTAACCATCTTGAGTATGTTTTAAAGTAGTGTACATTATAAGTGTTTGTATATTATAGTTTAAATAGTTTGTCAGTAGTCAAAATAATTAAATATTACTTTTTAGGTTTTAAATATCTTATGTCTTTAAATAAAAGTGTCAGTATTAAATTGATGTTATTTAGTGGTGACAAATCATTTGTAGAAGGGGTAACTGTCAAGACAAATTCTTTGAATGTCATGTTTTTAAGCATAAAGTCAAAATAGTGTTATTGTCATTATGTATTTGTGATAAAAAGTAATTAATTAATATTTTTAATTGTCATATTGTCATTTTGTGTCATATGGTTAGTTAAACTATAATTTTATTTGTAAATTATCATATTTTAATGTTTGTAATTAAACTGGATGCATTATAGTTTGTACGTGACCTCCAAGTCTAAATTTTAGAGGGATGTTAAATTTGAGTCTCATCATCATGCTTGCTAAGTAGCACCAAACTAGAGGATGGAGGCATCAGAGGGTGGAGGACAACCAATGTCCTCTTGCAAACTGCTAACGACGGGGCTGCACAATGCAATAGTGTTGAATAAAGTGCATAGAAATGAACAATGCCAAGACTGGAATCCAACAACAGCAAAAAATGGTTATGCTATATGAGATCAAGTGCCATCATTTGAGTGCATTGGCTACAAGAGGTAATGAGGACTTACTCCTCATTTGTAGTATTTTTAATTTTTTATAGCATTTTGTGTTGTGTTATTCAAAATAAAAATAGAATTACATTCTTGATCATATTTGTAATAAGTAAACATAATTATGATGTAATCCCACGATGGAAATGTAGTAGGAAAGATAAAACACACTTAATTGCACATCATGTTACTTGAAGAGCATGAATATATGTGTGTGTCCTTATTCATAGTACATTAGTGTTCATCCTATAAAAAACATTTGTCAAGGTTGAACATATGTGTAATTCTTGTCTGTGGTTCCCACATTGGTTTAATTAGATGAGTTCCCAAAAGTGCATGGTAGATGAGAGGTTTTTTGGAAGCAAAAGATATTATGGGGGTGAATCATTCTATTAAACCTTTATTCCATTTTAAATTCATCATTCATTATCATATATACAACCATACAATCAACCATGTATCATATGTGTGTTTACTTAAGGAATGAAACAACCATACACAAGAGAAAAGAAAAGAGAGTACACAAGAACATAAAAATTAAGTGGGAAACCCTCAAGGTGAATAAAAACCACTGAAACTCTTCTTATCTTACACAAATAAAAGAAATGTAGTGAAGAAACAACTCCAAAAGGAGCACAAACCCCTAGTTTAGTAAAGCACCAACCCTTAATTTAGTGAATCACCCACTCCACAAGGAGGCTACAACCCCCTAAGATGATTAAGCACTAATTAAACCATATGAAGATGAAGATCTCTACTTTTTTTTTGCCACAACTAATAGAAATCAATAATACAACTCACACATGCACGTTTAAACCCTCATTCATTCAAATTGCTCAAACTTGGACTTTCATGCCTTGATTTGGATTCTATCTCTTGCACACATGTTATCTATCCTTCGTCATATTTTTCCAACATCATCACATATTAAAACATTCATTATAATATCCTTCACACTCTTAATTAGGTCACATTTTTCCCTCTCAAAGAACTAGTTCAAATTTGTACTCAAACCCTTGCTTTATACCCTTCTCAACTCAAAAACATTAAGGAGGTCAGTCCTATGCATTTATATCAAAAATGAAACTTAAAAAAATCTAAATAAATTCATTAAAACATTCATAGTCGACCCATGTAGTTCCGACATGCCCAAATGTACCATACTAGCTTAAAACAAACTCAAAACCTCATCACCTCAATGAGATAAAACAACAAACACCATAACCTTGATTATTTAATCTCCCAAATTCAAAAAAATGTAAACTATAACATAAAAATACCATCCATGGTTGTTAATCATAACTAACTCAAGAAGGCTCATATCCTTCACCAAATAGTTATTTCCAAAACCTTGTCTTCACCTTTGGGCCTCAAGACCATGCAATAACATCTCAACTATGGAATGTAACCACTAAATGGAATCCTATGGACCTTTAGATAACATTCATATATGATATAGAGATCATGAAAAATCCATATGTGCGAGCCATAATCACTTTCCTCTTTACCAAATTGAGCTATCCAGAAAGTATTTTTATAAAAACAACTGGTTTGCACCATTTCTGCCACTTAAAAGACCTCCACATACCTTCACCAGGATAAAAAATTATACCTATTCACTATCCAACTGATAATAATAATCAACTCATTCATCTCATGCATCTTTTACCTCCATCTTCTAGTAAAAGTAGTTTTTTCCTGAGAAACAAGAAACCTTCTTCTCCACAAAATGAGCTAGATGACCCATAAAATCTAATCATCATGAGAGAAAATATATATCAATGTAAATCTATCTGAATCCTCTTTCCATTAAATCTTACATTCCCTTCCAAATCCAAGTGTAAGGTCTCTAACCAAGTTCATCTCAAAATAGTCCCAAAATTGTCTTATGACCAATCTTCATAAATAAGGAAAACTTTGAAATTAAGAAGCTCAACCATGATCTGAAACCATCATGAAAATAAATTAAAATTCCCATACTAAAAAAATGTCAATTTATTTTGCAACTCCTTTGGACAACCTTGTCCCAAACTGGACTTCTTCATAAACTTACATATTCATGTGGGGTCCACTCATCACCACATGCTCTATCATACCTTTCCAGAAATTATAGAGGATTCCTCTACTACCTCCAATAATAACTTTAGAAAAAGGAATCAACATAGTCTTAGTATACCCCAGTTTCTCCAAGTCGCTTTGAGCTAGGGTTTAGCTAGGGTTTCAAAGAACCTTATCTTCTTAATGATCATTCATAAGAACATGAGGATCAAACCACATCATTATTTTTGGAAAATATTAATAACTAGCCTAAAATATATACCAAATATCTCAATTCCCCATGCAAAGCACACAATCCACAACTAGCATCAGAAGGTTCATTTTTACTTCAAAAACACATTGTGGAAAAACTGGTTTTGCCAAAATTGATGTATCTTGCAAAATATTCTTCACTTTGACCTTAAAATTTTCATGAAGCATCATGAAAACATATTATAATTATCCATACTCACCATCTAGCCCAAATTGGTCTTAAAATCTCTAGCAATTAATACTTACCTATGTTAACTTATTTTTTTCTCACATGCTTGCTTCTCAAGGACTATGTGTTTATCACCAAATCACTACACCCTCTGAATGACCAGAATGTGAATAGGAAGTTCGTTGTTATTGGGTAACATGGGATCACATCTCAAGTTGTGATACTTGGGCTTCAGGTTAACCTTCGAAGAAGGTCATCTTCCTCTTCCTAAACTAAGTGATATACTACTCCTAATGTAATAAAATGGTTATCTAGACCTATGCTAAGATTTTCATGGGATTTAGGGAGAGAGATTTGTAAGAAATGAAACCATACTAGAGATGGTGATGCAAAAAATAAATTTTGTTTCTATACTTAGGAAGGGTTTAATTTTTAATATGGTGTTGTGCACTACAAGACAACTTCACCTACTGCAACTTAGAGAGGGTAAAAGAATACCACAGACTAGGAAGCATGCATTTCCTTTGTTAAACCCAATAAAAAAACAATCTATCAGTCTTCCAATGAAGAAGGATGAACTTGAGAAGGGTGAATAAGCACCATAACTCAACTGCATGCAATACTCCACCACTTGATAAGTATAGAACTCCAATAACCTATAATAGAAACTTGAATTTTGCACAGTGTACATGCAAGTATGAGAAAGGCACAAAGAAGTATAGAATGATGAAAGGGCCAAGAGTAGTTACAAAACACACAATTTGATTACTTCAAAAAAAATGCACAATGCATTATTACATTCAGAAGAGGTAATGGTTTCCACTACAGTCTTGGAAGAGAGGCTTGAAAGTTCCCCAATCTACAAACAAATAGCTTACAGAAGAGAGAGGGTTCTTGAAAAATGTGGAAAATGTCTGTCTAACTTGTCAAACCTCTTGGAATGAGCTTCCAACTTACATTTATAGAAAATCCTTGTGGGAGAAGAGAGGAGAAATCATAAATTATTGGCCTAAAATGAAGGCACATGATGGCCTATATTAATTACATCAATAACTGCTCATGGAAGGAATATTCCACCACTATGCTATAAATTCAAAAAAATGAATTTAATTTTCAATTAAATTAAAAAAATATTTTTTAAAAAAATATTTTAATAATAAAAATATTATTTATTAAAATATTTTAATAAAAATTAAAATATGTTTGTCATTTCTGTTAATGAAGGTTTTAGTTTGCAAAAAAGGGACTAACTCGGTGATTGGCTTGCCTGCCAGCTCACCGAGTTTATCAGAGAGTTGGTCATCCAAACATGGTGAGCTCCTTATTGGCTGGACTCAAACATTCACATCGAAAAGCTTTGTGTAATCATGTAGAGATTTTAAATAATGGTCCATTACACAAACCGAATCCCCAACTTGCATTAATTAATGAGCTCTGAAATTCTATCATCTCCCAAGCACGTGGATACATAGATGTTGAGTTTCTCAGCCTCTATCTGGCCCTTAGCCGACATGTCCCTGATTCACTTCACCTTTTGATTTGAATGATCCCCTCACCTATCTCCTTGTCATGCTTGCATTTTGGTCAGGTCGCAACCACTACGTCAACTCTTATTAACACTTCAATCGTATCCGCCAGATCATCGAGCCTTCCTAGTGAGTTAATTTACTCCCACGTTCTATGACTTACCGTACGAGTGGCTAGGGATCATCACATAGCTGATTTGATTAGTTCTATGCCAGAACAAGAGTTTGAATTTCCTTAGCTTGAATGACCCAAATCTTCCCCATGGCCGCAAACTTCAAAACTCCCCAATTTCTTGATTTCCACCTCAGCTTGCCATCTTATATGTCAAAAAACTTCGCGTGTTGGCTCCTAATCCCCAATTTTCCATGTTAATAAACTTTCTCGTGAATACTTTTAGTGTGAGGTTGAGGAACCACTTTTTCCACTCGACTAGGCAAAGAACCGAAAATTTCCCACAATCGTAATTTTCATGTTGACACTCCATCATAACACTTCCACCTAGCCATGGATCCCTGAAATTCCCATATCTCGATGACCTATGTTTGGCTCACCATGGACATTAGACACCAAGTGACTCGTTCCTTGCTTGGGTGACCGAGCTGCTCCCTTCTCCATGAATGGCTCACTCGGTCATGTTCCTATGAACTTGCCATGATCTTGGCCCAACCTATTTCCACTGCTAATCATCATTGAGTTCTTCCATTTGTGCCTCGATGTGTCGAGGGAGCCACCAAACTATATCCATTTTCATCTTTTGGGCTGATTCGAGCTTCGAGCTTGAGCTCCGACTGCATTCATACCTGCCGAGATGTTTTCATAGCAATCTTGATTCGTTCGCGCTTCCCATTTACTTAGCTTGTCAACACTACTTTGAGTTCTTTTATTTCAATTCCTGATCAGGCTTTATTTACTTTCTATTTACAACCCGATGTCAAGTTATGCATGAGCTACACACACCAACCATCAAGTCATAATAACATCCTGAACTCTTTGTGCTACTCGAACAATTCCAAAACAACTCATCCCGAGCTAAAATGAGTCATTTCCATTGTTGCATAAACATTAAATGATTCGATGCCTCTGCAAAAAAAAATCTTCCTCCACCTGTGAGTCCTCTGACGTCCACTTCTTCATTGAGCTCGATATCTTCAACAATGAGTTTCAAGGTCGAGTTTCTCTATTGTTTTCCCACAACGACCTACGACCCTCCTTTACTGTGATGAGCTAGCTTTCAAACTTGCTTGAGCTCCTTCAGTGCCATCTCATTGAATTATTCTTAAGCTTGATGCCTACCATGGATGCACCTTCCCCTGAGTGTCGAGCTTCACATACCCACTTCTTAGCATGGGCGAACTCTTTTATGACTTGGCAAGTTATGCTTGTCCACTTTTCTAACTCACTGCACGTGGGGCTCGATCCCAATAGTCCCTTCATTTTTCTTGGTGGCTCCTAATCTTTTCGTGGTCGCACTATTTGGTCATGCTTAGAGCCCAGTCCTGCATAATTTTACTAGCCTTCTCTTTGGGTCGTTCCAAGATTTCAAGCCTCTCTACTCGTTTATGCTCATGCAGGAAAATGACTTAGTGTTTAACTAGTTTCCACACAACCCTAAGCCCAAGAGCTATCTTCCACCAGAGCCCATCTGTCGAGACATATTTTTGAGCTTGAGCCTTCATGAAATTTTGGATCCCCTGGAGTTGGTCATTCAGGAATGGGCCTGCAAACGTTCTTATGAGCCTTTTTGTTTAATCAATAGAGCTTCTTGGACACCAAGATCACCTTCTTCAATGTTATTGAGTTAATCTCTTCATGACCTAGACCTTTATTTTCTCATTTCATACATGAGCTGACTTTTGACTCAATCCAATGTTCAAGCTCACAATCAATATGATTACCCAGCTAAGCTACTCGTTTCAACTATGAGTTTGAGCTATTTATTTTTCTAATTGGTGAGTAACTTGCCAAACTGAGTTGACTTTTCCTTGTCACATATACTCCTATAAACTGGGAATTCAACCCAATTACCTAAACTCGAATTATTTGAATCCTCAAACCTTAACTCCTACACCATGTATAAGCTCCCTTGAAACATCTTCCATTTTTTGTTTCATGAGTTGAGTTGAATTAACTCACATTGACGTGGTACTCAACCCTATGTCGTGTTGCCTCCGCTTTAGCTCTAGCTCGAATGTTTGGGAAACTCTCCCGAGTTATTTTTCCATGTTCATGTCATTTCTAATCCATCCAAAACCCTCATGTCTGGAACTCACAAGCTTCCTACTACTTCGACCTTGGTCATCCTCTATGAATCCTACACTGCTCATTGAGACAAGTTGCTTCACTCTTATGTCCTTCGATGGTTATCCATATAACCGACTCATCTGAGCCATTTGAAGATCTTAATCCCCTACATTTGTACCACCTCAACCTCTAAGCTACACATCAAGTCTCTAAAACACCCAACTAATTTGTTTCTCCATCAGCATGTCTGAGCTCTAAAATGAGATATCACTCACATGGGGCTTCCTAACTCAACCTATATGTACTCGAAGCCAAGCTCATCATTACTTTATGTTGTGAAAAATCTTGATTTGGCTCCTCATACCTTGAATCGATAAGTCGAGATTAACCGTGCTGAGTAGAGATAACTCCTATGAGCCATCACAAGCTCACATTCAAGCTCCTTAGATATCTCACCTAGTAAATAATAACCAAACCAACCTACCTAGAGTTTTTATCACAAGGAAACTAAGTCATCTCGCTGAGCATCTTGGTGAGCTATTACCAGCTCATAACCCCTTATGACCTTAAACGGATTTCTTTTTCCTTGATTTTAACTTCCGGAGTTCTCCCTCATAACTGATGAATGATGGAGACAAAATAAAACCCCTTTAAGCATAATTTATTGATTATGAACATTTTTGGTTGGGTTGACCATAGATAGACCCACTGAGACCACTTTGTTACTATAAGTGAACATTGAGCCTCTAAAAACCTGAAAAAGGAAGAATGGCTCAAGATGACAATGAAATTACCTAGAATGTCATAAATATTCCTCAAACATAAAATTCACTCGAAATAATCTGGAATGCTCATGGAGAATTTTGTGGTCTCAGGGTTCAATAGGCTCTCGTTGTTCATTTTTGTCCAAAAGGGAAAAAATTGACAACACCATGAAATACCACCACATCTCTTAGATCTGACCTAAAAATTTTGGGAGTGTATGTGACTTTTGTTGTTATTGATGTCAAGTAGTCCATTGATTTCATAGTGCTCTAGTTGATCTAGGTATGTTAGCTAAGTGATCTAGGTATGTTGGCTAGGTGATCTAGATATGTGTGGTTTTTGTCTATCAAATGTGGTATGAAAGTCAAAAAAAATTCTATGAAGTGAGTGAGAGGTGTCAATGATTTTTTAACATGTCCTCATGGTCCAATCATGAAGTGTATGAGTCAAGTCAAGTCCTTCTAGCTCTTTGTCTAGCGCAAATACATGGTGTAAATGAAGAAAATGTAAGATTTCACTCAAACCAAAACATTGAGAGAGAACTATGAGGTTGAACAAGAGGTTTAGAAAGAGATACAAGATATAAACTAGGTTCATGTGACTGAAACAGGTTAGTATGCAGCTTTCTTAAGCCAATCCACAGGTAGGCAAGGTGCGAAATGTTGACCCAAGGTGTGATGATGTAAACAAAACATGGTGTGATCATGGGATGATGGTATATGGTGTTTACAAGTCTTATTGTGTAGCTTTTGAGGTGTTTTAGGAACTTCTACAGGTCAGCATTGTTCAACAATTAGGAATCTAATAATGAAGAGCACATAAATGAGATGGGATGAAAATATGTAGGATGAACCAAAGAAAAATATCACATGAAGGTGCTATAGAGATGTATCCTTAAGGTTTGAGAAACATTTTAGGGTCTGAGGATGAATATTTTTCAAGTTATGCAAGTTTTTCCAAAACCGGGTTTTTAAAAGTATGCAACTTGAGCACCAAACTTATTAGTAGTCAAGTGAAATTTTGGAGCCTCCTTCGGATAATTAATTAGGGAAAAAATGGATCAAATTTGGATAAAATTATGGTGTAAAAATTATTTTGGTGATTGGCTGATTATTTTAGAAGTTCTATCCACTTTTGTGAGCATGTTTGTGGCCCTCCAAACCCCAGTTTGGACCAGTTTTGGAAAATTGAGTTGAATAGGTTTCCTAACTCAATGGTTTTTCTTGGAAACCTATTTTAACATGAATATAACTCCTTAGGTCACATTTCCATGCTATTTTGAGTTCATGATGCATGGTGGGCCCCACTGAAAAACAAGTATTTTGTGAAGATTACAGTGGAAAGACAAATATTGCAGAGGATAAAATGCTCAAAATTATTGTGAATTATTCCTATAATGTTATATTGATTTAAATTAATCCATTTGGGTCACTCCTTCAATAAAATTTTTAGATACATCTCAGTTTTGGCCTTACCGTTCAAACTAGCAAGCTTATGTGACTAGTTTTGATGATTAGAAGGCTTAATGATGTAAATGCCCATTCTTGGAGTGTAATACATGTTTGGACACTCTCTACAGGTATTTTTTGACATTTTTAAAACATTTTTAAGGTAGAAAATTCATTTCTTTATTAAAGGTGATTAAGCCAAAACTGCTCTTTTAGGCACTATTTGAGAAGCATAATTGAATGGGTAAGAAGATGAGCCTTTATCCATTTAACATATGATCCTGAATTATTTAACATATTTTATACATCCAAATTTAATTTTTATAGGTGATAGGGAGCTCTAAAAATTTCTTTTAAGGTGTTTGACCACATTGTATGGAAGACTAGTTTTTTGTGTTTTTAAGACCAGACAGACAAGGTGCGAAGATCCAAGGTTTTAGAAGTCTTATGCCATGAATTGGAGTAGTATGAAAATTTTATGAGTATTGTACTTAATTATATTTTCATTTTTAGGTTACTTTCCTCAAGATGAAGATATTTGAGGTATGTATCAGCTCAATTTTTGAAAACCAAATTTAGAGATGTTGAAACCAGCCATGCAAGTTTAGCAAAATGGTGTTTCTTGATGAGTTAAGCCTTGATTTGGATCTTGATGGTAAATTTTAATGAAATTATACATCATAAAATTAATTTTTATATATTACTTTGGTTATGAAGATAAGTGTAAGTTGTCTAGTTAGATTATGTTTCACAACTATTTTTTAGAGGCTGATTTAGGCACACCTATGAGCTTAAATGAATATATTGGCTAATGTGGAGATTTTATTATCATTAAAAATAATTTTTTGACTTGGTGGTACCACGTACCATGTGAATATAAATTTTGAGTACGTTGGAACAATTTTAAGAGCTAAAAGACAAAATATGGGCTTATGTGGAGAAAAAGACAAAATCTGATTTCATTCAAATCCCATTTCAAATTCAAGGCTAGGAAGTTGAAGAGTCAAGTGGAAAAAAACTATTAAGAGTTACATTCATGAAGTTTTTTTATTTAAAGGGTGTTCCACATTTATTTGTGTTGAATTTTGAAAAACCCCCTTTTCTCTTCTTTTGAAGAAAACCTTTGTAGTAAAGCAAAACCCTGGGAAGTCTCTTCTAGGTTAGTAGCCAGTTGGAGTTTCATGAGGAGGATAAGAGTGAAGAAAAAATGATGATTTCTATGTTGCATGTAATCTAATTTTAAGATTTTTAATAAAATTTGAACTCCAATAAATAAGGTTTCTTAGTACATCTTGTGTTTTTGATATGTATGCATTTCTTGATGAACTGTATCTAATTGTGATCCAACATTAATGCTTGTGATTTATGGAAGTGTATATTTGATGTTTGAAACAGAAAAGATAAAATATTTATTATAGAAATGATTCACCCCCCTCTCAGTCCTTGGTCATTTCTAACAATTGGTATCAAAGTAGGCCTTTGGAAGCATCCTTAACAAGATAGAGTGAGATCTTTGGTGACAAGGATGGGAGTTATTTATCACCTAAAGTGGGGAGTAGAGTTTTGTAAAGAGAATCTAGACAAAATCATTGAATCACAAGTGAAAATTATCAAGTGTGCACAAATTTAACTCAAGGAATCCCTAGCTAAAAAAGAAGAACTAGAGAAAGAGTTAAGCATCATGATAAGTAAGGTATCATATTTTCAAGAGAGCTCAAAAAAATAGAATAAGATGTTAGGAAAACAAAAGGTATAAGGTGATATAACATGTCTAGGTTTCATATAAAATTCATGTAGTATAGATAAAAGTGAAGGTGAATCAAGTCAAGGATCAAATGGAAAAATGCAGCCAAGCAAGTGAAATAGTTTAAATCTTACAACTTATGGAAGATAATCTGTTAGGAAACCAAATGCTTTTAGGCATGTTTCTTTTCAAGGTAATTGCTACAAGTGTGGTTCTTATGGACACATGGATAGTATGTGTGAACCTAATGTGGAAAAGAAAGAAGATTATAAAGAATAAACTCAAGAACATAACTCTGAAGGGAAGAAGGAAGAGAAAAAAATTGGACAAATATATGGAGCTGAGTGTTATCACTATCATGATAAAGGACATCTTTTAAAGTATTGCAAAAATGAGTCATCAAACACAAGGTATGTAAGAAAATTTAATGGCTATATCTATATTTTTTATTAATTTGGGCACAAGGATTTTGAGTGCAAAGGAAGGAAAGTGGAATGCTTTATGTGCCATAAAGTAGGGCACATTATAATGTTCTCTGATGTAAGTCAGTTGAAGAAGGAAATTCAAAAACCTAAGCAACAAACTCAAAAATACAAGAAGAAGGGAGAAGCTGATCAAAGTTCTCAAAAGGATCCCAAGAAGGTGACTAACCAAAAGAAAGAGTCTACTATGAAAAATGAAAAATTAGAGATTAATGAACCAGTTAAGAAACCAAATTTGAGACCTTCTTAAGTCTCTCATCAAGATCCTACATGGCACATTGGTGCAAATGAATCCTTGGAGTGAGTGAGAGATATTTAAGTCTATATGAATATTATTCATGGTGTTGAGGTATGTATTTTCAAGTCACTTTACATTATTCTTATGAGATAGACATGTTGGGTATGTTAAGTGTCATATCTTGGTGTTCTTTAAAGCATATAAGCTTGTGTTGTATAGTTGGTTGAGCTCTTGAGGTCTGAGTTTTTTTGTCAAGAAGAAATAGCCTGACATAGATGTTTTAATGAGTATTATTCAATTTTATGTCTTTTAAGGGATCCTATTTGTTTTGGTAATCATACATACTTAAGAGGTAAGTAGTTCTCTCTAAGTGAAACAGGGTGTCATGAGTTGTCATAGATCTAAGAAGCAGGTAGCATGTATTCCCATGTGTGTGTGATATGTGTAAATAATGAAATGGTCTCAAATAAAACAATATATGGTTTGAGAGGTCTATATAGGTCATACATTCTAAGACATAGTCATTTTGTGAAGTCTAAATGTATGCCAAAAAGAAGAAATCAAAGTTTTGTGTTATAGTTTTATCATTAAAGAAGAGATGGTGAGGATACAGTCTTGACATGACTGTCATATTTGACAAAGGCTATCTAATCATATGAGAGGATTAAATACAAAAAGGAAAAGAGACTAAGGGTCTCCTGAAGAGGCTTAAAAGTTCTGAGAGAAAATCTTGCTCCTTCTTGAAGTTTGAAGTAAACTCATTGTACCTTCCAATAAAAGAAAACAACATCAGTATTGTTATTGCATGATAAGATCAATAAAGACTTTTAACTAGAAGTAAATGGAAGGTATATTTTAAATGTCTCTCCTTAAAGTCCCTATGAATCCTTTTTGATCTTCTTGAAGTGTAATTGTATGGTCAAATGATATTGAGTCATAACTCAGAGCCACCGATTAGGCTATAGGGAAGAGGAAAAGGTGAGTAAGTGATAGGTTGCTTCAAGGTTCTCAAGTTATTGAGTCAAGAATGAAGGTGTTTCCAAGTATTTCTAGATAATCTAAAAAGTATGATTTTTCTCAAAAGAAATCAAAAAGCGTGGACAAGAAGGCTGGAGGTAAGTATTATATCTTAACTGACTATGTTGAGATAAGTTCAAGAACAATTATAAGAAAAACTTGTTGCTATAGGTGTGAGATTATGGTTAGTGCCATCTGTTATTTTTGTTTTATTTCATAAGTATGATTAGAAAGAGGATTGATTTGATTGTGAATGAGTTTCAAGTGTCTCTAAATGTTTACAAGTACAAGAAATAGTGGAAATGACTATTACATGATCAAGAAGTGATTAAAACATAAATAAGCAAAGGTTCATAGTTTTCATGTACCAGAAAAAGCTGTCAAGATCATGCTCTAAATAAATTTTACATAAGTGTGCATCTAGAAGTTTAAATTCTTATCACTAAGCCTTCAGTAATTGGTAATAATTTTTCCTTCAAAGATTTTATTAGGTCTTCTAAACAAGTGATTGTACAGTTATTTCCTTCAACTTTGCACTATAACAGTCAAATATAAGAGCATTAAAGCATGTTTTAGAGGTCTTTAAGCAGTTAAAGGATCAAAGGAAGGTGCAAGTACTATCCACATGTCCACAGGTAAGGGATTATTCAAATTACATACACTATGAAAGAAGATAATGCAATTTTTGTGTTATCGGGCTCCACAGACTATAATACCCTGAACTAGGGGTTTCCACAAATATTTTTTTCTCAAATAAGAAGATTCCACCTGTCGAAATTCGTGATTTTTTTAGGAAACCTCTATGGAAGGAATAAAAAATCCATTGCAAAAGAAATTTTTGAGTTTGGTTGAGTCTCAAGAGAGATATTGTTAGCAGAAAATTTGGAAAACATGCATAGTCAATTTTTTTTAACAGTGAATAAACTATTTTGGATTCTTTAAATACAATTTCATGAAATGGAGATTTTCATTATGGTCCAATTAATGTTCTTTGGGATCATCTCAATGTTTTGGAACTTAATCCAAGTTATTGAACCATATTTTGTTCCATGTTAGTGCACAGTTCAACTCCATTCATGCATAACTTTAACTATACTAAAGTTCTATTGAAAGTTTACTTGGAAAATTGAAGTTAGCTTTCTCCAAAAGGTATGTGAATATTCTAATTGTATAGCATGGGATATTTACACTTCAAACATACTGAAGAGATTAGTTAGAATCCATAGGAGTAGCTACATCATGATGAATATCAGTGTGAAATTATTGTGTTTTGGTATAGGCTTAATGCAAGTTCTGCTTTATGTTTACTAAGCCAATAAAGTTGTATTGTCTCTTTTGAAGAAGCCAAGGACCTTACTACAGTTAAAATCTAAAATTATGCCTTCAAAAAGTCAAATAATTCAAACAAAACTTTGAAGCCAAACATTCTTTATTGTTCTCTTCCTACTTGATCAAATTCCTTTGAGCTCATAAGAAAAGATATGTAAAGTCAGGGTCTCAATTGGATGTGGGTTGGAATGTGAAAAGTCTAGAAAAAGGTTGAAAGAGTCAAGAAGAGAAAAATTCTTTAATGATGTGGAAGTTAAAAGGTTTTGTTTTTTTTATATTCTATTGAAGATCTCGAAGTCAAACCAAAGGGGTGAATTTCAAGAGTCATTCAAATAGAGACAAATGAAGATGAGAAAACAATTTTAGATGTGAAAAAATAAGGTGAGTGTTAAGTTGGTGGTTTGAATTCCTAAAAAGAGAAGTGTATAAAAAAGAGATAAAAATAATGATATAGAAGTGAATAATTAGAAACAAAGATGTAAAATATATAGACCCGAGTAAACATTTAAAGAAAGTGAAAACTAAAAAATCTCTTTATACAGTGTTATAAATCCTTGAAATAATGGGTGTGGAGGTAATATTTATCCTCAAAGCCATATATAAATGTTAAGTTCTCATGACTTGACAAAAGGGTCGTGCTTTTGTGTTGATGAAACAATATGAGCTTCTTTATTGTGGTCATAGTTAGGTATTCTTAAGGATATAATTATGTCATTCTAATTTTCATAAGGTTCTCAAGGTCTATTTATGGAGTCTTATCTCAATAGTTATTCAATTTGTTATCCTTCTTAGAAGCTTACATGCCATTAGGTATATAAGTATGTTTATCAAGTTTGTGTTACCTTTAGAATATTGAAATGTGTGTTGGATGTATCGAGGTTTGTGAGCCTATAACAAGGCTTAAAATTGTCTCACAGAATTGTATCTGATATTGAAGGGCTAATACTATATGTTCAAATATGTTCACAAGAAAGGAAAAAATTAAGGTTCTTAAGCTCATGAAGGTGTCACTAAATATGGCCTAGAGTAAATGAACATTGATGTGTCAAGCCAAAGATAGAGGTGGTCTCTATAAGGTCTGAGGATGCAGATTGTTTAAGATATTCTTGTAAGTGTCTCAGTCTAAAATGTGAGTCTTCTAAATTGTATTATGAAGTTAGTAGACTATGAAAATGGACTGCTACATGTATATGGTACATGTATACATTTTTTGAAAAATGTTGAGGAGTGCAATGTATGAGGTAAGGGAAGTTGATGAAATAGAATAGTATTGACATGATCATATATTATTGTTATCTGCAGGTATAGGGGTTGAAATGAAAATGCAAAAGCATTGTATTGTGTCAAGATGATATACAAGTTAGAGAAGAATGAGTAGGTAGAAAATATGTTATCGGGTTGTGAAAGCTTGCAAAGACAGAGGAGATTCAATTGTTTCTCTCAATGAATCCAAACTGATGTATCCACTTTCTACAATGCATGTGTGATTATTGTACTATATTGATAGTATGTTGAATTTTGTGAATTGAAGTCATGTATGTTATGTGAATGCTTCTTATTAAAGTATGAAGGTTAAATTTTGATCAAAGACTGGGATGTATGCTTTCATTATGTAAATATGGTAAAAAATTAAGCTACATTCCTAAAATTGTGTGATGAAGGTTTGAGAATGATCATCAAGGCAAGGAGTTCTTGGTTGAGTCTGCAAGAAGGCTAAAATGGTGAAGTATAGGTTAGCTAAATCTGGTTAAAGCAATAGGAGGATGAATATTTTAAGATATTCTTGACATTGAAAAACTCAACATTGCATGAATGAGACTGTTTTATAAACTTAGATCAGGAAAAGATGTGTTGATCCACCTATATGGAACTATTCTAGGAGAGAAATAAGGGGATTTCAAGGCAGGCACATGAGCTCAAGAAAGAGAAACATCGTCCAAGGGGGAGTTGGTTTCTCAAGAAAGTTGACTGGTCATACTTTCTTGCTTTTGTTTGGTCTTGTTTTTCATTATAAATCATGTCAAGTCCATGCATACCTTTGTTATAGATGTCAAAAGGGGATAAGTGTGTCAAGAAACATGCAAATGAGGTCTTACAAGTGTGTGAATAGTCATGGTTTCCATCAATGTTTATAGGGTAATTTTCATCAATGGAAAAGAGAAATTTTTTTGGGAGAGTGTGTCACTTGTGTTGCATTGATGTCAAGTATTCCATTGATTTCATAGTGGTCTAGGTGATCTAGGTATGTTGGATAAGTGATCTAGCTATGTTTGCTAAGTGATCTAGATATGTGTGGTTTTAGTCTATCAACAATGGTATGAAAGTCAAACAAAGTCTATGAAGTGAGTGAGAGGTGTCAATGAGTCTATAACATTTCTTCATGGTCCATTCCTTAAGTGTATGAGTCAATTCAAGTCCTTTTAGGTATTTGTGTAGTGCAAATACATGGTGTAAACAAAGAAAATGTGAGATTTCACTAAAACCAAAGCATTGAAAGAGAAATATGAGGTGGAAAAAGAGGTTTAGAAAGAGTTATAAGAGACAAACTAGGCTCATGAGATTGAAATAGGCCAGTATGGAGCTTTCTTAAGCCAATCCACAAGTAAGCAAGGTGTGAAATGTTGACCCAAGGTGTGATGATGCAAAAAAAATAGTGTGATTATGGGATGATAATATTTTGTGTGTAAAATCCTTCTCAAGTAGCTTTTGAAGTGTTTTAGGCACTTCTATAGGTCAGCATAGTTCAACAGTTCGGAATCAAATACTAGAGAGAACCTAAATGAGATGGGATGGAAATATTCAGGATGAACCAAAGAAAATCATCACATATAGGTGATATATGAATGTGTCCTTAAGGTGTGACAAAAAATTTAGGAGCTAAGGATGAATATTTTTCAAGTGATGTAAGTTTTTCCAAAACTGGGTTTTTAAAAGTATGTAAATTGAGCACCAAACTTCTTAGTAGTCAAGTGAAATTGTGGAGACTCCTTTAGATAAGTAATAAGAGAATTTGGACAAAATTATGGTGTAAAAATTATTTTGGTGATTGGTTGATTATTTTATAAGTTCTATCCACTTTTGTGAGCATGTTTGTAGCCATCCAAACCCCAGTTTGGACCAATTTTGGAAAATTGAGTTGAATAGGTGTCCTAACTCAAAAAAAAATCTCGAAAATATATTTTAACATGAAGATAACTTCTCATATCACATTTCCATATTATTTTGAGTTCATGATGTGTGGTGGGCCCCATTGAGAAACACATATTTTTGTGAAGATTTCAGTGGAAGGAAAATTATTGTAAAGAATAAAATGCTCAAATTGATTTTGGGTGATCCATAGAATGTTATATTGAGGTACATGAATCCATTTGGATCAATCCTTTGAGAAAATTTTGAGATATAGCTCATTTTTGGCCTTACCATTCAAACTAACAAGCTTGTGTGACTAGTTTTGATGATCAAAAGGATAAATGATGCAAATGCTCATTCTTGGAGTGTAAGAAGTATGTGAAAACTATATAAAGCTATTTTTGGACATTTTTGAACATTGGTTCAGCTAGAAAAATAATTTCTTGCTTAAATGTGATTGAGCCAAAACTGCACTTTTAGGCACTATTAGAGAAGCATGTCTAAATGGGTATGAAGTTGATCCTTTATCCATTTAACCTATGATCCCGAATGCTTTAAAATGTTTTATGTATCCAAATTGAAGACTAGTTTTTTGTGTTTTCAAAACCAGTCAGACCAGTTACAAAGATCCAAGATTTTGGAAGCCTTATGCCATGAATTGGACAATATGATAGGTTTATGAGATAGTATACTTCATGATATTTCCATTGGTAGGTTAATTTCCTCAAGATGAAGATATTTGAGGTATGTATCAGCTCAATTCTTGAAGACCAAATTCAGAGATGCTTGAAACCAGCCAGACAAGTTTTACAAAATGGTGTTTCTTGATGAGTTAGTCCCTGATTTAGATCTTCTTGGTAAATTTTAATTGAAGTAGGCATCATAAGATTCATTTTTATATATTACTTGGGTCATGAAGATAAGTGGAAGTGGTCTAGTTAGATTTTTTTCAGGGTTGATTTTGTAGAAGTCAATTTAGGCACACCTATGAGCCTAAATGAATATATTGGCTAATATGGCGAGTTTCTAAGCATACAAAAGAATTATTTGACTTGGTGGGGCCATGTACCACGTGGATAATAATTTGAAATACTTGTGGACAATTTTAAGAGATAAAAGATAAAATATGAGATCATGTGGAGAAAAAGACAAAATCTGATTTCATTCAAATCCCATTTCGAATTCAAAGCTAGGAAGTTGAAGAGTCAAGTGGAAAATGAAGAATAAGATTCATATTCATGATTTTTTTGTTCTTTAGAAGGTTTTTCCACATTTAGGTGTGTTGAATTTTGAAAAAAACCCCTTTTCTCTTCTTTTGAAGAAAACCTTTGCTACAAACCAAAACCCCTGGAAGTATCTTCTAGGTTAGTAGCTGGTTTGAGTTTTATGAGGATGTGAATGAAGCAAAAATGGTGATGCCTATGTTAGTTGTAATCTAATTTGAAGAGTTGTAATTTAAGTTGAAGAGTTGTAATAAAATTTGAATTCTAATAAAGAAGTTTTATAAGTACATCTTGTGTTCTTGATATGTATGCATTTCTTGATGAACTGTATCTAATTGTGATCCAACATTAATGCATGTGATTTATGAAAGTGTATATTTTATGTTTGAAATAGAAAAGAGAAAAAATTTAGTACAAGACTAATTCATCCCCCCGCCTTCAGTCCTTTATCATTTCTAACATAAACTTACCATACATGTCATATACACTACCACCAAGATACTATCATGCTCCAAAATATTGGTCAACTTCATTTCTCATACCTCCATGTCATACCTCATGTTCCAGGGATAGGAATAGGCTTGGAATGATCTGACTCAACACGTACATCCCATGAAATGACCATGATGAATAAATGCATGCACATATACACCTATAAAAAACCTCATGGACCATGATGGAACTGATGAAAATATTCAACTCACTTGGGAGGACATGTGATATAACCATACACACTAAAACATGCTCTAGGACCTCATGGAACATCATTAAACATGGTCACTACCAATCAACCTTCATACTTGACACATGACTAACACATCATGGAGACTCACATGACATAATGACACCCTTTTCCATCAATGGACTTGACATCAATGACAACACAAACACACAATGGAAAATAATCTCCCCCTTCGTCATAGATGGCAACCATCTTCAAAAAAAATGATGACAACCATCATGACCAACACACATACTAGACCTCAATTCCATGTTTCTGATGCTTCTCTCCCCCTTTGAAATATATGACAAAGGATACAATTAAAATAATACATGGAAAATGACAATGCAATGACAACAATGTAAAAAACTGGTTTACATGCTCAAATAGCTCCCCCTAGGATTGAAATTTCTCCTTCTTTCCTTCTTCATTAGCATATGATGATCCATGGACCTGAAATGGACCAAAAACCAGCTCCCCCTGAACTGATACATCATTTTTTTTTCCTTAAATCATGCTTGATATCACTATCTAAAACACAAAAAAAATCCTTCAATCTTGCAAACTCTCTTTAGGACCATTTTCTTTAAACTACATCTGCAATGCATCTAAACCAAACTTCTACTAGCCATGGAGGCCCACAAAAAAATGAAAAACTTTCCTATAACTCCACATGTGTTGGGATGATGAATTAAAGACTAAATACTAAAGGTGCATAAGGTTGGGGCACGTAGACATGGGGCACATAGGTATACATAGAAAATATAGTAGAAAAAGGCATGCCCGAGAAATTTTGAGTTCAATTACTTATCCATTTTACTCGGATTGGATAAAGATAGCTTTGAGTGCAGAGTTTGCAAAGGCATGAAGATTTGGAAGACAACACAAAGACTATTTTGTACAAGTGCAAAAGATCAAGTGACATGTAATGTTTTGATCTAATAATAGGATCTGAACTAGGAGGTTAATTATAGGAGATCTATTATTACAAGACCTTGCATACTTTTATATTTATCTTGTAGCGGCGCATGGCTATTCTTAGCACATAACCTATTTTGAGGATGCATAGGCAGTGAAGGGAAAGTCCCTACCCCTATATATATGTATTGATTTACATGGTTTAAGGGATCTTAAATGATCTGTGAATACTTGTAAGGTTATGTTGTCAGTTTATGAGCGTGCATGACTTATGGTGACTTATGGTGATACTCTTATGTATGTATTTTGACTTCTATGTTTTACAGTGATTAATACAATGGATCTTTGTGGTTGGATATTGGTTATTGACATATCTATGGATTGGATGCTCAAGTTTGTATGGTAGATCTGATCTTTTTGATTCTTGTTTAGTTATTGTAAGGATGTTGCATTCTTGCATATGGTTGTGATCTAGATCTAGTTTATGTTGAGTTTTGGATCTGGTGATGTAGGGAGAATTATTATGGATCTAGATTATATGTGTTTTATCATGTTAACTCCTTGACAAAAGCTGTCCATAAAAGAGGGACTTGGTACCCTTTCGCTTTATTGAAATGGGGGGTTTGAGGGTCTTCGGGTGAGCACTCAGATCTGTTTGAGTGATGTGCCAGCACCTTGGGCTGTTTGGTAAAATAAAAGACTACATTTTGGTTCCATTGTTCCTAAAAACAAGAGGACCTCTTTTTCAAGTTATTGCAAGGATGTTGCATGATGAAGATGTATCGGTTGACTTTGGCCTAGTATTGAGGATTGGGTAGAGAATTTAGAGGAAGATTTTGCTCATGGATTTAATACTGGACCTGAATTTGATGCACACGTGCACGTGGGTTGAACAAAATTATATCATGAGCTCTATGAGACATTCTTTTCCTATTTCCCTATAGAGTTGTATGAGTGGTTGGTAGCATATGCATCAAAGAGAAATTAGAGGTATAGAACAATTGTTTGGACACAGGAAGACTACCAGAATTTGCATGATGTTGATTTGGCTTGGACACGCATTGTAGATCATTGGTGGAGTGGTGTTTTCAGAGTTACACATTGGAGTACATTGTTTCTACTTATTCTTGTCTAGAGGTTGTTGAGTTCTAGTTCTTACATGAACCTAGAGGATCTTATTTGCACGTTATCCCTTTAGCAATTAAGATCTTGATTGTAACTCTGATTTGGAAGAGTGACCTATGGCTAGCTAAATCCCACCACACATGGGGGCAGGAGTAGGTGTGGTGAAGGATGGTGGACATGGCGGTGGAAGGTAAAGAGAAGAAATACAACTTAAGTTTAATGAAGCACATGAGAGGGACTTGGTGAAGAACGTGATGTTGAGGAATGAATGGTATTGCGGAGAGAGATGGCTCATGAAGGATTTGGAGCTCACATGGAAGACGTGGAGCCAGAGCATCTGGTACTCCCCCATTTGGGTAAGCATGGTAGAGAAACCTCTTTGGATTCAGATGAGAGAACATCTGAGGAAGAATGACTAAGAACCATGGGCACACATCTGATCCCACCTGGTGACCTATCCCTTGCACTTGGTGTTCCAGTTTCTGAGATAGTTATTGAGAATCAGGCTAGTGTACATGCTTCAGAGTAACAACAGGTAGATTTCATTTTCCATTAAATTTAGAAGTTAATCAGATAGCACATTCATCTATGGTGGTGCAGACGTCATCTTTGTTATTTGGGGGTCCGGTTGGAGGTATATTTTCTAGCACGTCATCATCATAGAATGTCGGCACGCAGAACATTGGTAACACGTTTGGGAGTAGCACAACTTCATAGACCATGGGAGTTCAATTTAGTACAATGTTGGACACAAGGTAGTACATCCTCTAGTCTGTGCCCACTATGGGAGGAGGATCAAGAGGATCAGGTGGTTCAGGATCTAGTGGATCTGGTGGTTTTAGAGGTGGAGGGAATACAAGAGGTAATATAGGTTCTGGATCTGGTGGGCACTGTCCACACCAACCCCAACAAGTTTATTATGAGATGTCTCTTTTCCTACCAGAATACAGAGGAATTGAAGATGTAACTGAGCACATGCATATGTGTGAGATACTATGGCACGCTAAGGGGATTACAACTCCTAGAGTGTAAGGTAAGTCATTTTGCTACTACTTTGCAAGGGCGTGCACATAGTTGGTATAGGAAGTATGATCCAAACCAGACTTGTGTAGACTATACCACTGCGTGATGCTTTCTTAGCAGAGTTCCATATACCTGAGTTTGAATAGAAAAGCATCACCACGCTGAAGGACATTAAGTAGGGCATGGCTAAGAGCGTAAGAGAGTATGATGCACATTTAAAACTTTTCTATCAAATTTATCTTATGATATTCACCCTATTCAACATGCTCAATGGTTTTTTGGAGGTTTGATCACACCTTTCAGAAGGGTGCTCTCACATAAGACTTTTATAGATCCACCTGAGGCACTTGAGGTAGCTCTGCGCACTGAGGCAGTTGGGAGCATAGACACTAGAGTTAGCCCATTTTTGGAAGCTCAAATTACATCTATGGAAAAACAGTTAGAAAATTATCAGCTAATTCATCCCATGAGACGTGCAATGGTATTTGGTGTATGGATTGTGAAGGTGGAAGGACATACTAAGGATAGTTTCCCTCATAAATTGGTGCATGCCATGTTGTTAGATTTTGAGATTTGTCATTTAGATCATGATTCAAGTAGGTTCCCCTTGTTGCAGCGTGATGATAAGGAAGAATGTGTCTTGTTATTGTAATATTTGTAAGTCTACCACTCATGATATAGAGAATTTTATATTGATTGATCAGATTCATGATGCCATTGAAACTAGTGTATGTCAGACCAGTGTTGCAAACAATTCTAAGGAATAAGGTGAACATCATAATCATAATCACAATGAAGGGCACTCTGATGGAGGTGGTAGAGGTAGAGGTTACCATGGAGGATTTAGAGGCCAAGGTCACAGATGGTGGAAGAGGTGAATTCCCATGAGGAACCTGTTATACATGTGGATCCCCTGATCATTATAAGTGTGAATGCCCTCAGGACATTATTTTATCATGGTGTGGAAAGAATCACAAGTTTGAAGAATGCCCAGATTTGTATGAGCACATGAGTAAGCAACACAAGAAGGATAAGGGTGCAGGGAATGGTTAGAGTACAACGCACTGTGGAAGATCAGTGGATGCTGAAGTTAGCACCTGAACCTTGAGATAATCCCAGTGTTGGTTACTACACGCACGTTGAGGCTACACGCGTGCATGAGATTCCAAAGCAAAACCTGTCATTACAAAATAGGAGGTATTACATGCAAAGTATCCAGATCCTACTCATCAGAAGGAAGTTATATCAAGAAACTATGGAGGTTATTAGAAACTTGTTGGGTGAGATACAATGCTTGAAGGAGCAGTCATGGAAGCATGGAGCAGGAAAAGGTAGTTGAGCTTCCTCAGAAAGATGTTGATGACTTAAAGGAGGTTTGTAAGATGTTGCACAAGAAAACATCATTCCTTTGTTAGGGGAATGGTTAAGGGAGAAGATACCGTTCACACATGGAGTTGAGCACGAGAGATAGATATTGCATGTAAACTTACCTCCTCATAGTCTTGATTATGATAAAGAAATCACTTTGAATGCAGTTGTTTGATGGATGGTTGTTGAGTAATATACTGATTGATACAGGTGCAGAAGTGAATGTACTCACCTTGGATGTGTGGAATCAGATGGGGAGGCCACCATTACAGCCATCTTCAAACATGTTGTATATGGAAACAGACTAAAGCCACGCCCATTGGAGTATTGAAGGATGCCACTATTACTATACAAGGGGCCAAGTTTACTGGGGACTTTGAGGTCTTGGCACTTGCAAAAGTAGATAGTTTTCCAGCTTTACTTGGGCACCCTTGGTGTTATGTAAATAATGTTGATATGTGCTTTAATAAAGGTTATATCAGTTTTGAGAACAAGGAGGAGCTGCGTGATCATTCCTTTGATAGATGGAAAAGCTGCACCTTATGTGGAGAACCTTTGAGTGAAGAGGATTTGAACAGAATTTATGTGCACACCATTAGAGATCCTGAAGTGCTTGAGCCATCAAGGAAGGTGTTATTCAATGGGATGATGCACAATCTATGAGTGATACAACAAGTGTTGCTTGTGACAACTGGGTGCATGGGACTTATGAAATGGTTGGGTGTGAGATGAAGAGTGCAGTTACTCGTGTAAGTAGGCCACACTGTGTTAGGTGCTTGGGCAGTAACCAAGTACTAAGGTACACTAGACGAAGGAAATCCTGATGTATTTCTATGTGCTATGGAAGCCCAGTGGAAAGATCAAGTGGAAAGAAGGAATATGTTGATATATACCTTACGCATGGGATAGCAAGTGCTAGTGGATTACACACAGAGATAGTATTTTAGAGTGGCGAGAGGTGAGAATCACCTTCTCTACTAGATTTCTTAGGAGCAATGCCTACCAAGACATGTGAATTTCATGGGAAGGATTATACTTCACATCACGTTCAAAAGTGTGAGAGACTTTGATAGAGGGGCAAGAGGCCTTACCACCTTCACTATGGGTGCAAAATTTCTACTTCACTTTGCGTGGCTACATGCGCATGGTATGTTTATGCAGATTTAAATCAAGAGACATGGAATTGGTAAGAATTGACTATAGGTATGATTCAGACCTTTGACTATTTTTCTACTAAACCTCCAGTGAATGAGGCATTATAGATTATGAAGTGATTAAATATGGGAGATAGTGCAAAGGATGAGGAGCTTATTCAAGAATTACTAGGTGATTCAGATATGGAGGCATGCTTTGAAGAAGAGAGATAGATGAAGAACAACTTGGGCGCGCCTGCCTAGAAAAAGAAAAAGGAAAGTTGGTTTACATGATTGATGATGAGGAAGTGGAAAATCTGGATGTTATCATACTGTGGGTACGCGCGAGGTCTTAGAAAGTGTAGATGAGTAGGCACATGCACACATCATGAGCCTATGAAAACAAAGAAGGTCAACATTGGGACAGATGTAGAACCTAAGGAGGCCATCATTGGTGATATTTGTCTGACTTAGAGGTTGTAAAAATAATTGAGTTGTTGCATGACTTCCAAGACTTATTTCCTAGAGGATATCATGAGTTGAAAATGGGTACATCACTCTTTGGGTGAAATGAGGATCAAGTTAAAGGAAGGTGTGCATGCTTGGTTAGGAAGAGGCCTTATAGGATGAATCCTAATCTATGCGTGTTAAGGTAAAGGAAGAGATTGATAAAATGTTGAAGTCTGGAATCATTGAGCCCATTGAGGAGTTAGAGTGGGTTAGCCATATGGTGATAAGCATAAAGAAATATGGAAGGATAAGGATCTATGTGGATTATAGGGAGTTGAATGGTGCTTGTGTAATAGATCCCTTTTCCCACACCATTTACAAGGAGATTCTGGAAGATGTTGCAGGGCGCAAGATCTACTCCTTTAATGATGGATTTTCTAGATATCATCAGGTGCAGATTGCTAAAGAAGATCAAGAAAAGATAAATTTCACCACTGAGTGGGGAAGTTTTACATACACAGTTATGCCTTTTGGATTGAAGAATGTGCCTGTAGTCTTTTTGCGCATTTTTTGTGCAAGCATTTCATGACTTCATTCATAAGTTTTTACAAGTTTACTTGGATGATTGGATAGTTTATGGGCTAGTAAAAGATCATTGTGATAATTTAAGACTTATGTTTGAGAGGTGTCGTAGTTGAGCATCTCTCTAAACATCAAGAAGTGTGTCTTTGCTACACCCTTTGGGACTCTGTTGGGAAATATCATATGTAAAGAAGGCTTGTTGGTAGATCCCTGCTAAGGTTGTTGTTATTTTGGGCTTAGAGGAACCTACTAACCAGAGTGAGGTGCCAGATTCTTGGGGCACACAAGTTATTACAGGAATTTTATCAAAGGTTATGCTAGGATTTCCACACCCTTGGAGGAATTTTTGAAGAGTAAGGGAAAGTTTCCATTGGGGTGAGGCACAACAGCACACATTTGAGACATTGAAGGAAAGGATTACTTCTACGCCTATCCTATGCTTTCCTTCATGGACCAAATCATTCCATGTGTATGTGGATGCTTCTAGCATGGCCATTGGCGCAGTATTAGCCCAACCTGGAGAAGGTATTATTGATCATACTATTTTTTTGCAAGCAGGAAATTGACCCCAGTTGAATAAAATTATACAACTACAAAGCGTTAAGCATTGTCCATGATTTATGTGCTACACAAGTTTAGGAAATACTTGTTAGAAACTCCGTTCATATTTTATACAGATCACATGATACTTAAGTATCTGGTCAATAAGCCCATTTTGCAAGGGCACATATACAGTGGATTCTCTTGTTCCAAGAATTTGACTTTATAATTGTGGTGAAGCCAGGAAAGAGTAACTCAGGACCAGATCATTTATCAAGGATTAACTCAGGTGAGGACACGTAGAGCATTAAGGATATAATGTCAGATGCACAACTTTTCAGATTGAACCACGTGCCCTTTGACTTAGAGGATATTGTTGTATTTTGCATATAGGTGTGGCACATGAAGGGATGAATTCTTTGGAAAAGAAACAACTTGTTATACGTGTTGCACCTTACATGTTAATTAGTGGATATTTATACAAGTTAGGATGAGATGAGGTTTTGCACCGTGTGTACTTGAGCATGAGTGTACTGCCATTATGGAGGAAGCTCATGGTGGATTACAGAGTGGAAATTATGTAAGAAATGCTACCACATGTAATATTCTATTGGTAGGCCTTTGGTGGGAAACAATTTACAAGGATTGTATAGAATATTGTAATAAATGTGACCATTGTCAATGCCTTGGAAATCCTAGGCATAGAGATGAAATGCCTTTGAGGCCTATTTCTAGTACAAAACCTTTTGAAAAGTGGGCAATTGACTTTTATGGGACCTATTTCCCCACCCGCGCAGGATTAGATCATGCTACATTATAACTTATATAGATTATCTTACAAGGTGGGCTAAAGTAATGCCTACAAAGGATTACACAGATAGATACAGTAACAAGGTTTCTTATGGGAAAACATAATCAACAGGTATGGATGTCCACTGAGTTTGACAAGTGATAGGGGCACTCATTTTCTTAATGAGACCATCAATATACTATTGGCAGAATTTATGGTGGCACACCATAAAATAACACCCTATCACCCATATGAAAATGGAACTACTGAGGCTTTCAACAAGATATTGGGACATACATTGACAAATATTTGTGATGTTGGAAGGAAAGGATTGGATGATAAAGTCTCTGTTGTACTTTGGGCATACAAGAAAACCTATAAGAGGTTGAATAAGACCACACCTTTCAATTGGTGTTTGGCACAGAGGTTGTTTTACCAATGGAATTTATGTTACCTTCCCTGCGTATTGGATGCACCAAGGTGGACTAGATGATGAGAAAGCACTTGAAGAGTGCATTGATAAACTGATGTTATTGGATGAAAGGCATGCCATTTCTAGGTGGAGTCCAGAAGACAGAAAAGGCTAGGAAGAAGGCATGACATGATAGGCATATTAAGAATAAGCAAATTGAAGTTGGACAGATGGTTCTTCTATATGATTCAAAGTTTTTGTGTCCATCCTAGAAAGTTCCAAGTGCATTGGTTGGGACCATATGTTGTGACTTACATACTTGATTCATGTGCTTTCTAGTTACAAGCACTTTGGATGGGACACGGTTTCTTGTTATTTCAACAGGAGTAGGCTGAAGCCCTACTATAAATAAGTCTTCTTGGTGTTTGTAATAAGGTAGTATTTCCATTATATTATATTTCCTTTAATTCATTCCTTTATATGTGTTTCCTTTCAACGTTGCTATGCTTTGTCAATTTAGTTCTGTGTTTTGTTGTAATAAGCATACTTACGTGCTAGAAGCTGATTACTATCTATTGAATTCATGCAGCAGAGGACCACACATACTTTTAGTATGGGGTGGAGTATATACAGGATAAATGGACCAAGTTTGAATGTTCTCAGGAAGATGGGTATGCATAGAGAAATATTGTGCAGGTGCTTGAAGTAAGGGCACGGATAAAGAAAAAATTTCTCATAAATAAAGACCACTTATGGATGAATGGACACATAGTGTAATGCAAGGTAGGCTACAGTAGTGGAAACTACTTGGTTTGAGGAACATTGGATAGGCACTTCGGTGCATGATGGTGCATGTAATGGAATTTGTGGCCAAGAAGTAATGGCGCGCCAGAAGATTTTGACTGGGGTGCAGAAAAATTAGTGCAAAAGGAAAGAAACATGCATTTAATGATAAGTACAGTGGTAGGTGGAGAGGAATAAATGTGGAGGAATTTGTAAAATTTATAAAAGGAGCTTGTGTTATCATTTTAAACTTTCATTGTGAAATGTTTGAGTGAGTTAAAGAGTAAGTTGAAGAGCAAGTGACATAGAGAAAGTGCAAGAGAGTTGTGATAGAGATTGGACGAAGCAGATTTGTGTGTGGGATTGGTTGGTGGTCCATTGGAGAAAGTGTTTGAGTGAAGCAAAGGCATGTGGGGAAGTAAATTGATAAGTTAGGGTTCAAGTTTGAAGCTACGGAACACGGGTTTTAAGTCATAAAGCTCGATTTGATTGCAAGAACACTATTTTACTATCACTATGGCACCAAAGCAAGCACCTGAAATGACTACAAGGGGTAGGAAGCAAAAGGAAGTAGAAGAGAGATGGTAGAAGATACCCTCAAAAGTTGATTTTTAGAGATGCATTACCCAGAAGGGATATTCATGGACTGTGATTGGGAGTCACATGTTCGATGATGCAAAGTAAGTGACTATAACCATCGAACAAAGGTTAACAAGGATGAATTGGAAAAACTTCTGGTGGTGAAAACAGCTTTGCGAATAGAGAATGACATGGCCATTTACGATGACGCCAGGGAGAGAAACTCTTTTTGAATGTGGGAGTTTTATAGCTCTATGAGCTCCCTTATTTTGGCAAGCCATAAAATATCTACCAGTGGCTGATGATCTGAGTCCATGAGGAATTCATTTTTTTTTTGGGTGGTGAATGACACTTACCACGCCCTTGATTAGAAGATTGACAAGGTTAAGAATCTAGGGCACTGAGGTCAGTAATGATCTTACTAATAAGGAAGGCGTAGAAGGAACTAGAAAAACACTATCTTATACAAAGGGAGGGAACAGAATAGATATCTATAAGTTACCAAAATACCCTATTATTTAGGTAGTAACACACCTCCTCACCAAGCTAAACAATCAAGAGTGCTGGTCACAATTGAACAAAATGTGGTTACATGTTGCCAAGAAGATGATAGAAGGAGTGATCTATAATTTTTCTAACTTCATTGATGATACTATCATTACATAGGCACCAAGGGGATAAGATAAGTTTTGGTGCTATACTTTTGTCCATTGTTTTTGTAGAGATTAGAGTTCTCGACAGGTGAAAAGATAATATTTGGAAATACCCTGAAGAAAAGAGGTCCCTTATAGATAGATTTACAAATTATACATGTGATGGATCCATGAGTGGACCCTACAAGTAGAGGAAAAAACTCTGGTATGAGCACCTACACACTGCATTTGAATATGAGTGGAGAATACCCAAGGATCTTCCTTCGATATTGGAGAAACATGATCATTTTTTTGTTTACCAACATTTTTGCATAGGGCGCTCTGGAATGAAGGATGGAGTGTGAAGCCCCTGGTGCAATCTCCCATATGCTTTTACCACACATAATTTATAGGAATATGTACATAGGTTTTCGAATGTGCGCAAGTTGACTTGCAACACAGATAAAGTAGACTATGATTATCATACACTCAGAAATACATATGTCTATTAGGGAAAGTCTGCTTACATTGAGAAGTTAATTTCAAATGATATCAACATCAATTCTATGATTTTGTAAATTGGGAAGGTTGGATTAGTTAAGGTATACATCTATCTTAAGCCCAAGTTGGAAAATGGAAAATACATTGAGAATGAATTCAAGATCCCTAAATTTCCCAAGGGGAAACACATTGTGGGAACATTACAGGATGAAGAGTCTACTTTTCCCCATGATGAAGAAGAAGAAGAAGAGGAATAACTCAGGGAAGATAGTGGCATCTTGGAATATGGCATAAGAAAGTAGCCAACTATAGGAGAGAAGAGAATGTGCAAGCTAACTCCTCTGAGGAAAGAAAAAGGTGAAGAAGAAGGGATGGAAATAGGCATTGTGGGGATAGGTTTAAAAGAGGGTGTTAAGGACCATAAATTTAGGAGATTCTTGAGGATAACAAGGACTCATGGTGCAAGGCCATCACAACCACCAAGGAGGTCACCTAGAAACTCTCCTCTGAAGGTAGAACTGGAAAATAAAATCCACTTGTACATCCCCAATAAGGATAGTGAGGGTGATAAATTAGAAGAAAATGTGCAAAAGGCTCATGTTCACATTGTGGATGTAAAGGAACCTCGAGGTAAGGAGTTGAAACATGATGTAGAGAGGTTGGATGAACGGGAAGTAGGCAATAGTGTTGCTGATTTATAGAAAGGTGAAGATAAGGGCTAACCATCAGATGCGCCTATAGATACACATACAAGTGAGGGACCAATGCTTGATGTGGGAGTGTATATTATAAAAGGTAAGTGATCAGGGAAGGAGAAGGATGAGGAAATGTATCAAACTCCTATAGCTTGTTATATCAATGATCCTACCAATATCATTTCTGCTAGGTTATAAAGTTTAGGATTTTATGGATCCTGAGATGGCAACCACATGCACCTATAAGTAGTTATCTTGGAATATGTAGACTCACATAGATGAGCCTGATTTTTATGTGTTTCAAGAATCATGTGTCTCTAGGAGGATGAAGAAATCCCCGCATTCCCACCATGTAACGATCAAGCTGACTCATTTTTCATATGAACAGGTAAGTAATGCATTAAGGAAGGTATCTGCAGAGGTTACATGCAGAAAAATTGATAAAGTAGCAACTATTCAAAATTTGTTAGAAGATAGAAAAGATAAAGAAGTAGAGAACAAGCACCTGACAGAGGAAAAAGATGAAGTTGAGGTGAAGGCGTGTGTAGTACTTGACATGTCAGAGTAGATAGGTGATGAAATTTTGAAGGAAAGGATTATATTTAGGTGAAAAAATATATTTCAACACTTATAATATTAGGATTTTGCATGTAAAAGATGACTCACCACAACTTTTTCTTCTTCTAAATTTTATATTAAAACATGTGTCTTGTATTTATCCCATTTGTTGTAGTAAGCCTATGTTTTAGCGTTTAGATTCTCTAACCTGTTTACCATTATGTCTATAATATCATCATTGTAATCATTATTATTGAAATTTTCCTTCACCGAGCTTTGTTTAGCAAAACATCCTGCCTTTCCAGTTGGCTCTCTATGGAAGTGAACAATGAATACCTTTGAGCGTGATTATGGTATCGTGTATTTATTTCTTTTATCAAAATTTTAGCTCTCCTCTCCTAAGACCACACCAAATCCACATCAAAAATTACAACTTCTTGAATTGGTGCCTCCATATTATCTGATATCATATTTTCTAATATACAATGTGTCTTTTCATCATCTATTTGTGGAAATTTTCTTGGAGGAGGAGGAGAGTCACTTTCATGTACTTCATGCACATTATTTTTTGGTTATGGTGGAGGTGGAGTAGATTGAATCATATCATGGGTGTCAAAATAGTTACCCTTTTCTACATCACCACTATCGAAGCCCAAATACTCCTCGTCAAGGGTGATGTTGCTGAAAATTTGTGTGGCCATTACATTGAAAACACCACCTAATGAGAGTACAGGAAAAATTTTGGTTGCACGATGAACGGTTCCATTTGATTACGTAGGAAACCTTATATTCTTTCCTAAATATATTCTTTTTGTTTAGATTGTACGTGTTAGCGGTATTGGTGGCCTCCTTGCAAGTGGAATGTGCTCAAAAGCCATATTACCTGCAAGAAGCAAACAACAAATTGTTAGAAAATTATCATTATATGATTAAGCCTTAAAAATGCTAAAATTTTGTAACCAAACAAAACATACTAAATATTAAATATTACAATTTACCTTGCATGTTCAGAGACGCAAACGTGACATTTTGATCTTGACCGTCGAATGAGTTTGATCTTCATCACCAATTTCAGTAGTTTCTGAATACAATAAATGTAGAAAAGAAGAGTATAAATATTAAAAAATAGTACTACTTACATAATCTATACTTGTTGTTTCAATAAGTTAATTATATAAAGAAAACTTCATACTTGTAGTTAAATGTGATGGTAGACGTGATGCACATACTGACCTCCTAGGTCGCTTTTGACGAGGAACTTGAATTGGTGTTGATTCTATTGAATCCATAACAAAATCTGCAGAGACCTCTGGAGGGGCTTTACCTCGAGCAATTTCCTCCTTATGAGATGTTGTAGCTATAATTATTCTCTACTAAATAAAATCTTACAATTATTATTTTATTAAAAAATATTGAATAAGAAATCGTTATAACAAGAAAACTGTAAAAATAATTGTTACCTATTGTTCTTCAAGAATGAGACCAATCATTTTATCATTAATTGTAGTTGGAATTTTTGCTTGTTGCAATTCAAAGAAAACTTCTTGATAGAAAGTGAAACTATAATTGTAATAAGATAATACAATCTTGTATTTATCAGATACATTACAGGTATAGGAGGCATCTGTTTTTATTCAGTTGGACTAATATGTGCACAAATTGAATTGTTGACCTGCTAGTGTCTGTAATATATATTTAGCTACATAATACAGAATGTCTGTAGATCTGCCTTGTAATACAATCCTAGCCTGAAATAGTGATGCAACTGCAAGAAATAATTGGTTTGTAATACCCGGTAAAAGAAGGCCTCTTGTTGACTGATTAAGAAAAGTTACAATAATAGACGAGAAATGCTAGAGGCTTGGGTGGTCGAGTAATGTTAAGAAGAAAATAATTTGAAAATAATAAACTTACCATCAACCTGCACATTGTAATGAGACTCCAAAAAAAAATTGTCTTCATTTATAAGGAAAACCTTTGTAGTAACGGGTGGTTTCTTTTTGAATGGTAACCCACTTAGCTGGTGTATGTCTACAGGATCAATTGTGAAAGAAATTTGACGATAACTCGGATGCACAAGGGGAACAGAAAATTGTCCCTTATTCTAATTGTAAGAGGCAAGAAGGTAATCAAGGATGGAAGTATCAGTATCAAATTGGGGCATGTTGATAAGCACGGTAAATTGTGATTTTTCCAGCCATTCCTTTTGTGTGTCTTTTAGTTTCATTAGAGCTACAATCTATGGGCACATGAGGTTTTGGTATTAGAATTTAAGTGTAGGAGAAGATGTGGTGCTTTTCATTAATGAAATTTGGGAGAACTTCGAAGAAAGGAGAGCTCAAAGGATGGAAATGTTCGTGGAAAAGTGAAGAAATGAACCCTGTAGGGGTATATATAGGGGTATAAATGGTTTAAGGGACATGTGGCAAAAAACTATTGGTTAGATATTATGGCTGCCCAACCCACATTATACGTATGACCAACCCACTCAACCAATCAAACCGACCAACCTAATGATACAACCCATCAAACCTAAGCTCTTTAATTGGATGGCTCGAGGGTGTGACGGATATTAGGTTGGACAGATAATGGGTTGGATAGCCAAGGGTTGGATAGCTAAGGGGTTGGATGGCTAAGGTATTGGGCTGAAGAGTTAGATAGTTACAGGGTTGGATGGCTAAGGAGTTGAATGGATAAGGGGTTGGGTGGCTAAGGGGTCAAACGGCTAAGGGGTTGCACAAATAAGGGGTTAGATGGCTAAGGGGTTGGATGACTAAGGGGTTGGATGGCTAAGGGGTTAGACAATAGAGTTGGACAATAAACCACCCAGTCAAACCACCCAACCACCCTGCCCACCCACAACCTCTCGCCTAACTTGTCCGACCAACCATTGGACCAAGATGCCCCATCCAACTTCCCTGACTAATCTACATGACCAACCAGCACAACCAACCTACCTGACCATCCTACCCGACCAACCCACCCAACCAACCTACTCAAGCCATCTACTTGACCAACCTACCCGGCTAACCTTCTTGACCAACCTACCCAACCAATCTACCCGTTCAACTATGTGAAACCTTGAGAAAAATTCTCCATGTGAAATCACCTTTCCTTGAAATATTTTTTCATAAATTTGCCAACAATTCGAAAGTTGATTTTTGAGATTTTCCAAAAATTCTAAAATAATATTTTAGAGGGGGCTTCTTAAAATGAACCTTGCAACTGATGAATATCACTAATTCAGTTCACACATGCACCTTCAAACTCTCATTCCTTTAACTCATTCAAACTTGTACTTTCATGCCTTGATTTAGATTCTCTCTTACACACATGCTCTTTATCCTTCCTCATATTTTTTCCAACATCCTCGTCTATGAATTCATGCATTAGAATCTCCTTCACACTCTGAAGCAGGTCACATTTTTTCTCTCAAAGAACTAGTTCAAATTTGAACTCAAACCCTTGTTTTATACCCTTCTCAACTCAAAAACATAAAGGAGGTATGTCCTATACATTTATCTCAAAAAATAAAACTTAATAAAATCCCAATACATTAATTAAAACATTCATAATGGACCCATATAGGTCGTCCATTCCCAAATGCACCAAACTAGCTCAAAATAAGCTCAAAACCCCATCACCTGGATGAGCTAAAACCAAAAACACCATAACCATGATTAGTAAAGATACCAAAATCACAAAACATATAAAATATAACATATAAAAACCATCCATGTTCTTTAATTATCTTTCACCAATCAAATTTATCATAACTAGCTCGAGAAGGCTCATATCCTTCACCAAACAGTTGTTTCCAGGATCTTGTCTTCACCTTTGGGCCTCAAGACCACCAAATAACATCTCAACTATGTAATTTAACCACTGTTTATAATAATTTGGACATTTATATCACATCCATGTATGCTAGAGCTTATGAAACATTCATATGTGCAAACCATACTCACTTTCCTCTTTACCAAATTGATCTACCCAGAAAGTGGTTTTACAAACACAATTGGTGTACACCCTTTCTACCACTTCCAAGACCTCAAAAGGCCTTCACTAGGAAAAAAAATTCATCCCTCTTCACTCTATGACTAATATAAATCATCAACTCATTCATCTCATGCATCTTCTACTTCCATCCTCTATCAAAATCAATTTTGTTCTGAGAAAAAAAACCTTCTTCTCCACAAAATGAGTTGGATGACCCACAAAATATAATCATCGTGATACAAACCATATTCCACTAGAAACCCCTCTAGATCTTATTTCCTTAAAATCTTACATTTCCTTCCAACTCCATGTGGAAGCCCTCTAACCAAATCCATCTTTGAAAACTGCTCAAAAATTGCCCCAAAACTGCCTTATGACCAGTATTCATAAATAGGGAAAAATTTTCGATTAATAATCTCAACCACAATCTGAAATCATCATGAATATAAATTAAAATTCTCACACTAAAAACAATGTCAATTTATTTTGTAATTCCTTTGGACAATCTTGTCCCAAACTGGACTTCTTCATAAACTTACATTTTTAGGTGGGTTCCACTCATCACCACATGCTCTATAATACCTTTCTAGAAATATTGAGGATTTCTATACTACTTATAATCATCAATTTGGAAAAATTAATCAAAACAATCTCAGTATACTCTAGTTTCTCCAAGTCGCTTTGAGCTAGGGTTTAGCAAGGGTTTCAAAGCAACTTATCTTCTTAACGATCATTCATTAAAAAGTGAGGATCAAACCACCTCATTATTCTGACCTAAAAAAATATTCCATAGATCCCATGTCCCCATGCAAGGCACACATCCCACAACAAGCATCAAAAGGTCCAATTTTGCTTCAAAAACACAATATGGAAAGCTTAGTTTTGCCAAAATTGATGTATCTTGCAAAATATTATTCACTTTGACCTAAAACTTTTCATGAAGCATCATGACAACATCATATAACTATCCATACTCACCATCTAGCTCAAATATGTTTGAAACTCTCTATCCATTAAGACTTACCTATGCCAACATGTCTTGTTCTCACCTACTTACTTCCCAAGGACCATGAAACACCACCAAACCTTTGAGAATTGGCCTGAAACTCACCATAAATTTCATATACACTACCACCATGATGCTACCATGCTCCAAAAATACGGATCATCTTTATTTCTCATACCTCCATATCATACATCATGTTCCAGGGCTAGGAATAGGCCTAAAATGACCTGACTCAACACATACATCCCATGAATTGACCATGCTGACTCAATGCAGACACATGCGCACCTCTAACACACCTCATCGACCATTATGTAACTCATGAAAACCTTCAACTCACTTTTGAGGACACATGTTATGACCATACACATTGAAACATGCTACAGGACCTCATAGAACATCACTAAACATGGTCACTACCAATCAACCGTCATACTTGACAGTTGACTAACACCTCATGGAGACTCACATGAACTTATTACATCCTTTTCCATTAACAAACTTGACATAAATGAAAAAAAACACATAATGGCCAATAAGGTTGCTGATATCCTTCTCTACCTTCATTTCAAGGTTTGGACCAATATCATGAGCAAGCAAAGGCGGCACGCTGCAATTGGAGAGTGTAATTATTTTTCAACCATGTCCACACTAAGGGAAGTAATGTTAGGAATTATTGATAGTAATCATATTGGATAGAACAATAAAGTGGGTTATTATTATATGTGAGGAAATATAATGTAATGTGTTGTGTGTGATGTGTTATAATAGCAACTCATATAGTTTATTGTTGGATTGATTTGTGAGAACAAATAACGTTGTTTATTTCTAGAGAAAGTATAGGAGTGAGTTGAGAGAATAATGGTATTGTTGAGTGAGATTAGGATAAGTGAGATATATGTGGGATTCATATCTATTGTTTAAGATTAACTTTGACTCCTTGGTTGTAGGATCTCATTGTGTTATAAGAATGCAGGCTCTCATAATGTAATAGTCTCGAATAAATTATGATAGAAGAATTGAGTTTATTTTGTGAGCAATCAAAGTTTCTTTTTTTAAGATTGAAAATATTTACCAAAATAACAACACCCTTTTATTTAAAGGATATTTTATGGGTGTTTAAGTTTAGTTGAGTATAGCATGGATCATATGCATCCAAATATGAAATATTTTTTACACCAGAGACATCCAACTCTGAGATGCTATTTTCTAGAAAATGTTCTTGTTTTCCAAATGCATGTTTCCAAGAGAACCTTTCCCTGCAAAAATTATTAGCTAGATTATCCTCATGGATCATTGATTTTGTTTCACCAAATGTAGCCAACAAGTGTCAAATATGATCCGTTCACCTTTTTTAGTACGATGCCAACTTATGAAAAAATAGGAGCTTTGAAACAAGGAATGTACATCTGGCGAAGCATTATGAAGGGGGTACTTTTGGAATATGTTTTAGTTAGAAGAAACTTGATAGATATATCTGCAAAATGTGGATGTATGGGAATTATTAGACAAAATGGTTGAAAGATATGTGGTTTCATGGACTAGAATGATTAAAAGATATGAAAAAATGGTTTTGTTGAAAATACCATAGAAACTTTCAAGAAAATACAAGTTGTGGGTGTAAATTTAGAGTCCACAACCTTTTCCAGCATCCTCCCAGCCTCTATCAAAATGGGAGATCTAGAACCAATAATTTTCTAGTGCTACTCACTTTATCAAATTAGTGGAAAATGTTCTTGGTAGCTATGACCTACCCACTCTATCAGACCAATGTCCAACCTAAACCACAATTGTCAGAGTTCGTGAGGAGACCCTGTTGTGGTCATGTGAACTGTTAAGCTAAATGCCTGGCAAGAACTATTATGTATTACATTACAATTATAGTTGCCAAAATAAAAATCAATAAAAATTAATTTTCCTTGAGTATATAACTCGCACCTCAGTTTTCCCATCCCATTCCACACTCATAGCCTCCCTTGGAATTGTAATGCCATTATATCGTAACAAAAGCAAAGAAAGCAAAGAGACCAATATAAATACATTAAAAAAATCAAGGAAACAAAATGTTTGGTTAGGTTGGCCCCAAACTAAAATTAGATGGGAAACCAAAAATGTATTTAAAAATAAAGATAAAAAACAAAACCAATTGTTAGCCCAAAAAAAAGTAAAGAAGAAGTCATTCATATATTAGTTTTTTGTAGTGTTTCCATTTGCTATCTTTAACAATCTTGAAAACCTGCAAATTGGTTTTGTCACATTATGTGAGGAATATAATATATGTTCCTTTGAAATTTAAAAATACAAATTCTACTTTTATATCGAAGACATAAGGAAGATATGTTTCGAAATCCTATATGATAACATTTAGAATATAATCACATTAGCCATCATTTTCCAACGCAATCTTTTAAAAATATGCATTTTGTGTCCAAATTTCCAAATGTTATTGGTATATTAAAAATTGTTTAAAACAAATGTATTTAATGACACATAATGTGAATTGTATGGTGTATGGATACAAATACCAGTCTACATTGAATTAAACACCATAAATATGGAGAAAAAATAAATAATGTGAACTTGCTTGTTTAATTTCTTAATTAAATATGTAATGAAATAAAGTAGTTACAAACTCTTTAGTGTCATTAAAAAAAATTGGGATAATTTGAACATTAAATCAAGAATATGAAGACTTCTCATATGTTGTCGTATAATCTAGAATTGAACTTAACAAGTTGTTAGAACCATTAGTATGGTTTTAATAAAACTATATGATATTGATAGGTCTTCACAATATCAATGAAGTATTGCAATACCAACCACATTTCCATTTATTCGTAATAATATATATATATTATATATATATATATCATTAACTATCATAACCTTACAATTTTTCCATTTTACTCACACTTTTTTAGTGCTAAACACCTTAAATCCCTCTATGTTGATGTCATTAAAAAATGAAGTAGTTTACAGAGGAAAAAATGATTCAAATAAATTTGGTCTCATGCAATATATTTCTTTCAATTATTTTATTCACCTCCAAATAAATACTTGAAAGTGGATTATTGTTAGATCTTGTTTTTGTAAATATTTTGGAAGATTACAAAAGGAACTTGTTTGGAAAACCACATTGACAAAATGTAGTCTCATGGTAGGAATGAGTGTTGGATATGTAATAAATGGGCTTATTGCGAGTGTTTTATATATTATAAAGCACAAACAACACACAAATGCATGATCCAATCAGTTTATTTTGCTGACATAATGCTAACTTGTGCCAGAATGGATGCTTTAGGTATGGATATCTATCAAAGAATAATTGAAATTACTAATTTGTTAGTTATCATAATTTTTATTCCCCTTATATACATGTCTGTAAAATGTGGAATCATATACAAAGCATGTGAATTATTTGAAAAAAACCCTAGAGATATGTTGAGTGTTTAACTAAATGCATCCATCGAGGAATAATAGTAGGTGTTTTTTGTTGGATGTTTTAGTTGCAAGTGCCCTATTTGATATATATTAAATGTGGTGAAAAGGCCTTAGAAACTTTTTAACTAGATGCAAAACCCAATCAATTCACTTTTTCCGACATATTCACAATACAAGGTAGTTGAAAAGGCTAAGAGGTTTAAAATTAGGTGTGGACATCCATCAAATAATTATAAAAAGGTGGTTTCTTACAAATATTACAGTTGGAGATACATAAAAATGTGTATGTAAAATGTGAATTCATACAGAAAGGACATTGATGTGAATCCAGCTACAAGAGGTTGAAATACCTCCAAAACACACATAAAGAACTTTTTAAATAAAAGCTAGGAGTTTCAAAATAGCTTTCTTCTCATTCTGGAATCCACATTAATCTTTTACATCATTACAATCCACTTTTTATTTCACGTCTACTATAAAAACCCTAAAATGCCAAAAAACCCTAAATTGCTAAAAAAGACCCTAAAATACCAAAAATTACCTAAAAAAACAACTCGGATGGGCCCTAAAATTTGTGTACCAAATATACCTTCATAAATTAAGGCTCATGTGAAATTTTGACTTATTCTAACAAGCACAAAAAAAGTTATTAAAATTCTAAGACCTAGTCAAAAGCAAAAAAAATGTTTGGAGCCAATTTTAGGCCACTAGATGAAGGAATATGGGCCCGAAAAATGTGCCAAAATGGCCACAAATTTGTAAAAAAATTATATCTTAGCATATTATTAATGTATATCTACCACCCTATAAATTTCAAGATGATCCAACGATCGGATCAAAAGTTATGGTCTCTGTAAGTTATGTTCCAACATCATTCTCCCCTGGTTGAAAAGAATTCAGCTCCTGCGAATTCAATTGACTAAATTCATCTAATTTTGCACTATCAATCTTCTTCAACTCCCACTCAGGAATCCAAGTTTTTTTTCTTACTGTAAACCTTCCCACTATACCAAATACCTGTTGTAGCTCCCATGTCTAGTAGTGACTTCCTTTTGGTCCAAGACACACATTACCCTTTCCTTTTTCTTCTTCGGCATCTGTTGCTCCAAGTTTATTTATTCCTCCTCTACAACATTTTCATCATGACCTGGAAACTTATATAAGTTAGAAACATTAAAAACTGGTGAGATAGAAAAGTTTTCAGGTAGCTCCACCTTGTAGGCATTATCACTCATTTTCTTCAGAATCCTACACGACCCAATCTTCTTATACTTGAGTTTATTATATGTCCCTTTTGGAAACCTCTCCTTTCTAAGATGAACCATCACCATATATCCTTATTTGAATAAAGTTACTCTCCTACTGGCATCTGCAACTGCTTTATATTGTGCATTAATCACTTTCAACTTTTCCCTCACTTCATCCTGCAGCTGTAGAATGTGTTCTAGAAATGCTTCTACATAATCACTAGTTTTATCTTCACCAGGTAGAAAAATCAGATCTAGGACCCCCTTGGGATTCCTACCATATACAATCTAGAAAGGAGACCTCCCTGTTGACTTGTTTACCGAGCTATTATAGGAAAACATAGCTTGTGGTAAAGCTAAGTCCCATTGTTTTGGATTTTCTCCAACTATGCAACGTAGGAGATTTCCCAAGATTCTATTCACTACTTTCTGTCTATCCATCAGTCTGGGGGTGATATGCACTACTAAAATTGTAGTTGTATCCCCAGTTTCCTCCATAGAGTCTTCCAAAAGTGACTCAAAAACTTCATGTGTCACGATCTGAAGTGATCGTTCTTGGAACTCCATGCAATCTAACCACTTCTGAAAAAAAACACATCTGTAACTCTGGAAGCATCATTAGTTGTTTTACAATAAATCAAATGTGCCATCTTAGAGAATCTATCAACCACAAAAAATATATAATCATTCCCTCACTGTGTGTTAGGAATTCCTAACACAAAATCCATACTCAAATCAACACATGGCCCTGTTGGGACAGGTAATGGCATATACAACCCAATATTTTTTGCATGGCCCTTAGCCATTTGGCACACTCTACATTTCACTACAATCCTACTTATGTCCCTATTTACCTTTGGCCAATAATACTTTTCTCAACAAGAGAAGTTGTCTTACTTATACCAAAGTGTCCAGCCAACCCCCCACTATGCAATTCTCTTATAATATTTTCTCTCATTGAACCAGCAGGGATGCACAATTGTTTCCCCTTGAACAAATAGTCATCCTGCATCAAATAATCAGAAGAACCACTACCTACTGTAGAGTCCTTAATTTGTCTCACAACATCACCAAAATATGGATCACCTTCATACAATTCCTTAACTCCCTCAAACCCTACTACTTCATTTTCCATTGTTGTCAAAAGTGTGATATGCCTACTCAAGGAATCAACAACTTGATTTTGCTTACCCAACTTATGCTTTAAGGACAAAAGTAATATTCTTGTAAAAATAGTTAACCCATTTTGCATGCCTACTATTTAGTTTCTTCTTTGTTTACATACCTCAAGGCTTCATGGTCAGTGAAGAGTACAAATTCTTTTGCTATTAAGTAATGTCTCCAGTGCCTTAATGTGTGAACAATAGCATAAAATTCCACATCATAAGTAGAATATTTACTCCTAACTTCATTTATATTTTCACTAAAGAATGCCACAGGTCATCCTTCTTGACTTAGTACAGCTCCAATCCTGACATGTGAGGCATCATAGTCAACCTCGAAGACCTTGCTAAAATTTTGTAATACCAAAACAGGTGTTTCTGACACTTTCTTCTTCAACAATTCAAAACTATTTGTTGATGCCTTGGTCCATACAAACTCCCTCCCTTTTGTACACTTTGTTATGGGTGTAGCAATGTTACTAAAATTCCTGATGAACTTCCTATAAAAATTTTCCAATCCATGAAAACTACAAACCTCTGTCAAATTCCTTGGAATAGGCCATTATAAAATTGCCTTTACTTTTTCCTCATCCATCCTCACCCCATCCTCTGATATGACAAACCCAAAAAAAGAAGACTCTTTTGAAGAAATCTACACTTCTTTAAGTTTGCATATAGACTCTCTTTACCTAACAATTCTAACAACAATTTCATATGTAACAAGTGTTCTTCCATGTCTTACTGAATATAAGAATATCATCAAAATAGATAACAAAAAACTTACCATTGTATTCTCAGAGTACTCTATTCATCAGCCTCATGAATGTACTAGGTGCATTAGATAGCCCAAATGGCATCACCATCTACTTGTACAATCCTTCTTTTTTTAAAATTTGTTTTCCATTCATCCCCTTCACAGATCCGGATCTGGTAGTACCCACTCCGCAGGTCAATCTTGCTAAAATATCGGGCTCCCGCTAGCACATCCATCATATCATCCAATCTTGGAATTGGGAACCGATACTTAATTGTGATCTTATTTATGGCCTTGCTTTCTATACACATTCTCTAGTCTCCATATTTTTTAGGAGTCAATAGTTTTGGAGTTGCATATGTACTCATGTTTTCTCTCACTAACCCTTTTTGTATTAGATCTATCACCTGTCTGTTCAACTCTTCACTCTGCATCGTCGAACTCATCCGATAGGCTTCCTGGTTTAGAAAGGTTGATCCTAGGATCAAATCAATATGGTGTTGAATATCTTTCTTCGAAGGTAACCCATCTGGTAGCCCATATGGTATGACATCTTTGTATTCATTTAGTACCTTTTCTGTAGCAACAGGTATATTAAAATCCTCTATTTCCACCTTCTTTGACATTAGTGCATAACACTAGCCAACTTCTTCCATTTTTGTAACAATACTATTTTGTAACCAATAAGCCCTTACTCTTCTCTTCTTCCGTTTGAAGGGTAACAAGACCACCTTTACACCATCCTTCCAAAAAGTGTATGTATTTTTCCCTCCATCATATGTAACCTTTCTATCATATTGAGAAGGCATCCTTAGTAATATATGGCATACATCTATTAGGATAACATCACACCACACCTCATCCTTGTAAGTATTCCTAATCGAAAACTTTATAAGGCATCTTTTATCTATGGTTACCTCATTCCCTTTCTTGAACCATGATATACGATAGGGATATGGGTGCTTCTCACATTTCAGATTGAGTTTATCAACCATCACAGTTGAAACCATGTTTTCACAACTACCACCATCAATAATAATTTTACATACCTTTCCTCCAGAGGTGCATCTTGTTTGAAATATATTTGTTCACAGCCACGAAATCAACACCAAAAGCATCATGTTATTTCTCCTTCCTTGGGGAAATCATCGTCCTCCTTATCATGAGGGTTTCACCCAAGTCTACAGCAACCTCCATTTCTTCTTCCTCTTCAGCTTCAACCAGATTTACTTGTGGTTGTTCTCCTTACCATCTATCTTGTGTAGGATAGTGCGGACACTCAAAAGCTTTGTGCCCCTCTTCACCACATCTGTAACATGTATATTTCCTTTGGGGGATATTCCAGCCACGTTCTCCATTATAACCTATTCCCCTCTGAAACTCCCTACCTCTTTGGTAGTTACCATGGCTTTGACTAGAATCTTCATGCCCTTCTGCATTAGAGGATTCACCTTTTGTACATTCAAATCTACCCCTGCCTCTCATTGGAGATGATGATGGCCCTCTCTTCACACCTCTTCTAAAATTATTTCTCTTGTTCTTTTCTTCTGACTTTAATGTGAGTTGATAAGCATCATCCAGGCTATGGATCCAGAGCATACTCAGCTCATCTTGTATGGTGTAACTCAACCCATTTATATACCATGTAGCCTTCTGTTCTTCAGACTCTCCCTATTCCACCCTGATTGACAACTTGTAAAATTCATTGGTATACTCCTCAATGTTGAGATCCTTTTGTCTTAGGTTTTGGAACCTTCGAAAGATTTTCTGAGCATAATCTACTGGAAGAAACTTTTCTTTCAGCTTATTTACCATTTTGTTATAGTTTGAGATATTTCCCTTTCCATGTCTTTATCTTTCATTTTGCAGGCGATCCCACCAGATCAATGCATTTCTAGCCAACTTAGTGCATGCAAACTTAACCTTCCTCTCCTTTGAAATGGTTTTCCATTCAAATAATTTTTCATTGATTCAACCAATTAATCAACTCCTCTGGTCGTATCCACATAATCCTTAATGTCATCATTCTTTCCCTCTAAATCCTATATCAATTTCTCCTCAAATGGTCTCTCATTCATGGTTTCTTCATATGTTCCACCCTGATTGACAACTTGTAAAATTCATTGGTATACTCCTCAATGTTGAGATCCTTTTGTCTTAGGTTTTGGAACCTTTGAAAGAGTTTATGAGCATAATCTACTGGACGAAACTTTTCTTTCAACTTTTTTACCATTTTATTCTCATTTTAGATATTGCCCTTTCCATTTCTTTGTCTTTCATTTTGCAGGTGATCCCAACAAATCGATGCATGTCCAGCCAACTTAGTGCATGCAAACTTAACCTTCCTCTCCTTTGAAATGGTTTTCCATTCAAATAATTTTTCCATGTAATTCAACAAGTCAATCAACTCCTCTGGTCGTAACCCTCCACCATAATTAGGAACAAAAATCTTAATGTCACCATTATTTCCCTCTAAATCCTAGATCAATCTCTCCTCAAATGGTCTCTCATTCATGGTTTCTTCATCTCTCTCATTTTCTTCTTCATCTCCTCCTTCATTCATTAATGGAGGTACTTCTTCAGTATCACTATCTGGGTATGCATCCCCATTTTCATGTCTCCTTCTAAGGCAAGTAACTTCTCCTGTGAGCTCAACAACTTGTCTCTGTAGCTCCTGCATATGCCTATTCATCTGGGCATAACCTCCCCTCCCGTGTCTAGCCATGATTATATAAAATAGAGGCAAAAATTACATTAGAAAAATGTAATATGTTACCTTAACTATTTCCGCAAGATCTAAATCCAGCTCTGATACCAATTGATGTGAATCCAACTGCAAGAGGTTGGAATACCTCCAAAACACACATAAAAATATTTGCAAATAAAAACTAGGAGTTTCAAAATAGCTTTCTTCTCATTCTGAATCCACACTAATCTTTTACATCATTACAATCCACCTTTTATTTCACATGTCTATTCTAAAAACCCTAAAATGCCAAAAATTACCTACTAGCAAAACAACCTGGATGGGCCCCAAAAATTTCTGTGCCAAATATTCCTTCATAAATTAAGGCTCACAAAAAATTTTGACTTATTCTAACAAACACAACAAAAGTTATTAAAGTTCTAAGACCTAGTCAAAAGTGAAAAAAACGTTCAGAACCAATTTTAGGCCACTAGATGAAGGAATCCAGGGCCGAAAATGTGTTGAAATGGCCACAACCTTGTAAGAAAATTTGAACCAACATAGTGTACTAATGTATATCTACCACCCTGTAAAATTTCAAGGCAATCCAACGGTCAAATCAAAAGTTATGGTCTCCGCAAGTTATGCTCCCACATCAGACATGAAGTTTAATTTTTTTTAGTATTTTATTTACATCCCATCTTAAGTATCGTGCAACTCATTAAAATAACGTGAGCACACTTTGTTCAAATATAAAATGGATTCTATGTAAAATGATTGGGAGTGCTCTTATGATGACTTTGCACACTTCAATTACAGCTTTAGGTCCCATAAACTACTTAGTCTCACAAACATTATTAAAACCATTCATTTATTAATTCAAAAATAGACTACATCAACATGATCACAAAACTATGAGACTATGTGAAATTGCAATATGTATTACTTTAAATAGGTGTTATAAAGGTTAAGATGAAGCACGAACTGCATGTTGGTAAGATGATGCACTGATGCAAGAGCATCTTCTCACTAACATGGCAATTTTGAGATTTTTTATAAATTATGTAATTTTGGATTGAACTAGACTAAGCAAGTTTTAGGGTGTGTTAATGAAGTCCTAGTAGTTTCATTCAAATGCCTAAGTTGGTTTAAGTCCTTGAGAAATTCAAAGTAGGAGGTTTCCCTCCAAAATGAAATTCAAATTCTTACAAAGGCATTTTAGTGGATTTTGAATTATAAAAGTGTTTTAAGTCATTAATAAGGCATGGAATAGGTGTATTTAGGTCCTATATGTCATGTGCAGTCTAAAATAAGGTATAATGCTACTAGGGTTTAGAGGTCTAAGCTAGGTTAGTATTTCAAGATGTAAAAGGGTAAATTAGGTGTTTAAAGGCTAATAAAGCCTATAAAATGTATGTAATTATTTTAGAAGGATATAAAAGCCTAAAATGTAACTAAATTAGAACCCCCTGGAAGAATTATGGAGAGGATAACTCGAATGGAGGTTTGGTAAAAGAAGATTAAAGAAGGAAAATTCATTCTTGATAAATAATCTCTAGGTATTTCTTGTAAATGTTGTTATCTCATAATGGTTTTATTATTCTAGAAGTTATTTTTTCATTCACCTTCACAGAACAAGATAAAAGAAGTCTAAGTAGTGTAATCTTTTGCTAGTGTAAATAGTTTTTGGTGATGTCTCTAGTTTTAGCAAGTATTCTTTGTTTTGAACTATGCCTTTCTTAGTTGAGGACTTATTTAAACATTTCTTGATATATCTCCATGTACAAGGGTTAAATGGATGTGTGAACACACTCAGAGAAGGGAAAAGGGATTCTTGGTATCATTCATTGGAAGAAGGTTTTATGTTAAGATGTATTTTAGAATGAAACTTGTGTAACTTGGGACTGTGTAAAAGAAGGAACTCGGAACATATGTGCTTATAACATTCTGTAAGTAACCTCTATTCTAGATTCTTTCTAAATATGGAATAAGATTGGAATGGATGTCTAAGAGAGAGGAGAATTAATACTTGATATTCATCTTTTTTATAACTGTCAAAACTCTTGAATACTCTGACTTTTATGTTTGTCACAGTCATTCCACGTTATGTTGTTGGATTTCTATGGTTCTATCCATTGATAATGATGGTCCAGACATATTTAAGAATGGCATAGAGATTGGCTACATGTGGGATAAATTATCTCAAGGCTTGAATTTCAAAACCCTTGAATAAAAACCTTCAAGGTTGTCTTATACACACTTTTTACCAGTCAAACAAAAGGAAAAATGTGTCATTAAAGGATTTGGGGCTAAGAACTCAAAATACTAGTAAGAAAATAATGTGAAGAATAAGCCAAAATTTCCTTACAATAAATTTGGCATTTTGAAATGAGGGTTTCTAAAAGTTATTATTATTTCATCCCTCTCAGGCCTGTCATAGTGTGTGACCTAGGGCAAGTAGTTTGGAGGTCTAAACCATATAATTGGAAGCTAAAACTTTGTGAGGAGCTTTTTTTTGGAGCATATCAGATGAAACTTGAACTAATTAATAGTCCACTATACAAAAATGGGGATAAATATTGACAGTCAAAAATGAGATAGTATGCACAGTGTTAGGCCTAGTTTAAAGGGTCAAATTGCAAAGGACCTAAGATTTATACTAAGAATTGGTTTACGAAATTTCTAAGAGATGACAAGGGACCTACTAAATTCCCAAAAATCCTCTATAGTGGATAGAGACCTTCCATAAACTTATATATCTGTGAAAGATGTTCTTGACATGCCTAGTGAAGGGCTAGTAGTGAAATTGCCAAAGTTGAAGAATTGGGAGTTATAGAGGGAGTTGGAGCTTCAAATGTCAAGATCATGTTTAAAGGGATGATGAGGCACCTAGGAATAATTTACAGGTTTATAGATACCTCAAGAACTCATTTCCCTATTACTAACCTATTATGTTGTTTATGAAAGCTAATCTTTTGGTGGTTGATGTCATGCAATAATAAACTTGAAATGAAATTCCAGAGTAGGAGATGTGTTGTAAGATAAATATATCAGCATTTGGTGGTAAGTGTGAAGTCGTACATTAAAAGCTAATGGAGGCAAAAATGAGGTATGTAAATGCCAAGTCTACTTTCATGATTTTGAATCAGTTGATTGAAGTATTTACTGTGTAAATGAGTTTTTAGAGTAGATTATTTTTTATATATGGTAGAACCCTTTGAGGAGATATTGAAGGTCTCTAAGACAATAGACAACCTAGAAACAGTTCTAGAAGTGATACAAACAAAAAAAATCCATAATAGGTAAATAAGGGAGGTGAATGTAGGGGCGCCTACATCCTGAAATATCCCTTGTGGAATACCACTCAAAAATGTACAAAATATTATAAATTTGTAGCCAAATAAAATATTGATATTCACAAAAATTAATAGCTAGGGCAGCGAATTGATTTAAATCAATAACTCACAAAATAATTGTTCAAATCACTTTAAAATTTACGAACAACTTGCTAATATGATAACTAATGCAAGAAAAATATTTTTGGAATTTTTAGAATAATATATTGCTGCCAAAAAATTACAGAATGCCCTAGCCAGCTAGTAAACTTCAAAAATTCATATCTTCTCACGTAGGCATGATAAAATTATGAAATTTTGGAAATAAAATCTACTAATAGTGAGAATAAAAACCCAACCTCCATATTTGAAAATGGACACCTGGAAGCCCTAAAAAACACTGCTACAAATTTGGAACTGAGTAGATAAAACCCTAGAAAATAGATAAAAATTTGAATTTCTGGAAATAACATCTACTAATGCTAGAGAAGAGATCCCAACCTCTGGATCTAGAAACAACACTTTAAAACCCTTCCAAAAATCACTACAAAATTCCAAATTGGGTCGCTCCCCTTGGGAAGATGCCAAAAACCCTCAAAATTGTCTCCAAATATGGCACCAAAATATGATCTAATCGCTGCCACAAATCAGATCTGAAAAAACCCTTGATTTTTCTCCACAAAAAGCCCCGAAAATCTTCAAAAACCCTTCTCCAAAAATTCTAAAATTAATCTCTAAAAATCAGCCCTGAATCAACTCCAAAATGACAAGCTAGGGTGGATCTTTCACCACCAAAGAATGCCCTACAAGCTAGGAATGGATCTCTCACCGCCGAAGCTAGGGATCTTATGGGATCTTACTCCACAAGATAGATGATAGAAATCAGTAGTTGCTCAATGAAAATCATAAGTGTGCTTGCAAGAATGAGCTCATTCACTCCCCCAAACCTTTTTTTATAAATTTTCATTACCTTTTTCCTAGTTGGGAGCTTCATGTGGGACTAAAAGTGACTTAAGAGATCCCAACGAAGAAATAGAATAATAAAGTACCATAAGTCACCCCAACAAAAAAATAGAATAATAAAGTACTATGAGTCCCCCCTAATGACAAAATATAACAATTATTACCACTAAGTCACCCAACTTAATGTTAACAACAAAATATAACCAAAAATTAATGTGGTAATAAGTCAGCTATACCCAATAGCCTCTAGAGTCTTTAGCTCCTTGGGTATGACCAAGGCTAAGACTAAAATTTGGCCCTTAAGCTCTCGGCAAAGGAAAGGGGACATTACAGCATCATAAGACAAAACTTTATAATATTTTTCCGTGTGGCATCTTATAATGCAAGATGAGAAGAGATCATATGCATCCAAATATGAATTGAATTATTACATATGAATTGAGTTATTGCACCATATGTCTTCTTACCATGAATAAAGAAATGGTCCCATGGGAGGGGGGCTCCTAAATTTTCTTATTTGGTGTGGAGAGTAATTTTAGGAGTATTCATAGTAAATGTGGTCTCATGGTATATAAGTTTTTTGAGAGTATGCTACAATTTTTAGGGGAGATATTTAAAAATATAATATTTTAATTTTCAATAAAATTCAAAATTAAATCTTCTCATTTATAAATTGACATTTGGCATAATATGTTCCTACAAAATAGAAGTGGGTGGGGGAAACTTTTAGCCCCCATTGTTACCTTCCCCTTAAACTCTCCTCCTACAAAAGTTGTGCTCCTTGTTTTTAGGAAAAGATTCTAAAATTTCATGTTTCCCCAAATTTATTAATTCATGGGACCACCCACTTAATAAAAATAGAAGTAACACCCCCCTTCATGGGACCCCTACTTAATTACCATCCAAAAATGTCATTTTCCTGGAAACGCTCTTCCCAAAATTTCTAACAATGAGGTATTGGAGGTAGCATTTTATAATGGAAATGGTGTGGTAAGTGGCGTTGGAGGATAAAAAGGCAGTAACACACTCACTGCTATGTTAAATTTTTAATGTTGGCATGTATCATTAAATTATTGTTTTTTTAATCCATTTCCTCTTCTCCACCAACCTTTCATTTGTATTTAACTCTTTTGTTTTGGGCACTCTCATTTTTTGAATCTCTTTTACGAGGGAAAGTCATTTATTGATGTAAAAAGGTTATCTTTTAGGTGCGTGAAAGAAAGAGGCAAAACAATCCAGAATTGATTTATTTTTCTAGAACTAGAATAGAAAAAAGAGTGAAACATTTATGCACAACAGTGTAGAGAAGAACAAGGTGAAAATAGAAACGTCAGAGTGTGAAACACAGAGTGGAAGAATAGAAAAGAAGAAGAGAACAATCCAATATTTGTAGTAGCATAATAGAACAAAAAGAGAGCACAACATAGCAAGATAGAGGAGCAATAATTTATAGAAAATAGAGGAATTAGAGATCTTACAGTAGCAAGAAGAAGCAATTCTAATCCTTTTTCAAAAAATTATTGGGCTTAATATAATTTTTTGTTCTCTCATCTATACTCTGCCTTCATTTTTATCCATTGTTGTGTAATTTTTTTATTTTATTTGCATCCATTTTCCAATAGTTTGGTATTAAATCAAGATTTTTTGGTGTTTGATAAGTGATGTCTTCCAACAGTAATAACTCTTGGCAAAAATCCCCTGTGTTTGATGGTAAAAACTATGAAATTTGGTGTATAAAGATGAATAATTTGTTCTCTTCTCAAGAGTTGTGGAAAATAGTAGAAGGTGGATACATAAAGACACCAAACTAAGCAACATTCAATGCTCTCACACAAGCACAATTTTTTTTTTTTTGAAGGAAAATAAAAAATAAGGATGCCAAGGCATTGAGCTATATTCAAAATTCAATAATTGATTCAATTTTTCCAAGGATAATAATAACTACACATACTAAAAAAACATGAGATATTTTACAAAATCTCTATCAATGTAGTGACAAAGTGAAGCTAGTTATATTATAGATGTTGAGGAGATATTTTGAGACTCTACTAATGAAGGAATCAGAATCTATCAATGTTTTTTCACAAGGACAATGACCATAATAAATCAAATCAAGACAAATGGAGATGTTATTAAAGACCATTAAATCATAGATAAACTATTGAGGAATCTTCCAAACATGTTTGACTATGTTGTTGTAGTAATATAAGAGTCCAAGGACTTGAGACAAATGATGGCTAATGAATTCATGGGTTCTTTACAAACCCATGAACAAAGGATGATTAGGTTAGCAAACCCTTCTAATGAACAAGCCTTCAAGACAAACATGAATGTGAGAGGCAGGGGAGATGAGTCTGCAATAGGAAGATTTTGTAAGAACCAATAAGGTGGAAGGAAAAATCATTAAGATCCACAAGGAAGAGGAAGAGGAACGAACAACAACACTTCTAGAGGAGGTTCCACATAATTTTTTGATAAATCAAACATCCAATTTTATTATTGCAAGAAGTATGGATCCTATGCTAGTGAATGTAGGAAGAAAGAGTATGGTATGAAAACTCATAATGCAATTTATATTAATTTTAAAGAGGATGAATACAAAAAGCATGAAAATGGTGGAAACATGTTTTTAACATGTTATGTTTCTTAGAAAAGAAAATAAATATGGTATTTAAATATTGCATGCAACAACCATATGTGTGGCAACAAAGGAATGTTCAAAAATATAGATGAAGCAATCAAATATGAAGTAAAAATGGGAAAAAATGACAAGGTCCCTATAATGGGAAAAAGCATCATAACCATGCTCATCAAGTAAGGTAATAAGAGGCAAATTCAGGATGTATTTTATGTGTCAGGGTTGAAGTATAACCTTCTAAGCATTGGGAAGCTAGTACAAAAATGATATAAGATGATATTTTAATATGGAGAGTACATAATTTATGATAGTGTTGGAAGCAATAGGAAGCTTGCAATAGTGAAGATGACAAAAAATATGATGTTTTCTTTGAAGATGTAAAGTGAGATAGCAATAACATTTAAAATAGTAGAAATTGATTAATATAGTCGCTGACACCTTAAGTATGGGTTTATAAGTTTTATTGGGTTGAATATTCTTTACAAGATACAAATGGTAAGAGGGTTGACCCTAATTAAACATCTAGATAAAATATGTGAGATTTGGATATTGGGGAATAAAACCTAAATTCCTTTCCCTCGGGTAAGTATTAGAGATCAAGTACACCACTTGAGCTAATACGTTCAGACCTATGTGGTACCATGAAGACTCCCTCTTTATCTAAGAATTAATATTTTATTACATTCATAGATGACTTTATCAGAAGGACATGGGTGTATTTTTAAAAAAAAAATTAGAGGCATTTGAAGTATTCAAGAAATTCAAGGCCATGGATGAGAAAAATAATGGTCATTACATAAAAACACTGATAATTGATAAAGGGAGAGAATGCATATGAAATCATTTTTTGAATTTTGGCAAGGGGGATGGGATCAAGAATAAATTTATAGTGAGGTATACACTGCAAAAAAATGGTGTAGCTGAGAGGGAAAATTTAACTAGTCAAGTGATGGAAATAAGTGCAATCAAATCCAAAGGATTTCCTGATGAGTATTGGGCTAAAGAAGTAGGAACAGTATTCTATTTTTTGAATATATGTACTATTGAGAGTGTTTTGAGCATGACACCTCAAGAGGAATTTAATGGAAGGAAACCAAGTGTTGATCACTTACAATTTTTTGGATGTGTGGCATACACACATGTTTCCAAGAAAGAAGATCAAATTGGGATAAAAGAGGCGAAAAATGCATTTTCATCAGGTATAGTGAACAATCCAAAGCTTATAAATTATACAATCCAATCAAAAAGGATCTAATAATTAGCTAATGTGTTTAATTCATAAATGATGCATCTTGGGGAAATGTAAAAGAAGTGCAATAATAACAAACAAAGGTTAGTGGATCTTTCCTTAAAGATAAAATAATAAATGGGCAAATCAATAATGCACTGAGTTGGAGATCTATCTCAAAAATGGGTGAATCATCAAGTGGTAGCATCCAACAAGATATAAAAGGAGAAATGCATGAGGAAACTTCATAATATTTCTACTTAAATTATCACCAAGTGAGAACAATGAGCGTACAAGGGATCTATGAGAAGTTAAGTTATGATGACAATGAAAATGAAACAATCAATTTTACTCTATATTCAGTAATTGATCCTATTTATTTTGAAGAAGTAGTTAAGGACAACAAGTGGTGTGAAGAAATGGATGAATAAATGCATGTAATAGAGAATAATAAAACATGAGAATTAGTTGATTCTAGTAATAAAATAAGTCATTGGAGTTAAGTGGATTTACCAAACCAAAACCACTCCCAAAGGAAACATTGAGAGATATAATGCAAGACTAGTTGTCAAAGGCTACAAGAAAATGTTTGCACGTGATTATAAGGAGACATTTTCTCCCATAGAAATGTTGGAAACTATGAGAATAATTATTTCAATATATGTTCAACACAAGTGGAAGGTACATCAGATGGATGTCAAGTCATATTTCTTGAATAACATGTTAGAAGAAGAAGTGTGTGTGACACAACCACCTAGTTATGATATTTCAAGGCATGAGAACAAGGTATATAAGCTCAAGAAAGCATTGTATGGACTCAAACAAGCCCCAAGGGCATGATACAACCATATAAACTCTTATTTAATAAGAAATGATTTTAGCAAAAGTGAAAGTGAGCCTACACTCTACATCAAAAAAAAATAAAGAAGGTGAGATTTTGATTGTAGTCTTATATGTAGATGATCTAATATTTACTAGAAATGTAAACAATTCCATAGAATAATTCAAATCAACCATGAAGAAGGATTTTGAGATCTGACTGATTTAGGTTTATTGAGGTACTTTCTCATTATTTAAGTTAAAAAATGGAACATGGAATATTTTTGTCACAAGATAAGTATGTTAGGGATATTTTGGAGATATTTATAATGTTGGATGGCAAACTAACATCTACACCAGCTAAAACAAGTATTAAATTACACAAGGAGATTGAAGTAGAAATGTGGACTGCACTTGATATTAAATATTGGTAGGAAGCTCTATGTACTTGATTGCAACTACACTAGACATCGTGTATGCAATCAACCTAATTTCTAGGTTCATGGACAATCCAAAATATACACATTGGCAAGTAGGTAAAATAATTTTGAGGTATATTAATGGCACAAGATGTAATTGTAAATGATTTTTAGTTAGTTAGATATATGGATAATGATTGGGCAGGTAGTCATGATGATATAATTTCATATTGGTTCAAGATCCATCTCATAGGGTTCAAAGAAACAATCAGTTGTTTCAATTTCCACATCTAAATCCAAGTATATAGAAGAAAATTAAACCATATGTCAGGTTATATGGATTAGAATAATCCTATCATATTTTCATGAGGGACAACATGAAACATCTACTATATTTTTTGATAACTAATCTTCCATTGCATTGTCAAAGAATCCATTTTCATGGAAGAAACAAGCATATTGAAATCATGTATCATTTCATTTGAGAATTAGCTGAAATTTTTAAGATATAAATTAAATTTTGTAAGTCAGAGCAGTAGCTTGTTGACATTTTTACCAAGCCTTTGTCAAAGGATAACTTTGAATGTTTGAAATGAAATATGGGTGGCATTGATATAGTGTAAGATAGCTCCAAAGATCATTTATCTAGCTCCAAGGATCCTACAAATAACTCTAAATATTCTTCATCTCACTCCAGATATCCTTCAGCTAGATCTAGATATCCTTCAACCAACTCCGGAGATCTTTTAGGCAACTTCAAAGATCCTACAGCCTGCTCCAGATATCCTACCACTAGCTCTTGAGAGCCTACAACTAGCTCTGAAGATCCTAAAGTTAACACAGGAGATCCACAATCAACTTTTTAGAGTGAATATAAAAGTTTTTGTGAAGTCTCTTTATGCATAAGGTGGTTTCATATGAGTTTGTAGAGGCTCAAGATTAAGGGAGAGTGTTAAATTTTTAATCTTGGCCCATATCATTAAATGATTTTTACAAAAATTCATTTCCCTCTTCTCCACCAACCTTCCATTTGCATTTAATGTTTTTTTGTGTGCTCTCATTTTTTAATCTCTCTTAAGAGGTAAATTATTTTATTGATGTAAAAAATCTATTTTTTATGGTGTAAGAAAGAGGGAAAAAAATCCAGAATCAATTTATTTTTTGGAGCAGTAGAATAGGAAAAAGAGTGAAACATGTGTTCATATTAATGTAGAGAAGAATAGGATGAAAAGATAAATATCGAGGTGTGAAATGTAAAGTGCAAGAATATAAAATAATAAGATAATAGTCTCATTTTTTTAGTAGCAAAATAGAACAAAAAGAGAGAAAAACAAAGCAGGACAGAGGAACAACCATATACAAAAAAATAGAGGAATTAGAGATCTTGCAACATCAAGTAGAAGCAAGTTTAGTCTTTTGTGAAGTTTGTATTGGGGTTAATATAACTTTGTGTTCTCTCAGTTGCACTTTACCACAAAGCAGGAAAAATATCATAACTTCAACATTTTGAGAAAGAGATACTTTGCAGATCAAAGAAATACAATCAATAATGGAAAACATGGAAATCAAGGAAAATAAATGTTAGAAAAAATAGAAAAGGTCGATTCATGGGTACAGGTAGTAAGAGAACCAACAGAAACACAAAAAGAGATGATAAATAAGCAGATCAAGCTACAAATGTGGGAAGAAAAAGATCATCAAGATAGAGCATCAAACATAATAATCAAGGGGTTGAAAGAACGTAGAGAAGGAAAAATTACCAACGGGCTTGTAAATGACTTCTTACTAGATAAACTACAATGAGTAGGGCATATTATCCAAGTAGATAGAATTGGTAAAGTGGTTGAAGGGAGCATAACTAGAAATATATAGATAACCTTGAAAAGAGTGGAAGATAAGAATAAAATATTAAGAAATAATTATCTCTCAAAGGCACACAATTCTATATATATGAGGATATAACTCTTGTACAACTAGAAGAAAGAAGGAAAGAATGGGAAAAAGTGATGGCAATGAGAAAAGAAGGAAGAGAATCATCATTATACAAGGGGAAATCCCAATTTAGTGATAAAAAAAGACAATAAATAGGGAGTCAGGGTCCCCCAGGATCATCTTACTTTGGTTAGCTAGAAGTTTATAGGCTACCCTTGGAGGAGAGGTCATGTGTTGGGGCCCCTAGTGGAGGGTAAGGATATTATTACCTTAGTTGAAATTTTTGAGCATAAGGGCTGCAGAGTGCTAGAATTTGAAGGCTATGTAAAAATCTTAGTTTGGGATGAGTTAGTGGATAGTGGAAAAGGGAATAGAGGGGTAACGATTTTGGATAGGGAAACATGGAAAGGAGCCATAAAGGAGGAATAAAAGGATCCACACAATCAGTACATATGGATGAAATTAAAAGACAAGGAAGATACAATTTATCTAGCAGCTTTTTACTTTACTCCATATGGTTCTAAAACATACAAGGAAAGGAACCTGGATAGAGACGATCCTTTTGTAGCATTGAAAAATATATTGTAGAATTTTATGCCACGAGTGAGGTCATCTTATTAGGGGAATGTAATGTAATAATAACAAATAATTAGGCTATTTGCCTTGGTATGAAGGAGGGGTCGAACAACAACACTTTGTGGTTAGATGATGATGAGTAGAAAAAGTGGGAAAGGATCTCATAAGACAAAAAAGGTGGTATCTCTCATTTTGGAGCTGAATTATTGGGGATATGTAGTTTACATAATTTGATCATTTGTAATGAGGTAAAAACGTGTATGAAGCAAGGAATAATCACATGTCATACTCACAATGGATAAATCATTATGGATAGGAAGATGCCCAGCTAAAAGGAAATTAGATCACAACCTCATTCTTATGAAGATTAATATGAAAAACTATGATCAGCACAGGACTAATCTTAAGCCAAATAAAAAAAATTAAGGTGCCCAAAGTAGAATTCTTTTGACTCGGGAGAATCAAGACACTTATAAATCTATGATTACAAAAAAGATTCAGGAAATTCAATATTTTGACAGTTTCAAAGGGAACAAGATATTTATGAACAACGAGGATTTGATGGTTATAATTCACGGGGTACTCCTAGAGTGCAAGCATTCTAGAGCTAGGAGAAGTACCAAAATTATTTTCTCAGCTAATATTTTGTTTGATGATGATTGTAAGGCCATAAAGAAAATGGTGAATATCTCATGAAATGATAAAACATATATAAAAGTGTACAAAAATCAAGTGAGAGATAAAAAAGGAAGAATTCATGAAGATAAGGAGGAAGGAGCTTATTTCTATAGGGAAGAATAATCTGAGAGGTTTTTTGGAGAGAGCTTCAGCAAACTAGAACAAATGTGGAGAACAATATCATAAATATCCAATGGTTAGAATATGCCAAAATGTTGTATCAAGACAAATATCCTTCCCTCTTCCTCCTGCAATTGAAAATAAGGACAAACTCTTTTTTACAAAGGACATCAACGAAGGAATCACAAATTTGGTAGTAGAAAAATCTCAAGATATTGATGGGGTACAAGAGGAATTTTTAACAGACATTTAGATGACTATTAGATGACATTGTGCCATACATATAAGATATTTTTAGCAGAGTTATTTGGTACAGTTTTCTAGAAAACTAGACAATCAACATTGTCATTCCTCTTCACAAAAGTGGTGATGTTAACAATCCATCAAACTACCACACTATTATGACTAAACGTATTTTTGGATTTAACTCTTTGGTAGTATGGTGGAACGTATAATTAGTATTTGGGCTTAAAAGGAAGGTAAGAGGTCAAAAGGGCAGTTTGGTTTCAGACCAAAACATTCTATTATTGATCATTATGTCACCCTCATACACCTGATTGAAAAGGTATGGGACAAATAAGGGGAAGAGGTCTATTGCTATTTTGTTGATTTCAAAAATGCATTTGACACAATGCGTAGAAGAAAAATTTGGGCCAAAATGGAATAATTGGTGATGAGGCCATAAATTGGCCATAAATTACGATTATTTTCTCCTTCCAAGTTACCTTTGAAAGTGGATTTAAATGTAATCTAGCAACTTATAGTTTACTTAAGATAGAATATAGGATATATATCTTGTTTATTCTTTAGAATTATTTTGTTATCTATTTTATTGACTAATCCTATTGATTTTTTAGGAAAGATGCAAAGTTTTGTGTATGCATGACATAAAGGAAATATAATGCTAGTTCTGGGAAAAGTGGAATTGACCATGGATAGTATATCTAAAATCAAATATGATTTCATATCTAGATTCCTCTCAAAAAATTATGCAAGTTCAAAAAAATAATCATCTCAATCCGAGATCGTGTGTAAAAGTTATAGTTGTTTTTAGTTAGCTCTGGAACAATTGGAGTTAGCTCCGGAACCTGTTTAGTTACAATTTTAGTTCCATTTAAACTTGAAATTCATGGACAAATAAAATTTAGTTTTTCGAAACCTACATAAAATGAGAAATTTTGAATAATAAGAGAATCCAATGAGAAATCTAAGAGATAGGTTTTTTTTCATTGTAATGTGTTTAACAAAAACCTCATTCATATTTTCTACAGGTTTTAACAATAAAGATAAATATAACTTTTAATGAGCTACAGTTCAAGGAAAAAGTGTATTAGCCAAGCACTAAAGTTCCACAAACAGATACAGAAAAGTCAAATGGAAAATTTGAGAGAGGTTTTTATTCATAGAAATATTTTTCAACAAAAACCTCATTCATATTTGCTACAGTTTTTACCAATAAAGAGAAATATAACTTTTAGTGAGCTGCAATCCAAGAAAAAGTGTATCACTCGAGCACTAAAAGTTTCACAAACAGAAATAGCAAAGTCAAATGGAAAATCTGAGAGAGGTATTTGGTCAAAGTAATTTATTGAGGAAAAACCTCCTTCCAATAAAGCATGGGAATAAAATCATTGTGATTCTTGTTACCAAAAAGAAAGGAGAAGATTTGGGAGCAAATCTTCCCAAAATAACGAGATAATACTTTGACTCCAATAATAGGATCTCTCTCCATATTTTGTGGAGATGGAGATTTTATTTGTTACCAATTGGAATAAAGATAAGATTATATTGTATTTCTGCCAAAATAAGCAGTTGGTTGGATGCATGAATTATAAATGCAACCTCTCACACTCTTATATGTAGATTTTTCACTAGGATTGGAATAAAGATAAGATTAGATTGTATTTCCTAAAATAAGGAGTTGGTTGATGCATGAATATAAATGCAACCTTCCACACTAAGATACATAATTCTATATATATAATCAAGATATGTTCTTTCTTTCCAATATTTGGAAGTAAAGTTTTTCTGCAAGTTTTGAATTAAAAGTATGAATTAAATCCTCTTCCAAGGAATGAGTTGGCCACTCATTCTAAGGAAGATGGATCAATGTGTTAATGTTTATTTCTTTATTTCTGTCAGTTTTCCTTTTGTTGTAAAATTTCTGATTTTTTGTTATGTTATTCTTTTGTCTGTACAATTTCTTTTGTGAACCTGCAGGTGCCTATTTCCTCTTTCCTTTATTTTCAATTCAGCAATTTCAATTTATGCAAAGTGTGTTTTATTTCTACAAGTTTGATTTCATTTATGCAAGTGTGTTTCAATTTCTGCAAGTGTGTCATCTAAATTTCTGCATGTGTGCTTTCAATTTATGCAAGTTTGGATTGTGTTTAAGGGAGCTGTTTTCCAAAGATCTTCTTTTCTCTTAATGCATATAGCCTTTGGACACCAACCCTGGATTGACATTATTAATGGAAAATATTGATGACCCTCATTAGTTATGTGCCTCCATCAGATAGATTATGGGGTTGTAGTTCCTTTGGCTACATGATCAAGTTCAAGCCAAAATCGGAATGAAGAATGGCTTATCCCAGTGCTTTAGGAGATGATCAATCAAGGTCAACAAAGGATGTCCTCTATCAGCCCACTTTTTTTGAGACTGCATACATAGACTAAGTTAGAGTGGATTGACCCCATGGGTGGGATTGGAGTCCACCTAGCCTCGTATGCGCATAAAATTGCCTGCTCCATAAGCTGATGACCTTATCATGAAGGGCTCAAGCAGTGATAGATAATGGACAGAACACTTGAGGACTATGGAATTATCTCTTGTAAAGAGGTGGTGATGTAGGCCTGAGACAACATTTATGCCACCAAATTTTTGTTACATTTCCTATACTTTCACAAAATGGAACCAAGCCGAAGGAATCCCATTTTGTAGTGCGAAGGTCCAGCTTCAATTGCAGACTGTGCTTGTAAATGATTAGAGAGTATTTGGGTCTTGAATTTCACAGTAATCTCAGTTGGGAGGCCTATAGAGATAAGAGGATACAAGGGGGGTGGAAATTTCTTTATATATGCTCCAATTAGAGATGCATAATGAAGTGACTAATTTGTGACTGAAAACCCAAGCTTGACTCTTTTTGGCTTGCTTATTTCTCTAGTGGTTTTATATGAGTTGTGAAGTTTGGGGAAGCAGCTACTTCGGAGGTGAAATGGAGACAAATAGAAAGGTTACAATTTTTTTATGTACTAATTTTGTAGCTTTAAAATAAAATCCATTGTTCCTTACGAGATAATTCTTGCTAAATTTGGGGCCTTCCTGATGGTAGGCTTCGGCGACTTTGATTCGTCTTATTGGGTGTACTTGACTGAAAGTGAAAAGCCTCATGGACAGTATTTGGTGGCCTACAAGATACTTCTGGAAGAAAATTTGAATAGAAGTTAGTGCATTTGGATGAAGCAGACATGAAAATCGGATGAAGAAATTGGGGAATTAGCATGCAGGATTGTCCTAACACTAATGGGGATATCAAAAATTATGTGAGAGAGAAAGTCAAAATTTTCATGTGGACAAAACAACTGGGAAGAAAAAGAAAATATTATGTCAAGAACTTTAATCTCACATGTGATCATGAGAAAAAGCACTATATGGAGGTGGAAATAAAGTTGAAAGCTAAAATTTTAATTGCCCAGTTGAAAACTAGTTCGCGTCATCTCAGATGTGAAACAGGAAGATGGACAAAGCCGAAAGAGGAACTGGTCTACAAACCATTTTTTTGGTTTTACAAGTCATGGTCTATGGAAATGGAATGGCATTTCCTAATGGAGTGTGTAGCATAAGAGATCCAATTCGGAGTAGTTATGCTGATTTTTAAAAACGGAAGCTCTCACAACCCTATTTGAGAGGATAAGATTGCAAATACAACAAACTACTTGACTAAAATCTTAATAGAAGGCTCAAGATGATGCAAAGAAATTAAGAAAAATCCTAGAAGTAGTGGTTCACAATGGGCCAATTTCCTTGGTGTTTTTGGCAGGCTTACAACCCAATTGTTTTTCGGGTCCTGCTGGGAATAGGTTGATTGGCCTCGTGGACGTCATTAAAATCTTTCATTTCATTTTCCAACATGTTGCACCTCAAACCTGCATTGGTAAACACTTATTTTCCCAGCGGGATATTTTTGATGAATTTTTTAGGGAAATTTCTAGCTACGTAGCCAAGTTAGTGTTCTGAGAGGTTTTTCACACTTAAATAGTCTATTTTTTATCATGTGCATGCTCAACTTTTTATTTCAGGGGTTAATAGGGAAAATAACTAAGAGTGTAATTGTCTGATTTCATAGAGAAGGATACAAAACTCCAATTTTGTGGGAAAAATCACAATATCAACCACATGAGGATTTTTAAACTGGATGAATTATTGTTTTATACTATTTTTCTTTCCAAAATACTGAGTTCTAGCTTCATTTTATGCAAATGAACTAGTCAAAATGGTTATCTTCTAGGCTATTGAAAAACAACGCATATGCATATGTGTCATTTTGATTACATCTATATATATAACCTCCAAACAAATTATAAAATTCATTTGGTTGTGAAGAATAACAATAATAAAGGGTGTCTCATGTGTCATAGGAAAATCTTCAAGAGTTGGGTGCCTCAAAATCATGACATTTGGCCAAGAATAAATAAAAATTAAGACTACAAGGAATGGCCATGAACGGGGATATTTACAATTGAATGTGGATTTTATTTTATTTTCTTTGCAGGGAACTAAAGACATGAAACTCTATGTTTTTTATTTCATGTCCAATCTCATGTCTTTCTGGTAAGTAATTTGGGCATGGAAAAATACTCATTGAATTAATCATGTAATTAGGATGTGTTTCCAACTTTTTTTCTAGCTATTTCTTGGTAATCACAAAAAATAGACCTGTTAGGAAAATATTGGCATCCTCACAAGGCATTGAAACCATATCAACCAAATACATTTACCAGTAGGTGTCCACTCTAATCTATTATTTTCTATCATGTTACCATATTGTTCCAGCATATGCACTTCTAAATAGGAAACATTATGAATAAGGGACTACAATGATTGTGGGATATGTAAATAAATCGGTTTTTTGAAAATACCATGGAAACATTCATGGAAACTAAATTGATAGGTGTAAAACTAGAGTCCACAACCTTTTCCATCATCTTCTCAACCTCTATCAAAATAAAATGATTTAGAATAGTGTAAGAGCCAACATCTACTTGTGTTTTGATATGCATGACAGCATAATTGAGTTTTTTCTACTACTTCAGTTTTAGTGGCATCCCAAATAATCTTATGAAAAATCCAATAAAATTTTAAATATTAAAAATCCACCAGAAACAACTTTCAAAATATGACCAAAAGAAGTTTAATCAAATATAGATACAAATAAAATTGAGGGCTTAAAATCTTTAATAATTATTAGGAACCCCTATATGTTTTAGAGAGTAGAAGCTCCACACATCCTATTGCATATGTTCCTCTCTACCCAAACCACATTACACATGTGAATTGAATGCTTATTGAACTTAGTTTCATTGAAATGGAAAATAAATCATTCTTTGTTAAGGTTAATGTTTGTCTTTTTTTTAACATTTCATGTTTTTAATTTTAATTAATCTTAATAAATGTATGTGTGTTATGAAGGTGAAATAAATTTATCTAAGGTTAGGAGACCTTATGGTCATGATTCCAATTTGTGCTTAGTATTGATGGCCATTTACAACGTGTTTATGTATTTTTATTATAAATAATAAATAATTTCATAGCTTTTGTTGATAAGTTTCTTATTGATTGGTGACAAATGGTTTAAGGGATATATAGACATAGTCATTCTCAAGAGCAAGGGTTAAATTTGATGGTGACCTATACTTGTCAAACAATTTTTAGGTGATAGTAATTTTTCAATGTTTTCCTTCAAATATGTAATACAATGGTATTTAGTACATTACTAGTCCATATTTTTTATTGTTTTAAATATATGTTAGGTTGTGGAGCTAGATTGCTTCACTAGTTAGCATGAAATGGAAAGTGACTAGAAATACATTAACCGGCATTGGTTAGGAAGTGGCACCGACATCGGTCAGGAAAATGAGGAACTAGCTATCAGTTAGGTCTAACCGGCATCTAATACCTGTGTGAAGCTCTTTATTTTTAAGTCACGAGTTTTAATATTGTTTTTGTTTTAAAGCAAATATATTGGATGTAATTTCATGGCTAATTTTGCCCTAAGTTTTTCTAAGGCTTATATAAGCTAGAAAACTAGGGTTAAAGATGTTGTTGAGGAGAAGAAGAGCATAATCCTTGGTTGAAAGGATGAAGAAGAAGAAGAAGAAAAATCAGATTACATGAAGACAAGAGCTTTCATGGAGATAAGTTAAACAAAAGGAAAGTGTAGGTACCTTATTGGTGAGAAGATGGTATTATCTTCTACTATATTTCCTTTGTATTGTTTAGTCTCATGTAATGGATTGCATAGTATGCAAAGCACTTAGTGTTTCTTCTTGTTAGATCCACATGTTGTTGTGAGATCTTGTTATTGCTCATTCTTGTAGATCCACATGTTGTGAGATCTTGTATTACAGATCCATGAGATCATGTTGTATTGTTGATCCATAGGAATCTAGCTTGGTAGAGGAAGTTGTCTTCATGTTTGCAGTTTGATGTATTGATGGAGGAGAGACTTACTTCTTGGTGCATGGTTATGGTTTCACATTGGTAGATCTTTCTAGAGGTCTTGTTTGTAGATTCACAATGCAGTGAGAGATTGGTTGAAAAGTGGAAGATGTAGGGTAACTTCAAGTATGTGAGATCTGGTTATTTTTAGAGGCACGGTTATAGTGCACTCAGGTAGATTCGGTTAGAGATCTGTAGGAGACACAAATGGTGGTATGGAGGAATGGTTTAGTGTACTCAAGAAAATCCGGTTGGAGATCTGGGAGGAAGAGATACTCTTCTATAGATACATGTACTCTTATGCAAAAGATTTGGTTTATAATCTCTTGTTATATATATTATGAGATCTCTATATTTGGTGCACATAGTTGGGTAACCAAGGTTATTGTTATGTGGTGTACTTTTGTTAGGATCATTCTTGTTTATACTTCCACTACTATTTTTTGTTATTAGATCCATATTTGCATGTTTTGGATTTGATATTCTATAGTTGCAAATGTTTCCGCATATTCCCCAAAAATTGATATCAGATAAATGGCTTTAGTTTTTCATAACTAGGTCATTTCAGAGGGGTTTACCTCATAGTTTTTTTAGTGGTTATTACTAACATGTATGAGAGCAATGTTTGTTTTTCCTGATGTGAAAATCACAGGAAGATATTGAATCTCAAGTGGGATCTGGAAGAGTAAGGTTGTTGGAAATCAGAGTGACCATCATTAAGTGGCAACCAGTTTGGCAGGGTGAGACCGTGTCAGTTATCAGGACATAGTCAGTTACATGGTGACCATGGTCGGTTATTAAGAAGCCTAGTTATAAACAGAACATACATAGGTCTAAATAAATGAAGAGATACATAGAATGTATCTTGTTTATTAAGGTGTGCCTGGTTCTTAGAGGCACAAGCATGGTATTGAGATTGCATATCTAGTTATTGAGATATGGTTTTATCTTGGTTTTACAATGCTTTGTGTTTTAATAGCACATGCATGGTTTTGGATTGCAGATCTAGACAGAGAATGAATTTAAGGAGTAGGTATGCATCCTTGGTGCAATTAGATTTTATGGGCTTCATTAGAGAGGCAAGGGTATAGTAGCATAGAACGAAGATGGGGCTTCCATCAATGAAGCATTTTCTTCAGTTGAAGATGTGATTGAGTATCTTGGTGCTGGTAAGGTGATATATTTCATCTTGATGCAATTTATTACATGGTTTATTATTGTAGTGTTTTTGTATGATTCGGATGCTTCTTGAAATTATTAGCTCAGCTCAACTACCGGCTTCCGTCGAAGTAGGCACCTAGTGTGGTGTTAATTATGCCAAATTGTGTGGCGTTGGGTTTTTTCCAATAGCATCGACATCGATCTAATAACTGAGGTTGGTCATAGAGGAATCGGTATCATTCTGCTAACCATGGTCAGTTAGGGGATGACCGTGGTCGGTCTCTATGGTAACTTATTTGTACAAGGTTTTTTGTAGCAGGAGAGGGAATATGGTTTTTTGTCCTGGTTTAGAGGATCAAGTTTCTTGCATAGAGTGAACATGGCATAAGATGGTATAGATAACTTCATGGTTTATACCAGAAAGAGGATGGAGTTTGCTCGGTTACTCCATTGATACTTTGAGTCAGGTATCTCTAGATATGATTCATGTTTTATTTCTTTCGATTGGAGTAACTGATATTATGTTTAGATAGTGTGCACCTATTTACACCATGGTTTTTTGGTGTTGTTTGAATTTTATTTCCCAATTGTGTGGAATCTTGAGGACAAGGGTTTCTAGTCTAAGGATGAAATCCTCAATGAAAATTCATGATTAGACACTAGTTTCAGGTAACGAGAGATGTTGAGTACATGTATGGATGGAAAGAAGGTGATTCACCTACTTCACAAGAAGTCTAAACTTTTGAGATGTAGAAGTATTCTCAGAGAAGAAAGGGAATCAATTTTATAGTCCTTTCATCTGGTTTTATTTCTCATATGATATATTAGCTTTTGAGCTTGGTGTTAGAGGCAGTGCAAGGGATTTTGTGTTCAGTGGGAGCAAGCCATGGTTGTTGGAATTACAGGATTAGATACATGATGCACATGCATAGTGAGAGGAGATTGTTACTATTCAAAGTGGCAGGAGGCACAAGTTGATTTTGGATGGCAGTCACGTATTTGCAGGTATTTTGAGTTTATTACTTTGTGATGTCACTTCAAGTTTATTTTGTGGTGCCTAGATATTCCTTAAGGACTGACATTTGATTGTTTATTCAGCTAGGCTTTAGATGATAGAGCAATTGTTAAGAGTTTGAAGGGTGAAAAAGGAGAAAATATTTGTCAGTTACAGAGACTAGTGTCGGTTAGGGCTAACTGTGGTCAGACATCCATGGTAAAGGTGGCCATCGAGGACCATGGTTAGAGAAACTGTGGTCCGTTTGGTCACAGGTTTGACAGCAATGTTTATTTACCATTTTTAGATGGTGCCCTTGTTTTACTTTCATCTTGGTTAATTGTGCAGAGTATGTTGATGACATGTTTTCTGTTATTTGCACTTGGTATTAGTGGCATGGTTTAGCATGGATGTTTATTAATGACATTGATGAGCACAAGATTCATATTCGGCTTTGGAGTTAGTTGGTGGCAGACTTGGAGGTTCCGGAGATCCTGGTAATATGGATGGATGTACATGGTGAGTTTGTACATGTGGATAGATTTAGTTTTGTGAGTCTATGATGATGTAGATGTTTGATTTGCACATGGATGCCTTGAGCATGAGTAGGGGATGTTTGTATTTCCTCTTGATTACTATGTTACTCCATGGGAGATGTTATCCATAGATGATTGTCTTAGACATGGTTAGTTGTTTGTACAAGGTTTGGATTTGTAGATTACAGTGTTTGGATTCTTTGAGTTTTGCAGGTGTTTTTGGATTGATCACCCATTTGTTGTATGTAGAACTCATTTGGGTTGTCTTTACCCAAGATCTTGTTTATTTCTCACACTTATTCCATTTTGACTTGTCTTTGGTCAGTTGCATTGATAGTAGCATGAAGACATGGATATATGGTTGGAGAACATGGTTGATTTTATAAGTATGGCTATGGTTGTAGTTGAAGCTTAGTATTTCAATTTGAGTGGGATCTCTTGTAGGTATGTTAGTCATGGTGGATTAGTTACATGAGAGGCTTGGAGTTATGATTTAGTGGGAGCTTGATGTATGGATAGCTCGTGTATCATGGATCATGAGTAGCTTCGTGCAGGTATATGGTATGTCAAGGGTTTGTTATCTTCTTGGTTTTAGAATATCGTTTGACTCTTCTTGGTTTTATTGACGAGAGAATTGTTGATGAAATGAATAGATGGACTTCATGGTGTGTAAAGGACGATGATGTATAGGTACATGTATAAAGGTTCAACAATTTATCTCCAAGTGGGAGATTGCTAGGTTGTGGAGCTAAATAGCTGCACAGATTGGAGCATGCATTACAATGTGACTGGGTTACACAATGATCGGCGTCGGTCAGACATTGACTGGCACCGGTCAGACATTGGTCAGGAATTGGTCAGACAACTGGCCATCGGTCAAGTAGTAACTTACATCAGTTACCTGTGTGGGAGTGTTTTATTTATAAGTCAAATCTAGGATTTAAAGCAAATCTATTAGATGTAATTACATGGCTATTGTTCCCCTAAGTTTGTCTAAGCTTATATAAGCTAGAAAACTAGGGTTAGAGGTGTTAGATGAGAAGAAGAAGAACAATCCTTGGTTAAAAGGATGAAGAAGAAGAAGAAGAAGAAGAATCAGATTGCATGAAGACAAGAGCTTTCATAGAGAGAAGTTGAACAGAAGGAAAGTGCAGGTACACTATTGGTGAGAAGATGGTATTATCTTCTATTGTATTTCCTTTGTATTATTTAGTCTCATGTAATGGCTTGCATAGTATGCAAATAACTTAGTGTTTCTTCTTGTTAGATCCACATGCTATTGTGAGATATTTTTATTGCTCATTCTTATAGATCCACAAGTTGTGAGATCTTTTATTACAGATCCATGAGATCATGATGTATTGTTGATCCATAGGAATCTAGTATTGTAGAGGAAGTTGTCTTCATATTTACACATGGGTTGATGTAGTGATGGAGGAGAGACTTACTTCTTGGTGCTATGGTTACAGTTGCACATTAGTAGACCCTTCTAGAGGTCTTGTTTGCAAATTCACAATACAGTGAGAGCTTGTTTGCACAGTGGCAGATGCAGGGTAGCTTCAGGTATGTGAGATCTAGTGGTGTTTCAAAGGCACGGTTTTAGTGCACTCAGGTAGATCCAGGTTAGATATCTAGAGGATACATAGGTGGTGGTATGGAGGCACGTGTTTTAGTGTACTCAGGTAGATCCAGTTGGAGATCTGGGAGGAAGAGATACTCTTGTAGAGATACATGTACTCTTGTGTAGAAGAAATGGTTTGTAATCTCTTGTTATATTATATATATATATATATATATATATATATATATATATTATATGAGATCTCTATCTCTAGTGGACGATAGCCCACATTTGGTGAACCCACGGTACATTTTTTTTTATGTGAGTGTAATTTTGTGTGATTTGGATTATTCTAGTTTATACTTCCACTGCTATAGATTTTGTGGGGAATTGTTTAGATCCTGTGTGCATAATTTTGTTTGTTATTAAATCATAACACTATTCTGTAGTCCCATATTCCCAACAATATATTTGAGTATATTAATGTATTTTATATAAAAATGGTGCCTATTTAAATATTCGCAAGTATTTTATGGCTAAAGCCATGAAAAATGTCTAAATAAGCATTACATTTAAGCCCTTCTCAAGATTTTTTAACATTGTTTCACCAAATGCAACAAATAGTTATTCAACTCAATCAAGTCACCTCAGCCAACATATTCACGTCTCATGGAAAAATAAGAGCTTTACAACATGGTATGAAGATCCATCAAAGCGTAATAGGAAGTGTTTTTTTTTTATGTTATAGTTGATTGTGCCCTATTTGATATGTATGTAAAATTATGGAATAAGGTGTTAACAAGTTTTAAATGCCAAAATGGGAGCTTTAGTATATGGACACCAAATGTTTGACCAAAGTACAAAATGTGATATATTTTACTTGGAATATCATACTTGCATCTTGCATAATACATGGTCATCACTATGAGCCATTATGACTAATTCACCAAATTCAATGCACATATTCACATCCCGATTGATTCATCATTGTAAGGAAATGCATGTGGAAGGTATCAATCATTAGATCTTTTAATTTTTTCTTATTTCCATAAATCAATTGTTCCCTCCCAACCTCCATTAAAAATGTGTTCATCTTTCAAATCATAAACATATGCCATCTCCCAAATATCCTCCCCTAGTTGAAAAATTGTTATATAGATGTGTGTAAAATGGTCATGCCATGCACCAGGAACATGCACTCCCTCCCAAATATCTTCCCCTTAGGTAAACACCTAGAATGTATTTTTTTCAGCTTGTAAAATACATTTGCATCATTATGTAGTATTGATGTTGTTTCACCAATTGCAACTACCACATGTCAAATGTGATTATTTCACCTTTGCTAGCATACTCCTAGACTCTGCCAAAATAAGAGTGTTGAAACAAGGTATGGACACCTACCAAGGCATGTAAACTATTATCAGTTTTTGTAATTTTAATTTCCTTAATAGATATGTATCAAAATACCCTATAATTTTTCCAACAAATGCATTTGGAAACATAAAGATAGACCCCACAATGTTTTCCACAATCCTTCTAGCTTGTGTCATAATAGAAGCTTTAAAATAGTGCATGGATGTTTATTATATAATAATTGGAAGCTACTTGTTTTTTGTAATTCCAAGTGCCCTTTTATAAAGTTATACAAGTTGTGGAATCATGTTGAAGGTACGTGGACTATTTTACAAAATTATTTTACTAGATTCAACCTTGTTTTTTGTTTTGCTTATATGAAATTGTATAATTTTTATAAACATGGTTACATATAACTATATAATTCTTGCTCACTTTCCATCGATAAAGAGAATACTTATAGCTTACTCCCCACCTATGCCAACACATGGTATGTGCATTCATTAAAGCAAAATTGAGAAGGTACTTTTTAATGTGTTGTTGCAAATGCCTCAGTAAGTATGTATGTAAAATGTGGGAGCAATCACAAGCCATGTAATTTTTTCATGGTTTCCAATGATCACATAATTTGTACAAAATGGGTTTATAAAAAATTCCTTGCAAGTTATCTAGGAAATACAATCATATTTTTTTCTAGCATCCTTCCATCCTATACCAAAATGGGAGCTTTGGATCAGGACATGGACATTTATCAAATCATAATGGAAAGCTGTTTTTCGTTAAATATAGTTGTATATGTCATGGTAGACATGTATAGAACAAGTAGAATCATACACAAGATGCATAAAATTATTAACAAAATATTGTGTGATGATATGTGATCTTGTGGAATGTAATGAATGATTCTTTTACACAAGGACATCCATCAAATCATGATTGAGAGTTGATATTAGGTAGTATGAATACTTGTGTGGAAATGTATATAAAATTGTAAGCATACACATGGTATAAAATATTTGATAAAATTACTTAAGGATATGTGGTCTCGTGGAATGTATTTCATTCATTTATTTTGTCGACATAAAAATATAATCACAAGATAACTTCAAATTGATATCACTTCTGGTGTAGTTTACAAATCATGTGCAATTGCTAGTATAAAATTGTATATCCATATAATGCTTTGGGGAACTTCGTTATAAAAAAAAAAGGAAATTGCTTAATGACATGATATTGAAACACGTGGATGGGAAAAATGATGCATTATATTGTGGGTCCAAAATGTTACACATGGATTTAGTTATATCAATGCAAAGGTCATTAAATCATTAGTAAATAAGTATGACGCCACTCACCATTAAACCATATCAAGTAAAATAATGGAAAATTACATAATGGATGCTTAATTTGAACTAACAATATAATAATTTATAAAAATAAAATGTGTCCCATTAATGGCCCTAATTCTTGAGTATTATTAACTAGCAACACCATCCATAGGTGTTTTTGAAATGTCGATAGGCATTGTTTGTATAGGAAGATCTCGTATGAAAGATGTAAACTCCCTCAACATGTTTTTTTTATAATATGTAATCATATAATTTTGTCAAACCTTTTAACCTCTACATCAATTATAGTACTAAGAGTATTTCAAATAAAATTACAAGGATACCATATTCTGTGGAAAATCTAATGTTTGAATCTCATAAACCTTAGTGATAATTATTTAGGTTCCATTCACAACCCTAGCTATTAAACTATAACTCACAGGATACACAATAGTAACCAATAATGTTGGAAAGAAACAAAAATGAGATTAAACCCCATTTATTTATCTTCAAAATTGAGATGTAAGTATTAATAATAGTAGTCACTTGGTATAAAACTATAGGTGTAGAAAAAATAGGATATTAATGACACTATATGCTAGAGCTTTAGCCTTTTTAGAGGCTGCATTGTTTGCGACATGCAAATTAAAAAAATGGAAACCCATATATATTGCTACCATATTTTACATGCAGATAGTTTTCCTTAGAAAATGGATAAATTTTGTAGTGCCCATTTGATCATTACTATCAAGCACAAGAGGATACACGAGGGTGTTGGTACTCCTACCATTATTGATGATCCCTTTTGTACAAATTTGGTTTGTTTATATCCCACACAGACACAACTTCATCATTTCATGTAAAATATTCTAACAAATGATTTTGGATCCTCTCTTGAATTCTTCCACAAAGGAATTACACCATTTAGGATACACTTCTAAGAATAAGATCTATATTATTTATGTTAGGCCATCCATGTGTATGATGTTATTCGTCAACCTCAACTTTTTTGGTCAATCCTTGCATTGGCCAGCATGTTATCACTTCAAATAAATTCAAAACCAATACATTGATATAATGAGAATTCATAAATTCTCCAATAATATGAATTTATTTTTTATTCTATTTTTAACACACATAAATGTATTAATTTGCATAAAAACATTAAATTTTATAACTAAAATTTTATTGTTGTGCTCAAATCATTTTAGTCCATATATTCATACAATGATGGTAGTGTGAAAATGTTACGCCCTTAGTCCTATAGCTTATATTGGATATGTAGTGTCGACTTGTGGATTAAATTAACTCTCTTCTTGTCATATGTTATTCATTTATGGTTTCATATGTTTACTAGGTCAGCCTTGGTGTTGGCCATATCATAGGAATGGTATATATACCTTTGGTAGTAAGGAGTAGTTAATCATCATATTGAGCATTTGAGTCTTATTGTATGGTTTGGAGGTTTCTCCCTCAAAGTGGCTAAGCTATTTTATTTGCATATTATGATAATTTATCTACAGTATTGTATTATTTGGTATTCTATTGTTGTTGATATTCATATTTATCTAAGTAATTTCACTACAAGTGGTATCAGAGCTTGATCTCGGCCAAAATTTGTCAAAACCCTAATTGTGAAGGTTTGGCTATATCTCACAAATGGTAGTGAATTTTTCTGAATTTTTTTAATGGTGTTGTGAAATAAGTCAAGTAATATCCTCTCCAAATTTCAAACATTTTGGAATTGTTTTACAAAGTTAAATCAGTTTTAGTTTTTTTTTCATAAATTGGCTTCCTAGAGTGCAAATTCGGGAATATTTTCAAGTTTCTTATATTTTTAGAAAGCTTTCCAAAAATTAGCTAGGGTTTTTTCTCTATGTTTTCATATATTAAGAAAATAAATTTACAAAACCCCAAACCCTATATTTTTTCTCTAATCCTTGTATCCCAAGACCCAAACCCCACATCATGGCCGGTAGATCAACTCGAGGCCAAGGGAAATGTTAAGAAACTCTAAGAATGAATCCAAATAAGGAAGATATGGATTTGGAATCTTCAGATTCTGGAATATCTGAGGTATTTAATCATCTCCAAGAAAGGGATAATAATATGGTGAGTAAGAAAGACATGAACAATGAGCTTCATCTACTAAAAGCTAACCTTAAGGATCAAATGAAGATGGGGTTTGAATCATTATGGAAGGAGATTATGCTCTCTCTTTCAAGCATTAATAATAGTATGAATTCCCATTCTAGTCACATGGGTTCATCAAGCAATGCACACACAAATCTAAATCACACCAACCAAGGAGGATCCTTTACACATTTTCGTGGATATTCTAACCAATGGTGTGGCATTATTCCAAAAGTGGAAATGTGTAAGTTTGATGGAAAGGATCCACTCAATTGGATTAAACAAATGAAGATTTTATTTGATCTACATCAGATACCATCGAGATAAAAGGTGACCATGACATCGTTGTATCTTGAACCTAACCAATTCATCTGGTGTCCATGGTTATGTGATTAAAGGAAGAAGAATGGTCTCAGTGTCACTCGGAAATTTTTTACCAAAGATCTGTAATTGCACTATAGTTTTAGTGTGTCATATAATTACTTCAACCAATTAGAAATTTTATGATAAACATGATCACTCAAGAATTTTTTTCATCAGTTCCCAAACTTATTCTTGTGTGTAGAGGCTATTACAAAAGGGAATTTTAATGACATATTTCTTGGGGGTATGAAGGACCACATTGAGCATGGGGTGTGTATGTTTAATCTAATTAAGGTTTATATTTCTATTATCATGGCACATAGGGAAAAGTAAAATTTTCTCTCCAACAGAAGGAAAAATTTCACTAACATAAAAGATCGTAACACCTTTCCACCATCATACCCTTGGCCACTTTGATTGACACCTCAAAAAATTAAAGAAAAAAGAGAAAAATGGTTGTTTTTTAATTGTGATAGAAAATATGGACTGGGTCATAAATGTGTTGAGAAGAAATTATTTTACATTGAAGGGACTGGTGAGGAGGAAGAAGATGAGGAAACATCAAGTGATGAAGTGGAGAAACTAGAGCAAGACTATGAAGAACCCCAGTCAACTATATCATACCATTCTCTATCTTGTATAAGCACTCCACAAACCCTTCAAGTTGTGGGTTACCTTAAGAAGTAAAAGATGACGGTATCCATTGATTTGGGGAGCATTTCGCACTACATTCTAGTAAATTAGCACAACATAGTCAAGTGTGTTGGCACCTCCCTTAGACATAGTTCTAAGTGCTCACCCAAATAACATGTAACTCCTTTCATTCCCTTCTAGGATGGAAATTAAGACATGGTTCCTGCAAACATGGTTATCATAACATGCAATATATTCCATATGAAGATTATGAGTCATTACAGTATGCACAAGACAATTGTTCATCAAGGGAGATTGTATTCATTCATCAACATATACAATTAATATTAGTATCTGGATACCAAGGACACCACGTTTATCCTTTCATACTTTGGAAATCCATAGTAAATTATCCATTACAAACACATGACAAGCTCATACACTTGTATATGACTCAAACACTTAACAACATATTCTCACTTATACGCACACTGACCTACTCAAACACGCTTACATTCACATATGTGCAATTACATTCTCTTACACACACTTACAATCATTTCTTTACATGGACATCTACACACATATATATGGGGTGGTAACTTTGCCTTCACTGTGTACATGTTTAACTTAGTATACTCTATACATAGCTTTCATGCTTGCGCTTTCATATAATTAGGCGTCATCTTTTGGTTCTCCATAAGTGGCCTAATGTGTGCTATAAATAGCCTCTTCTTCACTCCAGTTGCATGTGCTATAAGTAGATATATCCCCACACTATAAATATCTTGCTTTAGTTTCCACGCCATGTTATACTTGTCTTTCTTTTTCCATGCATAACCTATATTTATCATAACTCCTGCATGTGTCTTATCAATACTTATATTTTTGGCTTGTCTTAGCAAATAAGCCATCTTCTACATGTCCTATTTTTAGCATTTCTCATACATTTGGCTAATTCATGAGTCTATTGTCTATGTGCACAACCTTTCATGTTTCTTTTCCTCATACCTCTGTGTGTACCTTTACGCACTTCTTTTACTTGTGAAAATTTTACTTTCATGCTTCTGCATGCATCTTCACACATCCTTCTACCTTTGTGCATGTCTTCATGCTTAGTCGTTTCTTCATTCCAACAAAGCACACATAATTTCATCAATAATAAACTACCAACAAGGCTAAATTATTTCATCTACCCAACACATGAATTTAAATTAATAATTGCATATGGTGGTACAGTCCAATGTTACAGGGCATTCCATAAAATAAAAATTATGAGAGGTGACTATACAATGGAATCCACTATGTTCACTATTCCCATGGGTGGAGATGATATTTTCTTAGTTGTTTAATGGATCACAAATTTTGGCACCATAGAGCTAAATTTCCAGAAGTTGTTCATGCACTTTCATTTTGAGGGAAGATAGTTTGAACTTAGATGACTACAAGCAAAAACTCCTTGGGTGGTTAGTTCTCATGAAATGCATAAGATTCTTAAATGGGGGGTTGAAGGATTTGTAGCATGGAATTTCTCCATGGAAGTTCAACCATCAATTACGGTAGTCCCTAATATTCATAAGGTTATTGATAAAAATGCAGTTATCTTTAAATATTCTAAAGGATTTCCCCTGAAAGAGATCATGATCATGTCAATCATTTAATTCCAGGGAACTAACCCCCCAACATCATGCCTTATAGATACCCATATGTGTAAAAGAGTGAGATTGAGAAGATATTTGAGGAAATGTTGGAAATGGGTATTATTTTTCATAATCAGAGTGTTTATTGTACTCCAGTGGTGATGGTGTGTCAAAAGTATGGAAGGTCGTGTGTGTGTCCAAACTAAAAAGAAATTAACAATTACACTATCAAAGATAAGTTTCTTATTCATGTCATTGATGATTTTTCAGATGAGTTGCATGGTGCAGCTTATTCTAAAAAACTAGATCTTCATTTTGGATACCACAAAATTAGAGTAAAGGAGTATATTCATAAGACAACCTTGAGAACTCAACAAGGGCATTATGAATTTCTAGTGATGACTTTTGGTCTTACGAATGCACTATCCACATTTTAGAGTTTGATGATATGGTCATCTACATAAAATCATGGGAGAAACATTTACATCATGTAAATATAGTCTTGAAATCCTTCGAGAAACATCAACTATATGCCAAGCCTTTAAAGTGTTTTTTAGGGTACAAGAAGTGGAATAATTGGGCCATATTATCTCTCATGAAGGTGTTAAGGTGGAGCCTCACAAGATCAAGGCCATGGTGGAATGGGAAATTCCAAAAACCCTTCATATTTTGTGAGGTTTCTTAGGTCTCATAGGATACTATCGCATATGTGTAAAAAACTACGGTATTATAGCATAGCAACACCACTCACAAAATTATTGAACAAACACTCCTTTCGTTAGAATGAATAATATTTTAGGGCATTTGAAAAATTTAAAACGATGATGTGCACCACCCTAGTATTGAAAACCCCAGATTTCTCTAAGACCTTCATCGTTGAATGTGATGCTTTAGGAAATGGGATTGGGGTTGTACTAATGTAAGAATGACATCCCATAGTATTTGAGAGTAGGAAACTAAAATGAAACAAGTGAAATACTCATGCAAGAATGACATCCTATAGAATTTGAGAGTAGGCAACTACAAGGTAATAATTTGTTAAAACCCACCTATGAAAAGGAAATGATGGCAATCTTAAATGTAGTTAAACAATGGAGACCATGCTTGATGGGTAGACACTTCAACATAAAAACTGATCATGATAGTTTGAAATATAACTTGGAGAAACATTTATATTCAGAAGAGCAATAAAAATGGGTCACAAAGATGGCGGGTTATGAATTTGAGATTATTTATAAGAAAGGGAAGGAAAATGTGGTCGTTAATGCATTATCTAGGAAGGATGAGATGACAAAAGAATTGTTATGTGCCATCTCTATACTAAAGGTAGATTGGGTAGATCAAGTAAGGGAAGAATGAGAGATGTTATGATCCTCATGTGTGGAAATCACTAATGCCTCGAGGTTTTGGTGTAACAGTTTGCTACATTTGGTATCAGAGCTACCACCCAGGTTCAAGTCCTGACATGGGTGGTTACGTTGGAATTGCAATTTTCACCTGGGGCTCATATAGGGAAAGGCATGGTCCCACTATACGGGCGTAAATATATCCCAGGGTCTAGGCTATGGAAGCTTAGTGGGATGTTATGATTCTCATGTGTGGCTTTCACTAATGCCTTGAGGTTTTAGTGTAATGGTTCATTACACCTTGAAGTGCCTAAGTTATTTTATGTTCTATTGTTGTGAATTCGTGTGAAGCTTTCCAATTTCTTCTTATTTCTTCTGAAGGAATGTCTCAGAGTAATATTTTATCACATCCCTCAACAAATCACCAAGCATGAGCCAAGTTTGAATACCTCATCATTCCAACTCATTTACATACACAAAGATAAAACAGTCCATAAATCCTTCCACGCATGAGCTACTCACAGCTAGAGAAGGGAGGAAGTACAATTTCCATGCAACAGAGGCAAAGGAAGACCAAACATTATTTTATGCATCAAGGAAAAGTTGAATAATAAAAACCCATGCCAAAATCAGAATTGACAAAATAAATCTGTGTTGTTTTAATTGTTTTCTTTTACATAGTCAAAGATAAAGACCACGTGGGAGTAAGGAAGGAGAACAATCCAAAAAGTGACATTTTATTTTGTTTTGATGAGCATCTCCACATAGGAGTAAGAAAGAGTAACCACGCATAAGGTAGAAGTTTCCACACACTCCACCAAAGTCTACATGCAGTAGGGGTGTGAAATACAACAATTTTAACCATCATTTTCAATCCAGAAACACCATGTAGAGAGACAATTGTACCTTCCATGCACGGCCTGAAGGAAAGAACAAAAGGAAGAAGAGAGAAGCATTTTCCAATCATTTATTATGGCAGGCCACATATGAGGGGAGAGCATTCATTAGTTTCCATGCAAGGAGAAGAAAGCATCAAGTATCAATGCTAGGAAGGGGGAAACATCAGTTTGAATAAAAAAAATATATTCCTCCCACACATTCAACCAAAAGAACAGTCCAAAAGAAATTCCCACGTAGTCTACAAGGGAATCAAATAAACAATTCACACAAACAAAAACAATCTTCCCATGCAACCAAGGAAGGAGATTTTAATTATCAAAAAAGAATTCCCACGCTTGTAGGAAGGAAAAAACAAGTGAAGAAAATTAGAATTAAAAAAACATCTCTCACACAGCCAAAGGGAGTAAAATCCAGTGGTTGAAGAAGAGAAAGAAAAATACATGCAGTTTTATTTACAAGCTCCACGCATTCTGAAATCAAAGATAGTTGCCACACATTTGTATAGAAAAGAAATAGCATGCATCCCATGCATTGATCAGAATTCTGCAAGCAAGGAGAATTTTCTTCGGTGACTAAAATTTTAAAAAAATCATAATATTAAAATTGGTAGATTTTTATAAAAATAAATAAAATGTTGTCGTCAAAATCAAAATTCGAGCCTAGTCTCGGTGTGATGTATTAAAAAAATTGTAATCGGGACTGGTTATTATTACTATTATTATTATTATTATTATTAAAATAATAATAATAATAATAATAATAAAACAATTCATATTTTGTGTGCCTACATTAACAGGATTTCAGAGACTGAGACACGGCCCCATTTGTATTGTTTTACATGTCTGGATCATTGTTCTGTAAATTTCATAATGGCCGAAAAATCTAATAAATCTACATGAAGATCGAAGAAGCCAATGGAGAAATCAAATAATTCTACACTCAAATAGGAATTCCAAGGAATCATCCCTCCTAGTTCCATCAAGTCGGCATATGACAATATCACTAATACAAATTTGGGTCACATCAATGTGCAACAATTCTGCAATCGAGTGAAAGCTAAAGGCAAGACCATATTCTCATATAGGTTACCATAATGGTATACCCCAAGCACCAACATTTCCTATCTTGGTGTAGTGTCCAGAGCTGGTTATCACTTACGTAGAGCATTATGATCCTGAGAGACGAGGAATTTTTAAAGATAATCATGAGCATTTCCTCTTAATCACACCAGAGCACATTGAGGAATTACTCAGCATACTTGACTTCCCTGAGAATGCGGATATCACTCGACAGTCAGCACAAGAATTTTGGTATGAAGAACCCCTAAGGTGGAGCAAGATGGTTAATAACAACTGGTTAGTGACCAAGAGGCCTCGAATTGATTTTCTTCCTAAATAAATGTACCGCGCTAAGTTTTTGGAAGAAATCAGGGACATGATTACTCTCCTGAGTCAATTTTTTGATTTACCCTCTGCTAGAATTTTCCACCCATGGATGTATCAGTTTATCTATATCATCCTTTCCAAGAGAGAGTTAGTGGATTGTGCCACCATTAGTAGTGATACCCTTCACAAACAATTGATCGAAGTAAAGATGACTTGGATGCTTCTACATGACATCGTATTTGACTTACCTAGTGGTAAGAAGAAAGTTTTTTTGGGGACTCGAAAAAAGAGGAGTCATGGGTCCATCAAATAGTGTCTTCCATTACTATCCACAACTAATTTCAAAAATAGCTTTCACCATTTTAGAAGAGTCAATGATGCATTCACCTTCCACGTGATTCAGAACCTGAATCGGAATACAGAGGAAATATTTTCTAAAGAAGCCATGGATGTCATTTTCCAATGGGGAACCTAGTTTATCCAATTCTCATCCTTTTCATACATTTGCATAAGTGGCTATGCGGGTACTCCATGGAAACTTCCTAAGTACGTCAGTGACAAATGGGAATTGGTGGAGCTTGCACAAGAACTATTCTAAGTTCACTATCTTCTCTATGACAAGCATTGCTCATGTATTCATTTCCCAATCCAAATAGGGGAATACCAATGTCCAAATATCTTCAGTGCACAACTCATGGAAAAAGAGTTTTCCCTCATCACAATTCATCCATATGTGAAGAGATCCCAATTTGATATCAATGGATATATACAAAAGATGCTTGGAGCAAAGTATCAATATAACCCTACCATGGAATATTTTTGGGTTGCCTGTTCAGACGAGCATGAAGTAAGAAGACGAGATTTTTCTCACCTAACCCTTTCTCAGATCAAGGCCTTTCACATCAAGAACCCTCTAGATTCATTCATAAATGATGATGAAGATGTTATTGATCCTTCATATGATGCATTTGCTTTTACCTTGTTGCCTCGAATTGATTGGACCAAAAGAGATGAATTTTCTCTTGATAGAAAGAACCAATTGATCCTTGAAAGAATCATATCTTGGTACGAAAGAGAACTTACCAAGTTACAATCAAGTCAAGATCATACTTCAGGATCACAAAAATTTCCAACTCGAGGAGATCTCCATTCAACCAAATCCCCTTCTCAATCAACCTTTGTACCGTCCAATCATGAAATATCCCAACCAATTCCAACTCCAAATTTTTATTTTTTTTGAGTTTTTAGTGCATTGGCATTTCGTCAAACACTTGTCATGTCATCTCAATTTCTGATATTTTTGTTGTTTCTCTTTAATTGAAAGAACACGGCCAATAGAAAGTCCCACAAATGATTGTAGACAAACATAACTCCCACAATGCATAAACAATACAAGTCTAATTGGAAACGAAAGGATTTATTTATTTATTTATGGATTCCAAATACAATGAAATTCATCTCTAAATTGCATAGCCAAAAGTCCAGATTTGTGTGATAAAATGAATGGATATCAATGGTAATGAAATGATTAGAACTCTCACATGCGAAGGAGACAATAGTGGCTGCACCTATTACACAACTGCTGCTAACACCCCTCTCACTCCTCTAACTGTTGCGCTCTCCAAATGGGAAAAATGGCACCGCAATGATGGTAATAATATTCCTCTATGAGTAAACTGATAAACACGTGCTGCAATTAACTGTAAAACAATATCAAAATGATCTGATGTGAAGCAAAATGAAGACCTTGTTTGAATCTTCCTCCTTCGAATTGGGTTTCCATCCAATCCATAATCTCCAAGGGTTTCCGTCCTTCGAGAGTAATTAGCAGGAGCTGCTCTGAATTTTTTTTTTGTTCAAAATAATAAGTGTCCCGAGAAAATGGGGCAAATCCTCCTTTTATAACCTTTTCCGAGAATTTTCATTAAAAGAAAATATAATTAATAAATCACTTTATTAATTAATTACACCTTATAACTCCGAAAAGTGATTTATTTAATTAATTAATCATTCCTAGTGCCCAAGGTCACTGAATTAGCATCTCATCATTTAGAACTTCACATTCTCTTTCCAACGAGCTATAATACTGAGGTGCTCGCCAAGTAATTCGTACAAATATAAGCAACCTGGGTAAAATAATTAAAATAAGCCATTAATGATCCCAAAGTGTGGAAATTGTCAAACAGCACCGGAATCGGAAACAGACTGAGCAGAAGTGGTGCCGATGATGAATAATGAGAAATGAAGGCAGTTGGGTGACTTAATATAAATAGATACTCTCTCCAAGAATCTTGGAGAACACACCAGAGGTTGGAAATAACCTCGGAAAGTGCCAAGTGAGTCCTTAAGACCAACTGAACTCATTGCTAACATCAAATAATCCACCAGATTGTCGATAAAACCCTCACCTATTATGCACATCATCTCTTAAACAATGGGACTAGCTTACGAAGATGACAAATAAGCTACCCACCAAGTGTCCAAGGGTTAGGCCAGAAAGAGGGACATTACAGTCCTCCCTTCCCGAGATTGCTTGTCTACAAGCAATATCATATCTGCATACCAATCAAGTCTCGGATCCCAAATCAACCGAAACCTTTTGAATGGCTTCAAATGCACTGTGTTAAATTGCTCAAAGTCTGTAAAATAGAACTTGTGTAACTTACTCATAAAAAGTGCCACAATCCCCCTCAAGTATGCCCCCAATTTTCCATAATCTTCACCCTGGTCTTGTTGTCCCATGCTGATATGTAGTGAAAAATCCTCATAGATGTCTGCATGAGATGATTTTTTGTCCATAACTATCATAGACTTGGTTGTCATTTGATGGGGCAGCGTGTATTTGGCTGCTCTCATGGTGAATTTCTCCCCTTCATGATGGAAACTCAACTCCATAGCTTGCAAATCTTGGGTGAATTTTCCTAGTGAATGTAGACATTGCATACCAAGCACAACATGGTTATCCTTCAAGTCAATAACATAGAAGTCATCACAAAGTGTATACCCACCAAATAGAATGCTAACTTGGTTTACTTTCTTCTTGTAAGGGATAGTGAGACCTCCTGCTATAGTCACATCAAAGCCTTTAAAATTATAACAATGCTTACCTCTTTTGATCACCAAACCTTCATCCATGAAATTGTGTGTAGATCCACTATCAATAAGTGCCATGACTTTACACCTGAACATTGTACCTTCAAACATGAATGGATTATACCTTAGTGATCCTGAAAGATAAGTGAGTCTACCATCATTTTCAATGTTTGGCGCTCACTGCCCCTGTACATTTTCTGAAGTAGTATCATCATCCCCATCTGAAACAACCTCAATGAGATGTATTTTACCCTTTCTAATACACCTATGACCCAGTGCCCAAGGATCTTTGCAATGAAACCATAAGTTTTTCCTACGAAGTTCATTCCTCGATTCATGGTCCATCTTTGGTGTAGATTCTACCTTTGAAGAAGTGGTTGCTCATTTTCATGTTGTTCTGACTTTTCATTCTTGACATTTTTCTTTTGGGACTGAAATGGAGGAGTAGTGTCTAAATCTAATGTTGTCTGAATGGCCTCATGTAAAGTTCCAAGCTTAAGAGCCTTGAAAAACCCCCTCAATCTATCATGTAATCCCTCTATAAAGAGCATCACCACACGCCTTTCTGGCATCTCTAGAACCATCACTGCTATACGTTGAAATTCGTTGATGTATGAATCAACGTGTCCACTCTGTCAGAGTTGTGCCATGTCCTTATAATAAATCTCCACATCCTTGCGATCAAATATCGCAATCAACCTCTCGCTGAAATCCCTATATAAATGTAGAAGCTCATGACCCTGTGTAACTAACCCATGGTTCCACCAATCATAAGCCACCCCCTCAAGGTGCAATGTAGCAAACTGTATGGCCTCCTTCTCCCTCATGGGTTTGAGGGTAAGATAAGTGTCGAGCTTGTGAATCCGAGCCCTGGCACTGATCTTTCCACTACCATCAAAAGTGGAGAGGGTTACCTTATTGGTAACCTGCTGCAAATCCCTATTTTGTTGTGCTCTAGGCCTCTTATCCTATCCAACCCTCATGTTGTCTCTCCTCTGAGCACAATACTGTGGGAGGGGAAATACATCCCTCACATGCTGCAAAAAAATCCTCCACTCATCAATGACAGACATAATAGTATCTGGAAAAGTTGTTTCTTCTAGTCGTCCCTCAATCTCTGGTGGATCACCTCTAGGCAGGAAGTTAGGCTGCATAGGCCTATCAACAGTCTATGTAGGTCTCCTGTCACCTATATGAGTATCCCTCCACTCACAGCATGGCGATCCCCTAACACTTCCAATCTCTGAAGGTGATATGCTATGATCCCTATAACTACTGGCAACTGATACGGATCTGTCCCTCCTACCGTGCCTGTTCCATGACCTATCTAGTGCCAACCTATCCAAAGTAGTGCCCATGTGCTCCATGGTTTGTAATACCTACCTCTGCATGGCTACCATATTCTGAATAAAATTCCTAACTGGATCTGCATGTTCCTCTCGAGGAGGACTCTCAGGGCTCTCACCCAAATATTCCATTCTGTCACCTCCTACAATATCGGCTTCGAGTCATGCTCGTCTGCAGGTGTAGTATATGTGTGGACCGTCCTCTCTTTGATGCATTCAAAGCTTATTTCTATTTTAATACCATGTATGCATCCTTCCCACACATGCTGGGAGGATACACCGCTCTGATACCACTGAAATATCCCAACCAATTCCAACTCCAAATTTATTTATTTTTTGAGTTTTTAGTGCGTTGACATTTCGTCAAACACTTGTCATGTCGTCTCAATTTTTTCTATTTTTTTTGTTTCTCTTTAGTTGAAAGAACACGGCCAATAAAAAGTCCCACAAATGATTGTAGACAAACATAACTCCCACAAGGCATAAACAATACAAGTCTGATTGGAAACGAAAGGATTTATTTATTTATTTATGGATTCCAAATACAATGAAATTCATCTCTAAATTACATACCCGAAAGTCCAAATTTTTGTGATAAAATGAATGGATATCAATGGTAATGAAATGATCAGAACTCTCGCATTCGAAGGAGCCAATAGTGGCTGCACCTATTACACAATTGTTGCTAACACCCCTCTCACTCCTCTAACTGTTGCGCTCTCCAAATGGGAAAGATGGCGCCCCAATGATGGTAATAATATTCCTCTATGAGTAAATTGATAAACACACGTTGTAATTAACTGTAAAACAATATCAAAAATGATCTGATGTGAAGCACAATGAAGACCTTGTTTGAATCTTCCTCCTTCGAATTGGGTTTCCGTCCAATCCGTAATCTCCAAGGGTTTCTGTCCTTCGAGAGTAATTAGCAATAGCTGCTCTGAATTTGTTTTTTGTTCAAAATAATAAGTGTCCTGAGCAAATGGGCCAAATCCTCATTTTATAACCTTTTCTGAGAATTTTCATTAAAAGAAAATATAATTCATAAATCACTTTATTAATTAATTACACCTTATAACTCCAGAAAGTGATTTATTTAATTAATTAATCATTCCCGGTGCCCAAGGTCACTAAATTAGCATCTCTTCATTTAGAACTTCACATTCTCTTTCCAACGAGCTATAATAATGAGGTGCTCACCAAGTAATTCGTACAAATATAAGCAACCTGAGTAAAATAATTAAAATAAGCCATTAATACTCCCAAAGACGAAAATTGTCGAAAAGCACCGGAATCGAAAACTGACTGAGCAGAAGTGGTGTGGATGACGAATAATGAAAAATGAAGGTAGTTGGGTGACTTACTATAAATATATACTCTCTCCAAGAATCTTGGAGAACACACCAGAGGTCGGAAATAACCTTGGAAAGTGCCAAGTGAGTCCTTAAGACCAACTGAACTCATTGCTAACATCAAATAATCCACCAGATTGTCGATTAAACCCTTACCTACTATGCACATCATCTCGTAAACAATGGGACTAGCTTACGAAGATGAAAAATAAGCTACCCACCAAGTGTCCAAGGGTCATGCCGGAAAGAGGGACATTACAAATCATGTGTAACAAGCAAGAAAGGGGTGGTTTCAAAAATCCACTTCGCCAAATAATGTGTCATGAGGAGAAAAATCTAAGGGTCCTAGCCGTAGTGAAGGAAGAGAGCGTGTATTGCGATTTTCTACTTCAAGTAGAGATTCTTCTACTCACATTCTTAATATTTCTCAAAAGCTAGTGACAAATTATCCTTAGCCATGCCTTGCACAAGCATCCACTCAAGTGTAGGGGGTCCAAATATCGAACACTTTGGAACCTACAGTTCACGAAGAGATTTCCCAAAATCTCCCAAATGAGTGGGAGGCGGATATCGAGATTATTTCTCCTAAAATCAAGGTTGTGGAAAGGATTCTTGCAGAATCTCATGATATCGCGAACAATGAGAATGTTGCTTCGAGCTCTAGGATTTTGTATGCAGAAATAGTGAATGATACTTCTTTTTGAGTTGATTACGAAGTCAAGAAAAGGAAGAGGGTTGTCAAGGAAATTGACATTGATTTTGATGCCCTTCTCAAAATTTCAAATGATGTCATTCCCAAGAAGCCTAAAGTTCTTTCTCAAATAACGGTGGATAGTGACAGAAACAAATTTATGGATCTTGTCATACCACAAGTTGACAAAGAGCATGATGCCATGACATCTGTTGATTATGAAGTTTCCAGACTTGGACTTGGGGGGTCCAGATTGGAAAGTGACATGGCAATGGCTCGAGATTCAATTGATATCATGCTAAAGAGACTTGAACTATATAATTCTCAAAACTCTCATCTCAAAGCTGAAAAGAATCAATTGGTGGAGTATGTTCAACATCTGATAAATCCCATATCATCCATTTTCCCAGTACCTGATGCAGTGGCTGCCCCTGATGAAGAAACTCTCAATTTATCAAAAGAAATAAACACGTTGGGTTATTTCACTTAAAATTGGCTTTCAGATATGCTCATTTTAGGCCAAGGGATGATCAAAATAGTAGTTAAGATCCATGAAGATGTCAATGCGTATCTTGATCTAATTCTTTCTTTCAAGGAAAATTTTGTTTCTAACATATCAAATTTGTATGAGATATTGCCCAATCTATAGGAGATGATGAGTATGGAATCCTCAGTTTTAGCCATTAAAGGAATTCTCAAATTTGAACATCAAGGGACATGTTTTCTTTGGTGTCTACATCTCAAATCAAATAATATGCTTCTCAAGGATTCTATGATCCATTATGAGATCGTATGCAATGAAGCCTTCACTTCACTCGCCTTGATTCAAGAATTCATAGCTGAGATCCCTTACAACCTTGTAAATGAGCATAATCAAAGGTGTTCATCGGAACATGTGGAAGAGAAATTTTCACAAAGTTTCAAAGACATGTATACTCCCACCAATAATTTATCTTCAGCTTCAATGGAGCGTTGCATCAAATTAAAGAACTTGTTTGAGAACGCTCAATCAAAGATGGTTAATTTAAATGATATGCCAAGTAGGATTTTGGAATTGCAGGTATTTTGTGAGGCTATTCTTCGACCAAATGAACCTCTAGAAGAAGAAAATATGTTCGAAACATTGGGAAGGTTCAAATCCTTTCAATTGGTGAAAGCAGCAGATCCTAATTTCACCGATGGTTCAAGGAGATATTTTTCTTGCTATCTAACGAAGTGGGAGAGTCTATTTCTCATACGTTTGAGATAGGCAGACCCCATTTTAATGGATAAGGCAATGGTTATTATTGTATGTTTTAAAAATGGAATTTTAGGAAAAGGATGTTGTTATTGAGTTTGCTTTCGGAAAACTCTTGATGACTTAAGTGATTTCTATTTTTTAGTTACTTTTAATAAAGTTGAAAAACTCAAAGGTCACTTAAGTGCCCTATTTAATGTTCATGTAAAACCCTAACTACTTTATAACCAAATTTTGGGTTATAAAAGGAAGTAAGGGGCTCATTTGTAAGGGGTGACTTTGAGATAAGAGAAGAAAATACTTTTGTGTGCAAGATTTTTTTCAGGAAGAAACTTTGTGTTCTTTGTGAAGACATTTTGGAGTTAATGAAATACGAACTTTGTGTCTCATTCATTGTCTCTTGTAACATTTGATGTTCTTATGTTCATTAGATGTTAGATGTTTAAATATTGCATGTAAATATTGTCTTTGATCTTATTTTCAATGTTATTAAGTTGTTTTTCTTGTTCACAATGATCAATTACTTGCTCATGTGTGTTCCCTTTACTCATTCTCGTTTAATTGATGCAAACTCCATTTTATTTGTGTTAGGTATTTATTGTTCTTCTCCATGCAATATTAGGCTCTGATTTTACCTAACTCTTGCATGTTTCCTTTCATTCATTCCTTTCCATTCCTTTCCTTCATTCCATTCCATCTCCCTCATTCACTTTTCTTTCCATTTCTATACCAAAACACCCCCCACCTACAATTTTGAATGTACAGGTGTAACTATATTTTTGGTTTTCAATAAAGACAGCCTCACCTTCATTAAGGAGGGACTTCATTCCCACAATTTTGCATTTCATTTGCATGCGTGTAAATCCATAAGCTAATAGGTTCCTATTATGTTTGTTTGGTTTAATTTTGTAGGATCATATTCAGACTTATCTCATTTTAAAACATTCTTGGCCCAATATTTCAAAGCACTAATTACATAAGGTATATCATATCAGTATCCCCTATCCCATATCTGAGGTCAATTGCAAGTGACTTCCCAGGACTAACTGCAATGCACCATAAATAACATATAGTTGATGGCTTCTTATGGCTATGTTTTAAAAATAACTGGGGGCCTTCTGATATACCCTAGGATATGTGGAAGCTCAACTCCATATTCAGTGTTTTCTAATGGATTATGTATTATGGCATAACCCATCACTCTATAAAATCAAGTAAAATTGATTACCACTTTTCCCATAATGATATATTTTTGTGTGTTCAAAAACTACCAAAACACAATTTATACCCTAAAAGAAGAGCAAAAAATGGGAGGTTTGCGGGGGAAATGGTTAGTATTATCATTTATATCACCAATTTTTTATCACCAAGGTATTGTTAAGGGTGAGGTGAGATCTTATGGTGGACTATTACAGAAACACTAAACTGATATTACTAATATGGAATGTGCCTTAGAAATATCTCTCATACCAAATGTAATAAACTGATTACATCAAATTAAGCCAACAAAAAAATATAAAGGAAATATGTTACAAAAATGAAATAGATATAAATTAATTGTATTAAAAGATCATATTTGCATTATAATACCACAAGCCACTTTGAGGGGGCGAGCTCAATACAATAAAATTCATGGATGCTTTATAATAGTATGTGCATCACATTTAAACTAGTTATAATCAAGTTAACTACTACTTTCCATGCAAGTGGTATTATTCTTAGTAGCTTAATGGATGACTTACAAAGCATATGTGTCCATATCCTTCACTATAAAAAATATAATAAAGATAAAGTTTAGGATGAAGGGGTCCTAACAAGGCGATATTTCCTAGAACCTCCTTAATGTCTATGACACATTCACAAACACTTCAATGTTTCTATTTTTTTATTTTTATAATTGGTTTAAATTAAATATTATACTCTGCGTGAGTATGGAATCAGGTCAAGAATTTTTGTTTTAACTTAGGGAACGAGTAAACATATATTGGAGGTAAGGAAAAGAACTAATATTGGGCATTACCAAATAAGGGTTTTGGAAGGGCTTTAAGTAATACAACAATGTTATTACCATGTGTGAAGGAAACAAACAAACTCTTTTATATGTGTGTTAATATCACTTATCAGTTCAAATAAGAGTAAAGTAGCCATAAGAAAATATGATGGATAAGGAATACATTATATTATAAGATGTAAGGGTGGTTATCAATGTGATCATTCCATTTATTTAAAAAGGATGTTAATACACTCCCTAGCTCATCCAAGGTTATACTAACCTAGTGAAAGATCTTATCTTTTCATTTCTTAGTTTATGTAACTAGGCATTTTAATAGCAACATATAGTGAATCCATGTGACTTCATCTTAGTATTTTAGATAAATGGGAGGTAAATTCTTGAACCTGGAAGAATATAATATATTTTACAATAATGATGATTTAGAACTATAATAAATTATTTAAACATTCATAAATTATGCTACTCTTGCATATATTAATAGTTTTGCAAAGATAATTAATGAAAGTACAAATAGAGTTTAGAGTTAGAGAAATTAACTATTATACCAATCTAAAATGGTGTCACAAAGTCCTCAAAATGTGCATATGATTTTATCATGGTGTCATCAAGCCATTTGTAAATTATCAAGAACTAAGAATGAGCATATGATGAGTTATTGGATGCCTGGATACCTTTTTTTGCCAAATTTTTCCCCTATATATATGGACATCTCCTCTACACCTGCACGTTGGATCTAAGCTATGGGATATGGGTTACCTATCTCTAGAGGTCTTATTTATGTTCTTATTTTTTTCCATTGATGTGGTGTTTTGAAATATATCTTCTCCTTTCTTGTCACTATGAAAAGGTATTAGTAATGATTAGGTTGGACTGTCTCGCCACACTCCCACTGATGTGATGAGAATTGCACTACATACCACTATTTCAAGGTCAATCCACATGTGTTTATCCTAACCCTTTGAAGAGAATCATGTGATATAAAATAAAACAATATAATATCAATCCCTTGATCCAGCACTCGCATTTGGAAACATGTACTTGATAATTCAAGTTTACTCGTGGATGATCTAGGGAAGCAATATAAATATATTTAGAATTTTAATAGTTTTTGTGATAATTTTTTAAGGAATTGGCTGCTTTAATTATTTGTCTCTTTTCCTTCTTAGAGTAGGTGAAATAAAGGATCCATAGATGCCCCTAATAGCTTAGGGTGGATGTGTTTATATATGGGACCATTTTAATGATTTCCTACTAAACTAACCCAAAATTACCACCTAGGCCAACAAAGTTATGCATTTGAAAATATGACCATTTGAATTATAAAGGATAGGTTCGTAACAAGTGATAGGTTCGTGGTGAAAATTTTTGAGACCCATTAACCTACCCAATATTTTTAAGGAATAATTTATGAGACAAGTATAAGTTTGCATATGAGTTTTGTAGAATGTGCAGTGATTTTGGATAATATAAGTTAGATAATAGTTGAGGTGTGGTGGAATTAGGGAATATGAAAAAGTAGGTCGGTGATTTAATTGGCCATTTGTGTATAAATGAGGCTTTTTGTCAATATAAGTGTCAAATATCATATTTCTATGTTCTCAAACTAGATTTTGGGTACTACACTTATAAAACCAAAGGAAGTAGTCTAATGAAGCTTTGAATTTCAATTCATTTTCCATACTTTATTAAATTATATATATATAATTATATATATATATATTGGATTTTTTGAATTAGATTTTTTAGAAAATTGGTTACGTTTTATTGTTTGAAAGAACTAGATACAAACCCTTATTAAATTTGATTATTGTGGATTTGGATGTTATGTTGCATTTGAGGCAATGCAATATTTTTCAAATATTGATCTTACTACACCATTCTACATTGATATTAATATTGATGTGTTTTCATCGTCTGTGATTTCAGATGCCCAATATACCCCAAAATCTCATAAGTTTGAGTGGTTAACGTAGTCCTAACATGTCTGTTATAGAATAATTTCCAATGTTAAATTCCCATGAATATTTGTTATAGTTCTTGTAGGGTCTTCTGGAGTGCATTATCAAAAGAATCAAGGTGATAAGAAGCACATAATCCTATCAATTTTTGAATTTTTATTATCAATATCATGTGCCCAAGATTATCAAAATTGTATATACCTTGAACTCCATAAATCCCACATGCCTCAACTAGGCATTTAGAAGTAACTAATGAGTTCATTCTCAATATAGTACTCATCTTTGGAAACACTTTTGAAACACCCGCTTATAATATCTAAATGATGTGAGTGGTCTCTTTATAGAAACATATGCTCATCATATGTAAACAACTTAGGTACTCTTTTGATTATAGTATACTAACATTGTGTATCAAAATAACCATTGTTTGAAGAATATTTCTCAAATGATGTTAGGTTACATTTACCAAGATAAAATGTTTTCCCTTAAACCTAATTAACTTATGAATTAGAAAATTGGATTATTTTGGATCTCATGTGGATTGATTTCCAACATCAATGAACTAGGGATATAAACAAGCTTAAAAAACACAATCCATAATTTTATGATTAAATGTACAAGAATTACAATGGGCACTAACTTACATAGATTTTCCATAATTTGAAATTGTACATTAAAAAAAAACACTCATTTTAGCACATGCTTTTACTATTCATTAAAAATATATAAAACAATTTTAACAATAAAATGCATACGTGTGTGTGTGTGTGTGTGTGTGTGTGTGTGTGTGTGTGTTATATTAATTGGGATAAAGTGAAGCTTCATATGGAATGTTAATTTCAAATTTAATTTTCCTTTAATTTTAATTTAAAATTTATTTTAATTTTCATTGTAAGATGATAAATGTATTGAGGAAAAGAACTATTATAATATTAGATATTGATAAATTTAGATATTTTTAATCGTAAAATGTAAAAAAGGGGTATTTTAAGTTATTACAACTAAACTATCATGGATTCACGTCCTATCTCACAACAATTCCTGAAATAAAACTTTTTTAAATTTTTAAATTTTTAGTTATAATAATAAAATAAATGTTTTTTTTTTTTTTGATTGGTAAACGCTTTTGACCGGAGCTATGAACCGGTGGGGAGAGGGACCCCAACCCTACAAATACGGAGGAAGGAAGAAGGAGAATGAGAAGACGATGGGAAGAGAAGGAGAAGAACTGAAGCAAAGAAGGAAGAACGAACAAAGACAAAGGAAACTCCTACGAAACGAAGGACCCAGAGTTGCCGCTACCGGCCCGAGGGGTGACCTGCCCGTGAGGAAGCCGCCTGAAGCAGGAAGTTGAAGGCTTGAAGTGCACGATCTTTGAGAGCATTCAGTTGATCCACAGTTGAATGAAGAGGAAACAGGGCCGCATCAATGTCCACTGCAGGCAGGAAGCGCTGGTCCAGAGAAGGATGGAAATTTTGGGCAAACGTAACCAGGTCTCGGTATTGACCGCTGAGCCAGCGGATATCTCTGCCTGAACCGATAGCGAGCTCATCCACTTCTTCAACCCAAAGAAGTGGGTCAGGAAGTGAGAACTCCGTGAGCTGGTCGTGAAGACCCACGCAATGCACAGCATAGATAAGATCAGAAGCAACGAATTCCACATCCGCAATGATAGGATGAAGCAGAATGCAGAAGGACACGAAAGCAGACGCGACATCAGAGTCGGTGCACGGGCGACGGGCGTTGAAACGAAACGAATCTCCAAGAATTGCTTCTATGGCTTCAGCCTCGGCATTGGATGAATACTTGAAGATCATGGCTAAACGCCTCCTGTCGATGGCCGACATGTCTGTGATTTCTCGGAACTGTCCTCGCAGAGCCACAAAAGGAAAACCCACGAAGGCCATGGCGCAAGCAAGAAACATACGAATGCAAGGAAAGACACGCCATGCAGACAGCAGAGCAGGCTAAAATAGAATGGGAAGAAGGAGCAGTCCCGAGGGAAGCCTGGCAAGAAACGCGGGAGGAGACGAGAGCCAGAGAAGCGTGTGGGGGAACAATGATGGATGGGAAGGACGCCGCCAAAAGAAGGCCATGGCGCAAGCAAGAAACATGCGAATGCAAGGAAAGACACGCCATGCGGACGGCAGAGCAGGCTAAAATAGAAAGGGAAGAAGGAGCAGTCCCGAGGGAAGCCTGGCAAGAAACGCGGGAGGAGATGAGAGCCAGAGAAGCGTGTGGGGGAACAGCGAGGGAGAGGAAGGACGCCGCCGAAAGAAGAGATGGGGAGGGAAGAGACCGTCTCGCGGGGGAGCTGCTAAACGCAGTGGAAGCGCGTGTGTGTGAGACTTAGCTGCGACAGTTGCTCCGATCGAGGGAAAGGATAGAAGGAAGACCAGGCCACAAGTGACCGTCGCTGGAGGAAAGTAAGGCGGAAGGATTGTCGATGGCGTAATTGGCCAGGAAATCAGCTGCCTTATTCGCTTCTCTGTACTTGTGAGATATGTTCCAGGAAAGAAGTTTTCCAAGCCAATAATGAATAGAAGGAAGGAATAAGTTCATTTTCCACGATTGGGAAGAACCACTGGAAACAGCAGAAATGAGGATTTGAGAATCCCCTTCGATACATAAGGTCTGTACAGCCAAGATGGACCGCAAACTTGAACCCTTCCAGAAGAGCCTGTGCTTCAGTAGAGTTACTATGTGCCGTCTTGTAACGGGAAGGAGCCCGCATGGATGAGGAGACCACGATCGTCCCTGAGGATGCAACCAGGCCCCAGATAGGACCAAGATTACCTCTGGAAGCCCCATCGAAGTTTAGTTTCCAAAGCCCCTCTGGGAGGGGGGACGCCATCTAGTGTTCTTCTTGAGCAGCACATCTTTTCAATTTGTGAGAGCCCCATTACAGATAATAGACCCAGGATTGGGAATTTTGATGAGTGACCATTGATGAAGAGTAGCAAAGTCCTTAGAGGAAAAGGAGGGAAAGGAAGAACACTTAGCACTAATACATTCAGAAATGGCCACCTCCAACTTGGAAAGGAAGGAGGGGAGTTCGACCGCTTGCTCTCTGAAAAGATGAAGGTTGCGTTCCCACCATAACATGCCATAGCAAGAAATAAGGGACTGACAAGTTCCATATAGAGCTGTGCAAACAGTTATGGGAAAAAGACAGCCAGGAAGAAAGATTAGCATCAATTCTGTTACAGGGAACCTAGGCAGACGATTAAGCTTATTGAAGCGCCAATCCCAACACTTGGAGGTGAAGGGACAAAAGAGGAAGAGATGATCCAAATCTTCCTCAGCTTCGCACCGCAAAGAAGACATTTAGAGGGGCCGCGAAAGCCCCACGCGCACCTTCTAGCCTGGGTGAGAACCTTTCTCTTCAGATACAAGCCAACCGAAGTAAGCAATCTTCGGTGTAATGTGAGGGGTGCCAGCATCCAGAGGAACTCGAAGAACCCTTGCCGAATTGCGAGAGGAGAATGTTGTACCCTTTTTTAACAGTGTAAAGGCCAGAGCTTATTTCCAACCCAGAAGATAAGCAATCATTAACAATGTTGAGGGGTACGTAGCATGAAGTTCCTCTAGAGAGAATTGGATAGGAGGATCAGCTTCAGGAGCAGAGGTGCTGAGAAACGAGACAATATATCTTTCCAACACCAGGTAGGGCGAGCCGTTGGGATGCTGGTATCCGTAATCAGACAACAAGAGAGCCCCATAAGTAGTTTGGAAGAGTTCATAATGCCATTAAGAGAGGGAAGCAAGTTGAGGGGAGGGAAGCCATTCCAGCTTTCGTCCCAGAAAGGACACTAGTCCGACCATTGTTTAGCCTCCACGAAGACCCGATCAACAATAAGATTTTTTGGAGTTGCACAGAAAATTCCAAAGGTGGGAGCCCTTAGGTAAGCTCAGAACTGGAAAGAAAAAGCTCATTACGGTGCCCATCCATGTATTTGTGAGCGAGGACCTTGAAGGCAAGTCTGCTATTATCAGCATATGAATTTCCATACCAATTTTGCACTGAGGGCCATGTTCTGAATGGCCAAATCCAAGAATGCCCAAACCACCCAGACCTCTTGGGAAGCTTGACCATGATCCCAATTAGCTAAGATGGAATTTGCGTTCAGTGCTGAGACCTTGCTACAGAAAAGTACGAGCCACCTTCTCAATTTTGTGTAGAACAGAATTAGGGATCTGTAGAATGGAGAGCATGTATAGATAGGAATGGAGAGAAGCACCGAGTTGATGAGAAGCACTACGACCGGCAAGGGATAACCATTTACCTTTCCAGGAGAGGAGTTTGGCAGAGATGGAATTTAAGAGGCCCGTTCCAGAGAGAGAGCCTTACCCTTCCCATGAAACAAAGGAATTCCCAGGTAAGAGTGTGTGGAAGTTTACCCAAAGAGAAGCCAAGAATCTCTTTGATTCTCCCCTGAAGCCTGGGGGCCATGTTAAAGAAAAAGATCACGGATTTATGAAAGTTTAAGACTTGTCCCGCAGCAACAGAGTAGGAATCCAGAATAGAGGAAATGCATCTAGCCTCCGAAACAGTCCCTTGACCGAAGAGAAAAGTATCGTCTGCAAATTGCTGATGAGAAAGAGGAGGGAGATTGGAGGAGATGTGAAGTCCTTTCAACGAACCTTCAAGAATTGCAGCTTTGATGCTACGACTAAGAGCTTCCGCCACAATTGTGAAGAGGAAGGAAGAAAGCAGGTCTCCTTAACGAATACCCCTACTGTTCTGAAAGAAGCCTTCCGCAGATCCATTGACAAGAACCGAGAAGCGCGGGGGGAGGCAATACAGTCGAAAATCCACTTACAGAAGTGAGCACCAAAACCTAAAGCTTGTAAAGAAATAAGAAGGAACCTCCAGTTAACCCGATCATAAGCTTTGCTGAAATCCAATTTTAGCAACATTCCTGTTCTGGAAGAATTATGAAGGGAGTGAATAAGTTCATGAGAAATAATGATACCTTCCGTAATAGACCTTCCGGGAATGAACCCACCCTGTTATGGGGCAACCAATCTTATGCATCAATGGGGAGAGCCTATTGGCAATAGCTTTGGAGATAATTTTATATGTTGTATTACACAGGGAAATTGGCTTGAAATCATCTAACTTCTCAGCATGGGGATTTTTTGGGGAACAGACAGATGAAAGTGTGATTAAGGTTCCCAAGAATCTTCCCCGAAACTCTGGATTCCTCAACCACCCGCCAAACAGAGGGACCAATGATATCCTAAAAATCCTGGAAGAAAGAGGCAGGGAAACCCTCTGGGCTAGGGGCTTTATCTTGCTTCATAGAGAACACAATTTTCCGAGACCTCTTCTAAGGAAAAGGGGTGAAAGAAGCTGAAAGATTTTCTGACATCCGAAATACATCTGGGGAATCTGAGAATGAAGGAGAGACTAAGCGGACCAAGAGGAGAAGCCGTATCATTCAGGAGCTTGCAGAAGAAATCCACCGTTTCTAATTTAATCTGAGCTTGCGAAGGTAGCGTATGGTGGAATCTTCGAGTTTGAGAGAATAAATGTAATTGAAGTTTCTTCTAGCTCGGACCGAAGAAAAGAAGAATTTGGTATTTTTATCTCCAATCCAGCAGCCAAGTTTCCCTGGATTTTTGATGCCAAAACGTTTCCTCTTTAAGAAGGATATCCCCTAATTCCTTGAGGAGAATTTTTTCCTTCAGGTAATCCTCCTGTGACATCCCATGCAAGTAGGATACTCTAGTTGAGAGAACGAAGAGTCTTCTCAACTCGAAGCTTTTCATGAAAAATATTTTTGAATACTTCGAATGGTTCCAGCTTTGTAAGTTAGCCTTTGAGCAAAGATAACTTTTTTGAGAGTTGAAACATCATGAGTCCCTTTGACAGCAAATGATTCCCACCAACCCTTTATCAGCAACCTGAGAGAGGGGTCCTGAAGGCCACATGTTCTCAAATTTAAAGGGGGTACGATGTGGAGGGAGGTCGAAGTTGAGATCCACTGAAATAGGAAAATGGTCGGAGCCGGAGAAGAGGGGAGAAGCCGAACTTTTAAGAAGGAAATTTTGCTGGCAACCAATGCTCGAAGACCAAGAAGCGGTCAAGACGCACTGCAAGGGAATTGAACCCAGTATCTCCTGTTATTCCACGTGAACCAACCCTTGCACAACTCTAGATCAATCAGGTGAGCAGAGGGAAACAAAGGAAGAGAAATCAACCTGCGAGCGAGGATGCCATTGAAGACCACCCTGCTTATCACGATCAGAAAAGGGGTAGCATTGAAGTCACCTGCAACGATGAATTTTTTCGGCAAACACGGAGGTCAGAAGCTGGCTAAGATTAGCCCAGAGAATCCTTTTACTGATGGGAGTAGAGGGACCATAAATATTGCCGAGGAAAAAGAAATCCTCCGAGTGCTTAATAGAGACCTTGCACCAGATGAAATTGCTAGGTCTAATTACAAGTGGAACAATCAAGCAACTGGCAGCTTTCCAAAGAATGCCTAAACTGCCTGAAGCACTGACATTGAATCCGAGAAGCAGCCTTCCCACCCTTTCCATTTATCTGAACCAACTTCTATTACAACCCTCAGTCGACATTTGAGTTTCCTGAATTAAACAAATATCCACACCCTCTGTCCAAAGCGTTTCATCTTAACAAACGTTGTTTGTTAGGGGCATTAAGGCCCCTAACATTCCAGGAAAAAAATGATCATAATTGCTTCAGAGAGGACTTGCCTCTCCTACTTGAAGACGGGAAGAAAGACTGAAGCTGAAGTTGCTTCCCGTGGGCAACTTCATTGAGAGAAAGCTTACATTTATTAGGGCAGCCAAGAATGCTTCTAGGACCGAAATCCACATTGAGAAGGGGGGGGGGAGTGGGTAAGAAGCGGGGTCCCAGCGACTGCGAGGGAGGGGAAGGGGACTCGACAGAAGCTTTGGGTTCCTCAGGGGGTCATCATCATTAGACAGAAGCAAATCCTCTTTATCCGTGATCCACTTCTCAAGGGAAGTTGAGCTACCTCCCATACCAATGGAAATACCCTCGTGGAACAGAGATAGGATCTGGGAGGAATCCTTTACAACAGCCGCTGTTTCTTTGACGAGGGAGAGCGTTTCAGGAGCCAAAGCAAGAGGTTCAAGGATAGGAGGGGGGAGAATGAGGGGACGAGGGGTGGAGGTGACGAAGGAGGAACACGGGGGGAAGAAGGAGGGGAGGGGACAGGGGGAGTGTGGGAAAATTTCCGCCAATACGAGACACCTGGGGGTGAGATTAAGACAAGACTTACGGGAATGACCTGGCTTCAAACATTTGAAACAGATATTGGAAATACCTTCATAAACAACCTTCTGTTTCCAGATACCCGAGGGGGTGTTGATAAGAATAACTTCCTTTGGTTTAAGAGCTAGAAAAGCAGAAATGCAAACTCTGGCAAAGGAAGAGAGAGTACCATTCAGAGTAATAGGATCAATGCGAATGACCCGCCCCGAGACTGGAGCAGATTTTAGAAAGGATGGGTGCCGACCAAAATTCATTGGGCAGGGGAGTAAAGTCTAATCCACACTTGAAACCCATCCTCCGCCACTTTGTGACAATCAAAGTGAGGCTCCCACTCGCGTATCGCAAGACCAGAATCGGAAAGGAGAGAATTTTTTCTTTCCATAGTGTCGTTTTTTCTGAGCAACCCTACAAAAGAGCACAAGGAAAAAACCCTTTTCCAGGGAACGAATACTCAGGCCGTTGCCCCACTGTGTTTCGCACCAGTTTCTTATGCTCGGAAACGAGAGCCGTTCTCCCAATAAACTTAGCTAAAATAGCCCTCGAAGAAAGACAATTCGTGATGCGCAGCGAAAGCAGCATCCTCGATTAGGGACACGGAGGGGAATGTCGTCCTGCGGAGGGAAAAGAGTCACTATCCAGGGGGAGTGAATCAGCGTCAAGCCCACGGGGGACCCAGACAATTGAGCAGAGATTCCGACAGGCCCTGGCCCGCCAGGTGCACCATTGCTGCACCCCAGAGGGGCGAAACCAGGGGACCGTTGAAGGAACGAAAATTCAAAAATTATGACCATTCTACGCCCAGCATGCAGAAGAGAGATGTGCAGGGGATGTTAGTCAAGTTTATTCATGAAGATTTGGAGATCCATGAGAAGATAAGCGCTTCTGGAGGCTCTAAAAGGGCTATTTTTGGCCTTTTTGCACCTGGTGAACACCCTTTGGAAATGTATAGGAAAAAGTTCAGGTTGTCCAATAATCTTAACAAACAATATAGGAACACATTTCTTGAATGATACAATTCATATTCGATTGTAATAATTCATGGCCACATTTCATAAGACTAACCCCATATCATCCACATGCTAATGGTACATTAGAAACCTTCAAGAAGATACTGAGTCATACATTGACAAAGATATGCAACGTTGCATGAAAGGACTAGGATGAAAAAGTATCAGAGGTACTTTGGGCATATAGAAGGACATACAAGCACCTAAATAAAACAACAACTTTTCAACTTATGTATGGGAAAGAAGCCATGCTACCTATTGAATTTTTAGAACCATCATTGAGAATTGTGTGCATTGTGAACTTGGATGATGTAGACTCAATTAAGAAACGATTAACAAGCTTGTCAAAGCTAGATGAAACAAGATTACAAACAAAATGATCACAAAATTTTGAGATAAGTGCATCTGAAATCATGATATGACTGCAACCTCAAAATAAAGACTTACAAAAGGCGCTAAGGTTTTATTGTATGACTCTAAATTTACACGACATCTATGCAAGCTCAAGATTCATTGGCTAGGGCCCTACAAGATAGTTGACATATTACCTATCGATGCATGCAAGCTGATGGACCTTAGCGAAAATATGTTTGCAAGCTACTTCAATAGGAGTAGGATGAAGTCATATTTCTAGCCCCATTGACATGCAATGAATGAGACATATGCAATTAGTTTAGTTGTAATTCCATTTCTTTAGGTTAATTATCTTTATAATAAGCGTTGGACCATCGCGTACACTGTGGTTTGGATTGACTTTGTAGAACACCACTTAAGAATCATCTTGCATAGAGGAGCCGCACAAGACTTTGAAATGGGAGGGGGTACTTGGTGGAGTACTATGGCGAAGAAATAAGGAAAAAAATTGGCGACAAAGATGGTTTGAAGTGATTAACATACGCTGAAAAATAGAAATGGGGGCACAATAAAAGAGAAATTATGTGAAAACTCATATGTACAAGCAAAAAAATAAGTGACAAGGAAATAGAACAGAATTGAAGTGTGGCGAATCGAAGAAATGTCGAATCTTCCAGGTGGATGTTAGCTTAATGTGGAGCTATGGGGAAGAGGCATGTATGAAATAAAAAGAGGAGACATGACCTAAAAATAAAAGCTTGGTAAACACAACTAAAAGCACGATGAAGGAAGCTATGAAGAAGAGACCCATAATGCACTCTTAAGGGTCGCTTGTTAGAAAGCTAGAACAATGGAGCAAGGGACAACTGTCAACTGGGTATTAATGACAACTACATGGAATTGACAACTCATGCATGTGGATGATAAATAAAACAAACATTTATTGCTTCTAACAAGGGTATAAATAAGAAGGGGTCAATTCATTTTTATTACCTTGTTGTGAAATTAGGAGCTTTGATGAAAAATAGTGAAATAATTTACCAAAGATGATTCAACACCTGAGCTTTCCAAGAAAATTCATTGCCATTAATGCCACCTCAAGCTTTTACTCAATAATAGACAAAGGAGCAGAAATGGATTAGCTTGTAAGAGAACAAATTAGTCTTGACTGCCATTAACATGAGGGTTGCAAACCCCTTGATAGGACGACAAACTTTGGGGTAATTAACTGCCCCAGGGTGAACCATATGACACTTAACACATGTCTTATAACTTTTATAGCGTAAACTAATTGTAACCCCAAAATAACTACATTTCCGAAACCTATAAATATCTACGAATTCAGTTCAACATTTTTTTTTAGTTTTTGTCATTAATAATAATAATAATAATAATAGGTTTTTACAATCCACGATGTCGGGCATCCTGTTTTTTGGGTCTACAAGCGGCTTATAGCATATGGGACTACCTCGTACTCACATGCGGGAGGCAACTAACTTTACTACAAAGGAGACATACATACCCTATCTCCTTCAAGATGTGAACTTGTGACCTCTATTTCAAGAGCACATGTTCTTCACCACTAAGCCAACTCAGATTGTAATGTTTTACACATGTACATTATTTATAGCAAGTTCATTCTCATATAATTTAGCCTATTGGTTATAAAATGAAAATTGTTTTAATAAACCTAATCCCAAGTCTTAGTATGTGAAGGGCTGAAGGGCAAAAATAAATCAATCACATCTTACTCCCTTGCCAGCTGGGATGCACAGATGATCTTGGTAACGGATGCAGGCTGTAGTGATCGCTACATGCACCGCAAAAAGGAGTGGTGGGGAAATCTTTATAATTTGGCAACGACCCTTTGACAAATGTTTTTAGCACATATATGTTGCAGCTGGCAAGAGTGAAAACACAGATTGCAGAGATTTCAAATAATCCACAAAGTTTTCTTTTGGAGGCACTTCATTCTGCTGGTTATTCTGGTGCATTGCAGAATCCTGTCTTGGCTCCAAAATCTGCGATGAACAGACTAAATGACACAATTTTAGAGGAGTTTGTTGTATCGTAACACGTTTTCTCTAATGAATTACGATGTACATATAAAATGTGACCACCTTGATATTAGGCAATTTAGAAGCAATGGTCTTATGTCACAGTTGTCCCAGCATACTGACAGTATGTCATTATGAAAATACTTGCCTACAGGTGGCACTTGAAGTTTACTTATTGAGTTCCATACATAGGAACTTTGTACTACAGATTGCATTTATTAGGAAAGAATTAATATACGACAGACCGCATTTTATCGTAGTGATACTTTGTCAGTATCTGGAGTGGATCAACCCTAAGGTCCATAATGCCCATTTCAGAAATAGCTTGCAATTGTTTCTCACTGTAACATCTTTAATGCTCACCGTCTGCATTATTCATCTTAAAAGTACCTCCTAAGATAATTATTACGTAGGGTAACGCAGTCCATAATTTCGTATTTAGGATACTGTTGTATTAACTCTGGCAATGCATATCATTGCATTTCATGGGGTCGATCAGAGTTAACTAACATTCATAGTTGTAGTTATTCCACAAGCATAGGCCATACTGCACTTATTTGTTTCTTACAATCTCAAGACAACTCATAACTCAGGTTGAATCTGCAACTTCTGTAATTAACATATTTCATATGAGGATGTGTTGTAATAAGCCTTTCAATATAGTAATCTGTCATTCATTGCAACACCTTAATTAATAATACGCATTGAGTATTACATGTTTGAATATTCATTTAAGAATAATACATCAATATACTGCAACCAATATTGAACACTTTATAAATAATTTGATCAATATTATTACATAACAATAATCCCTTTCAGCACAGTAGATTATCACTTAAAGGCTGATTTTCCATTTAACAGAAATGAGGTAGCGGAGCTCATGCTCACTATAAAATAATGCCAATTAAATGAACAATTTAAAAATAATAAGAAATACACTTGAATAAATATATTCTTTATAGATTATCCGCAAATATAGACTTATTTTCCACCATCTAAAAATGTTATAAATCAGTCAGTTCGAAAGAACTGACATGAAAAAGTTATCTACCTCATCTATACTTTTTATAGCACTGAAATATTTCAATGATCAAATTCAGCAATTAAAGAATCATCTTAATATAATTAAAGAAATCAAATAACATTTCCTTCTTCCCACTTTGCATTTCTTTCTTAATCATATCATAAAATAAAGCAATATATTCTTTACACACTACACACAATGTATTTAATAAACTTAACTAAATATAAATAAATCCCAATGAATTAAACAATAGAATTCATTCCCAAGAAACTACGTATTCAAATGCTAACATCTAGTTTATACAAATCAACATAGTCGACATAATTGTGTAACCACATTCCTTTGCATACTCATCAACGTATGAAAAATATGATACACAAATGATTACTCAACAAAACCATCTAATAAACATCATACTATATTTTTATTAAAAAGGAGGTTCAATTTAAAAAACTGTAATAATAATAATAACAGTCAACGTGTTGATTTCAACAAGAAAAGATATTATATTAATACCTTAAAATCATTGAATTACCTTAGTAAATCCGAAGTCCCTATTTAATGGTACTCTATCATTACCTTAAAAGCATCAAATTTACCTTATAAAATTTGAATCCAAATTACATATCAATTTAAAACCTATATGTTAAGTCACAGTTTGATCCCCTTGAGCCTAAGTGATCAATCTCATAAAAATATAGTCGACTTGGGATCCTATGGATCTATCTACTTGCTCTTCCATTCTAACAACACTCTCTATCAAACATGAAGGATAGTATGCGACTGGGCACTGTTATGTAGCCTACAGTCTATGAAAGGAATAAAAGTGATATGTATGAGTATGTGTATATATACATACATATATATGTGTATACGCTCATATATATACATATAGATATATATGTAGACTGTTAAGAATTCAAGTGACAATTGTATAATATATACACACCATAACAGTTTACAAGGAAAGCTCCCAAGCTTTAACAGTGAATGGATTCACTTTAAACTTGTGCTTATCCCACACATAAAGAAAATATACATAAATTCCAAGTGGTTTTTGACTCAATACTCTATTTTATCACTTACAATATAACCATGGCCTTCCTATTTCCATAGGAAATGGTGACTATGAAAATAACTTAAAAGATTAAACAATAACAAAAGAGAACAAATACCTCCAACCCAAATGGATTTCAAAATACTAGATATACATATACGAACTTGCTATTGTTTTTCTTTTTTTCGGGTCAAGAATATAACGATGCAAAACTTAACCATGAAGGAAACATTTCATTCCCTTCGAAATGTATATTCAAGAAGGAGAAAATGACCCAAATACATACACATATAGGCAACTGCAACCAAAACTCAAGTTGGGTTCACAACCTAACTTAACTAGTATAAAATAAATGTATACAGTCACAGTGTCTTTATTAGACAAGATATTTGAAAAGCCATGAACGAAAATCTCAAATATTTATCCATGACAATACCCAAAGGAAAAATCATTTTCTTTCATAGTAGAAAGCACAAAAGATCGATTTGAAACCACAACATTAAAATATTTAAATTCTATAAACAATAAAGATGGAGAGAAATGATTTCATGCATGTATGTTTTCCCAAAATACTTTTGAGTTCCCTTCAATATCAATTGGGTGCAACCAAATCTTTCCTGAAAGAAATTTCCATAGATGCTATCAAAAATCCAAGTAAAAATAGTCTTGGACTCGAATAGAAAACCTCATTCTTAACTTAACAGTCATTTAAATAGCCCTCAAAAAGCTCTTCACAGTTAAGCTAAGTTTCTCAACATGCATGGAGTGCATTTATAGTTCGAAAAAAAATAGATTCCCCACATTCCTTGCATGCAGAGCTCAATGGAGCAAAAATGATATCTGAAAAATGAACCCCAGAATAACCTTACCTTCCTCGTTAGATTCCTTGAGAAGCTTTTCACTTCTTTCGAGGTGAGTAATGGTGCATTGAATGCAATCCATGACTACCGTCCATTTCAACTGCCACCTGTTTTTCGCCAATCTTCCATTTTATTTAGCAACTTGTAGTTGAATTCCATGTTCAATCGTGACCACACAGCTGGAGATAAGGAGGCATCGAGCTATCTAAGACTGTTCAAAACTATTTAACTAAGTTTAACATGGCCGATCCAAAGGCCTTCACATCTTCCAATGCCTTTTCTTAACATAGCTTAGGTGGTCTCATTCGAGACTTAGTAAAATAATCACATTTACATATATGAGTTCAGGTCGATATTCAACCATGTTATAATATATATATATATATATATATATATATATATATATATATATATATATATATATATATATATATATATATATATATATATATATGTATGTATGTATGTATGTATGTATGTATGTATGTATGTATGTATGTATGTATGTATGTATGTATGTATGTATGTATGTATGTATGTATGTATCCACAATATTTATATATATAAAAAAAATTAATATCAATTTAATAGATAAGGATATCAAAAAATAAAAGATACATAACCATACCACCTACATGTCCTTCCTATAGTCGATTATCACTACCCCTTAACTTACTTATTAATTCAATAATCACCGATAATATAAGATTCCTTCATATGGTCAAAGACCATTGATTATTTGTAGAGAAATTAAGATCTTCGGGTTATAAGTATTATCACCGTTATTTTTCAACCATCAAACCATTATAAAAGAATAGAAATTAGTTCTTACCATGGTTTATTATTCCAGCCTAGTTATCAAGGCTTCATCTTTTTCTTGAGTCGTAGCAATGTGGCATTCAACATTAAAACATATTAAATCAACAAGCTCAATGTCAATCTAAGAAATTTGTGCTACACTAGGCAACTTAATTACACAACCAAAAACATTATTGAGAATAAAATCCCAGCATCACACAAGAATAAGTTAACTAACCCAACATCATCTATAACAAGACAAAATATTCACTCCACAAAATGATCCAATGGGGATATGACAGTACAGGTGCGATAGAGCATGAGTACAGTGAACCTAACACTACCTACAGTGAACAAGAAGTGACACAGAAAGACTCGTGACTGAAACCCCTTTCAAAGACACTAACACCCAGGAGGTCCTATCCATTCCTAGGTTCTTTTGTCCCTAAGATCGTTACATCCCATAATCAAACACAAAACTCACACAATTCATAATACACCCTTCTAGATTAGTATGTAGCCCATAATTAGTTCAGACCTACATAGGCAAGCTAATTCAGTCTACAAACCCTATTTATCACTCTTGTTGTTAATTATTTAGCTAGATCTTGTATGTTATTATTATTTTATTTTATCAACAATGTTCTTACATTAGATTTAATTTTATTAAATCATTTGGTTAACTCACTCCTTACATGTCCATTATCATATCTTTCATGGCTTCATATACCTTTGATTCTAATACTTCCCCATTTTATATCCAAGTTCAACTTTGTAATCTCTTTGTTAAGCATGCCCTAGTTGATATTGGATATGGTCTTAAAGTATGCAATCTTTCCTTTCTCCATCAAATAGGACTTTCTTCTACTCATCTCAATCCATCTGCTCTTTGTATATGTGGCTTTGATAATACACCTAAGAAAGTATCGGGCACAATCTCTCTTCCCCTTAATGTGGGATCTTGCACTCTTGATGTTCTATGTCATGTTATGCCCACGGGGGGTTCATTAACAAGTCAATATCCTAGCAGGTTCATTCATATTGAGGTAATTAAAATTGATAATGAAAAATTCAATATATTGGTAAACATTAGGGGTGAAAGGGTTTAATTTATTAATATTTTGAAATAGGTATTCAGGGTAGGCTAGAGAGGTCGAATAGATAAGAGGTAGGGTTAATTTTAATATAAAATTAAAAAAATTGAACCCTAGTTTTTAAAGCAAAATACCATAAAATTGTAAAAGGTTTGTGGTCATAAAGTTATATTATAATCTCTTTTTTAATAAGGAAATATTAATTAGGAGATTCTCAAGCATGAAATAATAAGATGGTAGAAAACTAGGATTGAGAATGTTTTTCAACGCATGATATTATTTCATTGTATTAATAATTTGAAGAAATATTGATAAATGGTTAAAGCTTAACATTAAGGTAATTGGTAATAGGTTTTAAATGTCTTCAAACTCTCTTTCTAGAGAAAAGGCATATTAAGAAAATAATAATTGAGTGGGAAACATGATATATTTTTTGTTTGCTATATTAGGGTATAAATAAAAAGGGGTAAATAAAATTGTAATGGAAAAATGGGTAAGTAAGATACATGGAAAAAATAGGGGTTATTTTCAGTCTAATAATATAATGGGAGGGGATATTATCAATTGAATAATTAGAGGTAAAATTTAACATTAATGGTATTATTTAATACCCTTCAAACGAACATGTTATACCATACTTTTACTAAGTGATCTCCCTATGGTTATGCCTCATGATGTCCCTTATATTATCCTTATATGTCATCCTTGGTTACATAGTATGGATGCATTTCTTTATACACATGCCCTTGATACACCTTCTTCCATGGATATTGCTATAGTAGATTCCACAACTCATGTTTCTACTCCTTGTTATATTCCCCTTATACATGACGTTGATGACATTACCTAGATTACACATCCTTCTCCTCTTAGGATGCACCCTACTGCTACTGATTTACAAGATCAATTTTCTATTGGCACCCATGATACTCCTCCCATTATGTCTCACCCTCGATGCACTTATATTGATCATATGCTTAGTGATTCCAATGTTACATCTCTCTCCACACCTTCCTCATCCCAAGTTAGAGCATCGTATGTCAATTTGTCAATTATACCTAATGTTTTCACGTTACAATATTCTATACATGATTCATTTACTATGTCAACACCTACTCTTGTTACATCCACGGGGGATAACAATTCCCCTCTTTCCACATTTCTATCTATGGTCATAGGGGCTAATTCATACCACTTTAAATGGCTTATGATCTTCCCAAATTGTACCTATTGCTTCTGATGAGTCTTGTGTGTTTGCCTCCATTTCTTGACATTGATATTGATGAGCCTCCTAGCATTACATATGTTACACATATTTTGACTTACATATTTATCCTTATGTTTACACTTACTTCTCCCACTTGTTGGCGAGAAAATTTTTCGGGTGGACAAACTTGTGGATTTCTTGCCAATGCTCTAGGAATCTAAGTCCCTCTACTTAACTGGTGCAGCTACCATATATGCATCTCATGAAAAGGTGGATTTATGTGGTGGCCTTTCGACCAGGGATCCAATAAGGGCACTCCACTGACCCTGCGGCAAAGCTAGCAATCTCTTGCTAGGGAATACTTTGTCTAGAAGTGGGAAAGGGAGTGAGAATTGAGGTAGGAGAACCAATGTTGCAAGTAGAAAATCAGAAACTTGTGCACACCAGTCAGAAGTTTCATCACATGCACTTGAATTTCAGAAGAAAACAAATCTGCAAAATAGCAACAAGACTAAATAGAAATTAATCAACACAAAGTACCAATAAACTCCTCAATCAAAGAGGCTAAAATTACTTCTTCCTTTATTGAAGTTGAAGCAGAATTTGTACATAGTGTGGGAATGGAAGAAATTGAGAAGGGGGAGGGGAATAGAAGAAAATGGATATCTCCTTTTTTCTCTCAAGGTGCAATATACTCTTGAGTTTACAGGATCAATCACCAACCCTTTGCAATGGGAATGATGTTACAATTTATAGAATGAGAGGTGACTCTTCATCTACCTCATGACCCTCCATATGCCTTAATATGACTTAAGACTGTTTATATTCCACTTTAAATATTTAAGTCCCTTTTATAGTAGTGAGGCGACTTAATTTACATTATATTTCTAAAGTCACTTAAGTCATATTAAAAATTACAAACCCCAACATGAAATTAGAATATTGGAAAGTCAGAGAAAGTTGGGGGGAAGAGCAGAGAGAAAGAGAGGGAGAAGAAGAAGAGGAGATGTCATTCCAGATTAAGTTTCATTGATCCTCACTGATGGAAAGCTCCAAATGATGCGACGAATTTCTGAATGTCCCATTATGCCAAAGCTGTTCTTTGAGCGTGGCTTACTATTTTTAGTAAATGCCCAAATGGGGGACTTACTATTTTTAGTAAGTGGCCATTTTCACTATTTCCTGCTTTGGATAATCATTCTGGCCTTTTGGATATCCTCAATACCCGTTGCCTTTGTCTTAGTTGGTTTTGATGAAGACTTACCAAAAATAGCACGCATGTGTAGGAAAACTTACTATTTTTAGAAAGGGTGTTTCTAGTACTCAATTTACGACGGAACATAATTTTTTGAACTCTTCTTTTTATTACAATCACACCCTTCAAATTTCACATAGTTTTTCCCACTAGAATGCCTGGAAATAATTTTTGAAATTTTGCCCTGGTCGTGGCTTCGGACACGGAGCTACCGTGGCAGCCATAAATGGAGCTTGAAATTTGCAGGTCTAGTTTTTGTATCCATTTTCAATGAAAAAAACTCCATTGTGATATGATTTTTATTTGGAGCTCATGTGCAAGTTTTTAGCTCGTTTCCATTGCCGGAATGACGGGAAATCCAACAAATGTGAGCCGGTGCACGAAGAGAGGATTTTGTTAAAGCAAATGATTCTGGGCACCATTTGACATCTTGTTTGTTGCATCTTGATCACCTTAAAAAATGAATAATTCTACAAAAAATGTCATCTCTATCCGATTTGTATCTTGTGAGATATGAAGATTTTTCGATCGGGTGACTTCATGGTTATCTGGCAAAAACCGTTCATTTTCTCCCCGTTCTTCGTCATTTCACTCCATTTTTCTCTGAGACCTACATATTTATGTGTGTTCATGGTGTGGATAGTTTATGTGGCCATGGTAGAGCTGGTTTGGAGCAACAATGGTGGACCGGGTGTCCAGACAATCATGCATGGAGCCATGGCAAGGTATGAAGCTGTGAAGGAGCAATGAGGAGGAAGAAATGACTAAGTATCGGATTTAAACTTTAAAAACATGCACATGAAGGGGTTGGGTGAATTTTTATTTCCCTAATTTCCCTGACCTCAAGGACATGAGGGACATCAATTTCCACAATGGTCAAGGCGATGTCATGTGTCCTCGATCCGATGGCAGGGGATTTGCTTGAAAAATGCACCTGGGGGCTGAAAATTCGGTCACGTGGGTGTCTAAATGACTCCCCATAGGGGCTGGGAACATTTTTACATGTATGATGTCCCCCACCTCAGGTGCACAAGGGACATCAAATTCCACGGTGGTCCTGGAGGTGACACATGGCACACGATCCAACGATAGGGAATGGATGCTCCAAAAATGCACGTGGGAGCTAAAACTCAGTCACGTGGGTGTCCAAATGACTCCCCATAGGGGATGGGCACATTTTTCAAGGTATGATGTTCCCCACCTCAGGTGCATAAGGGACATAAAATTCCACAGTGGTCCTGGAGTTGACACGTGGCGCCTGATCCGACGGTAGGGAATGCATGCTCCAAATAAGCACCTAGGGGTTGAACTGTCAGGTCTGAAGGTCACATGAGGGTCCAAGAGGTCATATGAGGGCTGAGATGGATTCAAGGGGGCTGGGTGCACTTTTCCAACCTTGATTTCCCTAACCTTGGGGGACGCGAGGGACACAAAATCCCGCCAAGCTCCTGGTGCTAACATGTGTCCTCCCAAAAATTTGGCTAAGTCCTAAACTTGTAACAGTGATAACTTGAGCTCCTGATGGAATTTTTTGGAAAAAATTTATATGATCATGACTGGAAATGGCCTTTTGAATCTAATGGAATGGGTATCATGTCTTTATTATTCCATTTGATCCTTGAAAAATCAGATTTTTTGATTTTGTACTCCACTTATGCCTGAGAAAAATTGCCTGCAGACCTGATGCTCCAAAGTGTTGTGAAAAATATTATTTCACCATAATGTAGGCCTTAGAATACTATTTTTGGAGATTTTTTTTTTTTCTCCTAACTCCATCCAGAGCTCCCATAATCTTCTTCTGAAGCCAAGCAAGTTGTTTTAGGCCTGTGTACCGCCTAGGCTTGTGAACCCTAATTTTTACTCAGACTGCTCCAAGTCTTGTAGAACTTCCCCAAACCTTCCAAAATCATTTCCATGATGTTCCAAGGTCTTCCATTCACCTCCATGTTGAATTTTTTCCTTTTTTACGCTCCAGGGGTTGATCCATTCCTGGGAAGGCCAACAATAGCCCTTCCCAATACTGCCAGAAGATAGTATCTTTTCAGAACTCCCTAAAATCACCTAGGGGTGATGAATAGACTTACCTAAATCACCTAGGGGACAAATTTTACATCAAATATGGGGTGATCAAACTGATGGATTTGACCCGGGGTGTCTTGGAATGATGGGACTTGAAAAAATTAACATTGGGGTATTGTTGTCGTGCTTGGAAATTGTCAATTTCCCTATTGCACATTTGCATGACAACCCCACTATTGCCAACATGCTCAATATAACACCTATTCTATTTTCTAATAATGTGTACATTCTTATTGTTTATACACTTCCTACTCATATAGTTGGGATCTTGGACTGTACAGGGTTTTCCCCTCACCATTTTGACATTATTCTCTGGTAGCTCTTGTGTTTACCAATGTTCTACCTATTCTAGTTTCTCCACATGCATGACATAATCCTACTCTACATGCTATGATACATGTACTTTCACATGACACTAGGTCCTTGCCTCATGTTCACATATGTTCATCTTCTTTAGCAGATCATGGGCCCTTGCCTACTACTCTCATTGCATAGATCATCTTGGCACCCACATTTGGGGGCATCCTAATTCTCCCACACCACTCGATGATGCACTCTTGTTCTTTGTTAATACTTGATTGGTAAGGGCATTCCTACATGAACCTCACTTTTCACGCGCGTGCGCCCACACACACACACACACACACACAAGGGGCATCCTTATTCCTCCCTTATAGATATTTTATTTCACATATATATGCAGTTATAAATCCAAAAACATGTTTTCTTAAATCTCGATTGGATGTAATATTGATTAGATGTAATATTACTTCCTTATACTAATATATGTTACACCTTTGTTTATCATGCTATTATGGTTCCTAGTATGTTTTATCATTTTTCATACACACATGGTATCTCTAGGTAAATGTAGGTCACTTACATTTTTTACACGATGTATGATGCTTGGTCATGTCCATTACTAATCCCACTGAGGCTCATAGAGGCACCTACCTTTTTCCACTTATTATTAGGTTTTATCTTTGTAATATTTCACATTTTCATTCCTATATTTGGATATTACATTGTGGCATACTATTTACTTGTCCTAACATGCTAACGGGTGTTTCATATGTAGCATTTTCCTTGTAGGTCTCCTTCTGATCATGGTTTTCTGATTTTCTTGTATCTTGTTTACTATTGATTTTGGGATAGGCCCTATGTTTGTTTGTTTCCTTGTTTGCACAAGATTTTATGGATTCTATTGTCTTGTAACATCCTAAGTGGTGTCATGTGTATGTAACCAACTCCTCGTTGTGTCCTTGTTTATTTTTTTCCTATATGCTTTTACTAGTTGTTATTTTTGTGTTCATTGTTTTTTTATCACTAACACTTTATACACTAACATTTTCATATATATATTTTGTGTCATTGTAACTACCATACATAATCCATATTTCCCCTACAAGAATCCCTATATCAGATATGCATATCATTTTCAGCCTTCCTCATTTTATATCCATTCACATTTTTTCATCTCACGTAAACCAAACGTGTGTGGGGAAACCATTTGGTGAACCTTTTCACCCTATTAATAGCTACAAACAATAGTCATAAAATCACAGTCAAGTAGGGATATAACATAAATTATTCATAGAACGGGGCCAGAAACAAACTTGGCCACAAAAATCAACTTAAATAGAACAGCCCAGTACATAAAAGAGTGGTGGGCACTAGTGTCCCATCTAGGCGCTCTTGTCTTGGGGGAAAAAATAGTTACATAGCAGTTTTCAGTAGTTGCACAATCACACTCTTCTCCAGTTTCAACAGTTACATAGTCAATTTCAAATTGCTATCAGTTACTAACAAGGAACTAACTACTTACTCAAGGACCAAAGTAGGAACTAAAGTAGAAAAAATAAGGAAGTGATACCTAGGGCATATGACAATGATATGCCTGGAAAAATGTGTCACCCAAGGCAAGTTACAAATCGGATTTGTGATCATCTACAATAGATCTTATCCATGGGGAAGCACTAACGCTTGGAGGGAAAATCCTATGAGTTCTCCAAATACACTTTCCCTTAGTGGCAATAGGACGTTAAATCCAAAGTTTTGTGTCAAGATGCTCAAATCCCTAGTTGGGCGACAGGATGCCCAAATCCTTCATATTATTCCAACCATCTCCTAAGCACAAATCTACGAGAAAGAATAAATTTCTATATTTTTCTCTTTTAGCATTTTAGGTATACTCTAACCCCTTGGTTTAGCTTTTTCCAATACGCATTTCCAATTTTACATATTTTTCAATTTAAAGTTCAATTGCATTTACCTAGATCATTGACTACACTTGTATTCTTTTGTAGCTCCTATCAAGTATCCCAACGAAGGCAAAACAAACAAGCAACCATGAAGAAAATCTCAAACACGCTCCAAAAAAGATGACATTTTAAGGAACTACACACATCATTATCACTCCATGTGCACAAAGGTCACCCCTAAGATCCTCAGCCCTTTCCTTCAGTGCACATTTTGTACTATTCCATTCAGCATGCTACAACACTCATTCGGTATGCTACTGGGCACAATCTTCTTTCAACTGTCCAAGGTATGTTTTTATTTTCTACTTTATGCTATCGAATCCTTATTCACCAACATAAAGTGGGGGAAAATGTAGTCACTAAATCATGCACTTAATATGTACATCTAGCCTCTAAATATTTCATTTATATACATGATTCCTAAGCAAGAGAATTATTCGTTAACAACACTTGTTTTTCTTTGATATGGCTTTTATACTTATTATCTTTGTTACTAGTCTTTTATGGAATTACACCTTATAGCTTTCCACACTAGATGCCATCTTTCTCCACTCTGATTTCACTATTTAAATTTTTTAGCATCCTTTACAGAACCGCCCATTAGGGACAGGAGCGCTCGGGTGCTTATGTCCCCCTTCTCTCTTTTTCTAATTTTTCAGATGTTAATTCTTTCTTATCTTTGTTTATCACCCTTAGTCGGCCTTTCACTTGTTAAAGAAAAAAGTTAAGCAAGGAATTATAATTATACACACACACACAGACACACACATACACACACACACACACACACACACACACACACACACACTACACACACTTGTGTCACACACACACACACCACAATACAATATTTATGATGTGTGTGTGGAGCTGTGCTTGAAAAACTCACTCATGAATTCATATTTAAAGATATACAATGTACAACCCTACCATATGCACAAAAGCACATAAATATTGAAACTGCTTCAAAGTCCCATTTTACAAGACCATGGGTATCAAAACCATGGGCCATATTATACATATCTACATATGTATATATACATTTGTAGATATGTATATTTATATATATAAATGTATGTATGTATGTATATGTATATCAATATATCCAACATATAGAAATATGCCCATGTTATATATATTTATACATATACATACATACAATATCTCTACATACATACATATATATATATATATACATACCATATATATATATACTCGTCAAACGATTAGCCCTAGTTCATCCTTTCACTAGGATTGAAGAAACACATATACATATATATACTTACATATACATGTCTTATTTAACCTCATTAGGGGGGGAAGCATTTGAAGAGACACATATTATTACAAGGAGCTAATATTTTCTATCTACTACATCAAGGACTACATTTTGGGACTACATACTTCACTACATAGGAGGGTTTATTCTAATTTACATACCACACATTTGCATTGGAAAAAATTAGTTATATCTCATTATTCTTTATGCGATTGGCACAAGGGCATCCTAGCTCAAGGGACACTATTAAAATCTCTCTCTCTCTCTCTCTCTCTCTCTCTCTCTCTCTCTCTCTCTCTCTCTCTCTCTCTCTCTCTCTCTCTCTCACACACACACACACACACACACACACACACACACATTAGAACTACTTTGATTATGAAATGTAGTGCAACACTCAGTGACAATCACATTGGGGTGACTGCTAAAGTTAGTCTGACTCAAGCATATGTTTATTTTTATTCATCTAATGGGCGCTTAAGTATTGTGCAAGTAGCTAGGGTTTGTTTTGCAGGTATAGGTGCTTCGGAGCAAGAGTACAAAAAACTTGACGTGACCTACAACAAATAAGAAGTGAAACAGAAAGAACCATGATTAAAACCCCTTTCGCAAACATCAATACCAATAGTAGACGCTAATGTAGATCAAGAATTTCACGCTTGTTACTTGTCCAAGTTAATGTACTAAACTAAGCACAAAAACCCTGAAAAACTCAAATGAAATCAATACCTGATAGATAAGACAGGATCCGAATAGGTAGATGGAAAAGAAAGCCAATGTAGATAAGACGGACGCACACGAGCGATCCTACAAAGTAGATCCAAGAAACCTGCGAGACACAGATGCTTGACAGAAAAAGACAACGTTAAAAGATATTTGGGTGGACTGCCCGAAAAGTGGGTCCGGGAAGCAATAAGCTCCCTCGGCGGATGTCAGTCCACATTTTCAATTAAGGAAAGAAGCATACATGATAAAAGATGTAAGTAAATGTCTAGATTTTTTTGATTAAAAATGACAAACAGAATTTAAACAGCAGACAGAAACCAATAGAAAATGGGAAAGTGTGAAAACAATGCTAGATTTGTGTTCCCTAAATTATTTTACTTGTCCGCAAGTAGATCAACGTCAATTAGGAAAATCAGTGTCGACTGAGATAGGTCGGTGTCGACTAGAGAGAATCGGTGTCGACTGGGGACGGTCGGCGTCGACTAAGGGAAAATTGTAGGAATATTGAGAAACAGACAATGGAAGCTAGATCGTCGATCTCTGCTGGATTTGTAAGAGCTGTAGGGATACTGACAAAGCTCCACCTTCACTGGATGCAGGAACAGAGTCACCAAGAGATCAATGGAGGCTCACAATGTCGACGTGGTAGGAGAAGAGTAACGGTACTCCTCTCAAGGATTGATTTGGACAAAATTTGCTTTTGCTTGATAGATAATACTCAGACTTGATGCTCAAAATTCTTTATCATTCTTTCTATCTCGCCAGAACTGAATTCTAGCCCCTGTATTTGTAATCGGTGCCGACTGAGATTTAATCGGGGCTTGCTCCGAAAAATTGGCGCCGACCGAGTACCGGTCGGCGCCGATTGGGTAACAAACTCTCGAAATGGCCAAAAAGGATGATTTTTGGCAAGATGAAAGTGATCCTTCCACCTCAAATACGGGAAATATCCCACTGCACGCTTTGGGAGGAGGAGAAATAGGGGGGATAGATAGATAAAATAGATATGGGAGGTTAGGAATTAATATGGGGTAGATAAGTGGTTAAGATATATGTAAAAAGTGTAATTAAATAGTTAATATTTAATTATCTATGGGTAAAACATAATGGGGTGAAATAAACTTAGGATAGATTTTTAAATCAAATATTAAATAATACCCTAAGGAATAAGTGGTGATATAAACGTGCTCTAGGTTACCCGAGAAGGAAAATGCACGCGGGGGACACTACAGTGGGTAACCAATTTTAGGTGTCTACATTTTGCCCCTTTTTGTCTAGTAACTTGCGATAAGCAAAGTTGTAAGACAAAAGCAAGGAGTTGGAAGAAAGGAAGAAAAAGTGATGATGTGATCCCCCTCAAACTAGGGATGGGATGGGTCCCGAAAGAACAACCGATCCCAAGTTTGAAAAAGGTAGATGAAGACACGGGATGCCCCAGCTAGATGCCTGGAGTAGATCTGATCATGAATGACACACAAAAATAATAAAAAGGCAGTAACCTAAGGAACGCACATTGGTAGGGCAAACTAGACGGTCTTCGCATGAGACGATGTTAGTACCTACAGACCCGTGAGTGTAAGGAGGGCTGTAAAATAGTAGCACCTAAAGAGAGACACATTGGTAGGGACAACCAAACGACATTAGTGCCTACAGACCCGTTAACTTTAAGCTGCCAAAAATGTGAGTGCCCCATGTATAGGAAACAAACTCGAAATGGGTGAGAATATCAAAAGTATGTGCCAAAATGCAACACTCAGAGCACAATACTGACTAGATAAATAAGCCAAGCATCAACACTGTGGCAAGAAGATTAGGAGATGGAAGAAAGCGAGGTGAAGAAGTAAAAGTGTAACCAATCGGCAACGATAGGCCTAAATCGGTGTCGATCAAGATTAACCGGTGCCGACCATAAGAATCGGCGTCGACCACAATAATCGGCGTTGACCGTACGAAGCCCATATAAATATGTGAAAGGAAAATGTGAATGATTTATTTAGACCGTGACGATTGATTTAGAGAGAGTCAAAATTGGTTTTGAGCACCATGGAAGCCTCTAGGAGCAGTCAGAAGCGGAAGAGGACATGACTGGGGGTAAGTGGATCTACCTGAACTTCCTATATAGTTTTATCATGAAATATCATATTAGGATGCCAATTTTTTTAAGAAAAAACTAGATACATGAGAGGCCAGAGCATTGTGGGGCATTTGGCCTTACAATTGGCATCGATTGTTAAAATTGACACCGATTTAGTTAAATCAGGGTCAATTGTTAAAATCGACTCCGATTTAGTTAAATCAGCATCGACTAGTTTTAATCGTCGTCGACTAAATCGGATCGACCTCGATTTGACTCAATCGACGCCGATTGCAATGTTTAGATTTAAGAAAATGATAGAATGTATTTTTTTCTGATATTTGGATGTGGATAAGTAAGTAGCTAACATTGTTCATGGTGTTGTGTGATGCAGGCACAAGAGGCTTTGCACATGCAGGATGTTATTCCCGAGCTTCTAGAGACCATTCTCCCTGATGTGACTGACACGGATTGGCGTCACCTAGAGCTAGCTGGGCTCGGGGGCTTCCGGTACTACCGACGGGTGCCACGAGATGTAGAGTTGATGCGAGCACTAGTACGATGATGGGATAGCTAGACTTGCACTTTTTGGTTCAGGATGGGTGAGATGACTATCACCCATGAGGATATATATAGGATTTTGAGGTTGCCAATCACTCGGGGATCTGATTGGAGGGGGGGGGGATTACTCCATGAGAGTAGCAGTAGAGGGCCCTAGGATGATTGTATGTGGAGACAGGGCAGATGATTCAGAGATAGTTTCTAAGGTAGTGAGGATATCCTCACAGTATAGAAAGGATGATGCCAAGAGAAGATGGATAGTACTGATTCAAATGTTGATCTCCTATTTTTCTCTGCCAGATTCAGGAGGTGGGAGATTTCCCTTGCTATTACTAGATTGTGTGTGTCCGACATCCTGCAGTTCAGACAGGTGTTTACATTTATCCAATGCCCTAATAGCGCAGATATACTATGAGCTATAGATGTACATCACTGGTAGGCGGACATAGGCATCAATGTTAGCTTTGTGATCCTTTGTTGGGCATATGAGCACATAGTAGTGATCAGGCCATCTGGGCTTCCATGGATGGTAGAGCAGCAGGGGGGACCCTCGATTATGGATTCCGAGCGATGGTGGGATGACATGGCCCCTGGGAGATTCAGGGAGATCTGCGGATTGGTATGCTCGAGCGCTTTAGGACGTTGACACCAGAGCAGGTCATTTAGAGACTGTATAGGGTATACCTAACATGGGGCCGGTCATGAGGCTCACTTGGTGGGGTTGAGACGGAGCATGGTGGTTAGGGGCCGCATGCAAGATATGTGGGAGTGCATCCTATTTATATGGATATTAAGGTAGTTCGGCTTAGTGTAGAAATTTTTGACCACCTACAGGCCATACAGGAAAGATAGCAGAGAGATTGATCTGCTAATTTTGATCCTCGGAAGATCCATTGAGGGAGGCCCCACCTTCCATAGACAGTGATGACGATGCCAGAGTCGATGATGGCTATGTGGCATGGTATTCTACAGAGCTACCACGACACCTAGCCAGCATCCATAGACACAGACAAGGAGGACATGGCCACAGTGCTGGAGAGGTTGGAGGGAGAGCATGCCACCCTGGTGCAGACATACAAGGCTACCCTTGAGGAGATCAGAGCTTTGACAAAGGAGAGGGATGTGCTGATACTGGAGAGAGACACAACTCGTCAGGAGTGAGATACAGTGATCCAGTAGAGGGATCGCTACCATCGGTATAGAGAGGCCCTTAGGGCCAAATATGGTGATATAGGCACTATGTCAGATTCCGGGTCACAGGGTGCGACAGTAGGAGGGCCACCACTAGTAGCACCAGTAGCACCATTACAAGCACCTGGCACAGTGAGCCTGAGCACTTATCAGTCTCTCCTTGCCAAGGTGAGATACTATGAGGAAACCCTGGCACAGCATGCCCCTGATTTGCCTCATTACGGTGCGAGGAGGAGATCAGTGACAACCGCAGCTAGTGGTGCATCAGAGGGAGGGAGCACCAGGAGAGATCATGGTGGTGACAGGACCCTAGTAGCAGGTGCTTCTAGCTCAATAGGCGGTGGCCAGGAGAGACAGCCTGGACCAAAGGAGGGTGGAGGAGATAGCGTCTTCCACCTATCAGATTTTACGATATAGATATGACTATTTTTTTTGTATCGATATATTGATGTAGCCTCGATTTGAAGGCATTTTTTATTATGATATGGATGGCTTGATTGAAAGCCATCCATTCTTTGTTGTATAGACACTCATGGATATATATAGATTCATCATTTCCTGTGTCATATGATTGTACTCATGCATTTAATTTTAATAGATATGGATAGATGTAGCGTAATTGTGATGGATATAGACATATGCTGATAGTGGATAAATAGATGTGATTTGATGGTCATAGACATAGACGATAAATAGATGTGATGTGATTGATATGTGGATTTAATTTTGATGAAAAATAGATATAGATAGATGTAGTGTAACTTGGATGGACACGTTTTTAGATGATAGATGGATAGATATGATTGATAGATTTGATATGTTTAAGATGTTAATTTAATTGTGATGAAAATAGATCGATAGATTCACATGTGTTTGCAATACATGCTTTGATATTTTTTTTTTTGACAAAGTAGATAAGATGAATATAGATAGATGATAGATTTTGACTAAATTAACATGTTAAATGTCAATTTAACTGGATGAATAACAAATAATAATGGGAAATGCACTAAGGGATGTAATGAAATGACCCTAATTAGAAATAAAAGCAATACACCTAGATAAGAAAAAGAATGATAAGCTAGGCCCCTAACCGACCAAAAATAGAGACTTTGATAAGAAACCAAAAGACCATGCATACAAGGCCATATATGAGGTTAAAATAAACCTGACACTAGCTAGTCGCAAACCATATCTAGGAGGTAAATGGAAGGAGAAGTAAGTATGTATCTTGTCAAAATTTAGAAAGAACAGAATACGTGCTCATATTAGGAAAATAGGGCTCTCCATATGATTGACAAAAGGTCTTATTTCTCAGCTTCATGATTTTTGTTTTGATAAAAAAGCAAATTGATCAATGCGGGAAGTTTGCTAGATATAGAAAGACTGATCGATACAAGAATTCTTTCAGTGATGCTAAAAAGTGAACAAACTGGCCGAAGAGGAAGTATGTTACTGCAAAGGCTGATCAATGCGAGAAGCCTTGGAAATTCCATGAAAAAAATAGTCGTCCTTCAAGGGAGTGGTTTGTATTTTGAATGTGATGATAGCCATCCTTCAAGGGCATGGTCTATATCTTTTGATTCATTTGATAATGCATGGATAGCTGTCCTTCGAGGGATCAGTCTATCTTTTGGGAATTTTTTTAGGATAGCACCCTTCTTTCTTTTTCTTTATTTGAGCTTTTGGAGATTTTTTGAAAGAAGCTGAGTTTAGACCAGATAGATCACATAGAGGGGAAGAAAATGTATACAAAACCACGTACTCATGCCCTGAGTAGATTCGATTAAGATAGATACTTAGGACAGATGAAGAAGTGATTAAGGTGTCCCTACCATGAGGAGGAACATATCCATAAAAAAAATGCCATGAGTAGAGCTGTGATACTCATATTTAAGGTAGAAAAAGACATAACGTGGAGAACCACATAGTTCTGAATCACTACAAAAATATATGACTGGTTGTAGATGGATGAAAGATCTGTTTTGCGACTAAGATCATGTAAGATCGATTTTAACAGTAGAAGGTCCTTAGATGCAAGGCATTAAGAGGTTCCATTTCAGGTACACCATCCATGGAAGATAGACGATAAGCCCCAGACCCATATTTATGAGTGACTACGTATGGACCCATCCAGTTAGGAGCAAACTTACCATGCTGACTCCTTTCTAGTGTAGTGACATTTTAGTTTTCTTTAAGAACAAGATCACCAACTTTGAAGTCATGGTGTTGCAAGTGCTTGCTATAAGCACGTTTGACACGCTCAAGATAGACTTGATGATGCTCAAGAACATTGAGACGCCACTCATCTAGCAACTCAAGCTGCGCTAGACAATTTTGACGATAGTCCTCATCAGAGACAAATTCTCTGAGAGAAACACGAAGAGATGGGATCTGGACTTCCAAAGGAAGAACAGCCTCTGACCCATAGACTAGAGAGAAGGGAGTAGCACCAGTAGGAGTACGAATTCTAGTCTGATAAGCCCAGAGAGCAAAAGGGATATGTAAATGCCAATCCCTACCAGCTCGACTAGTTACCTTTGCGAGGATATTACGCAAAGTTTTATTGGAAGCCTCAGCCTGGCTGTTAGCTTGGGGATAGTATGGAGAAGAAAAGCTGAGTTTGATATTGAAAGCATCACAGAGGTTCTGCAAATCAACGTTTTTGAAAGATTTACCATTGTCTGTGATGAGTTTGTGTGGAACACCAAAGTGACAAATGATGTGTTGATAGACAAAATCAACTATGGGTTTAGCTTTGGTCGATGAAAGAGGAATAGCTTCCACCCACTTAGTAAAGTATTTTGTGGCAGTAATGATAGAATGATGACGCTGTGAAGAGCGGGGATTGATGAGACCGACGAGATCAAGACCCCATTGTGAAAAAGGCCACAAATCCGTTGTAGGTTGCAAAGCCTGACTGGGGATATGTGTGAGATTGGAATGTTGTTGACACTTGACACATTTCTTAGTGTATTCACAACAATCTCGATTAAGAGAAGGCCAATAATAGCCTAAATGTAAGATGCGTTTAGCTACAGCCAAGCCACTAAAATGTCCACCACAGATACCATCATGGACCTCCTGGATAGCTTTAGATGATTCAGGGGTTTTGAGGCACCGAAGCAAAATACCATCAAAACCACATTTGTAGAGGATTCCACCTAGAATAATATAGCGATTAGCGCGTAGGATAAAAGATCTTCTACCATTGGAAGTCAGATCTAGAGGAAGCACTGAATGGGATAGATAATCAAAAATGTGATGATATCACTCATCTTGAGTGTTGGTTGTGATGACGTTAATTGAAGTCAACTGCTTGAGATGAGATGGCTGGTCTAAATGCTGCACAACCATATAAAGTCGCGAGTCTTCAGGTAAAAGGCAGAATAAGTGAGGCTAAAGAAGCCATTGTATCTGTGAATCGATTCACAGTGAGAGGAATAGCTTGGATAGTAAATTTATCAAAAGATTGAAGCTGAAAGAGAACGATATCATGATATTTTTGAAGGATATCATTCTTGCATTGATAGACACCCATGACTTGATTAACGATGAGTTCAGAGTCACCAAAGATGTCGATATGGCGGTGCCAAGATTAATGGCATTTTGAAGACCTAAAACAAGAGCTTCATATTCAGCCATATTATTGGTACACTCAAAGTTAAGTTTGTGTGCGACTGGGATAGGTGCACCCCAAGGAGGAATCATAACGAAACCTGCACCTCCCCCTTGCTGGCATTTGGATCCATCAAAGAAGAGTTTTACTTTAAATGGAGAAAGACTGAAAATCAATTTGTTGGATATACTCATCGGGGAATTGAGCGAGGGGGACTTGAGTGTCTGGAAGAGGAGCATTAGCTAATTGATCTGTAATGACCTGACCCTTGATAGATTTTTGCGGGATAAACTCGAGATCAAATTCTGTCATGAGCATGAGCCAACGAGTGATACGATCATTGTGATAAGGCTTTACATGCATTGTCTTGAGTGGATTGACACTTGTGACAATGTAAGTTTTTTTATTAAGGAGGTAGTGACGAAGCTTAGAAGTTGCGAAGAAGAGAGCACAACACAACTTTTTAGCTTCAGAATAGTGTGTTTCATACTCATGAAGAGTGCGACTGATGTAATAGATGGCTTGTTCTTTACCATTAGCATCCCGATGTGAGATCATGGCTCCCAGAGCATGGTCAGTCATAGAAATATAAAGATAGAATGGCTCGCCCTCACGTGGAGGTGTAAGCATAGGTGGAGAAAGAAGATAATCTTTGAGATCATCAAAGGCCTTTTGGCAATGCTCATCCCATTCAAAATGAACATTCTTACGGAGGAGATGATGAAAAGGTTGACAACGGTCTGACAGTTGTGAGATAAAATGACGCACTGATTGAAGGCATCCTTGAAGACTGTGGAGTTGCTTTAAGTTAGAAGGGGGAGGCATCTCAAGGATATCTTTTATTTTTGTGGGGTCCACTTCAATACCCCTAATAGAAATGATAAAGCCTAAGAGTTTACTAGTGAGAACGCCAAACACGCACTTAGATGGATTTAGGTGAAGACAAAAGTGAATGAGCCTCTCAAAGAGAGGTGCAAGAATGAAAAGATGATCCTGACGGCATTTGGATTTACCGAGGAGATCATCGACGTAATCTTCCATAGTTTTGTGTAAGAGATCATGGAAGATGTAGGTCATTGCTCGCTGATAGGTTGCTCCTGCATTCTTAAGACCAAAAGGCATGACACGATAACAAAAAGTCCCCCAAGGATTTATGAAGGAAGTCTTATGTTGGTCCTCTAGTGCGATGAGAATTTGATTATACCCAGAGAAACCATCCATAAGAGAAAGCATCTCGTGACCTGCCGTTAAATCCATGAGTTGGTCGATATTAGGTAGAGGAAAATCATCTTTTGGACAAGCAAGATTAAGATCCCAGAAGTCGGTACAAATTTAAATCTTCCCAGTAGCTTTGGTTACTAGTACTACATTTGAAACCCATTGTGGATAATCAATGGGTTGGATGAAGTTAGCAGAAAGCAAATGTTGCAACTCTTCTTTAACAAGAAGGGCTACTCGAGGGTGCATTTTACATAATTTTTGCTTAACCGGTTTGATGTCTGGAAGAGTAACGATATTGTGGACCACAATATCAGGATTGAGTCCTGGCATATCCTCATATGACCAAGAAAAGGCTTGAACAATGGTTGGAAAGAAAAGTGGTGAAGTCTCCTAACTCTTGTGGATTAAGAGATTGGCTGACCTTAATGATGCGAGGGTCTTTAGAAGTCCCTATATTAAGGTCGACAGTGGCTTCGTTAAGAAGTGTAGATGTGTCAGAAGGAATGGTTTTAGGAAGATAGGAATCCTCTACCCCCAGATAGGTGAGGACAGAATCATCATCCATACAGTGGATAGTGTTGATAGTAGGAGAGTCATCTCCAACTATTTCAGGGAAGAATAATGGTATGGAAGTGGATTTGTTATTAGTTTTATAGGTCAGCGGCCCTAAGGAAATGGTATTGACTAAAAAAAAAGTTAGACGGGATGGAAATGGCATCATCTTCATCAAATGATGCTTCTAACCTGGCGGGAGAAGATGGTTCCTCAATGGAAAGAGGCTCATCGAGAATAGTGATGGTGGCTTTTGAAAGATGTTTAAATCCTAAACCAAATTTTTGATGTGGTTTGAGAGTTGGAATGGACGCGAGGTCATGCACACCCTGTTCATACTTTCCCAGGCCAAAACCCTTCCACGCGCATCGATATAAATAAGTTTTTGCAAATGTGGGATTCTGTAGACAATCAAACCCTGCTGAATAGGGTTTGGCCCTAGGAGGAGAATCCAGGCGATAGTGAGGTGTATCAAGACCACCATAAATGAAGTTAGTCTGTTGATTGGACAGACCAATGGTGATGATGTGACCAAGACCTGGCTGATATTCAGGTTGTTTATCTGGTCTACCATACTCATTAGGTTTGAGATGGGCGTCAAAAGAGAGAAGAGGAAGCTCTCCTAGTGAGAAACGCTGCAATGTCTCTTCTAGATTTTGTAAATCTGGTAGTTTTGTTGCAGGTATGGAAGAGGATGAAGCCTCATCAGGAGAACAAGCATTCTCCTTTAGAGGGGCAGACCCTGTGGTCATGTCGCATTGTGCAGAAGGAAAAGGATCTCTGGATGAGTATAGATTTTGCCCTCATACTGATATTTTAAGCATCGATGGAGGGTTGATGGGACGCAATGCATTGCATGAATCCAGGAGCATCTGAGGATCATATTGTAGTGGAATTTCCCTTCAACAATGTAAAAGAGCTCGTGAAGCAACTTCTTACCTACTCGAATGGGCAGGACCACAGTTCCTAAAGTAACTGCCAACTGATCATTAAATGATCGAAGGGTGAAAGGTGGTGGTGACACTACATTCTTTGGTAACTTAAGTTGCTCGAATGTGTGCAAGGAAATGATGTTGAGTGCAGCACCACTGTCAATCATAGTGCGTTTTAACGTAGTGTTGTTGATTTGAACTGTGATAAAGAGGGGAGCCTCCAAATCCTTAGAAGAAAGGGGAGGAATTTCTGAATCTTCAAAGGAAATGGTGGTTGACGGTTTATTCAATCCAACAATCATCTCAACAGGTTGGGGCTCATCTAAATTCACTGTGATATGGCACAGATTATCAATCAAAGCCTGGTGATGCTATGGAGATGATTGAATGAGGTTGAAAAGAGACATTTTGACCGGAGCATGGGTAAGTTGTTTCATAACACTCTCCTCTACTGACACGGGAATCTGAGCCCGAGGTGAAGCACGAATAGAGACCCTAGGTCTCGAGGCTGATGTGGAAGGAGGAATGCCTTCAAGGGCTGCAGAAATGACAACCTATGGCCGAGATGTAGATGATGATAGATTATCATATTGTTGTGTTCTAGTGGCGATATGAATCGTGTCGATTTGAGAAGATGGAAGACCATCCGGAGTGGAATTAATAGAACTAGAGGCCTGAGTAGATGGTTGAGGCTCAGATGTGGTTGAGATGATAGGAGATACTTGTTCCTCCTCTTCTTCCAGCAGAAGATCACTTCCTTCCAAAATATTGTTAACGACAGATTGAAGGGCTTTACATCCCTCGGTGTCATGTCCTAGAGTGCGGTGGTAAGCACAAATCAAATCAGAGTTGAACCAGGAAGGTTTTACTCCTTTAGGATTATAGGGTTTGATCAGAGGAAGGAATATGGATGAAGATTGGATCAAGTTGGTGAAGAATTTCAGTATAGAATCCGGTAGGCAAAGATGAGGACAGAGATGACAAAGGTGCCTCTTTTGCCTCAAAAGGTTGCCGAGGTAAAAGAACCTGCATGTCTGGTTTGACAGTATTTTTAGGGATCGTTTTACTTTTTCAGACATCGGGAGGAGCAGCCTTGGGTGCTTGAGATGGAAGTAAATGAGGCAGGATTGATTTTTGTGGAGGAGGAGCTCCTAAGATTTTGAAGATGATGAAGATGTGACAAGTGTTGTGGTCTTTAGAGATAAAGAAGGCTGCTTGGTCAAAACAGATGATGATTTAGATAATGATGATTTAGATGAGGGAGGAGCTCCCAAAATAGGTCTGATCGAAGGAATAGAGGGTGCCTTGGCTTTTGGTGACGAAGATGATGGTCCTGATAAAAGAGGTGATGCCTTTCTAGTCTGTAAATTCACTTTACAAGGCACCAGTGAAGAAGGTGTTGTAGAAGAAGAAGATGATGGTTTTGATGGTACTGTAGAAGAAGACACCTTCCCAATTGATAAATCCAATCTTTTATGAGGTGCAAAGAGAGATTTTTGAGGGAAAGCACCAAGAGTCTTAATAGTCTGAAATATGGGTTTTCCTTTTTTAAGGGATGGTGACAACTTCAACTGCATAAGGTGATTGTAACCTTTTTGGGGGAAGGAGATGAGGAGGTACTGATGATGTAACGTTAGACTTTAGTTGTCTCGGTTTAAGTTCAGGAACCGAGAGTGTAGGTGTCGGTGCTATTTCTTTAGATTTTCCCTTAATAGTCAAAATAGTATCAGTGATGGAAGAAGTGGATGATGAAGAAGTAGTTCCTTGTGAGGGAGATACTTCTGGTACAGTAATTGTGGGTGTAACTACTGTAGGAAAGGAAACGGGAAGAGTCAAAATCGAAGACACTTCCGTTGAAGTTGGTACAACTATAGGTATGTTTACCAATGGCATAGTCGCAACAAAAATGGGAGAAACAATAGTAGATGTATTCGCGGTGGAAACTCAAAGGGATGTAAATGCCTCAAGCATCGAACGAATATCTGATGATGAGACAGATGAGGATGACACTGTCTCGGGCATGGATAGAAGATCAGATAAAGAGGCAGAGAGAGATGAATCTGTCTCTAACAATGTAGTAATATTCAAAGACGAATTGTCTGGAGATGATGGAATCTCAGTGATCAGTGGAGCGGAAGGAGGTTCTGATTCGGTCGATGTGTTCGCAGATGGCTTAGGTTTAGAAGAAGATGTTTCAGTAGAGATGAAGCTGATAGTATGAATGTTTGGCTTTTGAGACTCTAAAGCATCATTGTTCGGGGAATGATTGGGAAAAGGTTGTTTAAAAACATCAAGCACCTGATTTGGGGAAGCATTTGGGTTATCCAAAATGAGCTCGCCTTTATCAATGAATTTCTGGACAAGATTTTTGAAGGTCTGACATCGTTGAATGTCATGGCCTTTGGTTCTATGATAACGACAGAAGTTATTTTCCCTATACCAGAATGAATGTTCTTGGTTCTCATCAAAATTTCTAATAGGGGGAAGTTTGATCATGTGAACTTCCAACATTTTTTCCAGGATAGAAGCAAATGATTCCCCCAACGAAGTAAAATATCGAGATGACGAGGGTCCTTTTCAAGAAGATGACGAATCTCTCCGTGGTGTTTGATTAGAAGTGTTGTTGGCTCATGATGTGTTTAATACAATAGCGTTGGTAGACCCCTGATTCTTGTCTTTGTTAGAAGCGGGAGGGTTTGTTTTTGTAAACTAAGAAAAATTTGGTTTAGATTTAGAGCAAAGTTTTAACTTCCCTTGTTCAATTGCACGGGATTCAAGTTTGCGTGCCATCGTAAAGGTTTCTTCAAATGTATGAAAGGTTTGGATCCTTAAAGTGGAAGAAATATGATTAGCACAAGATCGAGTAAACAAATCGATCTGTTGAGATTGAAGAAGGGAGAAAGACAGTTGGTTTATTATCCCTCTCCAACAAGCGACAAAGTCTGCAATAGACTCATCATCGAATTGATGAATGTTATAAAGATCTGTAATCGAAATCTTATGTGCGATATTTATTGAAAAGATTTCAACAAACATCTAGGCCAATTGAGAGAAAGAAAACAAGGAATGTTGGGGAATGTTATTATACCAGTCTAAAGCAGGCCCTGCTAGAGACATAGGGAAAGTATGGAGCATAAGCTCCTGATCCTGGACTATAAGGTAGCAAGCGTGTTTAAATGCTCACAGGTGCTATTGAGGGTCCTCCCGACTATGAAATTTTTAAAATTTAGGAAATTCCCATTGGGGAGGATAATGCTTAAAAGCTATTGATGGATGAATTGGTTCATTACATACTTCTTCAAAAGAGTATGAAGGACGAGCCCCTTTGGTGGAGGCTTCTAGGTCTGTGATTTTCTTGAAAAGAATTTGGACCACGTCAGATTGAGGAAGAGGCATGCTGGTATGTCCTACATAAGAAGCGAATGGTGGATTTTGTTGAGGCGTCAACGGGGGATTCATCTGTTGATTAACAGGATAATAATAGGAATAACCAGGCATTCTGGGTGACGCCTGGTGAGGTATTTGTCGTGAAGGAGCCTATGTATAAACATGTTGTGAGATGACAAGTGGTTGAGAAAAAGGTGGTTGAATGAAAGACAGAGCCTGTGATTGGTGAGCTCCTACACTTGTCAACTGAATCAGAATGGATTGAGGAACATGGGTGTTGATTTGATTGGACATGGTGGGGAACAAGGTCTGAATGAGGTTTTTGACTGCCAGATTGGTTATTAAGGGCGATGACGCCAGAGGATGGGTAAAGGACATTTTCGCTGGAGCATTGGAAGAAAGACCAACTGGAGGACAAGAAGCAGGAACCAAATGACTCGTAGAAGGGGGTTGATTCATAAAGAGGTACTGACCCTGGGACGCAATGGATGACATAGAAGAATTAATAGCAATCTGTGAGTGTGCAGATGCGCCCATTATAGCTAAAGAAGAGGACTTCTCAGAAGTAGGCTGTGGAGTATCCGAGGTAGCCGCGACATTGGGAATAGGCAAGACTAATTGAGGACCAGTCAACATGGTCGATGGAAGAGAAAAAGGAGGCACAGGTGCGTCACCCTCTTCCGTGGTTTGAGGTGAGAAAAAGTATGCTAGCTGTTCTATAAAAGCCTGGGATGGTTCATGAGGATAATCATAAACTTACTGGATTGGTGGTCCCTGATCAAATATTCGAACAGACTTATGTACTAAATAGTCCATAAGGGCTACCGGATTGCGATCAAGGAGCGCCTGAAATTCAGGATCCCCATGAGGAACATACTCTATATCAGAAGTAGATGATATTTCTGAAGGACTGGGGGAAGCTGAATGTGATGGGATTGCTTTAGGCTGATAGAAAGGATTATATGACCAAGATGGGGAACCAACTAACAACGGTCCAGAGGAAGACCTTAGGGTGCCCAAGTATCCACAGTAGTGGTGATCTCGGAGGAAGAAGGGGCCAGTTGAGCCATTTTTCTAGATTGTAACCAAGTGATGACCATCATAAACAAGCAAGAATATAGAAAAAGAAGATTGACCTAACTAATGCACAGAAAATTCAAGCAGCGTAGGTGATTATCTCTTTTAGGTTTTCACGCTTTTAAGAAAGAAAATATTAGGGAAGGCTTTTTAGAACAGGAACTACTCAAATAGCCAAACTAAGGATGGTTTGGGGAATGTTTTAGTGAGGAGTCCCAAAGGCACTTCAGTAAAAGACCAGTACGTGGCTTGATATAGGGGCCTACCCTCGCACTTCACACACTACTGCGATAAGGGAGTCGGGTGTTTTGCCAATATATACCAGAACTTCTGTGAATTTATAGCGCATCCCGAGTACCACATAGGTTCTTCCTCTTGGATGTCACTTCCAAGTAGGCAAGGCCAAGGGAGGAATTTTTGTTTAGATGCTTTATACCTAGTGATTTTGGCTTTGTGTGCAAGGGTGAAAAATAAAAATCAAATAGTGTCACTACCGATTTTGATCAATTTTTCCAGCCTATTTAGAAAACTAGATGAATAGCATACAGCAAAAATGACAAAGGAAAAGTTCTTTTTAAGCACTAAGAATGAAGCGTTGGATTTCGATGAAGATAGGTCAAAAAAATTCTTTCCCAAATGCGATTAAATTCTTTTTAAGCGCCAAAATTGAAATGTTTGAATGTGATAGAAAACAAACAAACAAGTTCTTTTTAAGTTCTTAAAAAGGAGAAAACACCATAAAAGAGGAATACCTGTATATTTAGCTCTCCAAGGTGTGTGGACTTCAAAAAGCGGGTTGTTGAGCTCTTCCCCTCGAACAATCCTGCGAACAAGCAAAGTGCTCCGCAAGAAGAGGTTAAGCAAACACACAAACAAATCCAGAAAGATATATCCCGATAATAGTAGAATGAAAATTTCTATTTAAGGAACTAGAAAACTTTCAAGAAAATAACAATTTTTGCATAAAGAGATGAATCAAAAATGCAATCTTGAAATCAACTGAAAGATTTTACTAATCTTTGAAATAGAAATTGGGATTAGATTTGCAAGCAAGAAACAACTTTGACTTTGTAAATTACAAATGAAAGCAGCAAGACCAAAATGAAGGAAGGAAATGCTTAAGGAAAACTGATGAAAATCAGTGAAGAAAAAGAATAACAGCTCAAAACTGGAAAAGAAATGAACTTACCAATAGGGGACTTTGGTTGGGTCCCACCGGGCATGCCAGAATGTAGATCAAGAATTTCCGCGCTTGTTACCTATCCAAGTTAATGTACCAAACTAAGCACAAAAACCCTGAAAAACTCAAATGAAATCAATCCCTGATAGATAAGACAAGATCCGAATAGGTAGATGGAAAAGAAAGCCGATGTAGACAATACGGGCGCACACGAGCGATCTTGCAAAGTAGATCCAAGAAACCTGCGAGACACAGATGCTTGACAGAAAAAGACAACGTTAAAAGATATTTGGGTGGACTACCCGAAAAGCGGGTCCGGGAAGCGATAAGCTCCCTCGACGGATGTCAGTCCACGTTTTCAATTAAGGAAATAAGCATACATGATAAAAGATGTAAATAAATGTCTAGATTTTTTTGATTAAAAATGACAAACAGAATGTAAACAGCAGACAGAAACCAATAGAAAACGGGAAAGTGTGAAAACAATGTTGGATTTGTGTTCCCTGAATTGTTTTACCTGTCTGCAGGCAGATCAGCGTCGATTAGGAAAATCGGCGTCGACTGAGATAGGTCGGCGTCAACTAGAGAGAATTAGCGTCGACTGGGGACGGTCGGCGTCGACTAAGGGAAAATTGCAGGAAGATTGAGAAACAAACAATGGAAGCTAGATCGTCGATCTCCGCTAGATTTGTAAGAGCCGTAAGGATATTGACAAAGCTCCACCTTCGCTGGATGCAGGAACAGAGTCACCAAGAGATCGATGGAGGCTCACGCTATCGATGTGGTAGGAGCAGAGTAACGGTACTCCTCTCAGGGATTGATTTAGACAAAATTCACTTTCGCTTGATAGATAATGCTCAGACTTGATGCTCAAAACTCTCTGTCATTCTTTCTGTCTCGCCAGAACTAAATTTTGGCCCCTGTATTTGTAATAGGCGCCGCTCTGAAAAATCGGCGTCGATCGAGTACCGGTCAGCGTTGATCTGGTAACAGACTCCCGAAATGGCCAAAAAGGATGATTTTTGGCAAAATGAAAGTGATCCTTCCACCTCAAATACGGTAAATATCCCGCTACACGGTTTGGGAGGAGGAGAAATAGGGGGATAGATGGATAAAATAGATATGGGAGGTTAGGAATTGATATGGGGTAGATAAGTGCTTAAGATATATGTAAAAAGTGTAATTAAATAGTTAATATTTAATTATATATGGGTAAAACATAATGGGGTGAAATAAACTTAGGATAGATGTTTAAATCAAATATTAAATAATACCCTAAGGAAGAAGTGGTGATATAAACGTGCTCCAGGTTACCCAAGAAGGCAAACACACGCGGGGGACACTAAATTGGGTAACCAATTGTAGGTGTCTACAACTAACACCCAAACAACCTCATCCTTTCCAAGACGCATTTGTCCCTGAGATCGTTACATCCCAGAATCAGACAAAGAACACACATAGTCCAAAATACACCCATCCATATCAGTCTTCAACCCAAAATCAATTCAAACCTACGGAGGCAAGCTAATTCATTCTACAAACCCTACATATCACTCTTGCTTATACTTATGTAGCTAGATATCGTATGTTACTGGTACTTTATCTAATAAAAAATGTCCTTACATTATATTTAATTTTATTAAATCACATAAGAAATATGTTTGTAACTACAAATTTCAACATAAATAGAAACCATCTTCCCAAGGGAGCTACCAATCCTTGACAATATGGCTTCCACCCACAAATGTGTTGGGAGATTACACAACCTTACCGAAACTAGAGATGCAATTGGATTTTCTTGTGAAAAATCAAAGTTAGGTTTCCACGGTGTCATGAATAATCGTGATCTACCAAAAAATAAAAGGCCCCCTATTCAAACACATTGGCTCTATCCTCTACGGTAGAAAACATGGAAATGAAGAATCCTCAAGAGCCAATGTGGATATATATATATATATATATATATATATATATATATATATATATATATATATATATATGCTCTTTTATCTTTGTTGTTGTGATATCTTAGCTTGTAATTCTCTTTCACGAGGCCTTCAACCAACAAACTTGCATATTAGACCTCAATTTGTAAGAGCAACAATGAAGGTCGACCGCGGTGTCCTGCTAGATGACCAACATCTAATTGGCCTATGGTCTGCATCATATTCAACCTCAAATCTTAGCAGAGTTTAGGGATCATGCCATTAATGTGGCCAAAGATCATGAGGTTAAATAATATAAACATATCTTAATAAAATAAGACACATACCATCATGATTATACAATTTAGAATACACTTCTTAAAAAATTGAAACACCTTTTTAGTAAAAAATATTATTTGTATTATAAAATTATATTTGCCTCACAACAAAAATTAGTATTATTTTTCATCTTAAGTGATTGCTAAAATACCAAAAAATGCTAGTCATATTTTCTCTATTAGAAAATTGATAATTATTTTTTAGTGACATTGTATATTTTGATTTAATCCTTAAATATTCCTTGTGATTGTTGAAATTGAAGATGCCCCAAATGGAGTAAAAGGGCAAACACCCAATACTACTTAATCATGGAGGTAAATGCCATGGGTGTCAATCAACCTAATTGTAATGGATGAGTGATTTCCAATACAAAATTGTGATATGCACATCACATTGTCATGGTTGAAACTTTTGAAAGAGTGTCGCGGGGTGTAGGGAGTAGGTGCCACAATTATAACTAATGAATTGGAGATATGGCATGGGGTGTAGATGCCCCTACTATAAAGTTGTTGAGCTGGAAAGGTTCCCCTATTACAAAGAGTGGGAAACATTGAAATCTTTGAAACTGTGACTAAAATTAAGAGATGTCCATGTTTAGAGAGAGTAGACAATGTTGAATATTGATAAACAATGGAGGTAAATGTCATCGCTGTCAATCATCCCAACTATAATGGAGGTTTGATATCTAATACAAAATTGTGGTGTCCACTTCTTGGCCTAAGAGACGAATGAATATGATCTGTAATATGACAGGAGACGGTGAGTGCCAAAACCAAACTTATTACCTCAAGTTGATTAAGCCTTTTGAGTGCATCTTGAAGTTATTTCTAGGACTCTAATACTCATTTATTCAAATAATTAACCCCGCATTGACTGCTATGTTTGCTCCACAATAGCATATAAACTCAATAGACCATAATATTTATGTAATTAGGAGTGATGCCGAAATTGAAGAGGCCATCATAGTATCGTGATGGTTGATTGATTCTCTTGTTATTCAAAATTATCTAAAATATTTATATTACTACAATTAAACATGTTATTAATATTTATATTTAATTGTAATCTAATATAATTACTCTCATGACTTGTTAGGGAAAACCCTTTTCCACCACTAAGAAATAAGTCTAACCCTTTCATAATACTTAAAAGGTGTTGGCAAAATAAAGCAACTGAAGATTGAAAAACAGTAAGGAGAAAGTGTGCTTTCAATATAAAAAAACACTAAGAGGAGTAAGATTTACTTAATTTGGGGATAAAAACACTATAAATAAAAATAACACAAATTTGTCATAGAAAATCATGTAGAACACGGGTTACTCTCTTTCTCCCTGTAAAGAACCTATTTTAAATTATATTACACTAGCAATTGCAAATGAGTTGCAAATTACGCCGGAGATAGTAGCAATATTTAGTTTATTTGAATTGTCTTTCGCGTTGATATTGCATGGATGTCTATATGTTGTTGCAAAGCTCTTATTTTGCTATTGTCCATATTTTTGTAAGACACAATTATGATAGTCGCCAAACTAAATCACGTTTCATCATTTGGTCAAACAACATTTATCTCAAACTTTTGAATCTCAAAAATTTTGAACAAGATATATAACCAATATTATTTTCCGAAAAGTAAATTATAGAATTTACTTTATGAAGAATAAAATCAAAATCAGAAAACTTTTGAATTTCGAAAACTTTGAACAAGATATATGACCAATATTATTTTCCAAAAATTAAACTATAAAATTTACTTTATGAAGAATAAAATCAAAATCAGAAAACTTTTGAATCTCAAAAACTTTGAACAAGATATATGACCAATATTATTTTCCAAATAGTAAACTATAAAATTTACTTTATGAAAAATAAAATCAAAATCAAACATCTTAAATATCTAGGACTGTATAAAAATATCTAAAATCCAATAATCTTTAAAATATCTAAAATCCGGCAATACAATAAATATTGGAGCCGTCAGAATTTGACACTTCCCAGTAAGGACATCTTCAAAGTAGACGCATATCGGCAAAAAAAAAAAGACCTTTAATATAATTTATATGAATGGTTGATAAGCAATGTCCTCACACCAGGGGTTAAATTTGACGGCCACCTATGCCTGTCAAACAATTTTTAGATGACGGTCATTTTTAAATATTGCCCTTCAAAAATGTAAAATAATGTTATTTTTATACTATTAACAAACTATAAATCAGATTATTCTGTATATATTTAATTATTTTTATATATTTTACATATAAAAAATGACGGTCACTTAAAATATGAAAGTCGCATGTGACGGTTATTTCAAATATTTGCAAGTATTTTACGGCTAAAATCGTGAAAAAACGTCTAAACGGCCGTCAAATTTAACCCCTGAGTCACACCATCACATAACCTATTGTAAATTATATTAAAAAAACAAAAAACTTACAATGTAATTAATATGATGGTGATAAGTGCCTTGTCACACCATCACATCAAAAGAAAGGAAAACTACAAATCCAATACCAAATACGATGAGCTTAAAAGCACTTTGTAGGCATAAATTTATTAAGTAGTGTATGTAAGTACAACAAACGGAATTTATATGTAAACAATTGTGCGTTTTATGATTATATTTAAGGGATGCATGTGACTTAATGACAATCATTACACATGAAATTCCTTACAAAATTTGGTCCGTATGGTGGTTGGACAGTTGGACTGCATTACTAATTGAAGTATGTGCGGATTTTAAAAATATCAGCAACACCGACCATATAATTATGAAAACAAGTTAAAGCATGTGCGGAATAAACATCTTAAGACTCAACATAACGTCAAATGTAATTTTAATGGTAAATTAAAACAACGTGAATCCAATGTGAAAGAAACGAAATATTCGGTTACTCATACACCAACAATGATTTACTTAACTACTCGAAAAAACAAAACCCACTTATTTCATTTTTTATTATTTATTTTTATGAAAGGTGATTTTATATTATATTAATACAATAAGATAGATGATAGCTTTCAGTAAAAAAGCGCAGGATGAGAGTATGTCCCAAAACCACAAACAAGCAAATAACAAATAAATGATTGAAAGGCATTTTATTATTATGTCCATATGGACCTATTTTTTAGAGACAAATAAAATAATATAGTTGGTTTGATGTCATTTATCACTAATCAATAAAATCTTAACAAAGAATATAATGAAGTCATTAATCAATGTAACATGGGAAAATTTTGAGATAATAACCTTGAAATTGATATCTATTAACATATTTCAAATAAACGTATTTAAAATATATATACTAGACTTATATAAATGTTTATCAAAAGTGAATATTAGTTTATCAAATTGTAAAAGATATAACAAAGATTTAAAAAAGAAAAGTCTATTTAAAAATGAATAAATGGAGAGCAAGAGTTTTAGCAAAATAAAAAAATTAAAAAGTAAATAGAGAAGCTCGTATGTAATGATATGATATGAATCATGTTTCTCTAATATAATAAAAAATTAAAAAGAGAAGGGTTTTATATAGTGATATGAATCTTCTTACTCAAGAGAAACAAATCTAATATTTTAGGTACTGAAGAAATGTGTGATAGATATATTGTATGAGGTTATATGAATTATTGTGTCTACAATATATATATATGCAGACACATATAATTCATGTTCTTATTAATGATATAAGATTATAAAAAAATAATTTAACTTAAAACAAAATTTCTTTGAAAAATTATTTATAAAAGTCAAACATCCCAAAAAGAAAAGACTAAACATCTTCAATCTTTGTAAACCATAAAGAACTAAATAAATTCAAAAAAATAAATTGAATTATAAATAAAATAATACCTAGATATATAGATGAAATTAAAATTGCATTAATAATATATGGATCAAAACTTACATTTCTAAATAACTAACATTTGGGAGTACTATATGAGTTGTTGTTTAGTATTATTATCATCTAATAATTCTTATTATTAGATTTTCAATCTTATCTCTTCAAGGAAAGTGGATGTGTTCTTATGTTTTCCTTTTATCTTATATCCTCAAAGAAAGTTAATGTTAGTGTAAGCATTATTTTCATATAAAATGCCACTTTTTTTTTATATAAAATACACATCTTTTTCTCTCATTTTTTAGGAGAAGTTTTTTTTGGTCTCACATTTAAGATATTTTTAAATTAAGTTTACACCAATGCATTATAATGGTGTTAAATAGAGTATTACTTTTTTCCTTAAAAGTTCTTTTATCTATATACTTAATTTAAAATTTTCTCTTGTCTTTTTAAAGATGAATTTGATTGAAAACTATTTTATTTGATTATTGATTCAAGTAAGTAATAGTGATTTCTTGCATATTTATTAAATAGAGTCAATTCTGAGTTTTAAAACCTTGGTATATTAATAGTTATCTCCATAACACATACATCAACTAATGCGAAATGTGTTGATGGAGCTCTAGATAGCCATAGTCCTAAAGCAAGCAAGAAAATTGTTCCTAAAGGTGTTTCATGACATACTATTATAATCCATATACTCATTTATATGATGTTGTGTTTGCTTTACCTGAATTTAATAGATCATGTCACCGGTTTGAATCGTATACTTTGGTTGGCTATTTTGATGGTCGAGTCCCTTCAAAACGAACACTTAGGCAATCAACCCATAACCACTACAAACCTCACGGCATCAAGCTTGAGGGTGCACAAAATATGACCAAATACTTTTTTTTATTTTTGTTATTCTAATGATGATCAATATAATTCTGTTTTCAACCATAGTCCATTATTTATTTGCAATTTAATTTAAATTTTCCCATTGGACCAAGGACTTTTAAGGGTCGGAGAAAGCCAAGCCTAAAAATCCTTGTCTGGATTTATTTCATTGCTCTCTTACCCTTTTGAAGATTTTTCATTAACTCATCAAGCCCTTAGGGCATTTTATCTTCCATGAACAACCCACTTCTATGTGGCCCATCGATAGAAACGTGTTTGTATTGAGATTGTTTAAGCTAAAGACTTTTAAGAAACCATAAAAATCCATATAAGACAAATGCATTCTACACACTTGCTCATATGTTTTACATAAATCTCTTAAACACTTGTTTTCAGTGGAAATCCTCTAGAGTCTAACCATATGATTTGAAAATGTTTCTTGATGGAAATATCTTAACACGTGTTGTGGGAAAAAAAGTCTTGGAGAACCCAAAACCACCACCTCCAATAATAACAATTGAATTATTGTTACAAATTAAAAAAATCTTATATTCTCGTGGTGTAGTAAAACCACAAACCATTGTGTATAAATCCATCGGAGGTTCGGGAGACAACTCAGATACTAATGGAAAACAAGTCACGTCATCTATTCCATAGGTGACATCATCCATCTCAAACACCCCATAAAGAAACGACCAATATTTTACCGCCCCAGCTCAAATGTTACACTCGCATTTTTCACGATCCCATTCAAAGGTGATTTCCAAAGGCTTCGAAGAAATTTAAGTGATGTTTGAATTCAAGGCAATGTTTTGTCAGTCATGCAACCTTTTACCCATGCAACCTTTTACCCCTTCTACATATGGGGAATACGTAGAGGAAAATGAGACCATTCCAAATTAGTCATTTCTTATGAGGCAATCAACAACAATAAGACTTTCCCAACAATTTTGTTATCCTTGATAATGAAGGGACCAACATATACCTCGAAGTTTCCCCATGATAGTTTATTCTTGGAATGTTTGAGGCCTTACTAAATTAAACTAAAGATGTATGGTTATGAAAGTGTTTTGTTCTATAGGAATTTCTAATCATAAGATTTTATCCTCTATCCACCACACACACTATTTGGTTGATGTTCTCTACTATGTGTCCAATCACAAACGTGGTCATGGGGGTTATCATTGTGCTCGCTCTAGAGATTACATTGAATGTTGTTTTGTGAGGCTCAAACCCAATTCATCAGGTGGTTTGGATCATTTTTTATTTTGACATTCATCTACTTAGTCTTGTTAACCATGCCTCCAACAATTTCATGGAAAGGGATACCTATTGGAGGTATCTTACTATTTATTTCATGATGCTCACTAGATTCTATTTGGTGATTTCAAGGTGGAATCGATAGAGTAAAAATATTTTTTCCCTTTTTATGTGATAGTGTGCTAGCAAAAGGGATGATTGGTTTTATATGCAAAATTAACTACGCCTACTTGACCCCAACCAATGTAGGCGAGGAGACTTTGCCTCAACTTGGTTCACTGGGTCCAATTTTTGGCAAGACAAAGATAGAATGTGAAAAGGATGGGTTTGTACTACTTATAGATAAAGATTATTTTTCATCTCCAATGATTGACTTGTTAGTTTTGCTAATGTTGTCACTCTATTCGAACATCTTCCCATTTTCTTATGCATAGAATGGTCAACCCCCTAGGCTAAACAAGTTAAAAATCGGTTCTATCTCAACATTTCTCATCTCAAGCATGCGTTAGCCCTCTCTCACGTCAAGTGGATCAAGAAGTTGGTTCATGAACCCATGGATATGTTGGTTGTATTAATTAGAGGACCAATAGTATCACTTGAACTGTCACTTTCCTTAGAATTTTTGTCAAGTAGGAAACCATTTTCTATTAACATGCTCATGAGGCTTCATGTCACAAATATACTAGAATTTCACATGAGCTTAAAATTTCTCCTTTAAATGTGAATATGAAGATCCAATCTTCCCAATGGAGACATAGGCTCAAATTTGGGAAAGCTTACAGAGAAAGGGGATCTCAACTCATAGTTAAAACACATTGGTTAAGGGTAGGGGATAAGGTTATTACATAATTATTTTCCTTTCAGCTCCTTAAAAGTTGCAGATAGAATCAATTAAGCCATTAAGGATGCTAACACTTGAGTTACCAAGCTTCCTAAAATAATTTATGGTTTTTACATCACTACCATGGAGTGTTTTCTTATCCCAAGATTCTCTTCATAATAGAGAAGATGTCCTCCTATAATGCCTTCAACACATTCCTTACATGCTAACAAAGTCCTAAACATTTCCTATGATATCATTATTAGCTTGAATGATTTTAAAAATATCATGATGTATATAGACACAAACAAAGCTCCTAGGAATGATGATTTTCCCTATGAGTTCTTCCAAACCATTTAATATATAGTTGGATTGAAAATAGTCTATTTGGAAGTTTTCTTCTCTAATTTTGAGATCTCTTATGAATTAATATAATATCAATTTTATTCCTAAGGTTGGTGGTCTTGAGATTATTACCAATAGGAGGCCAATTAATCTACTTATAGTATCTTATAAGATAATTTGCCAAGCTCGTTCTTTTAGATAAAGGTATCTCATACCTCTCATTGTTAGAACTAAGAAGGTTAGATTCATACGGCATAGTTACATTTTAGACAATGTCACCCTCATTTCGAAGGGTACAAAATGGTTAGAGTATCCAATCAAAAAGCCATACTTAGAAATATTAACTTTGAGAAAGCATATTAAAGAATCAAGTGGCCTTTTTTTCTTACCATGTTTCAAGCCTTAGGGTTTTCCTCTCATTTTGTGGATACTATTGTTATGTTGTTTCAAAATGCAAGAAATTGTGTTACTATAAATGGGGTTTAATCTTTGGGTTCTTTGTTGGCTCCTTCTTTATATGTATTTGTTGCTGAAGGGTTAAGCTATCTGCTTGTAAGTTATTATTCTAGAGGTTTGGTTACAGACATTTATCCCCCCTCACTTTGATCACCAACTCATTAGTGGCTAATTTTCATATGAATTCTTTCTCACTCTTTTAGATGAGGAATTCTATGTGAAGCATGTTATTGAATGCCTTGATATTTTTGACCTTGTGTTTGGCTCCTCTATTCAATTAAGAAAGACTCAATGTTATAGATAGTTTCTATCCCCCACACCCTCATTGGTGGAGGTATATCAATGGAAGTAAATTCAATCAAGTGAGAAATCTAAAATTTTAGGCATATTCTTTTTTTTTTAAGGCCTCTCTTTCCAAGTTATGGTCAAATGTGATTCATAGACTCGAGAAAAACAAAATCCTTTTGGATTACCAAACATCTCTTCCTCACTAAGAAGTTTCAAGTATGTCCTAAAGTGCTTGTTGTTACTCATGTTTATTATTCCTCTTGTTGGCCACCATCCACATCTTCTTATTCCAAGTCAGAGAAACTTTGATGGATTTCTTATGGGAAAATTTATAAGGGTATAAAGCAACCCTTTTATAGAGTCTATAAGGATATTTGTTGCAGATGTATGGAGGATGGAAGAGTAGGTATCATTGGAATTGAGCTTCAAGGCCATGCCTTAAGTGTCAAGTGGATCATTAGAGACTTGGAAAGTACCGAGGCATGGAAAACCCTCTTGTGAGAAATTACAAGGCTCTCCTCTTGGAATGGAATCAGGATACATCTACTTCTTATCACCCCTATGTCAGTTAAAATTGGTGGAAAGTTTGTGCCTAAAAGCATTTGAAAGGCTTGGGAACATCTTAAACCCAATCTCATCTACATAGGGGATGGATTCATGAATGATTTTTCTCTTAATTCTTAATCCCTTTGGTGGTCTCTAATTATTTAGTTTCATGTTGTCCCTTTTACTATGGTTCCCTAGATAAAGAGTCTTGGGATTTTAAAAAGGGGAATTAGGACTATCTATGACATATTTTGAAAATTCTATCCTATCTAGTCGCCCTTGAAATACATGTAAGGACCAATTTCATCTTAAAAGTGAGGATGTTGAGTCTATTTTATGAGATTTAGAATGACATACCCGATGAATGCTACCATAAAATTGAGATTTTCTCTAGAATTCCATGGTGGAAAGATTAGAAACAACCAACAGAAACCCCCTTCTAATGGTACAAACCTCAAATTAGTTATCTTCTTCTCTCCCCTTAGCATATCATAACTAAAACCCCTAGCCACTACTAGTAGTTAAACACATAGTTAAGGTATCAAGATTCTAATTGATCTAGGAGTTTTACAAATACATGGAAAGTAATCATCGAGCCCAAACATTTTCCTTGTTGCATAAATTGTACCAGGTTTTTCTTGTTGATGAAAGATTGAAGCATACGAGGGTTTCAAATCCCACTTTCCCTTCCTACCACCAAATTAAGACCACAAAAATTTATTTTAATTTTTCTCGCATGCCAATTCTTCTTAGAATTGGATGCATACCTTGTTTTAACCCTTCCTTATAAGAAGATTCTTCGCTTGGAATTTGGTCTTTCTATGGGACCTGACAATGTTGCCAATTAAATTCAACCAAATTTGGCATATTTATTGGGAAGATATTTCATTTCACATTTAGAAAGACATGAATAATATTATTTTCAATAAATTGTCTATGGATAAAGTATTTTATGTGAGTAATGATGTTCTTTTTTCCAACTTATGCTTCAAATACAAGTTCAAGATGAAAATGTGCATTTGGAGGTGTAACACCTTTAAACACTCCTCAACCACTAGAGTAATGATCCCTGTGTGATCAATGAGGTTCCATCCAAATCTCCCTACTACTTATCTCCTTTGTAAGGCCATGGTTTGGGCTTTCACAGGTGTCACCCGCTCATGGAGCTAAGGAATAATTTCACCTTGATATCTCAACCTCCACCTTTCAGAGGCAATAATGGTGGTGTTTTTGACATATAATTAGTTGTGGCAGTAATGGATTTGGTACTTGGGCACCATCTTCTCAAGATAAGTTTTGCTACCTAACATTTGGCATCTTACTAACTAGGAAAGTGGAGGAAGCAAAAGATAATTTATGTAGATAATAGTTGGGAGCCCATACCTGAAGAAACAAATCCACATATCTATAGTGACTAGGGTAACAAGTGTAACAATCCTTATCCACTCACTACTACATGTTATCAACCAATTTTGACTTCGTAAAATTAATTTAAAAAATAAATAAAAATGGAAATTTTGAAAATTTTCAAAAGTGTTACTTTGCGTGGTTTATCACTCTCATCATGATCGTCTCATTTTTTTGATCGTTCCGGTCCTCGTTTCATCCATTTCAGGGGAGAACTCCTCTCGCCAGGTCTCAAATCGCATTAAATATTAATTAATTAATATTTAACTAATTAATTACTCTTTGTTTGATACAATTAAATTTTTAATAACTTTGAAGTATTTAATTAAATAAATATTAATTACAATTCATTCGACAAGTTTTTGACGTGGAAAAATAAGCTTCCGCTTCCCATTGCGAGGGATGCCAAATTGGCTTCCCGGGCCCGGATTTCCCCTTGAAAAATTGTTTTAAATCCCCGCTTGTGGGATTTCTTCTCACGATTTTGAAATTAATAAATTGGTAAGACAAAAAATCTCTCGATTTCCCACATGGGGAAATTGTGTGGGCATTGCCAACCCACTTTGTCATTCCCATTGGCAATTGGTCGTTGATTTCCCCATTTCCCCCTAGGCAATTAATTCCACTACCCGAGGAAGAGGGGAAGTTGGGTTAACCCTCATAAATTCCTCCATCGAACCTGTTGGACAGAGTTGTACGAAGCTTTTAAATTGCTTCTTACTTCTTCTAAGAAACATAATAATATTTTTATCACATCCATCAAACAATAGTCTGTGAACGCCATTGTGAAGGAGAAATACGTGCAAGAGGACAGTCCAAGCAGAGGCTATTGCAAAGGATAAAATCAGTCCCAAAACACCATGTGGGAGAGGAGAGGACAGTCATAGAAATATTTATGCAAAAAAGAGAGATCAGTCAAAGTAAATCCGACACAGCTAAAGGAAACAAATTTCAACGCATTGACAAAGGAGGACAACAAAAATCATTTTTCCACACATTGGGGAAGGAGGACAGTCCAAAACAGGAAGGAGACAACAATTTTTTTTTCCATGCATAGCCAAGGGGGAAGCAAGGTGCAACCACAGGCCACGTGGGAAGAAATAGCAAAGGAGGACAGTCCACAAAAATATTAAACAAAAAGTTGCGCATGTTTTTTCTTAAATATAAAAAAATGCAAAGAAATATTTTTCACACTATATACCAAAGCCCACGTTGATGAAGTATCCAACACAGCCATAAAAAAGAATAATTTCCATGCAGAACAATAAGGAGGAGGAAGGCCACGCGTGGAGGAAAGAAAACAACTCCCACGCATTTGCATAAATGCACCAGACACCAATAACATTCCAAAATGTAGCCATTGGGCAAAGGGAAAATCAACGCATGAGCGAAAATGACACAGTCCAAGAAAATCCCACGTGGGGGGAGAAGTTTTTGGTTTTAAAATCATTTTCCACGCATTTTTCATAAGCAGAAAAGTCTAAAAGAGCAAAAGGGCATTTGTTTGTCCTATTAAGTGGATCCACGTTTCATCAAGGAGGAGAAAACCATGCATTACAAAGGCTGAAGTTTAACCATGCAATTCGGGCTATTAAATAATATCACGCGTACAAATTCCAATGTAAGGAAATTGCAAGTTCAAAGTATTTATCAGAAGATCAGAGTAATTTCCATGCCGAACAACTTGGATCAGGCGAGGAAAATAAATGGTGAATTAAAAAGATTAAAATTGGTCTTGTATAAAATCAATATAATCGGGAGAATAAAAAATATATAATATTATTTTTGCCCGATCTGGAATTCGAGCTTAGTCTCGATATTTTTTTTTGTATTCACATTTTAAAAATTTGTAACCGGGACTGGTTCTTATTAATAATAATAATAATAATAATATTAAAGCGATTCATATTTTTCTTACATTGACGGGGTTTTTAGACACTGAGACCCGACCCCACTTGCGTTGTTTTGCATGCCCGAGTCATTCTTATGTGAAATTCATAATGGCCAAGAAATCTAAAAAAACTGTAGGAAGATCGAGGAAGCCAGTGGAGAAATCGAATAAGTCCGTACTCAAGTACAAATTTCAAGGAATCATCCCTCCCAGTTCCATTAAATCAGCATACGATAATATCACTGATACAAATCTGGGTCACATCAATGTGCAACAATTATGTGAACGGGTGAAAACTGAAGGCAAAACCATATTCTCATATAGGCTTTACCATAGTGGTCTACCTCAAGCAACAACATTTCTTGTCTCAGTGCAGTGTCTAGAATTGGTTATCACTTGTGCGGAGCATTATGATCCTGAGAGGTGAGGAATTTTTAAAGATAATCGTGAGCCTTTCCTCTTAATCACACCAGAGCACATTGAGGAATTGTGTGGCATACCTGACTTTCTCGAGAATGCGGATATCACTCGCCAGTCAACGCGAGAATTTTGGGATGAAGAACCCCTGAGATGTAGCAAGATGGTTAATAACAACTGGTTAGTGACCAAGAGGCCTCGAATTGACCGGCTTCCCAAAGAATTCTACCACGTTGAGTTCATGGAAGAAATTGGGGACATGATTACTCTCCTAAGCCAAGTTTTCGGTTTACCCTCTATTAGGATTTTTCACCCATGGATGTATCAGTTTATTTGTATTATCCTTGCCAAGAAAGAGTTTGTGGATTGGGCCACCATCATCAGTAATACCCTTCAAAAACAATTGATAGAAGTTAAGATGATTGGATGCTTCTACATGACATCGTATCTGACTTATGCATTAGCAAGAAGAAAGCTATTTTCTGGACTCGAAACAAGAGGAGTCATGGGGCCATCAAATAGTGTCTTCCATTACTATCCGTAGCTAAGTTTCAAAAATATCTCTCACCATTTTAGAAAAGTCAATGATGGATTCACATTCTGCGTGATTTGAAACTTGAATATGAATACAGAGGAAACATTTTCTAAAGAAGACATGAGTATCATTTCCCAATGGGGAACCTGGTTTATTCAATTTTCATCCTTTTCCTACATTCGCGTGAGTGGTTTTGCTAGTACTCCATGGAAGCTTCCTAAGTACGTCAGTGACATATGGGCATTAATGGAGCTCACGCGACAACTATTCCAAGTTCATTGTCTTCTCAGTGACAAACACCGTTCGAGAATTCATTTCCCAATCCAAATCGGGGAATACCAATGTCCAAATCTTTTTAGTGCACAACTCATGGAAAAAGAGTTTGTTCTCATCACAATTCATCCATATGCGAAGAGAGCCTAGTTTGATATCAATGGATATATGCAGAAGATTCTTGGAGCAAAGTATCAACATAACCCTACAATGGAAGATTTCTGGGCTGCCTGTTCAGATGAACATGAAGTAAGAAGACGAGAGTTTTCTCACCTAACACTTACTCAGATGAAGGCCTTTTTCATCAAGAACCCCCTCGATTCATTTGTAAATGATGATGAAGATGTTATTGATCCCTCATATGATGTAGTTGCTTTATCCCATTGCCTCGAATTGACTAGACCAAAAGAGATGAATTTTCTCTTGATAGCAAGAATCAACTGATTCTTGAAAGAAGCATATCTTGGTACGACAAAGAACTTTCCAAGTTACAATCAATTCAAGATCATACTCCAGGATCAAAAAAATTGCCAACATGAGGAGGTCTTCATTCAGCCCAAGCCCCTTATCGATCAACCTCCGTACCATCCAATCATACACAACAAGCAAGAAAGGAGTGGTTGCCAAAATCCACTTCACCAAGTAATGTGCAATGAGGAGAAAAATATAAAGACCCTAGCCCTGGTGAAGGAAGAGATCGTGCATCAAGATTTTCTACTTCAAGTAGAGATTCTTCTACCCACATTGTTAATAGTGCTCAGAAGCTTGTGGCAAATGATCCTCAGCAATGCTTTGCACAAGCGTCCACTCAGGTGTAGGTAATCCAAATATCAAATGCTTTGGAGCATGCAATTAATGAAGAGATTTCCCAAAATCTCCCAAATGATCAGGAGGTGGATATTGAGGTTATTTCTCCTCAAATCGAGGTCGTAGATAGGATTCTTGCAGGATCTCATGATGTCGAGAACAATGGGAATATTGATTCGAGCTCTAGGATTTTGTATGCGGAAATAGTGCATGATACTCCTTCCTGGGTTGATTCTGAGGTTAAGAAAAGGAAGAGGGTTGTCAAGGCAATTGCCTTTGATTTTGATGCCCTTTTCAAACTTTCGAATGACATCATTCCCAAGAAGCCTAAGGTGATTTCTCGAATAATGGTGGATAATGAAGAAAACATATTTGCAGATCTCACCATCCCACAAGTTGATAAGGAACGTGATGCCATGACACCTGCTGATTATGAAGTTTCCAGACTTGGACTTGGGAGGTCCACATTAGAAAGTGACATGGCGATGGCTCGAGATTCAATTGATATCGTGCTAAAGAGACTTGAGAAATATAAGTCTCAGAACTCTCAGCTCAAGGCCAAAAAGAATCAATTGGTGGAATATGTTCAACATTTGATAAATACCATATCATTCACTTTCCCAATACCTGATGCAGTAGCTGCCCCTAATGAAGAAACTCTCAATTTGTCAAAAGAAATAAACACATTGGGCCATGTCACTAAGACTTGGCTTTCAAAGATTCTCATTTTAGGCCAAGGAATGATCAAAACAAAGGTTAAGTTCCATGAAGATGTCAGTGCGTATCTTGATCCAATTCTTTCTTTCAAAGAAACTTCTGTTTCTAATATATCAAATTTGGATGAGATATTGCCCAGTCTACAGGAGATGACGAGTATGGAATCCTCAGTTTTAGCCATTGAAGGAATTCTCAAATTTGAACATCGAGGGACATGTTTTCTTTGGTGTCTGCATCTCAAATCAAGGAAAATGATTCTCGAGGATTCTATGATCCATTATGAGAGTATATGCAATGAAGCCTTCACTTCACTCGCCTTGATTCAAGAATTTATAGCTGAGATCCCTTGTAACCTCGTAAATGAGCATAATCAAAGGTGTTCATCGGAATAGGTGGAAGAGCAATTCTCACAATTGTTTAAGGACATGTACACTCCTCTCAATAATTTCTCATCAGTTTCAATGGAGCGGTGCATCAAATTAAAGAACTTATTTGAGAATGCTCAATCAAAGATTATTAATTTAAATGATATGCCAAGTAGGATTCTTGAATTGCAGGTATTTTGTGAGGCTATTCTTCAACCAAATGAACCTCCAGAAGAAGAAAAGATGATTGAAACTTTGGGAAGGTTTAGATCCTTTCAACTGGCAAAAGCGGCAAATCCTAATTTCACCAGAAGTTCAGGGAGATAATTTTCTTGGTATCTAACGAAGTGGGAGAGTCCATTTCTCATACGCTTGAGATAGGCGGACCCCATTTCAATGGATAAGGCACTGGTTATTATTGTATATTTTAAAAAGTGGATTTTTGAGAAAAGGATGTTGGTATTTGCTTTCGAGAAACTATGGATAACTTAAGTGATTTCTATTTTTAGTTGTTTTTAATAAAATTGGTTAGAAAAAGTCAAAGGCCACTTAAGTGCCTTATTTAATGATCATGTAAAACCCTAATTACTTTGTAACCAACTTTTAGGTTATAAAAAGAAGTGAGGGGCTCATTTGTAAGGGTGACTTTGAGAGAGGAGAATAAAATACTTTTGTATGCAAGCTTTACTTCAAAGAAAGAAACTTTGTGTTCTTTTGAGAAGACATTTTGGATTTAATGAGATATGAACTTTGTGTCCCATTCATTGTCTCTTATAACATTTGATGTTCTTATATTCATTAGATGTTAGTGTTTAAATCTTGCATGCAAATATTGTCTTTGATCTTATTGTCAACGTTATTAATCTGTTGTTCTAGTTCACAGTGATCAAGCTCTGATTATTTACTTGCTCACGTGTGTTCCTTTTTACATATTCTTGTTTAACTAACTTAGACTCCGTTTTATTTGTGTTAATTATTTATCTTTCCTCTTCATGTAATATTAGGCTCTATTTTTACCAAACTCTTGCATGTTCTTTCAATTCATTCCATTCCACTCATTTCCTTCATTCCATTCCATCTCCCTCGTTCACTTTTTTTCCATTGATGTTCAAAAACAACCCCCACATACAATTTTTAATGTACAGATGTAAATACAATTTTGGTTTACAATAAAGGCAACCTCACCTTCATTGAGGAGGGACTTCGTTCCCACACTGTTGCATGCCATTTGCATGCGTGCAAATCCATATGCTAACACTACATCAAGTGCAATAAGTGATACAAGTAGGGTCACATTACCATTAGAAATCATTTTTTTTTCATGTTTCTAGTCATTAAAATTTGAGGAATTTGCATAATTTTAAGTGGTGCAAAGGTGACACAAAGTGAAAGCAACTAACGCTTTTTAATTATGTCACCTTAGTGCCAAAAAAAACACTTTTTCATTCACTTTTGCACGCCCAAATATTAAAATAAATAAATTATTTTAATTACGATAAAATAATAAAAATAAAATATTGTCAATTTGTAAATTAAAAGCATAAAAGAGAAAGTTAGTGAGTTTTGGGCGCAGATTTTTGATTTTAGAACAAGTTTTTTTTCATAAGAAACATTGGTTTTAGATTTTTTCAAAGCAAGGACAAGCACAATCAATGTCTAAAACATGGAGAAATTCAAATACAAAGGTCCAATAAGAAAAACAAGGCAAGTGATCGTTAAGATAACTATGCCCATAGAGATCTCAATCTTCCATCATCACAAAATAATGGATTTTTGATTTTTTGAGCACATGACAACATGTTGGGATCCTTTCTATACAAAGAGAGTGTTATCTAGATCTTACATTTAAAAGAAGATTGTGTTTTGCATTGTTTCAAGCTCAAAATAAACACAAAGATCCAAAAAGAATTTCAAGTACAAAGGAAATATTTCTATCATAGGGATTTTGATGCAAGAGTATTTGGGTTCACAGGCAATCATGTATTAGCCAAATTAGTTGAATAATTGGATTCAATTTTGCTTGTAGTTTGTTTTGCATTTGTGTGTTGTTAGTTGGCCACACAGTGAATAAGTATGTTGTTGGCAGGTTGTGGAGTTCAGTATGGAATTTGTGTGTTGTTGACTAGTTTTGGCATATGTGTATTGTTCATAGAGCACGTAGTGAATAAGTACATTGTTGGTGGGCCAAAAAGTTTTGCGCTACATTATGTGGAGTGTGCAAGTCCATTGCACAATGTTTGCATAGTTTTACACAAAACTTGTTTGAGCAACGCACACCTAGTTTGGTCTCTCAAACATACACAGATAGTCATGCAAGCTTATGGAAGCACTGAAATACTAAAAACTTGTTTTGGAAGCCAAAAATTACTATTGAAGTCACACAACTATAAAGTTGTTTAAAATTGTGAGTCACTGATAATTAGATGTTTGAAGCCGCACATTTTGGAAAGGTCAACTGGTTGTGTATTGGGTTTGTTAAAGGGTCCTTTATGACTTTGTATTTGAATTCCATAAGTCTAAGAGTCTTAGTGAGTGATATTGTATGGCTATATAAAAAAATCCCCATTCCATTGCAGTGGTAGTTCAACTCAATTGAGTAGAAGATCTCAGAGTTTCCTTTTAAGGGAAGAGTATGGATGTAAGCTTGAAGTTGAACACATAGTGAGGTTAGTAAGTAAATGATGGAAACATTGTAACTTAGGACTAAATTTTCGGTGAGTAGGATCTTTCCCACCCTTGCATAATGTCAAACATGGGAACATGATAGAAATGCATATGTATAGAAGCATAAATCGGGTGGAAGAGAAAAATATTGATAGATCAATTAAAGACCAACTTGTATCATCTTAAGTCGACAAGTACAACACATAAAGAAAAGAGAAATAATAATATACCTATTTTATAACAAAGACATGGTGGAGACAAAACGACATAACATCATCAAGTATAAAGTTTATAATGACTTATATATAAATACATAAATATATTAAGAATAAAAAATCTAACTTACTTTTTCGAAGAGACAAAACTAAATAAATAACAAATTTCTTAATCAAAATCTTTAATAAAAAATGCAAGATGCAAAATGAATTAAAATTTTTACGAGACTAATAAAATAATCATTATCCAAAGACATCGAGTTTTACACAAAACACTTTCAACTCTTAGTCCCCTTGGTGGTCTGCTAACATCATTAAAATCTTTTCATCCATTCATTCTTCCCAAAATAGATAATATTAATTACTTTTTGCGAGCAGCATCACGTTCAAATAGTAAAAAAAATTGATGGGAAAGTTAAAATAAATAGTAAAAAAAAAACAATGATGGAAAAGTTAAAATAAATAGTAAAAAGGAAAAAAAAAATTGATGGGAAAGTTAAAATTTACACAAATCTAGAAAACTTTATGGAAAGAGAGCAACTTGGAGAATAGAAGAATAATTACGTCAACTGTCCCTTCACGTTAAAGAAAATAGTGCTCTGAAACGGACAAAAAAGTAAAAGAGTCGTTTGGTCGAGTTAAAAAAGTAATTGTTTCAGAAAAACCTAAAAAACAAGCAAGAGATGACCGTTGGATGGATAACAAGCACGGGTTCAGATATACTTCGGTGCCGTCCTTGGCAGTGGTGGGGACACGTGGGCCATGCTCCCCTTGACAGCCTCTCCTTTACCTCAAGCTAATTCTTATATTAATCCCTGCCCACACATTGTCATTGCATGAAGCATCCCTGAGCTGAGCGCTGCTCTTGTGGTATACACACTGTGTATATCTCTCCCCAAATCTGATCTCAGTGCTGCTCTCGTGGTATTACAGTTTGTATATCTCACCTGGAGAAGAGACAATGGCTGCGAGGGAGGAAGATGTTAGGGTTGGAGCGAGCAAGTACTCAGAGAGGCAGCAGCTGGGCACATCTGCCCAGAGCCAAGAGAAGGACTACAAAGAGCCAGGCCCTGCTCCACTGTTTGAGTCGGAAGAGCTTCGGTCATGGTCTTTCTGGAGGGCAGGCATTGCAGAATTCGTAGCCACATTTCTGTTTCTCTACATAACAATCCTGACTGTGATGGGGGTAAAGAGAGCCCCAAGCATGTGCCAGTCTGTGGGAATCCAGGGCATTGCATGGGCATTTGGGGGAATGATATTTGCCCTGGTGTACTGCACTGCAGGCATATCAGGGGGCCACATAAATCCTGCAGTTACATTTGGGCTGTTCTTGGCGAGGAAGGTGTCCCTGCCGAGGGCAGTGTTCTACATGATATGCCAGTGCGTGGGAGCCATCTGTGGCGCATGGGTTGTGAAGGGGTTTGAGAAGGGTATGTTTGAAGTGCAAGGAGGAGGGGCTAATCTGGTGGCTCATGGATACACTAAGGGAGATGGATTGGGTGCCGAAATAGTGGGAACATTTGTGTTGGTCTACACTGTGTTTTCTGCAACAGATGCGAAGAGAAGCGCCAGGGATTCTCATGTGCCCGTGCTCGCTCCCCTGCCGATTGGGTTTGCTGTGTTTTTGGTTCACTTGGCCACAATTCCAATTACTGGAACCGGCATCAATCCTGCCAGGAGCCTGGGTGCTGCCATTATATATGATAAATCTCATGCCTGGGATGATCACTGGATCTTCTGGGTTGGACCATTTATAGGTGCAGCTCTTGCTGCCATTTATCACCAGCTCATCATCCGCGCCATCCCCTTCAAATCTCGTTCTTAAAGAACAAGCAGCCTCTGCCTCTGCTCTGCCTCTGAATTATGTGTTTTGTTTTAACAGTATGTTTACTTATAAATGATGCTCTGTAATTTTTAATAATGTTGTTTGGTAGTTTTCATCCTGCAAGCAAGTTTATAATGTATTTTCATGTCTGTTTTATCTATTTATGAAATTAGTTGTTTTGTTCAGATGAATCTCTGAACTTTGTGTCTATCATTGTACTCAAGCCAAGAGAAATGCAAATGAATCATCAGCTTTGTTTTGTTAAAAAGACAACCTACCAAATGAATCGCCTCTTTTACAAGGCAGAACAAGAGTCTTTAAACATAAATTAGGATTGATTCAGCGCCGACCAATAAAATGTACAACTTTTATTTTCAAACAGTGGATGTGCGTCGCCTCTCTCTCTCTCTCCCTTAGCAGGAGGAGAGCTAAAACAACTTTGTTTCTGGTTGTAATATACTGAAATGTTTTTTCCTTACATCTGTTCTCTCTTTTTCTTTGTCTCGAAGATCACTTTTTTTTGTACGAGCGATTCCTTAGGATTAAAAGTTCAATTTTTAAAATAATCGCTTACATAACACTTGTTGGGGCAACATTAAATTTTCGATAGTCTTCTGCCTGTACGAGATGAGAGTAAAACCTCAAAATCAACCAATGTAATGCAATGCATATATACAGTAGTTGGTCGAGGGGACGTGTAGGAAGGGATTTGTTGACCGACTTTTTTGATTAGCCAAAGGAAGAAATTAAAAACTATGGGAGAGAAATTCGGGATAGTCATGTGGACAAAATAAATAGGGTGGAAGAAAGTACAAGTACATTACATCAAAGAATTTAACTCTATGTTGGATTAAAAAAGAAAAGACATGTGATAACATAGTTAAAGACCCAGCTCCCACCATCTTAGATGTGAAATTGACATGTGAACATTGCGTAAGGAGGCATGGGAAACAAAAACTTGTTTTTTTGTGATGAGTGAGTAGTGGAGACAAAATGACACTACATCATGGAGTGTATATTGTACAATGACATTTGTACCCTGTACAATGACAACCTATAGGTTGACAATCTCATCGATTTGTTTGAAGAGGCAAGGTTAAACAAAACATGTTTCCTAATCAAGATCCATAGCAAAAGACTTAAAATCAAGAAGAGGCCAAAAAATTAGCATGAATAATAAGGTAGCCACCTCTGCTAGTTGGTTGTGTTGACACGAAATAACCTTTCTGCTGCTCTTGATCCCATATACCGTTTGGTCTCGCAAACATTATTAAAATCTTTCATTTATTATTTGACTGTTTTTTATTTATCAATTCAAGTTCTGAGTTTATTTGGAAGATGTAGGCTCGACTTTGGGGATTCATGATAACTAGACGAATGGCTCGACTGTTGTGTTGGCGACGTTTTATTCAAATTTCTGTCGTATCAACGTTTAGTGGTAGGGTAGAGGCCTACCATGGTGGTGACGAAGGACAAAGAATTAGGGTTTGATTTCAGAGAGGGTGCCTAAGAAATAACTACCATATCCAAGAAAGGTAGCAGGGGCACAAATTACCCAATCTTGACAAAGTGAAGTAGTGACAATAAATAATAATATCGGGCTCATTGAGTTCGGTAATTGGAATGAGTACAATCTAAATCCGTTAACGGGGATACATTGGAGGGCAAGTCTGGTGTCAGTAGTCACAGTAAGTCCAACTCCAATAGAATATATTTAAGTTGTAGTTAAAAAGCTCATAGTTGGATCTTGGGTCTTCACAGTTGGTTTGCGTACGCTTGGTGCATTGGCCCTCGCATCCCTTTTGTCGATGGTGTGCTCTTGGCCTTAATTGTCTGGGTTGCGGTTACAACACTATTACTTTGAAAAATTTAGAGTGCTCAAAGCAAGCCTACGCTCTAAATACATTAGCATGAAATAACACAATAGGAGTTTGGTCTTGTTCCACTGGCCTTTGGGACTAGAGTAATGATTAATATGGATCGTTGGGGGCATTCGTATTTCATTGTTCGAGGTGAAATTCTTGGATTTATGGAAAACTAACTGCTACAAAAGCATTTGTCAAGGATGTCTTCATTAATCAAGAACGAAAGTTAGGGGCTCAAAGACGATCAAATATCGTCCTAGTCTCAACCATAAATGTCAACACCACCTTTTGAGAAATCAATGTTTGGGTTCCAGGGAGAGTATGGTCGCAAGGCTGAAACTTAAAGGAATTGATGGAAGGGCACCACTAGAAGCTTAATTTGACTCAACATGGGGAAACTTACCAGGGCCAAACATAGTAAGGATTGACAGAATGCAAGCTCTTTTTTTATTCTATGGGTGGTGGTGCATTTCTGTTCTTAGTTGGTGGAGCGATTTTTCTGGTTAATTCCATTCACGAACGAGACCTCAACCAACTAACTAGCTAGGTGGATGTTCCCTTCATCTTCGTGGGCAACATTTTAGAGGGACTATGGTCATTTAGACCATGGAAATTTGAGGCACTAACAGCTCTGTGATGCCCTTAGATGTTCTTGGCTACACACGTGCTACACTAATGCAACCGAGTTTTTCTTCCTAGTCCGAAAGGTTCTGGAAATCTTGCCAAATTGCATCATGATGGAGATAGACCATTGCAATTATTGATCTTCAACGAGTTCTTAGTAAGCGCAAGTCATCAACTCGTGTTGATCACGTCCCTACCCTTTGTACACATCGCACATCACTTCTACCAATTAAAAGATCTAGTGGTGGTACATGGCTTGCAAAGAGTGTTAGGGCTTGCAAGTTTGTCTGAGTTCTAACCTAGGGTTAGAATAAGGAGGATCTAAACCTTGGTACACACTTAGTAACAAGTGTATCATGTAATAATCCATGCTTGACGTTCTTTGGAGTTCACTTCGGGACAATCGAAATTGGCCCATCAAATTTGAATGTATGTGTGCTTGTACGAACAAACAAAGAGATTGATTACATAAATAGGGGCCGCCCGTACAAAATATGAACAAACTGAGACACCTTAGGGACTTTGATAAATGTGGGAGCCTTGACACGTACCTACCCGAAGGGGCCCCTTAGAGATGTAGTTGGAGGAGTTCGAGGGTGACAGAATTGTGGTGGGTTATAACATTGGAAAGATTGGTGGGTGGCGATACTAAGAACAATTCGAAATGAATGGGCAAGCACATTGTTGTCAAAGTTTGTAAGGGGCGTGTACGACTAAAAATCAACACGTAACTTTCAGGCGCATTCGACCTCTTGAGGTCGTGTCAGGACAACCGATGTGGAATGGATAGATGGCTATGTGGAATATGTGTAAGGTGAGATATGCAAAATGTGGATAAGGAAATATCAAGGCAATCTAATGTCATGTATGGGAACTAAAGGAATATGCTCGTACAAGGCAACAAAATCTTGTCCTACTTGCGTGGGTGAAACAGAACGGTCTAAAAGGATGGTAACATGTAAATGGCGATCAATGTCTAACTCATGGAAGATGCTTGCAATGGGTTGTGGAAGGCGGGGAAACTTCCCTGTGTTTGTATCGTAGAAGTTTCTAGACAAGGTCATGGAAGCGCTAGAGGAAACGTATGAATAGGACAAGTGGGTGGATTGGGTGAACTAGTTTTGTCCAGGTTGGTTCCGCATAAAGTCCTAGACCTTGTCGGCGTCTTCGTTTAGGACTTTCAATTGTGAGACGATGACATGTGGAAGTGGCGAGGATTTGAAAACCAAGATCCTAAGGCTCATGTCAATGTTTGTCTCTAGGTAAGATACGTTTGGTTGCATGACTCAAGGATCATATACTTCATCTCTTGGTTGCTGAGGACCCTAAATGGCCATGTGAGATGGTTCACTATGGCGAATGGGCGAAATACATAGAAACATGTGAAAATTACCAAGTGATCAAAGAGACCTTTGGCCACACTGATTTTCCCAGAACTCGTAAGCTCTATCGTCCTCAGCGGTCAAAGCTCTCAACTGTGCAGTGATAGCAGGTGGTTCCGAGGTGGTTCAAAAGACGCGAATTCGAAGGCCTTGGTCTATATCTGACAATGCCACCAATAGGTTTGGTTGTGGCACTATTGGTTCAAAAACGTAATCCCTGGGTTCTCTTGGACCCGAAATGGTCATGCGGGATGTGTACTCAATTAATCTAATGCAGAAAAGCAAACTAATTAAATAAAGGGAATCTAGTCTATGTTTTTGTGTTTTTTCAATTAAATATTAGATATGCAACAAGTAAAGAAAATTAATTAAGCTAATCTAATATTTTTGGATTTTATGATTTCTGGAAAATAACAAAGGAAATTGACAGAAGAAATACAATTGCTTCAACAACACTATTAACAAATCTAAACAAATAAATAATCGGATGTGACTATTTATCTGTGCATCCTGGATCTAAACTATTTTAATAAATCAAAAGCTTTTCCAATTTGTGATAGTGGATTTAAATCTTCTATTCTACCTTTGAGACACAGGAAGAAATAAGAGCTTCTCATAAGCACTTGTTCCTCTGAAGCTTCCCCGGTAGAAGTAAGCAAAGATCTAATGAAGAGTGAAGATTAAAATGGAACTACAATTGCTTTAAACTAATGCATGAGCCTTCAAACAAACTTCCCTCATAGACCCACAGGGATAGGCAATGAAGCAATCTATCACTAGAAGCTTTATGCAGACAAAATAAAAGCTACAACAATGTATTGACTATTGAATTGGTTTGAATTGAATTGATTTAACTACTTTAGTCAAATTGTGCATACAACTGAAATAAAGAAATCAAGAAAGCTTAAGGTAAACCAAGTACATCCCCAGCTTGGAATTTGCATAACTATGAAAAACCAGTGATGGTTTACTCTTATATACCCTTAGCTTCTTTTGCAACTTAGTGCTAAGATGAATCCAGAGAACTGTGCTGGGTAATGTAGAAGAAATAGTGAAGAAGTACTGGAGCAACGGTGGGTTACATGAAGTCTAGTAGCAATGCGGGTAGGAAAATAACAATGCAAGAGAACTGGCTTGATTGTGTATTTCCTAGAAAGATCACGACATCATAACGATGCAATTCACAACAAAAATCTCTAGCCAATGCTTTGGGTAGAAGCTTGGCTCTTATAGAAAAATGGCTAGGAAATGGTTTAAGCCATTTGCCAGCAATGGGATGCCACCTCACATGAAGGAGGGGTAGTTAACTCATAATTAGCAATAGAAGAGGAAGAGGAGGTTACTACGTATCCATCAAGCTCACAAACAACCAATTTGACCAAGAAACGTGCACAAAAAGTGAATTGGAAGAAGGTATCATGCATCTAAATCACGCTTCGGAAGTCTCAGTCAAAACGCATAGGACCGTCGGTTTGCACAGACTGGCGGTTGCACAACTATCAGGGTAGTTACACAACCGCCAGTGAGGGCAAACCGACGGTTGCGTAACCGCCGCGTTGGTTCCGTAACTTAAAGTCAAGTGCTAAGGAAAAAAACTGCAAAATGATAATGGAAGGCATAAAAAGCATGAAAATGACTAAGGAAAACAAGCTAAGGTACAAATATACATTGTCAATAGGAAATAGGACTCGAACGCTGTTTGGAAAAGATAATAATCATCATAGGGGACTTTGAATTGTTCCGACAATGTAGCACGTACAAAATTGGGTGCGTACATATTGCCCCCCTTGTAGAAGCGTTTTAGCCATGAAGAGGCATAAAACGTAGAGTCCGAGTATGGCGTTCCCAAAATGGGTAGTTAGAAGTTATATTTGGCACGCCCGTGTGTCAAAGTGATGTCATCCAAGCTTCCCACTACCTTCAAGATGCAAATGAGAATCAAGTGCAGATAGATTTAAAATTGACAAAACATACTAAGATCAAAATGACAAGAGGACTTACCATATCCGCAGGGATAGAAATATACATGCGCCAACACTCCAGCCCTGCAAAACACACACACTCAAAATAGAGTTAAAAACATGCTATATATAACCAAAATTGCTATTTTTCAGAAATCATTTTCACTCACCCACTTACAATATTTTGAGCTCTGGATTACCTATGACGGTTTTGCACAAGAGTACAGTCAAATCGAAGAGCATTCCAACGTGATGGCAGCCCCACCAATGAGAAGAGCAACAACTACGAAAAATGTGAGTAATTTGCAATTGTTCATTTTAAATCCACAATGTGAAAAATAAAAAAATATCAACCTATGGGGGGGACTATTTATGCTAATTTCTTAGTCAAAATGTTCACTAGGGGGACGCCTAGGTGCACCTGTATTTTATTTTGTGAAAAACAATGCATTTTTGTCCTTTTTTGAAGTTTTTTGGGCCCCAGGGTATGACGTCCGCTTTTTGACATGAATCGTCGCTCTGCGCAAGTAGCAATTATGCAATCGTCACCCTGCTTAGAGCGGCGACTATGTAACCGCCACAATGATTACACAATTGCCTCTTTGCACAAAGGGGTGGTTGTGTAATTGCCGAGGTAGAGGCTAAATTGGATCAAATGTGAAGATTTTATTTTTTATTTTTATGTCATTTTATGATGTTTTTGATGAGCTTATTATGCAGGATATGTTTCTTACTTGCTCTTTTTGGCTTTTGGTGAATGTAGGGTTCCTATATTAGATGGAGTTGAGCCAAAGAGTGTGATTGGCTTCTGGACATCTTTGATCAGTTGTCTCAAGCAAACAGAGACTTGTTATATAGAGCGAGGTTGTGGAGGTTGTCTCAAACGATGTTATTAGTGCCAATTAGTCAATTGTTGTGTGACCTTTTGAGCTATTGGAGCGCAGACCAGATCATTTTCTGGTTGCCTAGGGTTCGAGGAGAGTGGACCATTACCTTACAAGATGTGCATAGGATTTTGGTTGTTCTTATGATAGGTAGGAGGTTGGCTCTTGACAATCCGGGGTCAGTGAGGAGATCCCGTCAGTGGGATACTTACAAGGGGGATGGTTTGGCACACAATGTGGGCGCCAAGTAGGGCATGAGGCTTATTTCTATTGCCTCTACACCTATCCCTACCCTACGCAAGGCCATTATTGGTATCTTGGCTTCGTGCTTGGTAGGAGACAAGGGTGATGACAAGTTCCTTTCTGTTGGCCCCCCATTATCTAGAGCATTGAGTAGTATGGTTGCATTTACGCCTGGGGCGTTGATATATTGGGATCTACTTATCATGATTTGTATTGAGTTGTTAGACTTTAGGGCAAGTCCCTGAGCCATCCCACTTTGATCCTGTGTTAGGTGTACGAGAGGATGATCCCCTATAAGAGGGGAGTTAGGATAGACGATCTAGGGGCCATCAGGGCAGCAAGGTGGACAATCATGGCTCCTCTCAGGGGGGCATGTCAGCCTGTAGCCACACTTACTACCGATAATATGGTCGCACAACCATACCAGGACATGGTCAGACTGTGGGGTGATGACAAGGTGACATTAGTTTCTTGCAACACTACTACTCAATTGGTTGATAGGAAGACCAAAGTTGAGACCCTATCCCGTAGACAAAGTTCCATAACAGTTTGGGCTGCCGTATGTTGACACACTTCCCGTTGTTCCTATAGTTTATCGCGGGGTTAGAGAGGCTCGATCCAGCCCTAGGGGCCAACTTGGTTGAACAGTCATGACTCCTGGAGTTCCTATCAGTGCAAAGAGGGTCACCCAAAATCTATCCAAGCCAGGAGTTATGTTACGGATCGAGGCTGCTCCCACACAAAACGGGGAGGAGGAAGAGGAGGAGGCTAGAACGGAGACGGAGACAGAGGGGGAGACTAGAGAGGAGGTTGAAGAGGAGATGGGGGGAGGAGATTGGAGAGGGGCCTCGCGAGGAGGATCACGATGGAGATAGTGAAAACGAGTGGAGAGTTTACTGGGGAGTTTTCTGTAGCAATGATGGCAGAGGAGGAGGTGGAGAAGGAGATTCTCTATTATGAGGAGCCTCTTTCCCACGAGGGAGGAAGCAACGAGTAGTCCGTGATGGGGAATCAAGTCACTTCAGGAGAGGTTGCAGCCGAGTAGGTATCTACAACGGCTCCACCACCACCACCACCACTAGCCGACCCTTCTTGGATGCCAGGGGATTTGAGTATGTAGATACTCTTCCCTTGACTCTATTACTTAGAATTGTTAGTGAATTACAAATTGTCTCTCTTTTTGAGATTTCAAAAGTTTTCAAACTTGTCATTGTTTTCACTTGTGTTTTGCAGCCACCGCTGACAGATGACGATATTTTATTCGTCAGATCCTGGTTGACACATTGCTCCTTCCCATAGGAAAGACACGAGAGGAGTTACTTGCAGATATGGGGCAGCCGCAGATGGTTAGACGTCAGACCAATGTATTTGCACTGGTCTGGTGGGCTTTGGAGGTTCTAATCGAGGCGAAGAATGAGCTTATTGTGTTCCAGTTAGCTAAAAGGAGACAACGAGGCATATGCACAAAGATGGGGGGCCGAAAAGCGGACACAAATATATTTTTTGGCCATTTTGGACATAACGCACTCGCGTTATGGCTTGGTCGCACTATAACACGAATAGGGAAAATCTAGGTTGCATTATAACGTGATTGCGTTACGACTCGGGTTTACTAAGCCAAAACGCGCTCGCGTTATGGTTTTCTATGTGTTTTTTCCACGTTATCCCTCCTAAATGGACATATTCCACATTGGAAAAAGGAACGTGAGAGTGCTATAACGTGCTTGCATTTCATCTTGTTGAGGTTTGGAATACCCAATCCAAAGGCTTGGATTTCCAAACTAGAGGTTTGGACTGTGTATTACGTGATTAAAACCATGTTTGACAGAAAAACATCAAAATTTCACGTGTGCACCCCAATATCTCGTTCATTAAAACAAAGTATTCAAAAATAAATTATACTACGATGTTAAGCTTGCTTTTATCTTGATGACGATTTAATTCTTTCTAAATTCTGATTAGTTTAAGACTTTCATCCATAATTTCTTTTACTAGTGCCTTGTTTTCTTGCGAAAATCTATGCATACAATTTACGATTTTTTCATTCAAATTTTAAAAATGTTGTTTTTTCTAAATTGCATTTTACATGCACTAAAAAAAAACAAAAAAATGACTTTTTTTCCTCAAAGTTATGGGGGTGCACAGACAAATATTTCATTTTCAGGATATGTGCACTTTGAAAATTAATTAAAAAATTATATGTTCATCCAAAAATTATGAAAATTTAGTGGGACCCTCGTACATGGTCTTAGATAATTTTATACCAAAGGGATTTGAAATTTTTTCATACAACTAAAAAATGGGTTGGATGACACAAACACAATAGTTTCCTTGTCTTTTTACACAAAAATTATGCAAACATAATTTGTGTGTACACAACATTAGCGAACTCCATTGTATCTTGTGAATCTCAGACCATTTTCATAAAAAATTAGTCGTTTAGAACCTAGATTCCGAGCTCTATGGTACTTATTCCCATAGGGATCACTTTGGTCTAGGATATTTGAGCATAGGCATGCTGAATTATTCTACAGATGAAGTTTAAGTTTCGCTGATTTAAGTCTGAAAAAGACTGTCCCTTTTTAACCCCCTTTTGGCCCCCTATCTGATTGTGCACTTACCCTGAGATGGCATGAGAGCCACTCTCACAGCGAGACTACTATCAATAGATCACCAGCCCCGTCTCACGGTCATTCTCATCGTTCTATTCATGGAGCCTCCCACTTACATCATAGGAGCCACAACAAGAGTCCTCATCGTGCTCCTTCATCTAGATCCCGTATGGAGGGACAGTCTATATGCTTTAATTGCTTTGTTATGTTTTTGGACACATAGGTCGATTTGTTTTTTGAGTTTTGTGCTCATTGCAAGTATTTTGACCACACATAGGTGTGAAGGCATTGTACACAAACTCCAATATTTACAAATATATACATATGTGATTCTTTTTTGGCTCAGATATATCATGTAAGATTTTACTTTTTTTATGACTAGTTTTATCTGTGTAATCATAGATGTGTAGAATCTCCTGATGATTTTTATATGTTTTGATGAATGCATGTATGGATGATGATGATGATGCAAATTCTTAACATAATGATATAATTTATTTTTTTATTTTGATACATATGATGTACATGAGGATAAATTAAAAAACTTTAAAACTTTGGTTTTCAAGCAATATTTGGTATTTCTACTTTATTGGAAAATTTGATGAGAATGATATGATAATGAAATGAACCCACTCCATTCTTAACTCCATGAAACCAGTAAGATGTGAGGGTTCAACACTCGAGAATTAAGAAGGATGTGAGTTATATGACTTTGATGAATGAAAGTAATGATATGAAGATAAGGTTTTGACAAAGACCCAATTAGGACACTATAACTCAACTCTAGGCAAGGCTAACTATCCAATTTAGAATGCAGTTTGCTTGCAAGTTTAACTAGACTTAGACCCATAGGTGGCCTCCTGATTGAAAAAATATGGTTTTATGGATTAACTATCTTATAACTTATGTATCTAACTCATTTTATTATGATTTCAAAGGATTCAAAGCACTTTTCACTTATTTACCTTGTTTACAACTTATTGACTTATTTGAAAAGGACCCCCTATGTCTTGCCACATGCTACCAGTAAGAAGCATGGGCTCATCACCAAGGACAAGGCATAGGTGAGTAAGGGCACTTCCCTCCTTTCCCAGCCTCATGCAACCACCTGTAAGAAGCATGGGCTCATCACTGAAGACTCGTGAGGGCAAAGAAGTGTAGTATTATTTGCAAAATGAAATTGTTTTTGTATTTATTGTTTCTTTATGTTCTTTTTAGTTTAAATGATTTTTTAAACTTTTAATTGTGATTTTGGGAGGGAAGACCTTTCCCCTAGCCTCAACCCCACACAACCAGTAGGATACGTGACTCATCACCACCGAGGGTTGAAGTAGGTGAACAAGCAATCTGAGTGAAATGATTTAGATTGATTTGTCAAAAGAGATATTTTTGAGGAAAGATGTGACACCAAGAAGCTTCTAGTACAAACCATGGGCAAAAATAAATAAGCTAGAAGTAACCGTGAATAGAACTAAGTGAGTAGGTCTTGGTAGGATCAATGTAAAAACTTCATCTAGCAAGATGATAGAAATATTGAGTAGTCTAGAGATGATATAATGAATGTTTGAAGAAGTATGATTAAATGTTTTGCCAATTCTCAGAAATTTTTGAAATTTTCTTGAAAAAAAGATTTCTTGTTTCACAATGTTACAAATATGATTATGCAAATGATATGTAGCTGTGAATGCAATAATGTACATGTGGAAATGCAACTGAACTACGCGTAGAAGCATTTAAGGTGAAGTGAATTAACTGATTCACCAAACTCTTCACCTTCTAAGGTACACAAATGATACATGCCATTCTTATAGTCCTCCATGACCCGATATGGACCTAACCACTTTGGTCTAAACTTCCTTCCTTCTCTGGTCTTTTTGTCAATTTGGCTATCTAGTCTTAGCACTAGATCACCTACGCATATTTCGTGCTCATAAACCTTTTTTTTATACTGATGGGCCATTCTGTCAGCATAAACACTTGTGATGCTGCTTAGCATTAAGCAAAGCTTCATTGAGGGTTTCCAATTGAACAAGTCACGCCTCTCGATATGCGTCTTCATCTAAAATTCCTTGCAAAGATATGCGGAGGCTAGGTAGCTTGATTTCCAAGTGGTAGGACCACTTCACATCTGAAGACTAAAGAAAAAAGGGGTTTCCCCCATAGGCGTTCACATTGGACATCCTATAGGCCCACAAGGCCAGAAATAGCTTTAAATTCTAGTCACACTTATTCTCCTTGATTGTTTTGAGGAGTATGGACTTCAATGTTTTGTTTGTAGCCTTGACCTATCCATTAGGCTGAGGGTAATATAAAGAGGCTGTGTGATGTGAGATTTTGAATTGCGAACACAACTCACACACCTCTTTGTTTTTGAAGGACATGCTATTATCAGAGATAATGACCTGTGGGACTCCATACCTGTAGATGATTTGATTCAAAATGAATTTGGTGATCACAGACGCAGGTAAAGTCGTGAGAGGCATGGCCTCAACACACTTTGTGAAATATTCCATGGCCACAATGATAAAGTTGTGGCCATCGGTTAATGAGGGAGAAAAATTCCCTATCAAATCTAGACCCCAAGTAGAAAAGGACCAGGGCGTCACAATCATGGCTGTAGGGTCTGAGTAGGAATATGTATCTCATGTGTGAATTCTTGACATTTATGGCACCTACGTACATATTCTACAACATCATGCTCTAAGGTGGGCCATAAATAACCCATCTGATGAATTTTTTGAGTAGTAGCATGCCCTCTGAAAGTGACCCCCACAGACTCCACTATGGGATTAAAAGAGAATATTTTCCAATTCTTCTTCATCTACACACCTCAAAAGCATGTCGTTCAAAGGCTCTGTGATAGAGAACTTATTCTATAATTACATACTTGGAAGCTATGATGCATAGCCACTACCTTTGTTGTGAGGTTTCTCCCTCAGGATATGTGTGGTCCACAATGTGATTAATGATATCAGAATACCATGGACATGATGCAATGGGAGGCTTTGTTTCTACATAAAATACACAACTCATCAGGGAAATCTAGGTCTACTAGGTCTCCACAATCTATTGGGTTGTCTACCAACCAATCAACAATAATTTTTCCTTTGAAATAATTCTGGTTGATGAAGGTGAGTTTGAATTCACCCATCAATGTGAGAAAACATCCAACCTTTTTAGATAAGGCACCTTAAGTCAAGAAGGTTCACAGCTAGTCAGACTTGACAATCACTCACATTTCCTGGTTAAGCATATAATGCCTTAACCTCTTCATTGCAAAGAACAATTTCCAGGAATTCTTTCTCTTCCTGTGTATAACATGTCTTGTAGTCAAGTAGAGTGCGACTAATGAAATAAACAACATGTTCACGATTATCATCATCTTCTTGTGCCAACATGCAAGCTAGCAAAACCTCAATGGCTCGAGAGTATAAGATCAAGGGATGGTTAGATTTGGGTGGCATGAGTGTAGGTGGTGACATGAGAAAATGTTTGACTAACTCAAACACTTCATGACATTCATAAGTCCACTCTTTACTACACTCTTTCTTTAGCAAGTTATTGATAGGATGGACGACACAAGTTAGATTGGGAATAAACCTGTAGATTTCCCCAAGTTTACCCAGAAAGGACCTAATGCTTGATTCATCTGAAGGTGGAGTCATCTCCAGAACCACTCAAATATTTTCTAGATCTACATCAATTCCTCAAGAAGAAATGATATACCCCAATAATTTTCCTCTTGTTACTCTGAATACACATTTTTCTAGATTCAATGTTACACTGTATTCAATAAGATGAGAGAGGATAATGCCAAGCACCTCAGGGTGATCGCAACACTTCCTGGCCTTAGCCAGTAGGTCATCACGTAAGATTCCACAATCTTATGGATAAGATCATGGAAGATATATGTCATTTCTCATTGGTAGGTGGCTCCGGTGTTTTTCAAACCAAACAACATGACTACATAGCAAAAGGTTCCCCAAGGAGTAGTAAAAGTAGTCTTAGTTTGATCTTCCTCAGAGATCCTTATCTGATTGTAGCTCGGAGAAGCCATCCATAAGTGACAATAAATCATAGCCAATCCATTGCATCTACAATGACATCGATGGAAGGAAATGGAAAATCATCCTTAGGAAAAGCTTTGTTGATGTCTCTAAAGTTGATACAAATGCATATCTTCCCATTATTTTTAAGAACTGAGGACAATGTTAGACACCCACATGGAGCAATCCATTAGTTTAATGAAACCTACCTGAAGAAGTTTCATTACTTATTCCTTGACCATTAAAGCCACCTTTGGCTTCATGGTCATGACTTCTACTTTACGAGCTTGGCATCAGGATTCGTGATGAGGTTGTGAACTACCACATCAAGAGAGATTCCCATCATTTCCTTGTAACTAAAGGTCGAAGGCTTTTGAGTGTTCTTTGAGTACCTTTGTATGTTCTTCTATCTCATCAGGAGTAAGAGAGGAACTGAGTTTCAAGATATTTGGTTCCTCCTCCATCCCTATATTAATGTCTATGGTCCCTTCAATCAAAGAGGTGTTACCCTCTTCAAATTCAGGTGGGGCTGGAGGTATTTATAACTCCTCTTCCTCTACCTCATAGATCTCAAGACCTTCCATGATGAGGAAGAACACAATGTGTGATCTCCAAAGTAGGAGGAAGGGTGAGGTATAAGAGAAAATACTCTCTTATGGTGCACATGATGAAGATCAATGTATGCATTGAGGAATCCTAGGATTGCCTCATCATTCTTCACAAATTCCATAGTGGCAGGCTCATTCTCAGCTTCAACATATGCCAGAATTGCGTTGGTTGGCACTTTTTTAAGGGTTCAGATCAAACTGAGACCATAAACTCAGTTTCCTTCAAGCCCTCTCTTGGACAAAAGTGAGAGGAAGAAGTAGCCATCGAATCGGCTAAGAGGTTTTTCTCTCTAGGTATGGATTCGATAGAAATAAAATCAAAACCTTTGCTAAGTTCAAGAACGAAAGTTTTGTAGAGCTACAGGTGCTTCACTCTAGTCTCATAAACTTCTGAGACTTGAGTAAGCAAAAAGTTGGGAATCACCTAACACTCTAACATTGTTAACGCCCATCCTCTTGGCTACAATGAGACCAAGAATAAGAGACTCATATTCTGTGGAACATTTTTGTACATTCAAAATTTAACTTAAAGGAAAAAGGCATGATCCCTTCCTGGAGAAGTAAGGATCACCCCTACCCCAACACCGAAACGAAACTTTACACCATCATAGTTGAGGGTCCAACAACCATTGGGGAAGATAGAAGTTTGATCATTTGTAGAATCTTCCTCCTTGACTTATGAGACCTTAACCATACAGATCTCATCAAAGATGCTTAATAGGAGAGAACCAATCCCAAGAGCATGTCCTATGCCCAGGGAATCGAATGGGAGAATGATAGGCAAGTCATTATCCAAAATATTAATGATCTCTATTGTAGTTTTTGTCGAGACAATTTCTACTACAATAACTTTGATTTCACCAGAATCAACCCCTTTGATTTCCTTAGGGGTTTCCAACTCAGTCGTTGGAACAAGCTGTGACTCAGGCTTTGAGTCTTAGGGCTTGTTCAACTGATTTGACCGGGAGCTTGAACTTAGTATGAATCCTAGGTTTCTTCTTTAGGTTGGCCAAATGAATTTCAAATGGCTTTGGGTCACCCTGAGCTATGAAAACCTTACCCAGATGTAGAAATATGACCTCTTGGAACAATGTAGAAGGGATTGCCTTCATTCTGTGTATCCAGGGTCAGACCAAGGATCATATTATAGTTGGTTTCCTGATCTATAATGTAAAAATCAGTCAACATAGTCTTTGGCCCAAGGGTAACAGGAAGCACAATAGTCCCTATGGACATTTCCCTTGAGGCTATCGTAGCCTCTCAGTGTGTTTCACGTTGAAGAACAATTGGTTTCTCCATAGCCTAGCTTATGAAGAAATGAAAAAGGAACTATGTTGATGGTGGCTCTATCATCTATCATTGCACGTTTAACATAGTTGTTGTAGATCCAAACCTAGAGGTACAACATAGGATCACCTCTTTGTGCCAACTCAACATCGGTTGACATCTTGCTAATGTTGAATATGAAACCAACATCTCTCTCGGGTTGCCGCAGAGGATAGACATCAAAGTCTATGTGATTTACTTGGGCTTCTAGAGGAGTGACGTGAATTAAATGATCAAGGCCTAATGCTTCTAACAAATCCACTTGATGTACAGGTGAATTCTTCAATAGATCCAAGAAGGAAATGTGAGAAAAGGTCTTGGTCAAATCTGTAATTAAATCATAGGCCCCACTGGTTTGGGAGCCACTGGTGTATCATTTGACATTGAGGGGTAAAATGGAAGAGGTTGTGAGGAATAATCTCGAGTGCGAGTTGCTATGTTAACCTCAAATTCAGTCTCCAACTCAACCAAACCTATAATTTTGGTCTGATTCCAACCATCTAAAGGAGGTACTACCAATGGGTTTGACGAAGTGGATGCTTCATGATCATTGTTTCCAGTGGGAGCTCCCTTGTTAGTTCCATGAGGATTGAGCTTTCCATTCTTGGGGTATGTCAAAAGAGGGTCTCTATAAACCCCAAGGTTAGAATTCTGAGGGGAAATGGGCCCCATGTGAGCATTTTGTGTTGGTGCCGTAGGATTTGCCAAAAACATCTCAATAAAGAGGTGCCTTTGGTCCTCAGGAAGCCGTTATATAATTTGTTACAATCATGACACGTACGAGCGTCATGTCCTATAACCCTATGGAAACCACAATATAAATCAAGGTCATAATCACGAGGTCTTTGATTTTGGTTTTGTTGTGGCCCATAATTTCTATTTTTGTTTTGTTATTGGTTGTTAAAGTTAAAGTTCAGGGCCTCTGGCCTTGGTTCTGGTATTGGTTCAGATAACCACTCGGATATTGAACACTTGGGCCTGAACTTGTTGAGGTGGAGGATGGGGATGAATAAAGTCCACCACATTAATGGAAGGAGTGAAATTATTACTCCTTTGATTATTGGAATTCACAGTTATTGTTACCGTTATTCACATTGTTGGTGCTAGCAACGTTTGGTTTCTTAGATTGGTTAGTTACGCCATCTGTCGTAGCACCATGTTTGTTATTGATGACTTTGGGTCCTTGGTTATTATTGTTTGAACCATTAGGGTAGTTTGAATTACCCTGAGAGGGGTTGAACAGTCTCCCATTTGAGCCATACATTTTCTACCACTGTCAATCACCTCTTGGTCAATGCAGAGAGCACCCTCTAAAACCTCCTCGTAGCTTCTGAGAGGAAAATTTTGGACCTCCTCCTTAGTTTCTTAGTTGAGAGAATGAAGGAACAAGTTCACAAAGATCCATTTGGTCCATGTTTGGAGCACTAGCCGAGGAGTAGAGGACTTGCCACCATCTTTGAATGAAATGGGCAAGATTCATTGTGTTCTTGCTTGATATGAAGGAATTATCTGATTCCTATTTGTAAGAGTTTTTTCATATCAAAATCCTTTATAAACTTGGAAACATGAGTTTTTTGAATGAATGGATCGAGGCTTCTGGTATCCTGTAGTACCAGTCAAGAGTGATCCCCTCAAGGGTCTTGGGGAAGATCTTAGCTACAACCACATCCCATGGGAGTAGCTCTCTGATGGTAGTTTCATACACTTTAATATGTGCATTTGGGTCCCCCTCCCCTTTAAACTTTGGAAAATCTGGAAGTGTCATGGAAGCATTACGCTTCATATGGTAAATTCAAGGGGCTCCTTAAGATATTTCAACATATGTGCCCAACACATAAGACTCTACCATGGATGACCCTTGATGGGGAGGTGGAGGAAGCATAAGAGGTTGATATGATGCAACATAAGCATTTGTAGGGGCATAAGGCATCCCCTATGAGGTTGAGCATATGAGCCTGGGGAAAAGAAAACATGTCCCCCTGCGTGATTTAGAATACATATGGAGGTACGGGGAACATTATTTTGGTACAAGGTAGAAGGTGCAAAACTAGGGAATGTCACATTGCCTAGTTGGAATGACATTTGAGAATGCACTTCTAGTTGGCGCCTATGGAGGGTACCCATATGAAGTGTGAGAGGGCATACCTAACATGCCCTGATTTGGTGAGAAGGTCTCTAGGGTTAGGAACACCCATGTAAACTAGAGGAGGTGAAGGTGCTGAGGGCACATAACCAAAGTTTTGTGCATGGTAGGGGATCTTGCCTTTCCCTGTAAAAGGTGTAGCACAAGGAGGCTAGGAAAGCTCTAAATCCCTAACTCTATCCACCAATGTCAAAATTACATCACCTACAAATGGTGTTGCATTTGGCTTAGGTGCACCTTGAGTTTGGTTGGGAAGAAAAGGTACATGATGTCTTGCTATGGTCTGATCCTTGGGAGGCCACCCCTCTTTGGATATGTTTCCTGTTGGAGGAGGGGTAACAAAGTTGTTCTGAAGAAGAACATTAGTGTACTGTTGCATCTGGTCCAGGGATTAGTCTATTACATTAAAGCATTGCTAGCTTTGGGCATAGTGTGCCTAAATATCCTCATCTTGAAATAGATAAGATGGGAGTGAATTAGATTGCATGTTGATTTGCGGTCTAAACAAGACCCGAGGATTGGACCCTTGCTCTCCTGTGAATTTCATATTATTTGAGTCAGAGAGCTTAGGTTGTGGGCTATACTTAGGTTGATCAATCTCCTCAATCCTGAATGATGAACCATTGTTGGTCCCTTGAAGGGAGGAGTGTGAGGGGAAGGTAGATTAGATGAGTAGTTATCATCCCACCAAGATAGTGAGGGTGACTGTTGCATACCCATTTGGTAATAATACGCCTCAAGACCCAAAAGGGGTCTGGCCGTATTCCTGACCCGACATATTTAGGGGGTATATAAATACCCACAGAATAATGGGAGAGGAGAAGGATGGATGAAAGAAGGTAGAAACAAGGGAAAAAAAAGGAATGAGTCCTTCACATTGGGTTCACCAATTTTGTACGATTGAAAATCAACATGTGACTTTCAGGCACACTCGACCTCCCAAGGTCATGTCGGGACAACCGATGTGGAATGGATAGATGGCTATGTGGAATATGTGTAAGGAAAGATATGGAAAATACGTGGATAAGGAAATATCAAGGTAATTCTAATGTCCTGTACGGGAACTAAAGGAATATGCTCGTTCCAAGGTAATGAAAGCTTTTCCTACTTGTGTGGGTGAAATGGAATGGTCTAAAAGGATGGTAAAGCATAAATGGCGATCAATGTCTAGCTCACATAAGATTCTCATAATGTTTTGTGGAAGGAAGGGAAACTTCCTACATTTTCCTTCATAGAAGTTTCCAGAAAAGGTCATGGAAGTGCTAAGAGGAAACATATGAATAGGACAAGTGAGTGGATTGTGTGAACTAGTTTCACCATGATGGTTCCAATGAAAAGTCATAGACCTTATCAGCTTCTTCATTCAAGATTGTTAATTATGAGATGATGACAAGGTGGAAGTGGTGAGGATTTGAAAACCAAGATCCTAAGGCTCATGTCAATGTCTGTCTCTAGGTAAGATGCATTCGGTTGAGGGACTCGAGGATCATATACTTCGTCTCTTGGTTGCTGAGGATCCTGAATGGTCATATGAGATGGATAACTATGCCAAATGGGCTGAAATACGTGGAAACTGGATGAAAATCACCGATAAGTGATCAAAGCAACCTGTGGCTAGGCTGATTTTCCTAGAATTCGTAAGGTCTATCGTCCTCAACATTCAAATCCCTCAAATGTGCAGTGATAGTAGGTAGTTCTGAGGTGGTTTGGAAGTGGTGAATTTGAAGGCCTTGGTCGATATCTGACAATGCCACCAATAGGTTTGGTTGTGGCACCATTGGTTCAAAAACGTAATCCCTGGGTTCTCTAGAACCTCATAATGGTCATGCGGGATGTGTGTGTGCTCAATTAATCTAATGTAAGAAAGAAAAATAATTAAATAAAGGGAATCTAATCTATGTTTTTGTGCTTTTTCAATTAAATAGTATATATGCAACAAGTAAAGACAAACTAATTAAGCTAATCTAATATTTTTGGATTTTATGATTTATGGAAAACAATAGAGGAAATTAACATAAGAAATACAAAGAAATACAATTGCTTCTACAACACTATTAAAAAATCAAAATAAATAAATAATCATGGATGTGACTATTTATCCCTGTAGCATGGATCTAAACTATTCTAATAAATCAAAATCTTTTCCAATTTGTGATTGTGGATTTAAATCTTCGATTCTACTTCCGAGACACATGCATAAATAAAAGCTTCTCAAAAGCAGATTCTTCCTCTGAAACTTCCCCAATAAAAGTAAATGAAGATCTAATGAAGATTGCAGATTGAAATGGAACTAAAATTACTTTAAAATAATGCAAGAGCCTTCCTCTAGACAAAATTCCCTTGCAAATCCAGCAGGGATAGACATGGAAAGCAATCTATCACTAGAAGCTTTGTGTAGACACAATAGAAGCTACAACAATGTATTGACTATTGAATTGAATTGATTTAACTACTTTAGTCAAATTGTGCATACAAATGAAATAAAGAAATCAAGAAAGCTTAAGGAAAACTAAGTACACCCCCAACATGGAATTTGCAGAACTGTGTCAAAGCTAGTGATGGCTTACTCTGATATCCCCTTAGTTTATTTTGAAATTTTAATGCTTAGGTGAATCCAGGGAACTATGCTGGGTAATGCAGAAGAAATCAATGAAGAAGTGTCTGGAGCAATGGTAGGCTTACATGAAGTTTGGTAGTAATGCGGGTAGGAGAATAACAATGCAAGAGAACTGTGTTTGATTGTGCACTTCCTAGCAACGATCACATGACAACATAACGATGCAATTCACAACAAAAAATCTCCAACCAATGCTTCGGGTAGAAGCTTGGATCTTATAGGAAAATGGTTGGGAAATGATCAAAGTGATTTGGAAACAATGGGATGCTACCTCACACAAAGGAGGGGAAATTGAACTCATAATTAGTCAATAAAAAAGGAAGAGGAGGTTGGTATGTATCCATCAAGCTTACAAACAACCAATTTGACCAAGAAACGTGTTGAAAAGGTGATTTAGAAGAAGGTAACACGTGTCCAAATCACGCTCGGGAAGTCTCAGTCAAAATAGCACAGGAACACCGGTTTGCACAGATCAGCGTGGTTGTGCAACCACCGGCGAGCGGTTAATGCAGCCACTGGTGAGGGTAGACCGCCGTGGCGGTGTCCGTAACTTAAAGTCAAGTGCTAAGGAAAAACACTACAGAATGATAACGATAGGCAGGAAAAGCACAAAAATGACCAAGGAAAACAAACTAAGCTGTAAATATACACTTTCAATAGGAAATAGGACTTGAACACCATTGGAAAAATATAATAATCATCATAGGGGACTTTGAACCATTTCGACAATATAACATGTGCAAAATTTTGTGTGTACATATTACCCCCTTTGAGAAGTGTTTTATCCATGAAGAGGCGTAAAACGTAGACTCTAAATATGGCGTTCCGAAAATGGGGAGTTAAAAGTTATACCTGACACGCCCATGTGTCGAAGTGATACGATCTAAGCTTCCCACTACTTGTAAGATGAAAACAAGAATCAAGTGTAAAGAGGAGTACATATTTGTCGTTACCCATCCCAGTGAAAAGAGGAGTAACATAGTGATGTATGACATCACCTATCCTCTTTAACATATTTAGAAAAAATATAATGAAATATCCTGAAGTGATGGGGGGTGGCAGTTCTTAGCCTTACTGAAGTGATTTCTAGGCTAATGTTTGTAGATGAATTGGTAGTAATGGGATAATCAGTGGAGGATCTCAAAGAGATTTTGTAGAGGATTCATGTTTGGTGTGATAAGTGGGACATATAGTGTGGTATCAACAAGTGCAAGTTAATGAAAGTTTTTTATGACCAAGAAGAGGTTAAACAACATGATTTTATGAATGGGAGCCAAAAAATTGGGTTGTGTGGCACTTACAGATACTTGGGGATAGAGGTTGATCCCCATTTGTTTATGGAAATAATTATCAAGGAAAGAGCAGCATTGGGAGGTAGAACTCTTCATGGGGTTTTCCACTTCATGGCCTCTCTAAGAGTCCCCATGCGGTCTAAAATTATTACATTCAAGGAACTAGTGTGTATAGTGCTAACATTTTGTACATAGGTGATCAGGATGTTCGATGTGGTTAAGAAAAATGCCTTGTAAAGGGTGGTGGTGGAAGGAATGAAGTGGATGTTTGGGAATTCTACCTCCTCTAATCTTATTGGGCAAGCGGTCATGCACCGAGAACTCAATATTTTCTTAGTTCATGTTCATGCAATCAGTGGGCTCAGGCCTTGGAGAAGTGTGGCGGACTTAAGACAATCATTGTTGATCTTGTCAACCATAATCCACCGTGCATTGTGAGGGAAATTTGGACTAGGATTCATAGAATGAGAAAGTGGCTCAAGGATAATGTACCTAGGGATAACAATATCCTTATGGTGCATGAAGAATCTTGGGTGGCTTGGGAGAATAAATTCAAACTCCAGGGTTCCATGAGATTTTACAAGTAGACCAATTTGGGAGAGACTCAAAGCTTCATCAAGCGGGATCAGTGGTTCAAGAATGTGTTGGATGAAGCTGTCTACTGGCTCCTTAATGCTAGTGGGGGTGGGTTTTTCATTAGTAGTCATGTAATTAGGATTGGTCTATTAGATCCTACCTTAAGGAGTTGTTTCTGGTTGTGTGAGGATATTGGAGGGGACTCTCTTCTACACCTCATCCTTAAGTGCCAACACATTAGGTTACAGGATGCAAGCTTTTAGGATGGTCTTCAAAACATACTACATGAATTTTTTTGGTTTTCCCTAATGGATGATAGTGAGAAGGATTTGATCTTGATACTCCTTGGTGGGGAGTTTAGCAGATGTTGTCTATCGTATTGGTTAGGTGATCACTCACATTAGAAGGGAATTGTAGGCTTTGTACTTGTGGAAAACTTCATGGCTATGGCGCTACCTCTATATTAGAAATCCCTGAAGGGTTGGACAATGGGGGAAGGGGGACATGTTTCATTCAACCCCTTTGGGGAATCAAGGATACTTAACCACTAATGATCTAATGCACATTCATGTAGGGAAAATCCTTCTTGTTAGGCGTGCTATTGGAAGAGTTTCTCCTCCATCAACACTTGTTCCCAGAAATAGGAGAGCTTGCTGTGATGCCTCCATATGGTTGAGTGAAGATCAAAAAATTCCATCAGGGGTTTTCTCTGGAGATTCTAACATTAATTAGTGGGATTAGTATCACTAAATACTATCACTAGGTGTTTTATGTTGCTTGACATATTTTGTGGGGAGGAGCTTTAGAGGCCAGGTCCCACTAGTGGTCATTCTATTAGGCATGAACCTAAAGTTGAGGGGTGATTCTCAAAGACTACACTTGCTCCTGTTTCAGCCTGAATACAAGACTCTTCTATTTCAGGAAAATTAGGAAAATCAGGATAGGGATGTTCTAAAGAACTTAAATGTGGAGAAAGATGGGCGGTGAAGAAGGAGATTTGAGGGAATTGAAATTGAGGAGTGGGAAAAAATGAGGGAAGAGAATGTATGTGGAAGTATTATTTCCTTCGAGATGACACATGAACCATGTGCCTTTTTTTTCAATTGTTATAAGGATAGAGGTAGTGTGGCGAATAGAGCATTGATGAAACATACTTTGGAGATATCTTAGAAAACAAGTCCTTGTTGATTAATACTCACAATGTTCATGTTTGCATTTTTTTGATAGTTACAATACATGAAAATTTAAGGGGAATTTTCTTACATGTGCCACTAGATACTTGGATAGGGACATGTACAGAGGACTCAAAATTCCTTGTTGAGCTGATGTAGTTGTTGAAATTGATAACTAAAAAAACATGGTAGACAAGGTAGTTTTGTGCTACTTTTATAGACCATTATCTTAAGTCATTCTCCATTCTTTCCCAAAAAACAAAAAATATCGGTTGCAATAGTATCCTTATGGATTTGTATTTGACACCTTCTCCAACATTCAAGTTTCTAAAAACTCATTAAATTTGAAGTATTTTTGTGTATAACCTTTCTCCTATAAGCTTTCAAATTTTTTTGTGTTATGGGGCTTTACATTATGAGAGAGTGGTGAAATAAAATGAGAGAGGAAAAAGTGTATGCATATTCTCTTAAATATTGTAAGGAATTTATCTAATGTATATGCAATAATTTTTTATTTATTAAATGTAATTTTTAAATTTTATACACACATTTTCTATATTTTAAAATATTTTCTCAACTGCCACGTTGTTATTGAATTTGTTGCTTCTAACAATGTTACCCTAATAGTTTGAACATGATACTAGCATTGCTCTTATTATTTAATTGTTTCTTATTCAAAAGATAAATTTTGCCGATATATTTAGGGTTTCTATCTTCTATATTTATCAAAATTAAATGCACTAACTGTCAATTCATTAAATTTTATTTTGTAATAGTATATATACATAATAATAGGATGAGTAGTTAATTTTAGCAACACAAACACTACAATTGATGAATAAAATTTCAAAACACGATATTAAACAACATATCTAAAGATGCAATATTTAAAAATTTGTGCTCTATTTAATATTTCTAATAAATCCTGTCACACGTGGAATGAGTTGCACACAATATGAGTCAAGTCAAAAGGATTCTAAAAAATGAAGTTATGAAAGATGGACAATGTGTAATGTCCCCTTTCCTATGCCTAAGGGCCAATTCAAGTCCAATCCTTTGTCATACCCAAGGGGCTTTGGACTATGGGAGCTATTGGGTATGAATATTTGATTTAGCCTAGAATTCTCACATAACACCTAGTCACGTTGGCACATCACTCAACACAGGCTGAGCGCTCACCCGAAGCACGCCAAGGTACCAGGTCCCTCTTTAGGGTTGTTGTATCAGGATGGTAGCATGGTGAAATGATAAAGACATATATTTAGAAACTAATCCATCATTACACAATTATACCAAACCAGATCTATAAAGGCATGCATTTAAGTATAAATCATCAAGAAATCAATAGTATGTAATGATAACACATAGAAGACACTTTGGTTCAGCCAATATTCTTCATATAGTAAACATGACAATAATACAGAAGCTTGATACAATAATAGTCATGCGCACATGGATCTGTTACAATTATCCATTCTCATGCACTCATGAATCTCTAACCCTTCAACACCATGGTCCATCAACTAGGTGATTCATCTAATATATATAGGGTGGGGAACTTTCCCTTCACCGCTAACTATGCCAAAAATAGGTCACACACTAATAATAGCCACGTGCCATTTACAATTATAGCCATACATGCAAGTATGCTATCTATAGATCACTTATAGTTAACTAGAGTGATGAATCTATTCTTGGATTACTTCCATGCAAGAGTGCTTCGATATGATCCTTGAAATATAGAAAAAGTGTGGTGCACAAGTCTCGGCATCGCTTTGTGTGTTCTGCACGCCAGCCTCTGAAAATAGACTTGATCTACAAAATCGGCTAAGTCCCGAAAGTTTGACTCTGCACCTCCGCACGCGACACCTTCCTATTCCTTCGCGCCTTCGATCCCATCCTATTTTTCCACATGGATTCTGTGTGTGAGTTCTAATAAGTGTTTTATCTGATCAACATTACCCCACACTAATCTCATTGTCACCCCGACAATGGTGATGTCCACAACTGAGTAAAGAATAGTTGAAATACAAAATGCTGAATGAATCTTACACAAAGAATAGAAAAGAATTAAAGAATCAAAGAATTATTCAGGCTTCAAGCTCCTCCATTTCTTTCTGAAGTATCATCTCTGGATACTCCTCCTTTATGTCTGCTTCTAAGTTCTCCCACTCCATTAATGCCTTTCCTGCTTTCTCTGGAACATCCACAATGATAGATTCCAGCTCATCCTGAGTTAGTTTTCCTTGCTCATTCTGGATTACAAGCATTATGCTTGACATAGATGTATGCATCCCTTCCAGCACATCCATCTTCTGAGCAAAGAGTTTTCCAAGTTCATCTAACCTCTCTTTATGCAGTGCCTATGCCGTGGCCAATGCCTCGCGCTTCTGCTTCACCATAGTTAGTCATTCAGCGTGGCCTAGTGTGTCATCCTTCATGGCCTTTTGCACCTCATTGTCTTCTGCCAGTGTTTTTACCCTTATTAGCGCATCTGGAGCTGTGCATATCATTAAGGCATGATCGAATTTCTTCAGCTCCTCTTGGAGTGCTTGTAGTAGGCCCTCATATGTAGCAATCTTCCTTGCTACTGCAGCCTGTGCTTTTTTTGCCTCTTTTGCTGGGTCCTTGGGCTGCTCTGGTATATGCACCTTTTCATCCTCCAATACTAATTTTATCATTGTCTTTACGTAGTGCATCGCAGAAGGAAATTCTTTTGGTACTTGTGATTCCAAATGCAGGCGTACCTTTAGTACATCATCTCCAATTTCCTCTGCCATACTAACAAAAGTCTCATATTTCCTTTTGCTCAGATCCCTCTCCTACACTAAATGTGCTATTTCCACATTCTTCGCCTTTAGCTCCTCTGTCAGCGCTTTAATTGTAGCAGATTTGTCAATGTTTCTTCTAGCTACCTCAACAGATACTTTCACCAAGGCATTTCTTACCTACTCATCCATCATAACAGTTGGTTTAATTGTCATGTGTCTGAGCTTCTGGTGTCTTCTTCAATCGTCTAGATGCACATGATTCTTCACAGACATCAAAATCTGGTTCATCCATATGCGTATGCATCGACCATGAAAGTTGCTTTCATGTTCATAATGTCACCTTGTTCTCGTCCATAAGTGCCCATCTGAATAAATATTTTTACACGACGGTGCTCTGGAACCAAGCATGAACAATCTTCTCCTGGTCTTCTGCATACCCCATTGTTTGTACCCTCACGTCCTCACTTGTCCGACGGGACCTTGGCCCTTTTGGAATGATGACATCAAGGTTAGGAATACTGGTTGTATCCTCATCCTTGCCTTGTGTAGCTTCTGATTGCTCCCTTTCTTCCTCTCCATTCAATTTTTCCTCCTCATTTTGAGGCTCCTCTTCTACCCTATGACGGATTGGAGATAGAAGTACTTTCTCCTCAGACTCTTCCGCTTCTTCATCTAGCTTGAGATTTCTTCTTTTCTTCTTCTCCTTAGGTTCCTCTACTGGTGAGAGTCGTTATGACTTCCTTGTTGTCTGCTGGGCTTCTCCTTACGACCTTGTGCGCTTGAACACCTTTCTGAACCTTTGGTTGCCCTGTGCTACCTCAGTATTTTCTTCTCCTTGTGAAGCCATCACACGCTCTTCCTCCTATCCACCAGATGGTTGCTTCCTCCTATGCACCAAACCACTGCTATCCTCATGCTCTTCATCCTCTTCCTCGTCATCCTGCATGGGTTTAGAAGGCCTAGGTGTCGGGATGTTTTCCATAGTATGCTTCCCCTTTGGTGGTCCTGGGAGCACGAACTCATTCTCTACATACTTATTATTTTCCATCTTTGGTTTTAGTTGGAGATATATGAGCGCGGCCCCGATATCCCCAATAGCAAGTGTTTCTGGTTTGATATTCAAAATCTCTGAGATAATACTCTCGTTGTAAGCATTCTTCCCTGGATATCCATACTTCTTTCGCAAGGTGTGGTATTCACAATCCACCTTGTCTGCATTAAACACTAACCTCCTTGTATCAGTGAACCGATGAATGGAAGCTTGGAAATACCATGCTGTGAATGCGTATGGTAGTTTGCACCAGGGGCTCCATGATCCATCCACCATCAGAAAACGTGCAATACAAAAATGCTGGTAAACAACAAACTGAGCCTGCTTCCCCAATACCGAGGGCAACTCCTTTGGTATGTGCCACTCCTCTTCAAAAGCTGCACGGAGCCTATCATACCACATCTCTGCTCTCTCCTTTACCTCATCTGTCATAGACCCCTTACATAGATACTTGCTGAATCTTTCAGCTGGAGACTTTTTATTCATGGGGTATTCCCATATATTTTCTTTTGGGCCATCCAATACTCCGATTTCCATGAATACTAAAGAAATTAAGACAAAACCAAAACTTATCTTACTTCCTGTGCATGCTTCCTCTACTATTTATTCTGTAATGAAGCCAAAAATGTTGTAAATAACCCCTTCTGACATGCGCTTTGCCACATGCAACCACATTGAGTTTACTTGTGACCAACGATCTTGGTCATTCAATTTCGTAACCAGGTGCGCTGCTACTTTTACTACCAGACAATCATGTAATTTATCTATGTCCATTCCGTACGGTCCTTTCTGGTATCCCAGTGCTTTGTGTGTTTCTAATATGGCAACCTTGTCAGTTAGGTCATTTTTGATGTCCTCACCTGTCACCTTCAAACCTATTACCGTGGCAATTAAAATGGGTGTTAGTCTTACCCTTCACCCTGCAAAATAGAAGAAGTCCTCATGGACTCAGCTCATCAGCCACCTGTATAATGGTGCATATTTCCCGAAGTATGGGAGCTCATATAATTGGTAAACACCAATCCTTTTCAATAACTTTCTCCCCTGCGTCATCATATATCGCATCCCATCACCAGTTCACCTGTCCGTTCGGGAGTTAAGTAAATCATCCAACTTCTTCTGATTATCCTTGGTTCGATGGTTGTACTCACTTATTTTTCTCTGTCGTATGTGGGAATCCCATTCCTGGCCCACAATTACCTCTTCAGGGTACTGCATCTCTGAAAAATTTCTCTCAGGAGTCATCTCTTCCTCCTCTTCCACTACTACCTTCTTCTTTCCTTTTGCTGTTGTTGCTTCCTTCTTTGGAGCCATTCTTCCCTTTGTGTTGTGTTTCTACACCTTCTTCTGTAACTCTTTAAATGGTTTACTTCAAACCCTAACCTGATTCAATCTGTGCCCTAAATTGTAATTGCGAAATCACGTGCCCTAGCTCTGCTCTGTCAATCTGCTTCATTCAAACCCTTCTCCTACGGGGATACAAGCTTCTCCAATACACAGATCTGCCTTTCACACTTGGTTTCACCCTCTTCGCACCTTGAATCACTTACTCAACTCTTCACACTTAGCTCTTCATCGAATTCTCATAGTTGCAAGGGTAGAAATGAATTTGCATCCCGTCCTTATATAGATTTTCAATTTTTGATGCATTAATTGCTCCTCCACCTACCAAATATTTCTCATTTATTGCTCAATTTTGTCATTTCCGCATGGTACATCTTCGTGCCACAACTATAACCTTCTAGCATGCCTTCCTACCTTCTGGTCATAGACTTCTCTTCAGCGCATGCTCTAGCACTTGAGTACCTCGTCACTGCACCTTCTCTTGGTAGTTATCATGGCTGCCGCTTACCTCACGTTATACTTTTCCTTCATTCATCTCCATCCTTGGTTACTTTTGAGAAGCAATCCTTTGTAAATCACCTTTAGCAGCTTACTTCCTCAACATCCACAACATTATACCTTCCAATCTTCATAGCATTATACCTGGGAGTCACCAACAATCCACCCCATACTAAAAGTATGTGCAGTCCTCTGCACATCAACATGCTTCATATTGTAGTTAGCTTCATGCGCACAAACACGCTTATTACACAAAAAATAAGAACTAAATTGACAAATCATAGTGACGATGAAAGAAACACATTAAGGAAATGTAGGAAGGGAAACCTAATCTATCTAGCAACACTACCTTATTACAAACACCAAGAAGACTTATTTATAGTAGGGCTTCAACCTACTCCCATTAAAGTAACCGGGAAGCCGTGTTCCATCAATTGCTTCTAACTGGCAAGCACCTGCCTCAAGTATGTGAGTTATAACATACGGCCCCAACCAATGCACCTTGAGCTTCCCTGGATGGCGTAAAAACTTAGAGTCATACAAAAGTACCATTTGTCTGACCACAAGTTTCTTATCCCTGATATGCCTATCATGCCATGCTTTCTGGTCTGCTTTCTCCTATTTCTGACTCCATCGTGCTATGGCCTGACACTCATCCAGTTGAACCATGTTCTCAATCCATTCTTCCAAAGCTTGCTCATCAGCTAGACCTCCAGCGTGCACAATGTGCAAAGAAGGTAACATAAATTCTATAGGAAGAACAACTTCCGTGCCAAACACCAACTGAAAAGGTGTGGCTTTGTTCAATCTCTTATATGTTGTTCGGTAGGCCCAAAGAACAACAGATACTTTTTCATCCCAATATTTTCATCCCACATCACAAATCTTGGTCAATGTGTGGCTCAAAATCTTGTTGAAAGCCTCAACAGTTCCATTTTCCTGAGGGTGATAGGGTGTAGTCTTGTGGTGGGCAACCATAAACTCATCTAACAAAATTCAGATTGTCTCATTTAAAAAATGGGTGCCCCTATCACTGGTTAAACTTAAAGGATAGCCATACCTAGTAAGAACATTTTCCCATAAGAACCTTGTTACTGTAGCCACTGTATAGTCCTTCGTAGGAGCTTGCTTCTGCCCATCTCGTAAGATAATCTGTACAAGTAATGATATAGACGTGATCCAGTCCTACGCGCAGCTGGTGAAATAGGCCCTACAAAGTCTATCACCCATTTCTCAAAGGGTTCTGCACTTGTAATTGGTCGTAAAGGCATCTCATCCCTCTATCCTGGTCGACCTAGATGCTGACAATGGTCACATGCCTTACAATACTCCTTACAATCCTTATACAATGTTTCCCACCACAAACCAGCAAGTAGGATCTTTCGCGTTGTAGCATCACCTGCATAGTGGCCACCTGCAATACCACCATGGGCTTCCTCCATTATATCCTTTCGTTCATGCTCTAATACACAACGGCGTAACACCTCATCTCTACCTAACTTGTATAAGTCACCATTGATTAACATGAATGGTGCCGTGCGTATAGCAAGTTGCTTTTTCTCCAAGGACCTCATGCCTTCTGGTGCCATCCCCATCCTTAGGAAGATAGACAATGTCCTCTAATTCCATTGGCGCACGTTGTAACCTATACAACTATGCATCAGGCATGGTCTCTTCTATTGTTGGGCTTCTTCACCTGATTGAACTCTAGACAAGTGATCCGGTCCAGAATTACTTTTCCCTGGTTTTACCACAACTGTAAAGTCAAACTCTTGAAATAAGAGCATCCATCTACATATGCGCCCTTGTAAGATGGGCTTATTCACCAAATACTTCAATGCCATATGATCTGTATAAAACACAAAAGGTGTGGCCAACAGATACTGTCAAAACTTGTGCAAGGCATATATCATGGACAAAGCCTCGCGCTCTGTAGTGGTATAATTTTGTTTGCAGGGGTCAACTTCCTACTAGCAAAACAAATGGGATGATCAACTATACCTTCTCTAGGTTGAGCTAAGACAACACCAATGGCCATGTCAGAGGCATCCACGTGAACATGAAAAGGTTTATCCCATGAAGGAAAGCGCAAGATAGGCACGGTAGTAAGTTTCTGCTTCAGTATCTCAAACGTGTGCTGCTACGAACTCCCCCCAATAGAATGTACCTTTCCCCTTGAGTAATTCTTCCAAGGGTGCGGCAACTTTGGCATACCCTTTTATAAACTTCCTGTAATACCCTGTATGACCCAAAAATCCGTCACACACCTCACTCTGACTGGCAGCGCTTTCAAGCCTAAAATGACTGCAACTTTAGCTGGATCGACCAACAACCCTTCCTTGTAGATTATGTGTCCTAAAAGTATGCCAAAGGGAGTAGCAAATATGCACTTCTTGATATTCAACGAGATACTCAACTGTCTACATCTTTCAAACATTAAGCACAGATTGTCACAATGATCCTTAATTAGCCCATAAACGGTCCAATCATCAAGATAGACCTGCAAGAAGTTGTGAATAAAATCCTTGAATGCTTGCACCACTATCCTTGAGAATACAACAGGTGCATTCTTCAATCCAAAGGGCATCACAATATAGGCAAAAATTCCCCATTCAGTAGTGAAGGTGGTATTTTCTTGATCTTCTGGGGCAATCCTAACCTGATGATACCCTGAGAACCCATCTGTAAATGAATATATCTCTCGCGCCCAGCCACTCCTAATATTTCCTCTGTGAATGGCGTAGGGAAAGGATCTGTAACACATGCTGCATTCAACTCTCTATAATCAACACAAATTTGAATCCTACCATCCTTTTTGATACTTATCACCATAGGACTGACCCATTCTGAACTCATCCAATGGTCGAATGATCCCAGATTTCAACATCTTGTCAACTTCCTCCTTTACTTTCTCATGCAAATTGGGATTCATTCGATAAGGTCTCTTCCTAACAGGGCGCGCACCTTCCTTAAGCTTTATCTTCATTTCTCCAAGTGATTTATGCATGCCTTTAAGTTCATGGTATCCTCTTGGGAATAAGTCCTCATAGTCTCAAAGTAACTCTATGATCTTTTCCACTTCTGACTCTGACCAGTAATCCCCAATTATCACTTCCTTAGGTTCAACTTTTGTGCCAATATTTACCTTTGTTGTCTTCATAGGTTCATGATATGCGTGCGTATCTACATTCACACTGTCTAACACTTCACGTGCTCCATGTGAATGATCAACATTCCAAGTGCTCAACTTCCTCATCATCAATTATGTAAACCAACTTCCCCTTGTCTTTTTCCAGAGAAGCATGCTCAAGTAGTATGGTATCATCTACTTCTTCCTCAAAATGTGCCCCCTATCTCTGTCTCACCAAATAATTCCTGAATAAGTTCTTCACTTTCCCACTGTCTCCCATGGTTAAGTGCTTGATAAAGCTTAAAGCCTTGTTCACCTGGTGGTGTAGATGAGAAGAAGTCAAAAGTTTGGATCATCCCTGCAGTCAAATTCTACCAATTTCCAGTGTCACGATGTAATTCAACATATACATACCAAGCACACACCGCGCAACCTTGTAGAGTAGAATAAAACTGATGCACCCAAAGTGAGGGCGGTAATGCTTCCTGTCCTTCTATCCAGAGTCTCTCACACTGCTGGATATGATGCTGAATAGGTTGATCACCATGATAAGGGAAAATATTTGTAGGTGCATTACTTCTTGAAAACCTGGTTGATAAGGGGGTCCCAATCTCTCCCCATTCCAAGAGATTATCCCTGTGAACCACCCACCAGTGTGATGTTGTCCCAGTGAAAAGTATATGACAACATATCTTGTCTTTTAATCTGGTCAGCCCAGTTTGCCTCCATGGCCTACAAGAATCCAGCCAGATCTTCGGATCCAGTATATCGGGGTACTGAGTGACCTATACATCAGACAGAGTGAAAACCCTTTTTGCAAGCAACCACGCGTGCTTAACTTCACGCCCCACCAGTTCATAAGTACCATGAGCCCAATTATCACAAGCAATACTGGTAGTATCGCTGATTGACTGAGAATCTTCCCAATGAATAATTCCTTCCCTAGATGGCTCATTGACCTCTGGGTCCCGAATAGCGCGTATATAAATTATGTTCAAGTCTTCTTCACTCAAAGGTTCCACATATGGTATGGATTTCCCATCTGTCAATGGTATTATGACCCTTTCCTCCTTGTTCTCAGAGCTGATATACCCCTTGTTAAACCTCAAATCAGCATTGTTTGCATAACACCAAGGGTGCCCAAGAAAAGCTGGGAAGCTATCTGCTTCCGCAAGTGCTAACACTTCGAAGTCTCCTGTGAACTTGGCCCCTTGTATAGTGATAGATGCATCCTTCAAAACTCCTATGGGAGTAGATTTTGTTCTGTTTTCCATGAACAATACATTAGATGATGGCTGCAATGGAGGTCTCCCCATTTGAACCCATGCATCCAATGTAAGTACATTCACTTCTGCACCTGTGTCAATCAAAATATTGCTCAACAACCAACCATCCACAATAACATTCAAAGTGATCTCCTTGTCATAGTCAATGTTATCGGGGGGAGATTCACATGGAGTATTTGTCTTCCAGTCTCAGTTCCCGCACGCAGAGTATTCCCCTTCAACCAATTTCCCAATAAAGGAATAATATTCTCCTGGCACAACATTCTACATACCTCTCTGATGTCATCAATATCAGACGGGGTTTTTCTGTATCCTTATACTCCAACTTCTGAGACTGCTCTTTCAAACATTGTATTTCACCTTGAAGGCTTCTAAGGACCTCCATAGTTTCTTGATAGACTTCTTTTTGATGAGTTGGATCTGGATACCTAGCATGCAAAACCTCCTCCCTAGTGATTGTCATCTTTTGTTGCAATACCTCTTTCACGTGTGCCGCCTCAGCTCGTGTGGTTATCTTGACTGTTACTACCTCGGGTTCTGGTGTTAACTTGGGCATCCACTAATTCTCTACCGCACGCTAGATTCTAACCATCCCCGTGCCTTTGTTTTCTTGCTTGTGCTACTTACTGAGATGCTCATACAAGTCTGGACACTCTTCATAACTATGCCCCTTTCCACAAAATGAACAGGAAATATTCTGCGGGCATTCGCACCTATAATGGTTAGGTGAGCTGACATGTATAGAAAGTTCCTCGAGGGAATTCACCTCTTTTTCCGCCTCGGCCTTGTCCTCCATATCTGCCTTGATATCCTCATCCTCTTCCACGACCTCCTTCAAATCTTCCGTCATTCCTGTCATAGCGCACTTGATTATAATCCCTATCCTGATGCTCATTCTTTCCTTTAGAACTATCAGCCACACTCGCCTGTCATACCCCAATATCAATGGCATCATGGATCTGGCCAATCAATCTACAATCTTCAGTATCATGGGTCATGGACCTACAAATTTTACAAAAAGAGGATACATTCTTCCTGATCACGCGTTGTAGTAAGGGGCAGTGACTAGCATCATGATTCAAATGGAAAATCTCATAGTCTAACAACAGTGAATGTACAGATCTGTGAGGGAAACTATCCTTGGTGTGGCCTTCCACTTCACAATCTATACACCAGATTCCTGAACACATCTCATGAGATGGAGTTTGCTGATAATTTCTCTAATTGTTTCACCATAGCTTCTATCTGAGCCTCCAAGAATGGACTAACTCCAGTGTCAATACTCCCAACTACCTCAGTGCATAGAGATGCTTCTAATGCTTCACGTGGGTTGGTATAAGTCTTATGCGACAGTGCCCTTCAAAATGGAGTAATCAATCCCCTGACAAACCATTGTGCATGCTGAATTGCATGTATATCATAGGAGAGTTTGGATAGAAGTGTTTTAAAATGGGCATCATATTCACGTACACTTTCAGTAGTGCCTTGCTTTATATCCTTAAGTGCGCTTATACTCTTCTACTCAAACTCTGGGATATGAAACTCTTTTAAGAAAGAATCTTTCAATACTGCATAATCAATACAAGTTTGATTGCGATCAAACTTCCTATACTAGCTATGTGCATGCACCTGTAACGTAGTAGAAAATTGACTTGCCTTTTGTTCAAAAGCCATGATACCTTTCGCGTGCCACAATATTTCACAGATATGAATATGTTCAGCAGCATCCTCAATGCCTTTGTACTCTGGGAGACAAAGAGACATCTCCATATAAATGTTCTGGGGTTGCTGTAGGCCTTGACCAACCAACCCAAAACCTCCTTGGTTTCCTCTACCTCCAAAACCACCTGAACCACCAGAACTAGAACTGCCCATACCTCCCGATCCTCCTCCTGAAGTTGGAATAGGGCCCGTAGATGCACTCCCTTGTGTTTCTGATAGTGGTATTATACTCGACCCCTACATTCTGTGAAGTAGTCCCAGTTCCAGAGGTGAATCCCACACTCAGCTGCGCTCATATTTTGTGCAGATGATGAGCCTGAAAATGTACCCCCAAAGAATAACGAAGCTGTCTGTGCTACCATTGATATACTTGCTGTTTGACTTGTTTATGCTCTTTCACTTCCTAAATGAAAACTTTGTTTACCTGTTGTACTAGATATTGGAAAACCAAGCGCAAGGGCTAGGTCAGCAGGTTGGCTTAGATGCGTGCCTGCGGCCCAGGTCATATCTGCTGGCACACTTCCATGTGAGGCTGAAGAGGGTTCTCTGCCATGCTTTCCTAGATGGGGGAGTTCCTGATGCTCTAGCTCTTCTTCATCCTCATGAGCCTCAAATCCTTTATGAGCCATCTCTCTCCACAATGCCATCCATTCTGTAACTTCTTGCTTCTTGCATAATTCTCTCTCGTGTGCCTCATCATACTTCAGGAACCTCTCTTCCCTCTGCCGTGCTGCCACTAGGACTACCATCTTTCACCAATCCTATTCCTGCCCCCAGCGCGTGGAGATTTTTAGCTTGCACATGGGTTTATCTTCCAAGTTCAACGTTACCATTAATATCTTGATGGCCACTGGAATACCTTGCAAATACGTCCCTCTAGGGTACCGTAGGAACTAGAACTCAGCTACCTCGCGAGCATGAATAAGTCGAAAATTTAATACTCCAGAATATAGATGTTCAGAACACCACAAAACCAGGTATCTACCGCACGTGAGTCTAGATCAATGTCAGCATCATATAGTGTTTGAAATTTCTCATGTGTCCAAACAAATGTGCGATACCTCCAATTCTGTTTAGATGCATATGCAGTCAACCACTCATATAATTCTATTGAGAAAGATAACAAATAAGCTCTTGTACAAACTTGTCATACAAATTCTGCTCTACCCAAGTGTGTGTGTTAAATCCGGATCCAATGCTAAACCTTCATACGTATTATTCCTCCAGATCATGAATCCACTCTTCAATGCTCACCAAAGTTAGCTGGTATGTATTCATTGCGAACCATCCTAAAAACAACTGAAAAAAGAGGTCCCAGACAACAGAACCAATGATGTAGCTTAGAATTCTTAGTTTACACCTAGTTACGCTGGCACATCACTCAGCACAGGATGAGCAATCACTTGAAGTGCACAAAGGTACCAAGTCCCTCTTTAGGGTTTTTGTAGCAGGATGGTAGCATGGTGAAATGATAAAGACATATATTTAGAAACTAATCCGTCATTACACATTTATATCGAACCAGATCTATAAAGGCATGCATTTATGTATAAATCATCAAGAAATCAATAATATGTAATGATAACACATAGAATACACTTTGGTTTTGCCAATATTCTTCATATAGTAAACATGACAGTAATACAGAAGCTTGATACAATAATAGTCATGCGCGCATGGATCTGTTACAATTATTCAGTCTCATGCACTCATGATCTCTAACCCTTCTACACCACGGTCCATCAACTAGGTGATTCATCTAATATATATAGGGTGGGGAACTTTCCCTTCACTGCTAACTATGCCAAAAAATAGGTCACATGCTAATAATAGCTACATGCCATTTACAATTATAGCCATATGTGCAAGTATGCTAACTATAGATCACTTCCAGTTAACTAGAGTGATGAATCTATTCTTGGATTACTTTCATGCAACAGTTCTTTGATATGATAAGTACTTAAGTTACTTTTATTTTATCGGCCCTTCCAAGGAAAAATGAGACTAGGGTTTATTGGGGCTCTTTTGCCTTAGAGAAGTTATATAAGGAGTTGGGGAAAAAAGGAAAAGGACTTTTGGCATACATAATTCTTTTCCTTCATGTGCAACAACTGTTTGCAAATATACAGCTTGTGGAGTGAAATCCCATAAGATCCATAGCTTTGGTGGTGAGAAATCCATCCCTAGCTAGTAGGGCATTCTTCGGTAGTGAGAGATCTACCCTAGCTTGTCATTTTAGAGTTGTTTTTAGGGCCATTTTACAAAGATATTTTCAGAGGTTTCAGAGGAAGGGTTTTGAGGGTTTTAGGGGCATTTGGGGAAGATAATAATAGGGTTTTCAGATCAGATTTACGTCAGCCATTTGGGCAGAGCTTAACATCACTTTGAAGGCATCTTCATCAATTTCTAACCCTTTTCCAAGCTAGGTGACTTGTTTGGAATATTGCAGCCTTTATTTAGAGGGTTTCCAGTTGGCCATTTTCATATCTGAAGGTTGAAATATCATCTCATATATGTTTAAATGTTATTTCCAAAGTCTCATAATTTTTGCACTTGTATTTGGAGAGTTACAAATTTTAGAAGTTTTCCAGGTGTCTAGCACGCTGTAATTTTCTGGCAGCATTTTATTATTTGAAAAATTCCAAAAACAGTTTTTTTATGTTCTTTATAATATTAGAAAGCTCTCTTTAAATTTTCAAGTAATTCAGGTGGATATTTTGGGAGATATTAATTTTCTTTAGTTCGCTGCCCTAATTGTAAAAATATGTAAAAATCAGTATTTTATTTGGCTGTAAATTTTCAACATTTTGTGCATTTTAAGTGGTATCCCACAAGGGATATTTCACAATGTATTTTAAATCCCCCAATAACTATCAATGAGAATTCATTAACGTATGCACACAATGTATCGAAGATCACAAACACACATAACCCTCAAAAGAATATATGAATGTGTTAACATATAAACAAGAGATTAAGTCACAAACACATAAAATCAAAATAAGTATATTTATAATAAATTAATGTATGTGTCAACAAACCAATGAAAAAATAAATCAAATCATTTGCTATTTTTTTGGTGTAATCAATAATGATGCTACACCGTCTTAATTGATCACGAATGCACATAACCCTAAAAAGAATACATTAATGTGTCAACATATAAACAAGAGATTAATTCACAAACACATCAAATCAAAATAAGTATGTTGATGATAAATTATTTTTTGTGTCAACAAAGTAATGAAAAAAATCAATCAAATTGTTTGCTATTTTTTTGGTGTAATTGATAACGATGCTACATCATCCTAATTGTCCAACCTATGATTTTGATAAGAGGAATGTTTTTTCAACTTCTTGGGCTATGTGAGAACACATCAGGATCTTAGAATCATCTTCATGGTCTTGCAATATTGTTGAATCCAATAAAAGAAGAAGTGACAAATTTTTAAGGAATTTGACATTGGGCAACTACAAATTTGTTGATGTAAGGCTTGAGAATTAGCTCCTTATATTATACCTCCAAGGAAGGCTTTGGAGCACATTAATTACTTTGATAAACAAAAAACATGGGAGACATTTTATAGAGAATATAATAAACTTGGGTTCTTTAGACACTCTAAATTCTTCTCGTTAATTTAATCACAAATTGCACAATCATGCTAATTTTACTCTTTGTTTATTAATTAACACTCCTTTGTTAATTAATTAAATTTTTCATTTCTCCACATCCAATTAATTCATATTAAATATTGATTAATTAATGAAATCCACTCCTATTTCCTTCTTAACTTCTTGTCCAATCACTTTTACACGTTAATCCAAGCTTATTAATAATCTCCTAGTTGATTAATTAAATTTCCTTTTTCCTAATTAATTCCCATTACATTGCATAGAGTATAATTCTCACTTAATTATTCCTAATCCTATTTAACTAAGCCTAATCCTACATCTCCATTATTCCACATTCTCCAAAATTGTTATTTTTTAAAATTGGAAACCTATATAATAAATCCCAACCTACTCCCAAAACATGTATCAAATTCTCATATGAGCATTCTACTCTTGGAAAGCTTCAACAAATTGAGGAAACCCCTTTGTTGAAAGAAAACATTTACCAAATATGACTAATGCCGACTTGAGAAGACTATTTTCTTCATCGAATCCCCCCTCTTAAGAAACCAATGTTTCTTCTCGTCTTGCATAAGGTTCAATGAACATTAACAAATCAAAAGGAGCATGCAAGTATTAAAGGGGAGTTTAAGTTTTCTAAATACTTATGATTTCTCGATATGTTTCATTCCGTTTATTTCCTTATCTTGATGTAAATTAGAATTAACTTGTTAATCCTAATAATTTATAACTAATTATATTAACATTAAATTGTCACTTACCAGCCTACAAGAGGAAGTAAACTCATTCACTTGTCAAATCAAATATCTTGAGGAGAAATATAACAATCAACTTTCCATTCATAGATCAGTCCTTGATCTCCTCCAGGTTCATATTAATCAAATTTGTGATGTCAATGAGATTCTGACATCAACATGGAATAATGGGAGGATCACTAAGAAGTTATTCAAAGAGACCAATCTGAACCCTAATGTCGGGGCAACCATGAATCTATATAAGGAACTTAGAGTTGCACTTAAGGTGTACATAGCAAATATGTGAATTAGTGCCTTTTGTACCATTGTGTTCTCAGTATAGCTATTGTTTTGTTGTTTCCGAGCTAATGTTTTGATGTTGTCGGGATTCTTGTATACAGTTGACCCCTACCTTAGTAATCTTATAGTTTTATCTATCTTTTTGGATTTTGGTTGGGGTGTGGCCCCCTTGTTTCAAAAAACCACATTGTTCTTTCATGTCTATCTTGGTTGTTGAGCCTTTTTGGTTGTACTACAGGGTATGGTCCCTTCAAAACCATTTACTTATAATAAAAAAACATTAACTCTTGCATACATTTGGCAAGATACCCCCTTTGTCTCATATGCATTTTTTTATATTTCATAATTTTGTTAAGTTTTATTTGTGTTTGGTAGGAATGATTATGTTTTGTAGATTTTTAGGAGGTAAAACTCTGCAAAAAATTGGTTTTGACATAAAAATTTGGATCTTTTTGATTTTGTACCTCAAATTTCATGTTGTTTAGAATTTTTAGTGGTTCTACCATGTCTCTTATCAGCTTTTGTTGCAAGTTAAGTAACTCTATGCATGTTTTTATTGGTTTGGCTATGAATACTTAGGGTTTGTAGGTTTAATGGATTCACTTCCCCTATTGCAATTTTGCTTAGGTACAAAATTTTTTCCTATACTCATTGCGATTATCTTATGGGGACTATATTCAATAATTTCAGTGGTGTTGAGATCGGTTGTAGCAATTTTGATCAAATTTAGCGACTATGTGCATGGTTTCATCGATTTTACATTCTTGGAATCTGGTTTACAAACATTATTGTGTTCTACTTTTATTTGTACATTTTTTGTGTTTTAGAATTTCCCTTTCACTTCTATTTGTTCCAAATGATTCTTGATTTTATATTGGTTGATCAGTATGTCATTCAAGTTACTCATTAACAATTTTGTGCAATGTACATTTTTTTTTGTTATAGTTCAGTTTTTCAGAGCACTATTACAACGGTTTCACTTTTAAGTCATTTAGAGTTACATTTTTAGTGTTGATGCCCACGTAGGTAGCAATTTTATTCTATTTTTGTAGTTTCACTTACACTGGAAATGATTTTACTTTTACACTGCTTTATGTCTCTTTTAACATCTTAGCTAACTTTAGTATAGGTTTTGTGTTATATTGCTTTTTATTAGTTTTAACGACTTCAGTTGTTGTTGTAGTGGTTTGAGTTTATTGTACTAAGCCGAGCACTTTTAGTAGTCACGTGTAGTTCAATAGTGATTTTGTTGTATTTTAGAGGTTTCACTTGTTTTATTAGCATGTTTGGTTAGTTATAATGTTTTATACAATCTCGACAGTTTTTTGTCCTTCAGTAGTAATTTTTCTCTGTTTAATACATTTGATATGTGTTCAAGGGTTATGTCCCAGTGAGCTTGTATTTTGACTAACATTATCTTTTATCAATTTATATTGATTCATAAGGTTTCTTCTTATTTCAAATTACTAATCCTTTCTTGTAACTATCTTTTTTGTATGTTAAAGAAAAACAAAAAAATAAAAAATCAATGTGTGTTTTAGTTTTTTATTTTATCATCACACTTTGACTTATTGTACCTTTTCTTATCGTACTTACTTTATTAATTTCAACTTGCGCATCATATTGGATTAAATTGTTACTTAATCACATCATTTGTTTATTGATTGTTATTTGTTTTCAAACTTGCTTTCATGTTTCTTTAATCATCGTCTTAACTACGTATGCTTATCCCACGTGTCACAATGTGATATTGGGGATAAAAAATAGTTATACACTTTTTTCTCTATTTAGGGTTCAGTGGATTGAAGGTTATTACCAATTCAATTAGACAAAGCCCATATACCAATAGGTTATATAATTTTTTGGGAGGATTTATCGCTTTTGGATAAGCAGGAGTTCATATTTATGTGGATTTTATGAACCGCGCCATGTAATTGCCGCCAATACCCAAGAACTATACAAGAACCCACAAGGTAGGAACAATTATTATTAGTGAAGCTCTACAAAATTTGATGTAGCAAAGGCAAGGGGGATTTGACCCTCTCAATCACACCATTAGATAGTACTTATTTTCTTTGAATTGTGCCATTACAACATGATGCAATCAAATCACTCTCCCAAGACCTCCTTATGCCTACTCCTTTGGAATGAAATTACAATCTCCTACAACAACTTGAGAAGACTCCGACATAAATTTCTATCTTGGATATTATAAAAATATCAAGTGTTCATAAGGATATCCACTATAAAACCCTTTAGGAGTCAAGAGTTCCTAATGACATTGAGCCCCTTGTACTTCCACGCCTTGGTTGTGCATATCACTCCATCCCATAAAATCATCTTTATCCAATGTGATGCTCTTTAAGATGATCACATTAATAATTTACCCTTGTAAATTGAGGCCATCATTACCTGTAAGAAAATCAAGTGAGTGCTTGTGGACAATGGTTTTTGGATTAAAAAATTTACTCTCTAAAGTTATTAAAACATATTGGTCACCTTACTACAACATTATAACCAAATGTCATTGTATGTACCAAAAATTGTAGGTACTATACTACCGGAAAGAGGTCACAAAAACCCCAATGATGATTCAGATATCATTCGCAAGGTGTTCATAATCCAGAAAAGCTCTTCGATTATTCATTTGAATCCCAAAATGCCATATCCAGCCTCCTGCATGCTTTGTTCTGACCCTGTTCTACTCTTTTCTTGCATTTCGGTCTTTAGTTTCAGGACTGCCACCCTGCTTGAGTTGTGGTCCCATGACCACCACCCAAGACAAGGCGATGGTAATCTTGTAACTGCTCTGCCTTGTGCAGTGAGGCAGTGGTCCTGTGCATGTTTTCCATAAATTTCTGATGCTTTTCGTCAACGTGAAAAATTCAAGTGGCACTCGCATTCTTCAACCACTCTTGCTTGCATCTATATTTTAGCTACCTAGTAAATAGTAATTTCTATTTTTTTATGATAAAGGAGTTCAATTTAAACTTACCCTCTAGTAAATCCAAATACTATAAATACCAAGCTTGTTTATAAGAAAATGGCCCCTCTCCCTCTATGAATTATTATTCAGTGTGTTCTGAAGTTCTTCCATAAGCTTCAATAGGTTTAGATTTTTTATGAATTCTTGGCCTCTCAGTTCAAGGCTCCTTTCTTCCTTTCTGATTTAGAAATCATCGATCTTCAAAATTTCATTTTTCTCCATTATTATCCTACAGAGTCAGCTTAGCATAAGATAGTTTCAGTTCTAGATTAGAGTTAATTTGATAGTCTTAGAGTTGTAGGTTGTTGTTTTTTCACAAGATATAGATCCTATAATTCTTGGTATATTTTACGTTGTATCCCTGCAATAAATATTGCTAGGAATCGCATAGTCAAGCTCTGTTCACTTGCACTATCCCTATCTTACTTGCATTCTATTTAGTCCAAGTTTCCAACTGTTTGAGTATCTCCTTCTGTTGCCGCTATCACATTCCCACTTTTCTGGATTCACGAGAACATGACGGATTGAAGAGATCACATTGAGGGGGACAAGTCACAACACAACTAGAGTTTACCACTATTATGTAAAACTCCAGGTTTTGAACTATCAATGTTGTAGTTACAATATATCAAAATAGAGTAGCAAATCATTTTATTTTAGTTAAAGCTTTCTTTCAGTGTTACCAGGGAAGCTGTGGGGAATGATAGCTTCTGAGAAGCTATGATTTATTCCTCACTTCTGAGGTAAGATTAAAGATATTTTCGATTAAATTAGTTAGTTATTTAAATATTTAGGATAAATTCAAAAGTGCACAGGAAAATAGCTACATCAGGCTAATTTGTCTTGTTTTAATTCTGTTATTAGATTAATTGTTAATTATCTGAATATATTAGAATAGTTGCTCTTCAAATTTCATTCAAATACGCATAATTGAAAAATACAAAAAATAAAAGGAATATAAGCATAGTGTAGATATATCTTTCATAGTTAGTTTACTTGTTTCAGTTAAAGTTTGATTATCTCTTGCATGACAATTATGGGACCCAGAGAGCCTAGGGATTACGTATTCGAACCGGTAGTACCTCAGCTAAATCTCTTCGCAACATTAATAGATATAGATCAAGGGCTAAGGATTCAGGTCTTTCAAATGAGAATAAACCCACAAGCAGTTAGAGAACAATTAAGATAATTGAATATTGAAGACGAAAAAGCATACACATTCTGGTCAAGTCAACCCAACTATATATTGCCTTGATAGGATATCCGCATGACCATACAAGAACCCGAAAGAGAACAAATATTTGGTTGTGATCCATTAGTTCCTGCAGCCAAATGCACATGAGACCTTCTCATCGACATAGACACAAACTTACATATACAATTTTCTAAAACACCTGTAAGGTATTATGAGAAGAAGATCGCACAACTCCTGATATTAAACATAGAAGCTGAAAAGACTTTATGACTATTAGATATTCGGAAGAAGAGATTGATTCTTCACATGACCATAACAGGTCCATAGTAACCATGAACTCATGGTTGTGATTCCCTAGGTCCCACAACCCAACGAGGCCTGCTAGTCAGTTAAGTATTGACACAAGTTTATGCACGCTAGTATTTAGATCCTCACCACTCCCGCCAGATATCATAACGTAATTTTCTCGCATTAAAAATAGAAGCCAATCAAGATAATATTTTCTGGGCTAGACTAGAAAACCACCCATAGTTTCTTATAAATCCACTACACCTCTCACTACCATTTTCCATGACCTTGTTTGGAAATATACACGAAGCACCTAGAGGTCACTTTCCATGTATCCAACAGCCAATAGATAGGATCTTGATAGAGCTCAACATTGATTGGAGCCTTCGAGTAGCTATTATATCTCAATGATCCATTACAAAAATTCAGGTTAGGATAGATCTTTCTTTGCCTTAGATTTACTAGATCCCATTATTACGTGTTGAGGATATAAGATTTCCTAACTAGTTTTTTCTATATCCACATGTATTCCCATTTCCATCGGCTATCTTGGCATGACCTCGAGAGGTCGGGTATGAAGAAATGCTACTTATAGATTCTCATGCTTGCATGTCACTTTTCTATCATACAGTCATCACTATAAAGGCATATAAAAATGTTCAATGAAAATATATAGGTACCATAAATCTTCCTCTATAAGCCAAGCTTGTCACACATGAAATTCACTTTAATTTTATCAATTTGGATCTCTTATACAACATTATCCTCAACTGCAAATGGATTCAAACTATATAAATTGTCCCCTCCAATTATCACCATTACATCATAATTTAATATTAGGGCCAAGAACTCATAATCCCTAGTGTACCTCAACCCTTCTAATACTATAGAGTGTTAGAATTTCATCACCGCAAGGCATATACTTAACCCAAAACACCAAGATTGTTTTTGAACAAGAACTACATGCTTTTGTATGAAAATAATTGATGGGTCCCTAATTAGATTCTCAAATGTAGGCATCAAATCTAAGTCTAGACACATGATGTAGATATCGAAGGCGATCAAGGAGCACTAGTGTACATTGTAATTTTAGAGGATAGTAACACTAACCCTATGATAGCTATTGTTTTTCCAAGTCTTATATATAAGATAAAGATATGTATCCTACTAGAATTCAGAATAGGATTGAGTTAAGAGATGGATAAATCCAAGGGGCACAACATAATAAGACAAAGAAAAAATAAATATACCCTAATCTATTAAAATAAATGACCAACCATACATACACTAATAAATAAGTAAGAAAGGACAAAGAAGGGTTTATAAATATTTACTTGTGGTTTGGATGTCGATGCACGATCCTCCATAGAGATAACAATATAGAGAGAGAATTGCTATGGGTGGAGAAGGGGAAATATCAAGTATAGAAACTCTTTTCCTAACTCACTATGGTGATCCAAATGCAAAATGGAAAAATATAAAATGTCAAATATATCAATTAGGTGTGAAAATATGCACAAACGTTCAATGTGTAAGCATGTGAAGTGTTTTGGAAATATGAATGAGTGATGTTGCAAATGAAAACAGTGGAGGTGGAGGGGGGTATATACACCTAATGCCCATCACACATGGGTGATGGCATCAGCCATGAGAAAAACCAAACTTGACACCATTTCCCATGAGTGATGGTGTTGATGTTTTAGGGAACCCTAAGGTCATGAGGTGTAAAATAACGAGGAATATAAACTAAAAGATAAATGGAGATAATGAAGAAGGTACAAGATGAATGAAAGAAGAGGAAAATAACATGTGATGAGTGTAAATAAGTGAACACATTGAGACAAGTAGCCAAAATGAGTACAATGTGTGAAAAATGGAAGAAACAAGGCGATGAACAAGGGAGCTATGACACAATAGTGATATCTCTTAAATGATGTGGTTCTAGCTCATATGAACAAGTATGATCTAGTGTCCCTAAATATTTCACTTAGAAATTTTGGGATAACCCTTTTTAAATTTTGCAAGATAACTTTAGATTTAATTTAAAAGGTTATAAGAGGTTGATTGGTTTGCAGTTGGTGTAATACCCATTTGCCCAAAATTTCTCAAAATTCATATAAGCTAAGTATTTAGCCTATTAAGCATTTGGGGTTTTTTCAAGTTACTCTACTTTGTGATTTTGCAGTAAGTTGCCATACAAAACCTGATTCACACCACATCATGTTTTTTGGGTTTACATAGCTACTTTACTTCTTTAAAAAACTAATCAAAGTAATCCCGCAAACATGATTTATTCTCTTTCATTCTTTACGTTAACCTGATGTTGTTTTTACTTCTTTATGGTCATCAAACAAACTAGTCCCAAAAACCTAATTTGCATAGCTGCCTTCTTCAGGGAAAAATGAAGTTGCTTTACTTCATCAAGCAACTAAGTAAATTAGTTGCAAAAAACCCACAAAGAAGGAAAAATAAGAGAGTAATGAGGGAAAAGAAGTTACTTCTAAAAGTAAAGTAACAGGGGGTCATAATCCCGTAAATAAGTAAGTAATGGGGGGTTAAAAATACCACAAAGAAGGAAGTAAGTAATTGGGGGGTCCAAAAATCCCGCAAAGAAGGAAGTAAGTAATTGGGGGGTCAAAATCCTACAAAGAAGGAAGTAAGCAATTGGGGGTCAAAATCCCGCAAAGAAGGAAGTAAGTAATTGGGGGTCAAAATCACGCAAAGAAGGAAGTAAGTAAAGCAGTAAAAACAGTTACTAAATCCTGCAATACAATAGAAAGTAGTAAATTAGTTGCTAAATCCTGCAATACACTAGAAAGTAATAAAGTAATTGTTAAATCCTGCAATACATTAGATAGCAGTAAAGTAGCTGCTAAATCCCGCAATACACTAGAAAGCGGTAAAGCGGTTGCTAAATCCCGTAATACACTAGAAAACCATAAAGCATTTGCTAAATCACTCAATACGACAGTAGTAAAGAAGTTGTTAAATCCCACAATACACTAGAAAGCAGTAAAGTAGATGCTAAATCTTGTAATACACTCAAAAGTAGTAATGGGGGGTTGAAAACCCAAATGGCCATAACTTTTGACCGGATGCTCCATTTTTCGAGATCTTGGACTTTTTGAAATATCTCAACCTCCTCTTCACCATGGAATCATTCAAATACGATTTTTATGGGGATAAGTCAATGAAAAATGGAAAAAACATAACAAAGAGTAATATAGAGAAATGAAGTTACTTTACTTCTAAAAGTAATAAGTAAAGCAGTTGCTAAAACCTGAAATACAAAGAGAAGGTAGTAATGACACTTCGAAAACCCTATTGGCCATAATTTTTTCTTAGGTGCTCCATTTTTTGAGATCTTGGAATTTTTGGAAAGCTCTCGACCTCCTCTACACTATGGAATCATGAAATCATATTTTGATGAGATTAGGTGGCAAACAATGACAAAAAACTTCCAATATAAAATGAACAGTTCCAGGCAGCCCAATTACCAAATTTAATATAGTATGGGCAGATTTCTTCTTCAACAAAAATGGGAAAGGCAAGACTGAGGTTCTCCAGCTGGAATAATTCCTCCTCCTACTCCTCCTCCTCCTCCTTCTTTCTCATTTCTTAGAAAATGTAATGAAGTAATTGGGTTTATTTGTAAAATTTAAGTAATTCAGTTAAAAGACATTACTTCGAGTTATTTGAAAAAATTCAAATTACTTAGAAACTGCATAGAGTGGTCATTTTTTTTTAAATTATTGAACATTCAAATATAGGGCGTGCCAAGGAAAGAGAGTTTCAAGGAGAAAAAATCTCAACTACTTGCAGTTTTTTTAACAAGCACGTGTGGGATGCACAATTAATTTCTCATATTTGTATCTACTTTCTAGATGCTATAAATGTAAGAAGAAGCCTATGGGCTCAAACATGGAACTTTTTGGCAACCGATTATTGTAGTTTTATGCAAGAATTTAAATATCTTGATCTTTGTGTTATTTTTCTGGAATATTCTTTATATAACTCAACTGGAATTGAATAAGAAGAAAGTGAATTTCTGGAGAACTTTGTGTCTAAGAAGTCTCACTGTGCATCCTGTGAGGATTTTATGGTAAACTTTGTGTTACTTAAAATCTAAATTTGGATTAATTTTATTTTTCATTTTCTAAAATTGTGTCAGTTATCAAGTGTTTATTTATTCTATATGCCTACAATAAGCTCTATAATCTACTTATTATGAAGTACATTTCCCTTTCCTCGTTGCTGCTATAATTCTATATTTTAATTTATCTTCTTTCCCACACTCTTCCAAAAACACATCTAATTACTTGCTACAAAATTGCCAAGTTCTAGTTCACGGGCTTTGCAATTAAATTAACACCCCCAAAAAATAATTAGAATAAATAAATGCCTTGCACGAGAGCTTCACCATTAAATGAAGGGGATTTATCCCATGACTTCCTAGGTTTGTGTGCATAAAATATAGCCAACATGATCACAACCCAATCTTGATAGGTCCCTTGAGGCACCAGATTAGGAGGAAAATGCATCATTAACACTTACATAAATGAAATAGTTAACAACCATAAAAAATGAGGTGTATACATATGCTCCAACTGAAGATCATCACAAGTCATGATAGTGAGATATGATATGGTGTAGACACTAAAAATTGCATAGAATCATTATTACATTATATTTTATTGGATTTATATGTGAGTTCTAAACAATGAAACTAGGTTTTAGTGGCATAAGTATTGTGTTTCCTTTCTCTTTATTGATTGATTTAAACTTGTATTTCACTATTTTACCTCTTTGATTTGATTTTGAGCCATCTTACAAAGATCTCTAGTAGTTTTAATTTATTTTCCTATTATATTTTTTGCAAAGGGCCAACATAATTCAATGGATAGTTGCATGCACCTTGACATAAAGCACTAGAAATACATGGAGTCTGAAATGTAGTATAATGCTCAGTGACTCACAAATGGGGTGACTGTCGAGGTTAGTTTGAATCAAATAGTTACATCTTTTATTTATAGATCGAATACGTGCTTGAGTGTTTTGTAGGATAGAAAGGGTTTGAGTGATAAATCTAGGGCTATATGTGCATATAAACATACAAAAGTGTGAAATAAGCGAAAACAAAGGAACCCTGAGAAAATCAGAATATGAAGAGCTAGCGGTCTAAGATAGTAGGGAAGGGTCGGTATGTATAATCTAGTCTTGAATATTCTCTATGGTCCTTCCCCAAAGATATTTTTTGAAGATTAATTGATCTAGGTTCATCCAAAATCCTGCACAGTTCCTAGTTATGGTGGTGACACAATTTGAAACTTTTTCTGATGTCAACAAAGTCATTCGTCTATCTCTTGTAGTTCTGATGTCTCCAGATTTTACCCTGAAATTTGAGACTACCCCATGTTTAAAAAAATCATTCTTTTGAAATAACGGGTCTTTTGGTGTTTTTATTACCAGAAGATGTTTGTATTATGTTAATATATTCCCAGTGAACCATATGAGCCAATTTCGATAAATACCCAGATGCTGAAACTCATTTTATCGCTCCACCAAGTTTTGTCTATGGGAAATTTTTATTTAATTATTTATTAAATAAATAAAGCCTCGTTTGAAGTAAATTGTGTTCCGGTTGAATCCTGTTGAAGTTTTGCATGCCAGTATCCACACATTTCACTAGGATTTTCACCAAGAATGAATTCAGAGCTTTGTCTTTGACTTCTGGAAACATTTTTTGGTTTTATTTATTTCTTTTGCATTTTTCTCTGGTTTTTCCCGTGGTCTTTCTGTTTAATTCCCCTGGGTCCGTTATTTGTCATGTATAGTCTGTTTAATTTTTTGGAACATCTGGAGATCATTTACGACCGCCGCACTAGAAGGAATTAGCCTCAAAAAGAAAACTTTTGATCAAAAAAAGATGAAGTCATGCACAAAAAGCATCTCCCAGGCAAGTCACACTTTTTGGAATAAATAGATCTAAGCTACAATGGGAATTTTTGTAGTGGCAGGCAGGCGGGAATTTCTTATCTGCCTTGCAGGGTACTATTTTTCATGAATTCAAAGTCACTTAAGCTGTAATGAGAATTTTGGTAGTGGCAGGTAGGTGAGAATTTCTTACCTGCCTTGCGGGGGTACTTTTTCCCATGAAGTCAAAGTCACTTAAGCTGCAATGGGAATATTAGAGGTGGCAGGCAGGTGAGAATTTCTTACCTACCTTGTAGGGTAAAACATTCCCATTATAAAATAAAAATCACTTAAAGCATTGACGAGAATTTCTTACCTGCCTTGTAGGGTAAAAATTTCCATGATGAAAGTCAAATCACTTAAGTGGAAGAGGGGATTTTTGGAGCTGCAGTGCAGGGTGGAAATTCCCATCAAAGTTGACTTCCTATTTTTGGAAATTACCCTTGCTAAAAAATGTGACCCACCTTGGGTGAATAACAATGCATTTAATAATATTTATTAACGGTTTATTCACCCAATTTTGGCGCCATAAATAGAAGGAAAGTCAATGCAAGTGGAAGAGTTAAGGAGAAGTCAAGGATGCATGCTAAAAATAAATAAAATTAATTTATTTAAAAGAAACCAGCAACATGCATAATTGGGCGCCCAATTTGGGTGAATAAACATGATTGTTTATTAATTAAATTGCTAGAAATAGGAAGAGGCAATTATTAAAAATAGTATTTTGGAGGATATATAAGCATGGGACACCATAAGGGAGAGACAATTAATTATTTTTGATGAGGATTACTGCCCAAATAGGTTTTGGTGCCAAATTAAGGAGGATTTTGCATTAAAGTTTATTTTCCACTTGCCGGGAAGCTTCTAGTTTTGGCGCCTAGGGTTGGAATAGCCTAATTTTGGTCATTCTGAGCATTTGCATGTTGGTATATGTGCTCAGGTGAATTTAAAAATATTTATGCTTGCTTTGCATGCAAACAAAGCCTCAAATTTTAGGGCAACAGACTTTATATGCAAATTTTAGTGACATAAATAAGGTATTTATGCTCTGGACTCCATCTTTGTCTGAATAAAATTGTAGGTATTAATTATAGGTGCTCAAATCAATGTCAGGTACATTGAATATATCATCCAAATTTAAAGAAGTTGTCATACCTACACAAATGGATCCAATTGCAAGGGATTCCGATAGAATTAAAAGAAAAAGAGCTCAGACAAAGATTGTTCCAGCCATGTTGAAGCATGATGAAAGAGAATGATTAAAAAAATCATGCATAGCTTCCAAATTTTCTGAAGTCAATGATACAAACATAGGCCCTGAACCTATCACCGATTTAATTGACAGATCTAGATCTCATAATTACAAAGGATTCTAACAAAAATATCATCCTCTTGTTTGTAACGTAGCCCATGTAGAAGTCAGTGCATGGAGGATTCCTTCCAGCATCTTGTGTATGTGCTCCCAATCTTCAAGTTGAAGCCTTCATTGAATTTACTTGTATTTACATTCAGCCAAAGTGCTTTCTAGAATTTAAAATTACTCATAGGAAATTAAAAAATAAAAATCATGAGTTTTGTTTGAAGTTATTTCCGACAAACATTGCATTGGTGCATGTACTGAAGAATAATTATAAAAGCTTCAAGGATAAGAGGGAAGATAGGCCAATGGAAATACCTGCAAGAAAATCATAGTCATGCATAGCTTCTAGATCCAGTTTGGTGAGAATCAAAGGAAAAAGAGTCAATTGCATGCAGAATATGGAAGAAGAACAAGACTGGGAGGGTTGTAACTTTCTTCTTATTTCTTTTCCTCTTTCTTTTATTTTCTCCAAAAAAGTAATTGAGCAATCAATTAAATTATAAAACTTAAGTGATTGGTTTAAAAGCCATTACTTGAAGAAGTCAATTACTTGGAAATAGGTGGTAGACATGCAAAATAGAAGGTTCTATTTTTCAGTTATAAATCATGCATGTCATGCAAAGAGGAATTCCAGGAGGAAGATTATCATTTGTTTCCCTTTTCATAGTTTCCGCATGCGGGAATTCATTTGAAGCTTCCTATTTTTAATTGCCCTTTATACACTATAAATAGAGGAAGAACCTACGGGTTAAAGGATCAAAAAATTTAATAAGCATTCTTGTGTTCCAGACTTTGAGCTAAAACCCTAAATATCTTTCTACAAGCTAAGGAATAGAGAGAAGGTAGGTTTCCAGAGAACTTTGTGTCAACGGTGCATTTTTTGTTTCTTATTTCTTTCTAGATCTAGTCATAAACTTTGTGGTATTCTAGATCTGGATATGAAACTCTCCTTTGCTTCAGATTGTGCATTTTTAAAGAACTATTTTTTTCATCTATGTGCATGTGATCAACTCTGTTAACTATTGGCTAGGTTGCACATCTCCTTTCCTTTCTTCTCGTATTTAATTATTTTCCTTTCCTCCACACATTTCTTTATAACTGCTTACTTGCTGCAAAATTGCCTAGCTATGGTTCATGAGCTAAGAAATTAAAGTAAAACCAACAAATAGATATTAGGAAACATAATTGACAAGATCTTACTTGGGAGCCTCATCGGTAAATGATGGGGGATTTATCTCATGACTGCCTAGGTTTTCAGCTATGCAGAAAATCTAGCCAACAAGTTTTAATTTATATATCATTTGGGGTATGCTTGCAAATATATTAGTTTTCATTGTAAATATGTAAATGAACCGAGTATTCATATAATCTATAGTATATAACATTCAAATCTATTTAAAAATAGTTGCATTTATTATCAGATATAAACTATCAAAATTTAAACTATGGGTTGATACATTTTGGTGAAATCGGTTTTGTTCAAACCCTTCACCTAATTTAGGGTCTTGTTTAGCCTCTTTGATTGGGCCTTATGATTTCCAAAACCATAGGGTTGTGATAATATACGTATGATATTTCCTCTCATAAATCTTATTCTTTATTTGACCATAGCTTTCCACAAGGCTTTGGAAAACCACAATGGTTACCATCCCTCTAATCAGGTCCATAACTTTTGGGATTACAAATGTTTGTTGTTATTTATTCATATGTTGATTTGGATGATGTGATCCCTAATTGTGAACCAAATCCTTATTACTAACCTTATCATTATTTTGTACCACTTTTTTTATACTTTCCCAATACCTTCGAAATATCAAATTCATTTTGTAAGATATCCCATGGATGATGTAGTTCATTCTCTTATTAATAATGTACATACAAGCACTACACTTGCACATATTAATGTTGTCCCTTACTATTTCTTTGATTCCTCCTAACATATGTCTATCAAATACTACTGATGAATGTAGTTCCACTTCTCTAGATGATGATACCTCTTCTCGCCACACTTCTGATTTCAATGAGTAAGCTAGAGATTGTTGATAAAACCCCTTCCCTTCCCTAAATGGATGTCATTATTCAGGACATAGAAGACATAAAATCTAGTGATGATTGAAAGTGTTTCTACTTTAATCGAGGATGATATTACTTCCATATAAACCCCTCTTTTAATGAATTAGTGTGTGCATGTATACTTTGCTTAATGCTAAATCAAATGAAGCAAGAACTACCACCTATAAATAGTTCTACAATTTAGCTAAAACAAAGCATTAAACACCATCATGATAAGAATTAAACAAGGGTTAGATGCTAGCATTCATCAATACAAACTTTGAAACTAACAATGCTAAATATCTAAACTCCTCTATTCTCTAACAACAAATAAATGAATGGACCTAAATAAGCTCCATGGCTATCAAAATAGTTGTCCTTAATGCTCCAAGAACCTAGGAATGGGGGCTAATCAAAGTTGGGCTACAAGACCCTTTTGACACCTACCCATATGACCCAAACACTTTAAGGAAAGAGGCTTAACTCTTCAAGATGATGAACTCTCAAAAGGGCAAGGTGCAAGCTCTTAGTCTCTTTGCTATATGCTTTGCATTTGCTCTCTTAGAAAGTTGAGGTGTAAGTAAAAAGGTTAGGTGGAGGGATCTTTATATAGCCCAAAGGATAAAGGATTTCAACACATTCTCATGAATGTGGGATTAAAGTGTAAAAACATGATTAGGAATGGATAAGGTTTGCTTTATTAAAGGTAACCTTACTTTAGAAGGGTTTAAATACATGTTTAACAAGTCATGGGAGTTGGGGGGGGATTTTAATTAATCAAAGGTGATTAATAAATAGGTAGATTGTAAGCTTATAGAAGCTAATTAGAGGAATATTGGTACGATTTAGGCTATTATAAGGGGATTAAATCAATTAAATATTGATTTATTGGTTAAATGGAAAGGGAAAGATAATTAATTAATAATAATTAATTAGTCTAGGTAGAAGGGGTGATTTATTAACGAAAGGTCGTTTAATTAGGGGTATTTGTTGGATAGGAAAACTTAATTTAATTAGCTTAGTGTAATTAATTATTGATGATATGAGGGAAAATGAGTGCCTTTGATGATATGTCGTTGATTTGCGAGGAAAGGGGGATAATTAGCACAATTTAAGTATTTAAATTGCTTGGGGCGTAATTATAGGTGTCTACATTTGCCCCTCTTTGGGGTGGCATAAGTGATGCCACTTCAAAGATAGTAGACAAAAGAGATTTTGAAGAGATGGAAGAAAAATTAGTAGGAGGGGAGAGATGCCCCCTCGAGTGTCGATGGGGGTGATAGAAGAACTTGATCGACGATCGAAAAAAGGTGAGAAGTAGGCAGAAGAATGGGGGACGAGGCAGGATGCCCCGAGGAGAGGGAGAATTAGGGGTGAAAGGGGAAGTGGTTGCAGAAGAAATATGGATGAGGGGAGAGAAGATCTTAACCTCTAGCCCACTTATTTTTTTTGGAACAAATTCGATGTCATCATATTGCCATAGGAACTACATCATCAGTCCTTATGAAAAATATAAGCATACGACAAAGGTAGAATGACATAAAAAGCCATACTATGAACAATTGTCCATTGCTGAAAGTACCAACTCCACGCAACATACAATAATGCAATGCAATACGAGAAGGAAACAAGCTCATATAACAGGGGAAAACAAGTACGAACACACATATCTAACCCAACAACGGTCAAGACAGTTGTACAAATGTTTTGTTATCAGTGCTGAAGAGATCCACAAGTTCGTGATTGACGACAAGGGTTAAAAAATGATGCCCCAAGCAAGGATACATGCAAGGGGAAAATGAAAATGGACACAGGGTCCATGAAAAGTATTTGTGTGCAATGAAACAGCACTAGGCAACCAAAAGTGCCCCAGAGTACAGACGAAGCAAGCAACTAGCTTTTGTGAATGGTTGTGAATCCAGTGATCCACAAGTTGTATTAATCGGGGAAGATGTGAGACAAACCAATAGGATATGGAGAAAATACCATGCGTAAGACACAAGTTTCAGCCGTAAGAAGCAAGTTACTATTTTGTAGGGTGTTTTACTTTTTAGGATTTTTTTTGAAAAATTTTGCCTTTTTTATTTAGATTATATATATATATATATATATATATATATTTTCTGTTGTTTTCTCGAAACAATGTTCTATTGTTTTTTGTGTTGTCCTGAAACAATTTTCTATTGTTTTTTGTGTTTTTAACAGTTTTCCAAAGCTATGTGTAGGTAACCAAGAAAGCATGGATGCCCCCAGCGTTAGGTGGAGAATATACAAGGGCAGAAGCCACGCGCTTATGAACAAGAAGGTGAAGTCATTGAGTTGCCCCCAACGTAAGATGGGAAATAACGAAAGACCACGTCCCTTACAGACGAATAGAAGAAGGCAAAGTCGGATCGAGGCTGGACTAGATGGTGTGCACAAGGAAACTCGAAGGTAAAACCAGGTCTAGGACAAAGACAACTACCCTTCTAATACAGAATGCTTGTGAACAACAAATCCTCCCGCGGCACCGGAAACCGGTTTTCACCCAAGGACTTGTCCAAAGTGCCACAATTGCGTGGTTTTCACTAGTGGACGACCTGTTTTCTCTTTTTCTTTTTTTTTTGATGTTTTTGATTTTATTTGTTTTTTTTTGATGTTTTTATATATTTTTTATTTTTTTAAGACTTTCTTGTGCCATGTTTAGGCATAAAACCTCTTAAAATGCATGGAATTCATGGGCTCCCGGAGCTCATCACCATTGGGGTGAGCCAACTTGTATGCCCCTGTGCCATACTTGGCAACTATGACATAGGGTCCTAACCAGTGTGGTTCAAACTTCTCTTTCTTTTCTCGCTCTGCTCTGGTGTTGAACTGGTTCTCCTTAATAACTAAATCACCCACCTCAAACTGGCGAGGGATGATTCTCTTGTTGTAGTTGCGGGGAGATTCTGTGTTGATATACTTTCAGGTGATTAAGAGCGTGAATGCGCCTCTCATCCAGGAGCTCTAACTCAGCCAATCTTGCCACTCGGTAATCTTCATCCTTATCCAAATAGTCCCAAAGAGAAATTCGCAGGGATGGGAGTTCAATCTCTAAAGGGATGATAGATTCTGTCCTGAACACGAGGGAATATGGCGTCGCACCCGTAGGAGTGCGAATTGATGTTCGGTAGGCCCAGAGGGCTGGGTGGATTTGTAGGTGCCAGTTTCGACTAGTTTTGCTAACCATCTTCTCCATTATCCTTACCAAAGTCTTGTTTGTTGCCTCACATTGTCCATTACCCTGAGGGTAATATGGCGTGGACCATTTCAATCTGATTTGGAACCGTTGGCAAAGACCTTTCACAGTTTTGTTCTTAAATGACTTCCCATTATCTGTGACAATGGCTGCAGGGATACCATATCGGCAAATAATGTGATTCATGATGAATTTAGAAATCTGTGCTCCTGTGACATAGGTTAAAGGGACAACCTCCACCCATTTTGTAAAGTATTTTGTAGCTGTGATGATATGTGTATGACCATCAGATGAGGTAGGAGTAAGCTTCCCTATTAGATCAAGTCCCCACTTGGAGAATGGCCATGGGGTAGTGATTGGTTGCAATGGTTGTGATGGAGCATGGATGAAATTTCCATACTTTTGGCATAGCACACATTTTCTAACATAATTACAACAATCAGTTTCCATGGTGGGCCAATAGTAACCTGCTCTTAACAGTTTCTTAGCCAAGACCATTCCGTTTGTATGTGCTCCGCATACTCCTTCGTGTACTTCTTTAATTGTCTGGATTGACTCCGGCACATCCAGACAACGTAACAGATTCCCATCGTAGCCACGACGATAAAGTGTACCTCATAACAGGGTGTAACGGGCTATCTGGCGAATTAGGCTCTGCTTTTCAGAGTGGGAGATTTCGAGAGGGAATGTACTATCCTTCGGAAGATGGGTTACGCATATGCTCTTATGCTCATGGGTATACACTTGACATGCACTAAAAAAATGTCAAAAAAAACGTCCCTTAATATGCAAAATGGGCAAATTTTTCCAACCAAGATTCAATTTTGACAACAACCCATCACATTAATATATGAATAGAAGACTCAACGCTATCAAACATTAACATACATGCTCACGAATTTAAGATTTTCAAGAAATTGATAAAACTAGCATGTAGAATGATGAAAAAGTAAGCTCTAAAAATGAAAACATGATGAAAATTTGAAATTTTCTCACCAACATTAAATTTTGACAGCAACCCACCACATTAATATGTAAATATAAGACTCAGCACTATCAAACACTAACCTACATGCTCAAGAATTGAAAATTTTCAAGAAATTGACAAAACTAGCATGTAAAATGTTGAAAAAGTAAGCTCAAAAAATGAAAACATGATGAAATCTTGAAATTTTCCCTTCAATTCCAATTTTGACAGCACTTCACCTCCTTCATACCTACAAGGAAGACCCAACACATGCAAACTCAACAAAACATGTTAAAAAAAAACAAGTTATATCAACATGTGTAAAAGAGGGTTAGTAACCAAAAATAAAACTTAACTACAAAAAACTTGAAATTAAGTGCAAAGGACAATGGAGTAAGTCCCACTGGGCGTGCCAAATGTGTGCATGTATACTTTGCTTAATGCTAAATCAAATGAAGCAAGAACTACCACCTAAAATAGTTCTACAATTTAGCTAAAACAAAGCATAAACACCATCATGATAAGAATTAAACAAGGGTTAGATGCTAGCATTCATCAATACAAACTTTGAAACTAACAATGCTAAATATCTAAACTCCTCTATTCTCTAACAACAAATAAATGAATGGACCTAAGTAAGCTCCATGGCTATCAAAATAGTTGTCCTTAATGCTCTAAGAACTTAGGAATGGGGGCTAATCAAAGTTGGGCTACAAGACCCTTTTGACACCTCCCATATGACCCAAGCACTTTAAGAAAGAGGCTTAACTCTTCAAGATGATGAACTCTCAAAAGGGCAAGGTGCAAGCTCTTAGTCTCTTTGCTATATACTTTGCATTTGCTCTCTTAGAAAGTTGAGGTATAAGTAAAAAGGTAGGTGGAGGGCTCTTTATATAGCCCAAAGGATAAAGGATTCAACACATTCTCATGAATGTGGGATAAAGGTAAAACATGATTAGGAATGGATAAGGTTGCTTTATTAAAGGTAACCTTACTTTAGAAGGGTTTAATACATGTTTAACAAGTCATGGGAGTTGGGGGGGGATTTTAATTAATCAAAGGTGATTAATTAATAGGTAGATGTAAGCTTATAGAAGCTAATTAGAGGAATATTAGTACGATTTAGGCTATTATAAGGGGATTAAATCAATTAAATATTGATTTATTGGTTAAATGGAAGGGAAAGCTAATTAATTATTAATAATTAATTAGTCTAGGTAGAAGGGGTGATTTATTAACGGAAGGTCGTTAATTAGGGTATTTGTTGGATAGGAAACTTAATTAATTAGCTTAGTGTAATTAATTAATGATGATATGAGGGAAAATGAGTGCCTTTGATGATATGTCGTTGATTTGCGAGAAAGGGGATAATTAGCACAATTTAAGCATTTAAATTGCTTGGGCGTAATTATAGGTGTCTACAAATTGTACATACCAAAAAGTGTCAATTCATTCCATTTGCACTCAGAATAATCGTGACTCTAGGCTAAGGTACTTAATGTAGGTGATGATAGGATGTCAGTGGGAGAATGGTGTGGACCACGTGAAAATAGTGTAGGGTAGTGTTGACAAGATAGGAGGAAAACTTATCTACATGTGTCATTAAGAGAGTAAGAATTTATCATCAAGGTCATCAAAGCTCCTATAAAATTATTCATGATGGATAATGTAGTTAAGAATGATAGTGGTATGGATCTCTATATCTATGTCTTGGTTTTTGAAAGGGGAAATGTTAGGTTGTGCAACTTGGATGAAGTGATTATTTGAAGATGGTTGGTTTTGATATGGAAATGTCATATGTAAATGAGTGAACGAAGACACTAGATGAGAAAGGAACACTCAAATATCTAGTAGTAGTAGTTGTCTAATGAGATGAAAAAATGTGATTATTGTCTTATAGGGCTTCACCGTAAAGAACAACGAGCTAGGGAATGATGTGTGCTAGGGATGGTGAAGAACGAAATACCTATCTCCCAAGTTCAAAAAATATGTCGTCCTGGATGTTTTTTGTCCAAGTGGAGTGGGAACACAAGGAAAAATTATAATTCCTCTTAGGAATAAGTCATTTATGTTGGAGAAAAGACAATCAAAACATGGGTGATTTCTATGATCAGAGAAAAGTACGGTAAGATCCCGTGTCGAAGGCTATTGTGGGTCAATCTTGGGCTAGGTCTGTAGTCATGGAGATGTGGTTTTGGTTATGTGTTAACATAAATATAGCTCATTATATGATGAATCAAAGAGTGTATTTGTCTTGTTTTACCATTTTCTTGTACCTGAAATAGTGTAACTATGTAATCACAATTGTTGCAAGATTGTTGTTAATGATTTCTGGGCTTGTTTGGGTCTTCAAATTATGTGTTTAGTTGTGTGTAAATCAAGTTTTGGTCTTGTTGTTCATGTTTTTTCTTGGTTGATATTTTGTATAAGTTATTTATCAAGACACAATGAGATATAAGTAAATTTAAATACTTACTGAAAATAGAAGTTTTATATGCTAAACTATTCAATTTCATGTAATGAGAATTGATAATTCTTACTTCTTCTCTCACTACTCTAGTTGATAATAATACAACTAATTATGTTTTTGTTGATTTGTGGGGTTTATATGGTACTACTATATGTAACATAAAATTAATTCATGGAAAAAAGGTAGACCATTTTCTAATGAATCAAAGAAACACAAATAGAATGAGAAATGGAAAATGACAACAATTCCTAGGCAACTATTGTTTTTAGATCTAAATTTTGTGAGATAATTCGGATGTGATTTCTCAAAACTAGGTGCTCATTTGGTGAGTGAACAATTTAAAAATCTAAGATCTGTAATCTATACTAATTTTTTACCTATTCTAAGGTGGAAGATGTGATGAGAATCTAATGCAAAATAAAGTTGATTGTAATTGATCTACTCTATGAGCAACTTCAAAGATAATCTACTGGTTAAACTATTTTTTTGTGGTTTTGTGTTTTGTAGATGCGATCTCTAAAAAATTGACTAATCTGTAAATTAATTGAGAAAATTAAATCTCCAACTAAATCTAGGGTCTAATCTTAAAGATGGGAGAAACCTAGAGCATGGTTGTTTCAAACTATTAAACTACAAAAATATTAAGTCAATTAAACAAATCTAATCTAACAAAATTCCTTACTTCCTATTTTTGAATTTTCTAATTAATTCTTAGAAAAAAGAAATTAAAATCTAAAACAAATATATAAATAAACAAAATTAAATACAATGAAAACATATTTTTGCAAACAAAATGTATCTGACCTTGGATTCTCTTTTCCTATATCCTTAATAGACTTATCCAATTGATTCTCATGAAGAATGACATGGTGGTGATTTATGTAGTAGGGAGAAGATGGAAGCTTGGTCCAATTTGGAAGAGGAATAATCAATAAATTTGTGGCTGATTTAAGGGTGCAAAAGAATGGTATGGAAACCCTTGTGTTCTCTTTTGAGTGGTAAGAGATATACAAGGTCATTGAAGTGTTTAATATTGGAAGCAATCTCCTTTAGGCTTGATTTCTCTCTATCTGGATCAAAAGAATGTTGAAAGAAATGTTCTATGGAAAAAAGCTTCAAAATATAATGGGGGAAAATAAATGAACATTCAAAATTTCCTTAATAAGACGCCTCCAAGTGATCTTAAGCTCAACTCTAGTTCACAAATCAAATCTATGGCTTATATTGGATCCCTAGATGGTGAACTAAAATGCTTGGGGGTAGGAGTAGTGAATTAAGCATCAAAAACAAGGTGAAATGCATGCATGGAAAAAATATGATAAAATATCATGAATGGAAAGTTTGGAGTTATATTGAAGATGAACTAGACACAAAATCATCAGTTCATGCAGGAGGTGCTTATGCAACCACTATGGTGGGAGATGGAACCTTTGGCCCCTAAGACAAAACCGTTGTGGGTGAATATGTAACTATTGTGGTTAGAACAAAACAAATACAAAAGGGGATGAAAAATTCATAAAGGTGGATGCAACTGCCATGGAATTACCATGCTAGATAGTGAGAAGGGGCCAAAAAGAGGGAAAAGAGGAGAAAAAGGATATTGGGAGAGTTTTGAAGGGCTAGAGAAAGATGCGAAGGAGTCTAAAGGGTATCGAAGAGGCCGAGATGTGGTCTTGAGCACTTTGTAATATCTTGTCATATTTTTGGAGATCCTTGTCATCATCATTGGGTATTTTTAATCTTGTACTGTGTAAAATGTGGTGTGTGCAAATTCACCCCTTGCGAAATCAGTCTTGCCACAAATTGGCTGTGGTGTGATGTCCGAGAAGTAACAAATTTGTGTCCTCTTGCAAGATGAAACAAAATAGAATCAAGTGTAGCATATTAAATGAGAAGAAAATCAACATGCAATCAAAATCAAAAGATATGACTTACCATTTGAGTGGGGTTGGAAATACTACCTCTCGTCTGTGCACCTATGACTTGCAAAAAGATCTAAAAATATAACTATGCAACAAAAAATTGAAAACTGAAGTGGAAAATAAAGATTAGAGAACTTCTATGATTTTTATAGAATCTAGAATAGATTACACCAAAAAAAACTAAAAAATAGCAAATTTTCAATTTTGGTCAAAATTAACCCCCATATATTCAAAAAATTGCCAAATTTGGTACCCATTTATGTGAGAGAGAATATGGATTTTTGAGCTCTGAAGAGACGGTCATCATTTTGTGAGTGAAGGTAGGCTACGAGACAATGAGAGCAACAAAATGGAAGTAACATCAATGGAAATGGGCAGGGCAGGCGGACATGTGAGTTCTACACATTTTTTGTGTTTTGGGGGGAATGTTTATTTTCCCTGATATGTTGTTTGGTAGCGTTATTTATTGCAATATTTGTGTAGGAATATCGGGTATGGGCGGTAAAATAGAAGTATATAAAAAATTTGATTTTTTTTGGGTTTTGTGTAGTTTTTTTCATGTTTTATTTCTTTGGGTGCAACGAGGTGGAATCGTCAGTCTATGCAGAATGACAGTTACACATTTGAAGGTGTTAAATTCGTAACCACCACGGTAGGGTCAGAACCACCACCAATGGTTATGCATCTAACACTATCAAATGTGTAACCACCATGGTGAGAGAAAAAATACCAATGGTGTTTATTTTCTCTATAGTTTCAAACATGTAACCGCTATTATAAAAATTACACCCACTGCCTACAATAAGCACCGATTGCATGTTGGGAAGTTCAAAATCATTTTTTTAGAATCCAAATTTTTTGTTTTTTTTGTTTTAGATTATAAGTTACGTTTTCTATTGTTTTGGGTGTTTACAGGGTGGATATGTTAGATGGAGAAAAAATAGAGAGTTAGATTAGATGCAAGTCACAATAAGCCAACCGAATCCTCATGAGATTGTTCCATTGACTAGCTCAGGACTTATAAAGCTATCTAAGACTATTGTGGTTTCTCTTGCGAACAAGATTTTGTGTGATATTCTTACCTTATGATGTGCACATCAGAACACTTTCTAGTTTCCATTGATGGAAGAAAGGTGGACCATCACTCTTGAGGATGAGTACATGATTACATGTTTCTCAATTATAGGGAGGAATGTTACCATGTCCCTGTAACACTCAAAATTACTAGAACTGGAAAATGAGGATTTTTTTTAAACATACATAAAAATAGATTACACAACTACAATCGTACATATTTATTTGATCAAATTATTTAAATCAAACTTGTTCTTTTGATATATCTGATAACATCCGTGTAAGCCATGTGCGGCTAAGAAGGGTGAATCCAAATCTCCACAATCTCCCTTTGCCACTACTTCGAGTGACAATGCTTACTAGCATTTTGGTTCAACCTTTTTCAGGTCATGGGAACCATGTGAAAGTCCTTGGGTCTACCACGAAGCTAGTTTTCTGACTTCATATTCCGGTATCTAACCATTTCCTACCTCATGTTCAGTGTTCAACTTCCCATGATCAGATTACTGGTAATTTTAATTTAATTTGAGGACTAGGTGATCAAACAATACACAACCATCAATGCATTACTTTAGCCAAAGTTTTCCGTTGTGTAGGTTATGGCTAAACTCAAGACATCGCACTAGTCTTATGAGTTTAAGTCTTCCGCCACCTCACAACTATCCCTTTCACAGTTATCTAGATCTTATAGTTTGTATTTACTTTATTTCTAATTTAACCTATCTTGCAAGGGTTTATATTGAGATAAATGCCAAAGACCAACTAGGATCATCATGAGATAAGTCTAATGGATCTTTTCATCTATTTACCTTTCCATTTAGTCTCTCTTTTCATGATGCTTGGTTTTTTAACCTTAAATTACCTTTTACAACGATACTCTTCCATTCTCTATACAAAAGGATTTACAATCTTATCATATATTAATACCAACTTTACCGAAAGGCCGAATTAAATATATATTAAAAAATGTATATTTAATTATTCATTCGATTAGCTATGCCACTAAATAGCTTAGTTAATTTAGAAATTAAAGACAATTGATTGTTACAATAATTGCCCAATTATTGGCTTCATACATTGACAAATATCAAGTAAATGAATATAACAATTTATGATAAGTAAGATTTCTCACTTCTAATATTTATCATTTTACTCATATTAAGATATTCTTTCATACAAGGTAATCATCTCTTTATTAAAATCATAAATTACATATGCCATTAAGGTGACATATATAACTATTACGGTAACTCTCACATAGTGAGGTTTGAATATTAACAATGGGTCTAAGATCCCAATAAATTTAGTCAAAATTCTGGGATACCATCCTTCTACAAATTGAAATCCAAGTATCTCATTTATATCCATGCTACGATAAAACTTCACAAGACACGAGTTTCCGCATATCCGAACATGACGACTAATTATCCTACAAGACTAGAGTAGTGGTATGTTGTCAGTTCAAAATGAATTGTCATGAATATTGCCTCCATTTTCTGATGCAATTTAATAAAATATGAAACGATATACAAGTTATTTTATCAACAAATGGATGGTAATACAGTGGAGAATGTATTATTACATGTTCTACATCAAGATACAACTATGAATGTACACCAATAGAACAACCAATTTCTATTTTTCAGCAATATTTTTAGCAATCATGTTTCACTCTAATCACCAGGATCAAGACATAATCAAACCATAATCATTCAACATCCGAATTCTGATTAAACCAAAAGCAAATCATGCTTCACATGGTAAAAATTCAACTATTATTTTTCTTACCTTCCAATCAACAAGCAGCTTAACAAAAATGTCTAAAATCATCATTTCCAAATACCAATTAGACATATTCCCTCTAGGTAATGAGCAGCTCTATAAAACACACAATAACTTTATTTGAAGCAATCAAAATACATACATACATACATACAGTCCAACTAAATAGCGTAAAAACACCTTTATTAAATCATTTTAACATGTTCTTTCAGGTAATCGATAGATCAACAAAAAAAATTGACCCATGTACCACAAGATGATAATTTTGAAGTTTGTTTGCATATAATAACAATAAGTTTCTAACACTTCCAGTAACAAAATCCTTTAAGAAAAATGTTAACAATAATTTTTTTTCAATCCGGTAATAAAAATTATACCTACAGGAAAATCAACTTGTACATATCCAATTTAGTTCGTTCCAACATTAATTTCTTTTCTATTTATAAATTATTAGAACCCAGAAGCAAATACATCAGGCAAAATGATGAAATACCTAGTAAAAACGTTTTTTCACACTACCCAGAAATCACTTTGCTCATACAAATAAATTATTGTTTGACTATAATAAAACCCAGAGGTAGAAAATTGATTTGGGTTTCTAGAAATCAAATTTAAATAGAAAATAAAATAAAATAAAAATTGATTAGGAACACCCATCTGTGTTTTTTCTAGGTTTAGCTAAAACCACACAAAGGAAGCTTAAGAGAATACAGAATCCATCAATTTCCTTTTTAAATTTCATTTCCAACCAATCAAATCAGAAGTTGTCCACAAATTCATTTAATTGCCATTTAAAACAAAATGTGTATTTCCTCATTATTTACAAATAATGCTTGCAGAGAAGGGAGAAGATATTCATGCCTGAAGTAAACCCAAAATCAGCAACCTCTTACTCTTCCAGCTCCAACAAGTTGAATCCTTCCTTCCTCCCAAAACTCATGCAAGTATCCCAGAAGAGGAATGAAAATAGACAAAGGAGAAATTAAAAAAAATATAATGAAGAAACTATACTATAATGGAGAATTTTTGGGCTTCTTCATGTGTCAATGCATGCCACATAATTGGTGTCAGATGAAGGCGTGTACCTTTCAAAACTCTCACATTTTAAATATTATTATTATTATTCTTTTTAACTTTTGATTTACATGCCAAATCCTTTTAGGATTTAAATATATAATTTCACAAATTAATAATGCATTTTTTTTTTTCTTTTTTTTTAATTGATACCTAACTTTAATGGTGAAATTAATCATCATAATATAAGTCCACATATTTCCAACAATATGTTATCGTAATAATTATTCGAATATTATCATAAAGCTGGTTTGATATAACATTGTCAAATAAAATAGAGGTAGTATTTATCATGATTATTACAAAAGTCAAACAAAACATAAGATGACCAAAAATGATTAAAATAAAATAATTGGAATAAATAACCAAAAGATTCACTATCATTAATGAATCGTTTTACCTATGATTAAGGCCTAATCATGTTTTACGAAGGATCATCAAGGTGGGTGCGGAGTTATTTGTTCCATAATGTCATGCCCCGCGGCAGAAGCTGTGGCTCATGATACGGCGATCCAAATGAATTTTATACCCAATGATGATCTTGTCTAATCCTGTTTAGACTTAATTGTAGTTAATTTAACTTACAAGAAAATTTAGGATGTTATAGTCCCCTTCCATAGGGGAAACCCAAACCTTGGAGTGGGCCAATTATTTTAGTGATGCCTTGGCGCATGGAGGGAGCACCAAGTAAGGTGTTAGATTGTTGATAGTTTGGAATGATCACATTCAAAAATTTCTACAATGTGATTATTGGTAAATTGTTCTCCTGAGTTTTGAGGGGAAAGGGAACATACCATATTATGTACTTTTGAGCTCTCATTGTCAGAGAGATATATGAACATGGATGTAGGTATAGTTGGGATAAAGACATGTTATTCCACGCATACAAATATTTATACAGAGTGGAGAGGCTGGGTAGTTAGGATTTGAGATACCTTACATTAGTGATGAGATGTGTATATGGTAAATTTAGATTGTATGCCAGGATAGTTCTAGTGGTCATGTTTGGAGACATTAGAGCATGCCATTGTGGGAACATGGACCCATTTAGAGATACACCTAGAGAAACTGTTACAATAACAGATGTAGCCATGATTACAGATAAATATTTGGCGATATGACTCGCTTGGACTAGAAAGGGTGCCTCATTGATGGCCTACTCCCTTGTGGGGATTGTTAAGGATAGATTGGGCTATGTTGAGGTACATCTAGTCAGCAAAGTGTCTCAACTTTTTGGGAAATCGTTAGTTGTTTTAATTATAGAAATTCTAGTTTTGTATCATAGTGCATGTGAGTGACATGATACTTGATTGGGTAGGTTGGAGTGTAATCCCTTGACACCAAAGAGTCCCTATTATTACAGACACATGAAGGGAAACACCAGATCCTAGGGGGAAAAGAGGAGGGAGAGGTTTAGCACCGTTACCACAACTACCTAGGTAGCCAAAACCACTAGGCCAATAACCAGTAGCAATAGGGCATGGTTAGGGACCAATTCCTATATAGATTTTGCACCCAATTGGTTGGGGTGAGGGGTGGATAGGGAGAGGCTAGTAATGGCCATGGGCCACTCAAAGAAGAGGATGATGATGATTATGATCCTTTTGAAGATTGCTCATACCCAAAAGTGGTAGGTAAGCAATCCATGTAGGATTTTTTTGATTTGTTTTAGATTTGTACTCATGCTTTTATTTAGAATTCTGCTATTACTATTAACTTTAGTGGATTTGCTACATCTAGTTATTAGTTTATTTTCTTGCAAACATATTTTATTCTATACTTTCATATGTGTGTGTGTGTGTGTGTGTGTGTGTGTGTGTGTGTGTGTGTGTGTGTGTGTGTGTGTGTGTGTGTGTGTGTGTGTGTGTGTGTGTGTGTGTGTGTGTGTGTGTGTGTGTGTGTGTGTGTGTGTGTTGAGACTACTAGCGAGTGGTGGCAACTGATGCATGATACTACAGATGACATATTTTCCCTAGTCTCAGGAAGACCCCGAATAAGCTACAAATGGATCCTGGGCTTCCTTAGAGTGTTGGGTGATAGACAAATGTTTCTTATACTAAATACCATGGGGCACAACTCTCTGGCCATTTAGAGGAAAAATACCACAACAATGGAGTCTGAGATGTGTACTTTGAGAGAGGTCATGCACATGTGGTCAAGTGGGCATGAAGCCTCATAAAACAAGAGGAAACCAACACAAATGATGTTGAAACCTCATGTGAGTGGGTCTCACCATAGGAAAAATTCAAGGAGTCCCCAATGTTCTACAAAAGGGTCACATGTGGAGGACCATGAGTCCTCTACATCGTTCTACTAGTGGATCACATAAGTGATTCTAGCTATACTTGAAATTTTTATATCTATTGTACATGGAGGCATTTGTAGGGCATGTGCACGAAAATGGGTATCCAAAAATTAGTAAAAAAATATGTTTGATAGGAATTTTGAATGTAATGTGCTCACGTTATGGCTTGTTAATTCCAATCTATAATGTGCTCACGTCATAATTTTAGTGCACCTTTTTCTATGTAAATTTTATTTTTCACTAAGAAAATAACACAAGGACCTTTTGTTTTCTTTGGCTTGGAAAACACCCACCCTTTGGCTTAAATATATAAACAAAAGGGTTAGATTGTATATTCCATGATTGAATCCATGTTTTGCAAACAACATAAGAATATCAAGTGCACGCCCCAATTTTTCACGTGTTTTAAGATAATATTCCAAAAACACGACTACGACATCAAGCTTTGTCTTAGATTCATGCCGATGTATTTATTTCTAAAATATGAATAGTTTAAATTTTTCATCCTTTATTTTTTAGTAGATTCATTAATTTTCACCAAAACACATGTATTTTTTCTACGTGAATTTTGATCTTTCATCCAAATTTCAAAAAAATACATCAACAAGATATATTATGTTTCATTATACACACATTAAATTAAGAAAGAATTGATTTTAATTATTTCTCTTAAAAGTATGGGGGTGTACATATGATTATTTGTTTTTAGGATGTGTCCTCTTTGAAAATAATATACTCATTGCAAAATTAATAAAAAATAGTGGGACCTAATACATGGTCTTAGTTAACTTTTTACTAAAGGGATTTGTAAAATAATTTACGAAACTAAAAAACACGGGGGCGCGCACACACGAAACTATGTTATATTTTTGACACAGAAATAGGACAACTTTGTGTGCACACCACATTTCACTATCTTAATCTCCACAATTTTATAAAAAAATGGTAGTTTATAAACTATATTTCGAGCACTACAATTCTTATTGTTACGAAATTGTCAAATTTTGAGCATAGGCATGTCAAATTCCTTATTGAAGTTCATATTTTTTTAATCTCATGAAAAAGTGACCAATTTTGACCCCATTTGGTCTGCCATTTCCATACACATAACCTCTATGCCCCATACTTTGTATATATTTTAATTTTGAGCCCATACTTGCACACTTAGTGTGGATGCAATGACACATTGTATAAACTTGTGTGTGTGTCTTTGTTGGACCTTTGACTACATGATGTTATGGGACTCCTTTAATCATGCATGCTTTAGTTGTTTTTATTTTTTATAGATACATGCAACCTAGTGGATAACAAAAGGGATGCATAATATTATATTTTAGATTTAAATGTATGATGATGCAATGGATTAGATACAAGTATACATTGATGATCTATTTTTCATGTGATATAGAGGAACATAATCCCATGGATGGTTCTTGCAAAGTTGAGAAACTAAGTGATAAAAAACAATCTTGGAGGCAGAGACGAAGGTCATGGAATGAAAAGAGGGAAACAATATTGAAAAGAAAAGTAAACCTAAGTAACCAATTGAGTACTAATTGCAATAGGTATAGGAAACCCTTAAGAGATGATGACATGGTGGATTGATGTAGAAAAATAGCTTTAAACCTTTAATTAGAAAATTGTGACCCATTAGGTAATGTTGATTATCACTTTATCTTCGATAGTAAACAACTAGCTTTTCTACAGGGGTTTATGAAATCTCATTGTTTCAATTTTTCTTGTTTTATTATACATAGCATTTTTTGTAATACCCCCATACCTAGCCTCATGTGACTAGGAAGATGCATGGGATCATCACCAAAGACTAGATGTGGGTGAGTAATGGCGTTACTACTAAATGTCGGCCACACGAAACCAAGAAGATGCATGGGCTCATCAACAAAGACTGACAAGGATGAGTAACATGGTAGATCCATTGACAATAAAATTTTTATTTTTTCATATGTATTCCTTTTTTTAAAGAGTGGAGTAAGACCTTCATCCCATGATCCAATCCCATGTAACTAATAATATACAAGGGATCATCACCGAAGACTGGGATACGCGAAGAAGATCCCAAGGGATCAGATACACTAGTTTTTTGTACTCAATGGGAGAGAGATGTAGGGAAGTGTGTCATGAAAAAGCCTCTAGAGACCCACATAAATCAAGATACTTACATTTGACTAAGGTTTGTTAAGGAACAAGGGAACCACAATCACTAGAAAATCATCAACCAAAGCGATACTATCCAGACAATTGGGAGAATAGTAACGATCAATATACTGGTAAGTGAGATAGTAGATAAGGTGAAAGAGTGAAGAAGCATCATGCAGACTAAATATCAACTTTAAAATTTTTTTATCATGCATAAAAACAGTGAGGTGAGACAACACATGATGTAAGATAAAAAATAAAAATGGCAATGAAAAACATGACACTAAACATAGTATCATTTGAGATGTAGGGATTTGGATGAATAAAAAAACTCCTCACCTTCAAGCATGTAGAGGTGAAAATCCACATTACTAAGCTCCTTAGTGACTAAGTAGGGCCCTAACTAGATCACCTTAAACTTGTGCCCCTCACCAATCTCCTTGTCTACAAAACTATCTTGGTGACGCAGAAGATCACCAACCTATAAGGATTCTCATGGATGTTCTTGTTGTATCGTCGAGCCATGCAGGAAACATATATTTCATGGTGTTGTATGGATTTGAGATGATTCTCATTGATGATTTCAAGAGTAGCTAGAAAAACTTCCATACATTCATCTTCATCTAGGAGACCGTGAAGAGAGACTCATAGGATAGGAAGATGAACCTCCAATGAAAGGATAAGCTCATCTCTGAAGACTAGAAAAAAGCGGTAGCTCTTGTAGACGTGCTTATGCTAGTTAGAAATGACCATAATGTAGGATATAACTATAGATGCCAATACCTCTTGTTTTTTTTACTGTTTTAAGAAAAATAGACTTTAAGGTTTTGTTTGTCACTTCATCTTGTCTGCTGGGTGGAGGGTAATAAAGAGATTTGGTGTGGTTTGAGATATACAACCTTTTTCACATTTCCCACATCTATGGATTCTTGAAGGAGATTTCATTGTTAGAGATACTAACTTATGTGATTCTGTTAGCATATGGATTTGCATGCATGCAAATGACATGAAACAGTGTGGGAATGAAGTACCTCCTCAATGAAGGCGGGGTTGCCTTTATTGAAAACCAAAACTGTATTTACACCTATACATTCAAAATTGTATGTGGGGGGTGTTTTGGAACATCAATGGAAAGAAAAGTGAATGAGGGAGATGGAATGAAATGAAGGAAAGGAATGGAAGGAACATGCAAGAGTTAGGTAAAATCAGATCCTAATATTGCATGGAGAAGAACAAACAATAATTAACACAAATAAAATGGAGTTTGAGTTAGCTAAACAAAAATGAGTAAAGGGAACACACATGAGCAAGTAAATAGCAGAGCTTGATCACTGTGAACAAGAACAACATATTAATAGCGTTGACAATAAGATCCAAGACAATATTTTCATGCAAGATTTAAACATCGAATATCTGATGAACATAAGAGCATCAAATGTTACAAGAGACAATGAATGAGACACAAATTTTGTATTTCATTAACTCCAAAATGTTTTCACAAAAGAACACAAAGTTTCTTCCTGAAACAAAGTTTGCACACAAAAGTATTGTCTTCTCCTCTCTCAAAGTCATCTTTACAAATGAACCCCTCACTTCCTTTTATAACCCAAAAGTTGGTTACAAAGTAGTTAGGGTTTTACATGATCATTAAATAAGGCACTTAAGTGACCTTTGAATTTTTCAAACCAACTTTATTAAAAACAACTAAAAATAGAAATCACTTAAGTTATCCATGGTTTCTTGGAAGAAAATAACAACATCCTTATCTTAAAAAAAACCACTTTTAAAAATATACAATAATAACCAGTGCCTTATCGATTGAAATGGGGTCTGCCTATCTCAAACGTATGAGAAATGGACTCTCCCACTTCATTAGATACCAAGAAAATTATGCCCCTGAACCGCCAGTGAAATTAGGATCTGCCGCTTTTTCCTGTTGAAAGGATCTAAAAATTCCCAAAGTTTCAAACATCTTTTATTCTTCTAGAGGTTCACTTGGTCAAAGAATAGCCTCACAAAATACCTAAAATTCAAGAATCCTACTTGGCATATCATTTAAATTAATAATCTTAATTCCCAAAGTTTCAAACATCTTTTATTCTTTTGGAGGTTCACTTGGTCAAAGAATAACCTCACAAAATACCTACAATTCAAGAATCCTACTTGGCATATCATTTAAATTAATAATCTTTGATTGAGCGTTCTCAAATAAGTTCTTTAATTTGATGCACTGCTCTATTGAAACTGATGAGAAATTGTTGGTGGGAGAGTATATGTCCTTAAACAATTGTGAAAATTGCTCTTCCACCTGTTCCGACGAACACCATTGATTATGCTCATTTACGAGGTTGCAAGGAATCTCAGCTATGCATTCTTGAATCAAGGTGAGTGAAGTGAAGGCTTCACTGCATATGCTCTCATAATGGATCATAGAATCCTTGAGAAGTGTCTTCCTTGATTTGAGATGCAGACACCAAAGAAAACATGTCCCTCAATTTTCAAATTTGAGAATTACTTCAATGGCTAAAACTGAAGATTCCATATTCATCATCTCCTGCAAACTGGGCAATATCTCATCCAAATTTGATATATATTAGAAACATAGGTTTCCTTGAAAGAAAGAATTGGATCAAGATATGCACTGACATCTTCACGGAGCTTAACCACTGTTTTGATCATCCCTTGGCCTAAAACGATAATCTCCAAAAGCCAAGTTTTAGTGACATGGCCCAATGTGTTTATTTATTTTGAAAAATTGAGAGTTTCTTCATCAGGGGAAGCCACTACATCAGGTATTGAAAAATTGGATGATATGGGATTTATCAAATGTTGAACATATTCCACCAATTGATTCTTTTTGGCCTTGAGCTGAGAGTTCTGAGGCCTATATTTCTCAAGTATCTTTAGCATGATATCAATTGAATCTCGAGCCATCGCCATGTCACTTTCTAATGTGGACCTCCCAAGTCCAAGTATAGAAATTTCATAATCAACAGGTGTCATGGCATCACACTCCTTATCAACTTGTGGGATGGTGAGATCTACAAATCTATTTCCATCATTATCCACCATTATTTGAGAAAGCACCTTAGGCTTATTGGGAATTCCGTCATTTGAAAGTTTGAAAATGGCATCAAAATCAATTTCAGTTTCCTTGACAACCCTCTTCCTTTTCTTAACTTCGGAATAAACCCAAGAAGGAGTATCATGCATTATTTCCGCATACAAAATCCTAGATCTCAAATAAATATTCTCATTGTTCTTGACACCATGAGATCCTGCAAGAATCCTATCCATGACCTCAATTTGAGGAGAAATAACCTTAATATCCACCTCCTGATCATTCAGGAGATTTTGGGAAATTTCTTCATGAACTGTAGGTTCTAAATTGTTTGATATTTGGACTACCTGCACCTGAGTGGATGCTTGTTCAAACCATGGCTGAGGATCGTTTGTCACGAGATTCTGAGTGCTATTAATAATGTGGGTAGAAGAATCTCTACTTGAAGTAGAAAATCCTGATACACTCTCTCTTCCTTCACCGGGGCTAGGGTCTTTATATTTTTCTTCTCGTGGTACATTACTTGGTGAAGTGGATTTTGGTAACCACTCCTTTCTTGCTTACTGTGTATGATTGGATGATATAGAGGTTGATCGAGAAGGGGATTTGGTTGAATGAAGACCTCCTCATGTTGGCAATTTTTGTGATCCTGAAGTATGATGTTGAATTGATTGTAACTTGGCAAGTTCTCTGTCGTACCAGGATATGCTTCTTTCAAGAATTGGTTGATTCTTGCTATCAAGAGAAAATTCATCTCTTTTGGTCCAGTCAATTTGAGACAACGTGGTAAAAGCAACTGGATCATATGAGGGATCAATACCATCTTCTTCATCATTTACAAATGAATCGAGAGGGTTCTTGATGCAAAAGGCCTTGATCTGAGCAAGTGTTAGGTGAGAAAAATCTCGTCTTCTTACTTCATGTTTGTCTGAACAAGTAGCCCAAAAATCTTCCATGGTAGGGTTATGCTGATACTTTGCTCCAAGAATATTTTGCATATATCCATTGATATCAAACTGGGTTCTCTTCACATATGGATGAATTGTGATGAGGGTGAGCTCTTTTTGCATGAGTTGCGCACTGAAAAGATTTGGACATTGGTATTCCCCGATTTGGATTGGGAAATGAATTCCAAAACAGTGCTTGCCACTGAGAAGATAGTGAACTTGGAATAGTTGTTGTGCAAGTTCCATTAATGCCCATATGTCACTGACGTACTTAGGAAGCTTCCATGGAGTACCAGCAAAGACACTCACGTGAATGTAGGAAAATGATGAAAATTGAATAAACCAAGTTCCCCATTGGGAAATGACATTCATGGCTTCTTTAGAAAAATTTTCCTCTATATTCTGATTTAGGTTCCGAGTCATGTGGAAGGTGAATGCATCATTGACTCTTCTAAAATGGTGAGAGCTATTTTTGAAACTTAGTTGTGGGTAATAATGGAAAACACTGTTTGAAGGCCCCATAACTGCTCTTGTTTCGAGTCCAAAAAATAGATTTCTTCTTGCTACTGCATAAGTTAGATACAATGTCATGTAGAAGCATCCAGTCATCTTAACTTCTATCAATTGTTTTTAAAGGGTATTACTAATGATGGTGGCCCAATCCACAAACTGTTTCTTTGCCAGGATGATATAGATAAACTGATACATCCATGGGTGGAAAATCCTAGCAGAGGGTATATCGAAAACTCGACTTAAGAGAGTAATCATGTCCCCGATGTCTTCCACGAACTCAACGCGGTACAGTTCTTTGGGAAGCCAGTAAATTCACGGCCTCTTGGTCACTAACCAGTTGTTATTACCCATGTTGCTTGTCACTAACCAGTTGTTATTACCCATGTTGCTCCATCTTAGGGGTTCTTCATCCCAAAATTCTTGTGATGACTGGCGAGTGATATCCGTATTCTCAGGAAAGTCAGGTATGCCAAGAAATTCCTCAATGTGCTCTGGTGTGATTAAGAGGAAAGGCTCGTGATTATCTTTAAAAATTTCTCACCTCTTAGGATCATAATGCTCTGCATAAGCGATAACCAGCTCCGGACACTGCACCGAGACAAGAAATGCTGCTACTTGAGGTAGACCACTATGGTAAAGCCTATATAAGAATATGGTTTTGCCTTCAGTTTTCACCCATGCACAGAATTGTTGCACATTGATGTGTCCCAGATTTGTATCAGTGATATTGTCATATGCTAACTTAATGGAACTGGGCGGGATGATTCCTTGGAATTCATACTTGAGTGCGGACTTATTTGATTTCTCCACTGGCTTCCTCGATCTACATGCGGATTTGTTAGATTTCTCGGCCATTATGAATTTCACAGAAGAATGAATTAGGCATGCAAAACAATGCAAGGAAAATATAGCTCGTCCTAATATTATTATTATTTTAATAATAATCAATCCCGAGTTACAATTTTTTATTTAGAAAAATGTCAATATATCATACCGAGACTAGGCTCAAGTTTTGAATATGGCAAAAACAATGATATTTATTTATTAATTAAAATATCTTGATTTTATTATTTCACGCGGATCAATTTAATTTATTTATTTTATTTGCCTTGCTTGATTTTTTTTATTGATGCATGTTTTGTTGGTAGTGACCTTTCTTTTTCCTTTGTGTGGGAATCAAACTTGCTCAGGATGAAAGTTCTTTAGTAATTTCCTTTGTCTTGTCTGGTGTTTAGTAGATTTCTAGTGAATACTCCCTTACGCCGTGTGGGTTCTTGTTCTTTGGTTTTCCTAGCTTTTTGCTGATGCGTGGAAAGCTGACTTTGTATTTTCTATATTTAAAAACCTGCGCAACTTTTTTGTTTAATGCCTTTGTGGACTATCCCCCTTTGCTATTTCTTTCCACATGGCCTGTGCTTGCTATTTTGTTTGCTCATGCGTGTGACTTTCCCTTCTCTCGGGCTGTGTTTTGGAATGCTATTGGTCTAGAAAATGTGTGGAAATCTATTCTTGTTGTCCCCTTTGCTGTTTTGGACTGTCCTCCTCTCTAACCAATGCATTGAAATTGTTCTTATTGTCTTTTTTTTTCTCCTTGCCTCTTTAGCGCCCAACTTCCTTTGCATTTGATTTAATTTTTTATTTCTTTCTTCATTGAAAACTGGCCTCATTCTGGGAATGCGTGGAGATTTTGGTTTATGCTTTCACCTGCTGCCCTCTTGACTATGCGTGGAAAACTGATTAAGTTGTCTTCCTTGCTATTTTGCACTGTTGTCCTTCTCCAATGCGTGGGTAGTCTTACTTTCTTTGGCTGTGTTCGATTTACTTTGACTGTTCTCTCTTACATGTATTTTTCCTTCACAATGGCATTCACAGACTATTGTTTGATGGATGTGATAAAAATATTATGTTTCTTAGAAGAAATAAGAGGCAATTTAGAAAGCTTCGTACAACTCTTTCCAACGAGTTTGACGAAGGAATTTATGAGGGTTAACCCAACTTCCCCTCTTCCCGGGTAGTGGAATTAATTGCCAGGGGGAAATGGGAAAGCAACAGTCAATTGCCAACGGGAATGGCAAAGTGGGTTGGCAATCCCCGTCCAATTTCCCCATGTGGGAAATTGGGGAATTTCCTGCCCGTTAGCCAATCCATGATTTGGCAATTGGCAGAGAAAATCCCACGTGCGGGAAAAATGAAGGAAATTGCCAGGAAAGGGGAAATCCGGGTTCGGGAAGCCAAATTGGCTTCCTGGCAATTGGAAGCGAAAGCTTACTTCCCCGGCATTAAAATTTGTTGAATGATTTTAATTTATATTTATTTAATTAAATACTCCTCAAGTGATTTTAAAAATTAATTTAATCAAACAAGGAGCAATTAATTAATTTTAACGTTTTAAAGCCTGGCGGGAAGAGTTTTTTGCCCGAAAAAGACGAAACATGAAGACCGAAACGATCACAAAAATGAGACGATCGTGATGAGTCCAATGAACCACGCAAGGTAACACTTATGAAAATTTTCAAATTTTTCATTTTTTTATTTTTTTATAACAATTTTGCGAAGTCGAAATTGGCTGATAACACAACTCAAAACTTCATTACATCAATTGTTTTGGATGAATAAATCAACAAACCACACTTCTACTTTCAAATTCATAAGTTAAAACACACACCATAACTAGCTTGACTACTTGACTTTCTGAGAATATCTGCTACAAGCCAAATTCTCGCACTTGTTCACATGATTTTCCTCATTTTCCCAACTACAATCTTCTGAATTTCAAATGTCCTTGCCTCTGATTCGGACAGAATATTATCCTCATGGTTCTTGTTTATTACTGGAGGGAAGAGTGACTGATGGGGAAAATGAAACAAGCTTCCAATTGATACAAGATTTTAGGCATTGAGATGAAACCTAAGATAAATGTCATGTTCCCTTTACAAAATATTTTAATAAGAGAAATAAATTAATAATTTAATTTAAGTGGCCAAAAAGTAACTGTATGTTATATCATAAAAAAACTACTTATGTTTTATCGTTAAAAATAAATGTAAATTTTGATAAAGCAACTCAAAATTAAAATAAAGTAGGTGAAGTTGCTTTATGGGTAAGTCTTTCCTCGAAAAAGGTGAAAGGGAAATTATAAAAAAGGGGCATTGAGCTCATTTGGAAAAGATTAATTTTATCAATCATTTTTTACTCATCCAAATTTGGCAAGTTTGAACATTCTGTTTCAGCTTTCAACCACTGAGGACGAAAACCCTCTGGTGTCCTTGAAACATAGCTGATAGATTGGACTGCACAAACTTCCAACAGGATCTTGCAAAAGGACATTTCAGTTAACCACCTCCATTTTGGTGCAATGGTGTCCAGCCAGTGCCTGGATGGCACTGAGCTTTGGCACTTAGGTGACTCAAGTTGCACTGGGATCAAATCCATTGAGTATTATTACCTTGTCTTCATGTGATTGACAAGTTATCAAAGACCTACAATGAGAGCTAATAGATATGCATAGACACCCCCCACAGGTCTTCTAACATCTGCAAACCCCTTGTAAAGTTGCAATGCCTTACATGGTAGCCTATTGCATACCTAAAGCCACCATGCTTGTCCTCGGGATTCTACAATGCCTCCCTTGAATATTAACAACATCTTTCTAAAACAATTTGTATTGTGATGTCCCTCTTTGGCTGTCATTAACTATGTGTGCGTCATTTGCTCTACTATAGTCTTTGTAATTATGCAACCTATCTATAGATTGCACTAGCTGTGCTGGTCCTGCTGATTGATTCCATGCAAAGATCTTGCGAACTATGCATCCCTCTGTAACTTGTGCATATACTCTTCTAGACTTCCACCTTTGGGCTGTATTTGCAGTGAACAAAATTTATATGTATCTTACAGAGGGCCTCTTTACAACAGATTCTAAAACATGAATTGGATTCTCTTCTCTTTCCCACATAATTTCCTACCCTTGGAGCATCCTGTATAAAATTCTCAGCCTCTCTAACTTGGGGATGAATCACTGCAATTTCCTTGTTTGAACAGTTATGACCAAATGAATGCTTAGATTGTTAATACTAATGTACAAGTTATTCCTTGTCTTCACAATGCGAAGCTTGCAAAGGATTTGTTGCAAGATTTTGTCCATGGATCAATGCAACTTAACATATATTGCTTTCTATAAATTAAACTAATGACCAAATTCTACTTTTTAATAAAAATTATACATACCCAGTTAAGGGACTCATAGATTCCAACACTACAAATTCATTTTTCATACCTTCTAAAACAAGAATCACCCTCAGTCTTAAAGCATTGAGACTAATTTTGGAATGAAAATTATCAATTTTTTGTTAAATGTGCTTGTATATCTTGAGTACAGGCTTGCATCGGAGCTAAGGCAATTGCAAGCGAGACAGTTTCTGCCATAAGAAAGGATGTTCTAGCAAAGTGTTATGGTAAGATTTTTGGGCAAAAATGTCTCCTATACTCTCATATTAGTATAGGTGCATGCAAAAGCCTTAATGAAGACTCACTTAATGCAACAGGTATCTCCATGAAGAACAGGTTAGAATGGACAAAAGAACTAAGAAAAGACTTCTCCATCATGGCACATGACTCTTTTAATTTTACTAGATATTATGATAATAAGAAAGACTATCCAAGGCCTTTGCAGAAATGTCTAGGATTTAAATTTGAATTCATATGTAAAGCTTCAAAAGAGAATCAAAATAGTGTAAATTTATATGATGAATGCCAAATCTAGAAACAATTTTTTAATTGAAATATAAAAAAACTTTCCATCATAAATTTACTTCATTAAAAAAGTAAACTTGTTGTTTTCTTGTAGGTGGTGACATAAGCAGAAAGAAGAAGTTGCTAAAGAAGCAGGTATAGCGCTTTTTCTCTCAAGACTTGAGCATTCCAAATTTCCAACATGTCTTGTAAAACAACATGCAACATATTTGACTGAACCAATTACCATTTTTGTAAGAAAGAAATAATCCTTGAAGGTTACGTTATGACATACATCAATGAGTTTTCAAATGCTTAATTTTATATTTTCATGGGTGTGCATATTTAAGTTGTATTTATTTGGAAGAAAATATTATCTAAATGTTTGATCCTTGCCCGAGATTCAGTTCTTCTTTGTGAGTCTGCTTCCCAGGCATGGCACAAAGGATAACATACAGACTAGCTAGCAGATGGATCTACCTAACCTTCCTAGCTGAATATGAAATGGAATTTATATAAACAAAAACTGAAGCACAGTTACACATGTAATAAACACAGTAGATAATAAAAATAAATCTTCTATTCTTTCTGAACAACTTATTAGACATACAATTGCAATGCTGCAAATAAGAAACAATACTGTGTATCCATTTCATCCTATTTTAGAGATGCAATGTGGTGTGAGGAATTGAATAGAGGATTTTGAACATCTATGACCAATCAGAATGGAGGTGTACTCTAAAAGTATTAACGACTTTTTAACATGGTACTGACCCGATGAGAGTCGAATGCTTCACAATTATAGTTGTCTTGATTAATCATTGTCAGAGTTCTTACACTATAGATTCTTACAATTTGAAGTGGTCTGGAATTATGTTTTTTTACAGAAAAATGGAGATTATATTGATTTTCTGGGAAGAAGCCTAGGTCATCCTTCTAAGAACGTCATTAGATTTCATATTGACCCTTTCTGGTGATCCATGAGGATGCTTCATGAAGACTAAAGACGTGTCCTTCATTGGCCCTTTAGTCCTCTATTCTTTTTCACAGGCAACTTTTTCCTAGATTGTTATTTACCATATGGCTTAAGTTTTGTGTCTATTGACCTGTCTAGGGGTGACACCTTAGATTTACTCCCAATGTCACTGTCCACCGTACCCTCCTCTCCCCATTGTATTTGGTTTATTGCTTCCTCTTATTTTTTAAATTACTTTTTCCCTAGATATTTCATTTTTAGTTAAGAGTACATTGTGCAATCCTGATTAACTTTGATAACTTGGTGTGCTTTGAAGTCGCATTGACAAACTATGAACATATATATGATTTCTTTCTTTCTTTGTCCCTTATCTTTCTACTTACCTCAAGAGGACCTAACATATTATCTGATGTTCAGGCTGAAGGAAAGAAACGAATGAAAGCTATTGGAAGAGTTGAAGTTCCTCAAGAAGCTTTTATGGCAGTGTTGAAACTAGAGAAAGAAGTCATATAAGAATCCCTCGAAGTCCTTGTGTTGGTTATGGATTAAGAGATTCTTATTGTGAAGTCAATATCATGGAGGAAACTGTATAATTATAATTTTGCATGGTATTTAAATGGAAAGAGCATGAACGGCTAGTTGTTTGTGTTGTTTAGGCAACACTCTTGTTCATCGTGTCAGGAGGCAAGAGCTTTTCTTCCAAACATGATTGTATTACTTCTTTCTCCAACTATCATTTTTATCAACATCATCCAAATGGTATTTCCAAATGGAACTATTATGAGTTGATCCCATGGTAAGTAATTCTCCGAATCGAAACTTAATTTATTGGTAGTTCATTTAGAAAAGTTGAAGTTAATGTAGAGAAAATTCATTTCATACATGTAACATTCCAGAAAATGATAGATAATTGCTCTTTACAATTTGCATGATGCACACAGAGGTGTTGAATTAAAATAAGAATTCAAACTTTGAATTTATTTTGGGATTTTTTTTTATCAACAAAGGATGATGAAGCCCAAATACACGGGAATTAATGTTGCTAAAGCATATAATGGAAATTATATCACGTTCAAAATGTTTAACTAATCAGATTTGTCATAAGTTTCTACGCAGAAGGCGATATAATTCAGGCTTTTAATAAAAATAAAAAAACTTTGTTTTCCCCTTCCACCAACCATAATCAAGAAAACTTGCGGTTGTGATCTATCTATCCAATTAGATTCTATTACCTAACAATGAAATAAATGATCACTGATTTGGGCTTTCCCATTTCTCATCTGTGCCCATTTTCCTGCTTCCCTTGCTTTTCTCACTTTTTCCCATTCTTTCCTTCGATCTTCTTGTTGAGCGAATGTCAAATCCTCATCTAGGTATATGTGTGTGCCTCTAAGGAGTCCCCTGTTTTTTAGGATAACATATTTGTCTTCTATTTTTCTCATAACCACTCGCACGTGTCTGTCCTTTCCTCCCTCTGTTCTCCTGCCAATCCTGTTTGCTTGTTGTATGTAACCTGTCCACTTCAATTCGTCTTTAAGGAAGTCTCTTGCCAATATGTCAGTTCTTTCATTTTCGCCAAAATCTTTTAGCCCCTTGATAATAAAATTTACTGCTCTGTTCTGTTGATCTTTCTCTTCTCTTATCTGTGTTTTGATGTGTTTCTCCATGACTTGTCTTTGTTCATTTGATGATCCACTTACTAATTGAGACCAAGTTTTAGCTTCTTCTATCCGATCCTTTAGTTGATTTTCTTTTGTTTCCATGTCTTTAATCGCTGATTGTATCTCATCTATCTGAATTGTTTCCTTCTCTTCTACCATTTCAGTTCTTTTTTCTCCCCCTGTTTTCATATGTCCTAGATCTTGTTTTATCATGATTAACTCTTGTTGCCCTCTTTCCATGAGGTTTTGAAGATTTAGAACCTGTTCTTTGAGAATTTTATTTTCTCTTTCTAACTTGTATCTGACTTCTGTGAGCTCTTTCCTCTCACTGTTTTCTTTCAATTTCTGGTTTTCTAAAATTCCAAGCCTTTCCTTCATGTTCATGAGTTCCTTCACATATAGTTCTGAAGACCATAAAAGAGGGGTTGAGGTCGGACTGTATAGGTATTTAGAGTCCTGGACTCCATCTTCCTTTTCTTCTCTGTATGCTGCATTTCCGTCGATTTTGTTCATCTTTGGTTCCTTTTTATTATCTTTCTGATTTGGTTGTTTTTCTTCCATTTTATGTTCTCTGAAAACAAAATTTTCTTTGCTGTTTGTTGTCTTCGGTAGAATCAAAGTGAGGTTTTTCTTCTGGTTTCTTCTTAGTTTTTTAGCTTGCCTACGCCGTAAAATCCCTTTGTATTGTTTTGCATTCACATATACCAACTTTTTAGCTATACCCGCTGTATGATTTTGGAAGACTTCTGCCTTTCCCCAAATTTTGTTTTCTATTGCTGTATGAGTTTCTGAGATAATAGATCCTTGTGTTGCCATACTTGGGTTGTCTTTGAAACCCTCATGCTTAACCATGGTTTGCATGTCTTGTTGAAACCAGATTTGACAGAAAATATTAAAGAATATTGCAAAGAATGATAAGGTTTGGTGGATCTACCTGAGAAACTGAGAAACTGGCTTATCTATAACCCTGGCCCTGGCCCGCAGCCCTGGCCCACCTCCCTGGCCCACACTGTATCCCTGGCCCGCACTATATCCAGCCCGCATTCACTGGCCCGCACTGAAAAACCTGGCCCGCACTGAAACCCTCGCGCACTGTCCCGGCGCACTGTCCCGCGCGCACACTGTCCCTCGCGCACTGTTCACCTCCCTCGCGCACTGTTCACTCACAAGAATATAACGTTTCATAATCCAAGATCACAAGAATGATAAAAAAAATGATCCATTATTTTCCATCATCACCTTCTTGGGAAAGCATACAAGGCAAAAAACACCAGTCGCGTATATAAATAATAAGTTGTTTATCATATCACGGAGGCATGAGAGTAGGAGGAGATTAAAGGAAGCACTTGATAGATTCAAATGCTTCTTTGGTCCACTCGATGGCATTCTCTTTCTTTAACAAGTTGTTAATCAGGTTGACTGCATAGGTAAGATCCGAGATGAATATGTGTATAGCCCATAACTTTCTAAGGAATGATCAAATTCCCGATTCAGTATTTGGTGGAACCGTTTCTAGAATAACATGAAAATTGGTAGGATCAACATCGATGCCCCATTTGGATATGATATATCATAGGATTTTTCCTCATGTCACTTTGAACACAAACATTATCCTATGTTTAGGATTGATACCATATTTGATGAGACACATGTGAGAATGATGTGTAAAATATCCTACATGATATCCTCCTTTTTCTGGCCATAGCCATAAGTTCCTTCATCAACATAGAACTTGGCATTTTTTTAGATAAAGTCATGAAATATACGAGTCATTTTTTTGATAGGTTCCCCATGCATTCTTGAGGCCAAAGAGCATGAATTTGTAATAGAAGGTTTCCTAAGGGGTGTAAAATGAGGTATTGTATATGATATTCTATAAATATACAGATATAATTATAACTCGAGAAATCATCCATGATATATAGGATATCATATATGGATATCTCTATCAAAAATAAGGTCAATAGAAGGTAATGGAAAATCATCTTGGGACATGTTTTATTAATATCATGGAAATCAATACAAATTCAAATCTTTCCATTCTTTTTTCATAGACTTGAAAAAATTTGGTATAACCAAAATTCGTGTAATCTACCATTTTAATGAAACTGGCTTTGAGGAATTTTTTTGATGTCCTCTTTTATCAAATAGTGATATTTTGGGTTTCATTAGCTGTAAAAAATTTTTTACTCACCTTGGTCTTCTAGTTATTGTGACTAGATTGTGGTTGATGAACATCTTTATGGATTCTAGTCATATAGGAAAATAGGATAAATTTAAATCCTTGGATAATTCAATTACAAATAAGGTTCTTATGGTCTTCAAATTCTTTTGGAAATAGTGAATATATGAGTTTTAATACCCTTATCTCTTCCTTCATTCCTATATTTTTTTTGATAACATATCCTCGATGATAGAGGTATTACCTTCTTAACAAATCTTGTGGTCACTACAGGGAGGTCCAAAATCTCCTCTTTATTTTTTTCAAACATGTCAAGGTCTTCTATAAACTAAATCATATTTTTTAATTTTACAATTAAAATCATAATGTTCTCTTCCAAAGGAGGAGGAAGGATAAAAAGTCATGGAAAATACCCCTTATTATGATGTCAAGGTGGAATTTTTTTGTAAGCTCTAGATACTCTAGAATGACTTCATCATTATTAGTTATGTCATGATTCATTAACTTCATGTCATCTATATGGACAATAATTTCCTTGAATTTGGGTCCTTTCTTAACGAGAGGACCTCATCTTAGTGACAAAACAAAGTCAACTTCAATAATCTCGTGGAAAGGAAAAAAATACATGAAGGAGTGACAATAACATTAGCTACTTGGTTTTGGATCCTAGGAATATACTAATTAGATATGAAATCAAAATAATGAACCAAACCCTAAGTGGTGTTCTTATATAGCTATAAGTTTTTATATTTCATTTGATTGACTTCAAGCACTTGATTATTAATAAGTAGTGAATTTATAAAGATTAAAATTATTTGATGTAGATTCTATGAGCTAGAAGAATACATGTTAACAAGGATTCACATTCAGATGCATTATTTGTGCACATTCGAAATCTACAAGAAAACCAAAGAGATAATTTTCTCCTTCTAGGAGAAATTAATGAGCATACGTTCCCCCTATCCCCAGTGACAACATATATTCCCCCCATTATAAGTACATGGTCCATAAGTTTCCTTTGGGGAGAGTGATTGTAGGAGAAAGTCGATAGAGGTAGACCTATTTATCACTAATCTTGAACCATATTCACATATGATACCATGTAGCTAAATAAGGTTGTTCTATTGTTATTTTTCATAAAAGAGGAAATGGTACGTGGAAGACTCCCTTTAGGTTGAATAGAAATTACAATATGATGAATGATTTTCTAGGATGTAAATAAACTACTGCTATGGTAGTATTCAAGGATATAGTCTCAATTTTTAATTTAGAGCTTTTGAGTTGACAAAGAAATTTCCTTTCCTTTTTAGGATCCTCCTTTGTGGTTGAATTGAATGGGGGAGGATCAAGAGCTAAAAGAGTGGGTTTAGATTCAACATCAACATTGGTAATCTAGTTATTACCCTTTTCTGAGGATGCGTGCATTTGTAAATCATTCATGGGCAATTCATGGTGAACATGAGTACTTGAAAAATTTCTAATGTACTATCTTGGACTATATCGAATGGTTTCAGGTCTCCTTTTATGATAATGAAACCTTTCCCAAATGCAAAAAGTGAATATATTGGAATAACATGGAAGGAATGGCCTTCATTTGATGGATCCATGGTCATCCTAAGATCATGTTTTATTGCTTTCTTGGTCTATGACATAAAATTTAGTGAGGATCATTTTGGGACCGAGATTTATAGGGAGGATAATAGTTCCGATTGATGTATCTCTAAGACTATCATACTCGTGAAGTGTGTTTTGAGTTGATGAGAAATTGGTTTCATTGTATCCTAAGCTTCTGCAAAAGTGAAAATGGGATAATTTTGAGCTCTACCCCATCATCCACCATAACTCACTTAATGAAATTTTCATTTATCCAAATTTTCAAATGGAGAGTGGGCTCTCCTCTTCTGAGAAATTTCCCCATCTGCAGGTATTTGGAACAATTCAAATAAATAACTCACATCTCTTATCGTGGCACCCAAAGGAGACATATCCATGTTGATGTGGTTAACTTGTACCTCTGGAAGGGGTGTAATAGTAAGTTAAATGTCCAAGTACCATGACATCTAAAAGTGCAAGTCGATGGGATAGAGAATTATTTATAAGGTCAAGAAATGAAATATGGGAGAATATATTAGCAAGGTAAATGATGACTTTTTAACTCCCTAGCTGTTTAGGAACTCCATTATTTTTTACACTTTCGAAGGATTATGTAAAGGATCATTCAAGACTTGGTATTATCTTGTTCTGGTAATTAAGTTAGATTCTTCATCAATTTCTAATTCAACGAACCCAATCATGTGTGGTTGTCGTTGTGTTCCTAATGTGAATAAACATGAGGAAACATTAGGGTTAGTTACATTGGAAGTTAAGGCTTCAACATCATGATTTCTGCCGACTGGGGTTATTTGTTGTTTCTATTGTTTTGGAGGAGGTGGTTTTCTTTGTTGTTATTTCATGTTATTTTTGTTGTGTGTTATTTTTTAAGGGAATTTTGTTGATGGTTTGGGAAAGGGTTTTGATAAATGTATAAGCGGGTGTTCTAGGGTGAAACAAAACCTAAATGAGAAATTGAATGACCATTAAGGTATGTTTCCCCTAGAAATTATTCATTAATGGTATGTCTTTGGTTTTCAAGGATAGGAATTGTATGCATTTGTTATATTTCCTATAGGTAACAATATAATGACCCATAACCCTATGAAGTAGAAAGAATAGGTCGAGGATAATAGCTTTTTGGATGATGGGTCATCTAAAAAATGATGAAATCGTTGCCAAAGTTATTGGGGTAATAATGATTGGGACCAAAGTTATTTTGGTATAGGACGATTTTGGTTCTTATTTTGTATTTGGGGTTTTAGTTGGTTTTGATTCAAGTTATGGTTCAAATTGATATTCAAATCACAATTAAAGTTACAATCACATTTACAGTAGGCTGATTGTTATTGATGCATATGTTACCATTTTGTTTGTTATTGTTATTATTGGGGATGGTTAACCATATTGTTAGGGAAGTTGGGACTTTTTTTCGGCAGATCAGTAACACCGTTTTTAGTGGCACTACAATTTTGGTTGAGTAATTTCATACCCTGGGTATTTTGAGAAGCTTATGAATTATTATTAATTAATTGTTTTAGATATCCCCTAGGGTTCTGGTTGGGGACAATAAGTTTTCCATTTAACACAACCATAGTTCCTATGGCCACTATTTATTACCTCTTGGTCAATCCTTAACGTTCTCTCTATAATCTTTGTAAGACTTATATGGGAAATTGTACACATCTTCCCTAGTTTCCTATTGATTGTGGGCATGGAGGAAAAGATTACATAGATTCCATTGATCCATGTTTGGTGAAATTTCAGAAGAGTAAAGTACTTTTCACCATCTCATGATGAAATGTGCAACAAAATTGTTGGGTTCTTGTTTAATATGAAGAAAATCCTTAATATCAAACTTTAGGATATTGTTCATATTAAAATCCTTGATGAATTTGTCTATAATATTTCTGAATTTGTGTATGGAGTATTCAATAAAATGGTAATTTCAATCAAGTCCTATGCCTTTAAGGGGTCTTGGGGAAGATATTTGTAACAATCTAATCCCATGAGAGTAATTTATGAATTTTAATGACATATTCCTTCATGTGGGATTAAGATATTCTTCACCCTTATATTTTGGTAACTTGTGAAGAGGACAAGGGAGGAGTGCCATATAGATGTTGGAATCTAGAGGTTCTTTCAGATATTTAGCATAGGTTCTCAATGTTCTAAAATCAATAATGAGAGTGCTTGTTGTTCCTATGAATGGTTGTGGAAAATGAAAGTTACAAGTAAAGGGGGACTTGGAGTGAAAGCATGGGTCAAGACATTAGGTGTTTGAAAGGTATGAATGAAACCATTTGGGATAGGTAGATTTATAATATAGCTAAACGTAGGGTGATGTATAACCTATCAGAGAGGGACTTATAATTGTTGAGTGGGTTGGGAAAAGTTTTGCAGTGGTTGAGGATAAGTATAAATAGACTAAACATTGGCATATGGTCATTGGATATATTCCTATGAATGTTAGGTGTAGGCCTGTGATATAAATATAGATTCGTTATAAGGTTGTGTGTGGTTTCCTATATTCAATGGAAGAAATTATGAAGTGGTGTTGTTATCTAGAGTGTATGTCAGGAAATTGTATGATGAAGACCCACTCATGCCTAGCATTCCAACACTTATGGGGAGGTATCTTAGGTTTGATTATGTCGCATAGTTGGTAGAAGGGGTTTGTTGTAATAATTTTTGCATTTCTTGGATGTAAATTTGTTTATTCATAGTTTATATATTACCTTGATATATTTCCTTTATGTTTCAATAAGGTTAAACACTTTCTAGATCTTGAATTTGTTTGACTAGGGTTAAGATGATATTTCTTGATGGGACATGTTGATCTTGTTGAACAATAGACTTTATACTTAGATGTAGAGGGGAATGAAGATACATGTGACAACTTAGCACTCTAGGAAAAAATTATCAACCCATCTCGAAAAAAGGTGGATTTTGGGGGTGTATGCGAGTATAGTAAGCCTTGAGGCCTAATATAGGCTTGTTAAATTTTGGACTTGGTATATTTAGGGGGTATATAAACACCCGTAGAGTAATGGGAGAAGGTGAGATAAAATAAATGGAAGATATGGAAATGGGAATAAACTAGTCCTTCATGTCGGGTTTACCAAATTTTACACACCAAAAAACATCAATGAATTTCATGTGCATTCGATTCTTATGAGTCAAGGAAAAGGTAGTTGGTGCAAGGGATGATATGATATCAATTGGAGAATAATGTGGACCACTTTGACAATAGTGTAGGGAAGTGTAGACAAGAATATGATGAAACTTCTCTACATGTGTCAGGACCTTCTTATTAAGGGAAAAAAAAGGGCTTATGAACTTGTTCATGATGGATGGTGTGGTAAAGAATGATATCAATGTGGAGCTCTAGATCTACATATTGGTTTGTTAAAGAGGGAATGTTAGGGTGTAAAACTTGGATGAAGTGATTGTTTGAAGATGGTTGGCCTTGATATAGAAAATTAATATGGAAGGGAGTGATGGAAGATATTTAGAGGAGAAGGGAAGACTCAAATTTATAGTGGGAGTAACTATTTGATGAGATGATGGATGTGATTACTGTCTTATGGGGCTTTACTATCAAGAACAATGAGCTAGGGAATTTTGTGTGTTGGGGATGGTGAATAACAAAATACCTCTCACTTGAGTTTAGATAAGATGCATTCTTGGATATTTTTTCTCCAAATAGAGTGGGAACATGAGGGAAATGTACAAATATTATTTGGTATATAAATTTATTCAGAGTCATCCACAGTGAATAAGAGACACTCATTGTGTGGCGTTTTCTATGATTAGGATAAAAACATAGTAAGATCATGTGTTAAAGGTTATTGTGGGATAATATTTGGCCAACATTAGAGTAGTGGAGATATGTTATGACGATGTTTTAACAAAATTATATCTCATTTCATACAGAGAAGAGAGTATCCTTGTCTTGTATTACCATTTTCTTACACATGTGTTTTCATGGAAATGTGCAATAAGAAAATTTCCAATTTTCAAGTACGATAACAATACCCCTGTGTCAAATTTTTCAAATTTTTCCTTTCCAAGACACTCCAGATCTACCCATCCTTAACACCAAGCCTGACTCAATCCATGTAATGGTCCTCAATTGGATGTCCATCCAATTCCCCTAGGTGATTTAGGAAAGCAAAGTTTGTCCCCCTAGGTGATTTTAGGAGTTTGTGAAGAATGCTAAGTTTTGAGCAATTTTGGGTAGGGCTACCACTAGCCTTCCTGAGACTAACGCACCCCCCTGAAGCGGAAACATAGGAGAAAAATTCAACATGGAGATGAAATCAAGTACCAATAATATCTAAGAAAATGTTTTGTGATATTTTGGAAAGATCTGGAGGTCTTGGAACCGATTCAACGAAAGTGGGTTTTTAGGCCTAAAGGAAAAAACACCGTGAACAAGGACCTAAGCTTAAAAGAAATATTATGGAAGCCATGTGATTATTTGAAAGCCCAAAAATATTTTAATGGAAATAATTTTCAATTCCCTAAATTTTTTGAAAAAATGAGACATCGTGAAACATCATGCACTTCCCTAGGAAACTCATTCTTCTGGCATGCAACCGGCGGTCCCCCGAGAAATAAGGGGCCATTTGAGAGAGTTTAAGTCAAATTTTTATCTTAATACCATCACCATTGGATTAATTTAGGTTCTTTAAGGTGGAATCATATAAAATTTCACCCCCAAAATTCATCTGGGAGCCCGAGATATCACCTCCGCAAGTCAGTCCCAAGGTAAGAGTTTTCATACTTCGCCATTTTTTGAGAAGGTCATGTGTCAACACCAAGAGCCTAGTGGGATTTCACGTCCCTTTAATTCCTTTATAAAGGGAAACATGGGGACAAAAAAATGTGCCCAACCCTTTTTAGCCTCCAGAACACTAATGGGACCTCTCATTTGCCAGTTAAGCCCTCGAGAGCTAAGTTGGAGCCTTCCCCTCTCCCTGCATGGGTAGTCGCCAAGTGTTGTGATGAGGCACAAAGTGAAAATTATATGTGCCTTCTATCCCTTTGGAAAAGGGACATAGGGGACACAAAAATTCTCCCTCCCCCCTTATTTCCACGTGGTTTTTCATATGACCCAGTCTTAGCCCCTTTGAGGAGAAGGTAGTCAAAATAGGTGCTTGATCTTTGTCAGACGATTGGGGGAGCTCCATACGGAGTTATAAGGAAAAAAAATAATTTTCAAAAAGCTGAGAAGACCCTCTACATGATGGAACTTCAATTTTTTACGAAAAATATGCATGATTACAAGGTGATTTCATTTTGAGGTGGGCACACTCGATGATTCCACGGAAGGATGTCATTTTTAGAAGAGTTTTAAGAAGAATTGGAAGATTAGACCCATTTCTAGCATATTCCCATGATAATATGAGGATAAAAAAAATTTTAAAAATGGATTTTTGAAGGCTCTAGGCTTGTTCTTTGCCAAAATGACTTCGTTGGCTGCAAAGTGAAAATTTTTCGTAACTTGAAGAATGGTGCACGGATTGACATAGGATATTTTGTGATCATCCACATTTTTAGAGGCCTTTAGAATCCAATTGGAATATTTTTCAAAAAATCCCCATATTTTTTGCAGCGAAGAAACTCCAGTTTCCTGCGGTGAAAATTTTAAATTTTAAAATCTCCATTTCTAGAGCTTAGGTTGACGTGAAATTTTGAAGGAGCATTGTAGAGAAAAAACCCATATCCAAAAAATTCGTTTCATCACAAACCGATGCCCAGAAACCTATTTTCCAAAATAGTAAGCATTCTTACATAGGTGCTAGCTATTCTTGGTAAGCCATCTCTAGAAGTAGTTGCAACAAAGACGGTGTGCACCAGAGATAATCAGAAGATCAAAATGGTCGATTAGTGCCAAAAATGGTGAAAATACCCACTTACTAGTAAGTTCCCTATATGGGGACCTACTAAAAATAACAAGTCATTCCAAGAAGTGGTCGAGGTAAATTTGAATTTCACAAAAGAATCATACAAGGGGATAAACATTCAAGTTGGAAATATCGGTTGGAGTTCAAAGAGATTGATTCTGACACAATAAAAATAGTAAGTTGTCTCTTACACACTTCAAAACAGGTACTTGATCTTTGATGGATGTTTCCAGAAGCTCAGTAAGGAGTCAAGAGGCAACAAATACTCATTGGAAAGCTATAAGAATCCTATACAAGCTAGAATCATCATGTTTTTAAAAAATCTTGGAGATTTTCAGTGGAGCTCATTCTTCGCAGGGTCAATTGACAATACTAATAAAAAAATGGGCCATTTAAAGGATTTTGAGGAAGAATTAAAATTTTAGACTCATTTCATTGATCTTGTAAGGCTGTTTGGAGTCAAAATCATATAAAATTTCACCCAAAAAATACCTCCCAGAGCTCCGACAATCTCAATTTCAAGTTTGTTTTCAGGTCAAATTCTTATGTTTTGCCTCTCAAAAGTGCAAGGCACATTTTTGTGCACCTCATGTCCCTTTGCAAAGGTGCAATGGGGACAATAAAATGTGCCCATGCATAAATTTTTCTCTATTGCTATTTTTGATCCCAATTTTTATGCATCATGTGCGTGTTCGCAATCCCCAACTCTCCCTCCAATTTCAGGTCTTAAAGTGCAAAATCATGCCTTTGGGAACAAAGTAGGTTTTTCTTTCCCTCTCATCCCCTTGGTGCAATAGGGACATTAAAATGTTCCCATACATAAATTTTTCCCTACTGGTTCGTTTGTCATGAAAATTTTTACATTGCGCGTGTCTTGCCTCACTCTATCATGTCCCGCAATTCCTGTATCAAAATTTTCCATGTTAGTGCACTTACTAAAAATATCATGTTTCCATGGCGAGGCATACTAAAAATATAAAGTGGATAAAAATGGAAATGCAACATCAAAAAATGAGGATTGAAATGTTCTAATGGGTTCGAACGCATCAAAATCAATTCGAAAAAGTCTTCTAGGTGTCAATAGGAGTGGATTCTTCACTAGCATAATGTTCTCTCCCTTATTTTTCTCTCTTCATTTCCCCATACTTTCTCTCTCCTCCATGTTCTAATTCTTCATTGGGGGGTGCAATTTTTATATGTCCTTAATAAAATTAAAAAGCAACTTCGTATTTCTAATCTAAAATTCACCCTTATGTTATAAAAAGGGACTTAAAAGTTTCCTAGGAAGTTGAAAAGTTTTAAGTTGTGCGAGGACATATGAAAAGGCATTGGGGGGTAGATGAAGAGTCATTTCTCTTCCTATAAATTGTAAAGGCCTTATATTTTCAAAGGGTTGGTGATCGATTTTGGAAACTCAAGAGTGCATTGTGCTTTAAAGAGAATAAAGGAGATAACCATTTTTCTTCTATTTTCCCCTCACTATTTTTCTCCATTCTCATACTATTTACAACTTTAATTTAAAGTCTACAGAAGAATTTTATGTTTTCCAAGGCATATGAATGTGTGCATCTTTGTATGCATGGTTTCCTCTAGCTAGTAGCATGGAAATTTTGGTTGTTTCTTCTCATAAATGCATGTGTTGAAATTTCTAACTAGTGTATGCAGGCATCTCATTTTCTACTTACAACATTAGTTCTCCTACCTCATAGACTGAATCCCTTCCCTACTCTCAAGACAAAGTCATCTCAAGAAAGTGATTGCTAGCTTTGTCACAGGGTCAGTGGAGTTCCCCAATTAGATCTGTGGCTACAATGCCACTAGGAAAATCTACCTTTTCACGCGCATGCAAATACGGAAGTTGCACAATCTAAGTAGGGGTACTTCGACTCCTAGAGCGTTGACAAGAAACCCATAAATTTGTGCACCAAATTTTTTTCTTGCTAATAGTTTTTGACACCCACTATGGGGTAGATTTAGCAGCATTTGGACCCAAAATATGACCGCAAGGTCAAAAAATACAAAAAAAATAAAATATCCAAAAAACAAAAAATCCAAAAATTGAAAAAATAAAAAAATGGATTTGATGGAAATCCATTGCTAAAATACACAACGTTGATTCTTGCAAGCAAACTTTCGCATTCCATAGCGTATTTTCATATTCCCATTTTGAAATTTTTGAAAAGCTGGCTGAAAGGAGATACAACCAATTGAATAGGTTGAGAGGTGTCATTGATTCCACTTTCAAGGCTTTCCAAAATCAACAAAATAATATTTGAGATAACCCTTATTACTTTTCTCAAGTGTCATCCCCATCCATATCTTTAAGTAGCTCACCTGGTTATCCCATTCAAATACCTACTGATACTTCCCCTATAAGTTATCCCATTTTTTAACCACCATTGATAATTGAGTTCCCAAATGAAGAATAATGAGAAACAAAAGAAGAATTCGAAGAAGAATTGCAGAAGCAACAATGGAAGATGAAGCAGAAAGACCTCAACCCATTGTTCCATGTGGAAGAAATACATGCACACTTGCTCTTGAACCCCCTCTTCACAATCTACCAACAAGTACCCATGAGAAATTTCCAAAGTTCAAAGGTGATGACACACAACATCTTGAAGAACACATCCTCGCTTTCACCACATCATGCGGAATCCTTGGTGTCGAACATGAAGATGTTGCTGTAAGACTGTTCATGGAGTCCCTCCAAGAAAAAGTAGCGGAATGGTTTTACCTCTTTCCTGCCCGATCCATCACTTGTTGGAATGAAATAAAAATTTAGTTCGAGGGAAGTAACAAATTTAATGAGGACTGTTAAGACCTCGTTTTTCAATTGGCACAAATGAAGAAAGGAGAAAATGAAACTATGAGAGACTTCGTGGCTGGTTTCAACCGGTTACTCCGTAGGATACTAGAAGAGGATTCATCATCAGAGAACAACGTCAAGAGATTATTTATTAGTGCTCAATCACCAGAGTTGGGATTTCTCCTAAGAAGAGTTTAACCGAGGGATATTAAAAAAGCACAAATATTGGGCTTTGAACTTGATGACGATCTCATCCTATCTAGAAAGATCAAGAATCCCTCGAAGGGTAAATCCCAACATCATGGAGATGAAAGAACCGATACTTTCTTACAAAAAATGGAAAATTATATGTCTTCACTAAAGAGTGAATTTTTTGAACAAGTGTCTCCTTAGAGGAATAACATAAATCATATTACAGGAGCACCCTGAAGGCTTGCCTTGGAGGCTCTGCATGTCAATACGAGTGATAGACTTCAAGAGGATAACGAAGGACTCAAACAAGGAAGTGAAGTTGGTAATTTCCTAGAGATAGAAGAAGCAAGTGGTGACACTCAAAATGGCCTCATTGAATATCACTTAGGGAGTGAAGATGATGATGGTGAAGATGCACCAAGTTTCTCATGTGTTGTGTTTACTCACTCCCAATCTCAAAATGGAGCCTTCTCCTCCGCTACTCCTATGAATAAAAAGAAGGCTAAAGATCCTCCTATGGTGACTCCACAAAATAAAATAATTGGCTGAGGATCTCCGCTCCCACTCTCCATGGAGTCAAATTTTTTGAAACTTGATCATGTAGTAAGTCATAAGGCTCATGTAATTCCAATTAAGTATTCTATTTCCTCCCCGAAATCTAAATATTCTCCTATAAAACATAGTACTTTAAAAGCTCCTAGTGTACATTTAAAAATTCCATTTGTTCCCAAAAACTATTCCCCTACTTCCAAGCCTGTCCTAACTCTAAAATCAGTCCCTTCGTCAGATTGTCTACATCTTCTCCTTTCAAATTTTTAGAACATGCGAATAGAACCAAAGTGCAGGTTTATAAAAATGAATATCTACGGACTCATCTCGAGTAGTTTGAAAAATTCATCCAGCATATCAAGAGTGGTTGTTTAGAACCCAATAATGTGACCCCTAGCTCTATAGTCCTACTTCCAAACCTACATACGCCTCCCTAACATAATATGCTTTCCATGAGTGCATCAAAGACAAAAGAGGTCGATCCTTTCTATTTCTCCCTTCTCATTGGAGAATACATATTGAATAATTGAATTATAGATTTTGGGGCCTCTGACAATGTAATTTTTATGAAGGTTTCCAAATCTCTCAAACTTTCCATGAATCCACCCGGTGGCTCTTGTTACTCCATGGAATCAAAGGAAGTCCCACTTGTAGGGAAGATCAAAGATGCACAAGTGGCTCTTGCCAAATTTCAAGATAAAAAGATATCAATGACTATTTTGGTAGTGGACATCTTGGAAATTTTTGGAATGTTGTTAGGTCAAAGCTTCGATCGAGACTTGGGAGGGAAATTTTAGATGAATTTGTCTTCCAAAACAATACCAGTGAAGGGAGACATGGAGAAATTTCTTCCAGAGAAGAAGATGAGGTACATAGTGTGAAAAGTTTGGAAGTCCAGGAACCAACATATTGTATCAAGATAGTAGACGGATTAATCACTTTGTGACAATCAAGGAGGAATATGATATTCCCATATTGATAAAACCAAACATTCCTTCTCGAATGGGCATGGACCTTGAAGAATCTTTGAGAAAATTTGAACTGCAAAAAGGTAGCTTTGAATTTCCAGATGACCTGGGCCACAAAGAAGAGGAGATAGTTCTAGATGAATTTCAAATAGAGGAGTCAGTAGAAAACCCTTTTCATGATGAGGAAATTTTCTCATTCACCTTCGGATATGAATACTCTCTCGAGTATGTCATTCATGAGGAAGAAGCTAAGCCAACCTGTGATGAGCTCTTGAAATATTTGAAAGGAGAATCAGTGTGAAATTTTCTTAAAGTTGCAGAAGCAAGAATCTAATTTGCAATCCTCAATTGATTTAGAGGTCAGCCATGACGAAGTAAAGAAAGGTGAAGAATCTAAGGCCCATCATGAACTAATGAATGATGTATGTGTTGATGAACTGGAAATGTTATCCTTTCCATTTGAAGGGGAGGATTCCCTCTGAGATGAACAAGTTGACACAAAAAGTATCAAGGTATCTGAAGTCAAGAATCACCTGGAAAAAGAAGCAACAAAATGTCACGAGTCTTGGGGAAATGAAGCAGTTCCTCCCAATGGTTCCCTTGAAGTTCAAAATGAATATAATTAAAATGAAGGAAAAGGTGACCTTTGGGTAATTTCAGAGAAGAATTCAGTTCAAGACATTTTGGATGCAACAGAAGGTACAAAAGATCCTTAGTTGAGTCTCAACCTTTTGACTCAAGCCATGGCCCTATAAGATGGATATGAGGTCATTTGTGATCCTTCATTCAAAACTAAAAAATCTCGTAATGATATCATGTTGGTCAGATAAAACACTTAGCAGAACTCACACATAGAGTCCACACAGAAAATAAGGATGGGATTGAAGGCGTGAAGGAATAGGAAGGCGTCGTGTGTGGAGGTACAAAGATAAACTTTCGGGACTCAGCCGATTTTGTAGATCATCTATTTTTAGAGGCTGACATGCGGAACACACAAAGCAATGCTGAGACTTGTGCGCCACACTTTGTCTAGATTTCAAGGATCATATTGAAGCACTCTTGCATGAAAGTAATCCAAGAATAGATTCATCACTCTAGTTAACTGGAAGTGATCTATATATAGCATACTTGCATGTATGGCTATAATTATAAACGACACATGGCTATTATTAGTGTGTGACCTATTTTTGGCATAGTTAGCGATGAAGGGAAAGTTCCCCACCCTATATATTAGATGAATATCCTAGTTGACAGAGAGTGGTGTCAAAGGATTAGAGATTCATGAAGTGCATGAGACTGGATAATTGTAACAGATCCATGCGCGCATGAATATTATTGTATCAAGCTTCTGTTTCATTTTCATGTTTAATATATGAAGAATATTGGCCAAACCAAAGTGTCTTCTATGTGTTATCATTACATACTATTGATTTCTTGATGATTTATACGTAAATGCATGCTTTTATAGATTTGGTTCGGTATAACTATGTAATGATGGATTAGTTTCTAAATATATGTCTTTATTGTTTCACAATGCTACCATCCTGCTACAACAACCCTAAAGAGGGACCTGGTACCTTGGCGCACTTTTGGTGAGCACTCAGCCTATGTTGAGTGATGTGCCAGCATGACTAGGTGTTATCTGAGAATTCTAGGCTGCATCATTGGTTCCATTGCCGAGACCTCTTTTTCAGTTGTTTTCAGAATGGTTCACGATGAAGACATACTAGCTAACTTTGGTGAGCATTGAAGAGTGGATTCACGATCTGGAGGAAGAATACACATGAAGGTTTAGCATTGGATCTAGATTTAATGCATGCACTTGGGTAGAGAAGAATTTGTATGATACTTTGTACGAAAGCTTCTTTGTTATCTTTCCCATAGAATTATACAAGTGGTTGAATGCATATGCATCTAAGCGGAATTGGAGGTATCACACACTTTTGTGGACATAGGAGGAATTTCAAACACTATATGATGCTGACTTGATATGGACTCATACGGTAGATACCTGGTTTTGCGGTGTTCTAAATAACTATATTCTGGAATATTCAATTTTGACTTATTCATGCTCGGAGGTAGCTGAGTTCTAGTTCCTATGGTATCTTAGAGGGACGTATTTTCAAGGTATTCCACTGGCAATCAAAATACTGATGGTAACATTGAACTTGGAAGATAAACCCATGGAAAGCTAAAAATCTCCATGCACGGGGGTAGGAATAGGATTGGTGAAAGATGACAGACCTAGCAGTAGCATGGCAGAGGGAAGAGAGGTGGCTGAAGTATGATGAGGTGCACGAGAGATAATTATGCAAGAAGCAAGAAGTTACAGAACATATGGTGTTGTGGAGAGAGCTAGCTCGTGAAAGATTTGAGGCTCACGAGGACGAAGAAGAGCTAGAGCATCAGGAACTCCCCCATCTAGGAAATCATGATAGAGAACCCTCTTCGGCCTCACATGGAAGCACACCAGTAGATATGGCCTAGGCCACAGGCACGCATCTAAGCCAACCTATTGACCTAGCCCTTGTGCTTTGTTTTCCAATATCTAGTACAACAGGTAAAAAAAAATTCATTTAGGAAGTGAAAGAGCATAAACAAGTCAGATAGCAAGTATATCAATGGCAACACAAAAAAATTTGTTATTCTTTGGGGGTACATTTTCAGGCTCATCATCTGCACAGAATATGAGCACGCCGAGTGTGGGATTCACCTCTGGAACTAGGACTACTTCACAGACTGCAGGGGTATAGTATAGTACCACTGTCAGGACACAAGGGAGTGCATCTACGGGCCGTATTCCAACTTCAGGAGGAGGATCGAGGGGTATGGGCAGTTCTAGTTCTGGTGGTTCGGGTGGTTTTAGAGGTAGAAGAAACCAAGGAGGTTTTGGGTTGGGTGGTCAAGGCCCGCAACAACCCTAGAACATTTATATGGAGATGTCTCTTTGTCTCCTAGAGTATAGAGGTATCGAGGATGCTACTGAACATATTCATATGTGTGAAATATTGTGGCACGTGAAAGGTATCATGGCTTCGGAGCTCAAGGCAAGTCAATTTTCTACTACATTACAGGCGCACTCGCACAGCTGGTATAGGAAGTTTGATCCCAATCAAACTTGTATTGATCTTGAAGCATTGAAAGATGCTTTCTTAAAAGAGTTCCATATCCCAGAGTTTGAGTAGAAGAGTATAAGCGCACTTAAGGATATAAAGAAAGGTACTACTGAAAGTGTACGTGAGTATGATGCCCATTTTAAAACACTTCTATCCAAACTCTCCTATGACATACATGCAAGTTAGCATGCACAATGGTTTTTTTGGGGATTGATTACTCCATTTTGAAGAGCATTATTGCATTAAACTTATACTGACCCACGCGAAGCATTAGAAGAAGCTCTATGCGTTGAGGTAGTTGGGAGTATTGACACTGGAGTTAGTCCATTCTTAGAGGCTCAGATACAAGCTATGACAAAAAAAATAGAGAAATTATCAGCAAACTCAACTCATGAGACACACTCAGGAATTTGGTGTACAGATTGTGAAGTGGAAGGCCACACCAAGGATAGTTGCCATCGCAGATCTGTACATTTGCTACTATTAGACTATGAGATTTTCCATTTGAATCATGATGCTAGTCATTTCCCCCTACTACAACGCGCAATTAGGAAGAATGTATCCTCTTTTTGTAAAATTTGTAGGTCCACAACCCTTGATACTAAAGATTGTAGGCTAATTGGCCAGATCCATGATGTCATTGATATTGGGGTGCGACATGCGAGTATGGCTGATAGTTCTAAAGGAAAGAATGAGCATCAGGATAGGGATTATAATCAAACACGCTATGACAGGAATGACGGAAGATTCGAAAGAGCTCGTGAAAGAGGACGAGGATATCGAGGCGGATATGGAGGACGAGGCCGAGGCAGGGGAAGAGGTGAATTCCCTCAAGGAACTTGCTATACATGTGGCTCACTTGACCATTATAGGCGTGAATGCCCATAGAATATTTCCTATTCATTTTTTGGAAAAGGGCATACTTATGAAGAGTGTTCGGACTTGTATGAGCATCTCAGTAAGCAGCATAAGAAAGAAAACAAAGGCACATGGATGGTTAGAATCCAGCGTGCATTAGAGAATCAGTGGATGCCCAAGTTAACACTAGAACCTGAGGCAATAATATTCAAGATAACCACACGAGCTGAGGTGGCACGAGCGAAAGAGGTCTTGCAACAGAAGCTGACAATCACTAGGGAGGAAGTTTTGCATGCTAGGTATCTAGATCCAACTCATCAAAAATAAGTCTATCAGGAAACTATGGAGGTCCTTAGAAGCCTTCAAGGTGAAATACAATGTTTAAAAGAGCATTCTCGAAAGTTGGAGCATAAGGATGCAGAAAAGGCCCCGTCTGATATTGATGACATCAGATAGGTATGTAAAATTTTGCGCCAGGAGAATATTATTCCTTTATTGGGAAATTGGTTGAAGGGGAATACTCTACGCGTAGGAACTGAGACTGGAAGAAAAATACTTCATGCGAATCTCCCCCCATTAGCATTGACTACGACAAGGAGATCACTTTGAATGCTGTTGTGGATGGTTGGTTGTTGAGCAATATTTTGATTGACACAGGTGCGGAAGTGAATGTACTTACATTTGATGCATGGGTACAAATGAGGAGACCCCCATTGCAGCCATCATCTAATGTATTGTTCATGGCAAACAAAAAAAAAGCTACTCCCATAGGATTTTTAAAGGATGCATCTATCACTATACAAGGGGCCAAGTTCACAGGAGACTTCAAAGTGTTAGCACTTGCGGAAGCAGATAGCTTCCTAGCTTTTCTTGGGCGCCCTTGGTGTTATGCAAACAATGTTGATTTGAGGTTTAACAAGGGATATATCAGCTTCGAGAATAAGGAGGAAAGGGTCATAATACCATTAACAGATGGGAAATCCATACCACATGTGGAACCTTTGAGTGAAGAGGACTTGAACATAATCTATATACACGCTATTCGGGACCCAAAGGTTAATGAGCCATCTAAGGAAGGAATCCTTCATTGGGAAGATTCTTAGTCAATCAACGATACTACTAGTATTGCTTGTGATAATTGGGCTCATGGCACTTATGAATTTGTGGGGAGTGAAGTTAAGCGTGCGGTTGCTTGCAAAAAGGGTTTTCACTCTGTCTAATGTATAGGTCACTTAGTACCCCCGATATACTGGATCCGAAGATCTGGCTGAATTCTTGCAGGCCATGGGGGCAAACTGGACTGACTAGATTACAAGATGAGATATGTTGTCATATACTTTGGACGGGACAACAACATTTTGGTGGGTGGTCCACATGGATAATATCTTATAATGGGGAGAGATTGGGACTGCCATATCAACCAGGTTTTCAAGAAGTAATGCACCTACAAAAATTTGCCCTTATAATGGTGATCAACCTATTCAGCATCATATCTAGCAGTGTGAGAGACTCTGGATAGCAGGACAGGAAGCATTACCACCCTCACTTTGGGTGCATCGGTTTTATTCTACTCTACAAGGTTACACGCGTGCTTGGTATGTATATGCTGAATTACATCGGGACACTGGCAATTGATAGAATTTGACTACATGGATGATCCAAACTTTTGAATTCTTCTCATCTACACCACTATTGAATAAGGCTTAAGATTTATCAAGTGCTTAACCATAGGAGACAGTGGGAAAGTAGAAGAACTTATTCAAGAATTTTTTGGTGAGACAGAGACAAGGGTGTGTTTTGAGGATGAAGTAGATGATATCATACTACTTGAGCGTGCTTCTCTGGAAAGAGACAAGGGGAAGTTGGTTTACATAATTGATGATGAGGAAGTTTAGCACTTGGAAGTGGATCATTCACATGGAATGCGTGAAGTGTTAGCCAGTGCAGATGTAGATGCACATGCATATCGTGAACCAATGAAGACAACAAAGGTAAATATTGGCACCAAAGCTGAGCCTAAGGAGGTGATAATTGGGGATTACTGGTCAAAATCAGAAGTGGCAAAGATCATAGAGTTACGTAAAGACTATGAGGACTTATTCCCAAGAGGATACCATGAACTTAAAGGCATGCATAAATCACTTGGAGAAATGAAGATAAAGCTTAAGGAAGGTGCCCACCCTGTTAGGAAGCGACCTTATCGAATGAATCCCAATTTGTGTGAGAAAGTAGAGGAAATTGACAAGATGTTGAAATCTAGGATCATTTGTCCATTGGATGAGTCAGAATGGGTTAGTCCTATGCTGATAAGTATCAAAAAGGATGGTAGGATTCAAATTTGTGTTGATTATAGATAGTTGAATGCAGCATGTGTTACAGATCCCTTTCCTACACCATTCATAGAGGAAATATTAGAAGGAGTGGCTGGGCGTGAGATATATCCATTTACATATGGGTTCTCAGGGTACCATCAGGTTAAGATTACCCCGAAAGATTAAGAAAATACCACCTTCACTACTAAATGGGGAAGCTTTGCCTATACTGTGATGCCCTTTGGATTGAAGAATGCACTTGTTGTATTCTCAAGATTAGTGGTACAAGCATTCAAGGATTTTATTCACAACTTCTTGCAGGTCTATCTTGATGATTGGGCCGTTATGGGATAATTAAGGATCATTGTGACAATCTATGCTTAATGTTTGAAAGATGTAGACAGTTGAGCATCTCATTGAATATCAAGAAGTGCATCTTTGCTACTCCCTTTGGCATACTTTTAGGACACATAATATGCAAGGAAGGGTTGCTGATCGATGTAGCTAAAGTTGTGGTCATTTTAGGCTTGAAAGCACCCACCAGTCAGAGAGAGGTGCGCAGATTTTTGGGTCATACAGGGTATTACAGGAAGTTTATAAAAGGGTATGCAAATGTTTTCGCACCCTTGGAAGAATTGCTTAAGGGGAAAGGTACATTCTATTGGGGGGAGTCGCAGTAGCGCACGTTTGAGATATTGAAGAAGAAACTTACTACCGCGCCTATCTTGCGCCTTCCTTCATGGGATAAACCTTTTCATGTTCATGTGGAAAACTCTAGCACAACCATTGGTGCTGTCTTAGCTCAACCTAGAGAAGGTATAGTTGATCATCCCATTTGTTTTGTTAGTAGGAAGTTGACCCCTTCCAAACAGAATTATACCACTATAGAGCGCGAGGCTTTGTCCATGATATATGCCTTGCACAAATTTCGACAGTATCTATTGGCCACACCTTTTGTGTTTTATATAGATCATATGGCATTGAATTATTTGGTAAACAAGCCCATCTTACAAAGGCGCATATGTAGATGGATGCTCTTATTTCAAGAGTTTGACGTTACAGTTGTGGTAAAACCAAGGAAAAGTAATTCTAGACCGGATCACTTGTCTAGAGTTCAATCAGGTGAAGAAGCACAAACAATAGAAGAGACCATGCCTGATGCACAATTGTATAGGTTACAACACACGCCAATGGAATTAGAGGACATTGTTGTCTTCCTAAGGACAGGGATGGCACAAGAAGGCATGAGTTCCTTAGATAAAAAGCAACTTGTTATACGTGCGGCACCATTCATGTTAATCAGTGGTGATTTATACAAATTAGGCAGAGATGAGGTGTTATGCCATTATGTATTAGAGCATGAATGAAATGATATAATGGAGGAAGCCCATGGTGGTATTGCAGGTGGCCACTATGTAGGTGATGCTACAATGCGAAAGATCCTACTTGCTAGTTTGTGGTGGGAAACATTGTATAAGGATTGCAAGGAGTATTATGAGACATGTGACCATTGTCAGCATCTAGGTCGACTAGGACAAAGAGATGAGATGCCTTTATGACTAATTACAAGTGCAGAAACCTTTGAGAAATGGGCGATAGACTTTGTAGGGCCTATTTCACCAGCTACGCGTAGGACTGGATCGTGCTATATCATTACTTGTACAGATTATCTTACGAGATGGGCAGAAGTAGCTCCTACGAAGGACTTTACAATGGTTACAATAGCAAGGTTCTTATGGGAAAATGTCCTTACCAGATATGGCTATCCTTTAAGTTTAACCAGTGATAGGGGCACCCATTTTTTAAATGAGACAATCTGAATTCTGTTACATGAGTTTATGGTTGCCCACCACAAGACTACACCATATCACCCTCAAGAAAATGGAACTGCTGAGGCTTTCAACAAGATTTTGAGCCACACATTAACCAAGATTTTTGATGTGGGACAAAAATATTGGGATTGCAAAGTATCTTATGTTCTTTAGGCGTACCGAACAACATATAAGAGATTGAACAAAGCCACACCTTTTCAGTTGGTGTTTGGTGCGGAAGTTGTTCTTCCTATAGAATTTATGTTACCTTCGTTGTGCATTGCGTGCACCAGAGGTCTAACTGATGAGAAATTTTTGGAATAAAATATTGAGAACATGGTTCAACTAGATGAGTGCCGGGCCATATCACATTGGAGTCAAAAACAAGAGAAAGCATGCTAGAAAGCATGACATGATAGGCACATCCAGGATAAGAAACTTACAGTGGAACAAACGGTACTTCTGTATGACTCTAATTTTTTGTGCCATCCAAGGAAGCTCAAGGTGAATTGGTTGGGGCCGTATGTTATCACTCACATACTTGACTCAGGTGCTTGCTAGTTAGAAGCAATTAATGGAATACGATTTCTCGATTACTTTAACGGGAGTAGGTTGAAGCCCTAAAATAAATAATTCTTCTTGGTGTTTGTAATAAGGTAGTGTTTCCAGATAGATTAGGTTTCCTTTTCTTCATTTCCTGAATGTGTTTCTTTCATAGTCGCTATGATTTGTCAATTTAGTTCTTTTTTGTGTAATAAGCACTCTTGTGCGCATGAAGATCACTACAATATGCAGTATGTTGATGCACAGAGGACTGCACATAATTTTAGTATGGGGTGGATTGTTGGTGACTCCCAGGTATAATCCTATGAAGATTGGAAGGTATAATGTTGTGGATGTTGAGGAAGTAAGCTGCTAAAGGTGATTTACAAAGTATTGCTTCTCAAAAGTAACCAAGGATGGAGATGAATGAAGGAAAAGTATAACACGAGGTAAGTGGTAGCCATGATAACTACCAGGAGAAGGTGCAGTGAAGAGGTACTCAGGTGCTAGAGCGCGTACTGAAGGAAATTCTACGACTAGAAGGTAGGAAGGCACGCTAGAAGGTTATAGTTGTGGCATGAAGATGTATAGCACAAAAATGGAAAAATTAAGCAATAAATGAGAAATATTTGGTCAGTAAAGGAGAAATTAATGCATTAAAAATTACAAATCTATATTAAGGATGGGATGCGAATTCATTTCTACCCTTGCAACTATGAGAATTAGATGAAGATCTAAGTGTGAAGAGTTGAGTACGTGATTTAAGGTGTGAAGAGGGCAAAACAAGGTGTGAAAGGTAGATCTATGTATTGGAGAAGCTTGTATCCTCGTCGGAGAAAGGTTTGAACGAAGTAGAATGAAAGAGCAGAGCTAGGGCACGTAATTTCGTGATTATAATTTAGGACACTATTGAATCGGGTTAGGGTTTGAAGTAACTGTATGATGGAAAAGTAACATGTGAGTATGGGAATCTACAAGTACCTTTCCCTCACACCCAACCTCCCGAGGTCGTGTCGAGACAGCCAGTGAATGTTGAAGGTGAATGGATATGGATAAGCTAATCAGGTAATCTTAAATCCTCAATACACAATAATGGGATCTGTGAATCTAAGGTGAAGAAGGCCCTCCTAACATGGATTGGTGTAATGGCTTGTTCAGATATAATGGCTATTTAGAGGCTCCAATCGATATCAAGCTCTACCGAGATCATATTTCTTGGTTGTTGGATACATGGGAAGTGACCAGTGGGAGCTTCATATGTATCTCCGGAAAAGGTCATAAATTGGTGATGGGTGATTTAGTGGATTTATAGTTAACTATGGGTGGTTTTCTGGTCTAGCTGAAAAAATATTAGATTGGTTGGCTTCTATGTTTAATACGGAAAATTCTGCTATAATATCTGGTGGGAGCGGTGAAGATCTATACACCAGCATTTGCAAGCCAATGTCAATACTTGACTAATTTGTAGGCCCGTTGGGTTGTGGGACTTGGGGATCACAACCGTGAGTTCATGGTTGTTGTGGACCTATTATGGTCATGTGAAGAATCAATCCCTTCTCCCAATTATCCAGTAATCGTATGCCTTTTTAGCTTCTATATTTAGAACTAGAAGTTGTATGATTTTCTTAGAATACCTAACAGGTGTTCTGGCAACTTGGATACGTAAGCTAGTGTCTATGTCAATGAGGAGGTCTCCTGTGTTAGGCTGTGGAACCAAAGGATCACAACCAAATGCTTGTTCTCATTCGAATCCTTGTATGGTCATTCATATGTTTTATCAAGGCAATCTATAATTAGGATGATTTGACCAAAAGTTGTAAGCTTTATCGTCTTCAATGTTTAATCCTCTCAGTTGTTCACTAATTGTTTGTAGGTTTGTTGTTGCTTGAAAGACCTGTATCCTAAGGTCTTGATCTATATCAGCTTACGTCATGGGTAAATTTGGTTGAGGTATTATGGGTTAAAATATATATTCTCTAGGCTCTCTAGGTCCTGTGATTGTCATACAAAATGATTCAACTTTTAACTAACATTTAATAAACTAATTACAAAAAGAGGTATTTACACTATACAAGCATCCTGCTATTTTTATATTTTTCAATGACGTATTTCAATGAAATTGAAGAGCAACTACTCTAGTATATTTATAAAATGGATAATTAATCTAGAAATAGAATGAAAACAAACAAAGTAGCCTGGTATGGCTATTTGCCTGTGCAGTTGTGATTTTATCCTAAATATCTAAGCAACTAAACATATTAATTTGAAAGGCTCTCAATCCTTCCTCAGAAGTGAGGAATGAATCACAGTTTCTCAGAAACTATCAATCCCCACAGCTTCCCTGGTGATATCGAGAGTGAAACTTTTAACTGAAATGAAATAATTCACTACTCTATTTGATATGTTTGTAATTAGAACTTTGATAGCTCAAACCTGGCATTTACAGAACAGTGGTAAATCCAGTTGTGTGTGATTTCATCCCCTCAGTGTGATCTCCTTGTTCCTTCATGTTCTTGTGAATCTAGAAAGTGTGTATATGATAGTATCAATAGAAAATATCAATCGAACAATGACAACTTTGGATATAGACCAAATCCAATGCGAGTAGGAGAGGGATAACGCAAGTGAACAGGGCTTGACTATGTAATTCCTAGCAGGAATTATTATGGGAATACAACACAAGTGTATCGAGAGCTTCAGAAACTATCCTTGTGACAAAACAAGACCTACAACTTTAATGGATTCTAGTCTAGAAATGAAGCTATTCTATGTTAAACTAACTGCATGCAGTAGCAATGAAACGAGACTTGAAACACGAAGATGATATGACCTCCAAAATGCCAATAATGGAAGCAAAACATGAAACTAACAGAATTCTAAGCAAGGAATTGAAAAACTAAACAAGAGAATTGAGAGGATGAGGGGCCATTTGCTTGAAAACAAGCTGGCTACAATGCATTTACCAGATGGCAACTCACATTTGATCTCTTTTACGTTTGGTGTGATCGTCAGAGGAATCTAGAAAATGCGAACCAAACCACTTTGGCTTACGAGACCGCCGAAAAAAACCATTGTGTAGGGTGATGGTTATAGTACCGCTGGCTTGTCCTAGGCTGCGGTCACGGGACCGCCGCCCAGGCAAGGTGGCGGTTCCGTCATTGAAGAAAAAACAAAAGAAGAAAGGGGGGAAAAGGGAAAAATAAAGCATGTGGAGGCTGAGCGGGGTATGTGGGATACAAGCGTATACCTGGTGAGCCTTTCTGGATTCTGAACACCTTGCAAGGAGACCTGTATCATCATCGGGGTATGTGTAACATTGTTCTGCCGGCACAGTACCCTACAATTTCAGGTATGTACATATTGCCCCCTCAGAGAAGCGTTTTAGCCATGAAGAGGCGTAAAATGGTGGATCCAAGTATGACGGTCCCGAAATGGGTAGTTAGGAGCTATACTTGACATGCCCGTGTGCTGGAAAGTTGCCATCCAAGATTCTGCTACCTGCAAAATGAAAAAGGGGACTCAAGTGCAGATAGATAAAACAAACTGAGAAATAAGGCTGAATTGATAGGAAAAGAGGACTTACCCATCTATGTGAGGTTTAGAACTTACCTTCGTCGGCACTCTAAACCTGTGAAAGACATTTGAAATCAAATTAAGAGGGCTATTTATGTAAAATGAGGTCATTTTACTATTCATTTGCATGGATTGATTTGATAGTTTTTTGAGCTCTGGGATCCACGGTGACGGTTTTCCGACAAGAGTATAGTCAAAAACGTTCGTGGTGAGATAGCGATCATGCCTCTGAGAGCGGAGCATCGACCCGCGAAGTCTCAGGTTAGTTCTTCTCGATTTATCATTTTTAGACCTAAAATGTGGAAATGATGAAATCTTTTACTCGGGGGGATTATTTTTGAAAATGTTAGTTTTAAATGTGTCTTTAGGGGGGCGCCCATAGGGTAGGTTTCTTTTTTCTTTAAAAAGGTGTATTTGTTTGTTTTTGGGCCTTTTTTAGGGCTTACGACCCATTTGGTTTTGCGAGACAGGACTGCCACCCTATGCAGGGCGGCAGTTACGGGACCGCCACCTTAGAAGGTGGTGGTTATAGAACCGCCCGCTCTGCATTGGGTAGTAGTCTGCAACAGAGGACAAAAAATAATACAAAGTTTAACTTGTTTTTGCATGTATAGAATTTTTACGTGTTTTTACTAGTTTTTTTAACTGGATTTTAGTACTAACTCACTTCTTTTTGTGTTTTTGGGTACATGCATAAGAAGGAGGAGTACATTAGATGGAGTCGGGAGAGGGAGTGTGATTGGCTCTCGGCAGTGTTAGAGGCACTCTCCCAGGCAGAGCGGGATACTCTCCAGAGGGCTAGTATATGGAGGATTACACAGGTTCCTCATGTTGCACCTACCAGTCACATATTGTGTGACTTGTTCTCATATTGGGATGCAGATCAGAACACCTTCCAATTTCTAGGAGTTAGGGGTGAGTGGTCCATCACCTTGGAGGATGTTTACTGTATACTGGGGGTTCTGATCCTTGGGCGGTGGCTATCTCTTAAGACAGCAGTATCTAGATCACAGGTGGTTCAATGGGCCACCTATATGGGAGATGCAGTTGTATCGATGGGATCGAAGAAGGGCATGAGGATTCGCTCTATTATTGAGTCAGAAATTCCCTTGCTTCGCAAGGCCATCATGGGCATCCTTGCATCCATACTGATCAGGGACAAGGGAGGGGATACCCTCTTATATTGCTGGGCCCCCATTATTACATAGATTGAGGGCCATAGATGTGCCTATGCCTGGGGAGAAGATATCCTCGGGACTACCTACCATGACTTATATAGGGTAGTCTATTTACAGGGGTAGTCACTGAGCCACCCAACTCTTGTCTTGAGTTGGGTGTATGAGCATATCACCCCATATGGGAGAGGTGTAGAGGTGGAGGATCCTGGGGTTGTCAGAGCAGTGAGGTGGACAGGGATGACAGTTCTTAGAGCACCCCACCAGCCAGTGGCTTCCTTGACTACTATAGACATGGAGGCCACTCCTTATCAGGCCATGACAGGGGTATGGGGAGAGGAGACCGTCACTTTGATTGCCTGTCAGACTACCAACTAGTTAATAGACATGGAGGGGAAGTTAGAGATACAACCCTTTGATAGAGTTCCACAGCAGTTTGGCCTCCCCTATAATGACATGCTCCCTCCAACAATGTCAGTGTATAGTTCTATCCGCGAGGCTTGGGGAGGTCCTAGAGGCCAAGGTTGGACTATTGTTACTCCTGGTACTCCTATTACAGCTAGGAGGGTGGTACGTACATGAGGGAGAGCTGGTGCTCCTCATGCACCCTTACCTCAGATTTCTTCCGATCCTACTCATAGCAGTGATGAGCCCATTAACAAGGACTCAGAGTCTGAGGAGTTCACTGGGGGAGTGTTATCCCGTACAATTGGCAAGGGAAATTTTACAAATAACCATACTGAAATTTTGTTCCGATCCCTTGTTAGGGACTCCTTGTGTTCGGAACATTGCAAAATCCCTTCCCGGGAAATCTGGTTTTCCGAACTTAGTCGTTTTTTTGGTCTTTTTGGCCGAGCGTATAGAATGACTATGTAACATCAACTTTTGATGCGCCCCCTTTAAAATCCAAAGGCGTATGTTTTATTATGTCAACCGGTGTTTTGGTGCACCTCTACCTGTTAAGGCTTCCTGCGTGCGCCGAGCGGCATGCGCCTTCCTATCGACAGATCATTTGTTGCGCCTCTTTTTGGTGCGCCAAAGGCACACATTTTCCTCTATCAACATCACTTCCGGTGCACCATAGGTGCACATATATTCATGTTGACAAGTCTTTCGGTGCACCAAAGGGGCCATGTTTTCTCATGTCGACTGGTCATTTGGGTGCGCCACTTTAAAAAGTTGGTGGGCATTTATTGCTACCTCACCTATCATAGGCGTGTCTGCGCTATCATTGTCACCGATGCAAAACATGTGATTTTTCTCTAACCCTGTTAGCACACCTAGCCTTGTCGCTTTTGAATTGACGTTGTGGACCTGTTCTCATGCTTTTTCATCGTTTATATCTGAGTAAGTGGCCTTCTGTCTTTTGTGCATTTTGTTTTTTGTGGTTTTTGGCTTACTAGGTTGGTTCGGTATGGATTGAAAAGATTAGATTCATGAATTTGCTTCCCCCCCCCCGTTGTCTTTCCACATTTCTTCCTCCTCTTTCCAAATCTGCTAGCAGAGGAGAGCTCTGCCCTGAGGTAAAACGATAGCTAAAAAACCCTTTTGGTATTAGCACCTCTTCCATATCACTACAATAAAACTTGTTATAAGAGAGCTTAGCCATATGTGGAAACCCCTCTGAGAAAAATCTGAACCTTAAAGAAGAAGGAAAACTATATTTTATCCTTTGGCGCACTTGGCATCACCATGCTGCATAAAAAACAGTCGTGCCCTTGGCGCACCTATCGCCCCTGTTGCACAATGAGCAGCCGCGCCAATGGCACGCTTTCCCTACCTGCTTCATCATAAAAAGATGCACCCTCATGGTGCACTTCCCTCGCATGCTGCAAACGCTTTCCATGCGCCATCTTAGCGCATCAAACTTGGATGCAACATAAAGAATTCCTGCGCCCTTCGGTGCACCCAACATCCATGTAACAGCCCTTTCATACGCACCAAGTACAAAGCTTTAAAAGGCGCAGGCGCATCCCTCATCGCAGCAACATCATGTTGTGCATACGGACCCTTCATGCGCCACGCCAAGTTCCCTTAAGTGCACCAAAATGAACACGATACAAAAACCATATACGCGCCTTTGGTGCACCGAAAGTTCCATGCAACATCAAAGATACATGGCCCTTTTACAAAATACATCCATATGGCGCAGGCGCACTTGTCCTTTTAGCAACACAAAATGCATTATGCAGTGTCCATGTGCCATGCGCCCTTTGGCGCTAAATTATCTCTTGCAACACCCTTTTCCTGTGTGCCTTACCTATTTAGCTCTGCAATCTACAATATCTATGCGCCATGCACCTCGAGGCCTTTAAATTGCTAACTCTTTCTTCTGTCAAGCTTTTCAATGGAAAATCAAATAGCTGACATGGCTTTCTTCGATTGGGTTTCACATCTCATTCTTGCAGATCAACAACTAAGACTCAAAAGAACATATGTCAACATCAAGCAAGAGACCTGCCAAATCTAAAGGAAAGGCCAAACTTACAGAGGAAGAAATGAAATATAAATATCAAAGGGTCAGAATGCCCGACTCCCAGGCCAAGTGTGAACTGGACATCAAAGACTTAGAGCTGGGTCATATTGATATGGAGGAATTCTGGGTCAAAAATCAGAAAGGTCACAAGAAGTCCATGTATGGACAAGCTAATAGGCAGTGCCCTGCACTTCGCTGGAGGAATCCCAGTTAGCGTCGTTAATAATAAATTCATGATGGTGGTTACCTGGTGCTATAATAAAGACACAAGGTGTGTCGTAAATGAGAAGGATGAGGTCATAATCAACCTCACTGCCCGCCACTTTGAGATAATACTTGGCATTCCTCATCACTGGCACTTTGTGGCCATCAGCCAAGGATGACTGCATTAAGGCATGGGACAACAATGAAGATTAGTGCATGTAGCTGATGAACGAGGTCTATCTGAAGAATAAAAAGGTAGTAACCTGTTTGCCACAAATCATTCACCACAGCGATTTTTTAGAGGAGCTCAGCGACACTATCACATTCCTGAGAAGAGTCTTTGGGCTTCTTGATGCCCACTTTTTCCATAAATGGATGTTGCGGTACTTATAGACTATGAACAAGATTGTGCCTCGATCAACGCTTTTGAATGGGCAGAAATAATAAGCAGCACGATCTCTGAGCAACTGCACCAATTTACCACAACTGGGAAGATTCTACATGAATTCCTATGTTGTTTACACTGCAGCTTCAGAAAGGGGACTACCCAGCCCTGATGCGGAGTGGGGTTTGGCCCCAGGTCAAAATTTATGAATACTATCTAGAATTGAAGCTAGAAAATAGCATCCCCCAATTTACAAAGATCAACGATACATTTTTCTACTTCATCATCTGCCTATTGAGGCCAAATATGACTTACGGTCGCGACGACTAAGAGCATAGTGAGCAGCCACTAAGAAATGGGGGGCCTTGTTCACCCAATTCCCCACATTCACCTATCTGAGGGTAGCTAACTTCCTAGGAGAGCCAACTAGGCTGCCAAGGTATGCTGGACCCAAGTTGATTCTACTAGAGCTGTCAAGACAGCTAATCACCTACCATGAGAAGTACCTCAAAAGAAAGAAGGGTGGAACTCCTTTCCCCCTCACAGTGGGTGAGATATACATGTCTTTCTCACCACAAGGAAAAAAGACATGTTCGCAGAGTTGGAGATTCTCAATCTGAAACATGACTTCCTAGCAAGGCCTACCTTCGACCCGAGAAATTATCTTCCTTGGGCCAAGCTTGATCCAATCCACATCCCTCAGATTGAGGATATTTACATTGACCTATATCATGAGGTGGAGCTTAAGAGGAAGGACCATTCTCGGTTGTCCTTAGCAGAAATCATCCAATACGGGGTAGCCATTGTCCGCAAAGGCTACCAAACTACCGAGGAGGAAGTAGATCAAGTATATCTTAACATAGGTGGGGATGATTGGCCTTTTGTGGCAGTTGATAGAACCAAAGCTCCCCAAACAATTGAGGGAAAGGGTCAAGGAAAATCTACTCAAAACAGAGCATTGGTGCCGAATGAATGGGCTCATCTACCTCAGAGTCAATTTCAAAACCTCTCCGTTGGGTAACGCACCTCCTAGATCAAAACAGCAGACTAAAGGAAAGGGTAAAAGCAAAGAGGGTGAATCCAGCTCCACTCAGGAAGAAGCTCCTGAAAGTCCTCCTTCCGCTGCACCTAGAACAGATCATGAAACTCTAGCTTCTCCAGAGAAAGAAGCAGAAGAGGATGTTCCAATAGGCCCATCCACTCAGGATGTTGGCACTGCTACAACAATTGAGGTCCCTTCTATCCCTTCTTCCTCTCCTACTTCCCCTCCTTAAGTGACTCAAGCGACCATTCCTTTGGTCGTGTCCTCTCCCCCTTCTTCTACTGTTCCTCCTACTTCTTCATCCATCTTCTCTTCTCTCTGCGGATCTGTCCCCCTCCATTTCTTCCCTCATCTCTGAGCTCCCTTCCCTTCCTATGTCTTCCTCTCCTACAGTATCTCTTCCTCCCATGGGCACTTCTTCGGCATCCCTCTCGATGCTGCCTCCAAATGTCTCCACTTTTTTCCTTTCTAGTACTACAGACTGTCCCCTTCTCTGTTCCTGGCCCTTCTCCCATAATTCCAGCCTGGATCTCCCAGCACTTAAGTCAGCAGAAAAGGAAAGTTTCCATCGCTCTGATGGAATTTTCCGTAATCCCTGTCCAAAAGGGCAAAGGAACAGAAGCCTGTCACATGCTTCTCTCGGAGTTCTTCAGGAGAGAAGGGTGTTGGAGATCGCATACCCTAATCCCCTCAAGGATAAAAAGGATCTGTCTCCGACAGATTATATAGTGACTCAAGTCACAATGTGTATGTCTTCTGAGAGCCTTCAAGGAGAAGCCTTATCTGCAGTCGACGCCCTTTACAAGAAGATTCAAGAAACAAAAGAAGAGAAAAGGCTACTGTGAAAGAGCAAAATAAACATCTACTCCAATCCTTACAGAAGATGGGTAATGCACCTACCACAATTGCCGCCAGAGGACTCCTGAGCCTCTAAGCCAAGATAAAATTAATGAATATGCAAAGATTGGCGAGCAGGGCATTGTAGTTTCCTCTTGGAGGAGCCAGATCCTCAAAGACAGTGAAAAAGTGATCACCGAGTTCTCTGGTTTGTATTTGAACATCAACAAGGCGAATAAAGAGCTCCAAGCACTAGCATGACCAATATCAGAAGAGATGGACCATGCTAGGCTGCAGCATGAGACCTTTCAACAAATGTTCGACTATTCAGTCAAAGATCTGGTCAAGTTCGGCGTCTTCGGCCATCCCAGGGCCCTCAATAAAGTCATTTCCATTCTGGACTACTGGATGGATCAACTGGAGTTTGTCCTTGAAAAGATTGATAAAGTAAAGGAAGAAGCCCTAGACGTGATGCACCAAATGGAACAAATCATTCTCAACATGTCTCCAGGGTTTCTTACTCTTTCCTTCACCTTAAGAAAAGTTGAGGAAACCATCCAGATCTTCAAGGAGATCGTTTCACAAGGGCTGGGGCCAGAGGTCTCTTTTGACGCAGAGTCCATCAATAACCTACTAGCCTGTCGGGACTTCATCGGGTTACTCATAGAAGTAGAGAAAGAGTATTCCAAACTCCTAGAGAAGCTCATAGACGAGTGGAAGACTTGTGAGGTGATCAGTGAGCGACACAAGGATCCTTCCCAGGATCAACTAGGGCCCATGATCAGACAAGTTCATGGAATACCGCACTCAATTCCACATCTCGTCACCTGAGTAACAGCAAAAGCAAGCTACTCCCTTTTGGCCGTGGGATGACGATGATGAATAGTGGCTTCTTCTTCTTCTTCTCTCTCTTCTTCGACTTTCTTTTTGTAAATATCTAAAGTATGTTGGCGATAAACGATTACATCATCCATGTTGCACCATGAGATGATGTCATCCATCAAGTTGTCAAAAGTCAACATGACTTTAGGATATTTTGTATCTCCTTGTAGATATTTTGTAAATATCTTTGTAAATAGGTGGTTGGCTCCTTTTTACCTTCTTTTCTCTCCTTCTTCTATAAATACCTCAATACTTGTCGTATTGGGCATGAGTGGATACTTTTCAGATGAAAAATAGAAGTGAGAAGAAAAGACTGAGCTTTTTGTAACAGAAGGAAATAGTAATACAATATTTAGACTTTGTGCTGAATACATGTGTTATATGCATTAGATCTTTCTTATGTCAGATCTGTGTGTTTATTCTGTTGGATCTACTTCTGTTTTATTGTCATTTATTCATCAGTATTGCTTTGCCCGTTTATGCAAGTAGGTTTGGCTCTGTTTACTACCAATCCCAAAACATAAACCCTCTGACCTTTCTGCTTTGGAATTCATTTCTTTTCTTTCTTCGGGTCTGATCTTTCTCCATCCTCTCTTTCATTTCTTTCTTTTCACAGTTGGAAACACCCTACTGGGATGAGATCCCAAACCCCCGAAGGCAGAATATTGTGAGACTTGCACAGATTCCTGTTGGTAGAATAGCAATAAACCAGTTTCGCTTTGCTGACTCAAAGAGGGGCTATGCCCTGCGCATTGTTGGCTCATCTATCCATAGATCTGCCCAAACGACAGATTTTCATGCCAACAGGGAGAGATCGAGGAGGAGACAGAGGAGATGGAGATCAGTGAGACGGGCAGTGGGGGGGATGATAGTGATCCTGAGTGGCATGATATCCAAGAGATCCTATAGGCCGAGAGGGTGGAGCGGAGCACAGAGAGGGTGACTTTGGTTTCAGAGGAGTTACTCTCTCGGGACCCAGGTGGAGATGGTGAGTCTGTTGCAGGCCGTCACATTTTCCCAGATGTGGGAGAGGGGCACCAGTCAGTGGTGGTGTCAGTGGCAAGTGCGGATCCTAGAGATCCTTCTTGGAGGCCTGGTAATCCTAGTGAGTTGTCACTCTTTTCCGGACATTTGTTTTAGTTATACTTGTCTTAGTTTGTTATTTCTTTTTGTTTTGTTTACTCTTGGTTCTATTGTTGTCATTTTCTAACTTGTTTTCTCCTTTGTTTGCAGCGACTTTTGATGAGTGGCGAGACTTGATTTGCCGAGTATGCACTGATACCTTGCTTCTCCCCTCGGAGAAGACTCGTGCTGAGCTTTCCGTGGATGTGGGGGAGCCCTCAGCTATCGGTAGGCACACCGATGTTTTTTCCTCATTCTGGCACACAACGAAGATCATGAATTCTCTTCGTGCCAAGGTAGCTGGATACAGGACGACTGAGCACTTGATGAGGAGGAGCCATTCTCATAGCGAGATGGCAGCTACCGGGCATGACTGCGAACCCTTGGTGCATTCGGAGCACTGGCATAGCCATAGTTCTAGGCATGGCCACGCACCCTCTGAGGGATCCCATAGGGATTGAGAGGCCACTTTTGTAGTATTTTTTCAGATATCTGTATGAGTGCTTTAGTATTTTTCAGGCTCATTGAGCATTTTGACCATGCCTAGTACATGATGGCATTGTATATGAAATTTGATTTATATATATATATATATATATATATATATATATATATCTCTCTTTTTGGATCCAGGCTCTTGGTGCCTAGAAGTTTGTGACTTGTTTCCACATGTGTACTTAGATGTTTTTAGAATATTTTTTTTCATGCTTTTTAGAATGTATGCAATGGATAACAAATGATAGTAGATAGAATGTTTTACTCTTTATGTTTTTGTAATGCTGATATGAGATGATACTAACATATGGTAGTAATGAACTTTTGAACTCTTTGGGAAATGTTTGTAATTTCTTCTTATGTTCGCAAAACATGATGAATGCATAGTGATCAAGAGATGAACTTTCCCCAATCCCAAATCCACGCAACTAGTAAGATGCGAGGGCTCAACACCAAGAGTTAGGAAGGGCACAAGTTGTATGAGTTTGATTAAATGGAGTGATGAGAGACAGATAAACCAGTAACAACAACCAAATTTGGACCTACACACCTAACCTACTCAGAACTACTACCACGCTTAGAAAGCCACTTACTTTCCAGTTTATCTAGACTTAGATTCATGAATGGCAACCTGGTTAACAAAATTTGGTTTTGAGGATTTGATCTCTTTGGAATTTTGATATTTGCTTTCTCTTAATAGAGGTGAATTTGTGTTTTTAGCATACCAAGATTTGTTAATTTGTGTGACTGGACCCCCCACACCCTGCCTCATGCCACCAGTAAGAAGCACAGGTTTGTCACCAAAGGCAGATTATAGGCAAGTAAGGGCACTTCTTTCCTTTCCCAACCTCACACCACCAGTAAGAGATGTGGGCTTATCACCAAAGGTTGATGGGGAAAATAAGTGTGTAAAATAAAATATTTTGTTTACTTGGTGCTTTTGATTTCATTTGATTTTGACATTTCTGATCTATGACTTTGGGATATCCTTTCATTCCAAGAGATTTAAGAGGGATAGATGTGACACCAAGAAGCTTCTAGAATAGACCGTAGGCAAGGTTAACTTCACCTAGTAAAAACAAAGAGCAAAGCCAAGTATGCAAGCATTGGTATGGTTTCTGTCAATGTTTGTCTGTCGAATTTGATGAAAAGATTTGAAAATAGTTAATGATGCTTGGAGAGATGTGATATGAATGATTTTGCCAATGTTTTCATAAATTTGTAACAGATTTTTTAAGAGTAGGCTCCTAGACTACCATTTTTATGAAATGGACAGAATGCACAACTGAATGACTAATGCAATGTAAGTAGCTATAATGTATAAGTGGTGATTTTAATGTTTTTATGCGTAAAACCGCTTAAGATGCAAGGAATTGATAGTTTCACCGAATTCCTCACCTTCTAGTGTGCACAAGAGAGATGCACCATTTTCGTAGTCTTTCATGACTCGGTAAGCGCCCAACAATTTGGGTCGGAACTTTCTTCCTTTGCCGGTTTTTTTATCGATCTGGCTGTCTAGTCTTAGAACTAGATCTCCTTCATATATTTCTCGCTCATAGAATTTTTTGTTGTACTGCTGACACATCCGGTCATCATAGGCTCTATGCCACTATTCGGTGTTGAACCTGGCCTCGTCAAGGATTTCTAGTTGAGAGAGGCGTGCCTCCCTATAATTTTCTTCATCCAGAACCCCTCGTAATGATATGCAGAGACTGGGTATTTCAACCTCAAGTGGGAGAACTGCTTCTGCTCTGAATACCAGTGAGAAAGGAGTTGCTCCTATTGGTGTTCTTATTGAGGTTCGATGGGCCCACAAGGCCAGATATAGTTTTAAATGCCAATCTCATTTGTTCTCCTTGACTGTTTTGAGGAGAATAGCTTTCAACATTTTGTTTGTCGCTTCGGCCTGTCCATTGGCTTGAGGGTAGTAAAGAGAAACCGTATGATGGTTTATTTTGAATTTTCTACATAACTCATGAAATTCATCATTTTTAAAGGATGTGCCATTATCTGAGATAATGACTTGTGGGACACCATACCTACAGATAATTTGGTTCAGAATGAATTTGGAAATTACCGAACCTGGTATTATGGTGAGAGGCATGGCCTCCACCCATTTGGTAAAGTATTCCGTGGTTGTAATTATAAAATTATGACCATCGGTTGATGAGGGAGAGAATTTCCCTATCAAGTCCAGCCCCCATGTAGAGAAGGGCCATGGGGTCGCTACTGGTTGCAGGGATTGTGTTGGCATGTGAATCTCGTGAGAGAATTCTTCACATTTGTGGCACATATGCACAAATTCCACTACGTCATGCTCGAGAGTGGGCCAAAACTAGACCATCTGATGTATTTTGTGAGTGGTGGCGTGACCACCAAAGTGGCCTCCACATATCCCACTGTGGGATTCATGAAGAATCTTCTTGGATTATTCTATGTCGACGCATCTTAGAAGCATGTCGTCAAAGGCTTTACAATAGAGTACTTGGTATAAAACAACATACTTAGTGGTAATAATTCATGACCACTTTCTTTGTTGTGATGTGGCACCTTCTAGGTATGTATGGTCCATGATAAAATTGATGATATCAGTATACCAGGGGCATATAGAAATGGGGGGCCTGGTTTTGACGAAGTATACATACTAATCGGGAAAGTCTAGATTTACTAGCTCACCTCCATCTAGTGGATTGTCAACTAACCAGTCTGTAATAATTTTTCCCTTAACGGATTTCTGGTTCACGAACGTTAACTCAAATTCTCCCATTAAGGTTATGAAATGGCCAGCCTTTTTAGATAAAGATCCTTGTGTGAGAAATGTTCATAAATGGTCTGTCTTTACAATGATCCTTGTTTCCTGGTTTAACATGTAATGTCTCAATGTTTTGTTGTAAAAATTATGGCAAGGTATTCTCTCTCTTCCTGTGTGTAATGTGTTTCATAATCGACCAACGTTTGGCTAATGAAATAGACCGTGTGTTCTTTTTTATCATTGTCTTCTTGAGCTAGCATGGTGACTAGTGAGACATGAGTGGCTCATGAATATAGGATCAAAGGGAAGTCTGGTTTAGGAGGCATTAGCGTGGGTGGAGACAAAAAGAAGCGTTTAATTGCTTTGAAGGCCTCATTGCATTCTTTAGTGCAATTGACGCTATAATATTTCTTCAATAGATCGTTGATTGGATGAATGGCAAAACTTAAGTTTGGGATGAACCTTTGGATTGCACTGAGTTTCCCAAGAAATGACCTAATTCCAGACTCATCCGATGGTGGGATCATTTTGAGAACAACTCATATTTTGGTTAGATCAACATCAATCCCTCATAAAGATATAATGTAGCATAGAAGTTTTCCTCCAGTCACACCAAACACGCACTTCTCTGGGTTTAATGTGACACCATATTTGATTAGTCATGAGAGGATGATACGGAGCACTTCCGGATGATCACAACGTTTCTTGGCTTTGGCCAAGAAGTCATCCACATAGGATTCCATAATTTTATGGATAAGATCGTGGAATATATAAGTCATTTCCCGCTGATATGTAGCATCGGTGTTCTTAAGACCAAATGGCATGACAATGTAGCAATATGTTCCCCATGGAGTTATGAATGTGGTTTTAGCTTGATCCTGTTCAGATATTTTAATCTGATTGTACCCTGAGAACCCATCCATGAGGGATAACAGTTAAAATCCAGCTGTTACATCAATGATAACGTCAATGGATGGTAATGGGAAGTCATCCTTGGGACAAGCTTTGTTAATATCCTGAAAATCTATGTAAATGCGTATCTTCCCATTCTTTTTGAGAACATGGATGATATTAGATACCCATTGTGAATAGTCAACGGGTTTGATGAATCCCACTTGGATAAGTTTTATTACTTCCTCTTTTACCATGAAAGCCACTTTTGGCTTCATTGGTCTTAACTTCTGTTTGATTGGCTTCGCATCTAGTTTAGTGACAAGATTATGTACCACGACTTATGGTGCAATGCCTGTCATTTCTTTATAATTAAATGTAAAAGATTTTTGATGTTCTTTGAGGATTTGGGTATGTATTTCTATCTCCTCCAGAGTTAACGAGGATCCCAACTTCAAAATTCTTGGTTCTTCCTCCGTTCCAATGTTTATGTCAATGGTTTCTTCTATTAAAGAAGCGTTACCTTCTTCAAATTTATGTGGGGCTAGAGGTAATTCCAAGCTCTCTCCATTTTCTACCTCATAGATATCGAGATCCTTCTGTGGAGGAGACTCTACCATGGGGTTTCCAAAATAGGAAGAGGAATGTGGTATTAGGAAAAGATCAACTATACGATGAGCAAGATGTAGCTCCGCATAGGCGTTTAGATATTCAAGACTGACTCTATCATCATCAAAATGATCCACGATAGAAAAATCATCGTCGGCCTCTCCATGAGTCAGGAGTGAGTTTGTTGGTATTTTACGCACTAATGGCTTGATATGAAGTGATACTGTGAAATTTGTTTCCTCTAACTCACTGTTTGGGGTGAAAGGGGAAGCTAAGGTTACTATTGAGTCTGCGAGAAGGTTCTACTCTTGTGGGATTGCTTCAATTGATATGAAGTTGAATCCCTTGCTTAAATCTAACACGGTTGTTTTGTATAGTTGTAAATGTTCAGCCCTAGTTTCATATACCTCGGAGACTTGGTTTGCAACTAGTTATGAGTCTCTTAGCACTCTAATGTCATTGACACCCATTATTTTAGCTAGGATGAGGCCAAGGAGGAGAGCTTCGTACTCAGCTCCATTTTTTGTACATTCAAAGTTTGATTTAAAGGTGAAAGGTAGGATCTTTCCCTCAGGTGAAGTAAAGATCACCCCCACCCCAGCTCTAAAGTGACATATAGCTCCATCAAAGTGGAGAGTCCAATAATCGCTTGGAAAAATGGATGTTGGGATATCTATCGTAGCTGTTTTCTTTGCTTCGGTTACCTCTACCATAAAAACTTCGTCTGATGGAAGAGAAGAGATTCCCTAGGGTCTGTCCCATACCCATGGAATCAGATGGTAGGAGAATAGGTAAGTCTTTCTCCAGCAACTTGACAATATTTGTGGTAGTCCCTAGTGATACTACTTTTATAGCATTGGTCACACTTTTGAGTGCTGGAACGTCCTCAACTAGATTTGAAATTTCCAACTTAGTGGTGGGTATCAACTTTTCTTTTGGTTGTGAATTAGTTGGTTTGACAAGCTAGTTTGCTGGAAGTTCAAACTCGGAGTGGATACCCGGTCTTTTCTTCAAATCAGCTAAGTGTATATCGAAGGGTTTTGGGTCACCTTGTGCCACGAATATTTTCCCTAAGTGTAGAAATCTTATTTCTTGGAATAGCGTGGAAGGTATTTGTACGCCAGAAAAGTGACAAGCGAGCGTGGGAATCTACAGGAAACTCTTCCGCGTACCCGACCTCCCGAGGTCGTGCCGAGACAGCTGGTGGGGATGGAATATGCGTGGGATGCATATAAACTAGTTAGGTAGTCTAATGTCTTTGACACGCACTAATGGAATTTGTGAATCTAAGGAAAAGAAAGCCCTTCTAACTTGGACAAGTGTGATAGATCGATCAGCAAGGATGACTGCTCGAAGGCTCCAATCAGTATCGAGCTCTGGCGTGATTCGATATATGGGTTGTGGAATACGTGGGAAATGACATGGGATAGTTTCGTGTATGTCTCCAGATAAGGTCATATGGTGGATGGTGGGAACAATTGACTCTATAGACAAATTTCTGGCTTAGTCCAGAATTCTCTAGCTTCGTTAGCCGCTATATCTAGTAAGGACAATTGTTCGATGATGATGGGTGGAAGTGGAGTGGATTGGAATACTAGTGTGCATAGGCCAGTGTTTATATCTGATTGATTTGTGGATTCGTTGGGCTGTGGGATCTATGGATCGCAACCATAGACTCTTGGTTATTACAGACCTGCTATGGTTATGTACGAAATCAAGTCCTAATCCCTAATATCCAGTAATCGTATGCTTTCTCAGCTTCTATATTTAGGACCAATAACTGTGCGATCTTCTCAGAATATCTCACAGGCGTTCGTGCAACTTGGATCCTTAAACTAGTATCTATGTCTGTGAGAGTGTCTCCTGCATCTGGCTGTGGGACCAAAGGATCACAACCAAAGGTTTGTTCTCTTTCGAACCCTTCTACAGTCATGCGAATGTTTGCCTAGGGTAATCTGTAGTTTGGTTGGTTTGACCAAAACGTGTGTGCTTGGTCGTCTTCTATGTTTAATCCCCTCAACTGGGAGGTGATCTGTCGTAAGTTTGTTGTTGTTTGGAAGACTTGTATTCTAAGGTTCTGGTCTATGTCAACTATTGCTGTGACGAGGTTTGGTTGAGGCACGATTGGCTCAAATATGTATTCCCTGGGCTCCCGAGGTCCTGTGATTGTCATACAAAATAAAATGTAAATCTAACTGTAATAAAGCAAATTCTAACTACGTGGAATCAATCTAAAACATATATAACTTCTATTTTTCTGAGATACCTTTTAATAGTTTAAGGAAAGCAGCTATTTAAACGTATCTAGAAATAACAACTAAATAACTTAAAACAGACAAAATAACCAAGTGTAGCTATTTGCCTGTGCGATTTGTAGATTTATTCTAAATAATGAAATAACTTTCCTAATCTACTTGCAAGATTCTCGATCCTACCTCAGAAGTGAGGAGTGAATCATAGTTTCTTAGAAACTATCAATCCTCACAGCTTCCCTGGCAATATCGAGAATAGAAATTTTACCGAAATAAAGCAATTAACTATTCTATTTGATATGATTCTAACTAGAACTTTGAAAGCTAGAACCTGGATTCCACGGAACAGTGGCGAATTTGATGGTATGTGTGATCTTGTCCCCTCAGTATGATCTCCTCGTTCTTTCGTATTCGTGTGGATCCAGAAAAGCATGTAATGCTAGCATCGACAGACATAGATATTGGGACAAGGACAGCTCAGAATGTAGACTGAAAATGCAAGTAGGAGAGGGATAGCGCAAGAGTACAGAGCTTGGCTTATGCAATTCCTAGTGGGATTTTACTGTGAGTCATGCAACATAAAGTGAACAAAACCTAAAACTATCCTGTTTGAAGAGAAAAACCTGCAACTTTAATGGCTTCCTAAGCTATTCTACTCCAATGGAATGGATAAAATAACAACACTGTTTGCACAAGCTGGATATGTGGCTTACCAATAGCTGGACAATGCTAAATAAGCATATAATGAACTAAAACAAGCACTCTAAGAAAAATGAAAGCTAAATCTAATGCAAAAAGAAATTCAGAGACAAACTTCAGGGCCTGGGTGAAATAATAGCACTGCCTGCACAAGATGGATATGTGGCTTACCAACAGCTGAACAATACTAACTAAACATGCAAGTGAATTGAAACTATGGCTTCTAAACAAGATAACAAGCTGAACTACTGAAAATGAGGAGATGAGAGAAAAATATCAGACCGAAAATGAGGAGATGAGAGCAAAAGATCAGACCATTTGCTTGAGCATAAGCCCCTTATTTATAGCTCTCCATTTACCCAAAGATCAAAACCAAACTAAACTCTTAAACAATAAACAATGGCCAAACACTATTCCAGGGGACCAAAAACATAAATGCATGCCCAAGTCGGTATGGAAAAGCTGGTGAAACGTTGATATTTTACGTGAGTCGCGTCAAAGCGCTTTCTGGAAAACGCGTGCAGGACTGCCGCTCTGAGCAGGGCGGCGGTTACAGGACCGCCTCCCTGATCAGGGCGGCGGTCACGAGACCGCCGCCCAAGCAGGGCGGCAGTTTTGTAACTGAAGGGAAAAAGGCCAAGAAAAGAGGAAAAAAGGGGAAAACAAAGGACGCGGGGGCTAAGCGGGGCATGTGGGATGTTAACACATACTCCGAGGGCTTTTCCAGATCCCGAACAACTTGCGAGGAGACCTGTATCATCATTGGGGCTTCTGTACCAATTTCCGACTATACAGTACATACAATTTTGGGTACATACATATTGCCCCCTTGGAGAAGCGTTTCAGCCATGAAGAGGCATAAAACGTTGGGTCCGAGTATGGCGGTCCCAAAATGGGGAGTTAGAGGCTATACCTGACATGCCCGTGTGTTGAAATGCCGCCATCCAGATTCCCGCTATCTGCAAAATGAAAAAGGGACTCAAGTGTAGATAGATAAAATAAATTGAAAATAAATACTAAATTGATATGAAATGAGGACTTACCATTTGCGCGAGGATAAGAACTTACCTCTTTCGGTGCTCCAACTATGGGAAAGAACATTCAAAACAAGGTTAGAATGTCATAAATATACAAAATGACTTCATTTTCCTATTCATTTGTGCGTATTGATTTGGTAATTTTTGAGCTTTGGGTCCATGGTGATCACTCTTTTCATTTTTGAGTATGATTGAATTGGAATGAGCTTTGGAATGGTATTTTGCATTAGGCTTAGCTTTTTACTGTTTTTGAATGCTTTTGAGAGGAACTCCTAAGAAATTCATAACTAGAGTGGTCATAATGAGCCTCAAAAGGGCGGATAGGCAGAGTTCCTTTATTTCCTAGCCTCCATTTTGTGAGGCATGTAAGTTGTTGTGGTATTTTGTGCTTATTACAGGCGTTTTGACTGCACCTAGTGTGTGATGACATCCTAGAAAGCTGTGACACACTATGATATGTACATATATCTCTTTTTGGATCGGTTATTTTTTGTATAGGGTTGGCTTGACTTGATTCATGTGTGTACTCTTAGATGTTTTAGAATTCCCAATTTTCACATGCTTTTCAGAATGTATGCAATGGATGACAAGTGATAACAAATGTTAAACGAAATGTTTTTATTTTATTTGCTTTTGTAATGCTGATATGTGATGACAAACATGTTGTAGTATTGAACTTTTGGCCTCTTTGGGAAATGTCTGTGATTTCTTCTTATGTTGGCAAAATGTGATGAATGTATAGCGAAAAAGAGATGAACTTGCCCCAATCCCAAATCCACGCAACTAGTAAGATGCAAGGGCTCAACACCAAGAATTGGGAAGGGCACAAGTTGTATGAATTTGATTTGAGTGGAATGATGAGAGACAGACAAAACAAGAACAAGAACCAAATTTGGACCTACACACCCACCCTACTCAGAACTACTACCAAGCTTAGAAGGCCACTTACTTTTCAATTTATCTAGACTTAGATTCATAAATGGCAACCTGGTTGACAAAATCTGGTTTTGAGGATTTGATCTCTTTGGAATTTGGATGTTTGGATATTTGCCTTCTTTTAACAGAATTTGACTTATGTTTTTAGCATACCAAGATTTGTTAGTTTGTGTGACTGGACCCCCCACACCTTGCCTCACGCCACTAGTAAGAAGCATGGGTTTGTCACCAAAGGCAAGATACAGGCGAGTAAGGGCACTTATTTCCTTTCCCAACCTCACATCACTAGTAAGAGATGTGGGCTTATCACCGAGGGTTGATGGGGCAAAGAAGTGTGTAAAATAAAATATTTTGTTTGCTTGGTGCTTTTGATTGCATTTGATTTTGACATTTTTGATCTATGAATTTGGGATATCCTTTCGTTCCAAGAGATTTTAAGAGGGATAGATGTGACACCAAGAAGTTTCTAGAACAAACCGTAGGCAAGGACAACTTTACCTAGTAGAAAGAAAGAGCAAAGCCAAGTATGTAGGTCTTGGTATGGTTTCCATCAATGTTTCTCTGTCAAACTTGATGAGAAGATTTGAAAGTACTTGATGATGTTTGAAGAGATGTGATTTGAATATTTTTGCCAATATCTTCAGAAATTTGTAACAGATTACTTAAGAGTAAGTTCCTAGACTACAATATTTATGAAATGAGTGAACAAAATGAACCAACTAAATTACTAATGTAATGTAACTGCAACCATGTACATATGAAAATGCAGGTGGAACCATATGTCATGATGTCTAAGGTGAAGAAAGTTGACGAATATCGAATTCTTCACCCCTAGAAGTACACAGCGGAGAACCATTATCCTCAAATTTTTCATTTTCTTGACGAGGGCCTACCATTCTGGGTTTGAACTTACAACCCTTGCCTAGAGGTGTATATGTCCCATTATTAAAAACATTTTTCTGAAAGAGGCATTCGCATACCTCTTTGTCATGTTTTTGAGAGATGGCATGTGGGTGAGCATGACTATGCTGCTCGACCCTTCTCTCTCATAGCGAGCATTGTGTTAATGTTGAGGTCTTGCCCCATGGATAGGGAAAACTTAGCTTTAGACACGCATGGGTCGAAGCTAGACTTTAGAATAGGGTAGTGCCTAGAGATGGTTTTGATAGGCATCGTTTCAATTTTAAATTGCCCTTCTTCATTTGTTAATTCTATCATGTTTATATCTAGATTTAGGTCATCGGAGGGAAGAGGTGCTATACCGAGAAGACTACCCATTCCCTGTGGTTCGAATGGGAGAAAGATTGGCTCATCATTATCCAAGAGTTTCATAATTCCTGTTGTGGTTTTAGTGGAGACTGTTTCCATAGAAATTGACTTATCTTTATTTGTCTTTGTCACCTAGTATATTTTTGGGTCAACAAATTCAACCTTTGGAATGTTTGGGGTGACCGGGACTAACTCTTTTGTTAGAGGCAGCTTGTTTAATTGATTCATGGGAAGTTCATGTTCTATATGGAATCCTTTCTTTTTCTTGAGGTTTTCTAAGTGTATATCAAAGGGTTTAGGATCCCCTTTAGCGACGAAGACCTTTCCTAGGTTTAAAAACCTTACTTCTTGAAATAGTGTAGAAGGAATTGCCTTCATGTGGTGTATCCATGGACGACCGAGAATCATATTATAGTTGGTTTCTCGATCTATAATATAAAATTCAGTGAGGATTGTTTTGGGTCCTAAGGTGACTGGCAGTATTATAGTTCCTATCGAAGTGGCTTTAAGGCTATCATAGCCTCTCAATGTATTTTGAGTGGTGGAACAATTTGTTTCCCCATATCCTAGTTTTTGGAGGAAAGAGAAAGGGACTATGTTAACTGCGGCCCCATCGTCAACCATTGCCCGTTTTACATAGTTATTATAAACCCATACTTGTAAGTGTAAGGCTGGATCACCTCGGGGTGTGATCTCAGCATCTGTAGGCATTTTACTTATTTCGAATATGAATTCGACATCCTTGTCCGGCTGCCCTGGAGGGTGGATATCAAAATCTACGTGATTTACTTGTGTTTCAGGAGGTGGAGTGATGTTAATTAGATGACCTAGACCTAATGCTTCTAAAAGAGCAGCTCTGTGAGTAGGAGAGTTATTTAGTAAATCCAAAAATGAAATGTGCAAGAAGGTTTTTGTTAGGTCACTAATTAAATCATAGGCACCCACGGGTTTTTCTACTATTTGTTGACTCTTATCCGTTTTTGGCAGATGACTTGGGCTTGGTTGAGAGAAATATTCTCGTGTTCTTGTTATAGCTTTGATAGGTAGTTGAGCGTCTAATTCTACCAAACTGACTATCTTGGGTCTCGGTTGACTTCCTAACTGTGGCGCAACTGATGGATTTAGTGAAGTCGAGGCTTCATGATCATTGTTTCCTGTCATTGCACTTTTGTTTGTTCCAGTTGGATTCAGCCTGTTGCTATCATGATTTGGGAGTGGATCGTTAAAGATCTTGAGGGGAGCATTCTGAGGGGAAACTGCCCCTGCGAGCGTATTTGGTGGTGATGACACGGGATCTGCCAAAAACAAATCTGTGAAGAACTGTCTTTGTTCTTCTGGCAAATGTTGCATGAATTTATCGTAGTCAAAGCACGTTCTAGTATCATGACCCCGAATTTTGTGGAAACCACAATATGAATTGGGATTGTAATTCCTGTTTTGTTGGTTTGGCGTATATTGTGGCCTAAAATTCTGATCAAACTATTGCCTATTAGGATTAAAGTTCTGCAATTGTTGTTTTTGGCTTTGACTTTGGTTTTGATAACCAAATGAGTTTTGGCTTGGCCCTTGTATGGGATTTCACCGTTGTTGTTGTTGTTGTGGATGGTTAAAATCCACTGTATTGATTGTCGGGGTAAATTTGTTGTTTCGTTGGTTGTTTGTTTGTGATGGAGTATTGACAACATTTACCTTCTTGGGCTGGTCGGTTACTCCATCCGTTGTTACACCCCGATTTTTGTTAAGGATTTTGGGTCCTTGGTTGACATTTGTGGTAGTGGGATAATTTGTAGTGTTCTGATTGGGGGTGATTAACCTCCCGTTTGCTCCATATGTTTTACGGCCACTATCTATCGCTGCTTGATCTATTCGAAGAGCGATCTCAAGTACTTCATCGTAAGTTCTTAGCAGGAACTTCTGGACTTCTTCCTTCACCTCTCTACTGAGAGAATGAAGGAATAAATCACATAGTTCCATCTGATCCATGTTTGGAGCACTTGCTGAAGAATAAAGAACTGTACGCCACCTCTGGATGAAATGGGCGACAGATTCGTTGTGTTCTTGTTTGATGTGCAAGAATTCCCTGATTCCTGTTCTCAACAGTTTGTTCATGTCGAACGCCTTAATGAACTCTGATACGAGCTGTTTAAATGAATGGATGGAGGCTTCAGGTATTCTATAATACCATTCGAGAGAAATGCCTTCCAAGGTTTTGGGGAATATTTTAACAACAACCCCATCCCAAGGGAGTAATTCACGTATGGCTGTAGCGTAAGATTTGATATGCGCATTTGGATCTCCCTCACCTTTGTACTTGGGTAAATCAGGAAGAGGTCTTGGAAGCATGATGCTTCGTATGGTGAAGTCTAAGGGCTCTTTCAGATATTCTGAATAAGTCCCTATCGCATAGTTTTCGACCATTGATGGTGGTTGTTGAGGGAGTGATGGTGGGATGGGTTGTTGATATGGCGTAGCGTATGCATTGGCAGGGGCATAGGGAAGTCCCCGCGTTTGAGCAAAAAGGCCAGGAGAGGAGAACATATCTCCTTGTGGTGATTTGGAGTACATGTTTAAGTATGATGGGGTATTGTCTAGTAATGGGTTATTTGATACTAGACTGAGAGAAATAGTGTTAGAGATGACATGCCTTGTTGGCATTTGTTGTGGATACTGAGGAGGCATGCCTAACGTGCCTACTCCTATGAGGAGATCTACTTGGCCAGGGTGGTATGGAGGATTGGAACTTCCTGCTTGCATGAACTGAGGATTTTGACTTGCTTGAGCAAGTTCTAACCCTCTCACTTTTTCTACTAACGTTGAAATGACTTCGTTTGGTGAAGTCACGGTGCTTTGCCTAAGCGACGTTTGTTGTATACCCTGGTGTTGTATAGGCATATGATATCCTGCTATGAATTGGCTACTATCCTGCCAAGTTTCTCCGAGAGTATTTCCTATATGCAGTGGCATAGAGTTATTTTCTTGAAAAGAGACCTCCGGTTGTATTTGTAAACCTCCTATAGATGGGTACATACCCTGAGAGCATTGTTCACTTCTAGGATAACGTATGGACTGTTCATCATCTAAGACTAGGTATGGGTCTGATTGCCTACTAATTTGTGATCTAAGTAGCATCTGAGGAGATGAACCAGATTCTCCGGTAAACGTCATATTGTTCGAGCCTGAAGGCTCTGTTTGTTGCATTCGAGGGGGTTGATCTAACTCCTCAGTTTGAAAATATGAATTATATCTGTTTCTTGGGGTTTGTGTTGACAACTGATTAGTTGAACATTTTTCGCCCCATACTGAGAGTGAGGGTGATGATTGTCTATTCTGTTGGGCGTAGTATGCCTCGAGACCCAAGAGGGGTCTGCCATATTCATCGAATCCCGACATATTCGGGGGGTATATGAATACCCGCAGAATAATGGGAAAGAGCGAAGGTGATTTTTGAAAGAACACGTGATACTATGACTCCGAACGAGAAAGTAGGAAGTTTACGTCAGCTTCACTAATTTTGTTTGTTTCACGTTGGGTTCACCAATTTTGTTGGTGAAGCTGATGTGAAGGCTAATGAGGTATAAAAGGTGAAACAGTTGTTTGTTTCATGTCAGGTTCACCAATTTTGTACGTCGAAAAAGTGACAAGCAAGCGTGGGAATCTACAGGTAACTCTTTCGTGTACCTGACCTCCCGAGGTCATGCTGAGACAGCCAGTGGGGATGGAATATGCATGGGATGCAGACAAACTAGTTAGGTAATCTAATGTCTTCGATACGCACTAATGGAATTTGTGAATCTAAGGCAAAGAAGGCCCTTCTAACTTGGACTGGTGTGATAGATCGATCGGTAAGGATGACTGCTCGAAGGCTCCAATCAATATAGAGCTCTCGCGTGATTCGATCTATGGGTTGTGGAATACGTGGGAAATGACCTGGGATAGTTTCGTGTATGTCTCCAGATAAGGTCATATGGTGGATGGTGGAATACAATTGACTCTACAGACGATTCTCTGGCCTAGTCCAAAATTCTCTATCTTCGTTAGCCGTTATATCTAGTAAGGACAATTGTTCGATGATGATGGGTGGAAGTGGAGTGGATTGGAATACTAGTGTGCGTAGGCCAATGTTTATATCTGATTGACTTATGGATTCGTTAGGCTGCGGGATTTGTGGATCACAACCGTAGACTCTAGGTTGTTGCGGTCCTGTTATGGTCATGTACGAAATCAAGTCCTAATCCCTAGTATCCAGTAATCATATGCTTTCTCAGCTTCTATGTTTAGGACCAATAACTACGTGATATTCTCATAATATCTTGCAGGCGTTCGTGCAACCTGGATCCTTAAACTAGTATCTATGTCTGTGAGAGTGTCTTCCTGCACCTGGTTGTGGGACCAAAGGATCACAACCAAAGGTTTGTTCTCTTTCAAACCCTTCTACAGTCATGTGAATGTTTTGCCTAGGGCAGTTTGTAGTTTGGTTGATTTGACCAAAACGTGTGCGCTTGGTCGTCTTCTATGTTTAACCCTCTCAACTAAGAGCTGATCAGTCGTAAATCTGTTGTTGTTTGGAAGACTTGTATTCTAAGATTCTGGTCAATGTCAACTATTGCTGTGACGAGGTTGGGCTAAGACACGATTGGTTCAAATATGTATTCCCTGGGCTCCCTAGGTCCCATGATTGTCATATAAAGCAAAATATAAATCTAACTGCGACAAAACAAATTTTAACCATCTAAAACATATATAACTTCTACTTTTGTTTTTAACTTTCTAAGAAGAAAAACAGCTATTTTAAACGTATCTAGAAATAACAACTGAATAACAATTTAAAACAAAAAAAATAACCGAGTGTAGTTATTTGCCTGTGCAATTTGTAGATTTATTCTAAATACTAAAATAACTTGCTTGATCTGTTTGTGTGATTTCTCGATCCTACCTCAGAAATGAGGAGTGAATCATAGTTTCTCAGAAACTATCAATCCCCACAGCTTCCCTGGCAATATCGAGAATAAAAATTACTAAAGTGAAGCAATTAACTACTTTATTTGATATGATTTTAACTAGAACTTTGAAAGTTAAAACCTGGATTCCGCAGAATAGTGGCGAATCCGATGGTGTTTGTGATCTCCTCGTTCTTTCGTGTTCACGTGGATCCAGAAAAGCGTGTAATGCTAACATCACCAGAAGTAGATTTTGTGACAAAGGCAGCTCAGAATGTAGACCGAATATAATGCGAGTAGGAGAGGGATAGCGCAAGAGTACAGAGCTTGGCCTATGTAATTCCTAGCGGGATTTACTGTGAGTCATGCAACATAAAGTGTCCAGAACCTGAAACTTTCCTATTTGAAGAGCAAAACCTGCAACTTTAATGGCTTCCTAAGCTATTCTACTCCAATGGATTGGATAAAACAATAACACTGTTTGCACAAGCTGGATATGTGGCTTACAAACAGTTGAATAATGCTAACTAGACATATAATGAACTAAACCAAGCACTCTAAGCAAAATGAAAGCTAAGTCTATTGCAAAGAGAAATTTAGAGACAAACTTCAGGGCCATGTGAAATGACAGCACTACCTGCACAAGATGGATATGTGGCTTACCGAAAGTTGAACAATACTAACCAAGCATACAAAGAATTGAAACTATGGCTTCTAAACAAGATAACAGACTGAACTATGAAAATCAGAGCATGAAAGTGAATGAGGGGTAGACCATTTGCTTGTGCACAAACCATTTATTTATAGCTCTCCATTCACCCAAAGATCAAAACCAAACTGAACTCTAAAAACTATAAACAATTACCAAACACTATTCCAGGGGACCAAAAACATAAATGCAAGCCCAAGTCGGCAAGGAAAAGCTAGTGAAACGTTGATATTTTACGTGAGTTGCGTCAAAACACTTTCTGGAAAATGCGTAAAGGACCGCCGCTCTTAGCAAGGTGGCGGTCACAAGACCGCCGCCCATGCAGGGTGGCGGTTTCGTCACTGAAGAACAAAAGGCCAAGAAAAGAGGGGAAAAGGAAAAAACAAAGGACGCAGGGGCTAAGCGGGGCATGCGGGATGTTAACGCATACTCCAAAGGATTTTTCGGATCCCGAACACCTTGCGAGGAGACCTGTATCATCATTGGGGCTTCTGTAACCAATTTCTGACTGTACAGTACATACAATTTGCCGCCAAAGAATCATATTATAATTGGTAACCTGATCTATAATATAAAACTCAGTGAGGACCGTCTTGGGTCCTAAAGTGACTGGTAAAACTATGGTTCCAATCGAAGTGACTTTGAGGCTATCATAACCTCTTAGCGCATTTCACATACTGGAATAGTTTGTCTCTCAATATCCTAAATTTTGAAGGAAAGTGAAGGGGGACTATGTTAACCACTACTCCATCATCAACCATTGCACGTTTAACATAATTATTGTAGACCCAAACTTGTAAATGTAAAGTTGGGTTGCCTCTTCGTGCAATTTCAGTGTCTGTCGGCATTTTGCTTATATCGAATATAAACTCAGTATCCCTATCTGGCTGACCCGGAGGATAAATGTCAAAATCCACCTAGTTTACTTGTGTTTCCGGGGGAGGAGTGAAGAGGTTTCCTATCTGGTTGCCTAACACTTCTAAGAGGGCAGCTCTGTGGGCAGGAGAGTTTTTTAACAAATTCAAAAAGGAGATGTGAGAGAAGGTTTTAGTCAAATCATTAATTAAGTCATAGGTGCCTATGGGTTTTACCAATGTTTGTTGACTGTTGTCTGGCTCCAACAGATAACTTGGAGTAGGTTGGGATGAATAATCACATGCTATTTTTATGGTTTCTACGGGTATTTCGGTGTCTAACTCTACTAAACCAACTATCTTAGTTTGGGGTCAAGTTCCTAATTGAGGTGCGATTGGTGGATTTAATGAAGTTGAAGCTTCATGATCATTGTTTCCTGTCATGACACCTTTGTTTTTTCCGTTAGGATCTAACGTGTTATTAGAATGGTTTGGGAGTGGATCGTTAAAGATTTTGAGCGATGCATTTTGAGAGGAAACTGCCCTTGCACAAGTGTTTGGCATGGGTACTACAGAATTTGCTAAAAACATATCTATAAAGAGTTGTTTTTGATCTTCTGGAAAATGCTACATGAATTTGTTGCTACATGAATTTGTTGTTGCCATGGTGGATGATTAAAATCCACCGCATTGATTGTTGGAGTAAATTTGTTATTTTTCTGATTATTAACAGGTGGTGAAATGTTTACAACATTTTCCCTTTTAACTTGGTCAGTTACTGCATCTATTGTAACCCCATGGTTCTTGTTAAGGATCTTAGGTCCTTGATTAGCATTCCTGGTATTAGGATAGGCCGTGGTGTTTTTGATTGGGAGTGGTTAATTTCTTGTTTGTCCCATATGTCTTACTACCACTATCTATTACTGCTTGGTTGATTCAGAGAGCACTCTCGAGTACTTCATCATAAGTTCTTAGTGGAAACTTCTGGACTTCTTCCTTTATCTCTCTATTGAGTGACTTAAGGAATAAATCGCATAGCTCCATTTGATCCATATTTAGAGCACTTACTGATGAGTAGAGAATTATACGCCATCTTTGAATAAAATGAGCAGAGGACTCATTATGTTCTTGTTTGATATGTAAGAACTCCCTGATTCTCGTTCTTAACAATTTGTTCATGTCAAAAGCTTTGATGAATTCTAACATGAGTTGTTTAAATAAGTGTATCTAGGTTTCAGGTATTCTGTAATACCAATCAAGGGCAATACCTTCTAAGGTTTTAGGGAATATTTTAGCGATAACCCCATCCCAAGGGAGTAACTCCCGTATGGCTGTGGCATAAGCCTTAATGTGTGCATTCGGGCCTCCTTCCCCTTTGTATTTGGGAATATCAGAAAGAGGGTCTTGGAAGCATAACGCTTCGTATGGTAAAGTCTAGGGGTTCTTTTAAATATTCTAAATAATTCCCTACTGTGTAGGCCTCAACCATCGACGGGGGCTTGCTGAGGGCATTGACATGGAATGGGTTGTTGATATGGCATAGCATATGCATTTGTAGGAACATAAGGGAATCCCCGTGGTTGAAAAAACTTCCCGGGAGAAGAGAACATGTCTCCTTATGGTGATTTTGAATAAATGTTTAAATAAGGAGGAAAATTGTTGTGGTACGGGCTATTTGGTGCCAAGCAGGGGGTGTCATGTTTTCAACTGGAGTGGTGTTTGAAAACACGGTCCTAGTTGGTTTTTGTTGTGGGTAACTATAAGGATTTTGAGGAGGCATACCTAACGTGCTTGTTCCTGTAAGGAGGTCGACTTGAATGGGGTGATGCAGAGGGTTGGGGATTCATGATTTCCCAAAATATGAATTTTGGTTTGCTTGAGCAAGCTCCAACCCTCTAACCTTCTCAACTAAGGCTGAAATGACCTCCATCGGTGAAGACACAGTGCTTTACCTTAAGGGTGTTTGTTGTATAGCTTGAGGTTGTAAAGGGATACGATACCCTGCTATGTTACCCTACCAAGCTTCACCGAGGGTATCTCCCATAGGTGGAGTTACGGGGGTGTTTTCCTGGGATAGGGCATCAGACTGTATTTGTAGGTTCCCTATAGGTGGATACATATTTTGGAAGCGTTGTTCATTTTTAGCGAATCGTGCTCAGTACTCCTCATCCAAAAAGCTGAGTGGGTCTGACTGTCTACTGATTTGTGGTCTGAACAAGACCTGAGGATGTGAAGTGGATTCTCTAGTAAACGTCATATTATTAGAGCCTGATGGATCTGGCTATTGTGTTTGTGCAAACTGATCAAATTCCTCGATTCAGAATGAAGAACTAGGTCTTGTCCTGTGAGGGGGAGTTTGAGATGACAAGTAATTACTCGAATAGTTATTAGCCCATGTAGAAAGTGAGGGTAATGGTTTTCTGTTTGTTTGACCATAGCTTGCTTTAAGACTTGAGAGAGTTCTTCCATATGCATCGTATCCCGACATATTTGGGGGGTATATGAATACCCGCAGATTAATGGGAAAGAGAGAAGGTGGATGAAAGAAATGCAAAATAAAAGAGGAATATTTGTTTGTTCACGTTGGGTTCACCAATTTTGTATGGAAAAGTGACATGCGAGTATGGGAATCTATAAGTACCTTTCCCTCACACCCGACCTCTCGAGGTCATGTCGAGGCAGCCAGTGAATGTTGAAGGCAAATGGATATGGATAAGCTAATCAGGTAATCTTAAATCCTCAATACATAATAATGGGATCTGTGAATCTAAGGTGAAGAAGGCCCTCCTAACCTGGATTGGTGTAATGACTCATTCGGATATAATGATTGTTCGGAGGCTCCAATTGATATCAAGCTCTACCAAGATCATATTTCTTAGTTGTTGGATACGTGGGAAGTGACCTGTGGGAGCTTCGTATGTATCTCCGGACAAGGTCATAAAATGGTGATGGGCGATTTAGTGGATTTATAGTTAACTATGGGTGGTTTTATGGTCTAGCCCAGAAAATATTAGGTTGGTTGGCTTCTATGTTTAATACGGAAAATTCTGCTATAATATCTGGCAGGAGCGGTGAAGATCTATACACCAGTGTTCGTAAGCCGATGTCAATACTTGACTGATTTGTAGGCCCGTTGGGTTGTGGGACTTGGGGATCACAACCGTGAGTTCATGGTTGTTGTGGACCTGTTATGGTCATGTGAAGAATCAATCCCTTCTCCTAATTATCCAGTAATCGTATGCCTTTTCAGCTTCTATATTTAGAACTAGAAGTTGTATGATTTTCTCATAATACCTAACAGGTGTTCTGGCAACTTGGATACGTAAGCTAGTGTCTATGTCAACAAGGAGGTCTCCTGTATTAGGATGTGAAACCAAAGGATCACAACCAAATGCTTGTTCTCATTCGAATCCTTGTACGGTCATTCAGATGTTTTATCAAGGCAATCTATAATTAGGATGATTTGACCAAAATTTGTAAGCTTTGTCGTCTTCAATGTTTAATCCTCTCAGTTGTTCACTAAATTCTTGTAGGTTTGTTGTTGCTTGAAAGACCTATATCCTAAGGTCCTGATCTATATCAACTAATGTCGTGGGTGTGAATTTGGTTGAGGTATTATGGGTTCAAATATATATTCTCTAGGCTCTCTAGGTCCTGTGATTGTCATACAAAATGATTCAACTTTTAACTAACATTTAATAAACTAATTACAAAAAGAGGTATTTACACTATGCAAGCATCCTACTATTTTTGTATTTTTCAATGACGTATTTCAATGAAATTGAAGAGCAGCTACTCTAGTATATTTATAAAATGGACAATTAATCTAGAAATAGAATGAAAACAAACAAAGTAGCATGGTATGGCTATTTGCCTGTGTAGTTGTGATTTTATCCTAAATATCTAAGCAACTAAACATATTAATTTGAAAGGCTCTCAATCCTTCCTCAGAAGTGAGGAATGAATCACAGTTTCTCAGAAACTATCAATCCCCACAACTTCCTTGGTGATATCGAGAGTGAAACTTTTAACTGAAATGAAATAATTCACTACTCTATTTGATATGTTTGTAATTAGAACTTTGATAGCTCAAATCTGGCGTTTACAGAACAGTGGTAAATCCAGTTGTGTGTGATTTCATCCCCTCAGTGTGATCTCCTCATTCCTTCATGTTCTCGTGAATCCAAAAAGTATGTATATGATAGTATCAACAAAAGATAGCAATCAAACAATGGCATCTTTGGATATAGACCAAATACAATGCGAGTAGGAGAGGGATAGTGCAAGTGAACAGAGTTTGAATATGCAATTCCTAGCGGGATTTATTGCAGGAATACAAAACAAGTGTATTGAGAGCTTCAGAAACTATCCTTGTGACAAAACAAAACATGCAACTTTAATGGATTATAGTCTAGAAATGAAGCTATTCTATGTTAAACTAACTACATGCAGTAGCAATGAAATGAGACTTGAAACACGAAGATGATATGACCTCCAAAATGCCAATAATGGAAGCAAAACATGAAACTAACAGAATTCTAAGCAAGGAATTGAAAAAATGAACAAGAGAATTGAGAGGATGAGGGGCCATTTGCTTGAAAACAAGTTGGATTTTTATAACTAATGCATTTACTAGAGGGTAGCTCACATTTGATCTCTTTTACTATAAACAAAGGAAAAACACTATTCACAGGGAGTAGAAAACATTAATGCAAGCCAAACTGGTTTAAGAAAGCATGTAAATTTGAATATTTATGTTTGACACGATCAATGGAGGAATCTGGAAAATGCGAACAAAACTGCCGCCCTATCCTGGGTGGTGGTCATGAGACCGTCGCCCAGGCAGGGCGGCGGTCAGAAGACCACCGCCCAGGTAGGGCGGCAGTTCCATCATTGAAGACAAAATGTAAGAAGAAAGGGGGGAAAAGGGAGAAACAAAGCATGTGGAGGCTGAGCGGGGCATGCGGGATACAAGCGTATACCTGGCAAGCCTTTCTGGATTACAAACACCTTGTAAGGAGACCTATATCATCCATGGGGTATGTGTAACATTGTTCTGGCAGTGCAGTACCCTACAATTTCAGGTACATATAGTAACCCATTAAAGAGTTACAGAAGAAGGTGTAGAAACACAACACAAAGAAAAGAATTGCTCTAAAGAAGGAAGCAACAACAACAAAAGGAAAGAAGAAGGTAGTAGTGGAAGAGGAGGAAGAGATGGCTCCTGAGAGAAATTTTTCAGAGATGCATTACCCTGAATAAGTAATTGTGGGCTAGGAATGGAATTCCCACATACAATAGAGAAAAATAAGTGAGTACAACCATCTAATCAAGGAAAATCAAAAGAAGTTGGATGATTTACTTAATTTCCGAACAGACAGGTGAACTGGTGATGGGATGCTGATATATGATGACACAGGGGAGAAGTTATTGAAAAGGATTGATGTTTACCAATTATATGAGATCCCATACTTTGGGAAATATGCACCATTACACAGGTGGCTGATGAGCCGAGTCCATGAGGACTTCTTTTATTTTATAGGGTGAAGGGTAAGACTAACACCCATGTTAATTACCATGGTAACAAGTTTAAAGGCAACGGGTGAGGACATCAAACATGACCTAACTGAAAAGGTTGCCATATTGGAAACACACAAAGTGCTGGGATACCAGAAAGGACCGCGTGGAATGGAAATAGATAAATTACATGATTTTCTGGTAGTAAAAGTAGCAGTGCACCTGGTTACGAAATTGAATGACCAAGATCATTGGTCATAAGTAAACTCAATGTGGTTGCATGTGGCAAAGCGCATGTCAAAAGGGGTTATTTACAACATTTTCAGCTTCATTACAGAATAAATAGTAGAGGAAGCACACACATGAAGTAAGATAAGTTTTGGTTTTGTCTTACTTTCTTTAGTATTCATGGAGATTGGAGTACCAGATGGCCTGAAAGAAAATATATGGGAATACCCCACGAATAACAAGTCTCTAGCTAAAAGATTCAGCAAGTATCTATGCAAGGGGTCTATGAAAGATGGGGGTAAAGGAGAGAGTGGAGATGTGGTATGACAGGCTTCACGTGGATTTTGAAAAGGAGTGGGTGCATACCAAAGGAGTTGCCCTCGGTATTGGGGAAGCAGGCTCAGTTTGTTGTTTAACAGCATTTTTTTACTGCGCGTTTTCTGATGGTGGATGGATTGTGGAGCCCCTGGTACAAACTACCATACGTATTCACAGCATGGTATTTCCAATCTTCCATTCATTGGTTCACTAATATAAGGAGGTTAGTGTTTAATGTAGAGAAGGTGGATTGTGAATACCACACCTTGCGAAGGAAGTATGGATATCCATGGAAGAATGCTTACAACGAGAGTATTATCTCATAGATTTTGAATATCAAACCAGAAACACTTGGTATTGGGGATATCGGGGCCACGCTCATATATCTCCAACTTAAATCAAAGATGGAGGATAATAAGTATGTAGAGAATGAGTTCACGCTCCTAGGTCCACCAAAGGGGGAAGCACACTATGGAAAACATCTCAGCACCTAGGCCTTCTAAACCCATGTAGGTTGACAAGGAAGATGATGAAGAGCATGAGGATAGTGGTGGTTTGGTGCATAGGAGGAAGCAATCATCTGGCAGACAGGAGGAGGAGCACGTGACGGCTTCCAAGGAGAAGAAAATACTGAGGTAGCGTAGGGAGACCAACAGTTCAGAAATGTGTTCAAGTGCACAAGGTCGCAAGGGGAAGCCCAGCAGACAACAAGGAAGTCACCGCAACTCTCACCGGTAGAGGAACCTGAGGAGAAGAAGAAAAGAAGAAAGCTCAAGCTAAATGAAGAAGTAGGAGAGTCTGAGGAGAAAGCACTTCCATCTCCAATCTGTCATAGGGAAGAAGAGGAGCCTCAGAACGACGAGGAAAAACTGAACGAAGGGGAAGAAAGGGAGCAATCAAAAGCTACACAAGGAAAGGATGAGGATACAACAAGTATTCCTAACCTTGATGCTACCATTCCAAAAGGGACAAGGTCCCGTCGGAAAAGTGAGGATGTAAGGGTGCAAACAATGGGTTATGTAGAAGACTAGGAGAATATTTTTCGCGCTTGGTTACAGAGCACTATCGCGTAAAAATATTTATTCGTATGGGCACTTATGGACGAGAACAAAGTGACATTATGAACATGAATAAAAATTTCATGGTCGATGCATACACATATGAATGAACTAGATTTTTATGTCTGTGAAGAATCATGTGCATCTAGATAGTTGAAAAAGACACCATAAGCCTGGCACATGACAATTGAAATAGCTATTATGACGGATGAGAAGGTAAGTAATGCCTTGGTGAAAGTATCTGCTGAGGTAGCTAGAAGGAACATTGACAAATTTGCTACAATTAAAGCACTGACAGAGGAGCTAAAGGCAAATAATGTGGAAATAGTGCGTTTAGTACATGAGAGGGATCTAAGAAAAAGGAAATATGAGACTTTTTTTAGTATGGCAGAGGAAATTGGAGATGATGTCCTAAAGGTACACCCACATTTGGAATCACAAGTACCAAAATAATTTCCTTCTGTGATGCACTACGTAAAGACAATGATAAAATTAGTATTGGAGGATGAAAAGGTGCATATACAAGAACAACCCAAGGACCCAGCAGAAGAGGCAAAAAAAGCACAGGATGCAATAGCTAGGAAGATTGCTACATATGAGGGCCTACTACAAGCACTCCAAGAGGAGCTGAAGAAAGCTGATCATGCCTTGATGATATGCACAACTCCAGATGTGATAATAAGGGTAAAGACAATGGCAGAAGACAATGAGGTGTAAAAGGCCATGAAGGATGACACACTAGGTCGCACTGAATGACTAACTATGGGTAAAGTAGAAGCATGAGGTATTGGTTGCGGCATAGGCACCGCATAAAGAGAGGTTAAATGAACTCAGAAATATCATTGCTCAAAAGATGGATGTGCTGGAAGGGATGCATACATCTATGTCAAGCATAATGCTTGTAATTTAGAATGAGCAAGGGAAACTAACTCAGGAGGAGCTGGAATCTATCATTGTGGATGTTCCAGAGAAAGCAGGGAAGGGCATTAACGGAGTGGGAGAACTTAGAAGTAGACATAAAGGAGGAGTATTTAGAGATGCTACTTCAGAAAGAAACGGAGGAGCTTGAAGCATGAATAATTCTTTGATTATTTAATTCTTTTCTATTCTTTTTGTAAGATTCATTCAGCATTATGTATTTCAACTATTCTTTACTCAATTGTGGACATCACCATTGTCAGGGTGATAATGAGATTAGTATGGGGTAATGTTGGTAAGATAAAACACTTAGAAGAATTCAAACACAGAGTCCGCATGGAAAAACATGATGGGATCAAAGGCGTGAAGGAATAGGAAGGCATCGTGCCCGGAGGTGCAAACACAAACTTTTAGGACTTAGCTGATTTTGTAGATCATCTATTTTTAGAGGCTGACGTGTAGAACACACAAAGCAATGCCAAGACTTGCGCTCCACGCTTTGTCTAGATTTCGAGGATCATATCACAACACTCTTGCATGAAAGGAATCCAAGAATAGTTTCATCACTCTAGTTAACTGGAAGTGATCTATAGATAGCATACTTGCATGTATGGCTATAATTGTAAACGGCACGTGGCTATTATTAGTGTGCGACCTATTTTTGGCATAGTTAGTGGTGAAGGAAAAGTTCCCCATCCTATATATTAGATGAATCACCCAGTTGATAGAGAGTGGTGTGAAAGGGTTAGAGATTCATGAGGTGCATGAGACTGGATAATTGTAACAGATCCATGCGCGCATGACTATTATTGTATCAAGCTTTTGTTTCATTGTCATGTTTAATTTATGAAGCATATTGGCTGAACCAAAGTGTTTTCTATGTGTTATCATTACATACTATTGATTTCTTGATGATATATATGTAAATGCATGCTTTTATAGATCTAGTTTGGTATAACTGTGTAATGATGGATTAGTTTCTAAATATGTCTTTATCGTTTCACAACGCTACCATCCTACTACAACAACCCTAAAGAGGGGACTTGGTACCTTGGCGCGCTTCGGTGTGAGCGCTCAGCCTGTGCTGAGTGATGTGTCAGCGCAACTAGGTGTTATCTGAGAATTCTAGGTTGCATCATATCGGTCAGAAAGATGAATTCGAGGCTTCTTGTGGAAAATATGTCGATGAGCATAAATGGGTAGAACAAGAGAACTCAAGGTACTTAAACTATTCAAATAAAAATTAACCATGGAGTAGTAATGATATGATAGAAGAAAAAACAATAGTGTGGATGAGCGTGGAAGGTAAATGGTACTACAGAACTGAATTCAAAGGAAATAAAGACAATCAAATTTGTAAGAAAATGCCTGAACATCAAGGAGCTCATGTAGGCTGACTCTTACAAAGTACACAGATAATCATGAAAGCAACTAGTTTTTCATAATCATCTAAGGAGACGAGTCTATTACCTTAAACCATTCAATGGCTTCGTAGAGCATCGTCACTTAGTGTTACCTCCTCAGGGGTAACTCCTGAAAAGGAAAGTGCCTCAATGAAAGTGCGTCATCCCCCACCTTGTACCATAATAGGCATGTTTCCCTTTCTGTTGTGTGTGTCTTTCCCTTTTCATGTGTGTTGTGTGTTTCCTTTCCTTTGGTGTGTGTGTGTGTTTTCTTCCTTGTTATCTCTCTTGTAAGTTTTATACGAATCTGCATGGTCCAATAGATAAGGCACTAGTCAATATATTATATGTTGAGATTCTAGGATTCCTCATATCATGTCTTCACTACACTCAATCCATAACATGTCCCCAAGCTAGAGCCAACTATTGTCATGCAAATGTGCAGCAAGAAAATTTCTAATTTTCAAGCAAGACAACGATACCCCAGTGTCAAAATATTCAAATTTTACCTTTCCAAGTCACCCCAAGTCTACCCATCCTTAACACCAAGCCTGACTCAATTTTTGTAATGATCCTCAATTGGATGTCCATCCAATTCCCCTAGGTTATTTAAGAAAGAAAAATCAGCCCCCCTAGGTGATTTTAGGAGTTTGTGAAGAATGCCAAGTGTTTGAGCAGTCTTGGAAAGGGCTAAAACTGGCCTTCCTGGGTCTAATCCACCACCCTAAACGCTGATGTCGAATTGAGGCTCCCTTTAGACAATGGAGAATTGGAATTCATTAGTGATAACATCTGCAATAGATGCATCTAGTAGATTTTCCATAAGATCTGGATATCTTGTTTCCACTGATTACATTGACTAAGTGGGTTTTCAGAAATCCCTAAAGGAACAAGGATACTCATTAGATACGTCATGGACTTCCCCTTGAGATTCAATGTAATTTATAGATTATGGTGATCCCTATAATGATTGGTTGATGATACTAACTATGAGTTTCAGATGCCAATAATGTTTCAATTGACCTAAATGGTGGAGAAGACAAGACATGGATGAATATCACTTATGCACTCCCTAGGTAATTACAATCTTCAAGCGGACATGAGCAAGCTGAATAAAGGAAAAAGAAACTTGCTCAATATACTGAGAAGAACATTGGAGGTTAAATATGAGAAAGTGGGGTGAGCATATAAAATTTAATTCAATGAGTTTGATTTAGGTGTTACATCATATAAAATTTCACACTAGAACAATTCCATTTGAGAGCTCGAGTATATCATTGTCTAAGCAAGTCTTGCCCCTCCATTTGTAGTTATCATACCTATCCAGTTTATTACAAGGACACGTGTCAACACCATAAGCCTGAAGGGTTGATTGTTATGTTACAAGTATCAATCCAATAGTTAAAGATAGATGAAGTTAGATGGGAAACTCATCAAATACATGTGCCCAACCCTTTTTAGGAAATTCTCATAAATATATTTGTGACCTCTAATTTGCCAGGTAAGTCTCTGAGAATTTTCAAAGTTGGTGATTTGGTTCTCCCTGGATGGATGATAACATACAGTGAAGTGATAAAGGTATGAACATGAGAAGTTTGATGTCTCTTTGATTGATTCCTGGATTCCATTGACATCAGAATTGAAGATAAAACTATCTTCCCTCTCCCCTATATTTGGACATGAGAATTACTTGATATTGTTTACCCAATGCTCATATTTTTGTGTTTTGAAGGTTTTCAATTTTTTTTTACCTGTTCCCTTCTTCGGATGATTTTGTGATAAGTTCTGTGATGAGTTATGTATGTTCAAAAATGGCTCGTCATATTGATGAGTAGATCCAATACATCATTGTATCAGTTCCACATCCTACCTCTTAGGAAAAAGGAACCCTGTATGATTCCTAGGAGAATACTCAAGTTAAAGTGTCACCCACCTACTCCAAAGGATCATCCAACAAAGGAAAGGGGTCATGAGAGGCAACAGTTCTTCAGGCCAACAATCGGTAGATCTAGACCCATGGATACTATTTTTCCATGATTAGATGAGGAGAAAATAAGAGGAGGACGCATTGTTGAAGGCTATTGCACTTTGTGATTATGCTAAGAGGACAAAGTTTCCAACACCTACAAGTAGATACAACCACAAGTGTATACACTTCAAGAACGGTGCACGAACTTAAATTGTATCCAAAAGGATCCTCTACTAAATTTCAAAGGCCGTTAGAATCTGAGTGGAATATTTTGCAAACAAGCCCTAGATTTTTTACATTGAAAATTACCCCAGTTTCTGATGGAGAAAATTTCAAATTTTAAAATCTCCATTTCCAGAGCTTGGGTCGACGTGAAATTTTAGAGGAGCACTGCAGAGAAAAAACCCATATCAGGAAAAAAAAAAATCGTAAACCAAGGCCCATAAATCCACTTTCCAAAAATAGTAAACCTTCCTACACATATACTAGATATTTTATGTAAGCCACCTCTAGAAGTAGTTGTAGCGAAGACGGTGTGCACCAGAGATAATCAGAAGATCAACATGGTTGAGTAGTGCCAAAAATGGTGAAACCGCCCACTTACTAAAAATATTAAAGTTCCCTATATGGGGACCTACTAAAAATAACAAGTCATTCCAAGAAAGGGTCGAGGTGAAGGTGGATTTCACAAAAGAAGCATACAAGGGGATAAAAATTCAAGTTGGCAACATCTGTTGGAGTTAAGAGATATTGATTCTGACATTTACTAAAAATAGTAAGTTGTCTCTTACACACTTCAAAATAGGTACTTTATCTTTGATGGATGATTTCAGAAGCTCCAGAAGGATTCAAGAGGAAAAAACTACTCATTGGAAAGCTAACAAAATCATATACAAGATGGAATCATCAGGTTTTTAAAAAACTCTTGGCGCTTTTCAGTGGAGCTCATTCTTTGCAGGAACAGTTGACAATAATAATAAAAAAGGGGTCATTTCAAGGAGTTTCATGCAGAATTAAAATATGAAACCCATCTCATTAATCTTGGAAGGTTGTTTGAAGTTAAAATCATATAAAATTTCACTCAAGAAGACCTCTCAGAGCTCCGACAATCTGAATTTAAAGTTTGCTCTCTCGGCGGGTCAATTTTTGATGTTTTTCCTCTCAAAAGTACAAGGCGCATTTTTTTTCACATCATGTCCCTTTGCAAACGTGCAATGGGGAAAATAAAATGTGCCTATGCATAAATTTTTCTCTATTGCTCTGTTTTTCATGAAAATTTTGCATGCATATTCGCAATCCCTAGCTCTCCCTCTAGTTTCAAGTCTAAAAGTGCAAAATCACACATTTGGGAACAAAGAGGGTTTTTTCATCCCTCTCATCCCCTTGGTGTAGTAAGGACAGTAAACATGCCCATAAAAAAAATTTCCCTACTGATCCATTTGTCATGAAAATTTTTACATTGTGTGTGTCTTGCCTCGCTCTATCATATGCATTGCAGTTCCTTTAGCAAAATTTTACACATCGGTGCACTTACTAAAAATTGCATGTTTCCATGGTGAGGCATAATAAAAATAGAAAGTGGATAAAAATGGAAATGCAACATCAACAAAGGAGGATTGAAATTTTCTAAAGGGTTCGAAGGCATCAAGATCAATTCGATAGAGTCTTCAAGGAGTCAACAAGAGTGGATTCTTCATCAACATAATGTTTCTCTCCCTTATTTCTCTCTCTTCTCCCCCCGTACTTTATCTATCCTCCATGTTCTAATTCTTCATTGGGGGGTGCACTTTTTATATGTCCTTAATAAAATTTAAAATCAACTTCGTATTTCTAATGTAAAAGTCACCTTTATGTTATAAAAAGGGACTTAAAAGTTTCCTAGGAAGTTGAAAAGTTTTAAGTTGTGCAAGGACATATGAAAAGGCATTGGGGGGTAAATGAAGAGTCATTTCTATTCCTATAAATTGTAAAGTCCTTCTCTTTTCAAAGGGTTGGTGATCGATTTTGTAAAATCAAGAGTGCATTGTGCTTAAAGAGAACAAAGGAGATAACAATTTTTCTTCTACTTTCCCCTCATTATTTTCCTCCATTCCCATACTATATACAACTTTAATTGAAATGCTAAGTAAGGAAGAAGTTTCTATTTTACAAGGCATATGCATGTGTGCATCTTTGTATGCATGGTCTCCTCTAGTTAGTAGCATGGAATTTTTGGTTGTTTCTTCTCATAAATGCATGTTCTGAAATTTCTAACTAGTGTATGCAAAAATCTGATTTTCTACTTGCAACATTAGTTCCTCCTACCTCATATTCTCACTCTCTTCCCCTCTCAAGACAAATTCATCTCTAACAAGTGATTACTAACTTTTCCATAGGGTCAATGGAGTGCCCCTATTGGATCCCTGGAAATTCCACGCTTTCACGTACATGAAAATACAGAAGCTACACCGTCTAAGTAGAGGGAATTTCACTCCGAGAGTGTTGGTAAGAAACCCATAAATTTGTCCACCAAATTTTTTTCTCATCAACAACACGATAAAGTGTAACTATGTATCACAAGTATTAAAAAATTGTTGTTGATTTCTCATATTTTTTGGGTCTTAAATCCATGTGTTTTTATGTGTGTAAATCAAGTTTTGGGCATGTTGTTCGTGTTTATCTTGGATGATATTGTAGAAAATTGTTTTTAACACCCTCGTGCCTTCACATCGCATTCGCCTCTCACCCTCACCTAGCATGCTCATTTTCCCTCCTATTTTCAAATTGTCCACTTTCCTTCCTAAAATCTTATTTTCCCCCCATATCCCATCTATCCTCCATAATTCCAACTATTCCCATTTTTAAATCCCCATTAATCCTTATTATCCCTAATCTATCCTAAATCCATTTAATTATTCTAATCCCCATCCTAATCCCCCCATTTAATACCCACACGGGATTCCTATGCCCCCTAATTATCATCCATTCATTAAATATCTCCCTAGGATTCCCTCCACCCATTCATCTTTCCTAAGATTCTTTATGCCTCCCATAACCCATTGAACACCCATTTCATGCGTGTAGTAATAAAAATAGCCTGCTAACCATTATCTTCCCGCTACCACCCTTTCATTATCATTCTAATGTCTCTTGGCAGTCTGTTTGTCCCAGTCGCTGGCGACTGACCTGAGTGGCGCATTGGTGGTTGTTGTCATTGATGTCACATTACATTGATGACAAAAGAAGATGTGAAGAGAATACATGCCAGGTGGTGTTCAATGGTGCTAAGTGGTTCAAGTTGGTTTCAGATAGCTTCAGGCATGATTTGTTACGAAAATATCATGTTAGTTCTTACATGTGTGAGAAAATAACTATTTGGGTTAGTAGTTATAATATTATATTTGTTAGATGTATTGTTGTAAGTTACGACAATAATCGAATATAGGGTTTTTGGGAGGTTGATATTGTTAGAGAGATTATTTGGGAGATATTATAGGTACCAGAATCTCCTAAAAATAGGAATAATGTATCCTATCTATTTCCATGATATTTACACTATGATATCAACGTGAGAAAAATATTACTATGTTATAAACTCTATACCAAATTTTTACAACACAATAATAATCTTCACACATTGGTATCATATTGTAAATATCATGTACACATATATGGGAGAGATTATTCCTATTTTCTAGGAGATTCTGGGTACCTATAATATGTAATATCCCCTTGTAGGATATTAACTGATTATTATTAAATACTTGCAAAAATAAACACTTAGAAGATAAACCCTCATAGGTTTACCTCAACGAACCCTAGTGTCAGCTTCAACACAAGCCAAATAGGGTTGGAGGTGAGCCAAGGTGAGGGTTTTATGGGCAATCCAGTTTGTATTTACACTCCTTTATCCAATACAATTTGCAGAAGTAAAAATAATAAATAATAACTGCTGAAAATTAGCTGAAACTTTGGAAATTAATAACTCCCAAAATACTAACTCTTTTAACTTGAAACCAAATACAGTAGAAAGGGAAAATTATGAGATTCTCATCAAAATAAATATCAAATCTTTACATGCACTAGAAACCACTCAAATCAACCCCCGAAATCCCAAACTCAATAGCTAGGGTTAGGGTAAATTGCATAATAATTTCTACCACTTAGAACCCTTCAAAATACTCAATAACATGCAGATTTTTGCCTCAATAAAATGCACAAATACCCTAGACAAGTCGCCAAAGCTAGAGAGAAAATATCACGCACAAACACCTTCAACACAAGAGAGCAAAATGGAAAGAACAATGGAGTCTTCAATAATCTTCAATAATGGATCCAAATAAAAGAGAGATCAATGCAAGAACTAGGGCATACATCCCATGGGCATACATCCCAATTCTCCAAGTATGGAGTGAAATCAATAATTCATCAACATGCCCTCTAAGGAAATGTGACCTCCCTTTTATAAAACTAAGGGGTGCAATATCCAATAAAGACCTACCTTTCCCTTTTGGAGGGAAAACATAAACTCTCATTAAAATATTTAATACTAAGACTATGTGCACTTTATTTATTTATTAAATAAATAAATAAAAGTAACTAACCTATGTGCACATTAAACTAACTAAAAAGACTCTCACTTGTAGTGCTAGGCATGCCAAGGGGTTACAATGCAAATGAAAAATAAATATTAATAATGTCTCAAAAAATGGGACATTACATAATATCTCCCGAGTAATCTCTCTAACAATATCAAACTCCCAAAAACCCTATATTCGAGTATTGTTGTAACTTACAACAATACAACTAATAAATATAATATTCTAACTACTAACCCAAATATATATTTTCTCACATATCTAAGAAATAACATGATATTTTCCTAACATTCCCCCCACCCCCCTAGTGCAAACATGGGGAAAAACACCATTTTAACCAAGCAACATGTCGCTCCATTGCCTGCACATGGATTTGATATGTGACTGAGGACAACTCCATTTAAAACTCATGGTTTCTTATTAATAAAATTTGAGATTACAAGTCTGTATAATGGTCTATCGTGATGCACCTATCAGCTACCTAGATTCCACGTTCTAATTGTGTGCGTCATACCCAGTTTGATCTTCCTACTCATGCATTGACGTTTTTTCTGCAATCTCGGGTTTGTTTCTTTGCATCTACGCATTATACGACATCAGAATTCGGAGTTCATTGCACTTGTTTTGCTTCGGCGTAGCTCATAGAATCATTGGCATCCAATCTCACCCTTGATATTTTTACCAAAAGCACACGATTTCCACTAAATAAGAGGCTTGTTTTATTTTCTAAAACTGAGCCATTTTTATTCCAATGTTGAATCCCGCACAACTTCTTGCATAGAACAATTGAAGATTCAAGTAATCCTGCAAGAAATGAGGAACATCAGATTTTTTATTTTTTGTGGAGCATTCAACGATTGTATTTGCATCACAAGTGGAAGTCAATCTAGCGTTACAAACTACAACCATTATTTCCCCAAAAAATAACATGCAACCGTCAACTGATAATGAAGTATGTTATCAATCTCTCCAAGTGGCCACATTTTCAAAACACTAGTGTGGTTTGTTTATATCTTAACATGAGTCTAATTTTTTTATTTTTTTTCAATATATAACAAAAAAAATTAGTCATTAATGATTATTATAAGTCAAGATTAGTATCATTAGTTTTTTTTAAGGTTCATCGTGTAGCGTTGTCTCATGTTAATGGGCCAGGGTTTGTGAATGAGCAAGTGTGGTATTTTACATTGGGGTAATTAGATAGTCAATTATTTTATTCTTTCTTGATATCGTTTTCTCATTAATAATGTCGTCGTGTTAATAGTATCATGAGTCTTGTTATAAGTTATTTTTTTCATTATTGTTATTTTGTATAGTTCATCATCATTGATTTTCAAGATTTAAACATTCATATAGGTGAATAATAGGTTATTGAGCATATTATCATCAAATTAAAAAGGCGTCATTGTACAAATTGAGTCATGTTAAAAGTATGAAAAATAAAATAAAAAATTTCCTTACGGACGCATTTTCGGTGTTACCCAATGTCTGTAAAATATATGATTTCACATTGTGGGGGGGATAGTAAACAATGTGGGAATCATTAAGCTTCGTATCCAAATACGGCTGAGATAGCAACAAACTAAAAGGAGGATGAGGGCAACGGAGGTAGGAGGATAATCAGTTTTCTCGAGTTTGTCACTACCTTAGAGGCCCCAAACTACTTCGGTGACACCTTTTGTTTTGTGTGATGAATAAGAATAGATGAGCATCCTTGTTCATGTGTGTAGTATAGTGTTTATGTTTCCCCTATGATATGATGATGATGATGTGGAGATTTATACCATTGATACTATAATAGGAAGTGTTATTGATCAGATTGACTTGATGGTTGATGTGAATTGGTTGATGGGTTCCAATTCATGTATTCACCTAGATAGGTTGACGGGTCCCTATTCATGGATGATGTAGTTCCCACAGACAATGTTGAGTATAGAGACCATGTGCAGGCTGCAGAGTAGTATGCTGCTTGGTTAAAATGGTGTTTCTCCCCATGTTCACACTAAGGGGGGGAATGTTATGAAAATATCATGTTAGTTCTTACATGTGTGAGCAAATATATATTTGGGTTAGTAGTTAGAATATTATATTTTTTAGATGTATTTTTGTAAGTTACAACAATACTCGAATATATGGTTGTTGGGAGGTTGATATTGTTAAAGAGTTTATTCAGGAGATATTATAGGTACCAGAATTTCCTAGAAAATAGGAATAATCTCTCCTATATATTTTTATGATATTTATACTATGATGATCAACATGAGAATATTATTACTATGTTGTAAACTCTGTACCAAATTTACATGATTCAGGTTGGTTTCAAGGTGCTACAAGTTTAAATTGACATGTGGTTGGTCTCTAAAGGTAGAGTACGAGTTGGATTTCTGGTTTCAGATGGTCTACAGGTCATAGATGATTTTTCTAGCATGAGTAAGAGGTCTCACAGGGTGTATCAGGTCATCTGGTGGAAGGTGCAGTTGAAACTAGCCCATTTATGCTCGTTTCTGGTGCCATGTCATGATGAGGTTTGATAAGTTGGTACATGTCATGTAATTGTCATGTGAGAATGGTATGGATCATGTAGAGGGGTGACAACCTATGAGTAGTGTCTACAACATTTGTGAGCAAAATCAAGGCTCAGTTTAGCTCCTGGAATAAAAATTCTAAAGTGCACAGAAAAATGCCTTTGAGAAACTAGCAATGAAGGTTGAGGCAAATGAGATGAGATAGTCAAGAAAGAGTAAACACATAATTACAGAAAATTGGATTATGGATCATGTAGAGGGGTGAGTTTTGGTTCTCTAGGAAAAATTTCATCAAGTTATGAGAAGGTGTGTGAAAGTTATGTTAGATTTTCTAAAACAGACTTTTTGGAAATTACATAATAAAAAGCGCCATTGAGGTGTCTGGATTATTAACACTCAAGAAAAAATGAGCTCCACTGAAAAGCGCCAAAGGACAACCCTATTGACCCTTGACCTTATTGGGCACTTTTCAATGGAGCTCATTCTTTGAGTTTTTGTGATTATTGATGTTTAGAATTGAAATTGAAGATCAATCTTGACCTTATTCCAACAATTCAAGAAGATCAACGAAGTGTATTAGCTGACAAGATAACAGGTGGATAGAGAAGTGAATGAAGTAATGAATGTTGAAAAAATATCAGGTTAATTGTGAAAGATAGGTTGCTAATATAGGATCACTATCAGGTGTTTTGACATCAGTGAAATCTTAATAATAGTTGCTAATATAGGATCACTATCAGGTGTTTTGACATCCAAATTTAAGTGTTGTCAGATTTATATGTTCTTACTGAGTTATAGCTCAGTCTAATCAGGAAGTGGTTTCTTTCTGGAAATTTTTGGCTTGCATATTATCAAGTTATTTCTTAACTTGAAGTTGTAGCTTCATTATTTTTGTTGTAGCTCAACTTTTTTGTAACCTCTTGGCCTATAGTGCTATGGTTTAGTGGGTTTTCTCCCAAATTGGGTTTCCTACTTAAAAATTCTTGTCTCCCGTGGGTGTGTAATTGTTATTTCTCTTTTGATGTGCATTATTGATTAAATGAACAATCTGATTGGTTTTAGTTTAAGGGTTGAATTAAACACTGATTCACTCCCCCTCTCAATGTTCCAATTTCTAACATCGTCATTGATCCTACCCTATCTTATTTAATCATCCTCACTCCTCCTTTCAAAGGGATGGAAAATTCAAATCTCTTATGAGCTCTATGAAATCTTCTTCCTGCATTGTCCTTGAGCTCTTGTTTTGAATTGGGTCACTCACTTATCCGTTTTCATGCACTTGAGAAAGCTTAGAATATAGTGGAGATTATTTGAGGATATCATTTGTGCATGCTCTTGTTTTATCTTTTAGGTCTACATGTCTTCGTGGAGCTCTGTGACATGTTTTAGCCATCTTCAGTCATCCGCAGATCCAATCATCCATCCTATCCTTTTGTCAAGACCAAACATTTTTTCCAATCGTCGTCAACTGGATCTAGTCACCATTAACCCATACCCTCCATCTGTTAAACCTACTTTACTCAAAATCCTTTTTACATCCCACCCATCCTTTTGCATTTTTGCCATCTTATTAAATGTCTCATTATCTATTTCAGCACCTTGAAACCAGTACTTACCCTTGTTTCTACATCCTTCTATCCTCTCTACACAGGTCGTCATCAGCCACGTCTGTTTGTTTTGGGTCACCACTAACCCACTCTTTATCCACTTCAGATATTTTACTCTCTACACCCATTTACTCATTCTGTAATATGGCATCAGTTTCAGTAGTCCTGCATCAACATCTCAATTATGTTTCTACATAGTTTCAGATCATCTCTACTTCGGTCTCCATCAACCATGTTATTTGCTCTCAGGGCACCATTGACCCCCTCTTTTTTCATATTTTTTGCATTTCTACTATCAATTATCATTTTGGTTTATCTCAGTTTATCATATCATCATTTCAGATTCTGTTATCAGTATATCCTTATCTATAATTGATTATCATTTTGTTTTTATCATGTGGGGTGACATCCTTTCTAGGAAGCTTTCACTTCTCGGAACATAATTCATTGGGAAGCACACCATATCCATCACTAATCCTTTTTCATGTTTATTCTTCATTGTTGTGTAGGTGGTCAAATTGAAAAAGGAGGATATACTTCTTGTGCACCCGTTCCATCTTCGTCATCATCCACACCAGGCGGTCCCTAAAACCCCCATACCTTGAGGTTTCTTGATTTCTCATTTATTTTCACTAATCTGAAATAATAAGCGTGAAATATTGTCAAACATTATCGCATGCTTGATGGGACCAACCCTTTTTTGGCAAGGTATTTTGCATTTTTATTTATTTCATTTCATATTTTCATCCATAGCTATTTTCTACTAACCTTGTAGGTAGGAGTTTGATTTTCTTGCTTGCATTGGAGAGTGGATTTCTTGGACTTGCTTTCACTCGTTTGCTTGCTTTGGAGATTAGATAAAAAGGAAAAGTGAATATAAGGTATTCCTTGTTTTTTTCTCCCCATCCTTTTCTTTTCCACATTGCATATCTTATTTGCTTGTCCTCATCAAATATTTGCACTTTGTTTTCGTATCTTAAAAAGAACACCCTCATTATTTTTTTGTTCACATAGTCTAACGAGGGGGTTAAACCTTTGCATCCACTATTTTCACACACGTCCAAACTCACACATTAATTCACACATCTAACCATTCCTCCGAGGTGGAACTATTGAGATTTCATCACCCAATAGGAAAGTCGTTGTGGTGTTTTGGTCGCGTTATAAAATTTATTATAGAATCAGGCCTCACGTACCTTTGGGTATATCAAGGAATCCATCAATAAAAATCCTAAATCAAAATTTAGACCAACCATTTCCTAGGTTCTCTTTGATCCTTTTTATTTTCTTTTCACACTTCTTCTAAATAATAAGGATAAATAATACTATGTTGTTTTATTTTCTTGTTGTAGTAATTATCAACATAGTCTTTTTAGGTTTCTTATTTCATGCATGATCTTACCCGGTCACAGGCTAGAAAAATGGAACAAGCCTCTCCATCCAACATTCCCATTTCTACCACTCTTCCTATACATACATCAGCCATGTCTATCGCCTCTTCCTCTATGGTTACCCATCCCATAAATTATACCATCCCTTCTAGTGAGCCACTCATGGTTCATGCCCATTCTCACGTTGGGACCAATCCCTTCCTCTATCACTATTTGATCCCTTCTAGACTAGCTACTCCCCCATCAGCTACTTCCGTTGAAGCTTTCGGGCCCTATGTTATCTCCCGCGGATGAGTGGATTTCCAAGAACTCCTAGATGCTAACCCTGTCACACTCCATGATTCCCTCATCTGTAAATATACTTACCTTCCCATTGACGGGCCTCTTCTTATCAACTCTATGCCTACCATTCCTAGCCTGAGTCCACTCAAGTTCTCACTTCCCAACTTGCCATCTTTTTCCCTTGAGAAATGAATGAGTTATCCATGACCCAGCGTGAGCATGTCCCCTTTGACTCTTCCTCTCATCAATTTACTCAATTGGTGGTTCCCATCCCTCCTAGTTTACCTCATATCAATATAATAACTTCATCCTCTATATCCATCACATCCTCATCCATTGTGGTCATTGATTTCCTTACTCAACACCTTCCAGAATCCACCTTTCTTCCTCCTGTAGCTGAGCACCCTCTTCAAAACTCGGTCCCCATTCCTACGTCCCAAATTCATGCTAATGTCATCTCTTCACAACCACTCCCTTAAAAATCTACTTAGACACATTATACCCCTCCTCATACTACTTTTCAACATATGTCTCCTCATCAACCTATCCGCAAATCCCAACCTCCTTATCATACCTATCCTCAATCCAACTCTCTTGTCATACATCAAATCCATGAATCTTGTCCCCTACTTGCATTCATTTCCAGAAACCCATCTAATCCCAACCTTTCACTTACCCTCCTCCTTATTAACCACCTCCTCAAACCCCCACCCATCCTTGGCAATATCAGCCTCATCCTCGATCTAACCCATTCACTTATTGCCTCTAACAACCTCATCCTTCAACCTCTCTTCCACTAACTTCTAAGGACCCCATGTAAGAATTGTTGAGTAGACTGGCTAACCTAGAAGCCACCACTTTGGGTTCCAAAATCTCATTCACATATGAACAAATTTGTAATGATCCCATCCATCCTTTTTTCCCCATCAAACCTCATCCTCCCCATTGGGAACTTCCTAAGTTCTCTAAATGCAATAGTAAAGAGAATCACCAACAACACCTCTGAGCTTTCAGACATGCATGCTATTTGATAACCCACGATCAATACCTGATGCTTAGGACCCTCCCCATGGCATTGTCCAGCCCCTCATTAGACTGGGATAATGACATCCCAAAACACTCCCTCTTCTCCTTCACACAACTTTCCCAACTCTTTCTAGAGAATTTCTCCATCAACATTTCTTGCAAAATAACCTTCACTGATCTATACACCATTAAAATTTTTGAAGATGAATCCATCTCATTTTTTTTCTCAAGATTCCATGATGTCATCAACCAACTATCCTTTTCCCTTCCTCATACTGAGCTCATCAAGCTCTTTTCTCAGTCTTGTGCTAAACACATTTCTTCCACCCTTTAAATTCAATCTTTTCAAATCTTCTAAGAATATTTTACCATGGCTCGTAAATTAGAACTCTTTGCCCTTAAGAAAGGCCGGATTAAATTTAGATCTAACAAGACCAAGATGGAGTTCAAAAAATCCTCCTCCTCTCATCAAGCTAAATCCAAGAGTACGACAAGTGCTATTTTCATCAATACTTATTCTACTTTTACCTCCCATACCAAACCTTCACATCAAGCTCCTCACCCTACCCAAAAATATACTCTCCTCAGGGATTCTTATAGTTCCATCCTTGATAAGCTTATGGCTGCCAATATCATCCAACTACCTTCAATTCAACCCTTAGATGAATCACAACCTAAGCTTGCTTGGTATTGAGAGGACTCCTATTGTAAACAACATTGAGTCAATGGGAATTCCATTGAAATTTTTGTACATTTAAGGACCTTTTTCAATGACTCATCAACCAAGGAAACCCTCAAGTGAGTAATCCAAATGCCCCTACCAACCAACCACTAGGCATCTTAAAAAAACCTTTTCCCAACAATCCAGCTACTAGCCAAGCGGCCCCTTCTACATCTCAGACACATGATGCTCATACAATTAGTACCATAGGTTAGGTCCCAACATCATCATACCTACCCACCTTATCTGTCACATCCTCACATACCCCCAAGCTCATTATATCTACATCTATCATCCCTACATCTACTGCACTTGAGCCTACTTCTCTCACATCCATCATACCTCCTTCTCTTTTACCTATGCCTACTTCCACATCAGAATCCTTATCCACCTATTCCTCTACACTACCTATCACGCCTACTACATCTACCCCTATCTCAACTACTCCATAAACATCCACCCCTATACCTACATTCCTATGCCATCTTATATCTCCAAACATTCCTTAAACCTTCATCCAAATAGTGTCTCTATTTCATCCCCCTCCTCCACATCTACATCATCTCCTATCATATCAACACCCCCATCATCTTATTGTGATCCCACTTTACTTATAATATTAAATACTGCATCATCCACCTCTCAAAACACTCTATCTATCGAGATTATTGCCATCTCAGCCAAGAGTAAACCTCCACAATGAAAATGTAGAAACCTTCACACACCTATCTAGAAATCAGTTACCCATCCACATAAGAAACTGGAGATACCACTTCCTAAGCCTCCTCAATCTCAAGTACCTAACACCCAAACATCCATATGAGGGCTCCCTCTTTCACTTTTGGGGTCATGACCTTCATCTAAAACACCCATCATTACCCAATCGAAATCCAAATCCACCACTAATCCTTATTAAACTACATCTAAATCATCTACCCCTCCTTCATCTAAACATTCTTCTAAGTCACATTCAAATCATCATCAAAATCACCTTCATCCTAAAACAATTGACATCCACCCTTCCTTCCACATCAAAATATGAATCCAAGGCTCCTATATAGTTTCATAAGCATAAGACCTCTCTTTTAACTCCATACACTTCTTCTAAATCAAATCCATCCAAAATCCCCAAGAATTCATCTTGAAATATGCCCATTGAATCTTATATCGAGGTCTTTGAACATCTTCTCCATGCATCCGTGGTCACCCTTTCACCTATCCAACCCTTTAAAGCACATGGGCCAAAACCCACATGGTTTGATCCTAACGTTATTTGTGCCTTCCATCATGTTCCTGACCATACTGTCGAACATTATAAATCCCTCTATGCCCTTGTCAACAAACTTATGGAAGAGGATGATCTTATCTAAGAAGACACCCTTCCATCCCATAGCCCTTCTTCATCCAAAACCAATCCTCCAACCAAGTCTAATATTTCTAAACCCGCCTTTGTCATTATCACACCTTTGGCTTCTCTTTCTCCCAAAGATAACCCACCTCTTTACATAGATTCCATCTGTATTACCACCTAGTCTTTCCCTTACGAGGTCCAACCATCTACCTCATCTAAATCTAAAGTCGTCATCACCACTCCTCCTAGTGAGCCTTCCCCACATTCACTACCTCTGCCCCTTTCTTCCTCTAAGGCTATGATGTTTATCCTAGCCAATCCCAACCCTACCTTCATCACGTAATCCTCATAAAATAGTTGCATCAAGATATTGCTAATATGTCCCTTTATGATCTCATCCAAATATCTCCTAACCACAAACATGCTCTTATTGAAGCTTTACAACAAATTCCAGTATAATTTGATGAGCCTCAGCCCCTTGCGTCCCTTGTTGGAGATCTCACAAATTCCACCACCATATCTTTCAAGGATTTTAAAATCCTTGAAATTCTTCCTAAAGACCACGATCTTCCTCTTTTCATCACGGTTCTTATTAATGACACCTTCATCCACCAATCCATGATTTACAATAGTGCTAGTATTAACATCATTTCTTCCCATACCTTTGATTAAATTAAATTCCCTAACACCATTGTTTCACAATCACCTTTCTTCCTTCGTTATTTTAATGATGTTGTTTCCCCCGCTTTGGGAACAATCATCCTTCCCATGTGCATTGTCCATAAAATTCTTCATGAGATATTCTACATTGTAGAAGGGGAGTTTTAATATAATGTATTTCTTGGAAGTCCTTGGATTTGTGCCATGCGATACATCCCATCTACCCTCCACCATTGTATCAAATATAAACATAAGGGGAAGATCCATACTCTTGTCGTTGACCATCCTCCCTGTAAAGCATGTCATATGACTTATCGACCAAATGATGTGTTTTTCCCAAAGAAAGACTCTACTTCTAAAGCATCCACCATCTCTTCCATGCCTGCATCTAAGTTACCCCATGATGGATATTTCAATGATGTGATGCAGTGAATTTATTTGGGGGAGTATCAAATCCTCACTCTTAATTCGCTTCGTTATCTTAACCACATTTTTCATCTTGACAAGGGCCCCACGTATCAAGCCAATGTCTGGGATATCGTATCTTTTGGTCCCCCCCTCCTCAAAACCAATCTTATCTATGGTGACTTTGATCTCCCTTCTTCTCATACTAATGACTGCCCTCACATAAAGCCACATGCCAATGATTTAGGTTTCCTCTTTAATAAATATTTTTCCTATACTCACCTTTATCATTCTGTGTGGAAGGGATATCATCTAGGATGTTATGAACAAGGTATCCATGGTATTGTGTTTAACCAATCCCGTGAACCTTATGAAAAGTTTGGCTTGGGATACAAAGATCCCTCCACTCCTAGTCCATGCACTTATTCTTCCTCTCACATTGACATCAAGCCACCATCTTCCTCTTCTTCATCACACTATCCCATGGATGCAATTGACACTGTGTCTATCCCTCCTAAAAAATTTTTGTTTCCACAATTTCCCTTAGACTGATCACCTATCAAGTTGAAAATGAGACCATATCATTTTCTCTTAAGTACCCTGAGATGATAAGGGAGGACTCCCCTACCATTTATATCCTCCAATGCAGCGATGAATATTTCATTCTTTCTTACATGGGGGCCAAGGATTCTCATATCCAAAAGTCCCTTCCTTATGATACTTCCACCCTCCTTAATGAATCCACCATCAACATCCACATAAGGACTCCCCAAGAGCCCCACATCCTCATGGTTGGCCAGTATTTTGATCCTTAAGAGCTCAAAGCCTTCACCTCCTTCTTATCCAAGCATAAACAAGCCTTCAAATGTTCATACTCCGACATGCCGTGTCTCGATCCTTCCATCATCTTCCACAACATCGTCACCATCCCTAGCTCCAACATTGTTAAAAATAATTACATTCGCATGCATCCTCGTGTTTCCCTTCTTATCAAAGAAGAGATACAACATCTTCTTTCTACTAAATTCATCCAACCGAATGATTATCCGCAATGGGTTTCAAATATCATGCCCATTTCCAAGTCTTCTAGAAAGATCCACATTTACACCGCTTTATGTGATTTAAATCTCACTTGTCCTAAGGATGAATTTACTCTTCCCAACATCGACTAGGTTAATGACCTAATAACTGACCATGAGATGCTCTCTCTTTTAGATGGGTTTTCTAGTTACAATCATATCCTTATTGACCAAGAAGACCAACATAATATTTCCTTCTTCACCCCTTAGGGGACCTTCTATTATCATGTCATGCCTTTCAGTTTGAAAAATGCTAGGGACACTTACCAGCACACTATAACCTATAACTTCAATGACCTTATCCATAAACTTATAGAAGATTATGTTGATGACCTCTTAGGTAAATCCAAACATTGACACAACCATATTTTTTTCCTTGAAATCCTTTTCAAGCACCTCATCTCTTTCCTTCTTTGTCTTAATCCAACCAAGTGTGTTTTTGGAGTTCTAACTGGTAAACTCGTTGGCTTCATCATCTCTATCAGGGGTATTGAATTTGACCTCACCAAAATCAAGGCAATCCTAGAGATGCCTCCCCCTTCTAAATTAAAGTATCTTTGTAGTCTTCAAGGCTGAATTCAATTATTTTGTTGCTCCATCTCGAAACTCTCATATTGTTTCCAACCATTTCATCACCTTCTTCGCAAAGACACCCAATTCAACTAGGATACTAACTGCCAAAAATCCTTCGACGACCTTAAGAAATATATTCTCTCTTCACTCATGCTCACACCTTCATGCAAGGGGGAGCCTTTATATCTCTATATGTCTACCTTCAATCATGCTCTAGGTGTCATGTTGGCACACTGCGATGAGAAAGGTAGGGAACATGTTGTCTATTATATCAGTTGTACCCTTTATGACTATGAGATCCACTACAATGAAGCTGAAAATATGTGTTGCACCATATTCTTTTCCACTTCTAAGATTCATCATTACCTTCTTAATCATAAAACCTTCTTCGTTACCAACTTCCATGTTCTTAAAATCATGCACTCCAAGCCTTATCATTTTGATCCTATCACTCGATGGCTCATGCTTATGACATATTTTGACCTAGAGTTCATCTCCCATAAATTCATTAAATTTCAAGCTATTTCCAATCAAATTGTTGAGGCCCCTCTTCCCGATAAAAAAATCCCTCATGAATAATTTCTCGATGAATCTATCTTCACTCTTGATCATGAGCTCTCTCCTCTTAAAATAACCCTTTTCTTTGATGGATATAATTTTCAAAAAGGGGGAGGCATTGGCATCATTATCATTCCTCCTTGGGATACTCCCATCCCCATTTCTAAAAATCTTAACTTTAAATGCACCAACAATATGGCTAAGTATGAAGACCTCATCTTGGGCATTGAAATTATTGTCATACTCAGAATCCAAATTCTTGATATCTATGGTGATTCCCAACTCATCGTTAATCAATTCATAGGCACCTATCAATGTAAAATGAAATCCTTAAAAAATATAGGGATATCATCATCTTGCTCCTTAAAGTATTTGAATCTTATACGATCCAAGCTATCCCACATTCGTCCAATCATTTATCTAACACTATGGCTTCCATCGCATCCCTTATCCCATAGAAAATGGAAGAATCTAAGCTCTACATTGTTGTTCAATGTCTCAATAAACCATCTTATGTCCATGAGATTCCCCACGTCAATCATGTCAACACCAATCCATCGGCTGTTTAGTATTCTCAGATCTTTAACTACCTATCCCAATCTAAAGTCCCCTCCGAACTATCCAAGAATAATAAGAGGTCCTTTCTTGAAAATGCAACCTGCTATGTTATCCTTGGTGGCATCCTTTACAAACATGGGTATGCGGAAATTCTCCTACATTTCCTTAAATATTTTGGATCTATCTGCACCATTCGAGAAGTCCACAATGATATCTGTGGTGGACACTTTAGTGGCTTGGATGTTGCTAAATACGTCCTTCATCTTAGATATTACTGGCCTACCCTTAACCAATACCGAAGTGAGTATGTTAAAAAGTGTGTTAAGTTTCAACAACATTCCAATCTTATCTCCATTCCTAACCAGGCTCTACAGCCGGCCTAGGACCTTTGGCCTATCTCACAATGGGGGCTCAACCTCATTGGCCTCATCAACCTGCACTCTTCTCAGCTTCATCATTCTATCATCACTACTATTGGGTACTTCACCAAATGTGTGAAATAAATTCCCCTCACATAATACCAAAGCTAACCAGATCATTAATTTCATCGATCAATATATCATCTACCATTTTTATATTCGTAACAAGCTCATCATGGACAACTTAAAGTACTTCAAAAACAAACACCTTCATAATCTTTGCGACTCCTTTAGCATCAAGCTCAGATTCTCTTCTCCTTATTATCCCTAGGCTAATGGTCAGGACGAAGTCTCCAACAAGACACTTTGTAAAGTTATTACTAATACTATTGATAAGTCAGGTCATAATTAGCATCTTCATATTCCTCTCCCTCTTTGTGCCTACTGGAACAACATCCGCACCACCACGGATGCTACTCTTTTCCCTCCCATCTATAGCTCTGGGGCCGTCCTTCCTCTTGAAGTTCAAATCCCTTCCTTATGTGTTTCCCTTCGTGACTTTATCTCTGATGAGGATTATCATTAGGAGCATCTAACACAACTTGAGTTGTTATATAAACGTCACTTGCTCTAACATCATCAAGTCTATCAAGATCGAATCAAACACGCTAATAAAAAATATCTTAAGCCACACGACTTTAAGATCGGTGACTTTGTCCTTAAAGAAAATCATAATGTCACTACTCTAGAAAGGAACCAACATGGAAAGTTTTCTCCTAATTGGATTAGACCATACATCATCATACATAAGTATGGGTTTATTGCTTATCATTTGGCCTCTCTTAATGGAGAACCTAAACCAGAACCTCTCAATGCCTTGCACTTGTGACCTTTCTATTGTTAACATATCTACCAATGTGACCTTAGTCACCTTAGCGATCCCCTCATTAGTTTCCACTTTCACCTATTAATGCAATGATATGGAATTATGTGTTCTACCGTCATTATCATGTCTATGAAATTAAATATAGGCACCATAGATTTTCTCATAGCATATTCCTTATTGTTAGGTTCTTCCTTCTTGGTGAGAAATCCATAATCATTAGTTCCATTTCCCTCTTATCTACCTTTTGGACTCATGATAATGGTCCTCAGGTACAACTTTCACATATTTATTATCCCCTCCCCAAGTGGTCTACTTGGTTATCCTCAACTCTTGTGTAAAATTCAATATTCAAAACTAAGGGTTCTCTTGGTAAAATAGACTACTCCCTCGAAGGAAATTTGTTCATGCAAATAAAATCATGTAAAAATATAGACTTCTCCCTCGAAGGAAAACTATCATGTATCCTGTCATAAAACAATTCAAAATATAAACCACACCCTTGAAGGATGGCTACCTTGTTATATAATGGCAGTAAAAGGCTTCCCACATTGATCAACCTTTCATATGTAAAAAATCCTAGGAAATATTCCCACAATGATCAAATTTCCCATCAAAAGTAAACTTCCCGCATCGATCAGTTTGCATTATCACATATAAATCTAAGGCATAGTCCTAAGAACACCACCTAAGGAGATCTTGTTTCCCACATGCATGTTATATCTTGACCCTTTGTCATGTTAATGGTAGATCTATAATATTCCCCTTTCCATCTTCTCTTTTTGATCATGAGTGTGACTAACTATCATTGGTCCTGTTCTAACACCTGCTTTGGTTGCAAGTGTATTGCTTTGATTGATTCCCATTCTAACTTTACCTCTAGTCTAGTGTGGATAACTCCTTAAACCTACACTCTTCTCTATGGTGTAGTGTCCTTCGTATGTTTGTGGGTCGCCACCTATCAAGTCATGTATCTTTCTAAGCCCCTATCTTTCATTCCCTCTAATTTCCTAACATCATCCCCACATCATCTCATCTATATCTAACTATCTATCCATGACAAAATCACATTATATACATCATAACATGTTTCATCACATCATCTACATTCTATATCCTACCTCAACACCTCCCATATCATTTATAACACCCATATTTCTAAATCCATCACATCTAAGATACATATCACATTTTATCACATCCATATCCTATTCTAAATTTTCCAAAACATAATCAAATCCATAATTTTAACATCACCATAATCCATCATCATAATCATAATCATCCACATCTAATATAACATAACTCATCAAAAACCATTTAATCACCTTTTCTTCCACTTATTTCTGGTGTGTCACTCATAACATATTATTCCTTGTCATATCCGAATCTTATTATCATCCCACCTTTCTATCCATCATTGTTTCCTTTACTAGGGAACCTTTTATTTTCTCCATTCTTGTCTTCCCCAAATGCATTTTCCACTTGCCTCCTCATATATGAAGGATTTCAGATTTTTATCCTCACATTTTTTTGCACATGATGTTTTCCTTTGACCCATTGGTCCCACGGATTGCAAATCTATTTTGAGTGGATTCCCATTGGTTCCCTCCATCTCATAGTGATTTTCACCAACTCACGAGTCCATAGGAAATTTCCGTCTTCTCCATTGAGGTCGTAATTTGTTCACTACCGAAGTGAATCCTAAAATCACCTCCACATTTTAATCCTTATTTTTTCTTGAATCCTTCTTGCCTGGGGCATCATGCCTCATCCTCTCTTTTACCCATCCTTGCCTACCCTCCATTCTCATCCATATCTTTCAAACTAGTAATCAATTCCACTTCGTGTCACCAATCCCTAGTTTGATGGGGAACACCTTATCAATTATCTGTTCCTCATTAATTATCTTTCCCATATCTTCTCATTTTTGTATCGCAATTTTCATTACAAACCCCTCAACAAAAAGGGGAAAAATGTAGACTCTTGTTTTTGGCACCCCCATGCCTTCACATCACGTTCTCCCCTCACCCTTGCGTAGCACGTTCATTTTCCCTCCTATTTTCTAGTTGTCCACTTTCCTTCCTAAAATCTTGTTTCCCCCCATATCAGATCTATCCTCCATAATTCCCAGTATTCCCAATTTTAAATCCCCATTAATCCCTATTATACCTAATCTATCCTAAACCCCATCCTAATACCCCCATTTCATACCAACATGGGATTCCCATGCCCCCTAATTATTATCCATTCATTAAATATATACATAGTATTCCCTCCACACATTCACCCTTCCTAATATTCCTTATACCTCTCATAACCCATTAAACACCCCTTTCATGCATGTAGGTATAAAAATAGCCAGCTAACTATTATATTTCCGTTACCACCCTTTCATTATCATTCCAACATCTCTTGGCAGACTGTCCATCCCATTTGGTGATGACTGACCTAGGTCGTCATCAACCCTACCTTGTCTTATTTAATCACACTCACTCCTCTCAAAGGGTTGGTAAATTTGAATCTCTTATGAACTCTATAATTTCTTCTTCCTACATTGTCCTTGATCTCTTATTTTTAGTTGGATCACTTCATTATCCATTTGCACGCACTTGAGAAAGCTTGGAATATAGTGGAGATTATTTGAGGATATCATTCATGTATGATTTTTTTTGTCTTGCAGGTCTACAGGTCTTCGTGGAGCTCTGTGACACCTTTTAGCCATCTTCAATCATCCTCAGATCCAATCATCCATCTTATCCTTTTGTAAAGACCAAACATTTGTTCCATTCATTGTCAACTGGATCTTGTTGCCATCAACCCATACCCTCCATTTGTTAAACCGACTTTACTCAACATCCTTTTTACATCCCATCCACCCTATTTTACATCTCACCCATCCTTTTGCATCTTATCCATCTTGTCAAGTGTCTCATTATCTATTTCAGCGCCTCAAAACTAGTACTTACCCTTATTTTTGCATCCTTCTATCCACTCTGCACATGTCATCGTTGACCGCATTTATTTCCTTCAGGTTACCATCGACCCACTCTTTATCCACTTCAGATATGATGTTCTCTACACCCATTTACTCATTCTGTGTTCAGACATTAGTTTTAGTTGTCTTGCATCAACATCTTAGTTCTATTTCTACACAGTTTCAGATTATCTTTTCTTTGGTCATCATTAACCATGTTATTTTCTCTCAAGTCCCTGTCGAACCCTTCTGGTTTATTCATATTTTTTTAGCATTTATACTATCAGTTATCATTTCATTTTATTTTAGTTTATCAGATCACCATTTCATATTATGTTATCAGTGTATCCTTATCTATCATAGATGATCATTCTGTTATTATCACGTGGGATAACATCCTTTCTAGGAAGCTTTTTCTTCTCATAACTGACTTCATTAGGCAACCCACCATATCCATCACTAATCCTTTTTCGTGTTTAGTCTTCATTGTTATGTAGGTGGTCGACTCGCAGTAAGGAGGATCTACTTCTTGTGCGCCCGTACCATCTTCATCATCATCCACACCATGAGGTCCCTAAACCCCTCCCATATCTTGAGGTTTCTTGATTTATTTTTTATTTCACTAATATGACACAGGAAGTGTGAAATCTTGTCAAACATATATTTTTATGAGTTATTTAGCAATAAAAATGAGATACAAACAAATCTAACTAGTTAAAAACATAAGTTTTAGATGTTAAATATTCAATTGCATGTAATGATAATAAGATATTATTACCTCTCTCACTAATCTAGTTGATAAGAATGCAACTATGTTTTTATTATTATGTTAGGTTTACCTGGTAGTAAGATCTACAAGATAAAATGATTTCATGGCAATAAGGTAGAATATTTTATAATGAGTCATAGAAGCACGATAAAATGGGAAATGGAAATGAAAAACTATTCCTATGCAACTATTGTTTTTAGATCTGAATTTTGTGAGTTCTTTGGATGTATTTTCTATAAACTAGGTTATGATTTTATGAGTGAAATATTTAAAAATCAAATAGTTGTAATCTATAATAATATTGACATATTCTAAGGTGGAAGTTCTAATGAGAATCTAATAAAAACTAAATTTGATTGTAAATGATCCACCCCATGCAAAATTTCAAAGAAAATCTACTCATTAAGCCCCACTTTATTTGTGGTTTGGTGTTTTTGTATATGCAATCTCCTCCCCCCCACACACATATAAGCTAATACAATTAAATCTCTAACTAAATCTAGGGTCTAATCCTAAAGATGGGAGAAGCATAAAGCATAAATATTTCAAACCATTAAACTATAAAAACATGAATTAAATTAAACAAATCTAATCTAATACAATTATTCACTTCATCTTTTTGAATTTAATAATTAATTCTAAGAAAATATAATGAAATCTAAGACAAGTACGTAAATAAAAAAACATTTCCAACCTCTTTTTGCAAAAAGAATGGAGCTGACCTTATATTCTATTTGCTTATAACCTCAACGAAATACTCTAATTAATGATCATGAAGATTGGTGTGGTGGTGGTTTATACAATAGGGAGAATATGGAATCTTGGTGCACTTTGGAAGATGAAGAATAAATAGATCTATGGCCGGTTTAAGTGGGCAGAAGGCTAGTCTGGAAACTCTTGTGTTCTCTTTGAGTGGCAACAACAATAAAAGGTTATCAAGGTGCTTAGTACTAGAAGCAATCTTCTTGGGATTATTTTCTCTCTATATAGAAAAAATGATAACAAAAGTGTTTTCTACAAAAAAGATTCAAAATATGAGGGAAGGCAACAAATGAGCGTTCATTTTTCCTTAATAGGAGGCCTCTAAGTGATCTCAATCTCAACTCTAGATAAAAAAAATTAAATATATGGCTTAGATTGATACTTATATGGTGAAATCAAGTGCTAGAGGGTGGCAGTAGTGAATTGGGCGTAAAAAATGAGGTGAAATGCATCAAAAAGAGGATAAAAAATCATGAATGAAAAAATTGAGTTCAACTGAAGATGAAATGAACACAAAACTCATGGTTCATGTAGGAGACAATTATGCAACCCGTTGTGGTAAGAGATGGAACCACTAGTCCCTAAGACATGACCACCATGAGTGAATATATAATCACCATGGTAGGGAGAAGAACCATTTCGGTTGTGAACACAACCGCCATGGCAACACAATGCCATGAAGTGAGAAGGGGCCAGAAAGAGGGGAAAAGAGGAGAAAAAGGATTCTAGGAGAGTTTGAAAGGGATAGAGAAAGATGTGGAGGAGTCTAAAGGGTCTAGAAGAGGCCAGGAGATGGTCTTGATCACTTCATAATATCTTGTATATTATTAGATATCCTCGTCATTGTCATTGGGGTTTTTAATTTATAAAAATAAAAAATGGACTAATTATAGGTATTCCTTACTCTCCTAATAATGATATATTTCCTCTTAGTAATGATTGCATTAGTGATGATGATTTTTTTGATACCTCAATTGCTGCGAATGATGAACATTGTGTTTCTCCTATCCTCTTGAATGTAAAAATAAATCTATTACACATATTATGAATAATACAACTTGTGATCCTACTCTTCCTCTTGAATGCAAAAGTAATGATGTAACTAGTGACTCTCTTGTGCATACTATGAACGATGTTTCTTGTGTCTATAATCCTACCCATGAATATTAAAACAATGATACTATTACTATTCCCTCTTTACCACTTGTACATGATAATGTCAATGTTGATATGAAAAGTACACATGTAGATTTTTCATCTTATTACTTGTAATACAAATAGTTAGGTTTCTTCTGCTAATACGGATGGTTTGGATAAAAATAATAGTGATTTTCCTTTAACACCCCCATGTGAGCCTAAACCTATAGAGCCTCATGATATACCCAAATGAATTCCATAGGATACCACATCCCATATCATTTTTAAACAAAATAGTGTTCACATGGCTATAATTAATGGTAAAAATCCAACCCTTGAATGAGCATTTAGATGTTTATGCCATACCTCGTCAAGATGTTCTCTCCCTTGTGCACGCGATAGGTGGTTTATAATGTAAAGTACATACCTTAACTTTAGAAATTAAGGCCTACTATACTAGTATTGATTCAAATACTATTTATGGAAACCTATTCAACATAAGATATTTCAATATCCCTTCCCTAGGGATTTTATTATTCTCTCATTTTAATTATTTGATGGTACTTCAAATCCTTATGTGCATCTTAGGCATTATCATGTAGACACAGAAATATGCACTTATTTACATTAGATCACACCTCTATTATGTTGCTATATACTTTATTTCCAAGTACTAAGACTAGACACTAGTGACACATTTTCCTAGTCCTCTCTATTGATTTTGATTGACTTTGAGTTGTGAAAATTATCCTCTATACTTCTTGGATTTACATCTTTTTGTCGATGTCACAGGGATCCCTGTCCCCTATTCTTGGTCATGGTTTATGTCTTTTTGGATTTGGGAAAGTACCTCCCAATCAAGGAAAATACCACGCTTAGGTGATAGTGTCCCTTTTGGGTGTGTTTTATCCATTCTAAATTTGGTTTTCTAGCTTATCACTTGTCTTACTTAACTTTCGGTCTTTTCTGATCTTTATTTCATGACCTGGGTCATACCTTTGGTGTTACTAAGTGTCAAGATTTCAAACAAATGAAGTCATATATATATGCGGCTTACTTACTATTATCAGGGGAAAGACAACTTAGGCTATTATTCTACTATCTACTACTATGGGCAAAAGCATACACAATAAATGATTGCATTTTGGGTTGCATTATTCACTGCATAGAAGTGGCTTATTCTGAATTCCATCTCACACATTCATCTTGGGGGAAAAGTACTTGTATCCTGGTATCTTGGTGTGACTACCACAAGGGAAACCTAGCTTCAAGGGACACATTCATCACACACACACTAGAACTATATAGATTATGAAATGTAGTGCAACTGTTTGGTGATAATCACATTGGGGTGACCATTGAGGTCAGTATGACTCAAGCATATGCATTATTTATTCCATCTAATGTTTACTTAAGATTTATGTAGGTAGCTAGGGTTTTTTTTTCCAGTACATGTGTGATACAGGAACCCTACAATGAAGTGGATGTGATAAACAGTGAAAGGAAGAATCTATGTTCAGACCCTGAAAAGGTCAGAAGCAGAGTTGTTGCCAGGGATACTAGTGCCCAGATTCAGACACTAGCGCAATGGGGAAATCTTGTCCTAAGTGGGCGCTCCTATCTAAAGAAGTTACAGGTCCCAACTTTTTCTCAGACAAAGCTCACACAATCTAGATCTAGCCTGTTCTCAGCATGTTTCAAAAAATCAGCCCATATCTCCATATACAAGCTAAGTCACTCTTAACTCCTATCTTACATACTTGTTTGTTTTTGCATGTTAGATCTTGTTTATTATTATTATATTCATTTGATCTCAGTCCTCTGATAAATATTTAAATTTCTTTGAATCATTTGGTGAACCCATTTGTTGATTGAACCCTAGCTTACCCTAGGATCTTTTCATTTAGTGTAGTACCTCATGGTTTACCAAAAGGTGTTAATGACCTAAACCTATCATCCTAAACCTCCTTCACCCAAGTATGAATATATTCCTATCACTGGAATTCAACGTTACTTTTGGATGAAATGCCAAAAAAGACACAAGCATTAGTTGTAGGAGTTATATAGTATTGCCACATTTCATCCCTAGATCCCTCGTGTCTTCAAAAATATTTACAACCTAATTATTTCCTAATGTTGTAAACTTACCCCTTCCATTGAGGCCACTATTTCTTGTGAATGTTGATAATGATGTTTCTTCCATTGCTATAAATGATACATGTGTTGAAGATTTGGTCAATTTTTCAGATGAGGAAGAAACTTAGCTTAATGATGAGAGTGATACCCTAGGGACATATTTTCTATATTGTAGATGCTATCATCAATGGTCCTGACGCTTACTTCTTCTTAAGATCATCCACTTACATATGAGGACAAGCCATTAGAGATGATCTTGTTGTTGTTCCTAATGATATTCAAGTCACTCCCTCTTATTCCCCTCCAAGTGTATCTTCATTTAACATTGTGCCTAAAATTTCATATATATCTTCCTCCACCCCTTGTGTGTCTTCTAATGATGTTAGTACTCATTTATCTTCTCATAATGGATTAAAATCTTTCAAAAGTTCACAATGTATATGTTTCTACATTTGATGTCTCTAAATATAGTATACATAATAATGATCATCAGAGGATAGTGTGCATGTTGTTTGTATTCCTTATTCTACTAAATTTGTTGGTAAAAGTGTGCAAAATTATTTTCCTATTGAATCTTCTTCTTACATTTATATTGACTAGTTTTCCACTTGCTATATCCCCAAAGTTGAAATTCAACCCAATAGTGTTCATATTGTTACCCATAATGGAAAGATTCACTTGACCCTTAATGTTTATACATTCCTCCCCAAGAAGTTATCTATTTTATGTTTTTTAGGTGATTTGTTAAATAAAATCCACACCCTTAACCTTGATATTAGATCTTATTATGCTAGCAATAATAATAATTAACTTCTTGTCAATCATATCCTAAGAAGATTTACACTTTGAGCTTTTCCTAACAGTTTTAATTTTCCTACCTTTACAATTTTGATGGTATAGAAGTAATCATTATATGCATCTCAAGGGTTTTGCCAGTAGCCATGTCTTCACTTTCTAATGAAATGCCTACTTCTCAAAAGCATTTGGCCTACTAGTCTTACAATATTGTTAGTTCATTGGTTTCATCATTTTCCTAGTGGATCTATTAGTACTTACCTTGATATGGAGGAATCATTTCTTAGAAGTTTACTGAATTTCTAATTTGATGGTCCACTAAATGTTACATTTGAGAATTTTCCTTGTTTGCACTTGGAAAAAATGAGCTTGTTAATCAACTATATCTTAGATTTCAAATCATGCATGCATCATTTAATTTATCATCTTATTCATCTAGAAATGCAATATATCTTTTGTTGTGGCTTGATTCTTCCTTTGAAACTAAAAAATATTGTATGATATATGTGAATCTTGGAGTCATACCCTTATTTTATTTAAGGTTATAGATTTAGAACATAAGTATGCTTAATGATCCATAAATCCTATACACTCATGCTCTTAAGTTCTTATACGACTTCTCAACTTACTACATCTTCTTTTCCTCCTATTGCACCCCCCTTCACATTCTCCATCTCCTATTAGACACACTCATGATCATTTAGATCTCATATTCATAAGCCTTCCACCATGTTCCAATCCCCCTCCTAAGTGAAGCCATTATAATTCTCACATTCTGCTAGGCCTCATGACATTTTACACACTTTAATTGATGAGGAGGCTGATTCAGAGACCTTAGGAATGATCATCCTCCTCCTCATCGGTTAGAGGAAGACTTAATAAATCTAGAAAATTCTATAATTTTCCATAGGATCAATGGTCATAGAGATAATGATTGCTATGCACTCCATGATAGACTCTTCAATTTCTTGATGATAACTGGAGTCATTTAAATTTTGATGCACGACATGTCAGATAGATCACATTATCTACTCAGTTATCATGTTACACACCGATATCCTTTTACCTTCTGAATACCTCTTTTCCTCCCAAGGATATTTTGCTCCTCCTAACCTTGAAGTTTCTTGACTACTTTTTGGTGGAGAATATTACCCAAATTATCATACACTCTTGACATAAGTGGGTCCAGGAGCAACACTTTCCATTATATTATTCAAATCCTCTTTGTTGCTATGAATCACTTTAGGATTGTAATTTAGAATATATGCACCTGATACATCAGAGTTGAGGAGGTGCGTAGTCATCACCTTCTTTATCATTAGATGCCCTATGTTGAGTTAGTGGACATGTTTACACACTTACCTCAATAGTATAAGAAAATACTTCTTCGATATTGATTTATTTTGGGACCATATTTTTGAATCAACAATCATACTACATACATTTCTATTCTGCCATCTATTCTATTATCATCACCATATGATATTCTTGACACATCCTATGTTATTCTTGTTGGTATATTTTACATTATCACCAAATCAATATTATGTTACCACATCAAACTTGTGGTTATATCATCATCACATAAAGGTACATATCCTATTAAAATTTGAATATTTTCCTCTTCCACCTCTTTCTCAGGAGTCTTTTCAATTTCCTTTATCTCATTAACTTTGTCCTTCTTTACATACATCTCTCCAGAGTTTCATAATACAAAATTGAGGGGAAAAGGGTTGACCCAGCTTGTAACATATAGGAGAAATGGACATCCTCCTCAATAGTACTGGAAGAAGCTCCTGGGAGGAAGATCTGTGCCACTTTAGATGCCTCGCCACTTGATTTCGGCCTATGTAAGCTCGAGATTCCCACTCTCTAACCGAGTCCATTGTGACGATTATTTCAGCCACCGCCTCTGCATATCATCCCTCTCCTTTCAATGTATATCTCAATCAATGGTCTAAGACTAGGCCACCTCTTCCAACTTTTGATATATTCACTTGAGCTACAGATCTATCACTGTCATCTTGTACCACTCCAACTGGGACTTTATACACCTGTAGAAATCCTTGCCACTTGCCATGTAAAGAGAGTCTGCCAAAATACCTTCTTGCTCACCTCATATTCATATGAGTCTATTCTCTCCCAATAATCCCTCCACCCACAAGCAGACGTCTGGCGGAATAATACGAGCCAACATTCTTATCGATGTATCCAGAGATGAAACCTTTAATACTCATCACCTGTAAAGGAGATGATTTTGTGATTAGTGACATGGAATTCTCAAAATAAAATAGATTAATTCTCGTCTACATTTTGGGCATCCAATAGTAGTTTTGCAGGTATAATTTCCTAGGGAGAATGTTGTAACTATTGGATACTCCTTGTGAGGTAGGTTCTTACACTCCTACATGTTCTATGTATCTTATCCAATTATCTGTAGACCCTTTACTAAAACCAATCCTACTGTCATTACAGTACCACTAGGTAGCTTATTAGATGAACCCAACAGTTATAGCTGCCCACCACTACGATGTAATTTGAGGTACAACCTCCATAATCTACTAGAATAAATATTATATCTGTCATAGACCTGAAATTGCACATGGTGGCTATTGATTGAGCAAACACTCTTGTAGGCATTGTTTTTCGTTCACAACAAACTCTACTATGTACATAGTAAAAACATCATTCATGTTGGAACATAATGATTAAGTGGTCTGGCCAACCCTTAATATATATAGGTCAATCACTAATATATATAGGTTAATATTTAATAATATGAAATATTTATATCTCTATTATTAAATATGCTAACCTAGGTATATACTTTCGGTTAAATATTTAATATTATGAAATGATTATGTTTCTAATATTAAAAATTATAAACCTAGCCATATATGTGTCAACCGATAAGATTGGAAAGGTGGGTTGGGAGACATACCCGATCATCTAATATAAAAAATGACTTTAGATCCTCATTTGATATGTTCAAATGAAATATCGAAGCTGAATATTATTTTACCCTTGTGATTAGGGTTGAAAGGAGGAGGTGAAAGCTATTGGTTATAAGTTTGGTTCTTGGAAAGTAAAAGGTTATTTCACAGTGATTTTTACCCTATATGGAGTTTTCCACTATAAACACTGTGTCACTGTGTTCTTACTTTTGGTATGTATCACTTAGTTAATATGTTATGTAATTTTATTTATTACATTGCATAATGTTTAACATTTAATGTTTTATGGTTTATGTTAATATTTAAATGCGTTGGTTGATTAAATTCATAATAATTAGAATCCTCTAATTTCTAACATGGTATTAGAGTATGGTTTAAATTAAATATGTTAGGTCTAAGTTATTGTATTTAATCTATTTAATTTTTACAAATTTTTTCAACTAACTCGAAAGGGTATTTAAATTGATCGGGCCCCCCCCTTTTTTCCATTTTTTCAACTAACTCGAAAGGTTAAAATGTTTAAGAAATATTTTATTAATTCTTGTATAATTTGTAATGTATGTACAGACCCAGGTTAAATTCTAAGGTAAACATGTAAAAAATGCAAATCACAAGGTCTCCCATAGGAAGACAATCTTCTTCAAAAATAGGAAATCAAATTTTTTCTATTGGCTTGGGGTTAAAGACCCATGAAATGGGGAAAAATAATGTGGTTGCTCTAATATCCAGGTTTGAATTTTTTTTACATATTTTTATTAAGGAGTCATTTGTAGTTTTGGCTCATTTCAAATATGATCCTTTTAATTTCTTTAATAAATTCATGTAAATACCATAGTCTTAAAACTATAGTAATATTTTATAATTTATTAAAAATATATATATATATATATATATATATATATATATATATATATATATATTTGTATAACAAAATAACTATAATTTTATAGTTTTTAAAATGGAGTATTGAAATTTAAACCTAACACATGTCCCTAACCGTTTATATTATCCATGTAAGGGGGCGACTCCATTCATTTATATTTTATAGTTTATAAAAAGTATATAAATAAACTTATTTCAAGGATTTCTTTTATATAAGCGTGGGAGTGGAGAATAAAATGAGATAATATCTCAGGTATAAATGTGAAATTCCCAAGAATAAATTGAGAATTAAAAAAAAGGCTAGTTTATTGGTAGCCCACGTGAAGTGTGGTAAGTATTTATTAAAATATTGGTAGTTATAGCCACATAAAAGTTTTAAATTTTTTAGCTTGCAGGAATTATAGGAAATATTTTTCAATCTTTCCATAGTTTCAAATGTGTGCATGGTAAAATTAAGAGCAAATGAAAGGAGGAAAGATGGTTCATGAAAATAGGGATTTTAATTTATTTCATTGGCCAAGTGAAATTACTTGTCCCCCCTATAAAATATGTAGGTTAATCTATACTCTCATAAATCTACTTGCACCTGGTAAAATTCTTTTAACCTGGTCTATATCCTTTAAACCCTTTTAATAAGGGTTATATGTTTTTAATAAAAAAATGCTATAGTTTATAATTTTTATAAACTACATGTTGTTTTTTATTTACATTATATAAATTATTTACCTCTTTTTAAAAATTGTATATATTTTTACATTATAAATTATAATAGGTTATTATAATGTATTAAAATATAATCTCCCTAATATTATACAGAATAAGAAATTTTTGGAATTTCACACTCTGGAAATACACAAGTTTTTGCTCCATTAAATTTGACGATCAAATGATCGTCACGATAGACCAAACATAAGGCAATATGACGGTTATTTAGACGTCAAATTTAATCTCGTAGGTTCCAAGAAGCTTTTACTGTGTTAAAATTAACGGTCAAATGACTGTTACGACATACAAAAAAATAAGTCATAATGATGATCATTTAGACGTCAAATTTAAGTTGGCCAAATCTTTGTCAACATTAATTTTTTTCAAAAATTTGAAGTTGTTATGCATTCTTAGGGTTTTCTTATTCACTTTCTATATGGTTGGAAATATTTTTTATATAAATCTGGGGTATAATGTAGAGTCCTTTATATTGCGAGTTATTATTTTAATCATGGGAGGTTAATTAGTATGCATTGTAATGACAAAATTAGTTATGATCAAATAGTTTCTTTAGATCTATAAAATTTAGATATGATTCTATTAAAAGTGTTGTTTTTTTAATAAATATGCATCTAACTCTGTCGTACGTTATATATTATAATGAAGTGTGTTTTATAGGTTCAGGAAAATAATGACGTCTGGTTATTTTTATCTTGAAAAAACCTAAATTCTGAATGGAGCCAACTACAACATTTGGAAGATCAGGGTCAAACAAGAATTTATGACAAGGAAACACTAGGATGATTGTTTCTGGATCTGAGGTTACTCCCACCAGTCATCAAGTAACTATAGATAACATGAATGCATTCTTGCAATAAATGTACGAAGATCTTTCTATGATTCTACGCAATGTGAACAATGCTTACCTTATACACTTTGGTAATATCAAACATTCGAAAGAGGTATGGACAAAACTAGAATCCATGCATGAAGGATACTTGGTATATCAAGGATAGTAATGAGAGTATAATAGCTGAAGGAATTCAAAGAAATGGTCTGTATATCTTTGATGATTTCTCTTCTACATCTTGTTTTATATCTCAAAGTTTGAATAATTCAAAACTATGGCATGAAAGGTTAGGACATGTTAATTATCGAAGCTTATATGAAATGTCTAGATATAATCTAGTGAAAGGTTTACATGTGTTATCTTCTTCTCTTGAAGTTACTTCATTAAATGTTTATAAATGATTGTTTTGATTTTGATTTAGTAAACGGTCGTGATGATGTTTTGATATTATAGATGTTTCTGAAACCCCTATCTTCCTAGCTAAGAAATTAAATTGGGCTCAATCTATGTTATAGAGTTCAAATCCTATTAACCTTAGGAAAATGACCAGAAGTCATCATATGTACCATGCATTAACTACCTTGTGTGAAACTAAGCCACGAAGTATTATAGGGTCTAGGTGGTTATACAAAGTAAAATATAATGCTGATGGTATTATTGACAAACATAAAGCTAGACTTATTGCTAGAGGTTTCACTCAAAACCTTATTATTGATTATGTTGAGATACAAAGAAAATATTTTTTTGAATTGCGATTTAAAAGAAGAACTTTACATGTTTCAACCTAAAGGATTTGAAGAAAATAGTAAAGATAACTATACTTGTAAGTTGAGAAATCCTTGTATAATTTAAAACAAGCTCTTAGAGCTTGGTATGCGAAAAATGTTTCCTTCTTTAAACTTTTGGGTTTTGTTAATTATTCTTTTGACAATAATATATTTGTTAAGAATTAAGGTTCTTATATTATCATTATATGTATATATGTTTTTCTTATGACTGGTGACAATTCTACTTTAATTTATAAGATTAAACAAAAATTGAAACAATACTTCAAAATGAATGAGTTACGTTTCTCACATCATGTTCTTTGTATGACCGTATTTCATTCTATTGTTATTTTTTCAAAACGCAATATGCAACCAATGTATTAAAAAACCTTATTATGATTGATTATAAACTATTTTATACTTCAATGGAAGTTGAAGTAAATATTGATCATAAGCCTACATGTGAAAAAGACAATCTTACTTTTAGGCAGTTAGTTGGTAGTTTGATTTATATAACTATAACTACACCAGATATTTCTTATGCAGTAAGAATTGCTTCTAGGTTTATGCATGAACTTTATAGAGATCATTAGAATCTTGCAAAAAAGATTCTTAGATATATTAAAGGAATAATTAATTGAGTTGCATTATACTAAGAATGAAAATGCTAACTTATATGGATTTTGTGATTTTGATCATGTTGGTGATGTATTGGATAGAAAATCTACTTCTGGTTATGTGTTTAAATTTGGTTTAGGTGTCATTACTTGATGCAATTCCCATTACTTGGTGCAGCAAAAAGTAGTCAACCGTTTATATCTCTTCAACAAAAGTTTAGTATAGAAGTGCAATGGAAGCTACAAGCCTGCAAAAGAGACTCTGTGGCTAAAGAGGTTGTTTGATGAGATAAATTTGAAGGATCCAGGCAATGTTCCTTTGTTCTATGACAATAAAAGCACCATATCTCTTGCACATAATCTAGTACAACATCAGAGGACAAAGTACATTGAGATACATATACACTTCCTTTGTGAAAAGGTGTTAAGTGGTGAGATAGATCTCAAGTTTGTGCTGACTGAAGAGCAGGTTGCTGATATCTTCACAAAGCCCCTGAGTGCTGCAAAAAATTTTCACTTTCGTGAAAAACTTGGATTGTCAGAATTTCCATTGAGGGGGAGTGTGCATGACAATATCACCTCCTAATGGAACTTGGTTTTTGTAAAAAGACCTTCAGGCATGTATATCTCCTCGGATTTTTTTAGAAAGAAGTGTAAAATGATCTTAAAGGCAGTCTTCAGTAAACTCTTTAGTATTATTGAGTCTATTGGTAAACATCCAGTACAAATATATTGTTAAGGATGTCCTTGGTTAAAAAAGGCTCTTATATTATTGGGTTTAATAACCTTTTATGAGAACATGTAAAACTTACAAATCATACTTAGCCACTGATCATGGGATGATCTTTGGATTGTCAAATCTTTTTGTACCAAAAGGTAACTTAAGTATGATGAAAGTTTTATAATTTATTCACTCGATACACTAGCCTAAAACCTTTATGGTTTAAGGATTGTAAATCCTGTAGTGTACCACAGGCAAGTAATATATTGGCATATGTTATGTTATCCCACTTAACATTAAGGGGGAGTGTTGGAACATAATGATTAAATAGTCTGGCCAACCCTTAATGTATATGGGTCAATCACTAATATATAGGTTAATATTTAATAATATGAAATATTTTTATTTTTATTATTAAATATGTTAACCTAGGTTTATACTGTCAGTTAAATATTTAATATCATGAAACGATTATATTTCTAATATTAAATATTATATATCTAGGTATATGTGTCAACCGATAAGGTTGAAAAGGTGGGTCGAGACACATACGCGATCGCCTAATATAAAAAATGACTATAGGTCCTCATTTGATATGTTTGAATGAAATGTCAAAGGTGAATATTATTTTACCCTTATGATTAGGGTTGAAAGGAGGAGGTGAAAGTTATTGGATGTAATTTTGGTTCTTGGAAAGTAAAAGGTTATTTAGCAGTGGTTTTTACCCTATTTGGGGTTTTCCACTATAAGCACCATGTCATTGTGTTCTTAATTTTGGTATGTATTACTTAATGAATATGTTATGTAATTTTATTTATTACATTACATAATGTTTAATATTTAATGCTTTATGGTTTATGTTAATATTTAAATGCATTGGTTGATTAAATTTGTAATAATTAGAATCCAAGAAATTCTAACAAGCCCAAATCGATTGATGCCATGTATATGGCTCCAGAGAAACATCTTGTGCTATACCAAATTTTCGCGATACACACTCATACTGGAAGAGCTAGGTAATACCTAGAAACCTATCCACTAACCACATAGTGCACTAGATGCATCGTAACTCAACCTAGTCCTTGACCCAATCTACATAATTCGTATGAAACCTCTAAGTCATGCAACCGGTCTCCATCATATCCAAAACAGATCTATATGTCATGGTATCAAAACCATGACTCCTTGGCCCTAGGTGAAAAAAATATCAAGCCATGCCCAATCCACTCGCAGACCACTGAATGGAATCACCATAGCTATATGCTCATAGGCCCATGAATGCAATAATGTAATAGCATTGATTCCTCCATTGTGATCCTCCTATGTAAATCTATACAAGTCTCTATACAAGTGGGCCAACACATAGAGACTCCAAGCATATCCCATGGTGCTCAATTCTCATACAAATATTATGCATCTGATATGATATGGATACACCTTCTCCATCCATAACTATACATGAAGCCAATATGACTTTAATAAAATTCCATAAATGTGGAACACCTGATCTCACTATGTCATCCATGGTAATCGATGAATCTTCCCATGCTCGATACCCTATAAAATATTATCTCATAGCTCTCTGATACTATTGAGTATCACCTGAGGGCATTGTTATCCATATTTTTCCCCCTGAGCAAAATATTAGATCAGCCACGACCCTATATAGAGAGGACCTGAGAAAAATTGTCCAGATCTTGTAAATTGGTTGCAGGTAGACTCAATAATGGAATAGCAAGGTCAAAAAAGAAGGGGCATTGCCACAGAGGAACTAGGAGTAAGAGGGGGAAAAATGGTGAAGTTTCGAAGTTTTTGGGCTCGAAACCATTCAGGAAAGAGTCCAAAATCGATTAAGTATGGGGGAGGTAGTGGAAACAACCACATGTCTACACGACACTCCTCCAAAGTTGAATCCAGAAAGGGAATCCCAAACGAGTGCAAGGCTTCCATGCCTCCAGATCCCCAAAATTTTGCAGGGCCATTGAAAAGTCCACAGACCTGTGGAGGTTGCCAAGTGTCAACTCGACACTCCTTCAAAGGCAAATTTTGAACCAGGCTTTCAAGCAAGCATAGAGCCTCCATGCGTCCAGTCTCAAAAGGGAACTAAAGTCAAGTTGAATAGTCAATGTATGGTGGCAGGCCGACGGAGAGTGCCAAGTGTCCAAATGGTGCTAACTCAAGGATTGAATAGAGAGAGGGTTTCCAATCATGCGCCAAGCTGCCACATGTCCCCAGATAAGGAATACGATCCTGCTAAGAAAAGAACTTAGCTGAGAAACAAAGAAATTGAGCAGGCCACAGAAGAAGGCACGTGTCAATACTGCGCCATTCCAAAAAGAAAAATATAGAGGCCGCCCTTAGATGTGCGCCAACCCTCCACGTGTCCAGCTCAAAAAGGGGACCCGTTTTCAAACTGTTTTCCCGCTATTTTGTACGGACTTGATACAAACTTTGAAGGGGCATATATTTCGACTTAGGGCTCGAAATATTACAAATCTTACACCGTTGGAAAGATCTCATCTTTTTCCACTCTATGGAGATATGAAACTTTAAGTTTGGAGAGGTTAGGTAGAAGAAAGTGGAGAAACATCTTCAGGCCTTTAATGTAGGATCTTCTTGCCTCAACTACTAGATTGGATTCGATCTACTCCACCATTTCTTCCTCCTTCAAAGCACCAAACCAAAGATTGATATAGTCAAGACAGATTTGGGGTAGATTTTTTCAGAGGCATTAACAACAGTGGTTGAGCTTCAACCCGCTTTTCCCACTTCTCTCTCTTTCTTCTCTCGGATCGAGTCTACAAATATTTGGTCAGGACTCATTGTAAAGGGTTGGACATTATTTTGTTTTACAGGCTCCCCTTTCCTTCTAGCAAAGGAATTCATGGAGTTCAAGCCTTCCATTAAAATTACAGCATGTTTCTCGCCTCCTGGATGTTTTTGTAATGCATTGTATCAATCTGTAGAGAAATAAAACACATTTGTGATCAATCATAGATCCTTTCTATCTCTTTTGCTCACATTTGGTCTTTCATTACAAATCTGGTTATCTGTGTTTGATTATTGTATGTATTTCATTGGTTTGTGTCTATCAGCAAAACTAGTATTCATCATTCCTTCGGTGCATCACTTGGTAGTTTAGTCATTTCTTATTTCTTATATCCCTTTCATCCCTGTCTCCTTGGAAAATTTTAGATTAGGTATAAAGATATATCCTCTGCAAGTTCTCATGTATGCACCTAAACAGAGGAATAAGCAACCAACCTTTAATATGGAGAGCTTTTCCATTTGCAGGTCCCAAACCTTGGGGAAACTTCAATGTTATGTGGATCACACCAAATGACTCTGCCTTAGAAAAGCATATCTATAGAAATCATTTGGGGGTGTTTTGATTTTACACTAACAAGCATAACCTATAGTCTCTCTCCCACAATTTGAAATTGTATTATCCTATATACACTCTAAAGGGTCACTGTAATCTCCCTCGTAGGTAAACAAAAAGTAAAAGTTTCTACACACCACCTCTCAGAGAGTGTAATAATCACATGCATATTATGGAGAACCTCCCCCAATATAGTAAGTTTCTCTAGCTCAACACAGTCCAATATATCCCACTCCTCCTCCTCTAGACCTAGTGCCAACAATGTAGATAAATGTCTCCCTACACATAAATCTCATGATTGTATGTCTCTCTGCTATCATATCATAGAAAATCACAAAAATCCCAAGTTAGCACAATCACACATACTAAAATAGGAAAAAAACATGCAGACACATCATACTATAACTCCTACACCTCTATAGATAGAACCGCCCAACACCTTAGACGGTACCGCCCAAAACTTAGACACTACTGCCAAGAGATGGGTGATACTGTTGAAGGGACAAAATATAATTTGTGAATGCTCAATCTCGACCAATATTTTTATTTCTATTTACACAGTAAAAATGTGTTCATGTTACGACTTGGAATTACCAAGACATAATATGTTCATGTTATAATGTGACAAAGTTATAACTCACTAGTGTTATAATGTGATCGATCCATCACAAGTGGGAGTTATGTTTAATATGCTTCTCAAACACTTTTTTGGGCTGCTTTTTGAACTTCCATCTCCATGCACTTCCCCCATTAATGCTTATAATTTAACATCATAATCAAGGTACTTATGGATCACTTATATAAATTGTGGAGTCCCGATCATGTTAGATGCCTCTAAGTAGAAATTTTTAGGGTTATGTTACCTAATATTGATCAATCTAATGACTTATCTCAGGTTTTTGTTGACATAGATGTGAAGTTAAAAGTTGAGGCCCCAAAACTAGGAATTACCTCTTGTTGAAATATCAAATAAGTATAATCGATCTAAGTACATGGTTATTGAGATATTAATTTCCACACTGCAAGGGTTAATGGTAAATGAATGGTGTATTTACACCTTCCACATTCAACATAATAACACTCATCCTAATTCATGTAGTAACTAATAAATTCAATGCGCGGAACATCTAAACAACAAAAGAAGAGGCTACACACAAAATTGTGTACATGGTTGAGTGTTAACCCTCTCCCTATAATGAATGAGAAATTAAATGTGATGTGAGAGAATCCAAAGTCATGTGTAATATTACATCAAAAAAAACAAATTGCAGGAGAATAAAATGTCTAACAATGTACAATCTTGAATGACACAAAGTGTTTTTGTAGAGTTTTGGGTCACTAGCGAGCACACTTTTTATGGTATCCTTTTATTTATTTCTGTTAAGTGCACCTATGTCGATAGTGTTGGCATATGATTTTTTCCTCTTTAATCACACCAACATTAAGACACAACAATGGGGTCTCCTGCCACTTGTGGCAAGGCTACTGCAAGAGAACCTTCGAAGATAGTTGGATATGTTCCTAAGATACTCCTAATGTTATCTCTATCCAACCTAATATAATGTTAATATACTAATTTGTAGGAGAAAGGAGAAGATATAAATACAAGAAAAGGTTTGGTCATCATGAACTAGGATAGGAAATGGGATTTAACCCTTCCCTTTCCAGATTTCAACACAATAACCTTGTGAAAAAATGATAATTAAGGGACACAATATGCCAAACTATGAAAGAGGTAATAGAGAAAACAATGAAACTAGAGGGCAGACAAGAAAGAGTGACATTAATTTAAATAATGCAGGTAATATACATAGTTGCAGTAATAAAGCACAAGGTCAAAAATTCATATATCCAACAAAGGCTAGATTGAGACAACATAGAAAAAAATGTGGCCCAAGAGGGTTTAAGGAAGTGAGTGAAAATTCCTAGATTGTAGAGATAATACATTTATTCATATAATGATAATAGATAAGGAAGATGGAATGAAATTACTTAGATAGATATTAATATCAACAACAATAGAACACTAAAGAACACCAAAATATAGATACGTGATCTCAATATGTAAGTAGAATGACTTAGCCACTTTGAGAGGGCAACCTCCAAACGATATAATAACACTCAAGTTCTCAATATGATGCTATTATCATACTCTCTAACTCCTATATATACCCTACTATACTATACAAAATCCTAACGCTGACCCACTAAACATATGAAAGCATAAATAAATATGATATGACATAATAAACGATTATGTTAGCCATAGGTTCACTATCCATATCCCGGTATATGACCTAAGGTTAAGGGCATAAATTCCCCTCCCCTTCAAAGCAACATTTCCCCTAATGTTGAAAAAATGTTGGAGGTTTTTTCACACAAGTGTAGTCCTCAATGTTGATGATCTATGCTTGTAATGAACTTACTTAGATAGATATGAATATCAACAACAATAAAAAACCAAAGAGCACCAATATATAGAGAAATAATCTTAGTATGAAAGTATAATGACTTAACCACTTCGAGCGGCAACCTAAAAACCATACAATAAGACTCAAGTTCTCAATATGGTGTTAATATCATATACTCTAACTCCTATATATAACATGTTATACTATCTAAATCCCTAAGGTTGGCCCACTAAGTATATGAAAGCATATATAAATATGATATGACATGATACAAGATTATGTTAGCCATAGGTTGGCTATCCATATCCCGATATATAACCTAGGGTTAAGGGCGTAACAGAAAAACAGAGAAACAGCTCCCAAAATACTAAATACATAGACATTTATGCCCATATATTGTTGTTGAAGATAATATCATTATTTTATGCTAAATTGAATCATATGTATATATTTATTTACATTCCAATTCTATCAAATTCTCTATGATGCAATATCAAGGGGAAAATAAATTCCAAAATTGGTTAGGCCTATTAATAAGCTCATAGGGAATCACAGAGACTTGGGACATAAGAAGAATTGAATGGAATTTCCTAAAAGGGAGAGAAATTTTGATTTGGAATCATTGGAAGATAAAAGTATTAAATAGGGAGTGTCAGTGTTATTGAATAACATCTTACTACATTCTCAAAACAAAATGACTCTTAGTGACTTCAATTGAGAACTTCAGGCTTAATGTGCAAGCATTTGACCTAAAAATGGACCCAATAGAGAGAATGCTTCATAATATTTCCAATGAGATCAATAATTCTTAGTTTGGAGTGTAACAATGAAAGATATGAGAAAAATATTTCTGGGGCTCCATCATTTCTTATAAGGACTCAAGGGTACATTGTGCCCTTTTATTGGGCTCTTAATGGGCCAATTATGTGTTCCTTTTTGGATATTTAGGTCCATCCTTTTCTTTTTCAAAATGGTGCCATGTGGGCTAAATACAGTCCCTCATGCTTATGAAGTGAGACACTATTACATGTGACCTTTTCTTTTGAGACCCAATACAGGATTGTGATATGTGTCATACTCTCATCTTACTCATGCTCCACTATGTTTTTGATAAGGCATGGTCAATAGTTATCATGGGACCACAGTAGAATCTCATGGGGACCCTCTTCAATTATTTAGAATTATTGAATAATTTTTCCCAAGCTTGTGAAGGTAGAGGTGAGTTCAAGTGACCAATGTGACCACCTTCAAGCTCTTTGAAGCTTTGAATTAAATTAGAGGACTTTCCAAGCACATAATCACAGAGGTCATGGGTACCTACAAAGACCTTAAGGATGATTTATGCTCAAATTGATAAGTGCATGGGAAAAATGTGGACATTGGGACGCATGAGCTCGAGGAAAGAGAGAAAATAAGGTAGAGACTTGAGAAAGGTGACTAAGAAAATGTTTGTTGAGGGTTTTTTCTTGAAAGAGCACAAGGTGAATAATAATGAGCCAGGGGTCACATTTTGTTAACAAGTATAGTCAATGTGATTATACATAATTTTTTAAGAGATTGACATGACTCGTTAAAAGGATATGTGGCAAGGCTCTAAATCCATACACTCATTTAAAAGTGGATGCAAGTCAGAATTCTATGACACATAGCAAAAATGGAAATTTCATGGTGAGAAGGTCTTGCATAGACAAATGAATTTTCAAGGGGCATTGCAACACCTCCATATTATGCCTACACACTCCAAGGAATGGAAAAAATATTGCAAGCCTTAGCATGGAACCATAACATTGCGTAAACAATTGGAAAAATTGTGTAGAACCAAGAAACATTCACACCATACATGACAACATGTAAAACACTTTTAGAGGCTCATGTTAGAATGGAAAGCATACATTCACATTGTACATCAACATGTGAAACCACGAATTCATTGGACTACCATGTAGGAAATTCATGAATTAAGGTGTGCGTGGACTTACCACACAATACTATGTAAGGTTTCTAATAACATAAGTCGTAGAATCACCTATTTCCCATCATTGAGACAACAAATAGGATTTGCTGATAATTAAACTACTTTCAAATTATGTTTGTTGGGTGATTAATTGTGTTTACATTGTGTACGAATATGATATGGGTCCTTTGGACCATATCCTTCATCTAATATGTGTAGCATGGTTATTATGTTTATGGACTTAATGTAGTTGAGCCAAGTGTAGTTTTATATATATATATATAACCTCATCACTACACTTATGAAAGGCATTTGATTCTAATTCTATATTAAGGAATTTGATTGCAAGGAGTACTGCCCAAAATACTTGACGATATTAAATAAAATTTATGGATATTGTATGATCATATTGACTATAGTAGAGGAATAACACAAAAGAGGATTCATTCCAACACATGACATGAGCAACACAATAAGTGAATGAGGGTGGTGTGGATGAAGTAGTTCCAGTGCAAGGTTAGATGGATGATGGAGAAGAAAGACTTCTCCAATCTATGTTGAAGATTGGATGATGAATGTGAATGGAGGTTATTTTATTTTTAGGGACACTGAAAGAAGACGAGTTAATTGATTTGTTCACAAAGATGGATTAAGTTTCAAATTTGATAAGGTTTCAAACAAGTACAAGGTAAAAATTGCAAGGATCAAGTTGAAAGGTTGTGTGGCATTGTGGTGTAAATAATTTCAATTATAGAACGATAAAAAGGGCAAAGACAAGATCACTCGATGGGCATGCATGGTTACAAAGTTGAAAGGGAAATTAATGCCTGGTGATTAGTAATTTGATTTGCTGAAGAGGTTGCATAATTTGTGACAAAATGAGCTAAGTGTGAGAGTATAAAAAAGAATTTTAGAAGATCATAATTCAGGATGGTTAAAGCAAGAGCAAGAGAAGGTCGTGTGGTATATTAATGGAATGTAGTGGGTGATCCAAGATGATATCAACATAGCAAAGATGCAGAAAATGAAAGATGTGTACCAATATGCATCAAAAGAAGAGAAAACATGACATGTAGAAATGTTGCAAAGAACAAAGGGAAGCTCGGTGGTGATAGACAATAAACAACGCATGAGTAAGAGAGTGAAGCAAGTGTAATTGATGTGTAAAAACAAAATATAATAAGAACCACTTCTTCTAGAGGAAGAGGTCGAGGTGGAAGATTCAATTGTATATGTTTTCTATGTGACAATGTATGACATTAGGTTTTTGAGTATCTTCATAGAAGGATGATGGAATAAGAATAATGCAAGTGCACATACTGCAAAAATCAAGGAAAAAATTGTGGTCAAGACATCACATATGTGAAATTGAGGAAGGAGAAGCATTATTTGCAGTAAGGATAGTCTTAAAGGTTGTGGGAAAGAGAGAAAGGAGTTGTGGCAAGAGACGTGACATTGTTCCAACAAGATATAAGACAAGAGGTAAATTTCGTGTTGTGGTAGTTAATAGTGGAAGCACAAATAATTTGGTGTTTACAAATATGGGGTGGAAGTCAGGATTGGAGTGCAGGCCACATCCAAATCCTTCCTTGATAACTTGGTAAAAGGACAAGCCAACATTGTTCAACAAGAATGTGAAGTTGAGACAAAGATTAACTAGTTTGCAGAAAATGTTTTGTGTGATATTTTACCGATGTTTTCTTTCCATGTTTTGTTGTGAAGGCCATGACAATTTGAATATGGGATGAAGATGGGAGTGTATTTACAATGAGATTGAAAAAAGATGGGAAGATACACATACGTAAGCTACTAAGGGAGAAAGATAGATTAGTGTACCAAAATTATGTGGTCATGTGCGAAAGAGAGATCATGTGGGACAAAGGCGTAACATGTGCAACACTAAATAGAGCACATAAAAAAGTGTTAGGGAGCATAGTGCGGGGATAAAACATAAGATGTGAAATATGCATAACAATGATGGGGGATGTAGTGTAGAAACAAATGTGTGAGAGGATGAGCAATGGAAATTTCTCATCTAGATAGAAGTTCTTAGCATGAGGAGAGCATGGATTCAAGTGTCGATGTACACAAATGACATTGGTGGAGGAGGTGGTTTTCCCGACTAAGAACAATGATTAGAAGATGGGGAATATCTTGCGACGCAAAAGAATTCCACACTCTTCTTAGGGAAAAATAATGGTTCTAACACTTGGTTCGTGTGTGGGAGCACCTTACACACATTTTCATAACTACGATATATGATGTAGGAGCATTTGAGATCACGTGGAATATTATGTCAACCAAAACAATATGTTAAAGATAGGATAATAAAAGAACTCTAGTAGTGCACAATTTTAGTTGGCGCAAAGTGTATTTTGGATAGCTAGTGAGCGCACATTAAAAGAAGGATAATAAAATAAGTGTAGCAATACACAGTCTTAGTTGGCGCAAAGTGTTTTTTACATAATTATGCATAGCATGCAAGCATACATATGTTATGTTATCCTTTTGTGTTTGTCAAGTGCACCTATGTCGGTGGAGGATTTTGTGATTGTACATACTTATGCACTGCATTGACATAGAAAGAATTGCAACACTATTTTGAATTTGGACAAGCCTTCAAAGGATGACACAAGTCAATACCCTCCGGGGCAAAGGAGAAATGGAAATCTCATCTCTATAAAGTCTTGTGAAAACTAAATGAATGTTCAAGGGGTGTCATGTCACCTCTACATTATTCCTACACACTCCAAGGGATGGTGAAAAGCTTGTAAGCCTTCACGTTGAACCAAAGCATTATGCAAACAATTGGAGGTATGGCACAAAAGTATGCAACAATGTATGAGGCATTTTAGAGGCTTGTGTTAGAAGGGTAGATGTACTTTTATATTGCACATCTATATGTGAAACTACAAAGTCATTGGACTACCATGCAATAAGTTCTTGAAACATGGTTGTGTGTTGACTTACTAAACAATAATGTGCAAGGACCTTTGGTGGCACAATGGTGGAATCATCTATTTCACATCATCAAGATCACAATCAAGAGTTTCCAATGAGTCGCTCACTTTAAATTATATTCAATGGATGCAAACTTGTGTTTGGATTGAGTTCAACTATGATATGTGTTTGTTAGACCTTATCCTTCATTTAATATATGCAACACAATTATATGTTTATGGACCGAATGTATTTTAATTGACTATTATAAGTAGTTGATTGTGTGCCTATATAAACACATCACTACCCCTATGAAATTTTTTTGATTCCAATTCAAGATCGAGGAATTAGTGTAAGTGTGATTGCAAGGAGTACTGCAAGTAGATATTTGTGTGCATGTATTGGAGGGACTAATCAAATCATTTGGAGCAACATGACAGTGTTAAAGTGAAAGCATGCAGGAAATTTCATGTGTCATAATAAATTAAATTAGCAGAGTTGTGACTCTATGGTTGACGATCAATCGAGCAAGCTTGTGTGATTTCTTGTTGACAAATAAAGATATGGTTTTTGTTTAATTCCAATGTGTAACTCTAAGCACAATGTGGTCTAAGACATCCTTTCATTATGACTACAACTACAACTGCATCATAATTTGGAATGGATCCCAAGTCGAATATAGTTCCTTCCCTCATTGAATCTCAAACAACATAATGTTGATTCATATATATACGAAATTTTAAAGGATATGGGAGACATGAATTGTTTCATAAGATGTAGTTGTATATGACACGTGTCAATATAGTTAAAAGAAAACTTTTATTATTTAACTTATGGGATATCAAAATGCGTTGCAAAAAAGAATTAACAATGGTTATAGGGACATTAACTCTTCACCCTTTGACCCATTTTACTTTATCATAAATCTAAATTTAGATTTTTAGATTTAGCCTTTATCTTTACGCAATATTTTCCATAAGGAAAGCTTATTGTACTATTTGACACACACCTGAAAATAATAAATTTCATTGTTTATTTAACATATCATATTACATTATACAAGTAATGGACATCCTATTTTCAAGGAGTCTTACCATAACAAACACACTATTAAATCCCACGTATATCTCGTAATGTCTAATTACATGATTTTTTATAAACAACCTCACACAACAAAGTGTATCTCATATGAGTTGTATAATGCATTTACATATTTATTCTCACATATACAAAATATACTCACACATAATAATAAACCATGTAAGTATTAATGATTCATAATATTCCCCTCTTGGTGCGAATATGGGATAAAGTATCTTATTTTTGAATTGCAGTATACCACTACGAATCTTGCTCATGATCTTGATCCATGTGCACCGCACAGGCTTGCACATAACTCAACAAACGTGCAACATCAAGCTTGCACACGCCTTAAATAAAGTTGTATTCTCTCAAATGGCTTTCACAGATGGACACAACAACCACCCAAATATATACAAGTATCCATTCATCCTCCACATTTGAAAATGGTTTTACGTGGGCTCTAACCAACAACCCATATATCTCGATGGGTTTACAAGACAACCAATAACATACAAATACAAGTATCATGATGCTATAGTAATTGAATATGATTCTCCACAATATTTTTACATTAGAGGAAAATAAAGAAAATCCACACACATTAGACCACACAAAAACATGTTGGGGATTGATTTCTTGTTTGTTGTCACTACACAAGATTGTTACCACTCAATCACGCACAACATAGGCGACGACCACTGCCATTGACGAGAGATTGTTGATTGACCTCCAACTCCCATTACTTGTCCTCCAGTGATATTTTACTTCCTCGACATAGAAGACATTGAAGCTTTGCTACATATTTTCAATAAAATAGGGTACCCCTTATACAAGTCTATTATCCCCATTACAAAACAGAGGTTAGATTCTATCGAAAAATATGTTCATTTATAAAAGAGACAAAGTTTGACTTATAATGATAAAACAACACAAAAAATTGATAATGACTAGTAACATGCAATTTCTCATTTTTAACCAACTCCCACATAATTTTGAATTTTGACGCAAACCTATTGATGCAGCCAGACGAGTTCAAGCATATTCACATGTTCAAGTGGTCTGGGCAGGTGTGAACACACGGCTGGAATGATATGTTTAGAGAAGAAAACTGTGGGATGCTCTACTTTATCATTGACTTACTTTGGGTCTCTGTCTCACGAGCTAAATTCGGCTCTCTTAGTTGCGATCTCCTTTGTATTCATCCTCTGATATCTTGGACTGTCTTCTCGAGTTCTTCGTCCACTTAGTATAAACTTGGATCTTGGTGGAATTTGAGAGATTTGGGATTCGCATAAATGATACTTAAAAGAATAATAATCCACAAACTATTTTTGATGGACTAAGCAATCATCACAATGGGCATCGAAATAGTTAAGAATTGACACCTTACAAATCAAATAAACTCCAAATATCCTTCCATTTTGCACAGGAACATTACATGCTGGTAGTTAGACAATAAACTTCATTGTTTATTCAACATTCATAGAAATATTACATTATATAGGCAATAGACATCTTGTTTTAAAGGAGTCTTGTCTTAACAAACCAACTATTAATTCCGTATATACCACCTCGCACAACTAATTAGTGTATTTCCTATGAGTTGTATAACTCATTTAAATATTTATTCTCACATATACAAATTATACTCACCCATAACAATAAATCATGTGAGTACTAATGATTCCTAACACTCAATTATTTATTTTCATTTTAGTTTATTTTCCCTCATCATAACATGCACATATGGAGATGGAGATGAGCTACATGTATTTTGAGTAGAGGACTTGTAGCAAGAAACAGTTAAATGTTACTAAGTCCATACTAAAGTAAAGCAAAAGGGTTGGTGTTGTTAGTGTAGGATATTATTTCCCTCATATTTATTTATTGTGGATTATTCCTACACTTGAGGAGTTAGCTTCTTAAGTGCACTTAGTCATAAGAGTTACACTTAGAGTTAATCATAGGAGTTACACTTGGCTATCATTGTTAACCAAGTGGGAATTACTCTTTGACTAGCTACCAAATGTGAGAGTTACATTTCTATTTTGGGCTCTTTGTTCACTAATCATGGAGAAGTTATGCAATCATTATCTTATTTGTATATCATCATTTGTGAGCTATTCAGGTATTCAGGTAGTGTATTAGAGGATCTTGTGATTGCTAGATTTGTTGCATATTGTGTTGTTTGTTTAGCACTTTCATGCACTTGAGAATTTAATATCATGTTGTATTTTAATGTTAGTTTGGTGTCCCCAGATTTCATCCTGAAATCTGAGACTACCCTATCCGAAAAAAATTATACTTTTAAAATAATGAGTCGTTTTGTGTTTTATTGTCAGAAAATACCTGTATTGTGTCAAGATATTCCCAAAGAGCCATATTAGCCATTTTCGTCAAATACTCAGATGCCCAAAATTGTTATATTTTGTCGTCGGGATTTGCCTGTGGAAAATTTGTATTTAATTATTTTGAGTCCCGTTTGAGGCAATTTGTGCTCCAATTTAACTCTGTTGTGATCGTACATATCATTATTGCCATATAACAGTGGGGTTTTAACCAAGAATGAATCCTGGGCTTTATTTGTAACTTCTGGCAACGTTTTGTGTTTTTCCGTTTTGTTTTCTGTGAAATTTCTCTGGATCAATTCCTTTGTCGGTTTACCCTGATTCTTGGCCTGGAGTATCTGGAGATCACATGCGCACATTGTGCCAGAAGGAATTCGCCATCAGAGATCTGGTTCTCTTGGAAAAGATGAAGTCGTGCACCAAAAAGCTTCTTCTGCACTGACTGCATTTTTGGAAAAAAAAGGTTTGAAGTGGATCATGAGATTTTTGGAAGCAACAGGTAGGTGAAAATTTTGTACCTGCCTCACAAGGTACTTTTTTTCATGGAAGCAACGCCACTTAAGTCACAATGGAAAAATTGGAGGCAACAGGCAGGCGTGAATTTCTTACATTCCTTACAGAGTAAAAATTCCCATTGTGAAATAAAAGAAAAATCACTTAAGGCATTGATGGGATTTTTTTGCCTGCCTTGCAGGGTAAATAATCTCATTATGAAAGTCAAACAACTTAAGTGGATCATGGGATTTTTGGTCGCAGCAGGCAGGTGGGATTTTTGTCCCTGTCTTGCAGGGTACTTTTTTCCATTAAGGCAAAGTCACTTAAGTTATGATAGGAAAATTAGAGGTAGCAAGTAGACAGGAATTTCTTACTTGCCTTGCAGGGTAAAAATTCCTATTGTGGAATTAAAAAAAAACAACTTAAGTGAATCATGAGATTTTATTGTCTACCTTGCAGAATAAATAATCCCATTATGAAACTCAATCGACTTAAGTGAATCGTGGGATTTTCAGGGCTGCCTTGTAGGGTAAATAATCTCATTGTCATGTGACTTTTAAAAATAGAAATTCCTTATTCCAAAAAGTTTGACCCACCTTGGGTGAATAATAATGTATTAAATAAATATTTGTTAATATTTATTCACCCAATTTTGGCGCCCAGGCTTGTGGAAAAGTCAACTAAGAGAAGTGGACAAAAGAAATTTAAAAATAGAATTCCAAAATTAAATAAATTTAATTTATTTAATTCAGCCCCATTTGGGAGAGAAATAATACTTTTTAAAGTATTAAATGATTAAATTAATTCCTATTTTCAGTGGCTAAGATCAAAGCATACTGTGAGGCTTGAGTTAACTGGAAGTAGAAGTCTAAAATTAAATAAATTTAATTTATTTAATGGCATCCATGAGCATGCACAAAATAGGTGCCCATTTGAAGAGTGAAGCTTATTAATTAATTGTCAGGAATAGGAAAGACATTAATTATTTATATAATGGTGAAGATTATATAAGCAGGGGCTGCCATATGGATGAATTAATTAATTCACAGGCAGAGAAGTGCAGCCCAGAGGAAAAGTGCGCCCCATTTGGAGAGGATTTTTGCGTAGAAGAAGGTGAAATTAATGCTGAAAGCTTCCAATTTTGGTGCACAGGTTGAAGGAGGTTGATTTGTGTCTGGATAATTGTTTGCATAAGTGATACAGGTGCTTAGGAATTCATTATAGGGGCTTTTATAAGAGAAATGGAGCTTAAATCAATGTCCAATACATTGAATATATTCTCCGAATCAGAAGAATTATCCAGATCTGCACCAATTTTGAAAAATTCCGACCGAATAAAGAGAAGAAGAATTGCTCAGACAAAAATAGATACGGCCATGGCAAAGCAAGATAAAAAAGAAAGCACAACGACATCATGCATTACTTCCAGATTTATTGACACCGGAGACATAGATCCAAATCCAAATCTCATAATTGCAAAAGCTTCTGGCAAAAAAATCATCCTCTTGTTTCAAAGGCAGCCCGTGAAGAAGCCAGTGCGTGGAAAATTTCTTCCAAGATTTTGTGCATGTGCTTCCAATCTTCCAGTTGAAGCCTTCATTGAAGTTGAATTTACCCGGAGTGCTTTCCAGAATTTTTAATTGCTCACATGCAATTAAAAATAAAAATGATGAGCTATTTACGGTGAACATTGCACTTATGTATGTACTGGAGAAGAACTGCAAAAACTTCAAGGATAAGAAGGAAGAGATGTCAAAGGCAATACCCGCAAGTTGCTTCTAGTCACTTCCAGATCCAGTGGCTTCCAGTCACTTCCAGATTCAGCTGCTTCTAGATCTAGTTTGAATCAGCTAAATGCAGAATATGACAAAGGACAAGACTGCAACTTTCCTCTTTCTTCTTCTTTCTTTTATTTCCTCCGACAAAATAATTGAGTGATCAATTAAATTATACAACTTAAGTGATTGGTTTAAAAGCCATTACTTGAAGAAGTTAACTACTTGGAGATAGGTGGCAGACGTGTAAAATAGAAGGTTCTATTTTTAGTTGTAAATCATGCATGTCATGCAAAGAGGAATTCCAGGAAGGAGATTTCCAGTTGTTTCCTTTCCGACTTCCACATGTGCCAGTTCAACTAAAAGTTTCCGACTTGTAATTGCCCCTCTACATTCTATAAGTAGAGGAAGAACCTTCGGGTTAATGATCAGATTTTGTAAGCAACAACCTTGTGTTCCAGACTTTGTGCTGAAACCCTTGTGAGCCACTTGAAGCAAAGGAATATACATGAACAGATTTCCAGATAACTTTGTGTCATGGTGTATTGTGTTTCTTGTTTTTTATCTTAGATATTTTAATAGACTGTGTTATTTCAGATCTAGATCTAGAGCTACCTCTGCTTTTAATTATGTGTTTATATCTATTAGTTTCTTCTATGTGCATGCAATTAACTTTGTTATCTATTGATTGGGATGCACATCTTCCCCATTTCTTCTGTGTTTATAAAATTCCCTTTTCTATGAATATTTCCTTTCTTTAAACACTGCTTACTTGTTGCAGAACTGTACAGCTATGGTTCATGAGCTGAATAGTTAAAGTAAAACCCCATATAGATAATAGCATACTTTAATTGACAATCTGACACGGGAGCCTCACCGGTAAATGAGGGAGATTTATCTCATGACTGCCTATGTTTTGTGCTATGCAAAAAATCTAGCCAACATAGTTATTTCATATTGACTAACTTCATGCGCATTCATTTTTCTACTAGAGATCTGAATGAACATTTTGATATGGTATCAGAGCAAGTTGAAGAAAACGTGTCCATTTTCAGTTTAGTCAAGTAGTTTTGAACTCTTCGTTTGGGTGACTAATAGATTTGTGTGCAGAGTTTGATTTCAGTTTTGTAGAAGCCATTGTGCAAATCATATTTTACCCGGGACCTTTTCATGCAAAACGAACTGTACCATTGGATCCAAAAGAGGAAAAAACTATAGAATCGACACTAAGCTTGGCCATAAAGTGAGACATTTTTTCTAGGAAAACTTCTATTTTTGGTTAACCCGATCAAACCGTACAAAACCTATTTTATGAAAAATCTAAAAATATGGATTTGTTTTGGTTTACTAAAAAAAAATAGTGGATTTGTTTCAATCTTTTGCTACGAGAACTTTTTTTTCATAGATCTGGTGTCGAGTGCATCTTTTGTAGTGGTTGCACCTAAAACCCCATCAATGACATTTTTGTGTTTTGCTGATTTGCAGGTTTGTACGACATTAATAGCAGCTCTTTAAAATGGAAAATCAGTGTTGGGCGCCTCCATTTACTTCAGATATGATCTTTTTAGTTGTTTTAGACCTATAAATTTGGTTTAGTCACCTCATTTGAAGGGTGCCACTCTTACATTGGGATCCAAATCTAGGTTTTCCAGTCCTACACAATGACTCCCTCCGAAATTGTTACAGCCAAGAAAAGGCAGAAAACATCCTCCATTTTTTGCATCATTTGGACTGTGGTGTGTTGCCTCACTGTCTTGGATTCCTTCTTTGGATTATGGCGCTTCATTTACACTCCTACAATGGCATTTTAAGTTGATGTTTGCAAACATGTACATCTTCGATGGTGGTGCCCATCCTCCCCTTACAAAATTGAATTCATCATAATAACCACAAAACCCCAATTCAAAGTCAAGCCGCTTTTAGTTTATTTTTCGACACCCTGATTTATTATTTCACCTAACAAGGCATTTCATTAATTTGAAACATGTCGATAAATAGGGCAGTTTGGTTGTGATTTTGCTATGCTACAAAAGAGCATTTGTTATTATTATTTTGGTATAAAAACAAATATCATATTGGAATATTGTAAAGAGTTAAAAAACCATCATGTTGTTTATTTAAATCCCTTGTATTTTCGCTTGTCGAAGACAAATTGTAAGGTCCAGTTTTGCAGGAGGCCAAAAACCTCCTCGTAAACAAAACAGAACTTTATCTTTCTTTTTTCTCGTCAATTCCAACCCCTACATACAAGGCTACCTTTCTTTTCAACCTCTAGTGCTTTTTAAAGATTTAATGCAAATTCACTTACATGGCCCATTAATGACAAGAAATTGTTTCCTTGATATTTTGTGATCAATAACTCGGAACTGATCGTTGTCTCCTCTTTCAATTGGCGATATTTTTTTTTAAAACGCACTAAAATTATAAAATGCCAAAATGAGGTTTTTTGTTTTATCAAAGTTGATTTCGAGAGGGTTCTTATATGGTGATCTTTCTTCTTTGGTATTCATGCATGTGTTATTTCTCCTCGTTGTCAAAACACCTCCTTGTATCTTCTTTTTACATCTTCTAAGATGCATTGTCGCTTTTATGTGATATTCACATTTTCCAATTTGCCATTTGGTGACTCAAGACAAAGGAATTTTCTATTTGTGAGAGGCATTCATACTCCATGAAAATCTTCGTGCAATATGGCTTCATGGTCTGTCGAAACACTAACACCAACTACGACACATGGAAAGAGGATATGAGGATACATCTGATGGCAAATGGTTTCTGGAGAGTTGTTTGGTGCTACGGGTATTCATAGTTTCACTAAGGAGAAAAACATTCATTGGTTTACGACAAAACACATAGGGGCCCTTTGTTGCATTTGCCTCTATCTCAAACTACCTACAATCTCACATTGCATATGCCATGTAACCAAAGGAAGCTTGTGACATACTTGCAATGTTGTTTGGGTAGCTTGTTATTGCTCCACCTTCTATTGTTCTTGCAATTCCTTTTCCTTCTCATCCCCTTCTTTGTGATGATATTTCTGGTGATTTGTATGAGAATTTATTGGTATCCTCTTCTCTTATTTCTCATATTGCAATTATTTCTCCTCCTACAGAAGACACATTTGCAAGTGGTTTGTTTGAGGCACCTATTACTCATCCTATTGTTTGTACTCCATTTCATTGATCAAGAGGACATGATTCTAAAGGATGTGGCACCTCCACCATCATTTGTAGAGATTATGGACAAGATACCTCCACCTACTCCTAGGCATTCAAGACCCTCCTTTGATCCTTTGCAACAAGATCACACCTTATGGATTCACCTCATTGGGACACATTTCTATTAGATATTGCTTCCTTGTTTGTAGAGTCTCACATTTCGGATCTAGATGACAATATTGGGGACATGCGTCTTCTCTTTGACAACTCATATAGAGTTGCACCTTCTTCTCTGGATGTAATGAGGGTACTTATAAATCCTCCCGCTCTCCCTCTTTCATTTCACGCTTCTACATTGCCATCTTCTACAGTTAGGCCCCGAATTTCCTAATTTGACTTTGGAACATTTGAGAACTCGCGTGGAGACATTTGAGCATTTTCAAGACTTCTATATTTTGATTCCTCCTTGCATTCCACTTGAGTGGGAATTCAATAGATTGATTGCTATAGGTTTCTTTCTTCCGAAAAGAAGAAACATTATTTGTTGCAGAGGAACATACTATAACATTAGCCATGCAACATTTTGTGTTTATCTTCTATCTTCTTTGTGGAGGCACACATGGGCTCACTTTGCAGGGTGGCTACAAGCAGTTTTAGCTTCTAATGGGGTTTCTCAGTCATCACTTTCTTTCTTTGTATCTCTTTTGGGGGAAGTTTTTTTCTCACTGGGTTTTTTCTTTTCTCCACTTTGTAAGAGTTGCATTGTACGTGGATACCACATTAGGTCTTGTTTCCGGGACCCACCTTTCTTTTTCGCTCACCTAAGTTACGTTTAAGGGGGGGGTGTTAGTGTAGGATATTATTTTTCTCATATTTATTCCTACACTTGAGGAGTTAACTTGCTTAGGTGTATTTTGTTACAGGAGTTACACTTGGAGTTAGTCACAGAATTTGCACTTGGCCATCATTGTTAGTTAAGTGAGAGTTATTCTTTGACTGACTATGTCAAGTGTGAGAGTCACATTTCCATTTTGGGCTCTTTGTCCACTACTCATGGAGTGTTACATATTCACTCTATTATTTGTACATCTTCATTTGTGAGCTATTCAGGGAGTGTATTGGAGGATCTTGTGCTTACTAGTTTTGCTGCATTTTGCGTTGTTTGTTCAACATTTTCATGCACTTGCAAGTTTAATATCATATTGCATTTGATTGTTAGTTATTTCAAATTCTGCAACTTCATGTGCATTCGTTTTTCTACCGGAGATCCCGATGGATACTCGATAGGGACCATGAGGGTCACCTATTTGTTTGAAAATGAATGTTTATCAATATTTGCCAACATCCCCAAAATGAGTTGAAATGACAATTTCAAATGTGCATGTAAAGAGATAACAAGGTATCCTATTTTTTTGAAAAAGAATGTTTCTCAACATTTGCTAGCATCCTGAAAATGAGCTGAAATGGGGATTTCGAGCGTTCATGTAAGAGATAACAGCAAAATTAATTGATAACAAAATGTTGTCCAATGAAAGAGTCACTAATAGACAAGTAAGCAAAATGCAGAAGCATACATAAGGCCTGCGAATTGTTTGACTTTGTGAAACATATGCATAATGTAATCTCACGGCCTGTGGTGTGATGGTCAATTGATAAGAAAAAAATGGTCTACTTGACAAGTATTTAAGGGTTTACAAATAAATGTCTCACATAGATGTGGTCTGACATGGTGCGACCATTGTTATTTATGCACAATCCAGTGGTTGTTTTTGGATGAACATGATGAAACTTGTTATTCATGTCTGAAATGACAGAAAAGCTCTTGAAATGCTTATAGACAATCAAATATGATGAACAATGGTTTGGGTCCTTTTTGGAACAGTCTAAATGTTGTGTAGGGGATTTAGACTAGTACTTTTGCTAGGTTATCGTATAAGACTGTTTCTCTGTATATGATCCACAGAGTTATTCTGTACAATATTTTTCTGTAAATGCTATTTATTTAGCTCTTGTACAAGTATACAATTTTTGGGCCTCGCTTTTAACATACTTTACTCACTTTCAGCTCATCTTTTTCACTGTTCATCTACAGTCAAAATACTCTTAACATGTGAGGATTCATTGCAATCCCTAGGTTGTGTATTTCTGTTGAATTCATTTGTTTAATATAATCCTGTTCAATGTCAAGCACATCTTTCGATCACTGTATTTGTCTTTATGTGGTCTGTTCCATATATATATTAAGATATGATTGCATTTTTGGTAATCAGGGGAAAGTGCAAATCCTTTCAGTATAAGAACTGAAATATATCTTAGTGCCTAAGATTATAAGATGGTAGCAATGTATACTTCTGGACTTGAGATTAGTTTGCAGTGGAATTCAAACTATTGATACATCACAACCTTGGATCTTGAGTAATTCAAGTTTTGCTATTGGCACAATTTGGATTTCATCCGTATGCCTTTTGCTAAGCTGTAATGTTTGAGACATTTATTTATTTTCTATCAGTTTAGGATATTGTCAAAATCTGTAGCAGACACATACAGAACCATGGTTACCTAAGAAGAATTGCTGTATCCAGTACTTTCATAGCAATGCTTGGATGCAGCAACCTGTTTGCCATGGGAAATGGAAGGTGGAAGCTTTACAAAAATGAACTAGTTTCTAGGCACTTTAAGGATTGCAGTTTGTTCTTGATAAGAAACAACGTCTTACATGCAGCAGTCAGTGCAAAGCATGCTTATTCACATGTGCACTCCACTTGAGTCCTTGAGCAGGCAAATCTGTACCTAAGGATATTGCTATATGCAGTCGAGTTGATACACCACTTTGATTGCCATTAAAGGAAATACTTGATCAAAATCCTTGGTAAGTTACTCAAAAGTCTTCGATCATTTCTCTTTATTTGAATGCGACATGTGTAATTTATATTTGTGTATTAAATTCTTAAAATCTGAGGATTTGAAGCCAATTCCAGGTCTTTGCAGACGAGATCTAACCTGGCATTAGGCGGGCTGATTCTTGAAGCCAGACACATAACGGAATTCTGCCACTATAACTAGAAAATATAAATCTAAAATTGCTTAGCGATGGAAATCTAGTTTTTTTGGATAATACCTTGTTGAAATAATGCAATGCTAATAAGGGAAAATAAACTAATAAATAAGGCATATTATCAATATGCTTATAGAGGAGTTTAATCCTCAAAATGCACATCACTTCAGTCAGAATTGGTTGGTGAGGGCAGTCACAATCATTTTCTGTTTTGAATATAGGGCATTGATATATTGCCCATATTAAAATTGCAATTTTAAGGCACCTACATCATAGAATTGTGGCTAAGAATTTATAGAGATTACTAGTACAACAAGAAAAATATGAGGTAATGTTTTGACATCATTATAAGGGAGTTTCTACGAATATAACTAAATTTCAGGCTGTATTTTGTGAGATAAGAAGAATAAGAAACTACTAGTAAAAAAAGTGTTATTGCTGTATCAAGAAAAATGAGGATACAATTTGACACTACAACCTTATCCTTGGATGAAAGTCTAATGGATCTTAATTAAAATTACCCTTAGGAGCAAAATAAACCATGCATCAGCGGTCCCATATAACTTGTGTATTGAGCTATGAGGTTGCATGTGCATAGTTATAGTTTTGTAGACATGCCAAGATGTGACTATGGTGGTCTTTAACAGGAAAAAGACTGTTTGAGGAAGGCCCATGATACTTCTCCTTTGACCTAATTATGTTGGCGTTTGGCGAAACCAATGACTTGTGTATAGCATATGAAATTGATTTCTCTTCTTGGCTTGGGTTGCTTGGGTTTTGGCCAATCTATCACTCAGAGAAATGCCTCCCTAGTTACATGAGTTCACATTTGGGGAAAGAGTCCCCACTATCCATTATTTAATATATGGGAAGCATGGATATATCCCCCCCTTGGATACGTTCATTTTGTCCTCATTTATGGGAAGCATGGATATATCCCCCCCTTGGATACCACAATATAGATTTGTCCCATGTATGATATATGGATATGTCCCATGTACATATCAAGGATGTCACAAATGTACTCGGGTTGTACCCGGATGCACTGGGACATACCTGCAGGTTTTGGTAGTGGGATAGTTGAATAACTTGTAAAAAGAGTTTGATGTGGACTATTTCTAGCAATGGGCACATCTTTGAAGTGTCCCTATAAAAGAAATCAAGTTGCTACAGGATAAAAGGGAAGTGGTGGACGAGACTTGTGATTTAAATTAGTCAAAGAATCTAACAATGATATTATACAATCTTAAGTTAAATAACGTGGTTAAGAAGATGGGCACCAAGCCAACAACTCGATGCTCTGAGAAATGAGTGTGCACGAAATTGTGAAAAATCTATGCTAGTTGTGTGGCTTGAATGATTGGATGATGTTCATGAGTTACTGAATTCACATACTCTTGTCAACTAGGGGAAGAATGGATTGAGTCGATTTATAGAAGAAGTTAGGCAGGTATGAACAATCTATGCTTAGAAAGTTCATGAGTTGAATCAACTCTTGTCAACTAGGGGAAGAATGATTGAGTCGATCATAGAGGTGAGAAGTTAGGCAGGTAAACAACTATGCTTTGTGTTGCAAATATGATGGTGCTTGAACCACACTCTTGTCAACTACGAGAGGGATTGAGTTGGTTTATTGTAAAGGTGAGAAGTTAGGAAAAGGTTGGTTATCTTAACTCAGGTGAGGTAATTATGAGCAACCATATGGGAGTAAAAGAGAAGTAGAGTGATAAGATGTGACAAACAATGTAAAGAATGGATCAAGGCAAGAGAGTCCATATATGATGATATATTCTAGATTATTTGTATTCATATTGACATGATATCCATATGTCATATGTATGGTAGCCACATGATTAATAAAAAAGTAAACTTCTAAGCATATTGAATGTTTTGAACCTTGAAGTTATTTTTCTACATTATGGACTAAAATGAATAAATTTTGTAAGTTTTATGTATATATATATATATAATGTAAGTATATCATATGGACAAACATATGTGTGCTGTATGAATAAATTGAGGATATATATATATATATATATATATATATATATACATACATACATATATACATGATATACATACATATATATATATATATATATATATATATGTATATATATGTATATGTATATGTATATATATATGTATATGTATATATATATGTGTGTGTGTGTGTGTGTATATATATATGTACATGTATGTATGTATATACATATATGTAATATATACATATATACAGACGTACATATACATATTTACATACATACTTATACATTATACATATATACATATACATACACACACATACATATGATATATTCTAGATTATTTGTATTCATAATGACATGATATTAATATATCATATGTATGTCAACCACATGATCAATGAAAATGTAAAATTTTAAGCATATTGAATGTTTTGAACCTATGTATGGATGTATCCAAGAAATATCATACCCAAGGGTTTTTTAAAATTGACATATCCACGTACTGAACCAGTAAACCATATCATGACAAAGTAGTTTAATATAGCTTGAGAAAAGATTCCCTCAACAAGATGAAGTGAGCATCTCGTCTTGCCTAGGATTGTAAACACCTGAGGATTCCTGCTCCTCAACAAGATGAAGTGAGCATCTCGTCTTCCTTTGTAAACACCTAAGATCCACTAACCATGAGTCCCTTAACCTAGCCTTATAAGACATGGCTTATACTTGGAATCACGAGTATCTCGCATTCCATTGCTAGCACCTAAAGAAATGAGTCCCTAACCACAAGTCCCTTAACCTAGCCTTGTAAGGCATTTTTAAACTTGGACTTCCTAGTCCAAGTTTTGTGCATATGTTATACCTACTTGGTTAAGACAAAAAACACCCATTCTGCTAATAGAGACTTGTTAGGTAGTTATTTGATAGAATAATTGTGATCTATATGATGAACATACATATTTTTTATGAGTTCATGTGTACAATTTTAGCTCATGAATTAAAAAAATTAGGTAGCCGGTACATGGTACATTTAGAGTACCAGTACGGGGATCCGATATGTTTTCCCAATTTTTTTGGAGCAATGTGTACAACACTTGGGTATGGCCATACAAAATAATATGTATTAAAATATATAAAATACTCAAAAATAACCATATGCCAAATAAGCAAAAATAACCATATCCATGCATAGAGTAAAAAAAATAAGTGAAATAACCACAAAACATAATGATTTAATTCAATGTATTTATCATGATATTCATTGATCGAACTTAGAAAAAATACATTGTTCCAATGTTAAAATGTATACACAAAAATCAAGATAATCATACTAATTATAATCATAATCAAATGGCTCTCATCCAATGTCTTCAATAAGAGTATCATCACCATCATGTGGTTCATTAGAACCATGAACAACAAGATTAGAACAATGAACGTCAACAATGTCACTCCTGCTAGCTCCACCATGCAAGATTTGACCTTTTGTTGACCATTTTTTAAAAATCACCTTTTAGGGACTAGTATGCCTAGAAGTACCCGATATGTCTTTAGATGTACCCAAGTACTTCTAGCCATAACCATGGTGTATTGAACCCGTCTGACGTACCTAGTACGTACTTTACCCATACTAGGGGCCTGTAAGGTTTTATCCTAAGTAGCTGAAACGTTTTGGATACAGGAGTGGGTAAGGAATATTCGATACGTAGAAACAACAATTTTTTTTAACCCCAGATATGACGTAGGATACAACAATACAAAAACTATATAAAAAATTAAAAAATATAAAAATTCAGCCTTCTAAATAAGAATTTATTATTTAATTATCAACCACATATTATGCATATGAAAGACAAGATAAGAAGATAACTTATAAGCTAAATAAGTGAATAACCACAACAAACAAGCTAGAATACTGATAAAACTTAGAAACTTAAAAGCTTAAAAGTTAAATTAAAATACTTAAACCGAACATAATGTGAATGTCATGAATGTCATTCAATATATTAAATTCAAATCGTAGATCAATATTCAAAGTTTAAACTATCTTTCATTGTCAATATTCATCATATTCCTCTTCATTAAGAGGATCAAGATCAACTACATCATCATCATTACATGGTTCATTAGAACCACATGGGTTCAAACCACTCGCACTAGGGCCACTGGTAGTTGCACCCCCTTGTGCATGTAGGTCTCGTGGTGCCAGAGAACTCTCCTCATCATCTATATGCTCCATGGTGGGAAATGGAAACATCCAAGTCAACTATCCCTGGATCAATGTCCCAATGTCTTGTTGACCCTTCTTTGTACCCCGAATGCTTGTGGGATAAAAGGCACAAGTTGGAATGTATGTATACCAAATCTTCAACCCTTTTAGCCCCCAACATGTTGCGCTTTTGTGAGTGGATGAAACTATATGTACTCTAGTTGCATGCTTAGAGGAAGATGAACTTGCAACCTATTAAGGCAACCCAAACTTCAAAGTCAGTGCAAAGTTCAACTTCAAACTTAAACACTGAAACTTAAATTTTAAAAACTAGAAGTTATAACAAAAAAGGAAAGAGAATAAAAAAATTAAAAACTTACTTGTGCCAAGACCTTGATTGCCAGAGGCTGCAAGTAAACCGATGCATGACCATGGAGGTACCATCACATATGAGCATCCATCTTGTATTTTCTCCAAAGAGTGAGAAGGCTATGACCCGTTTCTACTATGAAATTGCCAAACTCTACTATAACTTGGTCTTGGGCCTCAGGACCAGGGAAGAGCCTAGCCAATTCCGCCATATATCCCTGACTGACTTCCGGATCCCTGTATGGTGCGACCATCCCTAGAAAGGAAATGATCTCTGTGCTATAAAATCTAGGAGTCAGTGGAAAATCCAAGTAGATGTAATGGGGTGGTCATTTTGTTCCATCACTCAATGAGGATTGACTTGCACTTGTTTGAAAAACATTTCCTCGGGATCTTGTTCTTTTGCATTTATGATGGCTTTTATCTTCTCAATCATTGAGTCGATGCCGTCATAAATCTCTCCTAGACATGGCTGATCCATGTCAGTAAACCAAATCATGCTCATAATGGGCTCCGTAAAACTCAACAAATATTCCACTCTATCCCACCAACAATCCTCTAAGATCACGTTCTTCACTTTTTGAGCTCGTTGAGTGTTTGATTGCCTCCATACAGACCAAAGATTGGAGGTTACCATCCCCATGAGTGCATGTCGCACCTTCACAAGTCGTCTCAAGATGATTGTGTGTGATGCAAACCGAGTCTCAACAACCTAATAAAAATGAGAGAACAAAAATTAAAAATAAAATTGAAAACTAAAAGAATACTATATTTTAAAAATTATAAACTTAAATTTTAAATAAAAGAAAGAAAGAAAGATAGTTTCCCTTACCTTCAGTAGCTCCAACTGCGAGAATGATCTAACAATGCTTCGTGACTATGTGATGGTTGGTGACAAACATTTGGATCTTTTCAACTACTACATACACTAGTTGGATCCACTCTATTTTGCTTATCCATCTTCTTTAGCATTAAATTCAATGAATGCACGACACATGGTGTCCAAAAAATATGCCCATACCTGTGCCTCAACTAGCATCCTCGTAGCTTTGCAATTTTTGGCATTGTCCATTATGACTTGGACAGCATTTTGAGGCCCCACTGCCTCAATGGACTGAAAGAGGATGTTGGCTATGAATTGGGCATCCTTCACTTGTCCCTCACAATAAACCACTTTCAAAAACATTTCCTCCTTGTGGCATACTTCAATCACATTGATTAAAGGGCAGTTTCTTGCATCTTTCCATCCATGAGAAATGATGGACACACCTGTTTTTGCCCATGAGTCCCTAATTGATTGCAAGGAGGGTTCCACATATTTTTTTTGTTTATCCAAAGGGAGGTGCAAATCTTCTGATATCCTGGTGATTTATATCCTTTTGGTGCCTCATTGATGGCTTTCACCATCTCATGCCAATAAGGTGATCTCACAACATTAAAAGAAAGCCCATTAACATAGACACACCTTACAATGTGTTCATACGCAATTCCCTTGATCTCATTTTGAAAGGCCTTTTCCAATGGCCCTCTTGTCTTACTTTTCTTTCATGCAAGGGAAAAATCCTCATCCGTGGAGGTAGGAGCCACAAATGGATGTGGCATGGCCACAATTGGGGATCCACCAGGTGCTGGGGCAACATGAGGCCTCACTGAACGAGATGAACCTCCTCTTTTGGCCAATGGATGACCCGCTCTCATAGCCACATTTGCCTTTGCATCTTCCTGCTCTTTGATATATGCCAAAACTTTTGCTTTTGGCACCCTAACATTATTCCTCCCCTTGCATACTCTTATACCATTACCCATTATGGCACACAAGTGGATTTTCACCCTACTGTAAGAGCCTTTGAATACTCCATTCACAATCATTGCATTTCCATTACAAAACAACCACCACTTGCAAGTTGTTGAAGTATTGTTACATGCCTCCATAATGGTGAATTTGGGTCAAATTCCCTTGACCAAAGATTTCCTAAAAGAAGCGGAACTTGTTGCCATTGTAGAAGTACCTACAAGGTTCAAAACCAACAACATAAGAAAAGAAAACAATGGCATGTATTGAAAATTTCAAAAATTAAAAAGAAAAAAACAGTTTAAAAATAAAAATTTCAATTGTGAAAAAAATAAATAATGAACATAAGTAAAAACATGAAGTGAGTGAAAGATTAAATAACAAAAAAAAACAGAGAGAAACAAACTTAGAATTTAAATAAAACCTTATACAAATCCTTCACAAATCCTCCTCCTTTGCAGCTCCTCACACTCCTACTAGCTTAGGAAAATACTTACAATGTTTTTTGTTGAAGTATCAAACCCTAGACAAGCAAAATGAAATTTTAGAGAGCCAAAGATGAAATGATGAAGGAAAGGTAAATTTCTTTGCTTTATGTTTTGTTTTTGTGTTTCACTTTTGTTTTATTGTTTATAGTTAACTTTTAGGGTTTAAATTAAAAGAATATTATATTTTTTATTATTATCTAACTTCAAAAATGTAAAAAAACAAAAAAAAAAAGCGGTTTTAGGAGGGATACGCCATTGGGAGCAGGCAAGGTATGGCGGGTATCCAACGCATACGTTTGGGTACGGCCATACCCGAACGTACTCGCCAGGTACCTGCCGTTCCTTGCCCACTCCCAATGGCGTATCCCCCCGTACTCGTTTGGAGTACGTACCATACCTGCTCATGGCCCCCCTTGCCATATCGGTATCTTAGACAAATAGAGTGAATTGGCTAAAAATAGAGCCCCATGCGCCAAAGGGAGAAGAGGAGGCTTGAGCATGCAAGAGGTAAAAAAAGAAGATCCTATTTTTAGGAATTTTTGGATTAAATAATAGGAGCATGTTGTTCTTTTTTTAATAAAAGATTGACTAAAAATGGGTGCATGGATTTAAAATTAGAAAAGCAAGCCTTGTGCTATTTTTAGCATCTTGCTATGCATGGAAGAATGTCAAAGAATAAAATATTAAAGAAAAGACTACAATCTGCCCAGCCGTACACCATCAGGAAGGAAGAGGGGAATTTAATTTATTAAAATTAGTATGCATGTTGTCCCTGAAGCCTTTGCCAAGATTGGATAAGGAAGAGACAAAAGGCAAAAACAGAAAAGACAAAAGCAAAAAGGAGATAGAGGAGAATAAATAATAAAAAATGAAAAATCCTGCAGCTGCTGTTTCTTTTTTAAAGTTGGCACAACATGTGGGAGAAGGAAAGAAATAAAATAAAAGCAAACAGGCTGTTTTAGTTTTGGTGCAGAAGAAAGAAGAAGAAATAAAAATAGAATTAGCATGCAGCAGTCTTCTAGAAGTTGGCGCAGCAGTCTATGAAAAGGAAAATAAATAAAAAATAAAGCATGTAGTCTATATAGCGCAGCACCTCATGACAGGGAAAATAATAAAAAATATAGAATATTGCATGCATAAAAGACTGTTTTTGGACGCAGCAGTCTCATAAAGACTGATTTTCGAAAAAAATTAATATTAGACACATACTTTCAGCTGCTTTGCTATTGCATTCCTAGCTTGTACTTGTATCTCTGAATAAAAAAACTCCATTTTTGCCTTCTCATATTGTTGGTTTTCTGAGTATTTCATGGTGTTTGATCAGGAATATTGTATTGCTTTAGTTGTGGAATTTCATTCCCTATATCTGTTGTCCCTTCTCCTTAACCTTTGAATTAATTTTGCAGATTAACCTAGAGTTGTGCATGTGTGTGGATCTCTATATTTTCCTTGTATGTAGTAGTATGTGTGTGTGTCAAATCATTGGTGTATCACCTCAATTTTCGTATTTCTCGGCATTCCTTCTCCCTTTTTCTTTGTCAATTTTATTAGTTTTTTAGGGTGATTCATAGGGGAACTAGCCCACTCTGGAGGTTCACCTCAGTCTTAGATTACCCACAACCTTGAGGTGTTCCAATGTTTGTCAACAGGAGAGAGAGTACACGCAACATTCTCTATCAGGGTGCAACTTCTGGGTGACAACAATTACACCAAAAAATGGTTAAATGCCTACAGATATGACACCAACGTTGCAATTAATATTATGCACAGCATATATGAACTAGGTATTACAACATAGGACTGTTAATGATAAATAAACTTATCTAGGACATCACTAACACTTGTAAAATACGAGCCTTATAAACAAATAGCTCAAATCTGACATTTCACAAACATATAACCAAAAATTGGTGCCCTAGAAGGCACCTAAATGATCTTCTACCCTAGTCGCTCCCTAGGAGAGGGGCTCCTAACAATGCCAAAAGCTCTTGTGTGACTCCTCTTTAATGCCCAAGATGCAAACCAGCAAGATGGCCTTCAATCAAAGTCTTCAACACCACCAAATTGGAGGGTTTCTGTACTCCAATCTCCTACAAGGAAGGGTTTCGTCCTCCTTGGATGCCACACTAATGGATTGTCACACTTGATTGGAATGAAATTAGAGCAATCAGCCCTAGAACCAAGTTTAAAAGTGTATATGCCAAAATTGATGCTCCAATTGAGCCTATGTGTCTCCATTTATACCCCTTTGGTTGGTGCCAAAGGTCTAAGGGGGAATTACCCCTAGACTAACCTTTTAAGAGCTTGCTTTATCTTCTATTTCCATGTTGGAAACTCTCCAACCTTGTAGTAGACCTCTTAAGGAGCTTACTTTATCTTTTAATTTCATGTTGGGAGCTATATAACCCAATTGGCCTACCTTAGGGAGGAAAATACCAAAAGAAAAACATTAATAAAAATGAAAGAAAACGTGAAATGAAACCCGAGGACTTCCCTTGCACAATTCCTTCTTGGCTACAGGAAGAAAAAATGGCAAGAAGTATTCAATTTGGTACTAATTTGAAAAAGGGGGACATTTCAATCTTCCGTTCCCAAAAATTGTTTGTCCTCAAGCAAAATGCAAGCTACCTGGATCCCAAAGGAATTTCAGTTGCTCCTTCTTTGTGCCCACAAATGAAGTGCAAGCTCATCAAAGAAAGCAATGAGTGTTCCCTTCTTCATCCATTAGGGACTGCATATGTATGCTTTGCATTTGATAATGATGGCAATATTTGGGAAGAGATGTGAAACTCAAACTTCTAATCTTTGCTTGCCAAGGCAGCTTCCAATTACCATTTTTTCTGCAAAGATTGAAATGTCTTAAAATGGAAATTCCCCATACTAAGAGAGTAGTGAATGTTGGGGTCGAGGGTTCCCAAACATAGCTGTAACCTTTTATTTTTCTCTTAAAAATCAGAATGTTAGTGGCTGAAAACCACCTTAAATCAGCCACAAATATGTCAATGTTAGTAGTAGTGTGGAATTTCTTTAACCTTATAATTGGAGGCTTCTTTTTAGCTTGATTTTCACATAAGTAGGAAAGTAGCTTTGAAAGTTGTGATCAGCAGATGAAAAGAAGGTAGAACAATTGTAGTCATGACTTCTCTTCAAAAAATTCCATACTATCAATGACATGGGTGTTGGAAACACCCCAACCTTCGATGGAATATGCCCCAACAATGCCCAAAAACAGCCACTTACTAACTTCAATGATTGAAACTACTTATATGTCAACAAATATAAAAAAAGATCATATTGCTTACCCACTTTCCACATCCAACATCTTGCTGCCCTAGCATTGGTGACTACCTTTATACCTATGTTTTCGAGTGTGAAGTTTGGTTCCAAAAAGTGAATTGCCTTGCATTTCCAAACACTATCCAGATTCTCCATATCATAGCCATCTTGGACTTGACTCAAACCAGCTCTATATCTATGACTAAAAGTGGTGTTTTTCACCCCATTAGGCTCTTCAAAGTTCACTATATGATAATAAATATTCTTACCAAGTGTAAGCAACCTTCGTTGTGGAAAATTTTCGAATTACAAGTGCCTTACTTTCTACCCCAAAACAGTTGTCCTATGTTATTTCTTCTTGCCATGAAAACTGATTTCTTCAACTTTGTCACAAAAATTTAGTTCTTCATTATGAAAGTTGAGGGTGGACTTCCCAGATGTTTACAACCACTGAACCCCAAAAACAATTTCAACATTAGCTAGTTCAATAAAAAAAAATTCACCACATACCTCATGATCTCCCAAGAGAAGTGACAGTTGTACTATTTTTCTTGGACAAGGTATGAGGGTGCCACTCCCAACAAGCATAGTGACCCCTTGGTTATGAAGAAGACCCTTCTCCCGGAACAGTTATGATAAGAATGTATGTCATGCACCCAAACAAGTATGCTGCTCTTTCCCCTTATTCTCCTAACCTATTTCTCAAACATGGAACTATGAGTCAGCCCCTCATCAATAGGAAAATCAGAATTGTTATCCTCCTCTAAATGATTCCAATGTAACAAAGACTTCGCAAAAGAGGGCTACAAGGAGTATCTATTGGGAATAGAATCACTAGGCTTACCTTTCCCAAGAGTTATTTTTGAAATTTTCCTTACAACGGCACATCCCAAGATGAGTTTTCCCCAAGTACTGATTTTGAAGTGGATGATTCTCCCTTTGTCAAGACTTATAACAACACCCATACCTTTATCATGGTGATGTCTCATTAGTTGTGTCATAGGAAGATACAACAAGCATAAGACATGGTCACCCTTCCTAACCAGTGGTGCATGATGACAACATACTTGAAATGACAAATTGGCTAGCAAGAGAAACGAAATATTCACATACCATGGGCTGCTCGCATATGCCTTTATGCTTCAGAATCTCTGAGTTTGAATCATTGTGCTTTATTTGCATGATTTCTTCACCAAATTGAATCTTTTCCTTCTTGCATTCTTCCCAAATTTGTTGGTGCTTGTCTTGGGTCTCCTTAGGCTTCTTATTAAGGCTGGCTGAATTTCATTTATTGACCTCCGTTTGACTGCTGTTTGAAATAGTCTAGTCAGCTGAAAATTATCACCAACTCCCATTTTTTGTAAACCCAGCGCTCTCTCTCTCTTCCCACTTGGTACCCTTCATCTTCACAAGGTGGTTAGAATATTCATTAGGATGACCAAAACAATGTAGTAACCTAGTGTGACAACATATACTCATGATATGAATCATAAAATAAATCAAGTGGCTTACTCTCAGCGGCCAAATGTTTTGGAATTTACAGCAGGCTGAAAATCCACACGATGTCCGTTGAGGTTCACTTCCTCATCAACCTTATACTTCATCTGATTTTTCCTCTTTCTTATGACTCAAAGGATCATCTGAAACCCAAAAAAATAAGTTCACATAACCTTGCAATATCCATGAAGATTCCATGTGCTATATGTTATTCATAAGACTATCCATTCACCGTGATTTGCAAGAAGCATCAAATTTTCATGAAGGTCCTCGATCTCACCGAACAAGCTATGAGTGTAAATTTGACACAAGATATGGTAGCAACATAGAGGAGGATAAAATGGTGATCATGGTCATATTGCACTGGCCTCTGGAATCACCCTCCTTATTCCTTGCTTTCAATAATTGATTGGAACATCTCCGCCTTGAACTCTTCCATAGGTTTAACCTCCCTTGAGCACATCGTTGGAACTGTTGTTTGGTTTCCAGCGAATTCAAGAGCTGAATCATCATTAGGAACCAAAAATTTGCCCTTCGACAACCAAATGGACTCCACAATTCCATATCAATTTCATCCTTATTGCTTGGCTTATGCAAATCCATGATTTCTTCCTCATTTAGTGGAGACACCCATTAGAAACCAATAAAACATCTTTAAATCTTCAAGCAACTTTTACCTTTCTCATGCTCCATCAATTCTGTTCCTTTCTTGGGACTCTTCACACTTTCATCAAACCCTCTGTGCAGTTTATTTTCGCTGTTTGGAAAATCTTTCAAGAGAAACTCATCTTTAGGGCTTAATGACTAGGTAGTATCTACCTTGTGGTCAAGGGGATATTAATGCATAAAAACTTTTTCCAGGTATTCAGTCGAGCAACACCTTTCCATGTCCATCAACATGGTTTTCTTGGAGACTGCCACCTTCCCCAAAGTACCTTTGCAAATTTTTTTCTTTTTCTTGGTAGCATCGTGACCTAGGGTTGGACCTTGATCTTCCCTTGCTTACTTCCTATGAACTCAAAAAATGACATAACATCACGAATCTCATTCTGGAAGAGCCCTATATTCTTCATACCTATGTCACAATGTTGTGACCCTTTGGAATATTCATGTTTACTTTTAGGAGTTCCTTCGACCATTTGGTAATCTTGAATGGTATGGATCAGCTAAGCCATGTTGTATTCTTTGCCAATCTTGCATGAATACCCTAGGATGGCAAGCCTTTCGATGCTTTGATCACCCTAAAAATGTCCGCCATTTCTAGGGCTAAAACTGAAACCCTACAGGCTAGGCCACAACCCCAAGCTCTAATCACCATTTGTAATGTCCAACATAAACGAACAAGCATGGAATCTGAAAAAAAATGAAAATAGCACTTTAACCCCAAGTGAAGTACAACTCTGATTTTTATAATCAGCAGACTGAAACTTAGTACAGCGAACTGTGATTTTTAGGACAGTAGCTTGCAAAGAGTAATACAATTCAACCAAATATCATCATAGAACATGCTATCCAAAACATAGATTTAATTCGACCTTAAGGCAATATTTATCCAGGGCACTTTTCACCAAAGAAATGAAGAAAACAAGATACTACAGCTAGTTGAAAATTATTTTTTTAACAGCAAGTAGGGCAGCCAAAAGACAATGAACTGAAAATGATAGTCTTCAAACTCCTCCAACAGATGGCATCAAATATGGAAGATACTGAGCCTTATAAATTATGATCAAATTTGTATATCGAAGAATAATGAAGTTTTGTACCTGAGAAGGCACCCAAATGATCTTCTACCCTAGTCGCTCCCTAGGAGAGGGGCTCCAAATAATGCCAAAAGCTCTTGTGTGACTCCTTGATGCGCTTGATGCGAACCAGCAAGATGGTCTTCAATGCAAGTCTTCAACACCACCAAATTGGAGGGCTTTCGTCCTCTAATCTCCCATAGGGAAGAGCTTCGTCCTTCTTGGGTGCCACACTAATAGATTGTCGCCCTTTTGTGGAATCAAATTAGAGCAATTAACCCTAGAACCAATTATAAAAGTGTATATGCCAAACTTGATGCTCCATATGAGTTTGTGTCTCCTCTTATACTCCTTTGGTGGTGTCAAAGGTCTAAGGGGGAATTACCCCTAGACCGACCTCTTAAGAGCTTGCTTTATCTTCTATTTCCATGTTAGAAACTCTCCAACCTTGCCGACCTCTTAAGGAGCTTACTTTATCTTTTAATTTCATGTTGGGAGTATTAGAACCCAACCGATTTGCCTTGAAAGGCAAAACACAAAATAAAAATAAAAATATGAAATAAAAAACCTAAAATATAACTCTAGTTTTTCCCTTGTTCAACTTCTTTTTGCCCTTGGAAAGGGAGATGAGCAAGAATCATTCAATTTATATTATTTCGAAAAAGGGGGCATTACACTTTCCCAGAAAGTTGCATACCTTTCTTGAAAGCATAATTTCTCTGAATCCAACACCTATCAAAGCATTTGAAAGATCCATATCTCCAATTTCAATGCTTGCTTTTGGTGTACTTTAATTCCTAAATTCAATACATCCCTATTGTCATTCTTTGCTGGTACTACTTGTGCCAATATTTGTGCTTGTGCTAGCTGTGATAAATAGTTCATCAGGAGTTTTGTCATAGCTGTTACCATTGTTCCATTTATTAGAAATACTACCTGCTGCAATGGAATTGTTTCCTCATGAAAGATCCCAAACCCATTTTTTTGTCTGAATATACATATATATATATATATATATATATATATATATATATATATATATATATATTATATAATGCTTTGGCTCAGATCTGAACTGATAATATTAAAGGAATTCATGAAACATCACACTGAAACTGCATAGGTAAATAAAATACAGCAAACCCCGCAAATCGGGTGAATACAAAAAAGACGCCTAGGGTTAAATCAGGCAGATTTCTTCATAAACAATTCAGCCGTGTATTTAATAACGATTTATGATACTAAATATTACGGCAATACGAATTATAAATCTGCAGATACGATTTAATAATAAAGATTGTCCAAAAAAAACCCACTGTAAATGATTCAAAACCAAATCGAATTTGATATATATTTGATGCTGGGAATTACAATAATTATCTATCATGAAAAATACCTCAGATACTGCAATAAAACAACTGTAGAAGAAGTCGCCCCACTCTAGATAGAAGTGCTGTATGTTCATTGCTGCAATTTATTCTTTTCTCTGTCTAACTGCTGGAATAATAAATAACTGTGTGAATACCATGAAGATTCCTGAATGGAAACTTCTCTCACTGTTCCTGGGTTTTTCGTCCGCAAGAGGAATAATTTAGAGGGTTTTCCGTCCTTGGATTTTGTCTGCAAAAGGTCAGTGCTAACTGCCGTATGAAAAATAATAATAATCTGGAATGAATCTTTTTCCAAGTCGCATTTTCTCCCATCATAGCCAAAAAACCTTCCAAAGGAACCAAGTCGCACTTTTTGGCTAGAATCCTCAATAATTAATTTTTAATTAATTATTTTGCTTCACTAAACAAGTCGCATTTTTGGGTTTATTTGATCATTACCCAAACAAGTCGCATTTTTGGCTTAGGAAGTGCACATTAAATAATTCAATAATTTTATTTAAATGCACTTCCCTAAGTTAAAGTCACTCTAAACAGTCTATTAATTAATTATATGCGCTTTAATGATATTTTACTTTATTTTTGAGCACAATATAATAAAATTAATAAATTAAAGTCACCCTTGAAAACACCCCTTTGGCCGTTGGGTAGACAAAACAAGCCAAAGGTCTTCGACCGAACTATCCGAGAAAGAGGGACATTACACCTGAGTTACAGAAGCGTGTCACATCTTGATAAGACCCTCTCCCTGCACAAAGGTGAGGGATATTCATTGCTGATCAAACTTCCCACCCTATATATTCGATTAATATTCTTTTCTATTCCTTGTGGAATAATTTGGACCCACCCCATGCTTAGCTGGTTGAGGAGTTAGATATTCTCGAATAGGAATGTAGGCAACTCCTGGATCGTACCTGGGATTGAATGGAAATGTTATGGTGGAAAATGAAGCAGATTCCTTAACTGGCTAGACCATGTGGAGGGCCAACAAAAGTATGAATTGAGGCTGAGGTCGTGGAAATGAGAGTGGTACCATAGTCTTGAAGCTTTCAAACTCTGGAAGCTGGTAAAAATCAACAATGCCCTAGTGATGATGACTTGGACCAAATTATGGTGGGAAACAGTTATTGAAGGAGATGTAAACTAGGGATTTATAGCATTGAGAAGATATAGCGAATGCAACTAAATTAGAAATGATTGCAGTTCAATGTCTGACGGGAATTCCCTTGTTAAATTTTATCAGAGATTAAATTGGATCATGACTACATAGTACTATTGCTACGCTGAAATGCATTGACACACAACATGATTCTGAGGCAATTACCTGCCTCCTAGAAACTGGTGACACTTGTGCAATACGTTGCTGAAGACCTTGTCCTTGTTTAATACCAAGTGGATGCCATGAGATCTCACAGTCAGGGTCTTTATGTTACATGCAGCTGTACGACATTAAAATGTGCATTCATCTTCCTAATCCCCATGTATACAATATTTATTGTACACCGTAATCCCATTATTAATCCTTTTCACCTAGGTATTTGTCTTTCTTAGTAGATTCTCAAGAGACTCATCTGATATATGAATTCTTCTTCATCTTCAGAATTCTGAACTTTGTAAATAGCGACATTCTGCTGGTCTTTCTACATGTAAGATTTTCTCTCATTCATAGTTAGGGAATACAAGTTTGAGTTTAGCACAATCCATATAGTTTGTTGGCACGGTACCATTTTCCTGGCCTGACCATTGGTATCAGAGCACAGTTGTTTTCAATTATCCTCATCCTCCATTATTTTTGCTTCCTGCAAAAGATTTTTCAGCCAGATAAAACATCCTTCTATTGCAAGATCATTTTTTTTCCCCTCCTCTCCAGCTTGTTACGGTGCTGCACCACTCTGGGCACTCATTTGCCACTTCTTCATATTTGTTAAGTTGAAGTTCATTATATGCGTTCTTACCTGTCATCTGTTCACTGCACTTCTCCTTCAGCATATTGGCTGATCATACTTTTCAATAGAAAAGTATAGCACTGTCCTGTCAAACTGTGTTGCAAATTGTGTTGGAACAGCAGACCTGAAGCCATTTTCAATCAGAGGACACTCCCAGATCTACGCCATTCAGAAGAGATAACTGCTGCGTTTAAGTCGTTTCACCTTCCAAAACTTGGTCTAATGTTGAAACTTGATAGGCATGGTGCTGCTAAGGAGGCATTTTTGGCAGCTTTAATTTCTGATTCCAGTCTAGAACAAGCATTAAAGTTTTATTTCTGTTTTCTCCCGACAACGATGCGTTGGAGCCAAGCTGCCTGGTAGTAGCTTTCTTGGTTGTAGGGCACTTCAATTGCATGATTTTATAGGCTGTGTCAAATTCATGGCATTTCATTAAATTGAATTTGATTTTATCAGCTTCATGTGAGTCCTTAAGGAGTACAGCCTTCAAAGGCAAAATATCCACGTTGATATTGATAATTCCATATCTATGCATTTATTTTTTGAAAATAGCACATATTTTTTTTTTTGGAGTTTCCAAATAAGGGATTTTTTTTAATTTTTGACTTTGCATAAGTCATTTATTGTGCACAATCAGTTCAAAAGAAACCTTCAAAGCTCAAAAGACTAAGTTATATCTGAAATTCCATCTTTATGGGGTTTTATCACTTGTTTTGAAAATTGTTGTCACATAATTTTTTTTGGTTTCCCAAATGATTGGGATTTTTTTTCAATTTTTCAGACTCTTCGAGACATAAGTCATTTATTGTGCAAATCAGTTCAAAAGAACAAGTTTTCTTTTTTAAAATCAAGCAAATTCCTTGAAAAACAAAACTAATTGTGCAAATGCAAAACAAGTCACAATGTTTGGTATTAATGGTGCTCTCTGGTTCGTGCCTACAAGTAAAGTTGGCGTGATTAAACTAATGGCTGTCTAAAGTGCCTAATATATCTACAACAACGTCTATGATAGTTGCCCCTAGGTAAATTGCTGGGAAGAAATAAGGACTAGAATTATTGATAGACGTTATGGATTCAGAAAGTAAGAAATACTGACCGTACCATAGGGTTCACATTCATGCCTAACATTAACAAGGTCAAAAAATTGCTAAGTCCTAGTCCGTTGATTGATAGAACAGGATCCTTTGGCTCTTACGTACCTCCATTAGGTACACACATATCATTTTGCTCTCATGTGTTTTAGACGTTTCTTTCATGTGTCGCTGACTATATCAAAGAAGACTAGGCTTCCTCCACGTACCAACGAGTATATAGGAAGGGGAAGCATATCGAGAGGTTTAGTATATCAGTTGTGGTGGTATGTAGAAAAGGGAACTGTTGTTAGAGTTGTCTAAGGAACCAATCCATCTGCATGTCATACTAAAATGCATTTACATGAAGGTTAATTGTTAGTGTACAACATTAATTAGTCAAGGACACCTGAGTTGGATTGGTCATCGCAAGTTGAGAACACTGAGCTCATTTTCAACAGATTTGATGGTTCGACGTTGTCTAATAGAGACAAACAACGACTGGAACCAGGGGATAGGCAAAATCACAAATCATGGAGTGCAATGAAGGTCTTTTAAAGCAGGTGACCTTCATCAGGGTGGCTCAAGTGGATGAGCAGGACAGTTTTTCTTCAGCATACAATGGTGCAAGTGCACCTTTGTGAAGCACTAAACAAACTAAGTGATGTGTATGATTCATCATTCAGAGTCAGGAGTGTCATACAATTGCAACTAAGCATTGTTCAGATCTTGAGTTGAAGCATGGTGAATGTAAGTGACTTGGTACACTCAAAAATACATGCAGAGTCAAGCATGATAAGTTGAAGCTGCATGGTGTCAACATTGATGTATACACTAGACTGCTATTCATTGAGAATATCTTCTTCCCACATACTCTACCTGATTTAGAGTCTGTTATAGGCAAGCAATAGTGTTGCAAGACACTGAGACTTTTGATCAATGTGGTTGACAAGATGGTTGAAAGAAAAAAGATGCTGGTGGAAGAAAGACCGAACCCTTAAGCTGATGAAGTATGTTGCTACATTCATCAAAAGGGAAATTCTTACCAATACCAGGCTTCCTAAAGGTGAGTGATAGAGGCTAAGGGAGGACTTATAGAGGCTCGTTGGAGAGTAGATACTTGGTAAGAATAATGGTCCCAAGCAACAGGAGATAACAAAACATGTCTATTATGCAAGACGTTGTAGCCAAAAAAGGAGTCATGAGGCTCATTAATGTAAAACATCGTCAGACAAAATTGAGGCCTATCAAAAATCAAAAAGAAGCTAAACAAAAAAAGAAAAAGCTCTTAGAACCTTAGACTTTACTCATTTCGACAAGTGAGGATACTTGATTGTAGGGGCCATTTCAGATTTAGTCAATAATGCCTTAGCAAATGTGATCCTTGTTTAGTGCTTGGGTCCCTGACTACTCCAGCTTTCATGCAACAGGTATGACTTAGGTTTGAGAGGACTTCTATGTGAGGAGCATCATAAAGAAAGCAAGTGGTCTGATATACTTTGCAGACAGATCAAGTTTACAACTAGAAGGGAAAGGGACAATTCGTACCTCAAGTCACTAGGTATTGTAGCATTTCATTCTCAAAAATATCTTATACCTTTTCTTCAACTGAAAATAATGGTTGTTAGATCCTTGTTGAGCTAATCTAGGAGGTCAAGTGTGCCACTCCATTTTGCTGGAAGACTAATATAAAAATAACAATAAACATGTGATAAATTAGTTGTAATGATTAGATTTGAGGAATGCAAGTTGCTAAAATTCAGGAGTGAACCTTCAATCACATAATTTTGCTCATCGCATGGAAGGTATGTGACAAAGTCTTTTGTGGCATGACCAAATGATGGGCACCAAAGCTTTCTATTGACCTACATTCACACAATGCAAAAAAATTGGTGTTATAGGATTTGAGGAACTCTACCCAAGAAAATTTAAAATTTTGTGAAGCCTAGTATTTTGGGGTAAACACTTAAGTTTAACCATTTCAAACATCGAAATGGCTTTATGAGTTGACAGAAAGTTTTAGTTCACTCTGATCAATGTTCTCTACCAATTCTTTCCGCAGGTGGTCAGAAATACTTTATGTTCTTCATTGATCACTACAGCAAGGTGAAATGGATCATACTTTGGTGAAACAAAAATCAGAAGCCTAGTAAAAGTTCCCTTCAAAGGAGTTCGAACCATGATTGAAAATGAAGTGCAATCCTGCATGGGGATGCTTAGGATTGACTAATGGTGGTCTAGAATTCACTTTAGGTGATGTTTTCTACCTATCTGAAGTCAAAATGAGATCAAGCATCATCTAACTATCCGACACACTTTTCAACAAAATGGAATAGCTAAGCAGGATGAGTAGTTTACACTGTGATTGCCGACATGTGTAATGTCCCCTTTTTAGGATGATTGGGAATTTGCAACAAATAATTAAAAATCAACTCAAGAAGGATTAGATCCTTTTGAACCAACCTAAAATAGCCCTATGTCAACCAATTACAACCCAAATGGGGTTGGAAGTGGTCAAGGTAGTGAGCTAGATTGGTGGAGTCAATCAGATTTTTATTCTTCTTAATTCTAATATTTAGAACAGCAGTGAATTAATTTAAAACAGTTGCAAACAACTGAAATCTTCAAAAATGCATAACTCTCTTGATACTCAGTCTTTTTGCATGAAACAAAGTGCACAATAAACTTGAGATTTTCCCCTTTCCAATGAACTAAAGATCAAATTTTTATGAGCACTGAAACCCGTACAAAATAGCACTTAAAATCTCTAGATCTGGGCACTAGGGTTAGAAGAAATTCAATAAATTAGTAACCAACACTTCCCTTAACTGTTTTCATCCTCCAAGAGCTTGTTTTGATGCACAATAATACTAAGGACAGATCTGAACTGAAATCACAATATTGAAGCATCCAAAATGGGTCACAAACCCCTCTTTCCCAAGTCGCTATGGCTGGGAATAACCAACAGTGACCAGCGAAGAGGAAATGAGCATAACTAAATGAATTTCGCCCTCTAAACTTGGTGCAAAAGACTGAAATAAATCAAACAAGCATGGCAGATCTAAAATTCACTTGTCTAAGCCTCAAAACATGCAAACAAATTCAGATTTCCCTCAACAATCAATTTGCTAGGGTTCAGGAATTCTTTCCCAAGCGATTCGTCACACATGACAAATGCAACACAACACTAATGGATCCTCAGATTTGAATTCAATTCCACTCTAATAGTTTTGGCAAGAGAGAGAAAGATCAACAAACAAGGGCATAGATCCCTAGGGCATACATCCCATTTTTCCAAGCATGGAGTGATATCAAATGATCAAATCCAACATACCCAAATGATGGCTATGCAACCTCCTTTTATAACATAAGGGGTGTAACATGCAAATGGTTGACCTTTACCCTTTTGGAGGGAAAAACTAATAAAACTTAATTAAAATACTTAAAGACTCACTTAATGTGCACTTTATTTAATTTCTTAATTTAATATTAAGAAATTAACTATGCCTATGTGCACTTTTTAAGACTAAATAGAGACTTCCCACTTGTAGTGCTAGGCATGCATGCCAAGGGGTTACAATGCAAATAATAGACACCAGACATCTCCAAAACAATCCCCTAGCTTAATCCTCGAACCTACGGGAAGAGAAAATAGGTTGAAGGTCTTCCATTCTTAGTCTTCGTAAATGTCCCCAGAAAAGGGGACATTATAGTCCTCCCTTCCCAAGATTGCTTGCCCTCAAGCAATCACAAGTGCCCGGATCCCAAATAAATCTCAACTGCTCCATAGTTTTTAAGTTTGTACCTACACAAGAAACAAACATATGAAAGAAAACATGAGTGTTGGACAACACACTTTTGGGCCTTGTAGTTATGGGAGTTGGCTCCCCACTCTTGCTTGTTGTAGCTTCACAATTGCCATGCATTTGATGGTTGCCCCATACTTCCTTGAATTCCCAAGGTTGTCTAAGAAAACCAACTGCTGTCATAAAATAAAAATATGATAAATAATCAGCAGCTTGACAACTCCAAATTTGTCCCCACGTGAGCCCTACTTCATCCTTTGATCCATGTGTGAGTGTACCAATGGAAAAATATCCCTTATTCCCATTCCTTATGGTTCTAAAGGCCACAAGAAGACTGCTGAGACAAATTACAGCCATGTAGATAAAAATATTTAAGGCTAACACTTCACTCTCACAACCCACAATGCATTGTTCCCATGAGAACAAGTTCTAAAACACATTCACACTCATGATGTAAAGCTGATCCAAAGTGAATTTCATGGCAAGCTTTGCACCTCTTCCTTTCATAGCTGAATATTCATCATATTTGCCTTTATTTCCCAAAACATAGCATGAAAATTTAACACCATAGCTTCCTCTTTGCTGATCCCAACGCAACAGCAGTGTCAAATGGCCTAGAAATGATCCGGTATCATGTATCAATGATGCTCCAAACTGAAAATTAGCATACTGTGTGATTGAATCCTTTTGTGGGCATGTAACATGTCCCCAAACAAACTGAAAATGTGTATGACAACAATGTGAATATCAAAATCAATGGAAATATTAGGCATACACATACTCTTCTTGGTTGCAAATTCACCCATGAATAGACAATGTTTGTACTTTCCTTTCTTTATCCACTTCTTGTCTTGCGAAAACTGATTTTTAGGAAGAGAATACAAAACATGCGTACCAAACCTCAAAAATTGTGCATGAAATGAGTCAATCAAATTTGTGATAGTGGTGGCCAAACAACCTGCATCTTCCTAGTGTCCCCAGGATTTTACCCTGAAATTTGGGACTACCCCTGTTTAAATTTTTCATTCTTTTTAAGTGAAGGCTCATGTTTTTGTTTGCTTTTCCCTACAGTTGCTCGCTTTGCTCAAAGATACCTTCAAGTAGTCATAGAGTCTCGTCCCTCAAATACCCACATGTTAAAGCTCACCCATTCCTTTCCCAGACTTAGCCTAAAAGCGTTTTATTTATTTTTATATTAAATAAATAAAATTCTTTTAAAAATAGGTTGAGCTAAAACTAAGAAATTTCGGTTATATAAAGCACTTCACCCCATCATTATTACCACAGAACATTCACCCGGGGGAAAGAGTTTTTGCAGACTAGCTGATTGGAGAAATTTTTCAAGCAATTGCTCGCAGCTTATTTCGGGTTTTGTTTTTATTTTATTTCTTTTGTGTTTTGGTTTTGGTCTTTCTTTGTTTTTCCTTTGGCAATCCCCGTAGCCTATTCTTTCTTCTTGCAAGACCTTTTCCTGGGCCTAGGGTTTTGAAACGCTATCGTATTTTTAATTACCAATTAATTTGTCTACCAAAGCTTGTTTTTGAAGGTGACCAAAGCTCAAGATTTTTGCCTTGTCTGAGGTTAAATTCAAGATAAATGATCGAGCAGATCATGGATCTAGAAAAGATTGTCTTCCGTTTGCAGAGCAGTCATGGCCAAGGAAGAAAAAGCAGCATTCTGGAGGATCATTCAACAGGCAAAATCACTCAGGAAATTGCATCAAGGATCAAAGCAGTCTTCTAGTGCAAATCATGGTTTTTCAATGCTAAGTCATGGTGTTTGCAGCCAAAGTCTTCTAATTTCAACGCAATTCTGTGTATTAGAAATACAAGGCAAAGATACCCAAGGCAGATCGTGGATTTGGAGCAGTCATTCTTCCATGTTTTAGTGCAATTTTAATGGAGGGGCAATCACTTAAGGTTGTCGTGGATTTGGAGCAGCTTGACTTCTTAATTTCCATGCAATTTCCTAAAGACTTCCTTCCAAAAATCAACGCAATTTCCTAAAGGAGAAATAACTTAAAGTCATCGTGGAAATTAGAAGCACTTGTTTCTTGTTTTAGCACAATTTTCCAAGGGGCAATTACTTAATGCAAGTCGTGGTTTTTACAAGCAGTTGCTTCTTGTTTTAACGCAATATTTTAAAAGAAAGGCAAAGAAGAAACTTAAGTTAATTGTCGGGAATGTTTAGAAGCTTCTCTTCTAAACTTCAATGCAACTATTTGCAAGCACAAAGGAAAGCACTTAAGTCATCGTGGATTCTCAGCCTTGAGTCTTCTAATTAAAAGCAGGCCTTGCTTCATGAAAATCAACGCAATTATTATGAAGAGCTTAGGCAAAACAGTCTAGAACCAAAAAGTGGTTTTTCAAAGTTGTTCCTTCCATTTTTCCACGTAATTTTGATGAGGAGCCAGAGCAAAACAATACTAAGAATAAATCGTGGAATTCAAAGCAGCCTTCTTCCTTCAAATTCAACGCAAATACCAAGTGCAAGTCGTGATTTCCAGCTGCCTTCTCCTCCAATTTCAACGCATTTTTTAAAGGGAGAAGTCTAGAGCCAAATTGTGGATTCTTCATGTCTTATCTTCTATTTTACAAACCATGCTGCCCCTTTCTAAAATCCATGATGCGTTCCTTCATGAGTTTCAACTGCATGCAGAATATGGAAAAAGAACGAAATCGTTGCAGCTTTTTTCTAATTCATTTTCCTCTTTCTTCTTCTTTTCTCTGACAAAGTAATTGAGCGATCAATTAAATTATAAAACCTAAGTGATTGGTTTAAAAGCCATTACTTGAAGAAGTCAACTACTTGGAAATAAGTGGCAGACATCCAAAATAGAAGGTTCTATCTTCAGTTGTAAAGCATGCATGTCATGCAAAAAGGAATTCCAGGAGGGAGATTGCCGGTTGTTTTCTTTCCGACTTCCACATGTGCCAGTTCAACTAAAGGCTTCCTGTTTGTAATTTCCCCTCTACATGCTATAAGTAGAGGAAGAACCTTCCGATAAAGCGATCAGAATTTGTAAGCAGCATTCTTGTGTTTCAGACTTTGTGCTGAAACCCCTAATAGCTATTTGAAGCAAAGGAATAGAAAGGAGAAGATTTCCGGATAACTTTATGTCCACGGTGCATTTTGTTTCCAACTTTTTGTCTCAGATCTACTTATAAACTGTGTTATTTTAGATTTAGATCTGAAAGCTGCCTTTGCTTATAATTTATGTATGTTAATATCTATTGGTTCCGTCTATGTGCATGCAATCAACTCTGTAATCTATTGATTGGGTTGCACATCTTCCCCCTTTCTTTCCTGTGTTTTTATTATTTCCTTCTTCATTAGATATTTCTTTTCTTTAAACAACTGCTTACTTGCTGCAAAACTATACAGCTATGGTTCATGAGCTACATGGTTAAAGTAAAACCCCAAAATAGATACTAGCATATTCAATTGACAAATCTTACACAGGAGCCTCACCGATAAATGAGGGAGATTTATCTCATGACTGCCTGGGTGCTTTGCTGTGCAGAAAATCTAGCCAACATAGGGAGATGGATATGAGGTGCAACATGGAGTATATTGGTTGTATTTTTATTGGTACTTTTGCTCCTAACATTTGGGTGCATATGGAGCATGATGGAACAGGGAAAAAAGCAATCATCACTCTTCCCAATGATGGAAACCATAACAATAAGCTTGCTGGTCCGTATGAGGAATTCATCATTAGAAGGCACAAAGGTATGAGGATTTCATGTGTTTTGCCTCCTATCATAAGGGAAAATCATTGGCACAAAGTAAGGTATAAGGTTCATTGGTTTCTCCATGATAATATTCATAAATGCATGCATTATATTTCAGCTCTCTCTTTTCCTTTTGAGTATAGAAGAGAAAATTTGTGGTGTTATCTTGCACATATTGCTTCATGTGGTAAGAGGATAAAAGGATTTGGGTTTTGTAAGTTTGGTTTGGATATAGGAATATCATTTCATTTCCTTTGTCAAATGATGCTAACTCCTATCTCTTGGGAAGACGTGAAAGTAGGATGGATCACATGGACTACACTTTACATGGTAAGAAGTTCATTTTCGGATTTTGAGCTACAATTATGTCTTCCATTTGGGTGTTTGATTAAGATCCTTCCAAGGGTAAAGTCAACAAAGGATAAGTATTGGGAATGAACAAGTGATGTGGCTTGCATGACCACCATCTTTTGGGCTTCAATGAAAAGTATGAGAAGTTTGAAGGAACATGGTATGAACTTTTATCAAGGCATTTCATTTTCACCTGTGCATGTGAATAATTTTCAGTTTGTTATGATTGAGGATGAAATTTCAGCTATATGGCAGCCATTTTTATTGATTAGGTTGATGATCATTCATGATGGGAAAAGAATTCTGAATTATGCTAGCTGCTGTCCTCTCATTTTTATGGATAATACTATTAGGACCAGCTCCACTATCAGTCCCAAAATTCATATTTTTTACATACATTTGGTAACATGGTCGTTGGTATTTGATTTTGGCTCATGGGTGACTATTTGGGGGTGGAAACCAGCCATCCTAATTCTGATTTTTGATAAAATAATGCATGATTACAGCAGTGTTGGGAGCCACATAACAGATTTTGGGGGCAACCCATACATGAGGTAGATTTGGGAGCTCTCCATGCCTTGGAGACATGAAGAAGAAACAGGAAAAGTGTTTCTCAACACTTGTTTTCCTAATGAGTTTGCTTCATGTGCAAGATTGAAGACATGATGGAAGATTGTTGTCCTATTCATTTCATGAGGGCATTTTTGAGTGGGCAGCCTTGGATCTTAGCAAAGCTCATCCTATTAATGTTTCTCTATGCCATGTTGAGGACACCATCTCTTGGAGCACATGTGGTGTCCCCAGATTTCATCCTAAAATCTGAGACTACCCTATCTGAAAAAAATTCGTACTTTTAAAATAATGGGTCGTTTTGTTTTTTTATTGCAAGAAAGTTCTTGTATTGTGTCGAGATATTCCCAAAGAGTCATATTAGCCATTTTCACCAAATACCCAAATGCCCAAAATTGTTATATTCTATTGTCGGGATTTGTCTGCGGAAAATTTGTATTTAATTATTTTAAGCCCTGTTTGAGGCAATTTGCGCTCCGGTTTGACTCTGTTGTGATCGTACATATCATTATTCCTATATACCAGTGGGGTTTTAACCAGGAATGCATTCTGGACTTTATTTGTGACTTTTGGCAACGTTTTGTGTTTTTCTGTTTTTCCCGTTTCGTTTTCTGTGAATTTTTTCTGGATCAATTCCTTTGCTGGTTTGGTCTGATTCTTGTCCTAGAGTAACTGGAGATCATATACGCACGTTATGCCAGAAGGAAGTCGCCATTGGAGGTCTGGTTCACTAGGAAAAGACGAAGTCGTGCACCAAAAAGCCTCTTCTGGGCAGGTCGCATTTTTGGAAAAAGAAGAATTGAAGTGGATCATGGGAAAATTAGAAGCAGCAGGCAGGTGGGAATTTTGTACCTGCCTAGCAGGGTACTTTTTCCCATGAAAGCAACGCCACTTAAGTGACAATGGGAAAATTAGAGGCGGCAGGCAGGCGAGAATTTCTTACCTGCCTTGCAAGGTAAAAATTCTCATTGTGGAATAAAAGGAAAATCACTAAAGTGAATCATGGGATTTTATTGCCTGCCTTGCAGGGTAAATAATCCATTATGAAAGTCAGATGACTTAAGTGAATCATGGGATTTTCAGGGTTGCCTTGCAGGGTAAATAATCCCATTGTCACGTGTTTCTTAAAAATAGAATTCTTTATGCCAAAAGTGTGACCCTTTGGGGAAGAAAAGGCAGCCTTTAAATTAATTAATTTAATTAATTATTCACCCAATTTTGGCGCCCAAGCTTGTGGAAAAGTCAACAAAGGGTAAAGGACAAAAGGTGGTTGAAAATAGATTGTTCTAAAATTAAATAAATAATATTTATTTAATGCAACCCCTTTATGTCAAAAAGTGCGCCCCTTTTAGGAGAGAAATAATACTTTTTAAAGTATTAAATGATTAAATTATTTCCTATTTTCAATGGCGAAGGTCAAAGCATACTGTGAGGCTTGAGTTAACTGGAAGCAGAAGTCTAAAATTAAATAAATTTAATTTATTTAATGGCAGCCATAAGCATGCACAAAATAGGCGCTCCATTTGAAGAGTGAAGTTTATTAATTAATTAATTAATTGTTAGTAATAGCAAAGGCATTAATTAATTATAGAATCACAAGGATTATATAAACAGGGGCTGCCATAAGGATGAATTAATTAATTCACAGGTAAAGAAGTGCAGCCCAGAGGAAAAGTACACCCCATTTGAAGAAGATTTTTGCTCAAAAGAAGGTGAAATAAATGCTAAAAGCTTCCAATTTTGGCTCACAGGTTAAAGGAAGTTGATTTGTGTCTGGCTAATTGTTTGCATAAGTGATATAGGTGCTCAGGTGAAGTTGGTAAAATTCATGCTCGCTTTGCATGCAAATAAAATATCAATTTTTGGGGCAGTAGACTTGAATTATGTAGATTTTTATGATTAAAATCCACTGTTCATGTTCCGGTTGCCATCTTTGTCTGAATTAATTGTAGGAATTCATTAAAGGTGCTTTACAAAAGAAAAAGAGCTTTAATCAATGTCCAATACATTGAATATATCCTCCGAATATGAAGAATTATTCAAATCTGCACCAGTTTTGAAGAATTCCGGCCGAATAAGAAAAAGAATTAATCAGACAAAGATAGACAAAGCCATGGCAAAGAGGGATGAAAAAGAAAGCACAACGGAGTCATGCATCACTTCCAAATTTGTAGACAGGATACACAGATCTAGGTCCGAAACATCTTTCTGAATTGATTGATAGATCCAGAGCAGAAAAGACTTCACTCATGTGTGCAATTAAAAGCAGTGGAATTATTCGAGCTACAGCCTTTCCATACACAGCCTAGTTACCAGAGTTCGTTATCAAGTGTGCTAGGTCTTACCATCCTTCATCCAGATCAGTGCGAGATGCTACGAGGAAAACAATAATTTGGTTGGACACAGAGTTCATCAATTATTGCTTGAAGATTTCGGCTTGAAAGGTGTTGACTTCTATCAACATACAGAATGTCAACAACAGGTGGGAGAAGCATAGAGTTGGCTGCGTGAACATAATGAACAACAGATACATGAAGAAGCCCAGATCTCCTTCTAAGTTCCCAAGAACTCTTCCGCGGTCCAATCTAGTATAGGAGGTAGATAATATTGCCAAATTGTTGTGCAGGATAAATGGCGAGGCAAATGCTCACACTTTCCGTACATAAATGTATGCTTTCATCAGGACCATTGAAGTCAACAAGGTTGATTCCATAATCAATTGGTCGGAAATCATTAGCGACAACATTGGTGAGCAACTCCAGAACGTGAAGCGTACTTTCAGCTTCAAAATGACTTCCTATTTGGCATATACAGCAGCTTCACAAGGCATTTTCTCCAAGTTGGATAGATGTGGCATTCTTTTTAAGGACCCCATTTTCAAGTGCTACCCACAGCTTACTGTACCTGCGTGCAAGAAAGATTTCAAAGTGGTCAACGATGGATTCTTCTACGAATTCATTTGCAGGCTAGACAAGGACCTAAAGGCCAATAGGGTAAGCAAGGAAGCATGAAAAGTTGTATTCAAAATTGGTAGTCTGTTCATTCAGATTGCAGATTTCACATACCTCAAGGTTATTGGCTTTTCTGGAGAACCGGCTAAGCTGCCCAGATATCCGAATGATAGGTTGATCACCATGGAGCTAAGCAAACAACTTGTGGAGATACACGACCTTCAGTCGAAACGGCACAAGTCTACAGGCTTCTTCCCGATCACTGTGGGACATTATAGTTGCCAGAGCATTCATAAGGCCCGAGGATTGGAAGTGGAAATGTTATCCGAGTATGAGCAAGAGTTCTTTCCGGCACGACTGAACTTCAATCCATTTGGAGCAGCTAGGAAGATGATCTCCCACACGTACTCACATGTGCCTTAATTAGAGGATTTCTTAATGAAGTGCAAAAGTGAGTACGAGGTTAGAAAGAAGAATTTCAGCAAGATATCAGCACGGCAAGTGTACAACTTTGGATTAGCAAGGATACCTGCGGATCTTAAAGATGATGGGAATGTGTTACTTGACACTTACCATCAAATGGGAGGAGATAGAGCCGTACTTCAGGATAACGTAGGGGGCTGCCATACGATTGAAGAAAGATTTGGCGTTGTTCTGGTGAATACTTCAAACTGGTTGTTGACGAAGGGATATTGCCTTGATGAAGCATTCATGAATCAAATCACGGGAAACTTCGACTCAGGAGATTCCCTCAAGAGGAAGCACGGAGGAGAAAGCAGCAGAAGGTCCTAGAAGATGAAAGTGCACAGAAAATCTCAATCAAAGGAGAAGATCACTTCCACAGCTATGACTTTAGTTCCGGCTTCTCCAGCATCCAGTACATCACCGACTGTTGCACCTCAGCAGGACACTTCCATGCCTCCACTGAATCCGGCAACATTCATCTTCTCTCCTAAGCCACTCCATTCAGCACCTGTTCCAGAAAAGACGTTGAAGCTGCAGATGGCAAAGTTCGAAAGAGCTTTGTCCTTGGGTGATTCAAAAGATGGCAGCCATAACACTGTAGCAGTTTCTGATGGAGAGGAAACAGAGCGGGAGATAGTAGTGCACTTAACAACTTCTCATTCTCCGAGAAGTAACTTCTAAGAATGGTTAGCTTCACAGTTGGTTCCAGAAGCTAGAGTGGAAATGAACTTGGAAGAACACGACTTGCAGCTGCTCCAGAGTCTAAGCAGAAAAGACAGAAGACCTAAAGTTGCTAAGGTAACTTCAAGGTTGATCATCGAGGAGTCGGGGTAGAAGTTTGCTGAGATGTCAGTTCCTGCGGAAGGAAAGGAGGATGAGCTCACGACAAAAGATGTAACAGTAACCAGAGTACCCATCGGTCAAGCCACCACAAAAGGATTGAAGCAGGATACACAGACATTGATAGATGCTTTATTCCTTAGGCTTGACAGAGAAAAGGCGGAGAAAGACGAGCTTCAGAAGCAGGTATCTCAGTTGTGCGAGATCATAGCCAAGGTTGTTAAACCTTCCACTCAGCCCATTTCAAAGCAGGTGAGTAATCATCTTATGCAGGAGATGGAAGATGCAAGCAATCAGGTGAAAGCTATTGACGAATAGAAGAATCTGATTATTCATCAAACTTCTGTATAACTTGGAGAGGTGCCAGCCCGCCTAAAGGTTATGAATGATGCAGCAAATCAGCGGAAGCGACTAGTTACGAGCATAGTAGATATGAACACAGTTGCTAAGAGTACCCTGAGTACTTTGGCCGAAATCAACAAGCTGCCAGGAGAAGTATTGGTTGCAGAGCAAATTGTACTGGACGGATCAGTTGAGAAGGGGAAGCAGCCGAAGTTTGTAGTATCTTTCCGTTTGGAGATCTACAGAGTTTTGCTGAAGAGGATGCATGCGCTTGAGAGTAAGACATCGTCTTTACCAGACAGTATTATTGCTTTCACTGAGGAGGAAGTGGTCGAAAATGTTACTTCATACGTACGGATCATTCCTAGCAGGGTGCCTAATTCCTTGGAAGGGTCTCTTCTGATGTTACAAAGGAGAATTGATAGAGCTACTAAGCCTTTCACAATGAATTCCATTAGCATACAGGTGGCACTGCAGGTGGATATTGCGAGGTTCGAGCCGAGATTAGAGGATGTGGAAGCATGTATCAAGGTGTTGAACGAAGGATTGCTGTAGTTCAGGACAAAAAAGGAAGCGATGGCTAAAACAGATGGGAAGATGCTGAATTACATATTCGACAAGTATATCCAGTATCAGAACAAAAAGAAGACATAAATGTTACAGTTGGCTTGACTTCTTTTTCTATTCTTCTTCTATTTTCCACGTTCCCGGATGAAATTGTAAAACTTTAAAGTTATTGGTTTTGAAACCATTACTTAAAGTTATGTGGAACGATTCTATTAGTTAAGTGATACATATGTCACTTAAGGATAAGTTAGTGGAGGATGATTGCCAAATGTCATCTTTACTTGTTGTTTATGTTTCAGTTTAGTTGAGTTTCTATTTGCATTTTCCCTTCTACATTCTATAAGTTGAAGAAGAACCTCCGAGTTAATGATCAGAATTGGTAAGCAGCATCCTTGTGTTCCAAACTTTGTGTTGAGACCCTTGAGAGCCACTTGAAGCAAAGGAATATATAGGAGCAGATTTCCGGAGAACTTTGTGTCACGGTGTATTTTGTTTCTAGCTTTCTATCTTAGATCTTTGAATAAACATTGTGTTATTTTAGATCTAGATCTAGAGCTGCCTTTGCTTATAATTTTGTGTTTATATCTATTGGTTTCTTCTATGTGCATGCAATCAACTCTGCTATCTATTGATTGGGATGCACATCTTCCCCATTTCTTCTATGTTTATATAATTTTCAGTTCTTCCATAAATATTTCCTTTCTTAAACAGCTGCTTCCTGCAGAACTGTACAGCTATGGTTTATGAGCTGAACAGTTAAAGTAAAACCCCATATAGATACTAGCATATTTTATTTGACAAATCTGACACGGAAGCCTCACCGGTAAATGAGGGAGGTTTATCTCATGACTGCCTAGGTTTTGTGCTATGCAGAAAATCTAGCCAACAACATGTTATGGAGCTGATGACCCATCTTTTTGGGTTGACATGAAGGACAGAAATTTGTTCTTTCCAACTCTTCGCCACTTGACAGGCACCGGATCAAGGCTTTGGATGCACCACCCCACACCTTCTCTTTGGGGCATGATGCATGGATCTATGAGCTTCTATTACTTGAGGGCAAACAATTTTCGAGAGGGGAGGAATGTAATGTCCTGTTTTTCGAGACATTATTAATATTTATTTTTCATTTGCATTGTAATCCTTTGGCATGCCTAGCGCTACAAGTGGGAGTCTTTTTAGTTAGTTTAATGTGCACATAGGTTAGTTACTTTTATTCATCTAATTAAAAAATAAATAAAGTGCACATAGTCATAGTATTAAATATTTTAATAAGAGTTTATGTTTTCCCTCCAAAAGGGAAAGGTGGGTCTTTATTGATACATTGCACCCCTTAGTTCTATAAAAGGGAGGTCGCATTTTCCTTAGAGGTTATGTTGATGAATTATTGATTTCACTCCATGCTTAGGGAATTGGGATGTATGCCCTAGTTCTTGCATTGATCTCTCTCTTATTTGGCTCCATTATTGAAGATTATTGAAGACTCCATTGTTCTTTCCATTTTGCTCTCTTGTGTTGAAGGTGTTTGTGCATGATATTTTCTCTCTAGCTTTGGCGACTTGTCTAGGGTATTGGCGCATTTTATTGAGGGTAAAATCTACATGTTATTAAGTATTTTGAAGGGTTCTAAGTGCTGGAAATTATTTGCTGCAATTTACCCTAACCCTAGCAACTGGATTTGGGATTTCGGGGGTTGATTTGATGTGGTTTCTAGTGCATGCAAAGATATGATATTTATTTTGATGAGAAGCTCATAATTTTCCCTTTCTACTGCATTTGGTTTCAAGTTAAAAGACTTAGTATTTTGGGAGTTATTAATTTGCAAAGTTTCAACTAATTTAACAGCAGTTATTTTTTTATTATTTTTACTTTTGCAAATTGTATTGGATAAAGAGTGTAAATACCAACTGGATTGCCCATCAAACCCTAACCTTGGCTCACTCCAACCCTATTTGGGTTGTATTGAAGCTGACACTAGAGTTCGTTGAGGTAAACCTAGGAGGGTTTATCTTCTAAGTGTTTATTTTTGCAAGTATTTAATAATAATCAGTTAATATCGTACAAGGGGATATTACATTTACAATATCAGGTAATTATCTTATAGCAAGTACTAAGTCCGTAAACATCATGTCTTTGACATTAGATGTTTTTTTGATGCAAATGGTTCGAAAAATGTAAGCTTTGCATTTGGCCGCTGTCAGCTCAAAGATGTATGGTATTTTCAGCAGAAAGTATGTTTCAGATCCCTCTGTTTTCACACAAGTATCTGATTATATGTAATTTTTTCTACTTCACTTTAATATATTATACTCGATATTTTATTCCAAAAAAAAGGGTTTTGCATATAAATTCATCAATTCATGCTCATAAATTGTTATCTATATAGAGAGCTCTTCTTTAAAATCATAGTTCAATATTCTTCCTAGTGATGGATCGATCAGGAAGTGTGACCCCAAAACATCAAACAAAATGTCATTGTTAGGGACAATGACATTGACTATAGGAAAAACAATAAGGAGGAAGAAAAGGATGACTAGACGGAATGGTTACTCATGAGGTCAACTGCAGTAGATGAAAAGGTGATGTGAAGATGGTATACAGTGGTGGTATATTGGAAGTGAAATGCCACAACAATCTATCTAGAATCTTGTCCACTTTTATTACCTAGAAAATCTTATTTAACAATTTATTGCACCACAAAAGCTTCAAGTTTTTTCATGTCAGGGCACAATTCAAAATACAGTAAACCCAACCTCCTCTCCCCCGCGCCCCCCACCAGGTTCAGCTCTGTGGTTCTGGTCCTGCTCTGGTCCCGTTGGCAAGGAAAAAGGTAGCGGATGAGAATAATAGAAGACGATGAATATGTGTAATATCCCTCTTATGGGATATATGGGAAAATGGCAATCCACAAACAATATGTCACTCAAAATTCATTGGAACACTGCTATAGTTAATTAAACCCAGCTTGTGCATTCAATTAGATGACTCAATAAACCCAAGGAAGGTGTTTAATGGCTTCCAACGAAATAGCACAAATTAGCAATTCTAGGCTGAGGCAAATAAACTCAGAGATCTTCACAAATCATATTCAAACTTGTATGAAATCAACCCCACTACTATTGAAATACTCAAATAAGCATGACTCGGCTGTAATGAAACATGTAGAACCACAAACACATGCCAAGCCCTAATCGATTCACTTCAACAGTACTCAGATTTGTATAATGGTTGTATTGTCATGAAGAAGAGATAGATGTTACCTTTTAAAACTCAAATCCAGACGTCCTACAAGTCGTCAATATATATATATATATATATATATATATAAAATATCTGATCTTTCCCTTCAGATATACACCACTGTAGCTTACTTTATCAAGCATAGTAAGCACTTACTGGTTATACCAAACATCCTCAGCCCAAATCGCTATCTAAAAGGGAGCTAAATACTATAGATCACACACCAATTTGAGTTGCCGTGGGTTAGATCATAAACAGCCATGTGAAAGAAAGTTCAATCCAGTATAATTATGTGAAATCATTGCACCACCGTTATGAGATGAGGTCGCTATTCATAATACTTGGAATATGCATAACACGTCTTCCCAGGGCTACCCAAATCAGATCACTGTCATACATGACTCTAAAACCCTTCTCAAACCATGCCAAATACCAATCGATCCATACCAAAAACACTTGAACCAAACACCAATCAATACGCAAACTTCTGGAAGGTTACTCAAAGGAATATTGGCTTCGAACGAGTTGCTAAAGGCAATAAATAAATACTACGCAGTTCGCTGTCAAAGGGGACTGTTAAACAACATGCAAACATGCAACTCCTAGTTCGAACCACTCAAACTAATCCTCCTAGAATAAAGGGGAAGTCACTGCAAAATAAAGACTGTGAATCATACCAAATCAAGTATATATGTCAAGTCGTACCATTCTCATTAATGCACAGCAAATCGATTTGCAAAGATAGAATAAATACTCCAATCACTGTTAAAAGAAACCAATTGCTACAGTGATTCGCTAAAGTAAAAACATGCAGATTTCAATGGTAACCTTCATCTAAAAAGTCACTAAAGCCAAAGACATGGATCTCACTTGAGCTTCTTCAAATTGATCTTCAATAACTAGCTACAAAGATCTCCCAAGCATGAGAGAAAGAAAACATCAATGGGCATGCATCCCAACTCCAAGCATGGAGCATAAAATAAATATCATTCAAAAACATAATAATAATAATGATCCTAACACTCCTTTTATAAGCAAGGAGGCACAAAATTCGAAGTCCCTTGGAGAGGGAAATTATTAAATAAGAGCAGTTTGTTTTCCCTAGGTGTGGCGTCCCCTTTTCAAAGGGTGATTTTATTAATAAAAGCCACCTAAATATTTATTTAATTAATTCCCCATTTAATTTTTATATTTTGCGAATTAAATTAAATAATCTTCATAATTAAATAATTAAATAATTATTGCTTCAGGCAATAATATTTAATTATTTAATAAAAATGTTCCCCTTGCACATCCCGAAGCCCACGAGGAAGTATAGGCTAAGAGTCTTCAGAAATGGGGACATTACAGTCCTCCCTTCCCAAGATTGCTTGCCCTCAAGCAATAGCAAGCTCATGCCTCTGGTATCAAAAGGGTAGCTCTCCACGAACTGAGTTTCAATGCCGCTCAAGTGGAGTAGCATTTGTAAGATCTTTGGCCGCTTCATCCTCCTAAAAGTGGGGGGTGAAAACTGCCGCAATTTATTTCTCAAACCTGCACATTAAACAAACCAGTTAGAAAAATGAGTGTTGAGGAACACTCTCCTTGCTACTCCTTGGTATCTCCATGGCTTGAATAGTGCCCAACTTCCTTTCATGCATGGGTTGCCCCCACAAACTATTATGCAGTCCCATACTCTGTTGTAGTCATGTCGTTTCTAACCAAAAATCAGACTTAGCCCTTCCCAATCAATCATGCATGAGTTACAAACCAACACCCATAACCATATCATCATGTGTACATCAAAAATATGAACTGTAAAAGGAATTAAGGGACTGAACATAACGATGTTAGATACCAAAATGATGGGGCAGCAGTTAGTCTTCCATGTCATCATCCCAATATCAATTCATGTGTGTTGGGCAGCAATTTTAGAAGCTATCAAACTGAGAATATTGGATACAACAATCCCATCTTGCATGGGAAACAACTCCAACCATACATATTCAATTTTCTTGTCATTTTCTAGCAAGTACTCAATGTGCACCTGTTTTCTCTTGCCTGGGACAGCAAGATGACATCCCCCTTGTTTATATTTGAAGATAAACTCTATGCTCCCAATACTTCCTTCAAAACCTAAAAGTTGTAAATTATCATGGCATAGGAAAAGTAGAAGATTTGATTCCAATGTGCAAGACATCAAAACATTCATGTGAAGAAATGGCATACGCCTCATGATAATAGAATCCATGTCTGTATCGTTATGCCATCTCCTAATCTCATTAGCATGTAAAATGATAGGAAACACATGATTTAGCTTTACCTTATCACTTACCAAGTCATTTAGAAGGTCACTCCTCCCATGCTTGGTTGTCCCTTGTTCTTCTTCCTTAGCTGCCATGAGAATCATAGAATATGGATCATGTGAAGATCTTATACCATGGCCCTTCTTCTCCTTCAAACCCTTTGTAGAAGCCCAAAAAATTGTATCCATGCAAGCAATGTCAACAAGATCCATTCCACACATTTTCTTTACAAAATTTCCTTTTGAAAACACTTGAATCAAATGTCCAAGTGACAGCCCATCATGTACAAATTTCATAACAGCAAGATAAAATGCATAAAATGACTCTAAACGGACCTCAATACTGTGAAAAATGACTTCGTACCTTTGAGGGATGACATTACCTGGGTAAAAACCCTGATCATGATTGAAATTTGAAACATGCACAATCCACAAGAGTTGAAATTTACCAAGATATAACTGTCGTACCAAAACTGAAAGTGAATTTCTTACCATGTAATATGTGGTCCATGTAGTACTCTTATTTCGGAATGCCTTCATGATTACCACTTGTGTCTTTAACTCCCCAAAGTGAATGGCTGAATATTATTTTTCTCATTGGTGAGAAGAAATAAGAGAATCAACAAGATGAGACACATCTTTCTTCAAAGCACTGTCGAGCTTCCCATGTTCATCAACAACTTCCTCATCCTCATTAGCCAAATCAGATTCTGAATAATCCATTACCTTAGCATCTGATTTTTCTGTGCCTTCACATTTGGTGCAAGTATTAGATACAAAAAGCTCATTATTATGCATCAAAGAACTCATAACTTGAGGATCCATTCCCATATCCTTTTCTGAAGACTTGGCTGCCAGTTATGTCTTTACCTTGATTTGATTCATGACACCTTTTGCCAAGGTGTGAGAAATGCATGATGCCTCCTGCCTCAATTCTTCCTTAAGCAAATTCAACAAATGTTGAGGAACATTATCATATTCATCTATTACCATAGACATGATACTCTGTATTACAACCATTACATTTTCTGAACGATTATCCTGTATGACCCCAACGAATACCTCGAACATATGAAGGATAAGATCATTACAACCAACATCTAACATCAATACACAAGACTTTACCTTTGCCATAGTTTCCAGGATTTTTACCCTCTTGCTGTAATAAGGGCTTGTGACGTTCCAAAGGCCTTGAAAACTTGCGACCATGTGTTCGAATATGTCTCTCATGATATCATCACTGTAGGGCAGATTAGGAGTTGTGTCCCTTGTGACTTCAACAATGTAAGTAACAACCATAATTTTCACTCTCACATCTTCATGCCAAAATATCTTAGGCTTAATCAACTGAAACATCAATGAATGAATCATGTACTTATCTGATTGTTCAATCATGGCCAAACAATTCGTTGTTTCCTCCAAGTCCTTAAGCAAAGCATCCTCGGAATGATGCGGATGCTTAAGTTTCTTCCCAACCCTGATGATCCTTTCTTTCTAACCACCTTCACTCATTAACTCCATGGTTCCACTCAGCCTCTTATCTCTGCATACGAATATGAAAATACAAATCTTGTATTAACAAATGAACCACACGAATAGAGGAAGGAAGCTCTGATACCACTGTAATATCCCTCTTATGGGATACATGGGAAAATGGCAATCAACAAACAATATGTCACTCAAAATTGATTCGAACACTGTTGTAGTTAATTAAACCCAACTTGTGCATTCAATTAGATGACTCAAAAAACCCAAGGAAAGGGTTTAATGGCTTCCAACAAAATAGCACAAATTGGCAATTCTCGGCTAAGGCAAATAAACTCAAAGATCTTCACAAATCAGATTCAAACTTGTATGAAATCAACCCCACTACTATTGATCTACTCAAATAAGCATGACTCAGCTGTAATGAAACATGTAGAACCACCAAAACACATGCCAAGCCCTAATCGATTCACTTCAATAGTACTCAGATTTGTATAATGGTTGTATTGTCATGAAGAAGAGATAGATGTTACCTTTTAAAACTCAAATTCAGACCTCCTACAAGTCGTCAATATATATATATATATATATATATAAAATCTGATCTTTCCCTTCAGATATACACCACTGTAGTTTACTTTATCAAGCATAGTAAGCACTTACTGGTTATACCAAACATCCTCAACCCAAATCGCTGTCTAAAAGGGAGCTAAATACTATAGATCACACACCAATTTGAGTTGTTGTGGGTTAGATCATAAACAGACATGTGAAAGAAAGTTCAATCCAGTATAATTATGTGAAATCATTGCACCACCGTTATGAGATGAGGTCGCTATTCATAATACTTGGAGTATGCATTACAAGTCTACCCAGAGCTACCCAGATCAGATCACTGCCATACATGACTCTAAAACCCTTCTCAAACCATGCCAAATACCAATCGATCCATACCAAAAACACTTTAACCAAACACCAATCAATACGCAGACTTATGGAAGGTTACTCAAAGGAATATTAGCTTGAAATGAATTGCTAAAGGCAATGAATAAATACTACGCAGTTCGCTATCAAAGGGGACTGTCAAACAACATGCAAACATGCAACTCCTAGTTCGAACCACTCAAACTAATCCACCTAGAATAAAGGGGAAGTCGCTGCAAAATAAAGACTGTGAATCATACCAAATCAAGCATATATGTCAAGTTGTACCATTCTCATTAATGCACAACAAATCGATTTGCAAGGATAGAATAAATACTCCAATCACAGTTAAAAGAAACCAGCTGCTACAGTGAATCGCTACAGTAAAAACATGCAGATTTCAATGTTAACCTTCATCTAAAAAGTCACTAAAGCCAAAGACATGCATCTCACTTGAGTTTGCACAAATAGCTTCTTCAAATTGATCTTCAATAACCAGCTACAAAGATCTCCCAAGCATGAGAAAAAGAAAACATCAATCGGCATGCCTCCCAACTCCAAGCATGGAGCATAAAATAAATATCAACCAAAAACATAATAATAATAATAATGATCCTAGCACTCCTTTTATAAGCGAGGAGGGACAAAATTCGAAGTCCCTTGGAGAGGGAAATTATTAAATAAGAGCAGTTTGTTTTCCCTAGGTGTGGCGTCACCTTTTCAAAGGGTGATTTTATCAATAAAAACCACCTAAATATTTATTTAATTAATTCCCCATTTAATTTTTATATTTTGGGAATTAAATTAAATAATTAAATAATTATTGCTCCAAGCAATAATATTTAATTATTTAATAAAAATGTTCCCCTTGCACATCCCGATTGTTTCTAGAATAGGAAAGTGGAGAGAGGGTTATCCATAAATTCATCAACTCGTGCTCATAAATTGTTATCTATCTAGAGAGCTCTTATTCAAAATCATAGTTCAATATTCTGCCTAATGATGGATCGATCAGGAAGTGTGACCCCAAAACATCAAACAAAATGTCATTGTTAGGGATATTGACATTGACTGTAGGAAAATAACGAGGAAGAAGAGTATGACTAGAGGGAATGGATACTCATGAGGTCAACTGGAGTAGATGAAAAAGTGATGTGAAGATGGTATATAGTGGTGGTATATTGGAAGTGAAATGCGACAACAATCTATCTAGAATCGTGTGCACTTTTATTACCTAGAAAATCTTATTTAACAATTTATTGCACCACAAAAGCTTCAAGTCTTTTCATGTTAGGGCACAGTTCAAAATACAGTAATCCCCCCACCCTCAATGTCTATATGGACTGATCTATAGGCCAACCCTATCAGGGTGTGAGCAATAGGAAAATTTTGATTTGAAAAGTTTCTATTATCAACTATCGTTTCGAGAATAGGAAAGTGGAGAATATGTATTAGAAAGAAGTTAAAAGGATTTCAACTCTCCACATAAATATAAATAACTCAGGCTTCTACAGACTAAGATCCACATATTTTGTTTTATTTATCATCTCACAGAGACAAAAGACTAGGGGCATTTGTTGATAACATATTCCACTCGTCCAAGTTCTAATCCTCTAGAGGATAAAACTTTGTAGTAATTTCACGGTTCCATTTTTTCCAAAAACTGAATCTAATAATTAGCCACAAAATTTGCATAGCTCACCCTCAAATTCTGTTTTAATATAACGAAAAAATTGGCATTTTACATTCAGTAAGCTTTGTTTTATTAGTATGGGCTACATCGGCTAAAGTCTGACCATTTTAAGCTGATGTTAGTATGATAACATTTCATTTCCAGAAGTCTTTCACTGTTATCATGTATAAGAGGAACTCTTACAATATAAGTGTCAAAAATGCTAAAATTACATTGATTATAATGTGGATAGTTGTAGACAGTGTCTTAATAATGAGCAAGTCTGAGGACAGTAAAAATTCAGCTACTCTGTTGATACAGAACATTTTCTTACACTACAGAGATTCATGGTGCCAATCCACACTATTTAATCTGAAAGTGCATACCTTGGCAAGATCAGATAAGAATGAACCATGCTGTGCAATCAGCTTTCCAAATGTTTTTCTCTGAAGTGCTCTTTTGACCATCATTTCAATACCACGTTCTGCAGCCCCAATTAATCTCATACAATGGTGTAATCGACCTGGGCCCAAACGACCCTGTTACAGCATTCAACTAATTTGTTAGCTGTAAAATTCTGGCTTCGATATGCACTATATACATATATTTTGAGTTTTGTCCAAACTTCATTTGCAAATTCAACACCACAAAGATGAAAAATGAGATCATCTAAACTAGAGATAATAATCAGGACTAAGGTTTCTTGATTTCGTTCCGTCAACTTTCTTTTTTTGTCAGCAGTTTCTTGTTTAGTCCTGCTCATAACATTCCCCAACTTCTTCCATGGAGGACACTCATCATTTTACACTTCCACACAAAATAAATTTAATCTGGGGCACAATGGGAAGAAATGATGTCAAGGAAGCAAAAATAAGAAAAAGAAAATTTCCTCAAAACAAAACAATCTCCAGAGAATAATGGCACCATCAGATTTTAGTTGGAAAATTGCGAGATTTCAAACAATTGCTAGAGAAGTTATCTGTATGAAAACAATGACCAATAACCCTTTGTCAAGCAGTTTTATATGCAATTAGCCTTTTTGTTTATCAATCAGTTGCTTGTCACTAAAATTGCCTAGTTTAGCACCTTTATACCAAATTCAATCACTCAATGGCGCCTAGATCTCAAATGTGCCAAACAAGTGAACCAATCGACGTGCCATGATCTTCTTCATTGAAAGAAGAGTGAAACCAAAAGTATTTGAAGACTTTCTTTCCCACCAACAACAAAAATCATATAAATGTAATGTCGCTTTTTTCAAATTAATGGACATTAATAATATTTCTAAGTTGGGCCCAATCAATTCATCATCTAGGGGAAACTTATTAATATTATTATAAGAATAAAATGTATTTTTAAATACTGACAGGTAGAAAACCCCTTTTAGCCTATTTTCCATTGTATTCAGTCGGCTAAAGGGAGAATAAAGGAGAAATTCAAATTAATAATTTAATTTTAGTACTAAAGTAATTCTTATTACTAGTACTTAAATTAATTATTAAAGGTGGGGGGGAAAAGTAAAGTAATGTTGAAATAGAAAATAAATTTAGTTTACTAATCCCACATGTAACGCCCCACTTAAAAAATAGAGACAGAAAAGTATAAAAGGAGGTGAAGAGGGGTTCATTTGGCATCTTTGGTCATTTATCTAATTTCACTTTGGAGAGTTAAATGCATTTTCTTTCACTTTCAGCCATAGAGGACGAAAACCCTCCTTGGTATCCTACTGGGGACAAAAACCCTCAATAGAATTCATATTTGAAGACGAAAACCCTCAACATCTATTGGGTGACTTCATTTGGAGGTCACATTAGGGCGCAAAGATCAGATTTTCAAAGCTAGGGCACATTTTCTGGGCACGTTTTCTACATTTTCCACTTTAGATCTGCATTTTAAGCAAAAAAATTCAGCCAATGGAGAGATATCTGCCAAGGCTTCCAAGTATGGAAATCTAGGGCACGATTTAAAGCCATATCTAAGGCTATCTACACCCTATGGGATTTCAGACCGGCATTTAGGGCATCATTTTTGGGCAGATTTCTTTGATTCTAGGTTGCATATTCATCATTTGGCCTCTTCATGCCACACAGGATGTCATTTATCAGAAAATTTTTGTAATCATACACAGGTATTTTCTTAGTTTTTGGTGTGAAAAATAAATAAGATTAAATTATTTTCTTTCATGATTATATTCCTAGAGGCTTCTTGGATGTTTTAAGTCTTTTGGTTGCTCTAGATTACGGGTATTTTGATCAATAAATGGGAATTTCATAAGTCTGCATTTTTTTGGTTTCAAGGGTTTGAATTAAAAATCCGGTCATTATCTTATTCTTGGTAATAACAGTTGGTTTTTGTCATAAATTTCAGTCTGTTATATTTTTGCAAAAGGGTTTGTGGGAATCTGATTTTACCCTAGGCACTGGGGTTTGGAGAATTAAATTACAGAATATTCATTCTTTTCCAGAATTTATTGTTAGCTGAAATTGCATACTCTCAGATGTTATTTTTGGGGTTTTGGGGGGAACCCGTTTGGTACTAATTTTACCCCACAAGGATTATTACAATGGTATCAGAGCTAATGCTCTCACTAGTTGTCAAAAGAATCACAAATTTTGAAGATACTATCTGATGCATAGTCTATGAATCATGGAGTTAATGTGTAAAGATGAATTGAGAACAAAGCTTCATAGATCAGGAAAGGAACTTGAGCATCCACCTTATTAAAAAAATGGTCTTCTCAATATTTTGGAGGAAGAGGCAAACTATTTGTCCATGTTCAGACAATCAAATTCTGAGTCTATGTTTTGGGCAATGAATCCATTGGTGATTCATTTGGCTAGGCCCAAGCTTCGGTGACACTCAAATCCAAATGTGAGACTTGTAGTTATCACTTGTATTAGTGAAATTACAAGAATAACAACTCCTTAACAACCATACAACACCATGAGAGAGGTATTTCAGGTATTTGTGGAAAATTTTGAGGGTTTGGATGACATCAAAAGTCTTTTTGCTCGGAGGGTCACTATCCTAGAAACTATGGCAAAAACCAGATCTTGTGTTCTAATGTAGATTTAGAATGTGATGATCCTATTCTCCAAATGTTTGAATATTTCTTTGTTGTTGTGCATAAAAATCATAGGCAAAATGTAGTAGCCTCAATGCAGACCATTATGACTTTGGCATTGAATGAGAGTGATGATACTTCACAACAATTGTTATCCATACTAAAGGTTGGTTTTGAGCAGAAAGTGTCACCAGTTGCGAGTGCACTGGTTAAAAGTGTGATTGATCAATGTGAAAAAAAGTTGAAACTGTACTTAACCACAAAAATGATAGCTCAATTGCACAAGAACTCTCAGAAAGAGGACAACAAAGAACCTTGGGAGCCAAACCACAGTTGTCTAGGCAAAGGACATGGGGAAGTGTTCTCAGATGAAGAACCAAAAAAGAGTTAGATACAATAGAGCCTCCAAAGGTAAAGGAAGAAATTGTGTTAGTGCAACATGAGAAAGAAGAGAAATCAAAGTTGCAAGAAACGAAAAGGAAGTAACCATGGGGTAACATGCACCATCCTTCAAATTTCCAAAAGGTGAGCTCCTTGTTGGCAGTCTAAGGTATGGAAATGATGATCGTAATTCAGATTTGTTGCTTCATCCTATATCACTACAAAATCATTGTTCTCATGAGAAGCATGTTAAAAGGAGTGATAAAATAAAGGATATAGTTTGCAATATGGGGCATGTAGACTCCTTGATCCAAGTTCATAATTATGGGCACCAAAGGGTATGGGATCCCGGTAAAATTCGGAGTTCTACAATGGGTAACAATTCTGATTTCAATATCTTTGGTACTATTAATGTCATTGGAAAAAGGAAAAAATCAGAACTGATTTTGGATAAATGTAAGAAAAGCTTGGTACAAGTTTTAGAAAGTAGTACTCGGAGAAATTTTGGTTTGAATACAAAAGGCATTCAGGTGGACTGATTTAATGATGGCCAATGGGCAGCCCTTTGTCTGTTGAGTTGCAGGTCTGAAGTTTTACAACAGCAGTCAAGTAATGTGGGTATTCAACCCATGATATATAGACATGACAAGATTTCTAACAAAGAGTTTGGTGCCAAGCATTTGGGCCAAATTGCTAGTATTCAAGGCACACAAAAGAGTGTCAAACAAGGAGCATATGAGACCAACTTTCAGGACAACCTTATTGGAGAGTTTGCACATGATAAAAGCACCTTACCGGGTAACAATGCTAATGTTCAGTCTGCTGTACTTTTCGGAACAGCAAGCAACAAAAGGCAAGTTGATGGTTTTTACAACCTTGTTAAGGTCCATGAAGGTGTCCCCTGCATGTATCAACAAGTTATGGGTGTAGTCAAGGAAAAAGGGACTTCATCAAGTGCATACAAGACCATGTCCAACCATTATAATTCCCAAATTGTAGTTGTACAAGTGAGTTCAGTCATAGAGTTGCTGATTAGTAAGAGATTTTTGAGTAAGCTTTTGATTGTTGAAGAAGTTTCAGTCATTCTTGGATCATTTCCAACCTCCAAATTGTTGATAGGGATAGTTTAACAGAGAAACTTCAGTATTACAGCTGTAATATATTTTTAATGCTTAAGGGAATTGAGTTCGGACTGCTGCAAAGTTCAAACAACCACTTACAGCCTCACATTGACGGATTTGGAACATTGTGGGGCTGCATACAGCTGTCACACTCACCTATCAGAATTTTATGGCTCGTTTCAAATCAAATGTTGAAGAGAAAAGCTCACAACAGCATGGATAGATCAATTGGAGACTAACGTAATCATGATGTCAACAATCTAAAGATAGGTGAACAAGTTGACAACAGCCAAAGGTATGAAAGTATTGTGGAATTGATTCTTCTTACAATGTCATTTCAAAGGTGTTATCATGGGCAACTTGTTGAAAAGAATGATCATATGTCGAGTTCGATGCTTCATAGTATATCACAGCAAATGTATGGTCAACATGAACACCAAAATGTAAATAAGGGTAGAATGAAGAACATGTTGAAGGGAAAAGAGCACATAGATCTTCTCATACAAAGTCCAAATTGTTTGTACATGAAGATTTGGAATCCGAATGGTCTTTGGAGATGCAAGACAGATCACTTTTTGGAATCAAGCTTCACACTTGAAAACAAAGCAAGGATAGTCACCATTACTGGGGCAGCGAAATGTTTGATATGGAAAGAGGGTAAGCCATATGGTCTTTTTATATTTGTTGTCACACAAGTAATTTCAATCATTGGAGTTAGTAAATGGCTGTTCTTGGACGTTGTTGGGGCATATTCCATTAATGTTGGGTTGTTTCCAGCCCCCTTATCATTGATACTAGATAGTGTGGAAAGTTTTGGAGAGATGTCATGCTTATAACTTCCGTACTTTCCTTTCATCTGCTATTCACAACTTTTACAGCTACTTTTCTACTTATAAAACACCTGAAAAAGAGATTCCAGTCATATGGTTGAAGAAATTCCAAACTACTACTAAAAAATATATTTTAAAAAAAACAAAATTAAATATTTTATTGTTACTTTATATTTATTTTAAAGAAAAAATGACAAAATAAAAAATGAAAGACATTTTTTGCCTTGGGTTCTACATGAATTTTCCCAAGGTAGCACGGATTTGTTTGGTTTCTTCCATGATTTCTGCACGGATTTGGCTGCCCAACGAGAATCCGGGCATAACTCATGGAAGAAAACTGGCAAATTCAGGCAGAACAGTACCCTCACCCTGTACTTTGGACATAGAGGGGCCGGGTCCTGCTGCATACCTAGGACAATCATTATCTTAGCTTTAAAATCATGCATGGCACTCCTTTCTTTGCAGCTCTATAATTTGTGCATCCTTATCCTCTACGATTCCGCCAAGCTGTAACCATTTGGCTAACAGTTGTCTTCTGAATGATTTGTTTGCACAGAGGGTCATGACTTGTTCTATTAGCGTACATTCATGCACTATAGCACACTCCCTACCTGGGCCAAAAATCCCAAGTGCCTTAATGAATATTCTTGTATTTGCACGATCAACCCTGTTGGTTCCTTACTTTCATGCCCTACCTGACTTAGCCAAATGCCACCCTTCCCCTACTCTCCCTTTCATAAATATTGCTTGCACTGACTTGTACTTGGCCAGATTTGGGGGTCAACAATGCTCCATAGGGATCAAGAAAACCAATCCACTTCACTATCCAACCAAAAGAGACCTGGTTTCAGTGAGTAGCAGGACTTCAATTACAGTATTTCTTGTATTGTGGCAAAAATGCTTCAAGCAAAGAGGCAACTGCATACCCGTCGGTTTGCATTAACTGAGTGTTTGACATCAAATATTTGTTCAGGTATAATAATGGCAGAGGACGTTGTCTCTTCAGGTTCCAAGACTGTTGGGAGTCCTTTAGTGCATGAATGGACACTCCTAAGGAGGTTAAGAGTCACGAATTTAAAGAAAGCGTCAGAGTGTGAAAGCACAGAGTTGGTATTCAGTTGCTTGTAGAAGGAGAAAAAGAACAGAGAGGAACCAGGTGAGCAAGATATCATGATGGTTTTTGTGCTTGTTCTATTGATATTTCCGTAATCCATCTTTGGCCATAAGAAGATTAGAAAGTTGCGGAATTGCCACTTCCGACTGGTTTTTCCCCACCTCAGGGTTTTCCAAACAAAAATCCTTGTGTCCTTTGTTCATGGTTTATGCCTTACTATTCATGGTTGTTTACATGTACATTCATATTTCTTCAGTACCACAAGCCTTGTTTAAACTTCCATCAGCACACTACGCTAATTCTAAGTTTCTAAAATATTCCAGAATGTCATTTTGAAGTGAATTCAGAGTAGGGCAATAAATTGTGTTCTGTAAATTCTAACAAGTATTCATTCTTAGGATTTTACAGATCAGTCAAAGGAGGAAATGCCTTTGTTAGTCACACAAGGAAGTCCCCTCTATCAATTGTGCCCTCTAGTTATTGAATGAAATATATATATAGGAATTTATGAACTGTACAGCGACAATTACTTTCCACGGTTTCATGATAGTTAATATTAAATGCATGTCATAAGATAGAAAAATCTAACAATTTCAGCTTCTGATTTGATCTATATAATCTTGTTCGCATAAGCAATCCTTTCCAGCTAAAGGGAAGAATAAAGATCTGTAGTAGAGGATATTAGATGACAGTCTAAAAACATCACAACTGGTTTGTTCCCACTTATTTAAAACTGCAGCAACAGTTATTTTATTAGACTTAAATATTGTCTTTACCTGTATCATATTTCGTTGGAAATATTTATCACCATTCAAAGGATGTGGAACAAATTAAAAAATAGACAACTATGCAAATTGAAAAGGAGCCACAACAATAGAACATTAGGATAAAGGCAATAGACCAAGATAAAGAAAGAACCCCAGGAAACAAAATAGCGAGGTGAATAAATAAACATGTGCAACAAGGAGGTAAAGACAAGAAACTACTCGGAGGGTCAATGGAAATGGTAGGAAGCAGAATCAAGAGAGAATATCTGGAGTTGCAGGAAAAACTAAAGTTGATGCAATGGAATAGAAATACCAGGTGATATCATAGTACTATCTCACCTGTGCAATCTCAAAACCACAACCTTCTCCCAGGATAACATTGCTGGCAGGCACTCGCACATTCTCAAAAATTACCTCTGCATGCCCATGAGGAGCATCATCAAAACCAAAAACAGTTAAAGCTCTCTTTATGTGGACTCCGGGAGTATCAGTTGGTACCAAAATCATTGATTGTTGTTTGTTCCTTGAGGCACTAGGATCCGTTTTTCCCTGCGTCAAGAAAAACATACGAATAAATATAACATAATTAAAGATTCAAGGCTTTCACAGATCCAAAGATTTCTCACACAGTTTGTCCAAAAATCCTCTTTCCACAAATACAATATGGTTTAAACTAGAAGCAATCCATCAATCATCAAATTACCCATTGTGAACAAAATAAGAAAAGGACCAGCGTGGTTGGCATTTAACTTATAATAATGACATAAAAATTATCATTTTCTTGGAAAGCAGGGGCAGGGTGATCCCCAATAGCCACTGCTGGCTACACCTCTCTAGAGGTCACAAGCAAATAATCTGCAATTCTGAGATATAAAGGTATAGTTTCCACTAACAGTGACATCAGATCACATAATTCAAAGTTTGCCTTTACTTCATATTCTGATCTACAAATAACAAATAGAATAATCAGTGCTTCACAATGAGGTAAACCTACATTTAACGTACCAGTAAAAGCAACTACAAATGGCAAGTCCAGGTGTTACGGATCCAGATAAATGATAAATTACCATGTTGGCACTGACATAACCTAATCAGTGGCTTAAATAGTGAATGACAGCATCATAATTTCAAAAAGGAGTCTTTCTTTTCTAAGGAAGACCCACAGGTGGGCTAAACAGTCATTTAATAGGCTGTAGGGATAAATTAAGGAATAACAAATTGCATTGAAGATGGTTGATAATGCGCATAGGTAGGCTGATACAGGATCCCCCGTATGGCCTGACTGGTTGGAAATAAGGCATTAAAAGATATGTAAGGACATGGCATCCGTTACAAACAAACATCATCACTAGCTCTGGCTCATGTAGCACATTGATATCAACAGGAAAACCAAGATATCAGATCTAGAACACTTTTGTTTTTGAGGTGATAGGCTCTCCTAGAACCTTCACCATGCTTCTGGTGATTGGTTTCAGCCATTTTTACACACATCTAAAACTGTTATTGTGAAATGCAGGTCAGGAAAAGCATGCTTTAATGTTTTAGAGACATCTTTGAGTTTAACAAATTGCCTTATAGCTGTTTTTAAGGGTAAAATTTAACATGAGGCTCAAACCGGAGAATTCTCCATATCGATGTATACTCGCCACTATATGGCAATCTTAATGTTGGCTGATGTTACATTTGTTATAGTCTTATACTCTGTTTTTATAAAGAAATGTATGATGCATAATAGATGCACAAACATGGTATGTACTATGTATGGCATGACAGGCATGCTGGTCGGCACCATAAGCCAAGTTCTAAGGTAACTGAGGGTGTGGTCAAGGTTCAAATGAACAACTATCAACCACTTAGCTGGGTCACTGTGTGCGCGCACAATATGGGGGCAAAAAATCACACTCAGAAATTTGTCTTTCCACTTAGCTGGGTCAGAGTGTGTGTGCACAATATGGAAGCAAAAAATCACACTCAGAAATTTGGTTTACCTTTATTGAATTCGCAGAGAGGTACACATAAGCAGCTGAGAGAAAACAGCTCTTGAATTTGATTACTACTCAAAACTTAATTATATTAACGGTTTGGAGAAGTTTATAAAGAAATAACACTTCTATATTCTACTCTCAAACTCAAAATACAAACACACTCTACAACCATCTTTATTTTAGGACTTCCTCTCAGTCTCTCTTGCAAGCCGCACTCAATCACTCCCTTGCAAGCTTCCCTCACTTTTCTGGCTTGAATTTTCTCATGTTCAAAATCCCCTATCTCTAATTTAGTCTCAATATTTATCTTCATGGTTATTTTCTGATTCTAAATGGAACAATAACCACAGAATTGTGGCTCAGATTAGCGAGATATATTTTGGTCTGAGATTCAGACTTGGCAAATTACGCCTAAAAGGGCAAAGAATCAAAAAATAGGGTATAAGAAAATGGGGGAGGGGTAATCTGTCAAAGAATGCTTGACATACCTCCAAAAATCCTTTCAATTGGTGAAGGGAACCATTTGGATCGGTGAATCCAAGTTCTCACTTGATTCCTACAGTGAATGGAGCTGAGATATCATTCTTGAGGTAAGAAATCTAGAGAAATAACCTTCAGGGACATAAGTCCTGTCAGCAAATCAAACTCCGAAGGTGTAAAAGTGATGAAAGCTTCTCTGAAATGCAAGAATTACACTTCTGAAATTCACCATGCTCTCACAGTCCAGAACAACAATTTTCAGTGTGTAAATAAGAGGAGGGAGGAAACTTTAATTCTGTTTATATCCTAAAGTCTCACTGTGCTGACTACAGAAAGTCTATTCCAAACACTCGCATTTGCGAATTCACCCATCAACTCTGGAATCGGTAACTCAAACACATTTAATTAATTCCATATGACATGGTGCACAGATTTTACAGATTTTTCAAAAGCAAACACCAAATATCAACACTATGATTGATTTGCACTGTGGTTTTCTCCTCCTCTAATTTAAATTGACCACAAATCTGTACAGAACAAACTGTGAACTAAACCCCAAGAAGTTATTAGTAGTGGAAAAATCCTAGAAAGATGCACCTTATGGGAGAAAAGGTTATGTCAGGGCCATGGAACGCTTACAGAAAACAATCGATATTGAAAGTTTCCTAATTAGAGGTTGGATTACCAACATGTACAAGTCCTAAGCTAGATTCTTATGCACTTGAGTTTAGTGCATTCAATCCACATGCTTGCAAGCTAATTATTAAAATGATTAAGTTATTGCTGACAGAATGTATTTTGCAAGGTCAAAATGGCTCGCATGTACAATGTTTACATTCATTACACAAGACCTATAGGTGTATTTCCTAGGACAACTCTGTAGAGAACAAACTGTGAACTAAACCCCGAGAAATTGATAATATTAGCAATGGAATACAAATCCTAGAAAGATGTAACTCATCACAGAAAAGGTTACGTCAGGGCCATGGGATGCTTACAAAAAAACAATGGAAGTTTAAAGTTTCCTAATTAGATATTGAATTACCAACATGTAGAGGTCCTAAGGTACATTCTTAAGAACTTGAGTTTAGCACATTCAATCCACGTTCTTGCAAGTTCAATTATTAAAGTGATTAAATAATTGTTAACAGAATGTATTTTGCAAGTCAAAATGTCTCCCATGCATGTACAACATTGTCAGTCATTACACAAGACCTATAAGTGAATTTCCAAGGACTAATAGATAGCCAAAACACCTATTAGTCACTCATACATGACAGGAGCTGCTAGCTTTAACCAACCAAAAATTCACCTCGCATCTATCTTACTACTTCTCAAGCAGATATATTCAACTTAACGAGCAAAAAAGAAACTTTATCTAGATCAAATAACTTTGACAGAATCTCACTCCCTAAGATTGATAGACGTGTGGCATATGCATAGATGATAATCTTTTTATAGAACCGTGTTGACTCTGCTTAGTTCGGAAGATAGAGTGAACATGTTGCCAATCGATAGCTATAATAATCTAAATCGTAAAAATACATACACTTATTTTTATACTTTTGATTGTAAATTCAATTTAAGTCATGTTTAGATTAGACCAAAAATGCTTTATGCATTCCTCGACTTTATGTAAACATATTCCTACACCCCTTCCCATATAAGTAGTTTTCCTTGACTGAGAGGAAATACTTATTTGTGGTTGGAGTTAAAAAAAAAAAAAAATTTAAATGTTCCCCAGATTCTTCATGTCCATTTCCAAATATTGTTTGTGCTTATCATGTCTTCTTCTCCATTTCTTTTTCATCATTTCTGCTTTATTTTTTATCGCCACATCAAAAAGAATTGCATAAGCTTCTTTCCTTTTAAGTGCTTTTGGCTAGAGGAGCAACAACGTAAATAAACTTCTGCTCATTTTTTATTTCGAGACAGTGACGATCAAGGCTCAACACATGTGCAGACTTCTTAATATCCTCCAAGTCCAGACCTTAGCCACCAAGGGGGCTCTCTGTAGTACCACCACAACTCACCATCCCCAACGTGCACTACCATTCCAGTCACACTTGATCTACACGCAATCAAAAGACCAGGGGAATACTCTTTAACATAAATGATAGTAGGGGTCCACTGCTAAAAACTAGTCCCACATGTTCCCTACTAAGCCCAATTTATGTGACCAGTACATGCAGCAAGGGGGTTTTCCTTACCCAAGTGGGCATTCGTCAGCAAATATAGGTAATGATTTATGTCTATTTGTGAACTAACCTTAAACATTGTTTTCTAATATTAAACTAATCATGCAACTATTTGGCATAGAAATTTCGTGGTTAGATCTCTTGAGCATACAAGCTTATTACTATTTTTGTTAGCATAGAATACACATCATAAGCATTGAAGGCTGAAGCATTAAATGATCAGACTATAAAAGAAAACAAAGATGGATTTCTTTTGAATATAAGAAGATGCCTTTTCAACTTACAATTAGAATAAGAACATGCACAGGTATGGAATCTACAAGATACAAAAGCTAATTTTTTGCAAAAAAGGGTATATGCAAATCTAAATAGTCAGGGGCTTTATGGATTGGAGCATCAATTTCAAGTCTTGACTCTTAATCCCCCTTTTGTTTTAATCGTCAGTAAATCTTGAAGCAATTCATTTTTGGATTGTTAAACACTTAAATGATGTTATATATACTAATGTAATGAGATAATTAGTGAACAGGCTTCAGAACTCAATAAATTTAAATTAAGTATATGTAATATCCCCTTTGTTGGCTAGATTTCCTGCATAGCTGAAAACCTAGGCAGTCATGAGATAAATCTCCCTCATTTACCGGTGAGGCTACCGTGTAAGATTTGTCAATTAAATATGCTAGTATCTATTTTGGGGTTTTACTTTAACCATGCAGCTCATGAACCATAGCTGTATAGTTTTGCAACAAGTAAGTAGCTGTTAAAGAAAAGAAATATCTAACGAAGAAGGAAAGAAAGAGGGGGGATGTGCAACCCAATCAATAGATCACAAAGTTGATTGCATGCACATAGAAAGAACCAATAGATATTAACACACAGAATTATAAACAAAGGTAGCTTTCGGATATAGATCTAAAATAACACAAAGTTTATAAGTAGATCTAAGAAAAAAAGCTAGAAACAAAATGCACCATGACACAAAGTTCTCCGGAAATCTGCTCCTTTCTATTCCTTTGCTTCAAATAGCTATCAGGGGCTTCAGCACAAAATCTGGAACACAAGAATGTTGCTTACAAATTCTGATCATTTATCTCGTAGGTTCTTCCTCTACTTATAGAATGTAGAGGGGCAATTACAAGTCGGAAGCTTTTAGTGAACTGGCACATGTGGAAGTCGGAAAGGAAACAACTGGTAATCTCCCTCCTAGAATTCCTCTTTGCATGATTTGCAACTGAAGATAGAACCTTCTATTTTGCATGTCTGCCACCTATTTCCAAGTAGTTGACTTCTTCAAGTAATGGCTTTCAAACCAATCACTTAGGTTTTATAATTTAATTGATCGCTCAATTACTTTGTCGGAGGAAATAAGAGAAAGAAGAAAAGAGGAAAGCTGCAGTCTTGTCCTTTTTCATATGCTGCATGCAGCTGATTCTTTTGCCTTTGATTCTCACCAAACTGGAAGCAGCTGGATCTGAAAGCGGCTGGATCTAGAAACGGCTGGATCTGGAAGCAAGTGACTGTGATTTGTTTGCGGGTATTACCTTTGACTTGTCTGCCTTCTCATCCTTGAAGCTTTTGCAGTTCTTCTCCAATACATGCATAAGTGCAATGCTTGTCGTAAATAACTCATCTTTTTTATTTTTAATTGCATATGAGCAATTGAAAATTCTGGAAAGCATTCCGAGTGAATGCAACTTCAATGAAGGCTTCAACTAGAAGATTGGAAGCACCTGCACAAGATCCTGGAAGGAATTCTCCATGCACCAACTTCTACACTAGCTGCATCAGAAATAAGAGGATGAATTTTTGTCGGAAGCCTTTGCAGTTATGAGATCTGGATCTGGATCTGGATGGTAAGACCTAGCACACTCCATGACGAATTCTGGCAACTGGGCTGTGAATGGAAATGGAAATGCTGCAGCTCGAATGATTCCACTGCTTTTGACTGCACGCATGAGGGAAGACTTTCCAGCTCTGGATCTGTCAATCAATTCGGAAAGAGGTTTTGGACCTAGATCTGTATCTCCAATGTCAACAAACTTAGAAGTGATGCATGACTCTGATGTGCTTTCTTTTTTATCCCGCTTTGCCATGGTTGTATTTGTCTTTGTCTGAGCAATTCTTTTTACCTTTATTCGACCGGAATTCTTCACAATCGGTGCAGATCTGGATATCTCTTCAGATTCGAAGGATATGTTCAATGTATTGGACATTGATTTAAGCTCCCTTTCTCTTATAAAAGCACCTGTAATGAATTCTTGCAATCAATTCAGACAAAGATAGCAACCGGAACATGAACACTTGATTTTAAGTATAAAAATCTGCATATATCAAGTCTGCTGCCCCAAAATTTGATGTTTTGTTTGCATGCAAAGCAAGCATGAATTTTACCAACTTCACATGAGCCCCTGTACCATTATGCAGACAATTATTCAGACACAAATCAAGCTCCTTCAAACCTAGGTGCCAAACTTTGAAGCTTTCAGCAATAAATACACCTTCTGAGCAAAATTCCTCTTCAAATGGGGCGCCAAAATTGTCTGGGCTACACTTCCTTGCTAAAGAATTAATTAATTCATCCTTATGGCAGCCCAGGTTTATATAACATTCACCATTCTATAATTAATTATTGCCCCTCCTATCCTTGACAATTAATTAATTAATTAACATGCTTTTCTCTTCAAATGGGGCGTCTATTTTGTGCATGCTCATGGCTGCCATTAAATAAACTAAATTTATTTAATTTTAGCTCTCTACTTCCAGTTCACTTAAGCTTTACAGTGTGCTTTGACCTCATCCATTAAAAATAGGAATTAATTATATCAATTAATACTTTAAAAAGTATTATCCCTCCTCCATATGGGTCACACTTTTTGACATGAAGGGGCTGCATTAAATAAATAATATTTATTTAATTTTAGAATTCTATTTGCAATCTTCTTTATCATTTCATCATGCGTTGACTTTTCCTCATGCTTGGGCACCAAAATTGGAAAAAAATAATAATTAATAAATGCCATTAAAGCTGCCCCTCTATTCCAAAAGGGGTCGCACTTTTTGACATAAGTCATTTCTATTTTTAAAAGCTAATTTTCAATGGGATTATTCACCCTGCACCGCAGCTCCAAAAATTCCATGATCCACTTAAATTGTTTGACTTTCATAATGGGATTATTTACCCTGTAAGGCAACTAAGAAAATCTCATCAATGCCTTAAGTAATTTTCTTTTATTTCACAATGAGAAATTTCACCCTGCAAGGCATGTAAGAAATTCTCGCCTGTTTGCTGCCTCTAATTTTCCCATTGTGACTTGAGTAGCATTGATTCCATGGGAAAAAGAACCCTGCTACGCAGGTACAAAATTCCCACCTGTCTGCTGCTACCAAAAATCCCATTGTAGCTTAAAACCTTCTTTTTCCAAAAATGCGACCTGCCCAGAAGAAAAAAATTTCGTGCATGACTTCGTCTTTTCAGAAAGAACCAGACCTGCGGCAAATTCCTTCTGGCATAACGTCCATAGATGATCTCCATATACTCCAGGCAAGAAATCGGATTAAACCGGCAAAGGAATTGACTTAGAGAAATTTCACAGAAAACAAAACGAGAAAACACCAAAAACGCAAAACGTTGCCAGAAGTCACAGAAAAATCCCAGGACTCATTCCTGATTAAAACCCTACTGGTATATGGGAATATTGACATGTAGGACCACAACAAGGTTAAACTGGAGCATAATTTGCCTCAAACGGGGCTCAGAATAATTAAATAAAAATTTCCCGTAGGCAAATCCCAGTGACAAAATATAATGATTTCAGGCATCTAGGTATTTGGCGAAATTGACTAATATAACTCACTAGGAATATCTTGACATAAAACAGACAACTTCTGGCAATAAAAACACAAAACAACCCATTATTTTAAAAATACAAAAAAATTTACATAGGGTAGTCCCAGATTTCAGGGTGAAATCTAGGGGCACCACCCTTCAAGGATAAGTCAGAAATCAATATAAATCTGATCACACAGCTGTAAATAATTAATTTTCAAACCCCAACTGCTGCAATTTTTAATAATTCATATCTTTGGCTAGAGAAGTACAAATGAGCTGAAATTTTGGATAATGTACGACAAAAATATGAAGAACAATATGCAAAAATCAGATTTCGCACAGCCAACCTGAAACCCTAATTTTGACCCAAAAAGTAGGTCGCCCAGCACTTTTAGGGCATCAAAACCCCTCCAAAAATTATGAAATCAATTTATCCTTATTCCTCCTAATTTCTATAATCAAATGCAATATTAAATCAACCCCCAAACTGCAGATCTGAAATAAATATTAATTTATCATACCCAGAAAGGCCTGCAGACATCTGAAATATTCAAAAATGCATAACTCCTTCAATATCCCATATTTTTCCTTCAAATAAAATGTAGATTATTCTATAAATTAAGATCTTTCCAAAGAACTAAAGATCTGAATTTTATGACCACTGGAAACCCTCCAAAATAGCCCTCAAAATCTTAAACCCAGTCGCTAAGGTTAGCATAAAACATGTAGATTATTTCCAGCCCTTGGAAACCTTCAAAAGCATCCCACAATGGCTGCCCACATTCAGAAAATCAAGCCAATTCAGATCAGATTACAAATATAGTTTATTCACTCTTAAAACATGCCAAAAGATGCTCAAATCAAGTCACCTTAATTAGGACAAAACCAGCAATAACCAGCAGATTATAAAACACCATCAAACCCTTCACAATATTCAATTATATGCAGATTTCACTCTCTATAAAATGTGCCAATACTCTAGACAAGTCGCCCAAGCTAGAAAGGGTATCACCAACAAGTAGATTTGCAAAGCTAATAAAGATACTTCAATTGAATATCAACCAACACAAAAACTCCCACGTGTTGGTCCGAAAATCTGTCGCCTGGACAGATCTATGGATAGACGAGCCAACAATGTGCAGGGCTTAGCCCCTCTTTGAGTCAGCAAAGCGAAACTGGTTTATTGCTATTCTACTAGCAGGAATCTATGCAAGTCTCACAGATTCTGCCTTCGGTGGTTTGGGATCTCATCCCAGTAGAGTGTTTCAGGCTGCTAAAAGAAAGGAATGAAAGAGGGAAAAGAGAAAGAACAGATCCGAAGGAAGAAAAGAAATGAATTCCAAAGTAGAAAGGTCAGAAGATTTATGTTTTTGGGTTGGTAGTAAACAGAGCCAAACCTACTTGCATAAATAAACAAAGCAATACTGATGAGCAAATGACAGAAAAGTAGATATGGATCCAACAAATTAAACACACACAGATCTAACGTAAGGAAGATCTAATGCATAACACAACTATTGAGCACAAAGTCTTAATATTTGTATTACTGTTTTCTTCTGTTACAAGAAAGCTCAAAGTCTTTCTCTCCTCACTTCTATTTTCATCTAAAAAATGTTCACCCTGAATACAACAAGTATTCCCATATTTATAGAAGAGAGGAGAAGGAAAGAAGGCAAAAAGGAGCCAACAAATATTTACAAAGATATTTAAAAAGTCAACAATTGACTTGGGCAAGTTTTTGGATGGCAACATCCCATGGTGCAACATGGATGAAGTCATCGTGTATGCCAACATGCTTTTTAAATATCTTACAAAAATGATCAATGGATCCCAAGAAGAAACCACTCTTGTGTAAAATGGCGCACTTTTCAGCATGTCGACAGCGACTTCTCAGTGCCTTGGCGCACATTTCAGCATGTCGACATCACATTGTCAGCGCCCTTGGAAATGGGCGCACATATCAGCATGTCGACAGGAACTTATCAGCGCCCTTTGGCGCATTCTTCAGCATGTCGACAGGAACTTATCAGCGCCCTTTGGCGCACCTTTTGTTGTGTTAACATGAACTTCCATGCGCCTTGGCGCACCGTTTGGCATGTCAACATGAACTTCCTTGCGCCCTTTGGCGCATTCTTCAGCATGTCGACAGGAACTTATCAGCGCCTTTTCTGAAAAGACTGAAAAATGGCCAAGTCCTTAAAACTTGATTTTCGGAAGAGAATTTTGGGCTTCTTTCGAACGTTGTCAAACTTCCTTGGGGCCAAAACAAATTTTTTGGGTATGGTTACCTGCAAATTTCCCTCGACAATTTTGCAGGATAACAGCTGGCTCTTTCTGGGGACTATCTTTGAGTGAAACTTAAGGGTAGAGAATCCCAGATCTCATGTGCCTATTCATTGGGTAACAGAGTCAAAAACAAGGGGGACCGGAGGGAGAACAAAAGAAACACACGACAAACCGAAAGCAAACACACGACGAAAGCAAACACACAACTTAAAGCAAATTGTACAAAGAAGAGAGCAAGCTCTACTTCCTGAAGATCTTCAGATGCTGCCCGCTATAGGGAAGCAGGAGCTCAGTTCCATCCAGATACGAGAGATAGAAACTATTCTCTCCGTTGAGTTGCTTGATTTTGAAGGGCCCTCTCCATAGGGAATCAAACTTTCCGTGCATGCCCTTTGGCTCTCTTCGCTTGTCCCACAAAAGGACGAGATCTCCCACTTGAAAATCTCTCTGCTTGGCCTTCTTATCGAAAAGCCTCTTAACTTGATTCTGATGTTCAGTGATCCTATCGACCACCTTCACTCTCTTTTATTCAAGTTCTGCCAGATACATGATCCTCTTTTCAAGAGAACTTTGGAAAGTTTCATCTTCAATGGCTCGTGCCAAGCGCAGAGCAGGAAGTTCCGCAGAAATGGGAAGCTCGGCATCAATGCCATATAACACTTGAAAAGGTGACATGCCGAGAGATCTCTTGGGAGTAATACGATCCGCCCACAAAGCGTCGTATAAGGACTTGTGCCACATCCGCTGATTTGATTCCACCAGTTTTCGTATGATGGACACCAAGTTCTTGTTGCTGGATTCCGCTTGACCATTTCCCTGAGGATAATAGTCGGATGCGTGAGCCAAGGTTATCCCATATTCATAGCAAAAACTAATAACTTCTCGTGAGGAGAAGTTAGAAGCATTATCAGCAACGATTTTGTTTGGAACTCCGAACCTGACAATGATATTTTCTTTAATGAAATTGCAAACCACCTCAGAAGTGGCATGCTTGACAGGTATGGCTTCCACCCACTTGGTGAAGTAATCTGTTGCTGTAAGGACATAGCTATGTCCAGCACTCGATTGAGGATTGAGTGCGCCAATAAAATCGATTCCCCATTGCCTGAATGGTTCATTGATAATGACCGGCCTTAGGGGAAGGGCAGCCAGCTTGGGCTTGCCGACGAATTGCTGACAGGGTTCACACTTTGCCACCCAGGTGGCTGTATCTTGAAAGAGCGTCGGCCAATAGTACCTGGCTCGAATGATCTTGTGTGCAGTTACGGAGGAAGAGAAATGCCCTCCACAAGCTGAATTGTGAAAACTTTCCAGTAGTTTTACTTGCTGGGGCTTGTCGACACATCGCAGGAAGATGCCATCTATCCTGCGCTTATATAAGCCGTCATCCCAGATGACATATTTAGCCGCCCTGAGCTTTATAGTGCGCTTCTCCTTTGCAGTTAGGTGCATCGGGCATTCGCCGTAGGTAAGGAAGAAGACGATGTCGGAGTACCACTCATCACTAGTTGCAACAAATAGAACCAGAGGCAAAGAATCAGGCCCTTCTTGCCGGTCCTGCGCTTCTTCGATGTAGTCACCCCTCTCTTCAGGATTTTCTGAATCTTTGTTTTCAGCCATTAGCTGACACAGGCCTTTGCCCCTTACTAGCTTAGTTGGTTTAATATCCAGGTCATACTCCTGGACCTTTGCGATCCAATTTCCCCGCAAACTTCCTAACTCCTGCTGAGTTAGAATTGATTTCACCGCCGTGTCAGGGACCAGCACCACCGTATGCGAGTTTAGAATGTAATACCTGAAATTCTTCACTGCTTTGACAACGGCGAAGGCATGCTTTTCCAGCTGAGTCATCTTTAGTTCGTGAAGCTTGAGGGGAGAACTCATGAATGCAATCGGGGACTCAATGTCTTCTGAATTCTTTTGCATTAAGATTGCAGACACAGTATGCTCAGATGCATAACTATACATGATGAAGTCCTTGGAGAAATCGGGACATACCAGGACTGGTGCATGGAGCAACAGAAGCTTTTATTTCTTCAAATGACCTTTTCCCCTCTTCACTCCATCTGAAAGTTGGTGACCCCTTCATCATGTTCAATATGTGACGGGTCTTCTCGGCAAAGTCAGGAACAAAACGCCTGAGAAAGTTCACCTTTCCAAAGAAAGAATGAACACCAGTCTTGCTTGTAGGCAGAGTAAGGCTTTGAATAGCCTTAACTCTTTCAGTATCTATCTTTGTTCCTTCTTTGCTGACCACATGGCCTAGCAACTTCCCTTCCGTGACTCCAAAAACAAACTTTTTTGGGTTTAGGGAAATCCCATGTTCTCGGCACCTGGCCAACACTTGCTCCAAATGATCACAATGATCATTTCGCTGTTTAGAGAACACGGTTAAGTCATCTAGGTAAACCACGATGACTTTTCCCATCATACCTTTGAATGCAAAGTCCATGGCCCGCTGAAAAGTGGCACCAGCATTAGTTAGGCCGAAAGGCATCCTGCTGTAGGCAAATGTACCCCAGGGAGTAGTGAATGCTGTTTTGAATTGATCTTCAGGTGAAACCTCAATCTGATTGTAACCTGAAAAACCGTCAAGCATGGACAGCATCTCTGATCCAGTTACTGCTTGCAGAACTTGATCCATTATCGGAAGAGGGTAGTTGTCTTTCAGCGAAGCTTGATTCAAATTTCGAAAGTCTACGCAGATGCGTATTTCACCGTTTTTCTTGCGCACTGGCACAATATTTGCTACCCAAGTACTGTGATGGATAGGGAAGATGATTCTTGCGTCTAGCATCTTCTGAATTTCGGCCTGGATGGTACCCGAAATCTTGGGATTATAGTGCCTCTGCTTCTGGCGGAAGGCTTTGGCATCGTCTTTCAACGGAATATCGTGCTGAACATCCTTTGGCTTGAAGGACTTTAAATCGGCATAAGACCATGCCAATACATCCATATATTTTTTCAGCAACTTGACAAATTTTCGCTTCTCTTCAGGCGTGCAACATTTGCCAATGTTCACGAATTGCGGGTGTTCTATCGAACCTATATTGACCGGTTCGGTTTCTGGGGACGAGCCAGGATCATCTCGCCTCTTCTTTCTTACAAAACGGTCATGCCTGTCAAACAGGCGTTCCAGAGAAACCAGGCCCTTCGGAATTTTATTTCCTTTGAGCTGACATACGCCGTCGTTCTCCTTTGATTCGTGGTTTTGACCGTCGATTGATTCACGGCATGTAGAGGTGGATCCTTCGAAATACAATTCTTTAAAATTTTCTGCCTTCTCCAGAAAGGCAATGAGTTGATTATCATCATTGAACACCTGCCAATGCTGAGAATTGTCTGGTACGCTCGGGCGGAAAACCACCTCAATGGTGTACTTGTTCGTTTTCAAACCTGGATGTGGGAGCATGAGAGATGCTGAGACAGCCAATGAATCAGCCATGTCATTTTGAGCTCTTGGAATTGATTCAATTGAAAAGGCATCAAACTCCTCAATGCTGTCCCATACCGCGTTACGGTAGTCCCTGAGTCTTTCATTCTTTACTTGATAAATCCTTTTGACTTGATTTACAACCAGCTCAGCATCACCTTGCACTTTTAGATTTTTAATTCCTCTTTCTTTTGCGGCTTGCATACCGAGTAAGAGAGATTCATACTCAGCAGTATTGTTGGTGTTGAAAAACTGCAATTTGAAAGAGAGAGGAATGACTTCTTCCTCGGGAGATATCAACACGACCCCAGCGCCACATCCACTAGTTGCACAGCTCCCATCGAATTGCAATGTCCAGATCTTATTAAGATCTCCTTCCTGAACGAGAACAGCCCCTATTTTATCCGTCTCAGTAGATGAGAAGTAATTCCCCATCCCTGATGATTCAAAAAGGATTTGAGCTTTGGGGTCTTCAGAGTTGGTAACCAAGTATTTCTTTTGTGATTCCGGCTCCACAGTCTGCATTACGCCTTTGACTGGAATTCTAGCTTTGGACCAGTCCATATGAATTTCTCCACCAACTTCGCTGTAAAAACTTCTTCCCAGCAATATTCCATATGCTGCCGGAATGTCAGCAACGAGGACTGTCATTTTTACCCTTTTATCCGGGAAAGCCGCAAATGCAAATTGCGCATCTTTGATTTGGCCAACTAACGGAACTTGCTTAGTTTCCAAAGAATAACATCGGCCAAAAGGCTTGGTAAGAGTGAGGCCCAAAGCATGGGCGACTTTTGCCGGCATGACATTATCAAAAGCCCCGGAATCAATTATGCAGTTACTCAGCTTGTGTCCATTGATCAGAAGAGAGAGATAGAAAGGCTCTATCTTGCCTGACGCAGATGTTGAAGCAACATTTATATGGGATTCAGGGGGAGTGGAAAGGATTCCTTTTGGGAAGCCTGATTAGGTATAACAGCTTGACTTTGGATATACTTAGTTAATCTTACAAGCTGTTCAGGGTTTGACTGAAGATACTCAGCTTCAGACATTTGGATCTTGGTCTTTTTTGCATGATCTATAATATCAAACGCGGCCAAGGGTTGCGTTGGTAAAGGAATGAGTCCCTCACCTCGCGATGATGGAATAGGATTGGTGGTCTTAGTAGGAATGTGAGAGGACTGATTTGGAGGAGAGATAGGGGGAAAAGATCTCTTTGCAAAAGATTTGCCAGGGAGTTGAGTAGGAAGAGGATTACCTCTTTTAGCAATGATTGGAGGCGTGTTTGACACGGCCTTCTCCTGCTGGACATGGGCAGCAACTTCCGCTTCTTTTCCTTGCGAACGAGTAAAAACAGCATATGACTGCCCGCTTGCGTACCCCTGGGTACCCTCTTCTTCATCAGATTCTTCCTCATCAAATTCCATATACCCGATAGTAGAGTCGCCAGTCGGTTCACCGACATCTTGATCATCTTCGCCTTGAGACGAAGGTTCTTCATACTACTGCTCTTCTTCTTCAATCTCGGCCAGAGCATTGACCGGAGGGGCCTCAAGTGCCAACCGCGGAGCAGCTGTAGGTAAGCGCGGTCTTTGTGGAACATTGTTAGGAACGAAATTCCTCCGCGGGATATCCCGGTATGAGAAACTGGGAGAGGCCTGGGCCAACTGCTTCTTCAATGCAAGCAAATCGTTTGCCATCTTTTGGAATGCTGGATCAGACGAAGTGGTGGGTGAAGGGCCCAAAGATTTAGGCTTGGCTGATTCCTTTTTTAATTCGCCGGATATTATTAGATTATCCTCTATGCGAATGGCAGCGGCTTGGGCTAGAACCAAGGTGGCAACTCGTTCCTGAAGGAGCAAGAAACTAACTTTCGAGCTCATAGCGTTTACGAAGAAACACTTTTGATTTTCCAGCGTTGGAAGCATGGCAACAGGGACACGGTTGATTAGTGCATTGAACCGGGCGACAAAATCGCGCATGGTCTCATTCGCCTCCTTCTTCAGGTGAGTGATTCGTGATAATAATGCAAATGCATCCTCTGAAGGCTTGTACCTATCTTCAAAGCATCTCGCAAGGTGGCCCAACTGGTGATAGATCCGGCCGGCAAATGCTGAAACCATTCAGCTGCAGGTCCTTGTAGGGTTTCCAGAAAAAGGCGAACCGACACATCTTCGTGGGTCACATCCAAAATACTGCATGACATGATGAATGCAGATATGTGGGAATCCGTGCTTTGATTTCCGCTCCCGTCGAATTTGGGAAAATTCTTTCGATTTCCGTGAGGGAGCGCGTGAATTGAATGTGGTAGTGCAAGAGGACCCATAGCATTCCCCCATGGTACCGCCATTTGAAAGGCTGGAAAGAGAACACGAGCTGGAGGGTGGTCCCGCTGAGAAGCAAAGCACTACAAAGGGACGTGGATGCCCCCTGTGAAAACCGGCTCTTCCGTGGGGGTGAGGCGCTTCTGGATGACCGGTCAGCTGAACTTAGTGATAAAAAGCGCGTCGGTGCTACACTGAAATTGTGCCTTTGAAGCCGATCGAAAGTAGGATCGACTTCTCCACGAGCTCGCCTGCCACGCGTAAATGGCTCACCTGCCAGCGTACCTTCCAGATCTGCAATGTTATGGCGCAGATTTAAACTTTCTTTTTGGTTGTACTTGCCGATTTTCTGGTTTTTCTGTCAAAAACCAGCAGCAGGCACTTTTCTAGATATTTAAAAACTATCCTCTTCAGAAAACCGATTGCGGTTAAATGACAAATTACAACGAGGATAAGACGGCAGGGAAGATTAGTAAGCTGATTTTCTGATCTGATTTTAACTTTAGAGGGTTTCAAACTTTTTTGCAAACAGTCAAAAACTCAGATCTATGGCAAAATACTGATTTTTTCAAAAACTCAGCGAACTAAAGATCTTTAACTGGACCAGATCTATGACTCTCAGAAGAAAATTTTTCAATTTGAGCACTTTTGCAAATTTTTGGATTTTTAACAAAAAGTTCAGATTTGCAAACAGGCAGCAATCCTTTGATTTTTTCTGATTTTTTATCTTACTACCATCATAGATCTGACAGATCTATTCGATCCCCAGCGGAGTCGCCAAAAACTGTTGGTCCGAAAATCTGTCGCCTGGACAGATCTATGGATAGACGAGCCAACAGTGTGTAGGGCTTAGCCCCTCTTTGAGTCAGCAAAGCGAAACTGGTTTATTGCTATTCTACCAGCAGGAATCTATGCAAGTCTCACAGATTCTGCCTTCGGGGGTTTGGGATCTCATCCCAGTAGAGTGTTTCAGGCTGCGAAAAGAAAGGAATGAAAGAGGGAAAAGAGAAAGAACAGATCCGAAGGAAGAAAAGAAATGAATTCCAAAGCAGAAAGGTCAGAAGATTTATGTTTTTGGGTTGGTAGTAAACAGAGCCAAACCTACTTGCATAAATAAACAAAGCAATACTGATGAGCAAATGACAGAAAAGTAGATATGGATCCAACAGATTAAACACACACAGATCTAACGTAAGGAAGATCTAATGCATAACACAACTATTGAGCACAAAGTCTTAATATTTGTATTACTGTTTTCTTCTGTTACAAGAAAGCTCAAAGTCTTTCTCTCCTCAATTCTATTTTCATCTAAAAAATGTTCACCCTGAATACAACAAGTATTCCCATATTTATAGAAGAGAGGAGAAGGAAAGAAGGCAAAAAGGAGCCAACAAATATTTACAAAGATATTTAAAAAGTCAACAATTGACTTGGGCAGGTTTTTGGATGGCAACATCCCATGGTGCAACATGGATGAAGTCATCGTGTATGCCAACATGCTTTTTAAATATCTTACAAAAATGATCAATGGATGCCAAGAAGAAACCACTCTTGTGTAAAATGGCGCACTTTTCAGCATGTCGACAGCGACTTCTCAGCACCTTGGCGCACATTTCAGTATGTCGACATCACATTGTCAGCGCCCTTGGAAATGGGCGCACATATCAGCATGTCGACAGGAACTTATCAGCGCCCTTTGGCGCATTCTTCAGCATGTCGACAGGAACTTATCAGCGCCCTTTGGCGCACCTTTTGTTGTGTTAACATGAACTTCCATGCGCCTTGGCGCACTGTTTGGCATGTCAACATGAACTTCCTTGCGCCCTTTGGCGCATTCTTCAGCATGTCGACAGGAACTTATCAGCGCCTTTTCTGAAAAGACTGAAAAATGGCTAAGTCCTTAAAACTTGATTTTCGAAAGAAAATTTTGGGCTTCTTTCGAACGTTGTCAAACTTCCTTGGGGCCAAAACAAAATTTTTGGGTATGGTTACTTGCAAATTTCCCTTGACAATTTTGCAGGATAACACCACACAAGAGAGAGAACATTAATGGGCATGCATCCCAACTCCAAGCATGGAGCATAAAATAAATATCATCATAACATAAGTGTAACAATGATCCTAGCACTCCTTTTATAAGCAAGGAGACACAAAATTCGAAATCCCTAGGAGAGGGAAATTATTAAATAAAAGCAGTTTATTATCCCTAGGTGTGGCGTCCCCTTTTAAAAAGGGTGATTTTAATATTTAAAAGCCACCTAAATATTATTTAATTAATTCCCCTTTTTTATTTGCATTTTGGGAATTTAATTAAATAATTATTTGCTCCATAAATATTAAATAATTAAATAAATATTGTTTTATAATGTCAAATGATTAAAATCACTCTCCAGGAAATATTATAAAATTATTTAATATAATTTTCCCCTTGCAACATACCTAAAGCCCATGGGGAATGATAGGCTAAGGGTCTTCAAAAATGGGGACATTACAGTATAATATTCGTTTTTAATTTTAGGAGTATACAAGAAACAATTTGACTTCACTTTTGATTTTCCTAGGTGAATTAAGATTGGAGGTGTGTAATGTTTTCTAGACTAATAGATTATAATAGTATATGTGTTTTATGATATCGTGTTGATTTCAATTTATTGTTATCTCTTCCTTTTGCTCTACAAGCTCTTTCATTGCATTTCAGTTGCTTCTTGGCTAATTACATAGATTTGAAATAGGGTACACAAAAAGTAGTGGACTCTAGACTAAACCATTAACACACATGCAACAAAAACATGGGTCAAGATTTTACAAGCGTTTTCACAGACAAAATATTTGGAGTACAAAAATATTTGGAGCAAATGAAAAAAATATATATAAAAGCCTATAATGATGCTTAACAGCTTTTAACATCGAATTTAATATTTATAAGTAATTATCATACATTGTTATATCAATAAGTGAGTAGGAATGCTCTTTGCTCGAATCAATGATTGGAAAAGAACTGATAGAATGTTTTTTTTCTTGCTTCTTAAGTAATTTATACAATGCCATGATCAAGTCAATATATTGTGTCATTCCCAAATTAATAAGATCATATACAAATATAATGTGGTAGATTTCAACACTCTTTCTTATGATAGGGATTTTTTGCTAGAGAGGATGTCCATCTAGCCACCCTAGCTTTGATTGGATTGTTTGTATGGGGGATTTTGTTATAATATTTTTATTTTTCACGAAATTGTAAATATAACAAATGCATAAATGTAATCTTACTTCCAAAAGAGAATATGGTAATCTCCCTAGGAAGGCAAGTCAACAATAGGGGTCCCTATGAAGGATTTTTACAAATTTATTTTTGATCGACCCTCTAAGACAGCACTAGTCACCAATTTCAGAGGCACAATCAGCGATGATAAATGTAGATTTATTTTCTTCTATGCTTCGGATCTAACTAAAACCACTCACAATGAAGTTGATCCTAAAGCCATAGTCAACTACCTCCAATTGGAACTCAAAAGACACATCAAAAACTTGACTATAGAAAAAGGGCTATTTATTTATCATCCATGTTGCCTCTTGGTCTTAAGTTAGCTTTCCATGTTGATCATTTCTTATAGATTGTACGTGGCACATCCTTTGGGCTAGCAATATCCAACATAACAAGTCACATGGCCTGAAATACCCCACTCTCTAGCTGATGGTATGCCCCCATCGGTAACAAGTTGAGGCAAACCACCATATTCTATGAGGTGATAACATCTATTGCCTATCTTCCCTCCATAAAAAGAAGCACTTTATGTTCACGAGTCCTATGAGACCTAGGGGAGGTACAATGCTTCTACAAACACTCATGTGGTTCTATCCACTTTCTTTTACCATCCCAATAAGAGGTGGGTACCCCTTTTAATTCAAGGGGTTGTTCTAGACCATTAAAAGGTTAATGATGAATATATGTAGCAAACGTGTTTTGTTAGAGATTTGTTGGCATTTTGCTAGAAGATTATCAAGACTTTTATGTTTTTTGTAGCAGTTGTGTGAACTGCAAACTGTTGGGCCTTGCCCTTTAAATATCGTAAGAAATGTGGGGGCAAGGGTGCTTGTATCGGGTCCTCCCTTAACTACGAAGATTGTAATAGAGCTTATCTTTGAGGAATGCAATGTTGTTGTTTCATATTTGTTATGATATGTACTGCATTTAATACTCTTGTGTTTATTATTAATAATTATTGACAATCTAGCCTCTCACTAGACTATATCTATACTACATATTGGCATGGTGCCTTAAAAGGAACTTGGATAATATTAAACACAAAAGTATGCTGGTTGGCAATTTTCTTGACAACCATTCTTATTAGCAACAACATGGAAAATTAATGGGCTAACCTGTCAAAGAAACGGTTGAAAGAAATCAACAAGAGGTAGAAGAACTTACAAAAGACTTCCAATACCTATGGGATCTCTCCGTACGAGAGCACGTCCGAGAAGAATCTGCAAGAACCCAAGTATTGCCAGATTATATCTGGGGAAAATTGGTGATTACTGAAGACATTGAATGGCTCCTTGAGCACCTTCCAGAACTCATTGCTAGGTACTATATCTTATTAAGAAAACCTTCTAGCCAATCGAAGGTAATAAATATTACAATGGTACGAGGAAAGGCAAATCCAGGAAGAGGAGGAAAGATCGACATAACGATGCCGATGCCATTATAACCAAACAAAGGAGGTCAATGAAGACAGATTCATGGAGCAAATGAAGAAGAAAATTGCAAAGCATTCCGACTCCTAGAACTGTAAGAGAGATGACGAAGGTTCCAAGAAGAAACCACTTCAAGAAATAAAAGATGGGGAAGTAGAAGCGCAACCCCAAGTGTAAGAAAAAGAAGGAACCAAAGAGAGGGTTCAATCAGCACTAGCACAATTTATTCAACACCCTACATAACTCTCTTTAACATAGTGGGAGGAGAGTGTTAGGCCTCTAGGTATACAGTTGGGGAGATCCTTAGTGGGTCCACTGAAATTTAGAGAGGACAACTGAAATCTAGAGAGGACAACAGAACTCAAACCCCGCCTTTTGTTGGCTAGATTTTCTGCATAGCCGAAAACCTAGGCAGTCATGAAATAAATCTCCCTCATTTACCAGTGAGGCTCCCGTGTAAGATTTTGTCACTTATATATCCTAATATCTATTTGTTGGTATTACTTTAACTATGTAGCTCATGAGCCATAGCTAGATAGTTTTGCAGCAAGTAGCTGTAAAAGAAAGAAAAAATCTACAGAAGAAGAAAATAATAGGAAACGGAAAAAAAGGAGAGAAGATGTGCAACCCAATCAATAGTTTACAGAATTGATCGCATGCACATAAATTAAAACAAATAGATCATGAAATACAGAATTCAAAGCAAAGGAAACTTTCAGATCTAGACCTAGAATAACACAAAGTTTATGAATAGATCTAAAAATAAATACGAGACGAATGCACCGTTGACACAAAGTTCTTCAGAAATCTCTTCTCTATTCTTCTACTTGCAGAAAGCTATCAAGGGTTTTAGCTCAAAGTCTGGAACACAAGAATGTTGATTACAAATTTTGATCTTTTAACCTGTAGGTTCTTCCTCTATTTATAGTGTATCAAGGGCAATTACAAATAGGAAACTTTAAATGAATTCCCGCATGCAGTAGCTATGAAAAGGGAAACACCTGACACTCTTCCTCCTAGAATTCCTCTTTGCATGACATGCATGATTTATAACTGAAAAATAGAACCTATTTCCAAGTAATTGACTTCTTCAAGTAACGGCTTTTAAACTAATCACTTAAGTTTTTATAATTTAATTTATTGCTCAATTACTTTGTCAGAGAAAATAAAAGAAAGAGGAAAAGAAACAAGAAGAAAGTTGCAACCCTCCCAGTCTTTTTCTTCTTCCATATTCTACATGCGGTTGACTATTTTGCCTTTGATTCTCACCAAACTAGGTCTGAAAGCTATCCATGACTGTGATTTACTTGCGAGTATTGCCTTTGACCTGTCTTCCCTTCTATCCTTGAAACTTTTGCAATTCTTCTTCAGTACATACAAAGTAAATTCAATGAAGGCTTCAACTGGAAGGTTGGGAGCACATGCACAAGATCCTGGAAGGATTTTTCCATGCACTGACTTCTACATGGGCTGTGTTAGAAACAAGAGGATGATTTTTTGCCGGAAGCCTTTGCACTTATGAGATCTGGATTTGTCAATTAAATCGGTGATAGGTTCAGGGCCTATGTCTGTATCATTGACTTCAGCAAATCTGAAAGCTATGCATGATTTTGCTGATCTTTCTCTTTCATCATGCTTCAACATGGCTGGAACAATCTTTGTCTGAACTCTTTTTATTTAATTCTGTCGAAATCTCTTGCAATTGGATCCATCTGTGCAGGTCTGGCAATTTCTTCAGATTCGGAAGATATATTCAATGTATCTGACATTGATTTGAGTACCTGTGATGAATACCTGCAATTTTATTCAAACAAAGATGGAGTCCATGGCACGAATACTTGAGTTTTATCACCAAAATCTGCATATAAAGTTTGCTGCCCTAAAATTTGAGGTCTTGCTTGCATGCAAAGCAAGCACAAATATTATTTAATTCACCAGAGCACTTATACCAACATACAGATAATTGTCATAGCAAGAATCAAGCCATTCCAACCCTAGGCGCCAAACCTTGAACCTCCCTGGCAATGAAAAACAATCTTTAATGCAAAAACCTCCTTCCTTCGACACCAAAACCTGTCTGGGCTGCAATCCTTTGCAAAAAGAAGTAATTGCTTCTTCATTATGGCAGCCCATGCTTATATAATCCTCGGCATACTATTTTTAATAATTGCCCCTCCAATTTCTGGCAATTTAATTAATAAACAATCATGTTTATTCACCCAAATTGGGTGAATAATTATGCATGTTGATGGTTGCTTTTTAAATAATTTTTAATTTATTTTTAACATGCATCCTTGACTTTTCTTTAACTCATCCACTTGCATTGATTTTCCTTCTATTTATGGCGCCAAAATTGGGTGAATAAACTATTAATAAATATTATTAAATGCATTGTTATTCACACAAGGTGGGTCACACTTTTTAGCAAGGGTAATTTCCAAAAATAGGAAGTCAACTTTGATGGGAATTTCCACCCTGCACTGCAACTCCAAAAATCCCCTCTTCCACTTAAGTGATTTGACTTTCATCATGGAAATTTTTACCCTGCAAGGCAAGTAAGAAATTCCTACCTGCCTACCACCTCTAATATTCCCATTGCAGCTTAAGTGACTTTGACTTCATGGGAAAAAGTAACTTGCAAAGTAGGTAAGAAATTCCCGCCTGCCTGCCACTACCAAAATTCCCATTGTAGCTTAAGTGACTTTGACTTCATGGAAAAAAGTTACCTGAAAGGCAGCTAAGAAATTCTCACCTGCCTGCCACTACCAAAATTCCCATTGCAGCTTAAGTGACTTTGACTTCATGGGAAAAATTACCCTACAAGGCAGGTAAGAAATTCTCGCCTGCCTGCCACTAACAAAAATCCTATTGCAGCTTACACTCATTAATTCCAAAAAATGCGACTTGCCTAGGAGAGGCTTTTTGTGCATGACTTCATCTTTTTTGGTCAGAAGCTTGCATTTTGAGGTTGATTCCTTCTGGTGTTGTGTCGGTAGATGATCTCCAGATGCTTTAAGCAATTAAATAGACTATACTGGTGAAGGAATTGACCTAGGGGAATTTCACAAAGAAACAACGGAGAAAACCAGAGAAAAATGCAAAAGAAATAAATAAAAGCGAAAAACATTGCCAGAAGTTGCAGATAATGCCCTGAATTCATCCCTGGTGAAAACCCTATCGAGACGAGTGAATACTAGCATGCAAAACTTCAACAAGATTCAATCATTTATTCAATAAATAATTAAATAAAAATTTATCGCAGACAAAACCCAACGAAGGATAAAATGAGTTTAGGCATCTGGATATTTGTCGAAATTGGCTCATATGATTGACTAGGAATATCTTAACATAATACAGACATCTTCTGACAATAAAAAACACAAAAACACTAGTTATTTTAAAAATGGAAAAAAATTCAAATGGGTAGTCCCTAATTTCCGGGTGAAATCTGGGGACACCACCTTCATAGAAATGCATTCCTTTTGATAAAGAGATTGGAAACAATTTCCTCATGGAGAAACAACGGGTTGTGTACGAGTCAAGCATCAGTGGGATTGAATAATTATTGATTAAACGTCCATCCCCAAATACTCCAAAGTAGCATGAACAGTTGAAGAGGCAACAAATGGGTAAGCACTAAGAGAGAACCTGAAGGTGAGAAAGACAAGAATGTGGATAATTGTGGAGGGATAAATCGAGTATAAAAATGTATCTGAGAGTACAAAGGAACATTTGATACAAGCTACCCTGAGGAGGAAGATCATATCCAATGCACCACTCCAAAATACCCCACAACCCTCAATCATGGGTACCCCATTACCTGGAAAACAAAATTTCAAATTCATTGGGATGGCTCTAAAGACCTAATGCGGCAATGTACAATGTGCATAATTATATTGAATACCAATGGAAAAAACAAACAAATGCACATATCTACGATGTTTTCCATCCACCTTGCAAGGCAGCTACTGATAGTCTGATTGTACTCTAAGGCACTATTCACAGACAAAGCGACATGGAGGACTCTCAATGCTGCCTTTAAGAAAGAATTCAAACACCAGGGGAGCAACGAGATTGTTGCCAAGATTTACAAAACTTGAAAAGGTAAGCACAAGTTGATCTCGGCCTCATTGTTATGCGCGTAGGTTAATACATGAGCATTTACATGTGGCATGGTCGGTTAATGTGGATATTATTGACCACTCCATATTAGCAAAAATGTGGGCATAGTTGTAATCTATGTTTTTTTTATTTTTTCAATCTTAAATTAATATTTTGTTAAATATATAAATGTAAAGATACATAAGTCAATTGGGAAATATATTTTTATAAGATCTTTAAGTTAGGGGTTCAAAACCCATCCAATTCTATTTTAAAAGAGGAATTTTATCAACATATCTAGTAAACTTTTTTGGGGATTAACTTTTAAAATAGAGATTGAATTATCGTGTCCACTACATAAATTGATGGATATCCAATAAATAAAATTTAGTCGATAAAATTTAAAATGTATAACCATTTTTATCGTATCTTAAAATCTCCTTGTAAATTATTCAAGGGATTTTAGGTATTGTCTTTAATTTAAATTATAACATTTTGTTATTGTTCAAAGATCAATATATTTATTTTTTATGAGGTTGTTAATAAAATTGACAAGTCATCTTTTTGTGTTTTTAGAGTGCAGGGGGCGGGTTAATTATGTCGGATGGAGAAAAAGGGGCAAGTTAATTATACCTGAAGGAGAAAAACTCCAAATTTCGGCACATATTTTTTATCAGCACATAGAGACGACAAGGAGAATTTACTTAGCGGTTAAACATTCTTGAATTTTAAATTGATGCCTTAACCCTAATTTTTATCGAAAGTATAGAATAAGATTTGAATATACATTTTTTCGTAAAAATCTAGGTTCTCTTGAATTGAGTTATTGAAAGTTTCGTTCAAAACGGGTTCTAATCATTTTTATATGGACAAGGCACAAATGTTGAACGGTACTAACTACAACATCTGGAAGATTCGACTAAAAGTTGAATTCCTGGCATGAAAGCTATGGACTGTTGTGAACGGTACAGAAAAGGCGCCAAGTAAACAAGTGACAGAGGACAATGTTTCTACATTTCAACAGAAAGCACAAGAAGCAATGTTGATATTTTTGCGAAGCATGCAAGACGACTTTCTGTTGCACATTGTAAATCAAGAAAATCCTAACGAAACCTGGAAATTGCTAGAATCAATGCACGAAGGTACGCAACTTTCTAAAATTATAAAATTGATTCTTGAATTAATGACAACTCCCATGAAGGGAGACGAAAAAGTTAATTGTTTAGCTAAAATTAAAAATATTAAATCTCAATTAGATGGATGTAACTGTGATTTGATTCAAGACAATATTATACTTTATCATTCAAATGAATATCCATGAAAGATTTAAGAACTTCATTTCCACCTTAAACTCAAAATATCAAATTGAACAAGATATTCTCGACTTATCTACACTTAGTGCTCTCCTGATTCAAAAAGAGCAAGTAATGACAAGCTTTGATTCGAAGGAGAATTGCTCTCAGACACTTCTCGCTCAAAATCCTAAGAATAGCTTTTCTAGGCTTAACAAAAATCAGAAGTCCAAATCAAACTTTAAACACCCTAGTAAAGATAAGAAATAAATGAATAATCACCTAAAAGTCAGTTTCGATGGAAAATGCCATAATTGTGGGAAATTTGGTCATAAAAAAGAAGATTATATAGTAAGCAAAAATAAACCAAATTTCAAAAATCAGAAAGGAAACAAACCAAATCAAAATCAAAAGAATAATCAAAAAAACCTAATGTAGTTGCCTTTAATGCTCCATTAGTTACTGCATAAGAAAACGAATCGATCTTATATAGTGGTGCGACTAGGCACACGACCTACATATCAGATATTCTTTCTGATATCAAAGAATGTACTGATCAAATTTATCTTAGCGATCATTCCATTCTTGATGTTCAAAATCAAGGTAAAGCGAAAGTTTTTAGTGGTTATACAAATGATATTTTATGTGTTCCTAAACTAAAATGGAAATAGCTATCATGTTTTCAACTAACTCAAAACAACTATAGCATAATGTTATTATACGATAAATTGTATATTAAAAATGAGATAGATATTACTTTTGCAGAAGGAATACGAAAGAATGGTTTATATATATTTAAAGGTTTTGCATCTGCTTCATGTCTTTCTACTTAAAGTAAGAATAATTTACAATTATGGCATGAAAGATTAGGTCATGTTAACTTTAGGAGCATGTATGACATGTCTCATTTGAACCTAGTTATTGGACTACCACTTATTTCTCATGCTCATGAAACTTGTGAAGGGTCTTATACGGTAAGCAATCTATAAACCCCTTCCATAGCCATCATGAAGCAAACTCCTCTAAACCTCTTGATTTTGTTCACAGTGATGTCAGAGGACCTTCAAAAGTACTTTCCTTAAATGGTTCATTGTATATTGTTACTTTCATTGATGATTGTTCTCGCATATTTTTTATCTTTCTTTTTAAAAACAAATCAAATGTTTTATCTAAATTTAAAGAATTTGAAATTTTAGTTGAAAATAGTTCTCATCACAAAATTAGAAGGCTTAAAACAGATAATGGAGGAGAATACATTAGTAAAGAATTTGATTATTTTTGTATCAAATGTGGAATTCAAAGGGAACTTACCACTCCTTATTCCCCTCAACAGGATGGTATACCAGAAAGGAAAAACCACACCATTCTTAAAATGGCCAGAACCATGTCACACTCAGCCCAAGTCCCTAAACTTCTATGCGCTGAAGCTATGAATACCGTTGTTCATATTTTGAACAGAGTCCCTGCTAAAGCCCTTCTTCAATATACTCATATAGAAAACTGGACTAATAAGAAACCTAACATATCTCATCTAAGAATCTTTGGAAGCCCTACCTCCATCTTCATTCCTAAAGCTAAAAGGAAGAAGTTAGATCAAACCTCTTATCCGTGCATCTTTATAGGCTATGGAGGTAAAACAAAAAGGTCTAAGGATCTATGATCCAGCATAACAAGAAGCTATTAAAAATAGAAATGTTAAAATCCTTACAAACTTTTTTGTAGTTCATCTTCTGTTTCATTTGTTTATACTGAATCTAATGAATTAGAAAATGATGAGATTAATGAAGAGCAAATAGAATGTATTAATGATTCTATAATTGAACAAGAGTCTCTTCTTGTGTCCTCTATAACTAAACGACCTAAATGGACTCAATCTTTACTTCAAAACTCTAATCCTGATAATCTTAGTAAGATGAATAGAAGTTACCATACCTACCATGCCTTAATGACTATGTATGAGCCGGAACCCCAATATTTCAAAGAGGCATCTCATGACGAAAGATGAATAGAAGCCATGAAAACTAAATATAAAGCCTTAATTAAAAATCAAACTTGGGATCGTGTCCCTCCTCCGATAAAACGTAGAATTGTTGGATCTAGGTGGCTTTACAAAATCAAGTATAAGATGATCGCAATATTGATAAATTTAAAACTAGGTTTGTAGCCCGCAAGTTTACTCAACAACCTGGTATTGACTATGTAGAAACCTTTGCCCCTATTGCAAAAATGAGCATTGTTAGGATTTTCATTGTCTTAGCTTCTCAATATGGTTGGAAAATTCACTAGATGGATGTTAATAATGTCTCATGAATGATGATTTAAAAGAAGAAATTTAAATGACTCAACCTAAAGGTTTTGAAGAACCTAGAAAAGAACTTTTTGTTTGTAAACTGAAAAATCTCTACATAGCTAAAAACAAGCTTCTAGAGCTTGGTATGCAAAAATAAACAATTTTTTAAAAGATATTGATTTTACTAATTGCTCATCTGATCATGATCTTTTTGATAAAGTTGAAAATAATCAGATTATTCTTATGTAATGTCCATTTTTCCCACTTAGGAGCTGATATTTCGTCTTCTTGCCATTCCTTCTTCGTGGCAAAGAAGCAAAAAAAATATGAAAGAGAACCTTGAGCTTCTATTTGCATTATTTTTCTAATATTTTATATTTTCTTTTAGAGTTTTTCCCTCTTAATGAGGTCGGATGGGTTTAATGCCTTTAATAAGGCTTAATAAAAGATTATAATGGCTCATTAGAGGTTGGTCTTACCTTTATGAGCCTTGGCGCCAAAAGGAGGATACAAAAGAAGATTAGAGGCATCATTTGCATCTAGACTTGGTGCATTTTATTCTACTTGGGCATTGTGAGTTTGTTGTTCCATGTTCTTGCACTTAGGGTCGAAAAGCCTCATGTGTATTTTCCTAAAAGGTCGAAAACCCGTCTAGAAGTTGAGAGAAAAATGAAAACCCTTCTCCTTGGTTTGGGATTGGTATTAGAGGTTGATTTGGAAAGATACTTGTCATTTCTAGCTTGTTATTAATTTATTAGGGGTGGAGAGACCTACCTTGGGTACGATTTTGAACAGTTGGTGAAGTATTTTAGAAATTTGGATTGATAATCTAATTTGTAATATTTTCTAAGGCTAGAATCTAAAGTTTGGTGATTTTTGGGGTTTCTATGCCCTAGATCAATAATTTTCTTGTGGCTGCAATATTCAATTCATAATTAATTTCCAGCAGTGAGTTCTTCAGTATTTCTTTGTGTTTTTGGCTTTTAATATTCCATAAAATACATATAAAATTGTGGCAAGTGGTTTCAAGGTGCTTTATGGTATATTTTAGCATATTTCATGGTAGATATAGTCGTTGATTTTGCATTAATGGTTTGCTGCAATATAAAATTCAAATCTGAATTCTATGTATGGTTAAAACCCTTGAAAGATTCATTACATTGGTATCAGAGCTTGGATCTTCAAAGGACCTATGGTTTTAATGGAAGATTCCAAGTTTGAAGACTTGATGGCACGGCTGAACCATATCACACCAAAAGGAAGCAATGGTGCATGGGAGGGTAAGATCTCTAATTTTGATGGCACTAACAAACTTTAAGTAAGATCATGGTTGTTAGAATTGAAGCCATACTTGCAATCAAACCCTGTGTGTGGAGGATGACCTTGAATTCATCCCTTTTCATTTGGAAGGGATAGCAAGAGATTGGTGGTACCATGTGATAGAAACCCAAGGAGAGGAATCGGTTTGCTTCTTTGACGATTTCATTCAAAATATCATAGGAAGGTTCGATGTGCAAACTTACAAGGATGAGCGCCAAGGTAAAAGTTCATTGGTGTTTGATGATATTCCTTTGGTTTCTAATGATTATATGTGGCAAAGTGTTGAAGAAAACTCACATTTGTATGAAGATAGGAAGGATGATGTAGGGGGAAAGTTTGTTTTGGAAAAGAGTACACTTCCAGTTGCCCTTGAACATGATTGATTCGCTGAAAATTCCCAAACAGCAGTTCATAATGGGCTGATTGAGAGAGATCCCACCATGGAAGGAAGCTACGAAGAGTTTCCACGTATGTACTCACAAGATTTGGTGATTGGGGCTCACTTACCAGAAGAAAAGGCGACATTCAGCTTGCTGGTCTGCACAAAATTGCAGCCCATATGAAGGAAAAGGATGAGGTTGGTAACTCAAGCACGAGTCATGAGGATGATACATATATGTATGCATGAAGTACAGATGATTGCATGGCAAAAGTAGCTTCATTTGTTGAAGATAAGTGGCTTCAAGCAGGGAAGCCATTGGGGCAGCACATTGCTTCATGTTTTGAAGAGTACAAAACTCTTCCGGAGGATATTCGAAATTCCTTGACTCTTGCTGAGTTCTTGGGAGTAAAGAAACGGAGGATTAAGCCCCACACTAGGTTCAAGGAAAAAGAGAACCCAAAATTATTGGGTATGGTTAGGAAGCAGCCCTTGGAAGCAATAGAGGCTTCCATCACTCTTGCCAAAGATGAGTCATTGACTGATATTCAGAACAGCAGTACAAAAGAGCATGTTTTTGAGGAGAAAACCATCGAGCATGAGCCAAAAAAAGAGGAAAAATCAGATTTGGATATGGGTGAAGTAAAGTCGGTGATGTAGGACCAATTTCCAAGCGAGAATGAAGATAATAAGCTTGCTGTAATTTCCCAAGGAACAGCTTATTGGAAGCAAGTTGTTGATACACATGACCATGGTAAGAACCAAGAAGAGGTTCCATGCATGGACAACACAAAGTATGGTAGAAATAGTCACATTACATATTCTTTGTCTCCTCTTATGTCATTACCATACTTGTTTCATCGTGGGCAGCTTGTTGAAAGAGAGGAACACATGGCAAGTTTGATGTTTCATGGTGGCCATTATGGAAAACACTCTAAAAAGGAATCAGTAGGGTTGTGGCTAATGAGTGTTTATTCCCATGCATATGGTTAGAAGAAAAATCTATGAAGGATGTTATGCATTCACACCACTTGGTGAAAAATGAGATGATGCAAAGTAACTTCATCACCAAGGGACACCAATCATTCAAGCTAGTTTTGGGGAAGCACGTGGTAAGCTCTGCACTTCCATTTGTTGTTCAGCATTCATTTGATTTGAATTTTCAGTTCCTAGTCAATGCACATACTCATAAAAAGATACTTCCAATTGAAATACACGTTGCATGCATGAAATTGGTGTTTGAATTGAAGTGGAATGAGTATCATTTCTTTGATCCGGGCATTGTAACTCAGTTGGGATTGAGAGGTATGATTAAAAGCAATAAGAGGGTTGATTTGTGATGTTTTAAGCTTGCCATTATGAGTTCCCATGTTGCTGATTTGGAACAGAAGTCACATTACAAAGCAATTCAGCTCCTTTCATGGATAATCCATGATGAGAAGGCCTCTTTTCACCATTTATTGCTACAGCAGTTGCTTCAAGAGGTAAACCCGCCACTTACAGTGTTTGGAATCTGGATATGTTTCATATTGGGGGAGAATTCCTCTCTTACCTTGGTCAAAGTGTGTAAAGAAAATCCCTATACTTACTATTTTTGATCAGCAGTTTCATCCAAAGGAAGTTTCACTTGTTTTATGGTTGACACATGCTAACAACTCTCCATTTCCAATTGAGTTAGTACAGCAGTCATTGAGGCGTAGATTTCCACTATGTCACCATGTCAAAGAAGCTAAGAAAGACCCAAGAAAGGAGGATAACAAAGGACCTATAAAGTAGGGCATGGAAGTTGAGATTGGTGGACTCCTCTGCGCCATCAAAAGCATTCCATACCAGCTGGATATCCATGAAGAAAAGGTATGTGGGATGACTGATCTATATGTTGTTGAGTATGATAGAAGCACTACTACTTCCCATATTTGTTTGCCCCCGTTTGTGTTCAAATCTATGCAAGTTGGAGATGTTATGGGAAGGGTTCCAACACACAATTTTCAGATGTCTTGCAATCCTATGCATAAGTTCCATGATTCTTATGACACCAGTGATTGGTATTCAATGGAATATTTTTGGTATGAAGGAACTTGCATGTTCGTGTTGGAAATTAGAGCCAAAAGAGGGACTCTTGAAAGGGGAACAGCTCCGCTAGAATTGGTTTGTGGAGGCAGCCCAAATCCACCCAAATGCAACTCCAAATCACTCATGCTAAGGGGTCTAAAGTGCTGCTACAGCCAGGTAACCATGGAGATTTGTTTTTAGATCAGTTCTACAAATGTGCTAGAAGTATTTTCCAAACTTCTCTCATGGTACATAGAAGCATGAGCAATGAAGGAGAAGCAATAGAGGGATCTTCAACCATGAATGAGAAGATTTTTATGACAGCAATGAGCCCAAGAACCAAATTTGACATTGTTGTCCCTATCATTTTCATTTTCCTTTGCATACTTTGGGTTGAGAAAGAGGAAGGTTGGGTCACAAGAATGATGCTCCCGGATGTTTCTAAGGCATGGACAGTTGTTTGGCAACATGTTCCAACCACTTTCAGGCTGAACCATGAGGTGAAAATGCATAGCTACAGCCATGTATGGGGCAGCCATCAAATACATGAAGTTTGTGGAGCTTCCACAAGCAAGAATGGGGAGACAACACCCATAATTGCAGGGCCTAAGGGAGTGTTGTTAAACACACATGTTTTCTTTAATATGTTTGTTTCTTGTGTAGGTACACACATAAAGATCATGGAGCAGCTGAGATTCATTTGGGATCCAAGCACTTGCAATTGCTTGGGGACAAGCAATTTTGGGAAGAGAGGGCTGTAATGTCCTTTTTTCCCACTTAGGAGCTCATATTTGATCTTCTTGCCATTCCTTCTTCGTGGCAAAGAAGCAAAAAAAGATGGAGAACCTTGAGCTTCTATTTGCATTATTTTTCTAATATTTATATTTTCTTTTAGAGTTTTCCCCTCTTGATGAGGTCGGCTAGGTTTAATGCCTTTAATAAGGCTTAATGAAATATTATAATGGCTCATTAGAGGTCGGCCTTTCCTTTATGAAGCTTGGCACCAAAAGGAGTTCATAAAAGAAGATTAGAGGCATCATTTGCATCTAGACTTGGCGCATTTTATTCTACTTGGGCATTGTGAGTTTGTTGCTCCATGTTCTTGCACTTGGGGACGAAAACCCTCATATGTATTTGCCTAGAAGGACGAAAACCCTTCTCCTTGGTTTGGGATTGGTATTAAAGACTGATTTGGAAAGATACTTGTCATTTTCAGCTTGTTATTGATTTAGTAGGGGTGGAGCGACCTACCTTGGATAGAGTTTTGAACATTTGGTGAAGTATAATTTTTTTGTGGCTGCAATATTCAGTTCGTAATTAATTTCCAGCAAGGAGTTCTTCAGTATTTCTTTGTGCTTTTGGCTCTTAATATTCCAAAAAAATACATATAAAATTGTGGTAAGTGGTTTCAAGGTCTTTCAAGGTGTTTCATGGAGTTTTTTGGCATATTTCATGGTAGATATAGTCGTTGATTTTGCAACAGTCTACTATAAAATAAAATTCAACATTTTTGTGCGTGGTTAAAACCCTTGAAAGGGTCATTACATCTTATTGTATTATATGTTTATGATTTGCTTATTACTAGCAATTTGAATAATTTAATTTTTAAAATTAAAGTTAAATTAAAAAATACTTTGGAATGACTGATTTAGGATTATTACATTATCTTTTAGGCATGGCAATTTTTCAAGATAAACATTCTCTTGTTGTATCTCAATCACAATATGTTGTTAATTTGCTTTAAATATTTAATATGGTGGATTGTAAACCAGTTGTTATTCCTATTGAAGTTAGTTGTAAACTTGATCTTAAACCTGCATGTGAAAAAGTTATCCCTACTCTTTATAGATAGCTTGTAGGTAGTTTAATCTATCTAACAATCACTAGACCCTATATTGCATAGGCAGTAGGTATTGCTTCCAGATTCATGCAGGAACCATATCAGGATCATTGGAAGTTAGCAAAAAAATTAAAATATATTAAAGAAACAATTAATTTTGGTTTACTTTACACTTCTTTTGATAATGTTTGTTTATATGGATATTGTGATTCTGACCATGTTAGTGATGTAATAGATAGAAAATTTACAACTGAATATCCGTTTAAGTTTAATACAGATGTCATTACTTGGAGTAGCAAGAAGCAACCAAAAGTCTTCATCTCTTCTACCGAGACAGAATATACAAGTCCAATGAAAGAAGCGAAAGAAGCCACGTGGCTAAAGCGACTATTGGAAGAAATTCACAAGGAAATTAAAGAAACTACTCTTTTATGTGATAGTCAGAGTTGTATTGCTCTCTTTAATAATCCAGTTCAGCACTAGAAAACAAAGCATATATAGATTCATATGCATTTTATTTGAGAGAAGGTACTTTGCAGTGATATAGATCTCCAGTTTTGTCCTGCTAAAGATCAAGTTGCAGACATATCTACGAAGCCATTGTCCGTTGTGGAGTTCTACAAGTTTTGTGTAATACTTGGCCTTTCAGAGTTGTCATTGAGAGGGAGTGTGCATAAAAATGCCACCTCCTAACGGCCGACCATGTGTTCTCTTCTTCACCTTTATACTTTTGCTCCATAAAAGCATTGTAAAAAAAAAATAATGATCTAAGTAAACTTATCAATCTAAGTTTATTGTGTAATCCAGTAACAAAGCATCATTTTGTAAAGGAGGTCCTTACTTTATAAAAGGCTCTTAAGGCGCTTATATAGATTTTCCATGAGAAACTTTCAAATGTTGTCTCACAAATCATGTTTAGCCTAAATCATCACTTCTGATTGATGGATTCCAAATCCTTTTGTACAAAAAGGTAAGTTTAGCATGATGGTGTATAAATCATTCAAAAGTGATATGCTAGACCAAAACCCTCAGTGTGGTTTAAGGATTGTAAATCTTATTGTATAAACAGAAAACGTTGGCATATAAACACCACTTAATATTAAGCGGGAGTGTTAGAATAATAACATTAAGTGGGTTTAACCCTTTATAGTGTTCTTATTAAACCTATATTTAGTTATATATTAAATATATAGTTATAAACCTTAGTTTATAATCTAGATTGCCCAAAAACACCTAGTACCCCCCCGTACCAAGCCTAATACATATTTGGTATGGGTACGGGTACGGGTTGGGTATGCTACATGTACATACGTGCAAGCCCCGGGACATACCTAGGGCCTGCAGGTACATACCTGCAGCATACCCATCCCAAAGTTCAACCATATTCAACTTAAAATCGTTAAAAAATAAAAGCCCCTAACTTAAAATAAACGCCCCTAAATCAATTCTCAAAGTATTTTAAATCTGTTGGATCCTATGTCTTCTCCTTTGGCCTGTAAACTGTCTTTAGTCTTCACCAAACTTCAATTAACGTGGTTGCGAGTTCAGGAGGAGCTATACTTGTGAGTTTGCAAGTTCGAGAGGAGCTATACAGTTCGGGAGGGACTATAACTTGACCCTGCGCAGGAGGAGAAGAGAGCATGTGCCTAAAGGAGTCATCGTTTCCCTTGCTACTACCATTGCTCTTGCCACTGGAGAAAAGTCGATAGTTTTAGGTTTTGTAACTTTAGATTTTTCATTTCTTTCTTTCTGTATTTAATTTAAGTTTGTCATCTAGCATAATTTTGTTATGTAGTGTATTTTTTTAATATTTGGAAAAAAAAAGATTTAACATTCTTAACTTTAAAAATATTTTTTAAAAATGATATAAAACTAAATTACAAACTCAATAATATATTAAATTAATTATATTAAAACATTAAATATTATTATTTGCAAAATATATTCTTTTTAAATTTTAATTAATATTTTAAAGATTTTCATATAGGTGTTTAGTTTTTAATATATAATATTTACATATTTATAATATTTCAATTAAATTTTTTATGTTTATTTTATATTTTAATATTTTTAAATTTATTATATAAATTATATATTAGTCCAATTTAATCACTATTTTTTTCACAAATTTTAACTTTACTGAACAAGAACCTTGTAACAGCATATATATATATATATACACTAAGTCACCAGGTTCGTGCTCGTGTTCGTGTTTGTGTTCGCCGAGGATTAAATTCGGATTAAGTTTGGCAATGATAAAATTCGGATAAAAAAAATTCGTAATTAAATTCGGCTGTTATAATTTTCATTTTTTTTTTTTAAAGATATAAATACACAAAAATTTCAAAATAGCTAAAACATTACTATATAATTTGAATTACCAATTCTATTCTTAATTATTTTATAAAAATTAAAACATTAATAAACTAAAAACAATTGTAAATTTATAATTATAAAACATAAAATATGAATAACATTATAAATTATAAATTATAAATTATAAAATATAAACCAATTGTAAATTTTAAATTTTAAATCTTACTCAACCTAATTGACCAAAATTATAAATTATAAATTATAAAATATAAATCAGTTATAAATTATAAGATTTAAAAGTTAAAACTTACCCTAACCTAATCGACACATTGAAAAATATATTTCACGGGAAAGGATTTTTAACATTCTCTTGTGGTTGTTGGCGGCGCTAGGGATGGCTCCAAGTCGCATGTGTATTAACTCTGGTATTCTGTAGAAAATGCAAGAGAGCAGGCCATGATTCATTTAAATGCAAAGAAAAATGAATGCAAATGGAAACGCATCTAACTGGACTGAAGCCGAGTGCTCTGACGATGGAATCTCCCTGCGTGGAGGTCAATGAAGCTCGTGGCCCTGAGTAGCTAGTCGTAGATTTGTCCCTTTATGCTAGAGAGGCAATGTTGGAGCAGAACACAGATCACTACAACTCAAAGCTCAGGTCGCAACGTTTTATAAGTTTTTTTTAATGCCGAATATGTACGAATATTCGCGATTTTTATTTGGGTGAATAAGGTTCGGCGATTTTCGAACTTTCTGCTTGAAAATCGCCGAACCCTGTGGCTTAGTATATATATATATATATATATATATATATATATATATACAACGTACCTTCCAGAGGTTTTTAAAAATTTGTCGTTTTAGCGTACCGTACCCGTACCGAAACAGTTTAGTTTATAATTAATAAAAATATGAAATATTTTTATTTATTAAATATAAACTTTAATTTATGTTTAATTGATTCAATATCAAATTCCATGTGGAGGGGTGCATCATGGGAAGTCGCACCCAGTCACTCCACTTATAATGGGCACTCGAGGCCCGATAAAATACATAGAACATGTATTGTGAAAATGGGAGAGAAGTGAGGTGAAGGGGAAGTTACTAGATGTAAAACCATGTTTCTCTAATAACGAAAATATCTATTCTTGTGGTTTATTTACCTCTTATGAGGTTTTCCAATGTAAAACATGGTATCAAATTTGTGTAATGTGTATTTAATGTTCTTTATTTATTTCATTTACCTTATTCTACATTATATAATCTAATGGCTAAATTAACTTAGTTATGTACCTGAACCTCTAATATATTTCAACAAGCTTGCCTTTGGATTACTAGTTATGCCGTTGGTGTTGTATGGTTGCAAGGTATGGGCGTAGAACAAAAAGTTTGAGATGGAGGCAAATAAAAAGGATCCAAAAGCGCCGAATCACAAACAATTTCAGAATTAAGGCTTTAATTCCCTATGGAAGTCATCCTTTTAGAAACAAGAACCTTAACTTTAGAGGCAACCACTACGACCAGGTTACTTGGTCATCTAAAAAATAGAAAACATGAAGACCAAAACATTGCCTAGGGATGCAAGAGATAGAGTTGCACAAAATGAAGAACACGTGGATGAAACAAACCACAAATGGTTGACTAGATCAGACATTAAAAAATTCATAAAAAATTACGTGAATCAAATGAAATATCCTTTCTGGGATACCGCTCAATAACACACAAAATATATATATATATATATATATATGACAGCAAAATAAATTTCTGATTTATTGCAGAAAATACCCAGAAAATTGCAGCGAACTAGTTTTGATTTAAACTCACAAAATACTTGTTCAAAACCCTTGAAAATTTGCAGAGAGCTTGCTAATTATAAAACTAACACTAGGAAAATATTTTTGAAATTTTTCAAATAATAAATCACTTTCAGAAAATTACAGAATGCCCTAAGCAGCTGGAAAACTTCAAAAATTAATCTCTCCAAATTCAAGCGCAAAAATTCTGAAAATCTGAAAATAACTTCTTTTAATAATGTAAATGAAACCCCGACCTCCAAACCCGGTAGCCGCACTTGGGAAACGCTCAAAAAATAGCAGGGAAATCCAAAAGGGGGTCGCTACCCTAGAAAAGTGGCCAAAAACCCTCTGAAAATTCTACAAAAATGGCGCCCAAACCTGCCCTTATCGCTGCAACCAACAACTGATCTGAAACGCTTTATTTTTCTTCACAAAAAGGCCCAAAAATCCTCAAAAACCCTCCTCTGGAAGCTCTGAAAATTATCTCTATAAAACAGCCCTAAATCAGCTCCAAAATGACAAGCTATGGTGGATCTCTCACCACCGATACTAGCTAGGGATGGATCTCTCACCACCGAAGCTAGGGTCCCTTTGGGATCTTAATCCACAAGCTAGAATTTTGCAAGCAACAGTTGCACAATGAGAAAAATATGAGAGTATGCAAGTGTGTCCTCCCTTTCCTCCCCAAACTCCTTTTATAATTTTTCCAAAGCAACAAGAGGCCCAAATGGCCCTAATCGACCCCCTCTACAAAGGACCAACAAAACATAAAGTAACTTAAGTTACTTTACCCCCTTCAAGTCGCCATAGGACATAAGTGACCCCCAATGCAATATTATGACATTAAAGTGTTATGAGGCCCCCACTTAACGACAAAACATAACATCTAGTCCCACCAAATCACTTTATGCTCATGTCAATGCAAAATTATAATAAATGCACTAGGTGGTAATAGATATTCATACCCCATAGCCTTCAGAGTCCTTAGCCCCTCGGGTATGACCAAGGCTAAGACAAATGAAAAACCTCCTAGGCTATCTACTTGGAATTGGGGACATTATCAAAAGTTCAAAATAGTGATGTGGAGGACGAAAAAAAGTAAGAAACAACAGCGCCACATTACAAAGTTCAATCCGACATATAAATATAGAGGAAAAGCATACATAGGGGCTAAAATTAAACGAAGGGAAAATATCATTGCTCAACTAAGGACTAGCTCCCATAGGATCGGATGTGAAACAAGCAAGTGGACAACACGTAAGGAACAATGGAAAGAGAGGGCTTGTGTTTTTTGTACCAAAGAGGCAGTCGAAACGGAGGAGCATTTCATCTTTGAATGTCCAAAGTACACAAACATCCAAGCCAAATATGAAAAAACATTAAGAGTTGGCTCCATGATAGAACTATTTGAGGAAAACAAAATAAAGGGGTTGGGGGAGATGTTAACTCAATTCAGCAAGAGGAGCATCCTTCTAAGAAACACCACTAGGCCCACAAATCTTGGAGTGGTTAGTGCAATTGGAGTAATCAGTGGTCCCATAGACCAAACCTGGACATAATTAAAACCATTTTATTCATTCATTCCCAATCCAAACAGCCTGAAATCAGACCCACATTGAGAATTCTAAACCTGCTTATACTTCTTCATTGTGTTCTGAAACAAGATGCAAGAATGGCAGCTATGAACAATTGTGCAGACAGGCTGAACCAATTCGTTGAAAAACATGAAAAAAATCTAGAAGTGGTCAATAGCATCATGCTAACTGAAAATGCGAGGAAAAATTCTGGCATTATCCAAGAGCATGCACAGATGCACCCTCTGGCAAAGAGATGTGATAGTACCCCTGAAAACTCTACAAAAGCCAACCATAAGAGGAACGGCCTGGCAAAGGACATTCTTCAAACGTCAAGCCTCCACTTCCAGACACATTTGGATTGATCACAGACCCAACAAGGGAAGTTCTTCTAGCCCTCTTGCAAATGGGACACCCAATAGCAGCCACAGCTAATGCTCCCAAGTTTTTTGAATTTTCTACACAATCGCTAGCTCACTTTTGGTAAGATCAGAAAGAATAGTAGTAAGGACTTCACTGTTAATACTTCTATTTCTATCTGTAGCTATTTTACCACTATATGAAACATTTATTTTGTAAAGAAGGCTCTGAATAGCCATGTTAACATAGCAAATAATAATGGATTTAGAAGCAAGATTAGTAAGAGGGAGGTCGGCAGAAAAGTACAATACAAATGCTCATGTAAAGCCACACTGATTTACTTCTTTTGATCTATCTTGGATGACCTGATCTTGTTGTTGAGGCATCCTTTGTGTACCCCTCCTTTATAGATACCTTATTTTACTCTAAGGCATAAGGTTCAAGTTCGCATTTATGTTCGACAAGGATAAAGTTTGGTTCAAGCTCGCCATGGGATAAAGTTCAAGAAAGAAATGTCTTTTAAGTTCAAATTATTTTTTTTCTATCATTTTTATTGTTTGAAAAAATGCATAAATATGGCATAGGGACAGTGGAGAGAGCTTCTTGTCCACTACTTTCAGTTGTTATATGTATATATACACACATTTGTAAAATAATGCAAAATCCTGTCAACAACTTCCCGTGCAAAAATAGTGGATAAAGTTTGAATTCATGTTCGATGAGAGTAAAGTTTGGCGAAATTCGAACTTTTTCAATAAAATTCGGAGAACCTTGTGACATAGATTTTACCTATTTTCAAAGAAAAAGCCCTTGCAAAGAAGAAGAATAATAAAGGGACAGCTAGACTTTTGCATGATTACCAAGCATTAATTTGGCTATTGCAGTGTGTTATGAACTCAATTTGATGGGGAAAACAAGATTATATGCCTGCCTACCATGTCTGGTTTCATCCCAGGTAGAGCATGCAAAGAAATTGAAGCCATCGTTTTAGTGCCAGGGCATCCAGTACAAGAAATTATTATAAGATTTCGCCTTGCGGCAACATGAAAAATAATAAACAATTTAATAGTAGCTCCTTTGCATCTGGCTTTATTGTGGCATTGTATCAGGCTTTACTGTTTAGTTGGTGGGTTCAGTTGGCTTTTTGGTCGGTGGTCTGTATTTTCTTTCTCCTGTATTTTTCTCTCAGTTTGGTGGCGCAGAAATTATGGCTTCAGGTTCTGGCTCTGGCAGCGGAGGGATAACGGGAAAATATCTTTCCCCATCCCCCTGCAGTAGCTCCAATATAATAAAGAAAAAGATTAGTTGCTAGGACTAAGAGGAATGCATATACTCTTAAGGATATTTCTCATGAGCTAGGTCAGAGATCGCAGGACCCATTTGGCCATACTGGAGTTTTTTCCTTGACTCCATGCATGTCGGTTATAAATTAGATAATGTGGATAGAAGTAATGATACTAGTCTCTGGGACAATGACATTCCTCCAAACTCAAAAGACACCCGGCAACAATGGACAAATCATGGCTAAGAGAATTGTTATTGAGTGCCTAACCTTCGAGGAATGCAACTTTTAGTCCCATTAAAACCTTTGGGGTGTTTCATGAAAAGAAAACGACCCGATAAACTAATATGAGAGAAGCAATACTTAACAAAATCTTTAAGATAAATAGAATAAGGAAAATGGCATACACAAGATTACTTAGTACACACAATTTATCCTAGGAAAACCCTTACAGGAAAAAACCCAACACAGTAACTCCTTTTATTGCATTAACGCAACCGTTTACGATACAATAATGTACTTCCAAATTCTGCTTTGCCCTAATATGTCTGCAGCTATAAGTAAGCACATCAATAGAAAACTGTCAAAGTGGTATTACAAGACAATGGCTACCAAAACCATGGCCCAAGAATACAACTCATAAGGGTTCCCCATAAAACATGAGTTATCTAACCACCCATATAATAATACAAGTTAAACCACCTATTCGGGCCCGCAAATACATTTAGAGACCCCGGTAAAAGGTGCAGGACTGTACGTCGTGCCTGGCTATACAGTCTAAAACGGGGGTAAATCATGGAAAATATACAACACATTTTCAACATTTCAGATCAAATTTTTGTAGAGCCATAGTTGTCCTAAGAGACGGACCAGATTTGCTTCATATCCAAGTTCAATTCATTGAGGCTACTCAACAGATGATGGCAAGGGCCTTGGGTTCTGACGATCCTTACACCTCAGGCAATATCGCAGGCAACCCAGGAGTATAGTAAAGGTTTACCTTCTGTTTAGCTTATTTATGGTTGGATGAGGATCTTCTCCTCCTAAATGAAATAATTTGCATGGTCTTGTTTCAGTAAAGTTCAGTAGAAAATCTGTCTGGTTTACTTTTCTTGGTCCAATTCCTCCCTTTACAAGGAATTGCATATATAACGCTTTTTGGGCAGTTTTGTAGGGGATTTTTTGCTTATCGACTATCTCTTTTATAATCCTAATGGGATTTTTGAAAATGAAATATTATATTTGGAGTATGATGTCTTGCTTTAGTAAGATCTGTCACAACATTTGATTATGACAGAGAGTTATTTTGGTTGGGTTTACTTGGGTATCCAAGAACCACAGTACAGTATATTGAGGTACTATAATTTTCAGGTTGTGAACAAGTCAAATGATGCAGTCATTAATGGTTGTTCTGTAATGCTTTATCGTTCTGCTTTAACTGGCAGGACCTTCAAATTAGTCTATCAAAAAAATTCAAGGCACAAACATAAGTAAATGTGTGGCAAAAATGCGATGTTAACCTTCTAGAAACTATATATATATATAAAGTTCAATAAATCTTGCCACCTACATTTCATCTAAAATTACACTAAAAGCATATTCTTGCTATTGACTTCTTGTCCTGGCTGCCCTCGTGCATTTAGGTCCCTGCCTCATCCATCTCTTTCATGATTCTTTTCTGATTTTGCTAGGTATTTGGGCAACGTTACCTATCAATGAATCTTTAACTCTGGGCAGTAAAAATTGTAACTGGTGTGCCTGAGGCCATTCCCTTAATAGGATCTCCTTTGGCACTCAAAAACAAAAAAATCAATATAATAATATAATTTACGAAGAGATCCTTGACTTCACATATATAATAACTATAAAAGAAAATCATCTTCTCAATGGAAAACACTATAGAGCACTAACGGATTTGCAAATTCTACCATGACAATCAGAATCCTGCATCTTGGATCCATTGCTCCACTTATCCACCACTTGTGACCGTTTATTATATAGTGATCTTCTTCCCTACACCAAACATAATATATTGATATCCTTTAGCTGTTTAGTAATATCACTTGAATAAATAAGTAAAGAATCTTAGCAACGGCTATAAAAACATTCTCACCAAATTACTGTGTACAATGTTCCTTAAGAAAATTACGTAGAGAAGCTCCTAAAACAATTAGAGGCTAACCCTGTTCAAGAACATGAATGAGTACTATAAACAGAGTTCGAACAGTAAAACCAATGCATTTTTTGATTGACAATTAATGGTAACCAACCTTCCAAATCCAGAATGGCATTGAGACAAATAGGTTAGTGTGATCATATGATCTCTACAAATTTTCATTAGTATAGCATCAAAAGGAATAGCATACGAGATGATACAAAAACAATTTGCAGCATAAAACAGAAAAAATACACTTTCATAGCAGCAAAAAGCGTGTAGACAAAAGCTCAAGAGATGAACATAATATCCAATGATTCCAAGATAAAGGATAACAAGAAGGGGAACTCAAGGAAGTCTGAGAACATTGAGAACTTGAGCATCATGAAGGAGAACTCAAGAAGACAGGTATTAGGAAGATGGACATGATGACACACTCCCAAAAATGGGAAGGATGGAAAATGAAGAAATCTGTAATTAAGACCAGGAATAGACAAAGAAAGGAACAAATTTTAGCAGAACATGCCTTCAAAAAGGTATCAGTCACTAAATTTTGGGAAGGCTACAAAGGGAATTTGGACAGGATGCCAAGACAATCAGACAAGCTCCCTAAGGAAAATGACACATGTACACTTGCGAGGTAACAGCTTCACTAAGATACCATTACTTGACCATACAAGGAATTTCCTGTTGGCCAAACCATGCACTAAAACTCTAACAAAGATAACATCAATCAAATTGTAGGTTGATAACCTAAGGGAGATCACACCGGCCAAATTGTGGATGTGATGCCATCCAAGAAAGCTAAAGACTCAATACAAGAAGCAACGTTAATGGTGCATGTTGAACACTGAAACTTGAGCAACTTTCTCTAAACCTATGGTATAAACAGTGTGTCTGTCTTCATGCACCTGTTTATCCTCTTTGTCTAGGAAACTTCCAAAGTCCTCTCCAGAAACAATATGCAGACAACTCCTAGACTTCAGGTAAACAAATGGTAGATATTTTGAGAACAATAAGTGCAGAAGATTGGCAAAGGAGAACTGCTGATGTATTGAAGTCCTTGTGCACTTAATGCGATCTAAGTATTGAGATATGAGCACAAACTTGAAGATTACTTGCGCCCTCATCACTTCTGTCAATTAAAGTTGGTATAAAGTGAAAAATATGTTGTGGTTTTCATTTGGAGTCCAAGTTTAGCGTAACATTGGTTAATCAAGCAAATACGGAGCAAATGAAATCACAATAAACAAAATCACATGAGTGAACGCAATGGAGTTTTATTGATAGGAGCAATGTGGATACATGAGTGCACATGATGCTTACACTGTGATGATGCCTATCATAATCATGAATTGAACTTAAAGTGGAGACCTTCTTATAGGCTTTGCAGTAAGCACTTGCCATTTATCTGATTCTATAATTGAATCAATGCTTACTTATCTAGATTGCAGATTGCATTAAAAAACACTGATATGTACATCACACAGAAATAACCGTTGTACATAACATTATACCTAATTTTATTGACTCTTAAGTGCAGTACATTCAAAGTAATCTCACAAGATAGGGCTGACATACTTCCAATCTGATAGATACAATTCAAGACAATTTGAGACATACATCCACAAAATAGATTCATCTTCTAATCATTTTATCCCTATTAGATAAACTCGCATACTTAAATAAATCTTAAAATTGGATTGGAGAATTATTACCGAGATATTGAACAATCTATGTTAGTTGCATCAGAAGATGCAACATGCGGCTCTGTCATCGCAAACCCAGATCGAATTTTACCCTCCAATAAAGGAATTAGCCATGTTTTTTGTTGTTCAATGCTGCCATAACGAAACAATACCTGAGTAATTAAACATATCACTCATTAAATATTTATGACACAAGCTACATGTAAAAGTATTTGACACAATTGTGTTTACACCACATTCAAAAATGATGTTTTCATAAGGGATTGAAAACTATAATCAACAAGAACATATACAACTAATAGTCACCATCAGCGCAGTAAACACAACAAATAATATAATTTATTCAACTAAAGAAATTTCAGAATAAAGTCCTCGTATAGCATAATCCAAAATTGCAGAGGTCATTGACCATCCATGTATAAGGACTAGAGAAAACAATGGATAATTTCCTCTCACTGCAAACCAAGGAGATTGAAAGGATTAAAATAACATGCCCAAAATCTATGGAATGGAGCATCCAAACTACAGTTATTTAGAATGAAGTAGAGGTTTCAGCTACTCCACTGTTTGAGCCTGGAGAGATAGAACAAGAAAACAAACAGATATAATTATTTCAATAGGAGATGCAAACATACTCAAGACCTAAGGTAATGCAAAGTTTCATCCTCTATGTTTGGTGTCAAGTGCAAAGTTATGGAAGTGAGAAGGTCATCCACTAAAATTTCTATAGATAAAGATAATAAAGATAAAGATAAATATATTAATGTCCAACGAATGACCACAAAAGTAGGTCAATGGGACTGCAGCCCAAACAATATACAAAGTGCAAGCGGGGACAACTCAAAACGAGTTCCCAAAAACAGAAAAGAAGAGAAAAGACAACAGAAAGAAACCCGAAGCCAATACCCCCACAGGCGGGGGCAATGGAGCAAGCGGGGGAGAAAAACGAGGGAAGCAAAGAACGGAAAGAAGGGGGGGACAAACGAGGATCCATGGTCTAATCAGGAATGGTAGCCACACCCCTCCTGACATTTGAGGCCGAAGAAAAGAAGCTCCTAATGGACTGGCAACCCGACAAGGGGGGTGAAAACTTCCTTCCCTACTGAGATCTGAGACTGATGCGATGGCCAGGGGGACGAATAGAGCTAGACGAATAGAAAGATAGTTAGGAAGAGCATAACCTTTGAAAGAACTTGCTAGTGTTCCATTGCAAGGATAGAACAAACAAACACACACCAAAGAGATAAGAGACGCTGATTTGGATTGGGTGCCAACCACCCAAATAATTGCACTTTGTAAAATAAAAATAATTCACCCTAATACAATGATATTACTTTTTGAGATATTTGATCTCTTTAAATGCACATCTATTTCATAAACCCTAGTTGACATTATACAAAACCAACTTAAGGCAAAGATTGTGTTTGACACAATTCTCAAACATGCCACATGTGGGCACTCAAGTGATCAAAAACAATTGACACATTTCTCAAGGATGGCATATATTGGAAATTCATAAGACCACAAGTCAATGTTTACACACACTTACATCCCCCTCTAAACTTGACGTGGCTCACAAGATGGAAAGGTGTTACTACATATCATTACACACTAGCATCCCCCCTTGCACTTAACATGGTGATAGAAGATAAAAGATAACATTACTAACATGCCATCACACACTAACATCTACCTTTATACTTAACATGGGGGCACTAGATGAGAAGTTGCATCACATATTGTCACACACTATAAGCCTCCCTTACATTTAACTCAGGTTACAAGATGGAAAGTTGCTATTACATAACATTTCCTTTAACAACTTTTCAAATAATGTTGTATCCCCCAAATGGCAATGGCTATGAATGGATGCTAAATCCTATATTATACAAGTATGATGCACAACAAATACGAGCTATGTATCAACCAATGCTCCAAGCAAGATGCATAACAAGATACAATCCAAGTATAGTCTCACCACTACTATTGGCATCTTCCACCAAAATCATGTGCCAACAAGGATCAAAGCACCAACGAAAAGATCCCACTAGCCGTCAACATTATCTAGAAGAGATTGGTGCATGATCATGCAATACAATGATGAATCATCTGCAATGGGAACAAAGTGGTTGTACTGTTAAGTAAACTAAATGATATATTGTTCTCAAATAAGAGCCTAAATGTTCTCATGGCCAATCATAAACCCATCCACAATCAGACTTGACAATGGGAAGCAGTTCAAGATTCTTCCATCTACAATTCTTCATAACCAAATAATGAACATAGTATCATTCATTCACATGTTTGTGGCAATAACAATGTTGATATTCGTATTGAGGGCAAGAATGCCCCCTATCTCCAACATTGTGATGTCAATATGATTTTGATGTGGATATAGCACATTTTGTTTTTTATGATAAGAAGAATCTACTGAGGGTTCATGATCTAACTTCTACTTATGATTAGGAGCAAGACCGCCACTTTATAGTCTTATCTCCCAATCAAAAGGAGTGGCAATACCCATTCCATGCTTGCCAAGTTCACCACCTATATATCCCATCTGCTAAAGAAATTTGGAACCAAGGCCTTCCGTATTCTTATCAAATTCCCTAACGCTAAGAGAAAACTGACCATCAGCGACAACCAAAGCTTCATCATGGAGGGATACACTAAAAAAAGCCCCATCAACGGAAGAAGAAAAGGAAGCGTTGCCATCATCAAAAACACTATATCCTCCTACATTATATCAATTTGAAAAGTTAACAACATCATCAAATGAAGAAGTGGATCCTCCTGATATATCCTCCTACAATTTGGTCAAGTACTCCTTTCCCTCCATATTGATTGATAAGGTTCTAAAAGACACACATAACAGTGATATCCATAACAACAAATCTAGTATTTCAAACAACAACATGTCAATCATAATATTCACAAAGAACAGTAACGTGGTTGAAATTTCATCAATGTAATTTTTCGTGTGAATATGAGTTCTCCTTAAATTCAAATTTTCTATCAAAAGAGAGTTACTAAGGTTCAAAATTAGGATATCCTCATCCTTATAATAAAATTGCATCCGAAGTAAAGTTGCCACTTGTGGAAGCTTGGGATTGTTCTTATGTAATGGCAAACCTCCCCATGGATGTCATTGCAATAACCCAAACTGTATTTGCCTTACCGAAGAGTTTCTCATGAATCTCACATATATCCTTGAGTGATCCAATATTCTCGATATGAAGCAACTTAACAAAGACATGAATGCTAAATACCAATGAGGCGTAGCTTGCCGATTAGCCACTCGACTTTCTCAGTTGCATAAATGAGTTTCTAATCATCACTCTTGATAAAACCACACAAGCCACAGTTATGCAATCATTCCTCCATTTTCTGCCTCTAGAAGTTGTATTGTTAACATCTGATCTTAATTTCAGATTGAGTATATGATTGGCAGCTAAGAAGGGTATTCAGCTGGAAAAAAACTCAAAATCAAGTGTGCCAACAACTTGCGAAAAAATAGCCGAAATCGTAAAACAAATCCCAAAACACCAATTTCAAATGCAAAATTTATGACCAAAGGACGATGGTAAGAAGCACAGTTTGCATGGCCTCCTAACAAGGTTTTATTTGACTAAAGTTTGAGAACAAATTATACATTTAAATATGGTTTTTTGCATATAATCGCTAGCTGCCCTTCTTCCTTCAAAAGATTTGTTTTTGTAATTTGTCAAGCTGCCAGAATACAAGGATAAGTACCAGCACAGCATATAGGTACAAGTTCCAATATGCTATTTTTCGAAATTATGTGAGACGGGTATTAGGCTGAACACTAAAACACAAAATATAAATATGTATGTAAGATTTGGGGAAAAAATATAGTACGCATAAACAACTTTAAAAAAGACATAGAATGTACACAAGAATAAAAAATTTAAAGCACGATTTTGAGATTAGGGCATCAGGATTTGCCAAATAAAGTAAGTCATGATAGTGGCCACTTCCACATATTCTTAACAAAACATCACTTTCTTTTCATTTTTTTAATGCAAAATTGTAGCTCAAGTTACGAGACTGCACATGAGCACAGGGAGACTCGGAACAAAGTCTGTTTGTGTTGGGATATGTTTCAGTACTGTTTACAAAGAAACTACACTACCAAGAACAAAAATTGCAGAAAAATAAATGCATACAATACTAAATCAAAAGAGGATTTGAGAGAAGTAACAACTTTGCATTGCTTACAAGATGTGGCTTAGTTGGTTAAGTGGGTTGGAAGTAACAACTTTGCATTTGCCTACGAGATGTGGTCCAGCACCACCCAGCGTCAGATCTGCCAGGCATGTGAGGCCGGTTGTCACTGTTTAAGTTGTATTCCTGGCCGGTTATGGCCATTTAAGTGGCCTATTCTATCTAGATCTGGTATTTGAGTGGGAATCTAGGCATGGGCCTCGTATGTGTCCCTTCATATCTCCAGTCAAAAGCATTTAATCAATCATAAACAATTCAGCTTTGTATTATCATTAGGTAGTGCTCAGTACAGGGAGGACCATATATGAGCACCCTTAACCTAGCATGTGATAATCTATTTGAATGCTGAGACATAACGGTTGGAGGTTGACACAACCGTCAACAATGAAACAAAAAGTTGCTACAACACTGTGTAATGCCAACAAGTATGTAATGTCCCTTTTGGGCTCAAATTTAAGGAATTTCGATTTTCCCCAAAACCCTAATGAGAGGAATTTGGACTTAGCCCCCACGAGTGTTCTATTGACCAAGAACTTTAATCCTTCAAAATGTGGTTCGAATGCACAACCAACCCTCTATGATTGCAGTCCGAGTGCAAGAAATGATATTTACCTTGATCTTCCGAAGACCACCCACGCCAAAGCAATCTTAACATGCCCATAGCTGCAAGTTGTCCTTTTGGACCTATCATGCTTCTTAAAGTATTTTCTATGACGAAAGAAAATATGGCATCGACATAGGAGGAAACAACAAATCAGAAATATGGTCATCATTGTCATACCTTGGGCTGCCCACAAGGAGTTCACCCTCCCTTGCCTTTGCTTCTTCAACAAGTGAAGATCTTCCCGCCTTGTCTCCTTACATATTTTGTGGACACATGTATGGAACATCATCATGGTTCTCGCCGAAGTCAAGAACACCATCAATTTGCTTTCTTTTGATTGTTGTTAGGAAAATTCCAGCAAGTTGAACATTATCATTATCCATCAAATTCTCTCCATAACTTTGCTAATCGAATTCTTCCTTCCTCGATCCAATCTTTGGAATGCTTGGAAGATTGATAGGGGCTCTTCTTGGAAAAGATATTTTTTCCATTTAGTACTTGTAATGTCCCCTTTTTCATCTTAAGAGCCTAATTATGGACTTCTTGCCATTCCCTTTCCATAGCAATGAAGTGAATGAGCTAGGGAAGGAATTGCATTCCCAATTCATTTTCCTTTTTGCTAATTTTTAATATTTACTTTAGTGTTTTCTTTATTTAGGCAGGTCAGTTGGGTTGGAGGAGTTTTAAAAGCAAATGAAAAGCCCCAAAAAACCTTTATGAGGCCAGTCTCTCTATTTTGGCTTTGGCACCAAAGGAGGGATATAAATGGGGATCAAAGACTTCATTTTCACCATCTACTTTGGCACATTTTATCTAAACTTGATCTTTGGGTTGTTTTCTCATTGTCATTCCACTTTTTGGTGAAACTCCAATTGTGTGGTTTTTTCAAGGAGGACGGAAACCCTTCTTGTGGTTGGTTGGAGGACAAAAACCCTCCATTTTGGGTGAAGTCAAGACATCTTGAAGATCTTTTTGTAGATTTGGGCATTGGAAGATCAAAGAAGATATCTACAAGTGTTAGCATACATTTATGAGCCCTTCCTAGTTGGAGCGACTAGGATTTGGTAGCATTTAGTTGCCTTCTAGGGCACGAAATTCAGATTTTCTTTGTTAATCAGATTTGGCATATTTTATAAGGCTGGAAACAATCATAATTTGTGGAATTTGGGGTGTTTGGAAACCCTTCGTTTCATAATTTATTTGAGTTGTATTTTTGCTGCAATTAATTAATTTTCCAGTTGTGTTTTCATTCACGTTTCATATTGGAAAGTGGTTTAGATTCATCCTAAAATATCTATCTATATTTTGGTTGGATGATTTCATGAGTTTCAAGTAATTTTCCTTCATTTTTGGACTGCTGTTATAAAAATCTTGATTTTCAGCTGTCATAAATTTCAGTTTGCTGGTCTAAAAATCAAAATTTGACAATATTGGGATTTGTGTGATTTCCTCATTTTTCAGTTAAAGTCCTGAAAATGGACATTACAATGGTATCAGAGCTCCGATCGTCCCATCCTATGGTTTTCATGCAAGAGGGTAACAAGGGTTTTCAATACTATCAAAGAAAAAGGAAAGCGGACCAACCAAGAGGGGAGGATAATATGGCCAACTAGGATCCTCCGGAAGCCAATATCGATAAGCTTATTGCGGGACAAGAGCAATTGGTGGATACCATAGATTTTGTAGCCCTATCACTTCATAAGATTAAGGAACCTAGGGTTCATAAGGGAGGTGTTAGCTCATCCGGAGATAATAACGCACGGATACCTTTGGGATCAGCCCACGTATCAGCCACGAGGCCTACTTTTCTTCCAAGGGAAGAAGCTATTCTGGATGTTGGAGCAAGGTCCTCTATGGGGCAGCATTGCCACAATCTATGAAGAGTATATGGCTCTTCCAAGAGAGATATGTGAGGCCATTTCACTTGTTGAATTCATTTGTGTGAGGAAGGAAAGATCAAGGCCCAAGCCTAGGTCACGAGCTACGCAAGAGGATGAATTAGGGCTACAAGTAATGAAGGAAACCATCATAGAAGTTGGGGAGGAAAAAACCATGGAGCATGAGTCCCAAGGTAATAGTTCTTTAATATTTAATGAAGTTTCATTGGTTTCTAACAAGTGAATGTGGCAAAATGTCAAAAGAAAATCAGATCTGCATTTTGGAAGAGATGGAACCACAAAGGACGAAGAATTGGCCCTTACTTCCACCATTGTGCTGAAGAGTCAACATGATGAGGTAATTAGTGATCATTGTTTGGTTAATACTGATAATGTTTCAGTATGTAACATAGTTACGCAAGGACGCGTCCCCCCTAAAATCTTGAATTCCGAGACTACCCGAACATTTTAGGGACGCCGGGACGGGGGGGGGGAACGTTTCCCCCATGTTTCCGAAGAGGCAGGGGGCAAAGGAAATGTCCCCGGGACGTTTGGTGAGCAGTGGAGACATCTCGGGGACGTGGGGGGCGTTTCGGGGATGTCTGGAAGTCCCCGAAACGTTTTGGGGACTTTTGAGTTTTTTTATTTTTATGTTTTTAATTTTTTTAAATTAATTTGTTTATTGTTTTCTCTTTATAAATGTTTACCTGTTAACCATAACCCGATTGTATTGTATTACAAAGAGATATTAAGAAACAAGAGTGATATATGAATACAGAAATTTTCGAGCACAAATGCACATGGACTGGAACAACATGCTATGAAAACCAGCAGCATACATATTAATATTAAAAGTTATATGGGCATATAACATTATTATAGCTATATGTATGCTGCGAGTTTTTAATATGGGCATTCTGAATGTAGACGGTATGCACATGGTGGACTGATATATAAATATGAATTGTTATTCATAAATTTTTTAAAATTTATCAATTTATTTTTAATATTTATAATTTTGTACATTATTTTAATAGTCGTCCCCGGGCCGTCCCAAAATTTTGGAAATTTTTTGTCGTCCCGGAAACTCCTTCCCCGTGTCCCGTCGTCCCGGAGTCTTAGATAACTATGGCATGTGATGAATTCAACATTGACAAAGAAGCGAAACAAATGGTTGGAACCCACTTCTCAAAGAGATATGATAACAGTCATCTTGTTGGTCTATTTAGGCCTGCAACTCCTAAGAGTCAAGTTGACAGTGTTCATGGCTTTGGTAAGAACCAAAAAGAAGCCTCGTGCAGGTGCCAACAAAGTATGGACAAAGTCAAGATGGAACAAGAAGATGGACAAGCTAAGGACAACGGAAGGTATGATATTGAAAATCACATTTCAGTTTGTTGGTCTCCTCCTATGTCACTGTCATACTTATGTCACCATGGACAACATAGTGGGAATGATGATAAATTGAAGAACACCCTAAGTGACATTGATCCTTGAATTGTAAGAAAGAGGAAGTCCTTAATATTGTTACTCCATGCACATGTTTAGAAAGAAATTTGATAGCGAATTGTTTTGAAATTATTTTGTATTCTAACAATGTTGTGAAGGATTCTACCCTCCATGGAAAGGAGTCGCGATTTTGATTGATAATGGAGCTACTTACAGTCTCGATGATGAGGGCTTAAGGGAAAATGTGGATTTGAAGGTAGAAACTCCAAAGGCTTCGCGGTCAAGGTAGTGGATGGTTACTCCATGCCATGCACAAGAAGTTGTCTCCAACTCCTTTTCACATTGGGTGAGCATGAGGTATGTGACGATCTTTGTATGATTGGCATAACTAGTACAAGCCTTTTGTTTGGGGTCCAATGCTTGCATTCATTGGGAGAACTCACTTTCAATTACCGAAGCATGGAAATAAGCTTCATGGACACGGCTAAGACAGTTACATTACAAGGTATGCTTCCGGAAACACCTCAAGTAAAGTAGTTGGTAGAAGATACTTTGTCATGGGAATCACATTTTTTCTCTTTATCTAAGATTACAGCAGATTGGAAGTCCTTAATTACATCTAATATGTCAAGAACAAGTTTGTTGATGTTGTTTTTGAAGGGGAAGTGGGTGATCAAAGGTACAAGGTTATGGATGGCCTCATTCTTTACAGGAGGGGAGACTATTTGGTTTCCAAATCAAGGGTGAAGATCAAGATATTGAAAGTTGTTCATGATGCTTCATTGGCTGGTCATCCGGGCTATGTCAAGACACAGAAAAAAACCCTTCCTATTCCCAATCAAAAATGGGAAAGTATTTCCAAAGTCTTCATCACCAAGTTGCCCATGGTTCAAGGTACGGATTGTTTATGCATTGTGTTTAATAAGCTCAATAAATATTCCCAATTTTGTACATTTCCAGCCAAGTATAATATCAGAGTAGCGCAGCATAAGCATGGTAGAGTTACTTCATGGTTGAGTATTTATGCAAGGAAACACCAACAAAGTATGTGGGTGGCTAGTGGTGTCAAAAAGAGTGTACTTTGGAGAACCATAACTCAGAATTTCAGACTTGGTACTGCTGTCATTATTCATATCAGCCACCGCATGATTTCATTTGCATGCATACTAGTGGGTAGGCAAGTATTTTCAATGAAGAGGTGGAGCAATATTCGATTGATGAATGTCGGGAGGAGATTGTCACCCTTTAGCGCTGGTGTCCCCAGATTTCAGCACCCTGAAATCTGACACTACCCTATTCGAAAAAAAATTGTACTTTTAAAATAATGGGTCGTTTTGTGTTTTTATTGCCAGAAAGTTCTTGTAATGTGTCAAGATATTCCCAAGGAGCCATATTAGCCATTTTCGCCAAATACCCAGATGCCCAAAATTGTTATATTCTGTCATCGGGATTTGCCTGCAAGAAATTTGTATTTAATTATTTTGATCCCCGTTTGAGGCAATTTGTGTTGTGGTTTAACCCTGTTGTGATCGTACATATCATTATTCCCATATATCAGTAGGGTTTTAACCAGGAATGCATTCTATGCTTTATTTGTAACTTCTGGCAACATTTTGTGTTTTTCGTGTTTTCCCGTTTCGTTTTATGTGAAATTTCTCTGGATCAATTCCTTTGCCGGTTTGGCCTGATACTTGGCCTGGAGTATCTGGAGATCACATACGCACGTTGTTCCAAAAGGAATTCGCCATTAGAGGTCTGGTTCTCTGGGAAAAGATGAAGTCGTGCACCAAAAAGCCTCTTCTGGGCTGGCCACATTTTTGGAAAAAGAGGGTTTGAAGTGGATCATGGGATTTTTGGAAGCAGCAGGCAAGTGAGAATTTTGTACCTGCCTAGTAGGATACTTTTTCCCATGGAAGCAATGCCACTTAAGTCACAATGGGAAAATTAGAGGCAGTAGGCAAGCGGGAATTTCTTACCTGCCTTGCAGGTAAAAATTTCTATTGTGGAATAAAAAAAAAAATCACTTAAGTGAAGCATGAGATTTTCAGGGCTGCCTTGCAGGGTAAATAATCCCATTGTCATGTGACTTTTAAAAATAGAAATCTTTTATGCCAAAAAGTGCGACCCACCTTGGGTGAATAATAATGCATTAAATAAATATTTGTTAATATTTACTCACCCAATTTTGGCGCCCAGGCTTGTGGAAAAGTCAGCAGAGGTAAGTGGACAAAAGGAAGTTAGAAATAGACTGTTCTAAAATTAAATAAATATTATTTATTTAATGCAGCCCCTTCATGTCAAAAAGTGCGCCCCATTTGGAAGAGAAATAATATTTTTTAAGTATTAAATGATTAAATTAATTCCTATTTTCAGTGGCTAAGGTCAAAGCACACTGTGAGGCTTGAGTTAACTGGAAGCAGAAATCTAAAATTAAATAAATTTAATTTATTTAATGGCAGCCATGACCATGCACAAAATATGCGCCCCATTTGAAGAGTAAAGCTTATTAATTAATTAATTAATTGCCAGGAATAAGAAAGACATTATTTAATTATAGAATCGTGAGGGTTATATAAGCAGAGGCTGCCATAAGGATGAATTAATTAATTCAAGAGCAGAGAAGTGCAGCCCAAAGGAAAAGTGTGCCCCATTTGGGGAGCATTTTTGCTCAAAAGGTTAGATTAATGTTGAAAGCTTCCAATTTTGGCGCACAGGTTGAAGGAAGTTGATTTATGTCTAGATAATTGTTTGCATAAGTGATACAGGTGCTCAAGTAAAGTTGGAAAAATTCATACTTGTTTTGCATGCAAATAAAACATCAAATTTTGGGGCAGCATGCTTGAATTATGCAGATTATGATTAAAATCCATTGTTCATATTCCTGTTGCCATCTTTGTCTAAATTAATTGTAGGAATTCATTACAGGTGCTTTATAAGAGAAAGGGAGCTTAACTCAATGTCCAATACATTGAATATATCCTCCGAATCTGAAGAATTATCCAGATCTCCACCAATTTTGAAGAATTCCGGCAGGATAAAGAGAAAAAGAATTGTTCAGACAAAGATAGATACATAGCCATGACAAAGAGGGATGAAAAAGAGAGCACAACAGAGTCATGCATCACTTCTAAATTTGTAGACATTGGAGACACAAACTCTAGGTTCGGAACCTCTTTTCAGAATTGATTGAAAGATCCAGAGTAGGAAAGACTTCCCTCATGCGTGCAGTCAAAAGCAGTGGAATTATTCGAGCTGCAGCGTTTCCATACACAGCCCAGTTGCCAGAGTTCGTTAATGGAGTGTGTCAGGTCTTACCATCCATCATCTCAGATCAGTTCGAGATGCTACACAGGAAAACAATAATCCGGTTGGACGCACAGCTCATCAATTATTGTTTGAAGATGCCGGCATCGAAAGGTGGTTACTTTTATTAGCATGCAGGATGTCTGGCAACAGGTGGGAGAAGCATAGAGTTGATTGTGTGAGCATAATGAACAACAAATACATAAAGAAGCCCAGATCTCCTTCCAAGTTCCCAAGTACTCTTCTACGTGGTCCAATCTGGTACAAGAGGTGGATGATATTGCCAAATTGTTATGCAGGATAAATGGCGAAGCAAACGCTCACACTTTCTGCACATGGATGTATGCTTTCATCAGAACCATTGAAATCAACAAAGTAGATTCAATAATCAATTGGTTGGAAATCATTTAGCGACAACATTGGTGAGCAACTCCGGAATGTGAGGCATACTTTCAGCTTCAAAATGACTTCCTATTTGGTATACGCAGCAGCTTCACAAGGCATCTTCTCCAAGTTGAATAGATGTGGTGTTCTTTCTCAAGGACCTCTATTTTCGAGTGCTATCCACAACTTATTGTACCTGCGTGCAAGAAAGATTTCAAAGTGGTCAACGATGGATTCTTCTACGAATTCATTTGCAGGCTGGATAGGCGACCTAAAGGCCAACAGGGTGAGCAAGGAAGCGTGGGAAGTTGTGTCCAGAATTAGCAGTCTCTTCATTCAGTTTGCGGATTTCACATCCCTCAGGGTCACCGGCTTTTCTGGAGAACCAGTTAAGTTGCCCAGATATCTGAATGATAGATTGGTCACCATGGAGCTTAGCAGACAACTCGCGGAGATGCATGACCTTCAGTTGGAACGGCACAAGTCTACAGGCTTCTTCTCGATCACTGTGGGCCATTATAGTTGCCAAAGCATTCATAAGGCTCGAGGAATTGGAAGCGAGAGATGTTCTCTGAGTACGAGCAAGAGTTCTTCCCAGCACGGTTGAACTTCAATCCATTTGGAGTAGTTAGGATGACGATCTCCCAGGAGTACGCACATGTGCCTTCATTAGAAGATTTTTGGATGAAGTGCAAAAGTGAGTACGGGGTTAGAAAGAAAGATTTCAGCAGGCTATCAGCACGGCAAGTGTTTGACTTTGGATTAGTACGGATACCTGCGGATCTTAAAGATGATGGGCCTGTGTTACTTGATATATACCATTGGATGGGAGGAGATAGAGCTGTACTTCAGGAGAATGTAAGGGGCTGCCATACGTTTGAGGAAAGATCTGCCGCTGTTCTGGTGAATACTTCAAACTGGTTGCTTACAAAGGGATACTGCCTTGATGAAGCATTGATGAATCAAATCATGGGCAACCTTCGGCACAGGAGATTCCCTCAAGAGGAAGCATGAGAGGAGAAAGCCGTAGCAAGGCCTGAGAAGATTAAAGTGCACAGAAGGTCTCATTCGAAGGAGAGGATCACTTCTACGGCCATGATGATTAGTTTCGGTTTCTCCAGTATCAAGTACTTCACCGACTATTGCACCTCACCAGGACACTTGCCATTCCTTCGTTGAATCCGGCAACATTCATCTTCTCTCCTCGGCCACTCCGTTTAGTGCCTCTTCCTGAAGAAACGTTGAAGTTGCGGATGGCTGAATTTGAAAGAGCTTTGTCTTTGGATGGCTCAGAGGATGGTAGCCACAACACTGTAACAGTTTCTAGATGGAGAGGAATCAGAGCAGCGAGATAGTGGTACACTCAGCAACTTCTTATTCTCCGAGAAGTAATTTCTCAGAATGGTTGACTTCACAGTTGGTTCCAGAGGCTAGAGAAGAAATTAACTTGGAGGAACATGACCTTGCAACTGTTCCTGAGTCTAAGCGGGAAAGACAGAATGCCTAAAGTTGCTAAGGTAACTTCAAGGTTGATCATTGAGGAATCAGAACAAAAGTTTGTTGAGATGTCAGTTCCGGCAGAAGGAAAGACAAAGGATGAGCTCATGGCAAAAGACATAACAGTAACCAGAGTACCCATAGGTCAAGTCACCACAGAAGGATTGAAGCAGGACACGCAGACATTGATAGATGCTCTATTCCTTAGGCTTGACAAAGAAAAGGCGGAGAAAGTTGAACTTCAGAAGTAGGTATCTCAGTTGTGCGAGATCATTGCCAAGGTTGCTAAATCTTCCACTTAGCCCATTTCAGCACAAAAACAGGTGAGTGATCATCTGATGCAGGAAATGGAAGATGCAAGTAACTAGGTTAAAGCTATTGACGAGTGGAAGAAGTCTAATCATTCGTTAAGCTTTCTGTACAACTTGGAGAAGTACCAGCCCGCCTTAAGCTTATGAAAGATGCATTAGATCAGCAGAAGCAACTGGTGATAAGCATAGATAGATATGAACACAGTTGCTGAGAGTAACCTGAGCACTTTGGCCGAAATAAATAAGCTACCGAGAGAAGTGTTGATTGTAGAACAGATTGTGCCTGATGGATCAGTTGAGAAGGGGAAGCAGCTTGAGTTTGCAGTATCTTTCCGTTTGGAGATCTGCAGAATTATGCTGAAAAGGATGCAGACACTTGAGAGTATGGCATCATCTTTACTAGACAATGTCATCGCTTTCACTAATGAAGGAAGTGGTCGGGAACGTTATTTCATACACACGGATCATTCCTAGTAGAGTGCCTAATTCCCTGGAAGGATCTCTTCTGATGGTGCAAGGGAGAATTGATGGAGCTATTAAGCCTTTCACGACTGAATTCCATCACCAGACTCATGGCACTGCAGACGGATATTGTGAAGTTCGGGCCGAGCTTGGAGGATGTGGAAGCATGTATCAGGGTATTGAATGAAAGCTTGTTGCAATTCAGGACAGAAAAGGAAGTTGTGGCTAAGACAGATGGGAAAATGCTGAATTACATGTTCAACAAGTATATCCAGTATCAAAACAAAAGAAGATGTAGATGTTATAACTGACGTGACTTCTTCTTCTATTCTTTCTTCTATTTTCCACGTTCCCGGATGTAATTGTAAAACTTTAAAAGTTATTGGTTTTGAAAACCATTACTTTAAGTTATGTGGAACGATTCTATTAGTTAAGTGACAAATGTGTCACTTGAAGGAGAAATTAGTGGAGGATGATTGCCAGATTTTATCTTTACTCCTTGTTTATGTTTCAATTCAGTTGAGTTTCCCATTTGTACTTTCCCTTCTACATTCTATAAGTAGAAGAAGAACCTTCTGGTTAATGATGGGAATTTGTAAGCAGCATTCTTGTGTTCCAGACTTTGTGCTGAAACCCCTAATAGCTATTTGAAGCAAAGGAATACAAAGGAGCAGATATCTGGAGAACTTTGTGTCACGGTGCATTTTGTTTCTAGCTTTTATATCTTAGATCTTCTAAATAAACTGTGTTGTTTTAAATCTAGATCTAGAAGTTGCCTTTGCTTATAATTCTGTGTGTTGATATCTATTGGTTTCTTCTATGTGCATGCAATCAACTCTGTTATCTATTGATTGGGTTGCACATCTTCCCTATTTCTTCCCTGTGTGTTATATAATTTCCTTCTTCTATAAATATTTCCTTTCTTAAACAGTTCCTTACTTGCTGCAAAACTATACAACTATGGTTCATGAGCTGCATAGTTAAAAGTAAAAACCCCAATATAGATACTAGCATATTTTAATCGACAAATTTGACACGGGAGCCTCACCTGTAAATGAGGGAGATTTATCTCATGATTGCCTAGGTTTTATGACAATGCAGAAAATCTAGCCAACAAGCACGGTGTTGTTTAGTCATTGACAGTGGTCGACCAACGACGGGCATAACTTTGTAGGGATGTTTCAAGTGGTGGGCAGAGGTTCGAGTTGGGCCAAGAGGTACGAATTTTCAGCAAACAAATTAGGAGCTGTAGTCAGACTTGAACAGCAAGTATTTAGTGATCCTTTTGTTTTCTTTTTATGATTTTAAAATCAGTGGTCATTTGTGTTTCAGTTTTATATAGATTTATTGTTTATTGTAATGTTTGCTTTGTATTATTGGGAAATGTCAGTGTGCTATTATGTCTACATTTAATAATATAAGTATTCCAATAATATAAACTATAGTAATTAATATAAAAATTCATATATTCCGAATTGGATTTTTTGGGACAGCGTCATTAAAGTATTCGAGAATCCATCGGATTTTGATGGATTTTATGAGATGGTGACCCTTCCAAGGACCTGAGCTAACTATGGCATTTATTTAAGGCTTATTTTGAGATTTGAAAAAAAGTGCAAATGTTATACACTCTTCAAAATTAATCACGATATGTTTGCTCCAATGTGTTAGGTGACATCAAAGAAAAAGCTAATTTGAGATTCAAATTTAGGACCCCCGTACATACAATTGCACGAAGACAAGCAAATCTTGTGAACGGAGGACTTCTAATGCATCCCCTCTTTGCCATTCCTCCAAAGAGTCTAATTATGGACTTCTTACCATTCCCTTTCCGTGGAAATGAAGTTGAATGAGCCAGGGAAGGAATTTCATTCCATTCCATTTTCCCTGTTTTACTAAATTTTAATGTTTTCTTCATTTAGACAGGTCGACTAGGTTGGAAGATTTTTAAAAACAATTTAAAAGTCCCTAATGAAGCTTTATGAGGTCTAGGTCCTTCTATTTTAGATTTTGGCACCAAAGGAGGGATATAAGTTCTCATGAAAGAACTTCGGTGTTTCATCCTTTTTCATTTGGTTGCATTTTAGCTAAAAGCAAAGATGTCTGGGTATGGTTTGCTCCAATATGGTACTGATATCGGGATTTTTGGGCAACTATCGACCTGTGTGGTACATTTTCCAAGTAGGACGGATACCCTTCTTAGTGGCTAGGTTTTAGGAAGATAACCCTCCATTTTGGCTGAAGTGAAGACATTCCCTGGATAGAGCTCTTAGTCAGTATCAGGTAATTGGAAGTCATTGCCACAGGATAATATCTGGCAAATGTTAGCCTTTTTCATTTTTGATCGCTTCCTAATTGGAGCAACTAGGGTTTGGTAGAATTTAGGTATCCTTCTAAGGCATGAAAATTAAGATTGTTCTTTCATGATCAGACTTTGATCATATGCTTTGGTAAGGTCTGGACAACAGAAAGTCATAATGTTGTGCAATTTGGGTTGTTAGTATAATACTTCATGTTCATAAATAGTCTGTTGAGTACAATACATATGTTAGCAGGCAATTAATTAATAGTATCCAGTTGTGTGTTCATGTCAACATCTCATCTTTGAAAATGACTTAAGAGTAGCATCCTATTATAGGCCATCTATATTAATGGTTGGATGATATTAACGAGTTGTAGCAACTCATTTTTGAACTGTTAGACAAATCAGACTGCTGAGTTTCACCTGTCATAAATTTCAGTTTGCGATTCTTAAATCAGAATTTGTAGGAATCTATGCAATTTGTATAAATATTCCTTTGGTTTTGTAAGTTAAAGTCCTGAAGAGCGACATCAACAGTACCCTTCATCCTCTCATCTTGGATAGACTAGGTTATCATAATGGGATTTTGAATGCTTGCAAATACATAGTGTGACAAAGCCATGCAATAACTCAAATTGGTTGCCCCTTTGATGTGAGAGATGTATTTTCCATGCAGACCGAAGAGTTTGATTTATAATCTTTCGTTGAAGAAACATTTTAATGGCATGCCTGTCAACATTGGCCCTCGTCCAACTCAACCTCGACTAACCCTTTGATGCTCATCTGCTTGGTTCTTCAAATACATGTTCTTTCAGCTTGTTCCTGTTGCTGAAAATTAGTCAGCGGTCTCTTTGTTTGGAAGCTTTAGATTGCCTTGGTTTCTTATGTACCTCTATGTTGAGCTTTAGTATTGCACATCTTATTTTGATTTATTCACGGTTCATAGCTCACGGTCACATGCAATCGTTGTTCTAAAGTTCTTCAGCTCCATTGTCAAACAGTGTTTATCCTTTACGCAAAAAAATAATCTTCTCTTGAATTTCTTTTATGATTTCTTCTTTCCTTGATCACTAAGGATATGATTCCCTTTCCTTTTTCGCTACGGAACTTCTTTCCCATTGTAGATCTCGCATAGTAGATTACTCTATGTTGCTGATCCGTACGTTGCAATTTGCTTGCATTCCTGTGCACATTTTCATTCTCTGCTTGTAATCTACCAGCTTCGAAGGCATCTTTGTAGACCTGTTTGTTCGACTCTGCAATCCTTTCACTTGCAGATCTGTAACTATCTTTGCACTCCCTAGCGCTTCCTTGTCTTTGACTCAATCTGTGCCCCTTCACTAATGTGCATATCAGGTTAGTACCTCTTTATTATTGAATTAGAAATGAATTAAAATAACTTCGACTAAAATTAAATTAAAAATAAACTAACTTGAATTCTTTTGATTAAGTTTTAGTGATTGTCTCCTCTCCCGATTGACTGTCAAATCCCTTGTAGACATCCTCTATTTAAGGGATCTAAGCCGGAGGATTCATGTCACAGGCATGGTTAATTGTTCATGGGTGAGAGGTGACGCCATGCTTGGAGAATATTGAAGCAAACTCTTTGTTGTGGAGGACTCTCATTGCTGGAAGACTCTGGGTTTGTACACGCATCATTAATAATAAAAATGAGGTTTGAAGATCAATTCTTTGTGCAGATTGAAAATCTGATCAGGGATTACTACTTACCTTGAGACGACGTGTTAAATTATCTCCGCAACAACTGTAATGCCCCTTTTTCCCACCTAAGAGCTGATATTTGCATGTCTTCTTGCTCATTCCTTCTCCATGGCAAAGAAGCAAAATTGGAGGAGAACCTTGAGAACTCTTTATGATACTATTTTTATCTAATATTTTATATTTTCTTTAGTGTTTGACGACTTGCTATATGATAGAATCGGCCTTTTGGCATAATTGTACATTGGAGCCAAAAAGCTAGGATATAAAATCTGGATTAAAGGCACCATTAATGCTATCTGAGACTTGGCGCAATTTATCTTGGAGTGTTGAGCAAAGTAAGCTTGGAAAAGGGCTGGAATATGTTCTTGCATTTTTTTCGAAAACCTCCTTATGCGACTTGATCTAGAAGGACGAAAACCCAGTCTAGAGATTAAGGGAAGGATGAAAACCCTTCTCCTTGGCTTGGGAAAAATCTGATTGTTAGGATGCTGATTTGGAGAGTTGCTTGCCATTTCCAGCTTACTAATTGCACTTTATTTTAGGGTGGAGCAACCTACCTTGGGTAGAATTGAGTGAGCATTTGGTGAAGTATTAAAGTTTCAATTTGGTTTGATAAGTCTGATTTGTAATATTTTATAAGGCCACTGCTATCTGAACTGGTTAAGATTGGAATTCCAATTGAGGGTTTTCTCATGCCCTAGTTTCATAACTTTGGCTACTTGTGGTTGCAATTTCCAGTTCATAATTAATTTCCAGCAGTTGAGATCTTTAAGATTTCTGTGTTTTTGGCTCAGAAGGATTCCATAAAATCCTATACATAATTCGATTAGCGAGTTGAAGTTGTATGCAAGTGTTCTATGTGCCCATTTTTTGGACATCATAGTGGTGATCAGATGCAAGTCGCTGATTTTAGTACTTACAGGGTCTGCTGCAATTTAAAGAACTCAGATCTGCATTTTGTGTGAATCATGGGGTTAGCAACCCTTAAGAAGGGTCATTACAACAATGCATAATTTACAGCTTGAGGACATGGCTTGATCCTTGTGAACTTTTGAGACATGTGTTGCTTAGCATTTTGAGGGAAGCTGCAAGTTGTTTGGCAAGGATAGAACAATCAGATTATGGCTCCATGTTTTCAGCAATGGATTCATTAGTGACTCATTTGGCTAGATCCGAACTATCGAAGCATTATGAGATGGATCTGAGACTCATGGTTATCACTTGCATTAGGAAAGTGACAAGGATAACAACCCCAAATTTGTCATACAATGACACCACCATGGAAGAGGTCTTTGAACTCATGATAGGAAGCTTTCAAAAGCTTTAGGACACCACAAACCCTTACTTATATAAAGGGGTTAAGATCTTGGAGAACATGGCAAAGGTAAAAACTTGTATACTAATGTTAGATCTTGATTGTGATGATCTCGTTCTACACATGTTCGATGTATTCTTCGCTGTCATAAATGATAGTCATTTAGAAAATGTAATAGATGCAATGCAAACTATCATGTCTTTGGTTTTGAATGAACATGAGGCCCCTCCTCAACATTTGTTGTCTATACTTGAGGAAGGTTTTGAGACAAGAGGAGTCATGTATTGCTCATACTTTAACCAAAGGTGTTTTGGATCAATGTTCAAGCAAAGTGAAGGCTTATGTGTTAGCAAGGTCTCCTATGAAGCAAGAAGGATCAACTCTCCAAGGTATGAGTCCTTTGGTATTGAATGATAAATTTTTTATATCCAATGCTTGCATGGAGCTTGGTGATTGCAAAAAAAAAATCAGATTTGATAGAAGGGAAAGTTGATATTGTTGTGGTTCCTCCACGGGAGGAAAGGAAAGATGAAATGAAGGAAAAGGAAAAGATGGAGTTCCAAAAGGGGTAAGAAAGTTTGATGGTTGACGCCACCCACTTGCCATCCAAAGAAGGAAATGTGGAGTAGCCAGGGTCTAAAATTCATGAACCGAAAGCACAAAGTGGGCAGCCAAGGGCATCACCTAATGAGGCACAAAAAGGGGCAACTCAGCGCTATGTTCCACCTCATAAAAGGCAAGCCAGCAAGAAAGCCATCCATGATACAAGGAATGAAGTGAAGAAGAAGGGTTTGTGTTTTGAGGTAATGATTCTAATTTTGAGCTTGATTTTGATAATACTAATCATATTGCAAGTGGGGTTAAGGTTGATGAACAAGCTCATTAGGATGAAAACACGAACAATGACACCACTATAGAACGGTATACAAATACTTGCATCATTTCTTCTAATGCATCATTTGTGTTTTCTTCTATGTGGCAAAAAGAAGAAATCTTGGAGCATTCATTGCATGACAATAATCTTTTGATGTTTGTTGATAAATTGTTAGTGCCTACTAATTGCATTGAGTTGAACATGAGTGCAAAAAAATCAAGTTTTCAAGAGGACTATGAAGATGGGCTTATGAAAAGGCATGCACATGAAGAAAGGACACCATGGGATGCTTGTGGTAATTTTCAATTCGTTGTAAATTCCCAAACAGCATGCCCTAATGGGCAAATGGATAAGATTTGTCGCCCAAGCCTGAGTCTCGTGAATGATCCAAGGCATTGCCCACCAAGTACGAATGCTTGTAAGCAGGAAAAAGGGGTTTCAGATAAGGGAAATAATGACGAAAAGAGTGTTGTTCCAAACTCGGAAATTCTGAGTTTTGAAGAAGTTGGGAGCAGCCCAAGGTATGTTGCTTCACATTTAATTTCTACTTTCATGTTGAGCCTTGATGAGTATTGTTATGATAGAGAGATGGACATGGTTTGCAACATGAGATATGTCAATCCATGAATAGAGTTTCAATTAGACGCATGCATAATGAATGGGAATTTCGGTAATATTTTGAAGAAAGATGTATCTAACATAGAAGCCGATCTTGTTGGTTCTTTTGTCTCTTCACACCAGTGTGCAAGACAAAATTCAGTTTTTTGCTTTGAGGGGCTCAAGGCACAAATTGTAATCATAGAGAAGGCTTTCCAAAAATAGAAAATTGCATGGACTACACCTTGCATGGTAAGAAATTTCATTTTCAGTTTTGGTACAGCAGTTATATCTTGGTCAAATTCAACTTGTTTGGATTGAACATGGCCTAAATTCCAATCATAGTAAGGATTTTTTACCTAGGTGGTATCACCACTCAAAGGTATGAAGTCATTTTTTACAATTTTGAGGCACATTCAAAGCCATTTCTTGCACTTCATCTTGTTGTTATAGAATTTCTGCATGCTGGGCTGCCACTTGGATGTTTGATTCGTGTGCTTTCAAAGGAAAATTCAGCTAAGGATATGTGTTGGGTAAGTCTTGTTGTTGTTGTTTGCATGACCACATATTTTGGGGGCTTTTACGAAAGGTTTAAAGGAGATGAAAGGTCGTGGTATAAGTTCTTCACATGGTACGCAAAACATTTCACTTTCAGCTACTAGTAAGAATGAAAAGATAAATTATTTTCAGTTCTCCTCTAGTTCACATTTTGTTGATTTTGATAGAGCACACTCCATGTTTAAGGTGGCTCACTTTTGAGGACCCTTTGCAGCCCCCAAAGTGGGAAAGATGATTAATTTTGGCATTCATATTCTAGCTGTCATAAGCATAGTGACAGCCCTTAAAGGTGACTATTTTAAGTTTTGCAAATCAATTTCAGTCATCCTTGCATTCGGTTTCCTTGCTAACACTTCAAGAGGAAATTGGGATTGCATATTTGATCATGGGACAGCGGTAAAGTATGCAGCCCGGCACACTCTTTTTAGAATTCCAAACACACACTTTGGGGCAAGGAAAAGTTCTCCAACAGCAAGGTATTATTCTTTTTGTTCCTACTTCATGGTGCTCCTATTTGTTGATTTCCCATGTGCACATGAGGACTGAAAATTATAAGAGCATGAAAGGAAATTTGGCATGTTGTGTCCTGAATTTTCAATGGAGCATGAGAACTGAGTTTCATGCTTGTATGGAGGGGAAAATGCATAGCTACAACAGTGTATGGGGTAGCATTACAGAGTTTGGGAACAGCCCATGTATAAGAATAAGTTGTGAGTCATTCAGGCCTTGCAGACATGGAGAAGAAGCTAAAAGTGTTTTTCAACCCTTATGATTTTTCTAATGTGTTTGCTTCATGTGCAGGATTGAAGACATGTAAAGAAATATTGTTGTCTTATTCACTTCATGGGGGGCATTATTGAGTGGGCATCTTGGGGGATAATCAAAGATCATGCAGATTTTTATTCAGCTCCCTATGATGAAGGCACTACCACTTGGAGTTCCTACTACGAAGATGATCACACACATGTTTGGATTGCCACAAAGGAAGCCCACATGTTCTTCCAAGTGTTTCATCACTTGACTGGCACTAGAGCAAGACTTTGGGTGCCTCACTTTATCTTTTCACTTGAGTGCATGATACATGGATCTATGAGCTTGTTATTGCTTGGGGGCAAGCAATCTCCGAGAGGGGAGGACTGTAATGTCCCCTTTTTTGGGCATTACTAATATATTTGTTCATCTCTTTTATTTGCATTGTAACCCCTTGGCATGCCTAGTGCTACAAGTCGGAGTCTCTAGTTAGTTCAAAAATGTGCACATAGGTTAGTTACTCTTTATTATTTAATTAGAAAATAATAAACTGCACATTGAGTCTTTTAAGTATTTTAATTAAGTTTTATGTTTTCCCTCTAAGTGGGTTAGTCCCTTTACGAAGTCAATTTAAGGGATGTGACGGGGTCATTTCACAACATGTTGACTGATCATTTGATTTTACTCCATGCTTGGAGAAAATGGATGTATGCCCTATGTTGTTGATGCTCTCATTGTTGAAGACTCTCATTTTGTAAATCTATTAAAGTTGGTTTGGAGATCTATCCCTTGTGCAATTGTAATGTAATCATTGCTCTTACTTTGGTGACTTGACATAGAGTGTGGCGCATTTATTTGTGGGAGAAATTTGCATGTTTATTGCTCATTTTTGAATAATCTTTGAAGGGTTTGGGCTCTTTTTATACTGTTGTTCATTGTTGTTATTTACTAGCTATGGCGACTTGTATTGAAGAATATTTTGGCATGTTTTGGGGGAAAATAAGCTAGATCTGAAATTTGGTTTATGTCATCATTAATTTCTGAGCAAGGGGAATTGATTTGGAGTGTTTGGAAGCTTGGAAAAGGGCTGGAATTTTTTATTTTTTTTCTAACCCTAGCGACTTGATCTGGGATTTCTGCATGTATTTTGGGTGGGTTTACATGCTCAGAAAAATCTGATTCTTAGTGCATTAGAAAGCTCTCAAAATCTAGTTTACTATGCACTTTATTTCATGCAGAAAGTTGGAGTATTGAGTGAGCTATGAATTTTAAAACTTTCACCTATCTCAAAGTCATTTTTATTTAATAACTACTACTATAAAAATCTGAATTGGTTAAGATTGGAATTCGAATTGATTCTCCCATCTAACCACTGCTTTGGCTACTTCCAACCCCATTTCGGGTTGTAATTACACTGACATTGGGTTATTTGATGTTGGATTGAAAGGATTTAATCCTTCTTGGTTCGATTTGGGTTGAAGTTGTTGCAATTTTTCTATTTGCCCAAATAGGGGACATCACATTACTCCACCAATGCAATTTGGAATCTCTTCTCCTCTTCCTTCGTCGAGGCATGCTAAAGATCCTTCTATGGAGCCTAAGATCGAGGCTCGGGCCTTGATCTTTCATTGTTGGCTCCTATGAACTCCACAAGTGAAATGGCATCACGAATCTCTTTTGGGAGAGCTCCATACTCCAAATAGTTGGCCATAATGTTGTGACCCATTGAATGTCGTGTTTCCACCTTCGGAATGACTTCTTTCTTTGGTAAGAACCTAGGTCGCCAATCCATGTTCTTTCTTTGTCACCTTTTTGCATGAATACCCTCAAATTAGGAAGATCGATGCTTTGATACCACTGTAATGCCCCTTTCCGAACTTAAACTGAAAAACAAAGGAAGTATCACAAACCCCAATTGGAAGTAAACTGAAATTTATGATAGTCAATCTGAAAATATTATAAACCCTAGAAGCAAACTGAATTTGCACTTTTAGGGCATCAAACACCATCCAAACAAGCTGAAAATTGATGTATAAATTCTCCAAAATATTATACTCAACAAATGGAACAAACACCAAACAAAAGTACTCCAAAGTATATGCAAATTTGGAAATTCTGCATAGCTGTAATTAAATTCATGATAGCAGAATTACAACTCACAACAATGGCTGGAAATGAAGATTCCAAGCCTCAAAAATCTCATGGAAGTGTTCAATCATCCTATAAAGTTATGAGGATTATGAATATCAACTCCAAATGAAGAAAGGTGCTCTAGATGGCACCCAACTTCACCTCTAACCAAGTTGTCACCCTAGGAGAGAAAGCAAAAATGGCGATCAAACCCTAACTAAAAATCTGCAACATCAATCTTCTTGAAACACTTTGGAAACCCTGGAATGGAGAATTCCCAACAAATTGAAGAGTTTTCATTCTTCAATCAAGCAAGGGTTTCGTCCTCCTTACTAGCCACACCAAAGAGTTTTCGCCGTTAACTGAAAATAATTGAGCAATCAACTTAAAAACCATGCAAAGTATATTTTAGACAAGATCATGATGCCCAAATGAGCCAAGCAAACCCTCTTTTATAACCTTTTTGAAGCGCCAAAATCAATTAGGACACCTCCAACTAAGACCAACCTCCAAAGGATACTTCCTTTTTATTTTCGTTTTGGTTTCTCACCTTTTTAACCCATCCGACCTGACTTATGTAGAAAACTATGAAGGATGCAAATGCTCACGAAAAATAACTAAAAAATATGACAATCACTTCTCTTGTTCACTTCCTTCTTGCGCACAAGAAATGGAATGGGCTCAATGTCTCCAAAATGAACTATCTTGGAAAAGGGGACATTACATCTTTTGTCCTCAAAGGCTGAAAATGAGACCTCAATGCTCCAATTTCCAAAAGAGAAGTATCCAATTCACTTCATGATCCTTACAATGAGCCCCAACATTTACCTTTATAGACTTTTTCTTATTTTTCCTTGTAGAGAGCTCCATGTGGAACACTTTATTTCCTTTCTAACATTTACATTTCCCACTTAAAGAGGGAAGAACTCCCCTTTTTAACATTATTTTTTTATTTTGAAGTTGGCACTTTGCACTTTAGCCACCAACCTACTATTTCTAGTGCTATAGATGGCAATTTGTCTTTTTACAAAAATATTACAATGTTGAAAATAGCAAATTACAATTATAACATGAATGAACTTCCCTTATTTTCTCCCTTAAAGGCCACAGGAAGTAGAAATGGGCTCTAAGGTCTTCAATTCGAACTAGCTTGGAAAATGGGACATTACAGTTCTCCCTCCCCAATATTGCTTGCCCTCAAGCAATTGCAACCTTGGCTGTTGTGAAATTTTTGCATCCTTCATCTTTCCATTTTGTATTGCAACATCTTCAAAAGGGCAAGGAATTGGCTTCCTTGACAAAGCATCCACAACCACATTATTTTTCCCATTGACATTCAATATCAAAATCATATGCTTGAAGTTTACTTACCCACTTTTGTCGTCGGTCATTCAAATCCATTTGGTGAAGAAAGAACCTCAAGCTATTATGGTCAGTTTTGACCACGACCCTTCCACAAACCAAGTATTGTTGAAATTTAGCCAAAGCATGCATGATGGCCAACATTTCCTTGTCATAGATGGAGAAATTCCACTCATACTCCTTGATTTTCCAACTCTCATATGCAATGGGATGTTTATTTTGCATCAAAACAGCCCCTATACCTTCACCCGAAGCATCACATTCAAGGACAAATGGAATAGAAAATTCTAGAAGAGAAATTACCAGGCAAGAACTCGTCGCCTTTTTGAGCTTATCAAATGCAGAAATTACCAGGAAAGTACCAGGTTGTTTTAGACCAGGCAAAAGCTCCCTTCCTAGATAAATCAGTCAAAGGAACAAGTTGTGAAAAACCTTTCACAAATCTCTTGTAGTAGCAACACAAACCTTAAAATACCCTCAAATGTGATATATTGGTAGGTGACGGCCAATCCAAGATGGCTTGCATTTTTTGTTGATCCACATGAACCCCTTGTGCATTCACAACATGTCCCAAATACAAAATTTCAGTCAACCCAAACTCACACTTGGATTCTTTTGCATAAATGGACCGTTGTTTCAAAATTTCCAGCACCTTATCCAAGTGTTGGAGGTGTTCCTCCCATGTCCTATTATAGATCAAGATGTCATCAAAGAAAACCAACACAAATTTCCTCAAATACTTGCTAAAAACACGATTCATGCATGATTGGAAAGTGGCTGGTGCATTAGTCAAACCAAATGGCATAACTAGAAACTCAAAGTGACCAAAATGACATCTAAATGTTGTGTTTTGCACATTCGCTTCTCTTACCGGAATTTGGTGGTAGCTAAATCTCAAATCAATTTTGGAAAAGAAGGTTGCCCCATGTAGCTCATCCAACAATTCATCAATCTAAGGTATGGGATACCTATTCTTGGTGGTCTTCTTATTCAACAACTAGTAATCAATGCACATCTTTAAGGTTCCATCCTTCTTCTTAACCAACACAACCGAAGAAGCAGAAGTGCTAGAACTAGGCCTAATGCGACCCATTTCAAACAACTCCTTAATTGCCTTCTCAATTTCTTCTTTGTATGCTCTTGGGTGGCAATATGAAGTAGTGATAACCGGTTTAGAACACGGTTCCAACTCAATGATGTGTTGGAAACCCTTATCCGGTGGCAACCCGTGTGGAATACTACCAAAACCCTTAGCATGCTTATCGATTAAGGGTTGAATATCTACATGATATGGTTGTTGTTCTGAAAATGCATGAGTAGAACTTACCACACAATTAGCAGCCCACACAACTTGCCCTCTATTCAAGAATCTTTCCATCCTTTTTGTTGTGACCACTTGTGGAGCTCCACCAGCCATGCCTCGAAGTACAACTTCCTTTCCTTCCACCTTAAACTTCAGCTCCAAACTTTGGTAATTTTGTGTGAATTCTCCTAAAGAGTGCGGCCATTGAACACCAAGTACAAGATCCATCTCACCATTGCCAATCACATACAAGTGATCATATACCTTATGCTTTCCAAGGGTGATATTGAGCTTTGGAATCCTCTTGGTGCATAGAATAGAAAACCCATCAGCCATGGTCACTTTAAAACCCTCAAAATCTTCCGCTTCAAGCCCCATCCTAGCAACCAAACCCTCATCAATGAAATTATGTGTAGCTCCACTATCAATCAAAATCGTTAGCTTTCGACCCTTCAACACACCTTTCACATGAAAAGAATGATATCTAGGGGCATAGGATAAAGTGGGAAGAGTGTTGTCCATAGAGTCGATGTTTCCATCCAGTTTGTGCTTTGGCATCACCTCTTCACTTTCAGCGCCTTCCTCTTCACAATCTGAAAATACTTCAATATAATTGTAATGTCCCCATTTTCTGAAAACCCTTAGCCTATGCGTCCCCATGGGCTTCGGGATGTGCAAGGGGAACAATTTTAATAAATCATTAAATATTATTGCCTAGAGCAATAATTATTTGATTATTTAATTATTTAATGTGAAGATTATTTAATTTAATTCTCAAAATATACAAAATTAAATGGGGAATTAGTTAAATAAATATTTAGGTGGCTTTTTAATTCATTAAATCACCCTTTGCGAAAGGGACGCCACACCCAGGGAAGACAAATTGCTTTTATTTAATATTTTCCTTCTCCTAGGGTTTTCGAATTTTGTGCCTCCTTACTTATAAAAGGAGTGCTAGGACCACTATTATGATTATGTTATGATGAACTCATTTTGATACTCTATGCTTGGAGTTGGGATGCATGCCCATTGATGTTCTCTCTCTCTCTTGCGTGGGAGGTTGTATTTGAGCTGGTTATTGAGAATCAATTGAAATGATTATTTTCTAGATCCATGTTTTTGGTTGTAGCAAGCATTTGATTTAATTTGCAAGTGAAAACTGTCCTTTTACTGTAGCGACGTCACTGTAGCGTCTCTGTAGCAGCTGATTTGTAAGTGTTTTGCAAGCTAACATTGGTGAATATTCCCACCAAATCCTAGCGACTTCTATTGCTTTGATTGTGGGCTGTTTGCATGCATTTAGTAGTGCGAATTGATTAGATTTTTACATGTTATTGTGCCCTAGTTTCAGCGACTCTACTATGGTGTACTGACTTTCTCTTCCAGTGATTCCATCTATTATATGTAAAGCTGTTTGTATGAAATTCAGAGTGTGGAGCGACCAGCGTTTAGTATAGTTTCCTGTCCACTATGGCAGCGATCTACATTGTTATGTGTGTGCGCTGATTTGGGGGTAACTTTCCAAGGAAATCGACCAAGACTCGCATGACTATATGATGTTTGGCAGTCCCTCTTTAACAGTGATTTGAATTCAGCAAGCTGGGTAATGATTTTGCATGAATATGATCTGACTTTTAATTCAGTTAAACCCGCAGTAATTTCCTGAGTATTAGCGACTTGTTTTGGATGTGGTGGAATATATTCTAAGTGCCCAAAATAACCGACGACTGCCTAAGTGTTTTGATAATTGATTTGTGGCCTGTCTAGGGTGGATCGATTACTCTATCCACAAGCATAGACTTCTTTTGTAGCGATCAGAATTATTGCATAATAATCGTGAGTTCAAAGAAGATGCATGCATTCTTTACCACCTATCTTGCATCAGTTCATGCATAAAATATATGATCAGATTGTATGAAGGGTTTCAGTGGTTTCCATGGATATTGTGGCTTGTCTTGTTTGCATTTAGGGGGATAGATCAGTTTTCTATTTGCAGCAGTATACGTTCATAAGATTGTGGAATTTTAGTTGATTGAGCTAAGGCCATTAAACCCTTGCCTTAGGGTTTATTGAGCCATCCACTCAACCGGTATAAATATTTTGCTATACTCAGTTGATTGATGCATTGACAAGTTGGTTGTTTGCATATTTTCTATGGATCCCAGAAGTGGGATATTACAATAATCTACATGCCCCTTACCTAAGCAATGGTGATCTAGTGTCCAAGGATCCTTGCAATTGAAACACAACCCTTTTCTCCTCAAATCGTTCCTTGTATCCCATGCATTGCTTGTTTTGGGCAGCTCTTTTTGCATGCTTAGTACTGGTTGTAATGGCTTCTTTGGATTCCCCAAAGGTGTTGTTTCGGGCTGCCCAAGAGGTCCATTTTCTTGCCCATTTTCTGTTGTTGTCTTTGGCTGTCCAAACCCCAATGTTGTCCTTGGCCGCCCACTAACCAAAGCAGTCTTAGGTTGTTTGCTAATCATGGTAGTCCTTGAAGCTGAATTTTCTAAATCAAACAATTTTTTGATTGCTTCTTGGAGTGAAAGATGGTTAAAAGATATTACCAAACCCTTGAGGGGGTCCATCAAACCCTCAATAAACAAAACCATAAGTCTCTTTGCGAAAACATGTAATGTCTTCTAAATGGAACATAATGAGAATTGCATTCATATTTCTTCTAGTTCTCATTATGTCTTTGTTTGAGTCAATATTTTCTCAATGGATGATGAATTCTACTTGATGTAATGGCGTAAAAGTATTTTTAAATACTTTTAATGGGGAGTTGGACATGAAAGCCTATTATTTGGTCCAAAGACTTCTCATCCTTATGTGTCGGCCTTGATTGGAGAGCGTACATAGAGGTTAATGAAGAAATAGAATTACTTAAAGGTCGGCCTATGCCTTGGACTTCTATTTTGATGTTGGCACCACTTGAGGATATATAAGGACATGAAGGTTTATTTGAAGGGTTATGCATGTTTATTCTAAAGATTTATATCTTGGGTTCGTACACATTGTGCCCTACTTTCCACTAAAGACGAAGCCTTTAGTATGGCTCAACTTTGGGGACGAAAACTCCTCAAGCTTGAGGGGAATCCCCTACGGGCGTTTCCAAAGTGCTTCAAAGAGGTTTGTTGTTGGTTTTTTCTTCTTCTTACCCCAGGCAACTTGCAAAGGTGGAGAGTTTTGTATGTTCTAGGGCTGATTTCACTATTTTGGTTTGAAATTCATGTTCAACATAATTTATAAGACCATAATCTGAACATGGGAGAATTTATGTGAGGATTTGCTATTTTTTCTAGCCCTCAGTTTGGGCTCAACTGCTGCTGTCATAAATATATAATTCCAGTTGCGTTTATCAAATATTTCTTGAATAATTGATGTATTTGTGATGCATAAATATTGTTGTAGCTAAGATAAATTATTTCGTGGCATTCTACATTGATTTACATAGTGAAACGTGGATTCAACTTTCATAGGCAGTTCACTGCCCTAGGAGACTACAGATTTTGTATTGGTTGATCATTTTAAGATATTCTCAGCTATTTTCAGTCTGTTGTGTGTGTGCTTGAAGGTATTTTCAAATCAGATTTTGTGGTGATAGCCAGTAAACCCTTTTCCTTCATTTTTAGCCCAAAAAGGGACATTACAAACATTCGGCACCATCACGGAATGTTTCTGAAATTCAGCCACATATTCGTCTACGGAGCTGCATTGTTTCAATTGTGTCAACTCCCTAAAGTGCACTTCCGGATCAACCCTATCAAATCTTTCCGCAAGCTTTTGACTAAACTCTTCCAAGGTAGTGATCGATTCATGCCCTTGTGTGATCATGCCATGGTACCACCACTCATGTGCAACTCCTTCCAAGTGGAGGGTAACAAATTTGAGTGCCTCCTCTTCATACATTGGATTCAAAGGCAAATAAATATCCAACTTTTGGAGCAATGCCCTTGCGGAACACTTAGCTGATCTGTCATGTGGGTAGGGTTATTTTCCCCAACCTTTGTTGAAAATCTTTTTGGGGTTGATCATTATGAAGTCTTCTTCCACCTTTGTGACCATTCCTTGACTTCAAGGTACAAAAACCAAAGAAAGAAAGCTCTTGGCACATGGCTGGCCTCAAAGCTTGGTATTCTCCATAAAATTGATCCATCTCATCATACCCATCTTGTTGCCCTACTTCCACTTGTTCCTCTTCTTCCCTTTGAAGAAATTTAGCTCGGAAGGTTCTTGTGGGAGGGTTAATGTAAGTTCTTCCATTTCCGGAAGAGTTGTCGTTACCTAAGGTTTTCTCCGATTTCGGAGCACCTTGGATGGCTTTGATCAATTCAATCATTGAAGCCCTCACTGTCCTTAGAAAGATTTGCTCCATGTCTCTTTCATTCCTCAACATCAACTCTTGCAAGTAGCTCAAATCATCAAAAGGTGGAGGCATTTGTTCCTTATCCCCCATGTTCTTTGTCGGAGTCCTTTGGTACACATTGCACCCTTCCTCACCGATAGTCATGCGATTATGAAAATCTCAATTTACCCTCACACATGATGGGAGGAACAATGCTTTGATACCACTGTAATGTCCCTTACAGGCCCAAATTTGAGGAATTTGGATTTTCCCCAAAACCCTAATGGAACATTGTTGGAATTTATGACAGCCATATGTATAAACCTGAAAGTTTATGACAGACACATAAAATAAAATTAAATAACATGTAAAACATTGATAAATGACATGTGAAATGAATGTACAGAATGCACAAGTATATTTTCTATTAATTTTGGGAAAAAAAAGTACAAAGTACAACTACAATGATCATAGTCATAAATTATGATGACATACTCATCAATGCACTAGAATATACTAATATGAAATCAAATCATCTCTAATGTCTAGTATAAGTGGGATGTCCCCTGCAAGTGGAATGTTAACATTCCTCCTCTACAAAATCATCTACAAAGATATCATTTGCATCCTTACTAACCCCTTCGGCTCTTGATGCCTTTGTTGCCTTTGATGTTATCACTTCCTCGGCTTCCCTCTTCAACTATGCAATGTCCTCAGTCAACATGGGCTCCTCATTATCAACAATCCAATTGGTATATAGATCATCCAAGTCAATTACCTCATGACTCTCTACCCCCTCCACTTGTCTAACATGAAGATGAAGATTGTATCGCACAAAAACAAGGTTATTGAGGCATTGTGTTGTCAACTTTTCTTTGTGTGAACATCTTCAAACATGATTCAACTACGTTCAAACCCAGAAGAGATACACAGTTGGCACAAAATGTGTGTGGCTAGCCTATGAAGATTTAATGGTTTTGCATCATAATCTTCATATTACAAATCTACAAACACGGAATTTATTATTTTGTAAGTCATCTAGGCTTGAATTAATGAAAAAAGTCTAGTATTTATGAGTAATGAAACTATTAACAAATGACTCAATTTGTTTTTCCCTGGATAAGAGGTGTTTCTTCATTTAACACATAGATCCAGAGAAAAGAGTCTCCCCTCGGCAGTCCTGTAAACCTACAACTCCTCCACAATTGTGTCTTTAGTTTCTTCGTCAGGGATCATCCTCTCTATGCATGTATTAAAGCCACCCATAACCTCCTCATCATCGTTAAATGAAACAAAATAGAGACAATTGGGCTACAAAGGCCACTGTATGTATATGTCAATGGAGTTGTTTGTTCCATTTTTGCAATGCCCCTTTCCAGGCTAAAACTGAAAAACAAGGAAATAGCACAAACCCCAATTGATAGTAAACTGAATTTTATGCAAGAACTAAGGCAGCGACCTGTTTTAGGTCCACCAAACCCTAACCAACCTAGGGTAAATTCAGATTTTTGCCCTCTCCACAAAACACATTTTTAGAAATACATCAACATGAAAACCTTGATGAAATCATGCAAAATAATTGCTTCAACCATAAATTGGAGACTGTTGGAATTAATTAATGCTCAATTAACAGCTGAAACTTCAAATTTTCGTAACTTCATAAATACTTGGAGGAAAATGCAAATGATAGCTCAAAATGGCCATAAAAATGGCAGCTATCAAACAAAATTAGAATAAGATTTTTCTAACAATCAAAAACCACTGAAAAATGAACCCAAAATCTCCAAATGGGTAGATCAAGTTGGAAATGAATGTGGCAGCCCAAAAAAGTGTGCCTTAGCTGAAATTTGTGCCCTAGCACTAATAAAAACCCTTGTCGTTCTGAAATTCTGAATTTTAAAGCTCAAATGTGACTCCCGAATGAAGCCACCAATGCAACAGATGAGGGTTTTCGTCCACAAGTGTTGTAACTATTGAGGGTTTTTGTCTCCAATAAGATCCAATGAGGGTTTCCGTCCTCCCATGGATGAGAGAAAGAGGCAAAGCATGATCCAACTCCAAGAAAATTTCAAAATCCCAAAAATGCATAATCTTCTCTAAGCCACATGAACCCCTTATATAACTCATATGTGGTGCCAAATCTCCAAAACATGATCCCCATGAGAACCGACCTCCTTGGGATATATGTTTCTCCTTTATATTCAAGTATGCACTCCAAAGACCGACCTCTTTATGAAAATATAAGTTTCTTTTTTATTTCTTCTTTCCCATTCCATCTTTTTATTTTTTATCCTTTTTGCCGACAAAAGAAATGCGTATTAAAAATACCTTTCTATTAATAATAATATTAAGTTGCCCCTAAAATGGAGAATTGCCCAGGCCCAACTATAAATATTAACTATTTTATTTTAGAAAAGGGAACATGTAATATCCCTTTCTAGGGCTGAACCACACAAACTAGGAAATCACACAAACCCCGAACTAAATATAATATGATTTTTAGACAATCAAACTGAAAAATGGAACAACAATGTACAACGGTCTGATTTTTAGGACAGTAGCTTACAAAGAACAATAATTCAACCAAATATCACCATAAAACTCATCTACAACATATATAAACCTTTTAGGAACATTTTAAGGCAATTTTCACCATGAAACCCAACCACAAACATAGCTGGAAATTAATTTAACAGCAGAAGTACAGTCAAAAGAAGTGACTGAAAATGTGGTCACCAAACCTAACCAATGACAAATAAATGATATATCAGCCTTAAAATTATTTAAAAATTTGAATATCAACTAATAATGTCAATTTGTGTTCTAGAAGGCACTCGATCGCACTCCTATACAAGTCGCTCCCTAGGAGAGGGGCCTAAAATGATACCAAAACCCTTGATATTCCTTCTTCTCAAAGCCCTAGTTGCCAACGAGCAAGATAGTCTTCAAAGAATGTCGTCAACACCAACCAATTGGAGAGTTTTCGTTCTCCAATCTTCAACAAGGGTTTCGTCCTCCTTGCTTGCCACAGTAATGGATTTTCGCCCCTTAGTGGATTTGGATTAGAGCAACTTTAATAACCCTTTTGAGGGTTTCAACCAAACACACCAAATGCAAATCTGAAATTTAAATTGCAGCAGACTGAAAGAGTAAAATCAGCGACTTGAACTATCACCAAAAATGCCAAAAATCACCACAAAACACCACAAACCAACTCGCCAATATTTTATATATTTTTTATGGAATATTAGAAGTTAAAATCACAGAAAAATGTTGAAGAATACACTGCTGGAAATTAAATATGAACTTGAAATTGCAGCCACAAGAAAATTCTTAAATATGGATCTAGAAACCCTCTGAATTCATCAAACTCCATATTCCGGCCATTAAAGATATTACAAATCAGATTATGAAACCGGATTTCTCAAATTCTTCACCAAGAGTCCCAAACCCTACCCAAGGTAGGTGGATCCACCCTAAGTAATTCAAATATCAGTTGGAAATTACAAATATATCTTCAAATCAGTTCTTCTCTTCAAGACCAATCAATGATGAAGGGTTGTCGTCCTTCACCCAAGCCACATGAAGGTTTTTCGTTCTTCAGTGAAGCCTCACAAGAGGGTTTTCGTCCTCGAGTGGATGAACAAGGAGCAACAAACTCACAATGCCCAAGTAGAATAAAATGCGCCAAGTCTAGTTGCAAATGATGCCTCTAATCTTCTTTTATATCCTCTGTTTGGTGCCAATGCACAAATAGAAAAGGCCGACCTCTAATGAGCCATTATAATCTTTTATTAAGCCTTACTAAAGGCACTAAACCCAACCGACCTCATTAAGAGGGGAAATACAAAAATAAAACATGAATATAAATGATGAAATATGAAATAAAACCCAAGACCTTCTATGATTCATTTGTTGCTTTCTAAGGAATCATTTATTTCAAATGTATTCGAAAAAGGGGACATTACAATCCTCCCTTCCTAAAATTGTTTGTCCTCAAACAATTGCAAGAACCCGGATCCCAAATGAATCTTAAATGATTCTTCTTTGACATACCTGCACATGAAGCAAACGTGTTAAGGAAACCCTTAGTGGTGATCAACACGTTTCCAATGCATCCACCATGCCACATACACATGAAAAGTAGCTCCCTTGGTTTGCTTGTCCATATCTCATGAATGCCACTCTTTTGAAGAAAATCCCGTGTGTTCTGCAACCCCTTGATGGATGCCATAAGAGGGTTGTAACAGCTGTAACAAATAGTGAGAAAAAGGGGGTGGCAGAGACACAATTCAACCACCCACTGAAAATTACAATTCGCCCATGCTATAGTGGTTAGTAGCAGGCCATAGGTGTCTCGAAATACCCCAAAAATTTGGAAACTCAGGCATTTAATGACAGTTCCTATTTGTTGGGCAGCAAATGTAAGAGAAGTTATCTGAAAATGAGAAAAACAGCAGTCATATAGTGTATGGCAGTGAGAACCATTAACACAAAATCATGATTTTTACCAATCTCCATCACGTCTCCTACATAAACCTGTTTTTTCTTGCTTGGGGCAGCAAGATAGTTTTTTCTTTGACCTTTTTCTATCATCATAACATCATCATTAGAAATTAATAACCTTTGTATGCCTTGGTTGTGGCATGTTATTTCTCTACTTATCTGGGGTCTTATGAAGGCTTAAAAATCACTATTAGTTGCCCAAAACACTACCAACATGCCACGAAATGGAAAACTCAAGTTCCCATAGTGATGTTGTCCTTCTAAGACCAAAAAGTGTGATAGTAACTGACTGAAAATGAAAAATACAGCAGTCAACTATTTGCAAACAGCCTTCGTAAATTCACCAAAACTGTGAGAAACAATGACATCCTTGATATGAGATATTTCCCAACCCTGGTAAGTGTCAAGCATGCAATAAGCAGTAAAAAATTTGAAAAATATTGTAACTTTTTCCATCCCAAACATATCTTTATTACCCCCATCATCAAAACATGTAGGAAACTCTTTTTCCCATTGAAAGACAAGCTGATCCAGATTTGAAGTAGTAGCCCAGCCTTCATGCCTTGCAATCCATTTGTAATTTTCCCTCGTGAACTCTTCCTTTTCCCACACAACACTTTCATTTTCAGATCCCACATTTCTTTGTTTGTATGCATGTTTAATGGCTGAACCGACTTGGATAGGAACCAAACATGTGGCTGCCATAACAAGTTTGCCAATCAGAAAATCATTATTAGCACTTTGAAAAATACTTTTCCCTCTCCCTTCTGGATCTCCTAAGCCCAAATTATGCTTGCCCACACTTACACTTGCCATAGATAACCTTGAGTTATCCCTATTCTTCATGAGATCAGATGTAAACACCACATATTCATATTTGATTATGCTTGTAAAAAGTGGAAGAACATTTGGTTTCCATACCTTGGAGTGTCCAACATGGTGATTTTGAACATGTAGTATCCCTTGCTTTGCTATCACGGATTTCCCCAAAAACTGAATCCATTGCATCTCATGAACAATTGTAACTTCAGTTGGCTTTATTCTAAGGAAAGAATCACATACCTTGCACCTTTTGCTACACCCTTCACTTTTTATCTTCCTTCTTGGCATAGGCTGATCATTAGAATAAATACCCAACAAGAACATGGAGTAGAGCAATGAGATATAGTCATCATACCTTTCTAAAAAAGCGAACTGTTTTGGCATGTTGGGGAAGCCATGGATTTGAAACCCTCTTGAGCCATGAGTTGCCCAATCCTCCCAACTCTTCTATTTTTACGGATCCATAGGTTAGCCACCTAAGAAATAAAAAGTTAAGATCATCATTATGACCCCCACAATTCATGATGGAGCTCTCTTTCATACTGATTTTAAAATCAGATATTCTTCCATTTGAAGACTTCATCCAAACACCCATATACCATTTGTGAGAACACCATAGAAATTGGGCCCAAGTGTCTATATGTCATTTGCAAAAAATAACACCTCTTACCTCGTTACCCCATGAAGTATGATGTGCACAAAGGTGTTCAATCATTGGTGACAAAAGAGGACACATCATATATGAAACATGAGTATTCCGAACCATCCACTCATGGTAGAAAATCTGAAAGGCAAAGACTGAAATACCTCCATGCCGGGGGCTGCCCATAACACTCAGAAATTCTGAGTTTGAATCAGCGTGCAAACAATATTTCAAAAACACCTTACCTTCACGATTTTTCGCTTTCCGGGTGCTTATCTTCACTATATCTTTGTTTGATGCTTGCTTGACAATTCCCCCATGTCCTTGAACTTTCATGAGAATGAAATTTCCCTCGAATGATCTTCTTTTAACTGTTGTTATGTACAGACCAGCAGCTCCATCTATTATGATCCTCAGTCCATTATGGAGAAATCCTTTCTCTCTCCTTGCCCTTATCAATTTGGGTGAGTTATCTCTAATGCATTCATCATTGTGATCCAAAAATTCCTTTCTAGGCACATACATAACAGCTGATATAGGAATCAAATGGAAAAAGGAATTGGTCACCTCTACAAACATACCAAAGTCTTTGGTAGGAGGAAAGTTCCCCCCCAATCCACCTTTAGGGTCACCCGGATCCCATTCCTTCATGTGCATTGCATTAGGAACTTGGAAGCTTAGTGTTTTCTTTAGTACCCTTTTATCCCTACTCAAGACATGTCCCAATGAACGCAAAGATGGAAACAATCATCCAGATGTGTACATACCAATTCGTGGGTTATCCACCCATGTTATACTATCCAATGTGTTGCTCCCTTTGATGTTATGCCCCCTTTGAAGCCACTTATCTTCAACAATTGGAGCTACCTTTGCCATGCAATCATCCGTACTTTGTACACACACGTATGTACCATCCTCATGGCTTGGGCTTGAGTCCCCAACCTCATCCTTATGCAAATCTGAATTTTCTTCAACACCTTCCCCCATACAATCATTAGAAACCAAAGGAATATCATTAAATACCAATGAATTATTACCTTGGGACTCATCCTTAAAAGCTTGCACATCAAACCTTCCTATAATCTTTTGACTGGAATCGTCCAAGAAGTAAACTGCATCTTCTCCTTGCGTCTCTATCGCATGGTACCACCAATCTCTTTCTATTCCTTCCAATAAACAAGGGATGAATTCCAGGGCATCCTCCACAAACATAGGGTTTGACTGCAAGTATGTATCCAATTCTGACAACCATGATCTCACTGAAAATTTGTTAGTGCCATCAAAAATAGAGATCTTACCTTTTCGTGCCATCAATTCTTCAAACTTGAAACCCTAGGCCTTTGAGAATCCATGCTCTGATACCACTATAATAACCCTTTTGAGGGTTTCAACCAAATACACCAAATGCAGATCAGAAATTTAAATTGCAGCAGACTGAAAGAATAAAATCAGCGACTTGAACTATCACCAAAAATCACCACAAACCAACTAGCCAATATTTTATATATATTTTATGGAATATTAAAAGCCAAAATCACAAAGAAATGCTGAGGAATACACTGCTGGAAATTGCAGCCACAAAAAAAATATGAAACATGGATCTAAAAACCCTCTAAATTCATCAAACTTCATATTTCGGCCTTTAAAAATATTACAAATTAGATTATGAAACCAGATTTCTCAAATTCTTCACCAAGAGTCTCAAACCCTACCCAAGGTAAGTCGCTGCACCCAAAATAATTCAAATATCAGCTCGAAATTACAAATATATCTTCAAATCAGTTCTTCTCTTCAAGACCAATCAATGATGAAGAGTTGTCGTCCTTCACCCAAGCCACATGAAGGGTTTTCGTCCTTCAGTGAAACCTCACGAGAGGGTTTTCGTCTTCAAGTGGATGAACAAGGCTCAAAAAGCTCACAATGCCCAAGTAGAATAAAATGCGCCAAGTCTAGATGCAAATGATGCCTCTAATCTTCTTTTATATCCTCTGTTTGGCGCCAATGCACAAATAAAAAAAGCCGACCTATAATGAGTCATTATAATCTTTTATTAAGCCTTATTAAAGGCACTAAACCCAACCGACCTCATTAAGAGGGGAAATACAAAAATAAAACATGAATATAAATGATGAAATCTGAAATATAACCCAAGACCTTCCATGATTCAACTGATTCTTGCTAAGGAATCCTTTATTTCAAATTTATTCGAAAAAGGGGACATTATAGCAACCAGCGCTAGAACCAAGTAGATAAAAGAATATAAGCCAAAAGATGCCCAAAATGAGCCTATGTGACCCCTTATATAGTCTTATGGTGGTGTCAAAGGTCACAAGGGAGGACTTCCCCAAGACTGACCTCCTTTAGAAGCTTATTTTAATGTTAATCTTGACTTAAGAGCTCTCCAACCCATCCAACCTGCCTTAGAGGAAAAAAACAAAAGAAAAACACTAATGTTAGTGAAATAAAACTAAAATGCAACCCAAGGATTCCCCTTGTTCATCTTCTTCTTACCCACGAGAAGAAGAATGGGCAAGAAGCCTTCAATTTGGACTAATTCGAAAAAAGGGACATTACAGGACATTACAATTTTTGACCAATCACACACCAAATGGATTCATATTCTTTTAATTTTTCCCATAATAATTTACCATGGCCTCCTTGGCCATGTCCATGGCCTCGTACAAATAACTCATTGAGTTTTCTTCCTATCCACCAACCATAGAACTCTAACCAAAGGCTCAAACACCTAAAACAAAATAATGCACAATTTTAACATAAAAACTAAGATAAGTTTAAACCAAAACATTATAACAAATAAATAACTTTAAAATTAGTTAAGATTATTTTAAGGATGTCCTTTACGCACTTCGCAAACATGTCATCAGAATTGGTCTTCATGACCCTTTCCCCTTCAGTCTTCCTAACATAGGGAGACTCCAACCAACAATAACTCACAAATATTTGCTTAAGGGATATTAGTGAGGTTGATATGCTTTGCAATCTAATGAAGATTGTGGCGAATCGTGTGACATATGATAGCACAAGCTCCTTTCTATTGGTGTGCTCTCTCATCAAGCTTAGCACCCAACAGAGATTATAAATGAACTTTATGATCTTTCTTGCCTCTTCAACCACATTTTTCACCCACACCATCTTTCATATGTCCTCAAGTAGGAGATCAATGCAATGGATTTTGCAATGCATCCAAAAAAGTGTAGGGTGCCTCTCCTCAAGAAATGTCCCTATTGCTACATATGTTATTGCGTTGTCTGTCACAACTTGGACAACATTCTCCACACCCACTTTCATCACCATGTTATCCAGCATATCACACAAAGTATGCATTTTTCACTTGGTGGGAGGCATTAATTCACTTCAAGAAGACAAATTGCCCACTTAAAGCCACTAGAAATTCAATCAATGTACAGTTTTTCCCATCTGTCCACCCATCAGACAAAATATTATAGCCGTTCTTTTGCCCAAAAAAATCTCTTATACAATAGCTTGTGTATGTTTGACAGGATCCTCCAACAACAAACCACTAAAATCATGAGTAGGAGCCTTGAACCCCTTCCTGAAAATGGTCAATGCAGTGACCAAATTCTCCCAATATGAGATTTTTGCCACATTGAATGGAATGTTGTAGAACCAAAATTTTGTTGCAGTTATTCTTGCTTCATTGTGCACTTCCTTATTCTAGTTAGTACCTTCAAGTGAAGGTTGTGCCCTAGGACTACTTCAAGGAACAAGTAAAGAATCTGAATTATCTCTAGTAGACAAGCCTCGTCCCCATCCTCATCCTCGACACCTGAAGTTACGACAACAAAAATGGCCTCAATGTCATAATCATCCCTCACTGCCCTCCTAGTCACCAAGGTTACACATGCATCATCTTTCCTCTTTTTCCCTCTTCTTCTCAGCATAACTCGCAAGGTAAGAAGTCATCTCTCTTCAAGCCTCAAGTGGTGTTTATGTGCACACTGCCACATCTTTCCTTGATATTCGCGCAATGTGCTATTTGAGGTAATTGACACCACTCATCTTCATCGCACAATAAGTGCATATCAAACAGTTTCCTTTTGTTATCAATTCCCAATGCTTCTATGAAGGGTTAGTAGACTTGGGCTTACTATGGGTAGTTGAACCGGATGTTGATACCATTCTCAAACAAGTTAAAAACATATAAAACCTAAAGAAATGTTTTCAGGGAAAATTCTAGGTACTAATCAAAGGAAGAAATAGAAGATTTAAGAAATTAAATATGAAAACCCTAAGACCTACCTATTAATGCTAATCACTGAAGAAGTGGACACTAGAGAGTAGATATTAAAAGGTATAGATCTAAAAAAACAGTCTTATTGAATTATAATATCATTGATAATAAAAAATAATCATATTATGATCAATAATGTTTTCCTAAATATATGCTCTAATTTAAAACTTGTTTTTCCCAAGTATAGGTTGTATCCATAGTTCAAAAAATTGTTATCGGCAATTAATCGGCAAGCCAAACTTTGACTCAAAAATCGGGAATCGGCAACTTTATCGCTACTTTTAAAAACATTTAAATTCATAAATAAAATAAATTTAAACTAAATGTGAAAATATTGTTAAATGATGCGAGAAGTGATTCTATAAAAAAATTTAATCTATAAAAATACTTACAAGTTATAATTAAATACATAGAGTCACCATTACAAGTCAGAATTTAACAACTAAATATTTAATAGAGTCACTTAATATTAAATACTTTCAACTATATTAATATTACAAATCGCAACATTAATCTATTAAATACTATACAACTAAATTAATAGATATTGCATGTTACAACTAAATACATAGAGTTAATATTAGAAAATTCATTGTAATTCAATATTATAAATTTACAACTCAGAATTATAGTTAACAGTTACAATTAAATTCTAGATATACATTAAAAAATAAATACAAGTTACAGGTCAGAATGAAATACGTATGGTCATGTATAAATCTTAATAACTCAACTTATTAACCAAACTTAATAACAATACAGAAATATTACAAGCGGGAATTTTAGTGACAGCGACATAGCCAAACAAAAAATCGGGCAGGAGATGGACAACGACATAAGATTAATGGAAACCTCTGGTCAAAGGTCGAGACACAAAACAGGAATCACACAGGAGAAAATAGCAACGAAATGCTTTCAAAGGGGCACATTTTTTTGTTTTGGTCATTTTTTTTGCTTTAAACCCTAACCCGCTCGATTTTCCACAATTTTTCTTACGATTTTTTTGGGTTTTTCTCATCGTAAATCGCCGATTTATCGGCAGGTCAAAAATTGCGATTTTCTAAAAGATAAATCGTTTACACCATTCAAAATGATAAATCGTGATTTCTAGGAGAAAAATTGCAATTTTTTGAACTATGGTTGTGTTTATTCCTTAATATTATAAAAACCCTAGCTCCAATGGACCACTGACTATGCCAATCAATTACAATCACCGGTGACTAAATCATTGTATTCGCAAAGGAAAAAAGTAGATGCAGCTTTGTTTTTAGGCTAAAATTATTTTCTACCTTGGCATTATATTTCTTTGTTAGCTGAGTCGGCCCAAGAAAATCATCAAGTTGCACCAAGTAATGCAAAAATTACTCGGTGAAACTCGTTGAGTTTCTAGGTCGACTCGGCTCACAAATTTCCCATCATTTTATCGTTACAAGCTTGGCTCATAGTTTCTCGCGAGTTACTCGGAAAAAAATATCGAGTTTTAAATCAAAGGTTGAGAATGGGCTAGTCGCCTTTCTCAAGTGAAAAAGGAGGATATCCAAGAAAAACTAAAATGGTCAACATGTGGCATTATCACTTGTTGAAGTTACAGTTATACATAATATTTCATGGGTTTGCATGCATATTTAAACTTTTGACAAACATGCCCGACAGCCTCATCTTCTGGCAGTGCATAAAATGAGGGAAAATTTAACATCCCAGAATCTTTTCAAACTTTTCTAATAAGCTTAAAAGGTATTGGAGGCATGGATGACTCCACTTTTTCTAATAAAGTGGTCTAGGTTGGTGCAGACAAAGCATCAATAATGCATGTCCATAAAAATGGTCTTTGTGTAAGACTAACAAACATCATGTTCATTGTATATGGTTGGTATTCACTAGATGGCTCATAGAATGCGTTTGGCATTTAAAATTATAAACAAGTATTCGTCCGTATCAAAAATAGATCTCTTCCGCAAGGTCCATTCATACTTTTGTCCAAGTCCTAAAAGATCTATGGATGCAATGTCCACATTTCCGAGAAGGTGGCCTAGGAGGCCTTTCATCTGTCTTAGCCTTGGTCATGCCCAAGGGGCTAGTGACTTTGATGGTTATTCGGTATGGTTTGCACCTTCATTTCACTTATATATTATGTTTTGACATTGGACACGCACTTTGAGGTGACTTAAGTGAAATAAGGTTGCATGATGTTCCCCTAAGGTACTTTATGTTATATTTTGTCGATGACTTAAGTGATGGGTGAATATATGGTACTTTATTATCTATTTCTTCGTTGGGGTAACTTAAGTGTACTTTTGGCATAGTGGTAACAAAGTAACTTAAGTTATTTTATTATTATGTGGATTTTCCCCAAGGAGGTCGATTAGGGTTCTTTTGGGCCCTTTGTTGCAATGAAAAGTTATAAAAGGAAGCGCTTGGGGGAGAAAAGGGAATTCATTCATACACTCACTCTTTTATGATAATAAATCCAATTGTTGGTTGCATACTTTTTGCTTATGAAGTAAGATCCCATAGGAACCCTAGCTTCGGTGGTGAGAGATCCACTCCTAGTTAGCATAGCACTCTTCGGTGGTGAAAGATCCTCCCTAGTTTGCTAATTTGGAGCTTCATTCAAGTCATATTTTCAGATCAAAATTATTAGAGAATTTCAAGGGTTTGCTCAATGTCAGAGAGAGATTATTTGGTCCATATTTCAGCCATCTACAGATCAGATTATTCCCAACATTTGAGGCAAGCTTGGTGAATTCCCAAGAGGAGTTTCATTCAATTTGGGCTTTATTTATTTTCAAATCTACTTGGGGTTTTGCAGCAATGTTTTCTAGGGTTTCTAGTTAGAGTTTTTCAGTTTTCCAGGTTGGATATGATTCATTATGATTTAGATATATTGTTGTTCGAATTTCAGAATTTATAAAGATCATTTCAGCTCCTTGTGAATTTTTGGAACTTTTAGGCAGTTTCAGCAGTTAAAATAAATAAACCAAATCAAATATGAGATATAAAAATTATTCCTCTCTTATTTATTGTTCTACATATTTTTTTAAGTTACTTGAAGCTTCTAGGTAGTGTTAGAAATTATTATTCTAGAAAATACAAAATTTTCTTTACTTCTGTATATTGCTGTCCTAAAAATCAAAAAAATCAGAATTTCAGTTCGCTGTTACTTTTATATATTTTGTGGATTTCAAGTGATATCCCACAAAATATATCACTTCCACTTCCCGTGGGCTAGAAGAAGGTGATCAAGGGAAATGTTTGTTGATGTTTTTAGTCTTTTTTATGAGAGCAAGGCTCCCCATAATGTGTCTCAATGTGTCTTGTGGGGGAAAAATCCCAAGACTCCAATAAACAGTCAACCAACAATATCAACTCTACATAGTCCACCTCCTGTGTTGAATGTGAACCTACTGAATAACCAAGTAACTGAGTCATCTTCGTCCCTCTATTGACTAGCACATGGATGAAGTGTTCACCGGGTATAAAAGCAATAAAATACATAGGAGTGTTATACCATGTCGGCTCAGAAAATGATGAACCTATAAGCTCTAATTGGTCATAACGACAAACCGTACATCCCTGTATAAAGTTGAGGATATCCTCCCTCGACCAATGCCATCTGAACCTCTCCCATATGAACTTGTAGGTCTCATTGAAGCTCAAGTGTCCAACCACGGAAGAAAAATGCACATGTCGCAGTATCTCCATCCTCAACCATGAATCTAACACAAGGTACCATTTTCCCTGATAGAAGATCATCTCATCCTCCAATTTGTAGTTATCATCCTATATGTGACCATCCAGGATCTCACAAGTGTGTCGGTTCTTGGAGTACTCAACAAGCAAATGAGATCTCCAGTCTACCAAAACCTTTAATAACCAACATAATGATAGATTCGGGTGATCCGAACATGTAACCCCAATCTCTGTAACTATCTCATGTGCAACACTACTAGTCACACCCCACATCCATGATTTCACTCACCCTCTCATCTGGAGTCAAAGCCTCCATCATATCTGACTCGCCCCAACTCAACATCATCCGACTCACTCTCCACATAAGTCATCATGGTGTGCTTTGTGTCTGCAACAAACAATCCGTCAGAATAGGAGTCATCAAATATCCCACTTGTCTCACCCGACAAAGTGGACTGAGCAAGCCTACTCCTAAGGATACTCCTAACTCTCACAGGGAAAGGAAGGAAACTGATCCTTGTATCCTGTCTAACCACCATGAGCTCTAACTCCATGGTCCCATCCATCAAACTCTACGTCAGCCAACAATAGTGAAACACCCTGAAGTGTTCCTGAAGAATACCAAGCCAGTGGTGATGACACAAAGATGAATCCCAATCAATGGAAAACAAACTCCAATACAAGGAACTCAATCTCCCAATGCAATGCCAAAGCCACCAATTCCTTAGGCTCTCTCCAAACAACAACGGACCAACCAACAAGGCCCTTACCAGCAATGTGGAATCTCCTACAATTTGGCTAATGCTGTCACCAACCTCATACATGTCCCGGTATACCTGAAATGTGCTCAAAAACTCAACCAGGAATAGCCAACCCCCAGAATGAGTCTCACAGCCAACAAGTATGACTCTCCTAGTCGGATAAGTCATCATAAAAGGATGAAGACGTCATAAAGTCTCCACACCAGGATCCAAATCAACACATTGTACCTTGCCTCTCTCTAGGCACCTTTTATCTGAGGCTCCTAAACCATCACCCTCAGTTCCTAAGAACCAACTAGAAAACATCTCCTCTCTAATCATAGCAGGGTGTATCCACCTCGGCCAAACATCAATGGAAGAAGGTCAAACCAACTCATGGCAATAACATACCATGTCTGATGATGTATGCTCTAGTAATCGCACAATAGGTGCCAACACAATGTCTTGTGGCAAGCATGGTACACTCCTCAATGCCATCATACCATCCTCCACGCTATGGCTCTCCTTAACCACATGGTCTCTGATCACATCTATAGTCATCTCCTAGCTATTTGGCTCCACATCGTGACTCACCATATCACAACCCTCAATAACTGCATCTCCTCATGCAAGGTCTCAACCACGTCACCTGTTTGATCCTGTGGCTTGTCCTATGTGCATGACTTTGAAATCTCTGCGCACAACGCATGGGTCATTTTACCTGAGTCATCCTCATCTCGTGTATGTGTAACAATCTCACAAATGTGACTCAACACCTCCCTGGAATGCATCCTGTCAGCCACTAAATGGAAACGACAGAACATCTCTCTGAGGAGCTCCAAACACTCATGGTCCCACATCATCCAATAGAGTCTAACTCCGGCCACTACCTCCAATATTTGGACACTCAACCCAAATGACTAAACATTCGTCTACATAAGCCCACCAAAATACTCAACCAACAACTGAAGTAGCCATCTTATCAGGTACCCATCATTTGGTATATCTGGTACCGTAACTCAGAATGTCTCTATGATGCAAGTTGTCACCTTCAAGCTAACTCTCCTACTCTGATGTATCAACAAAGCCGGGAAGAATAGCATATCTCTGAATTTTTCCAATGCAAATAACATGCTCTTTGATGGTGAAGAATTTACCTGAACCAACAAACCAACTAATCGGTCTAAAACACGGGTCAATGCCCTCCTCGAATCATGGCGACGTAGAAGATCATGTCACTCTATACTTGTCCCAATCAACTGCTGCACCAACTGTTCTTCCATCTTAGAACTATCCATTTTTAACCCAAACAGGCTGGAGGAAACAACCGCTTTGATACCACTGAAATATCCCACAAGGGATATTTCAATGGAATTTCAACAATTTGTATAAGGAAACAAGCTTCTAAAGTATCTTGATAGCAGGTCTCATTCTATTGAGTCTTGACCAACACAAACAGTGCTTGGATTATATCAATCATTGATAGCATTAATGTATGAACACCATCACACAGTAGACAATGCTCCTGACCTTTTAATTCAGTTTAGTGACATAGAGACTTTGTTGAGTTTAACTGGTCTTCTTCCCATATTGGATGAAATGAATGTTCCACTAAATTAAATCCAAAAATAAAAACTATCTATATTGCAGAATATACAATGCTAAGGAAAATGATATGTTTAACCATAGATAGTTTGTATCTATCCAGCAAGTAATCTATGAGTCCAAAGTTTACTAGCTGGAATTTAATCACAAATGTCAGCAATATTGATAACTATCTAGAGTTCAATGAAAGTAGAGAGTTGAAACTGGAGTAAGGAGTAAAGTAGAATAATTGCATGGAGCAAAAGGAGCAGATCGATTGTGGAAGGAGCAAAAGGAGTGAAATTGGCAAAGCAGATATTGGAGAAAAACCGTAGGAACCGGAAGTAGAGAAAGGTGCAAAAGAAAAGTACCGCTCAACCCTGAAACAGGCAGGAGGATTCAGATAATGGCAGGATGGTGGAAGATATTGATAAGGACGACAAAAGTAAACTTTGGAAAACCCTACAGATTCAGAAACTAGCTAAAAATTTTGAGGAAGAATTCGGAATGAAGCTAAGGATTTTTTGGAGAGAACAACACTTTGTGAATTGTTGGCAGCAAAAGAGGCTTTCGGTCTGGGAGTTCTGTCCTTTCTTCAATAACCCAGTCTCTAGAAAACACATCGAAGCACTGTAACGTTCCTTTGACCGACTGGGGGAATGACTTTTCTAGGGCAAGATTAGAATCACCCAATAAGTGCATGTTGAGAAGATGCCAATCTACATGGAGAGAAATTTTGTTAGTTCATCCATGTAACCTTGTTCCTTCCAAGAAAAATCCAAGAGCATTAGCTGTTAAAATGTGCAAGTGGATAAAGAACATCACTGATTGATGAATCATTGCAACTGAATGGGCTCATAAAAACAATCATTGATCCAACCTCTCATGGACGCCTAACAGAAAAGAGTGATCATTTTCTCGATAGAGAACTGCCCAAATCCCACCCAGCGAAGTATGTCCATGAAACTCTCACTTAATTATGTCAATAGAATATAGATTCTCTAAGTTCTTACAATTACATCCTCAACCTCAACATTTGCCCGGAACTAACAAAGCCATATAAATACCTTTGTGTGATAAGCATGAAATTTCAAGTTCAATGATATTTCTAAAGAACATGAGTTGTAGATTGTTGCATGTTTGGCTTGGAAATTATATTGCAAGTTCAGTTACTGCAACTAGACAAATTATTTCATCTCAATGATACACAAGGTGCAGGGAAATTTCAATTTAGAAAAGGTCAAGTTGTCAAGCAGTTATACTTTCAGTAATGAACCTGTATGAAAACAAAAGCTACTGTTAGGAATCAGTAAGCATATTGTTGAAAAGTGTCATCCTTAATTCTTTTATACATATTTTCTGGCTTGGCCGTCATATCCATAGCTAGAATGGATCAAAACTGCAAAACAATCTTGGCATAAACAATTGAAATAATGCAATAAGCATTTTGTAGCCGGCTTCTTATTGTGACCCTACATCACCCAGCTACAAAAATTAAAATGCCTATAGACACATCACCAGACTACCTTCTTAACCAAATTCTAGGATCTCTTATGGTAGGGGATGTGATGAATTGGTTTCTTCACTTTTCAGATGCTTGTTCTATGTTCAATGATGGCCAACGGTTATTTGATAAATAATGGCACCACTCATAAGGCACTTTTCCATTTATTCTCAGCTTATCGTTTCTTATGCATTCCTGTGCCAAATAATATTATTTGCAGTTCCATCATTGTTTTGGTAAACCAAAGAATATTAATTTTATAATTTTATTTTATTTTTTTGTATTTCCCGGACAGTATTTAATGAACCTGATAAATGATATTTGACATAAGAAAAAAATATATAAGTTTTCATCCTTTATAGGAGAAATAGTTAATCTAAGGCACATGCCAATATCTGAAGCATACAGCCTCTATAGCCACACTAGAGTACTAATACAGAACCCTTCAAACAGCATATGTTACCAGCAGAAGCAATTCAAAGGCTGTGTGACATACAAAAGTAGAGGACCACAAAAGCAACATAAGTAGAATCCCAACCAGATTATATGATCTGTATCCCATGTGATATCGGATGAAAACATTCTAAATTGTTGAAATTCAGATGTCTTATAGGCAGAAGCAATTTTGTAATATCCCCTTCATGGGATCAATGGAAAATGCAACACTCGGATAGAAAACAACACCACCAGTGATTAGAAATGATAAAACCCAGCCAATAGTACCTTATCTTTCAATAAATCACTCAATGAGCTCATGAAAATAGTGAACAAACTCAGTTGATTCGAAAGGCAACAATCTATTCCTAACCAACCCAACATAGACTGCACTTAAGTCACACCATTGATATAGCTCGCTGATATTGGTGCATTAGAATCATGTAACAACATACCATTTATAAGTCCCAGAGGGAATCGCCAGGGCAGATAAGTATGGCAGACTTAGAGAGGAAATGGAATATAGATTTCGTGGTCATAGAATATTTAATACTTCACCCAAACCAGATCACTGCCACAGGACCTTCCAAGCACCATTGAAAACATGCAAAAATCGTTGTTCCCAAACACCATAATGAAGGATGAAGTCACTGTTTCTAAACACTTAAAAATATGTATTAAATATATGGATCTGGACCCTTCTAACACAGATTGCTGCAACAAACCTTAACCCTTATTCGATTAAGCATAGAATGTATTGCAAAGACACTCATTACTCTACCAAACACCCACAAGCAGTCGCTGCCAAACAAGAGACTTAATCACATCCTAAGCTCATGCTTAAACCAATCGATTCACTCAGAAATGTGTCACATTAAAACCTGCAACCAGAACTCTGAGATCTCCTCAATATTATGCAAATCTAGTTCACAACAGCTGGGATATATTAATCATAAGAGAAAGATAGAAGTCGCTGGATATTTTGGGCCTCTAACATGCATCCCAACACTTTAAACAAAGTTACTGATGTCTAAGAAAGATTAGTGGATTTAAATGAATGGAGAACAGATCATTAATCACACAAAATTAGCATCGAACTTGCCTCATTAGATTCGCTGCAAGAGGGACTGTAAAAACATCACAGAATCATGCACAACCTAGTCGATCCATGCCAAATTAAAGTCTCCAGCCAGCCACCATACTAGACATACCATTTCACTAGGGTTTGAAGTGCAATACACCTCAAGGACAAATTGCTACAGCTGGAAATGGTTCCCAAAGACTTCACACAAATAAACTGATTTGCAAGAGCACCAACAAGTCTTCAATTTGCCATTCAAAATCCAATTGCTACAGTGATTCGCTACAGTACAAATGCAGATTTTCATTGGCAAGTTTGACCAGATATTGGCCAAAGCCAAAAACATAGATCTCTCATATAACTCCTTCAATTTAATCTTCAATAACCAGTCACAATCAATCTCCAAAGCAATTTGCATCAAAAATGGGCATGCATTCTAGTGTCCCCAAATTTCATCCTGAAATCTGTGACTACCCTATCCGAAAAAATTTCGTACTTTTAAAATAATGGGTCGTTCTGTGTTTTATTGCCAGAAAGTTCTTGTATTGCGTCAAAATATTCCCAAAGAGCCATATTAGCCATTTTCGCCAAATACCCAGATGCCCAAAATTGTTATATTCTGTCGTCGAGATTTGTCTACGAGAAATTTGCATTTAATTATTTTGAGCCCCGTTTGAGGCAATTTGCGCTCCGATTTAACCCTGTTGTGATCGAACATATCATTACTCCTATATACCAGAAGGGTTTTAACTAGGAATGAGTTCTGCACTTTATTTGTGGCTTTTGGCAACTTTTTGTGTTTTTGTGTTTTCCCGTTTCATTTTCTGTGAAATTTCTCTAGATCAATTCCTTTGCCGGTTTGGCCTGATTCTTGGCCTGGAGTAACAGGGGATCACATACGCACGTTATGCCCGAAGGAAGTCACCATCGGAGGTCCGGTTCACTGGGAAAAGACAAAGTCGCACACCAAAAAGCTTCTTCTGGGCTGGCTGCACTTTTGGAAAACAAAGAATCAAAGTAGATAATGGGAAAAATGGAAGCAGCAGGCAGGTGGGATTTTATTGCCTGCCTTGCAGGGTACTTTTTCCCATGATGGAAAAGTCACTTAAGTTGCAGTGGGAAAATTAGAGGCAACAGGTAGGCGAGAATTTGTTGCCTGCCTTGTAGGGTAAAAATTCCCATGGTAAAATAAAAGAAAAGTGACTTAAGTGAAATCATGAGATTTTATTGCCTGCCATGCAGGGTAAATAATCTCATTGTCAAAGTCAAATCACTTAAGTGGATCATGGGATTTCTGGGGCTGCCTTGCAGGGTAAAAATTCCCATTGCCATGTGTTTTTAAAAATAGAATTCTATTATTCCAAAAAGTGCAACCCACCTTAGGTGAATAATAAAGCATTAAATAAATATTTGTTAATATTTATTCACCCAATTTTGGCACCCAGGCTTGTGGAAAAGTCAACAAACGGAAGTGGACAAAAGGAATTTAAAAATAGAATTCCAAAATTAAATAAATTTAATTTATTTAATGCAGCCCCTTTTGAGAAAGAAATAATACTTTTTAAAGTATTAATTGATTAAATTAAATTCTATTTTCAGTGGCTGTGAAGCTTAAGTGAAGTGAAGAGTGGATGATTAAATTGATTAAGTTTAATTTAATGGATGGTTGTCCTTAATCATGCAATTTTAGCACATAAGTTAAAGAGAAAAGAATGATTTTTAATTAATTAATTGCTAGGAATAGGAACGGCAATTATTAATTATAGAATTATGAGGGCTATATAAGCATGGGCTGCCATAAGGGTGAATTAATTAATTCACAGGTGAAGAAGTGCAGCCCAGAGGAAAAGTGCGCCCCATATTGAAGAGGATTTTGCTTAAAAGAAGATCAAATCAAGGCTAAAAGCTTCCAATTTTGGCGCATACATTGAAGGAGGTTGATTTGTGTTTGCATAATTGTTTGCATAGGTGATACAAGTGCTCAGGTGAAGTTGGAAAAATTCATGCTCTCTTTGCATGCAATTAAAACATCAATTTTTGGGGCAGCAGGCTTGAAAAGTGCAGATTTTTATAATTAAAATTCAATATTCATGCTCCGGTGGCCATCTTTGTCTGAATTAATTGCAGGGATTCATTACAGGTGTTTTACAAACGAAAATGAGCTCTAATCAATGTTCAATACATTGAATATATCCTCCGAATCTGAAGAATTATCCAGATCTGCACCAGTTTTGAAAAAATCCGGCCAAGTAAGAAGAAAAAGAATTATTCAGACAAAGATAGACAAAGCCATGGCAAAGAGGGACAAAAAAGAAAGCACAACGGAGTCATGCATCACTTCTAAATTTGCAGATATTGGAGACACGGATCTAGGCTTGAAACCTCTTACTGAATTGATAGATAGATCCAGAGCAGGAAAGACTTCACTCATGCGTGCAGGAAAAACTTCACTCATGCGTGGAGATTAAAAGCAATGGAAGTATTCGAGCTGCAGATTTTTCGTCCACAGCCCAGTTGCCAGAGTTTGTTATGCAGGTGCATATCCATATCCAGATGCAGATGTAGATGCAGATGCAAATCCATATGTTGTTTCCAGATTCAGATCTCATAGTTGCAAAAGCTTCCGGCACAGGCTTCATCCTCTTGTTTAGAATGCAACCCGTGAAGAAGTCAGTGCGTGGAAAATTCCTTCCAAGATCTTGTGCAAATGCTCTCATCTTCCAGTTGAAGCCTTCATTGAATTTTCATTCATCTGAAGTGCTTTCCAGAATTTTTAATTGCTCATATGCAATTAAAAATAAGGATGATAAGTTATCTACGGCAAACATTGCATTGATGCATGTACTGGAGAAAAACTGTAAAAGCTTCAAGGATAAAAGAGAAGACAAGGCGAAGTCAAAATCCAGTTGTTTCCAATTCCAGCTTGTTGTTTCCAGATCCAGCTTGTTTCCAGATTCAGCTCGCTTCCAGATACAGCTCGCTTCCAGATCCAACTTGTTTCTAGATCCAGTAGTTTCCAATTCCAACTTATTTTCAGATCTAGCTAATCCCAGATCTAGTTTGGTGAGAATCAAAGGCAAAAGAATTTGCATGCAGACATGAAAAAGGACAAGACTGCAACTTTCCTCTTCCTTCTTTCCTCCGACAAAGTAATTGAGCGATCAATTAAATTATACAACTTAAGTGATTGGTTTAAAAGTCATTACTTGAAGAAGTCAACTACTTGGAGATAGGTGGCAAACGTGCAAAATAGAAGGTTCTATTTTCAGTTGCAAATCATACATGTCATGCAAAGAAGAATTCCAGGAGGGAGATTGCCAGTTGTTTCTTTTCAGACTTCCACATGTGCCAGTTCAAATAAAAGTTTCCGACTTGTAATTGCCCCCTACATTCTATAAGTAGAGGAAGAACCCTCGGGTTAATAATCGGAATTAGTAAGCAGCATCCTTGTGTTCTAGACTTTATGTTGAAACCCTTGCGAGCCGCTTGAAGCAAAGGAATATACAGGAGCAGATTTCCGAAGAACTTTGTGTCACGGTGTATTGTGTTTCTTGCATTTATCTTAGATCTCTTAATAGACTTTGTGTTGTTTCAAATATAGATCTAGAGCAACCTTTGCTTATAATTATGTGTTTATATTTATTGGTTTCTTCTATGTGCATACAATCAACTCTGCTATCTATTGATTAGAATGCAAATCTTCCCCATTTCTTCTCTGTGTTTACATAATCCCCTTCTATAAGTATTTCCTTTCTTAAATAGTTGCTTACTTGCTGCAAAATTGTTCAGTTATGGTTCATGAACTGAGTAGTTAAAGTAAAACCCCATTTAGATATTAGCATACTTTAATTGACAAATCTGACACGGGAGCCTCACCAGTAAATGAGGGAGATTTATCTCATGACTGCCTAGGTTTTGTGCTATGCAGAAAATCTAGCCAACACATCCCAACTCCAAGCATGGAGCATAAAATAAATATCATCATAACATATTCATCCAAGGAAATGCGACCCCCTTCTTATAGAATAAGAGGTGCAAATACCAATGTTCAAACATTTAATGTTTCCCCCCCCTAAATAAAAATATTTAATAAGCTATTACTTGTGCACTTTATTTAATTTCTTAATTTAATATTAAGAAATTCCTATCCTAGGTGCACTTTTCTAAACTGACAGGGCCCTCAAAGGATTACAAAGGAGATAATGAATATCTCAAGTCGAAATATGATCCCAATCCCCAAACCCATTGGGTCAAGGGCCTTTGAATCCTTTCCTGCAGATAATGTCCTGAAAAGGGGCCATTACAAATTTCAAACAAGAAATCATAAACAAAAATAACCTTCATCCATGAGACATAGATCAGATATGGAACTGAAACTGAAGTTTTATAATCTGAACATTTTGTATGTGAAATTCCCTCAAAGGAGATGTATAAATGTCTTTCTTCTCTATCTAGCTCTATCTATGTATGTATATACATACAATAGTGCTATAAAAGGAAAAAGAACCATTATGGAATATGAAATGGATACTCTTCTACATGACCCTTCATCTTCATTAGATATGGATCAACTGTGACAACAAGGGACAGTCAGTCTGGGCCCTCGATTGATAGGGATGACTCTGCCCTTAAAGGAAAGGGAACAAATTTGATATCGAGGAGATCTAGTACCTACGTCATTTGGCACCAATGGAAATGTTGATGCAGATGTTGATGTGGGACAGAATAGGCCTTTGACTGGGTAGGCAATTGTTCTTGATGTTGACATCAATCATAATTTTGGGTTTGGCATTGACATTCATCATAAAATTAGAGCTGCCAATTGGATTGTTCCAATATCTAAAGGCTATTCCACAAGACCAACTTCCTCCTTAGTAACAACCATTAAGAAGCGCCTTTTCCATTTCGAAATCTCATCTTCAAGATAGAACCAATAATGCAAGTCCTACATGTTACTTCATTGAATTATGGAGTGACATTTGGGTGCTAGTATTTTATTTACTACTTTCTGTAATGTCCCCATTTTTGAAGACCCTTAACCTATCATTCCCCGTGGGCTTTAGGGATGTTGCAAGGGAAAATTTATATTAAATAGTTTTATAATATTGCATGAAGAGTGATTTTGATCATTTGACATTATAAAACAATATTTATTTAATTATTTAATATTTATGGAGCAAGTAATTATTTAATTAAATTCCCAAAATGCAAATTAAAAAAGGGGAATTAATTAAATAATATTTAGGTGGCTTTTAAATATTAAAATCGCCCTTTTTAAAAAGGGACGCCACACCAAGGGGAAATAAACTTCTTTTATTTAATAATTTCCCTCTCCTAGGGATTTCGAATTTTGTGCCTCCTTGCTTATAAAAGGAGTGCTAGGATCATTGTTAGACTTATGTTATGATGATATTTATTTTATGCTCCATGTTTGGAGTTGCAATGCATACCCATTAAAGCTTTCTCTCTCTCTCTCTCTCTTGCGTGGGAAGTTAGTAAGCTGGTTTGATCAATTGAAGTATTCTCTCTTGTTCCATTTGTTGAGTTATCTTGTGTTGAAGTATGTTCTTTGTATGATTTATGCTTGCAAGCATTGGCGACTTGTTTGGATAAGTGGCGCATTTATTTGAGGATATTTGGATGTTATTGATGATTGTTGGGTGTTTTATGATATGATTTTTAATGCAGTAAACTTATTCTAACCCTAGCGACTGGGTTGAAGATTTTGGGGGCTGTTTTGGAGGATTTTCGGCTGTCACAAAATTCAGATCTTTAGTTCTTTGGAAAGATCTTAATTTATAGAACAATCTGCATTTTATTTAGTGAAGAAATATTGAGTTTTGAGTGAGATATCAATTTTAGAATATTTCAGTTGTCTGCAAGGTTTTCTGGGTACGGTAAATTAATATTTATTTCAGATCTGCAGTTTGGGGTTGATTTATTATTGCATTTGATTATATAAATTAGGAGGAATAAGGATAAATTGATTTCATAATTTTTGGAGGAATTTTTGTGCCCTAAAAGTGCTGGGCGACCTACTTTTTATGTCAAAATTAGGGTTTCGGGTTGGCTGTGCGAAATCTGATTTTTGCATATTGTTCTTCATATTTTTGTGACCCAAAATCCAAAGTTTGAAGATTTTTGCATGAACGGTTAAGCGGGAATTAATTTTTGAAGTTTGCAGCAGTTGGGGTTTGGAAATTAATTATTTACAGTTGTGTATGATCAGATTTGTATTAATTTCTAACTTGTCCTAAAAGGGGATATTACACTTTCCTTCTGAAAAAATCTTAGTTTATAATCACTGTTGCTTTGTGATGTAGGATATGGGGGCATGGATGTTGTTTGGAAACAGATTATAAGCATATGCGATCAACAGTATGATTATATTACATTGACTACACTCACCTGGAGATATGGGTATAGGTATGGGGACGAGGGCAGGGTCCCTGTCCCTCAACTCAAGTTTCCTAGCAACTATGTTTGTAATGCATGATTTCTCTTTAGCTAAGAGTCGTGTTAGTATCCATATCTTTCTTTTGTCTTCTATGTAGGGATTATATATAGGTATAAAACCTCCAAACACCTCGGTTTTAGCCCCTTAAAGAATCTTTGTAAACAAGCATTTCCAATCGAAATATGCTCTGTCCAGATTAGGAAGAATTGTAATTCGTGTAGCAATTAAATATAATATATGAACATGTCCATCTGGTTATGACTATGATATATCATTATTTTTCTGCAAAATATTAATCCCATATTTATTCTAGAATTGAAGAAATCAAAGAAAATTTAGAAGAAGAATCAGTTCGAACACAAAATTTGCGAAAAACATCCTGGTCATAAGCTTTTTTAGATTTTTCTTCTGATTTGACCTTGAACTAGCCTCACACTTAAAATTAGGTTTACTTCATTAAGAAAATTATATGCATATATAGGTAATAAACATTTGATTTCTAAACCACATTTAAAAGAAGACACCTATACCAGATCTTTATGAACTGAGATTACCTCCATGTTTCCTGTGTCTGGCGCATTGCAATTGAAAATTTGAGGAGCCCAAGCTGAGCGCCCCATGATCTCGCATAGGTACGAATACTCGAGATTGGAGAGACCAGCCCCGAGCAGGCAACTCTTGCTATCATCCGTAGAAAACAACTTCTGCACCTTTGCGGAGCTATCAAACTGCTTTTCCAGCAGGGTGTAAAAAAACCTCAGATGAAAAAAAATTGACAAATCAACTTGGAATTCCCCATTTTGATCTATTTTGTACAAATTTCCATTGTTTCTAATAGTAATCAGAAACAAACTAACAGTACCTCCCGGCCTAGCAAATCACAAAGCTCAAAAGCATGCAGGCCAAGGAAAACATGACATGAAAAAATATATTGAAGATCTAGAATGCATCCAATATGGAAAGATGTACGATAGAAGCAATATACATTCATAAAATATTAGCTAAGAAGCATACTTACTGGTACCCATAGGTTCCAGAGACCTTGAGCCTTTGCCATTTCTTTTAATGTTTCTTCTGCTGGGTGAATTTTCCACCGCTTGTCTGACTGAGCAAGCCTAACAAAATCACTTTCCAATGGGTAAATATGTTGCTCCATAAAATTCACCAGCTTCTTTCTTAATTCCAGTACTCTTGGACCAGGAAAATAACCATTTCCTTTGATGATCATATTATCTGTCAAATTCTTCTGTGAAGAGATGTTTGTTTCCAATGCTGCATTACCTGTTTACATACTTCAGTCAAAGTTGATTGAAAGATCGGTACATTAATACCAAACCCACTTTATTATATTTCATATACTACAAACAGACTGCAAACAGTCTCCTTCCAAAGTAAAATGAACCAGTTAGCTAGACCAGATGGAACAGAGTCCGTCAGAACATAAGACAAACAGACATCAGCTACCAGTTATATAAAGACTAGTTCATTTGTACCAATAACCATTGAACTATATATTTGGTACATGAATAATAGAACTGACTAGTCTATTTACACTGTAAAAATCAACCAATGCATTTAGAAAGAACTAGAAGGCACAAAACAAATCGATATAGGCATGGCAAATATATGGTTATACTAAAGGTGCATGCAAAAGGTCCCTTGAAAATTTGAGAGCCAAAATATAAATCTTCGTTTAGATCGTTGTAGCCATTTCCATAGAATAAAGAAATACAAGAAGTTCAAAGAAAATGAAATGCATTATAGAAAAACAATTTGGGGAAAAGCAAAGACAGAATTTCTGAGAGATTTCAAGCTTCCACAAACTATTATATTTGACATAAAATAAAAACTTTGACTTCAGGATTTACTATTGTGCTACCAATTTGGGGTCAATGTTTTGAGTCAACCTTCATGACCCATCATCCATACAAAAAGATGGATTGGAATGACGATTTAAAGTCCCTTAAATACATGATTCTAGAACCACATCTTACCTCCAAAAAAATCTGAAATTAATTACTGGCCATTGAAGACCTCTAGAATGGTAGCCATTATAAAATTTTGGCTAGCTGGTAGTGGTACACAGGAATTGCCATCCGAGGTACTAGATCCCTCTAAAATCCCTTTTCTCATATAATTATTATTATTGTTAATGTTTAGCAGTCCTTTTTGGAGCTTTATGCATAAGCAAGAGAGAATAGGCCAACTGGATCAAGAGCCAATCGAGGCAACAAAGAGAAGATGAACTAACTGGAGAATTCACATATTTGTGGGATCTCTCAGTCGGAGAACATGTCAAATATGAATGTATGAGAAAACAAGTGCCTGCAGCCAAAATCTTGGACAACTTAGCAACTGCTGAAGAAGTCAATCGACAATTGGCTTAGCTTGCCTAGACTTCTTGCAAGACACTACATTATCTTGCAAGATCTTCATTCCAGATGAGATTGTGAAGCACAGCAACAAAATATTCTACAGCAGGAGGAAAGGCATTGTCAAGACGAAGCAGAAAGATCTGAAGACCGATATTGAACGGGAAGGAATTAATGCCACTGAGCTTGTACAAAGGCAGTACAAGAAAATAAAGCAGTCAGCAAGTGGACCAAGACATCACAGGGTGTACAGGTTTGGAGGAACAACAAGACAGAAAACAAAGGTTGTGAGAGGCAGCCAATTCCAAAAGTCCATAGAGGAAAGGTTGGAGTAGAAGTGAATGATAAAGTCAAAGCGTCAGTAGAAGCCACAGCTGGAACCAGAACCAAGAAAGGGTTCAGCTGAAACTAGAAACCCTTACACCACTCACAAGCAAGGTGTGGATAGAGGTTACAGGACAACTGAACCTCCAGAAGAAGGAAGTGCAGACCTTGTCAACCAAGTTGGGTAGGAAAGTGCTGCAGAGGAGTAAGTGGAAGAGTTGACCCACACCCTTCATTTCAAGGAAAGTCCTTCACTCGAGATAGGGCTTACAACTTCCTCATATGAGGAGAGACAACTACAAAAGGAACATTAAATACATTGAAGATTTACTAATTGACAAAGCCGAAACAAGAACACCAAGGCAGCCAACAAGACAAATCAGAGTGAGCAACAAAAGAGAAGCACGTGACAGCAAACAAAGCAACGTTCAGATCACCTAGACTAAAGGAAGGTTCAAGGATCTAAACATGCATGCGGTGAGAGCAGAGGAACATCCAATATAGACCTTTCAAATGGGATCATCTCAGAACTGCGTCAAGCCCAAAAACAAAGTCCCACAAGACCAACAATGGCAGGCACTCTACTGGGTCCAAACTCAAATAAATAGGAGCTACCAAAGTTTACTGGGGATGGATCTGAAGAACCAAAGTGGCACTGATGTATCACCTATTGGACTACGAATGGGAAAACATGTGAATGCCACTGGATGCAATCATTTCCAGCCATACTCAAAGGGATGGCCACAAACTGGTATATTGATGCGCCAATGCATGGAATGACCCTGGGGATAACCTGTGAAAGGAATTTGAAAAATAACTCGAGCTCCTCAGAGATGACAATGAAATTGTCATGGAGATTTAAAGCACCCAAGAAGGGATACCTGAAATTGCAAAAGACTTTAAAAGAAGACTCAAAGAATTGCTGGCTAAACTTGATAAAGAATCAATCAATGTCTTGAAAAGGCAGTGATTCATTGAGGGACTTGTACCGTCCTTACAAAGGTAGATGAACATAGTTCCACCATCATACGAGGATGCATACAACCAAGTGATGGATATCAAGAACATGAATAAACCATTCACATGCTCAAGAAAAAGAAGTGAAGATGATGACTCATATTCCAGTGAAACTTGGACAATGCAAGCTCTCAAAACAATATGCTTCAAATAATGAGAGAGCTAAAGGAAAACAAGAAGAAAGAAGGCAAGGATCTATGATGTATGGACTTCAAGACAGAAGGTCACACCAAGAATAATTGTCTAAAGATGTTATGTAAAATTTCCCAAGGTACGAGGCATTCTGATAAGGATTTTCTTACAATCTATAGAATAAAAATGTGAAAGTACTCCTTCACAATGGGAACAATCGACATCCCCCACCATGCCTACAAAGCCACAAAACAATCAAAACAATTACATGGGTCTCCTAACGAGTATCGGAATCAAAGAAATAACAACCAACATCAGAATAACAATGGTGGAGGTGGTAGTTGAATTTAGTGTGCTCCCAAAGATGAATGATTCTTTAAGGTGGAAAATGCAATGCGTGGGATCATTTCACAAGAGATTGCCCCACAAATCAGAATAATTAGCTTATGATGTCTCAGCTGGATCTATTTTAATTGAAATCTCATTTCTAATAGAAGCTGTATATTAGCTTATGATGTCTGTCTATTGAAATCAATATGCTAAAATTTCCCCAATTTAGTTGACCTGTAAATTCTTTGCTATTTATCATGGTAGTTTTTTGCAGCATGCTATAATCCAACTTAAGCAACTTTTAATACTTTTCCATACAGGTAACATTTCATAGATGTTAAAATTAGGAAATTCTTAAAAACAAAGATTGTACACCCCTAAAAGTTAAAGCTGAGTCATCCCCCTCAATGTAAGCACAAATTGAATCGAAACTTGACTATAATCTAAAGGTAACAAAGAGATAGGCCGTCACAAAAGAGAATGGTTTTATATCAGAGATTATGGGGATTAAAATAAAATCGATACTTACTACCAAGTGAATAGGATGGCCTGCCTGGAAGTACTGAATCCTTGTCTATAAGTTTCCAAGCTGTATCTACAAAATAGAAGGCCAACGTTCCTGCAGATTTAGCACGTTCTCCTCCAGATGCATTTCCCTGCATTTTCAGAAGTATAAATATCTGACACCACACAAACTCCAAAATGCTGCCACATCAACATTTCATTTGATGGAATATATCCTATGCAAAAAAGATTTAATACTAAAATCCACTGCTTCAAATAGCATGCATTTCTTGCAATATTTGCAATAACAAAGATCTCCTAAAAAGAACCCAATTTTCAATGTCAAAAAGAAACAATGTGGATATTTTTTAATCTTCTTTTTCTGAAAAGTTTAGATGAACTCACTTGCAACCATCTATGATAAACCCCTGCAGAAATAGCTGCTGAACGAAAGAGAGAGAATGCCATATAAAATTTCCAATCTTGAACAGGCCATTGAATCCCCTAAACAGCTCATTGTTGGCAGGACATCATACACAAGCATAAACAATCTCACTTTGAGGAAGGCACTAAAATTAGCGAGTGTACATAATTCTTTCTCATTGGAATAAAAGAATACATCCATGTTTGCTAAATAAAGAAGAGAAGAAGAGTGATAACTACTAAGCCTTACAGCAGCAGTGCAGTAATCGGCCAAAAACTCTGCTTGAGAAGGAACCCCTTCAGGAATTTTTCCATCAGGAAAGCCATAATAAACAGGTACAGAATCCTCGCTGCTGTTTATCAGAAAAGACTGCAAAGCAAAGCCAAAGGGCATTTTTTAAACATAGTCAATGCAAAATCTAATAAAATATGTTAAATAAAGTGCTAATATTCTCATCCAATATCTCTAATTGTACATTACAAAATAAAAGTTAAGCTCACAAAATGAAATTCACTATCATGCCCCCAAATTGAAGCCATTATAGTCTCTAGAGTAGAAGGAAAACCAGTGTTACATGAGTTTCAGGGATGGCAGTAAGCATTTTGGGGGGAAGGCAAATAAAATCCCAGATCCAGGGAGAGGCTTTTAAAAATAATATTTGAAAATTAAATAATATTATAAAATCAAACAAACTGAAAGATGCTTAAATTAAATTAAATCCATGATCCACAATTGAACAATATTGTCGCAGTACTCGTGAGTATTTAATATCAATATCCAAACTCCGAGGATAGAATCTCTGCCTCTGATCAGTCCAAATACAATTCCTAGACGTGTCCAATACATCTTTCAAATTAGCAGTCCAATAAATACTTCTGAGATGATCAAAGGTGTATCATTGTATTGTATTTTCAGCCAATTTTCCCACATGCTCTCCAGTGCTAGAGAGGAAGATTTTATATCCAACTTTTCATTCTTATTCTTTGGAGACAAACTACTCTTGTCTATACTAATCTAGTTTTAATTTTCAATTCCCATTGACATTTCTTCCATGGGTACTGCTAGGCTGTTTATATATGTTATCAATTGGTTGACTTGTAATAAATTTACTTTGCTAGAAGTTGCGTTTTTTTAATAATAATGCACAAATCAGGAGCTGGTGAAGATCAAGGGAGGGCTTAAGCCAAGCTCAGCTAACAAATGCAATAGAAATATTGGAGGACCAAAAGGGATTTATGGCGCAAATGACCTGAGATAGTCATGAGGCATCCTGATGTCCCGAGGATGGCAGTAGGTACCCCTTGCACGCTGGGGAACAGGGGAACATTTCTTGGACGTCCAGAAATTTGGATCATCACGAGGATGTCCCCCTTTATTTTCATGCAAGGGGAAACTGAAGGGGAACATTTCGTCTACATACCCACATCCTGAAAATGTTTGGGATGGTGGAAAAATAGGAGGGACGCATCCCCGAGTAACTATGATGGAAACCAAGGAATATAATCAATACACATCTTTAAGTAGTATATTTATTATTACCATCAAACATTCACTATGCAAGGACAACACATCAATGAACCCAAACGATAGAAAATCATGAATAAATGTCGTGTTCTCTTTTTTAAATAAAGTATAATAGATTGTATAACTTAAGTGCCGAAAAGTAACTTTATAAAAGACACTTATGTTTTATTATTATAAAAAGTAACTTTTGATAAAGTTTTATTATTATAAAAAGTTACTTTTGATAAAAAAATATCAATGAGGAAAAAAAAAAGGGAAAGTTGCTTTTGGGACTCTTTCATCATGGAATGTGACATGAATAGTTATAAAAGAAGAGTGTGGGGGTCATTTGAGATCCTCTTTTTGCTATAATATCATTTTAGATTGGGTGTTTGAGCTACTACTTCAACATTTCTGCAATTTGAGGATGGAAACCCTCCATTGTAACAAGGTTAGAGGACGGAAACCCTCCTAATCTGCAGATTTGAGGGTGAAATCCCTTCAACTTTTTAGAGTTGACTCCATTACAAGGATTACACTTGCGATTCCCCCAAGGATCTTCATTTTCAAACTTAATTTAGCAGTTAGGGCACACTTTAGGGCAGTTCCCAAGATTTTTCATAATTTCTATAGCTAGGGCAGCCACTAATGTAATATCCCCTTCTAGGACAAGCTAGAAATTAACACACAGGTGTAAATAATTATTTTTCAAACCCCAACTGCTGCAATTTTAAAAAAATTCATATCTTTGGCTAGAGAAGTCCAAATGAGCTGAAATTTTGGATAATGGACCACAAAAATATGAAGAACAATATGCAAAAATCAGATTTCGCATAGCCAACCCAAAACCCTAATTTTGACCTAAAAAGTAGGTCGCCCAGCGCATTTAGGGCAGCAAATCCACTTCTAAAATTATGAAAACATTTTCTCCTTATTTCTCCTAGTTTCTACAATCATATGCAATATTAAATCAACCGCAAACTGCAGATCTGATATAAATATCAATTTTCCATGCCCATAAAAGCCTGCAGACAACTGAAATATTCAAAAATGCATAACTCCTTCAATATCCCATATTTTCCCCTCAAATAAAATGCAGATAATTCTATAAATTAAGATCTTTCCAAAGAACTAAAGATCCGAATTTTAAGACAACTGGAAACCCTCCAAAACAGCCCCCAAAAGTCCCAGTCTAGTCTCTAGGGTTAGATGGAATGACATAAATTAGTTTCAGCTCTTTCTACACTTCAAAAACCCTCCAAATAACAGTATTACACTTGGAAAATTATACCAACATAGATCAGATTATATTTCACCTTGTTCACTCACAAAACATGTCAAAAAAAGACCCATATCAAGACGCCATTGTTAGCAAGTATAGATCATACAAAGAACATACTTCAACACAAGAGAACTCAACAAATGGAGCAAGAGAGAATACTTCAATAGATCAAAACCATCTAACTTCCCACGCAAAAGAGAGAGAGAGAGAGAGAAAGCATCAATGGGCATCCATCCAAACTCCAAGCATGGAGCATAAAATAAATATCATCATAACATGAGTCTAACAATGATCCTAGCACTCCTTTTATAAGCAAGGAGGCACAAAATTCGAAATCCCTAGGAGAGGGAAATTATTAAATAAAAGAAGTTTATTTCCCTAGGTGTGGCGTCCCCTTTTAAAAAGGGTGATTTTAATATTTAAAAGCCACCTAAATATTATTTAATTAATTCCTTTTTTTTTTAATTTGCATTTTGGGAATTTAATTAAATAATTACTTGCTCCATAAATATTAAATAATTAAATAAATATTGCTTTATAATGTCAAATGATTAAAATCACTCTCCATGCAATATTATAAAATTATTTAATATAATTTTCCCTTTGCAACATCCCTAAAGCCCACGGGGAATGATGGGCTAAGGGTCTTCAAAAATGGGGACATTACAACTAATCAGTTGGGATTTCATTTGGGTGGGTTGTTACAAAAATTTGAAGCCCTCCTATAGCTACACAAACACCTTGAGGAGTTGGACAACCCCCTTTGGAAGCCATTACAACTACAATCTGAGGTGTAGTGGGTTTTAGGGTTTGCACCAAGTCACGATCTTCCCTAGGGCATCATTTGCGACCAGCTAGAGCCATTATTTGCTATATTTTTGCCTATACGGTCAGTTGTACCTTTGCATTCATTTTTAGTCTGTAATAAAAAGAAATAAATTCAATTTTGGATATAAATCTGATTTATTTATCAAAATCATGTTATGAAACATTATCTATGCTTCCCAACATCTGGGTATTTTATTTTTGTTCATTTTGCATTAATAAATCAAAGAAATCAGATTGTTGTTATTCTTGTAGCTGAGTATTGTCTTTTAAAGAAAGTAAATGAAGGTACAATAAAATTTGGTGATAATGCTACAACGAAGATCGTTGGCAAAGGTACGCTGAGTTTGGATAATAGAAAAACAAAAACAGAGAATGTTTTGTATGTTGAAGGATTAAAACATAACCTCTTGAGTGTGAGTCAAATGTGTGATCAGGGACACACTCTTAAGTTCTATGCCGAAAGATGTGAAATAAGGAAAGCAGATACAAGAGAACTAATTGCAGATTGCCACCGAACTGCAAATAATCTATATATGCTCGGAGAAATAAAAGAAAAAAATGTTGCCTAAGTCAAGTTGAGGAAAGTTGACTATGGCATAGAAGGATGGGACATATAAATTTTGATAATCTTGTGAAGATAAGCAATAAGCAGGCCGTATGGGACATGCCTAAAATAACAAAGCCTTCGAGTACTCTATACAAGCAGTGCCAGCTTGGGAAGCAGACCAGAACAAGATTCAAAACAAAGGAGTATTCATCCACCAAACCATTGGAGCTAATTCACACGGATTTGTGTGGACCTACCAGAACGAAAAGTATTCAAGGTGAGAGTTATTTTATGTTACTCATTGATGACTACACTAGAATGACATGGGTAGCATTTTTGAAAGAAAAATCTGAAGCATTTGGAAAGTTCAAAGCTTTCAAGGCATTAGTAGAAAATGAAACAGGGTTGAAGATAAAATGTCTAAGGTCAGATCGTGGAGGTGAATTCATGTCAAATGAATTTATTGAATATTGTCAAGACCATGGAATTAAAAGACAATACTCAGCTGCAAGAAATCCACAACAAAATGGAGTGGTAGAAAGGAAGAACATAACCGTTCAAGAGATGGCCCGAACAATGCTGAATGAATCTAAGCTATCAGATAGATTCTGGAGAGAAGCGGTAAGTACTACCGTTTATATTTTGGATAGAGTGCAAATTAGAGTTAACCATGACAAAACTCCATATGAATTATGGAAAGGAAGACCAGCCTCGGTCAAATATTTTAAGGTATTTGGGAGCATATGTTTCATTAAAAGAACCGAAGAGGACTTAGGCAAATTTGATTCAAGATCCGATGAAGGGATTTTTCTTGGGTACTCCACTAAAAGTAAAGCCTTCAGATGTTATAACAAGAGGTTGCGGACTATCATAGAAAGTGCAAGTGTCAGAGTGGATGAGGGTTTGGATCTAAAGACAAGAAAATTCAGAAGAGTCTTTAGAAATACCAAGTCTTGTGAAAGAAGAACAAAAGGAAGAAGAAGATATTGAAGAGTGGAGTAAATCAGAAAGGCAGGATACCAAGACGCCATCTCGCTTCGTTCAGAAAAATCATGATGAAAGTCAGATTATTGGAGAACTTGATACCGGGGTTCAAACCAGAAGAAGAATTACAAATGCTTCTGAGCAAGGGTATTTTTCACTGCTATCTAAGGTAGAACCTAAGAACTTTTTAGAAGCAAGACATGATAAACATTGGTTGAAGGCGATGGAAGAAGAATTAGATCAAATTGAGAAAAATGAAACTTGGGAACTGGTTCCCAGACCAAAGAGTCAAAATGTGATTGGCACTAAGTGGGTGTTTCGGAACAAACTAAATGAAGATGGTCAAGTCACTCGAAATAAGGCAAGATTGGTATGCAAAGGGTATGATCAAGTGGAAGGTGTTGATTTTGAAGAGACTTTTGCTCCGGTTGCCAGACTAGAAGCAATCAGAATGTTCCTTGCTTTCGCAGTGTTTAAAATTTTCAAAGTCTACCAAATGGATGTCGAATCAGCCTTTTTAAATGGGAATTTAGAAGAGGAGATTTACATAGAACAGCCTGAAGGGTTCCTATTATCAGAAAATGAAGATTATGCGTGTAGGTTGAAAAAGGCATTGTATGGATTAAAACAAGCCCCCAGAGCATGGTACTCAAGGCTTGATCAACATCTACAAGACCAAGGATTCAAGAGAGGACATGCTGACAGTAATCTTTATATCAAAACTGAAGATGAACACCAGTAAATTGTGGTTGTGTATGTGGATGACATAATCTTTGGAGGAGACAATGAAGAACTGTCTAGAAAATTTGCAGAAGACATGCAAAAGGAATTTGAAATGTCTATGTTGGGTGAGTTATCCTTTTTCCTTGGATTGCAAATTTCTCAATCTAATAAAGGAATATTTATATCCCAAACCAAGTATGTGAAGGAAATGTTGAAAAAGTTTAGTATGGAGGAGTGTGCACCTGTTAGCACACCGATGATCACCGGAACCAAGTTAAGCAAAGATGACGAATCTCCAGATGCTGATCAATCTCTCTATAGATCAATGATTGGGAGTTTATTATATGTGACAACATCCAGACTAGATATCATGCAAGCAGTGGGTATGGTGGCACGTTTTCAAGCAAGGCCAAAAGAAACACATGTGCAAGTTGTAAAACGCATATTCAGATATCTAAAGGGAACTATGGAATACGGGTTGTGGTATCCAAAAGGAAAAGATTTCACATTGACAGCTTATACAGATTCAGATTGGGCAGGATGTGTAGATGACAGAAAAAATACAAGCGGAGGAGCATTTTTTCTTGGAAACAATCTGGTATCTTGGCTAAGTAAGAAGAAAAATTTTGTATCCCTATCCACAGCAGAAGCAGAGTATATAGCAGCAGTACTATGTTACACGCAAATTTTATGGATGAAGCAAACCTTTAAGGATATCAAAGTAGAGTATGATCATCCCATCTCCATATTATGTGATAATACCAGTGCAATAAGTATTTCAAAGAATCCGGTTATGCATTCTAGAACACAGCACATTCCAATAAGATATCACTTCTTAAGAGAGCAGGTGGCAGAGAAACAGGTAAAGTTGGAGTATGTCGCTACATCCGAACAGATAGCAGATATTTTCACTAAGCCACTTCCAAAGGAGACATTTGAATATCTGCAGCATAAGCTGGGAGTAATTTCTTTTACATCTTTACATTGAAGAGTCAAGGGTAGCACTGGTTAAGGGGGAGCTAAAACTTTGCAAATTTTTCAGCTCCTAGGATAACCCTTTGCCATTGATGTCAAAGGGGGAGAATGGTAGTAAGGGGGAGCTACGGCAAGAGGAAGCTGCAGAAGGGGAGATTATTTTTTTGGGGGGTTGCCATCAATGACAAAGGGGGAAATTGTTGGAAATATTGTCATTGATGTCAAAAGAGGTGTTGAACTGGTAAACGGAAATCTGTCAGAAAGTAACGGAATTATTGACGGAAATGGTAGAAAGTAACGGAAATAACCAGCAGTATAGAAGGGTAGAAAATGAAAGTTTAAATACATGAAAAGAAGCGTTTTTGCATCAAGATTATCATGGTATAAGCGAGATATACACAGCTATACATAAGAGAGAGATATCCGCATTTTAAGGTGTTCATATGCAATGTTTTATGGTGAAAAAGAAGATTTAATGATGGCTGGCAGCGATTTAAGGATAACAATGATTTGTCTAAGGAGGGGCAGCGCTCCTATCAAGTGGTTAATTGCATTGATTAATATGCATTTAATAATTATGGGTTGCATTAATTATTTTTTGGTTTTAGCCGACTAATGCACTTAATTAAGTTGTATTAATAGAAAGGTTGTGTCGGTTGGAACGATGTGTCTTTTCGAAAAGGTACGAAAGGCTATATAAGAAGATTCATATGAGACTTATTAAGCATGGATTCAATTTGAATATCTTAAGGAAAAATAAGAAGAAGAGGAAGCGTAAGGGCAGAATTGTAGAACAGCAAATCTGAAAGTAAGAAGAAGAATTTTCCATTATTCGTTGAGGAAGCAACAAGTTCAAAAGTGGAAAGCAAATTTTGTAAGGAAGGTTGGTGCCTTCATATTCGAAGAGATCGGTGTCTCTCGCTGAGTTGGTGCTTAGCAAAAGGGGTGGGTGCTCCTGTAGGTTGGTGCCTACAAAACTGTAATTTGGGGATTGGTGTCTCCAGTAGCTTGGTGCCTACAAATTTTTGAGAAATATATATAAAGAAAGAAGTTTCTCCGTGGTTTTCTCCCAAAAGGGTTTCCACGTATATCTATGTCTACTTGCATTAAGTTTTGTGTTCTTTGATTGATTTGATATATTCACATTGCTCGTGATTATAGATCTAAGTTCAAGTATTAAAGTTTGAAATAATTTCATAATACTGATTCACCCCCCCTCTCAGTATTATCTTGTGCTCAACATTGTCTTCACCCGGAGTGATTTCCAGAATTCAAAGTTGCGCCTATCCAATTAAAAATAAAAAGGTGATGAGTTTGTCTGAATTGCTTACGGCAAACATCTCACTGGTGCATGTACTGGAGAAGAACTGCAAAAGCTTCAAGCGTAAGAGGAGAAGACAAGTCAGAGGCAACACCCACAAGCAAATCACAGTCAACTGCTTCCAGATCCAGTTTGGTGAGAATCAAAAAAAAGGATTCAACAGCATATGGGAGAAAAAGCATCTCAAATTCAAGGCAAAGATATCATTCAGATCATTCATGAGGCGGAAGCGCAATACAGGTTAGATCAGCATGCAGAGTATGGAAGAAGAACAAGACTGGGAGTTGTTGCAGCAGGAATAACTTCTTTTCTTCTTTTCCTTTTTCTTCTTCTATCTCTTATTTTCTCCGATAAAGTAATTAAGTAATCAATTAAATTGTAAAACTTAAGTAATTGGTTTAAAAGTCGTTACTTCGAGTCACTAGAAAAAGTCAATTACTTGGAAATAGGTGGGAGACATGCAAAATAGAAGGTTCTATTTTCAGTTGTGAAGCATACATGTCATGCAAAGAAAAAGTTTAGGGGAAAATACTACTAGCTACTTCCCTTTTTCATAGCTTCCACATGCGGCAATTCATTAAAAGTTTCCTATTTGTATTTACCCTCTATGCACTATAAATAGAGGAAGAACTTACGGGTTAAAGGATCACAATCTTGTTTATCAGAACTTTTTTTAGCAAAAGCTTTGTAACCGGAGCATTCTTGAGTTGTTAGACTTTGTGTTGGAACCCTTAGTGTGATTGTTGCAAAGGCTTGGGACTGAATAAAAGTGGATTTCTGGAGAACTTTGTGTCTACGGTGTTTTCTGACTTCTTCTTTCAAAGGTTTTTAGGTGTTATCTCAGATCTAGGTTAGAAGTTGTTTCTTTCCCATCCTGCTAAAGATTGTGTTTTATCTATTTATTTCGTTTTTGTGGATGAGACCAACTCTGATAGTTATTGGTCAAATCAACATATCTTCCTTTCTTCTTTCCTTAATTCTATTATTTTCCCCTTCTGCAAATATTCCATCATAGATGCTTACTTGCTGCAAAATTGCCCAGCTGTGGTTCACGAGTTATGGGAATTAAAATAAAACCCCTGAAAATAGTTATTAGGATTCACCCTTATCGAAATGATAAACATCTTACACAGGAGCCTCACCGTTAAATGAAGGAGATTTATCTCATGACTGCCTAGGTTTTAAGCTATGCATAAAATCTAGCCAACAAGACAAACAAAGAAGTGAAAACAAGGAATGAGCTAAGAAGGAAAAATTTGTGTTTCACTTGCAAAGATCCATGGACACCAGGTCATCATTACATTGGAAAAGGGCAAGTTCATTACATTTAGGTAGTGTCAGATGGAGAAGATAAGATAAGATAAATATACTAAATGTCCAACGAATGACCACAAAGTAGGTCTATGGGACTGCGCCATACAAGAAAGTGAAAAGGAACTCAGCCAGAGAGCCAAAAGGTCCCTGAATACAACCAGAAAAGAGAAGAAGAAAAAGAAGAAGGGAAGAACGGGCAAGAGAGAGGCCCAGAAGAAGCCTACGAAGACCAATAACCTCAGCAGGTAGAAGAGGAAAAGAAAGAGGAAGCAAGAAGGAGATCCCCTCGACTAGCAGCCAATGCCGAGTGGAAGAAGCTAGTAATGTGTTGAAGACTGGAATTGGAAGCTCTGGAAGAACTGGGGTGCCGATGCCCGGAAGGGGCTTTCCGGGTGCATCTGGCGGAGCTCAAAGCCCCTCTATGCGAGAATATCACGACCTCATATTTGTCAGGACATTCCTGGGCTGTGGGATAAGGCCTCGAGTCTGAACTGATCTCATCTGGTAGTTAGGGTTGGTATCACTCATCCGCTTAGTGCCCCTCCTAGATAAGATAAGATAACATAAATATATTAATGTCCAACGAATGACCACAAAAGTAGGTCAATGGGACTGCAGCCCAAACAATATACAAAGTGCGAGCAGGGACAACTCAAAACGAGTTCCCAAAAACAAAAAAGAAGAGAAAAGACAGCATAAAGGAAACCCAAAGCCAAAAACCCCCACAGGCGAGGGCAATGGAGCAAGCGGGGGAGAAAAACGAGGGAAGTAAACGGGGGAATGAAGGGGGGGCAAGCAAGGACCAATGGTCTAATCATGAACGGTAGCCACACCCCTCCTAACATTAGAGGCCGACGAAAAGAAGCTCCTGATGGACTGACAACCCAACGAGGAAGGTGGAAGCCTCCTTCCCTGCTGAGCTCCGAGACTGATGCGACGGCCAAGAGGACGAATGGAGCTGGACTGCCCTCTGGTACGTGTGTGCATCCGATTCTGTTGGCGGTGATCAAGGGAAGTGTGAGGGTCCAACCGGGGACGAACTGATCCATGCATTGTATCTGGGTCAAAAAGGCTCTATCGTTTAGTACCTCCACCAGTGGGTAGAACCGGAAAGAAGGCCGTAATCTGTCTCGTGGGGACAACTCTCGGAGGGGGATGAAGAATTTGGTCTCGTAACAACAAAGACTCACAGATGTAGAGGGCAAGGCATCGTTGGTCGATATATCTGAAGAAGACCGAGAGAGTCTGAATCCCTTTGAAGAGACAATGAAATCGCCCTCTGATCTCATAGTATATGGGGCAGCGAAAGATGAAATGAGTCTATGTCTCCACCTCCTGAAGGCTACAGAGCTTACAAAGTCTATCGTCCCGATCAAGGTGGTGATCAGTCTCGCACCGAAGTCTATGGGAGCCGACTTGAAACTGACCCAGAGGTATACGGAGGGCATGCACCCAGTGACGAGAGGTGTACTAAGGGCGGATGATGAGTCCATCTCTGATTTCAAGAAAGTGCTCTACATAAAAGGACATCTTAGGGCGCAAACCCCCAGGGTGGTTCACCCAAGTAGTCTGAATGAATCTCCTATAGATATCCTCCCAGATGGACCTGTTCAACACTTGTTTGGTGGGCAAGAGATGACTGGGAACATTCAGAGAATATTGAAAGGGGGGGAGAGAGCACTGGAAAGAAGGAAGTGCTCTGCTGAATAGTCATCTGCCTAGGAGGCTGAAGGGTCTCCTCCTGAAACCTGAGAGCCTCATGCAAGTAGAGAGCAAGGCACCTCTGCTCATAGTATCTAAAGAATTCGGTGAGTGTTGGACACTCTCTGAATAGGCAGTGAAATCTCCCTTTGATCTCGTTGTAGATAGGGCACCGGAAAACGAAATGCTCTTCTGTTTCGACCTCCTTGGAGGGAGTAGAGCTGGCAAATCCGCTCAGAACGATCAATCTAGTGATCACATTCAACCCGGAGCATATGAGAGCCAACCATGAACTAGCCCTGGGAAATGTGAAGGGCGTGCATCCAATGTCAGGAAATATATTGGGGCAGAGAAATAATGCCATTATTGACCTCTAGAAAGTGTGCAACATAGAAGACCATCTTTGAACGTAGCCCATCGGGGGGATGGTCCAGGTGTGCTGGATGAACTGCCTATAGATATCATCTTTGGTGATTTTGTTCAGATCTTGCTTGCTCGGAAGGAGATGGGCAGGAACGTCCAAGGAGAAATTGTATGGAGGGAGGTCATCAATCTGGATGCCAATAGACTTAAGAAGTCGTGACACTCCGACGTACCAACAGCGAGATCGGCAAGAACAATCGGTTAAAGCAATGGCTTCACAGGAATAGTAAGCCAAGTAGGGATACCAGTCCCTTCCATTAGGGGAGTCAGCAAGCTTCCGAATACGGTGTAGGAGGGAGACAAGGCCAAAAATTGCTTCCAACTAAAAGGGACAAGCACCAAACTCTGTCAGGATGATATTGTGGGGAACAATCTCCTTACATCTGATGAAATGTTTGAGGAGGATCTGAACTCTCTCCACTGCAGCCCAATCGGACTCAAGTGAGGAAGGGCCCCAAACTTCCAAGCCATACAGAACCGTGGGCCTGACAAGAGAGTCTAAGAGGAACAACTTGCACGGGATGTCCTGGAAGTGATAGTGGAAGCACCGTCTCTCCAAGATCGCCAAGGAGCCATAGCCCTTGTTAACTCGAGGTTGAAGGGCCAATCGTAAATTGAAGCGAGGACCATAAAAGAGTACTCCCAGATAAGTGTAAGAGTTGGTGATCTCAAGCTCTTCCCCCTTGTAGAAGAAATGAAACTCAAATGTCTTCAAAGCGTTAAAGATCATGATTTTGGTCTTGCTCAGGTTAACTGTCAACTACCTGCAGTCGCAAAAGAGGGCTAAAGCATCCAGCTATCTTTGTAAACCCTCTGCTAAAGAGGCAAGAAGGACAACATCGTCTGCAAAAAGAAGAATATACATCAGGACCTAGTGGAGAAGACAACTGTCCTCTTGGATGTGATCCCTAAGAAATTCCTCCAACTCGTCCATATAGATACTAAACAATGTAGGAGACAAAGGACAACCCTATTTGACCCTGATAGTGCTCCAAATGAAGTCAGAGAACCCAGTAACAATACAAAGACAACCCAGAACCTCCTCATAAAGGCGCATGATGACAGGTAAAAGAATCTCGGAAATACCAATCTCTCTTACTCTCACGAAAAGAGCTTCCCGAGGAACAAAGTCAAAGGCTTTCCGAAGGTCAACAAAACAACAGGAAACCTTAGAAGAGCGGAAATGTGCTTCCTCAATGATGGCCCGAAGAGCAAGGATGTGGTCAATGGTCTTGTAGGTTGGTCGAAACCCTGCCTGTTCTCTAGCTTTACAGTGACTCCGATCCAAAAACTCTTAAAATCGCATGTGCGGTACAGTAGCATAAAGTATGGTGAAGGTGTGACCCACCATGATTGTTTTCTAGTTGTTGGGGTCAGAAGTAGGACCTGATTTTTGGATGGGGTAGATAATGTGGAAGGACCAAGACCCCGGAAAACTTGTGCAAACCACTTAGTTGAAGAGATCCACTAAATAATTGTTCAAGATGCCAAGTCCCTGCTTGAAAAGTTCTGCCTAGAAGCCCTCCTCGTCCGTTGCTTTGTTGTTATTCATGGCTGAGATGATATTTTTAACATTTGTGTGGGTTAAGATGTGGCAAGCCGAAGGTGGGGAAACAACATTGATTAGGGCTTGGCCAGGGACATCGTAAAGAGTGGAGGTATGAGCATACATGGAGTAGGGATCTAAGTCGAGTGGAGGGGAACGCTAAGGGAGAATGGTACACCAGAAATGCTTGGGAGAGTGTAGGAGGGATTCATGGAGTTCCCGTCTTCATCAAGAGATAAAAGCATGTTTCTTGTGGCGGAGGAGGTGGTGATAAGCGGACTTGAGAGAAGGAAAGGATGGGGAAGCATGAACTGAGGCAAAATGAGGTTGTCAGTGAAGGGCTTTATAGTCCTCGTCATACCATTGGTTCATGGGCCAGGTTTTTTTGCTATGATGAGTAATGGTGACATGGGGGTAGGAGTGCAGAGAAACTTGATGGATAATGGAAGAAAGGAGGTCGTTCGTAGAGAGCGAGGTGAATTGGGACTCAGGTGGAAGAAGTTGACGAAGGTGGGATGAAAATGTTTCAAGGTCCCCCTCTCTAAACTTTAGGATAGTGCGTGGAGTGTAGCAAAAGTGGGGCAAGATCTAGGGGGGATCAACCTACAAAGAGAAGGAAAGGGTGACATGGTCAGCAAGGGGAATGGGGGAGACAGAAAGGTGGTGGATATGAGGAACTAGGTTAGGCGTGGTAAGGATGTAGTCCACTACGCTAGCCCCACCGCCATGAGGTGTACAAGTGAAGAACCTGGAGTTGGGAAAGCCCGAGAGACCATTCAAGATCAAAAGCTCGTGAGACTCTCCCATTTGTAAAAGATGTGGAAAGTACGATGTCAAGGGTCCCGCAAAATCGTTTGAATCCCTCTGAAAAACAATGGAGTTAGGGTCCATCTCAAAAGCACAGTGTGCATCACTAGTCTTGTCATGGAGGGGGACCTGAAAGTTTTTGGTTTGTGCATTGAAGTCCCCCAGGATGAAGACTTCCCAAACAGCTGAAAACTGTGAAATACCTGTGTAGAGATCAAAGAAAGGATCCCCATCCGGACAATTGTGTATGGCGTAAGGAGAGGAAGCTAGGGGAAAGACGAAAACTGCTATATAGAAGTCTCTGGAGTGGAGTGAAGTCTGTCTGATCCTGACCCAAAGGAAGCGGGCAAACTCATCTACGGCAACAACTAAAATGTTGTTCTGGAAGATATCTTTGACCAAGCAAGCAACCCCGCCAAAACCTCTGACACCACCAGAGCTCCTAGTCTCCTGTCTATATACAGAGTGCCAGTGATATCCCCGAATCTCAAGGACAGGAAGAAAAGGGCTCTCATGAGTCTTCGTGACAAAAAAGAGGTTTGAGGGACCTAGAGCGTCATATAGAACACCTGGTGAAGACAAAAATAACCTATTACCATTCCAACATGTGATGGAGAATTCCCTGTTCCACCTCCTCTCCCAGTGAGACCGTCATTTGGGACAAGATCCTAGAGCCCAGCCAGGAGGGAAAATGTCCCGGATAACAGGTCTGAGATTACGAATTACTGCCCACTTGCCTGGTTTCCTAGCAACCATCACCGCTTCACAAGATTGCTCGAGTTCGGCAACTTGAGTTCTGGTGAGATCTTCATCAAGGAATATCTTATTGGCAAGGGATTAAAGCTTAAACTTGGCTCTGAGTTCTCTAAGCATGTCTTCTGCTGATTTAGAACAAAGTAAAAGTGTCGACTCTAACCCAAACCATGCCCTATCAAGCTGCACTTCTAGGAGCTCTAATTTTTCGGTGAGAAAGAAAGACCTAATGGTCAACGAGTCTGAAGAAGGGAGAGGTGTGTGCAGCCCTCTCACCTTGAGGTTGAGTTCCCTATCTCGCCTAGTTCGTTCCTCTAGAAGAAAAAAAGGAAGAACGTAGTTTAGATGTTAAATGCTAAGTGTCCAATGTTGAGGTGGTTTCAGCCCAAGAAGTACCTATCACTCCTCCCAAGGTTGAGTGATTACCATATGAGATGGACTTATAAGACAACTATGGAAAGACACTTGACAAGATTGGTGGTGTTAAGGAAAATCCATCAAAAGCTTCTTCTTCAGCCAAAGGAGGTAAGCACTTCGACCATTCCTATGATGTCAGTTCAAATTATGAGAGGAATGTTCCAATCCAAGAATCTAATGTCCCCTTCTAGGAAAATTTAGAAAATGGGGAAGTACTTGTCAGGATTAAGCAAAGAATGGAAAAATCCTTTTGCTTCAACCTAAAATATCCCAATGTCAGCAATTTCAAACCCAAATGGGGTTGGAACTAGCCACGGTGGTGGGATAGATTGGAAGAAAACAATTGCAATTTAAACACATTCAAATCATATTTTTAACGGCTGAAAAATAATTAATATTCAAACCCCAGCTGCTGCAATCTTCCAAAACACGCTTAACCATCAAAGCAAAAATTCTCAAACTTCGGATTTTGGGCCACAAAAATATGAAGAATAATATTCTAAAACCAAATTTTGCATAGCAAACACGAAACCCTAATTTTTCCCTAAAAAATAGGTTGCTCAGCACATTTGGGGCATCAAATCCACTCCAAAAATTATGAAATCACCTTCTCCTAATTTCTCCTACTTTGTACAACCACATTTAATATTAAATTGATCCCAAACTGCAAATCTGAATTTCTAACAACAGTTAATTAAAATGCACCCAGAACAGCTGAAACTTCAAAAATTAATATCTTACTCAATACTTGGAGTTTTTGCATAAAACAAATTGCACAATAAAGTAGAAATAAAGAATTTTCTAATGAACTAAAAAACTGAATTTTTAGGCCACTGAAACCCACTCAAATTTGCCTCTGAAGTCTGCCTCCAAGTCACTAGGGTTAGAATAAAATATTTAAATAATTTCCAGCTCATAAAACCCTTCCAAAACCCTCAAACAATCAACCCTTGATCTGAAATAATTGATTAGACACAACAGCAAATAGATCTAGCATAAATAACCTCAAAACATGATGGATCAAACCCCAATATCAGTCACTATGGCTAAATAAATTGCAGAAGCAATAATAGTCACAAAAATACTTCAAACCCTCCACATACAATGCAGATTTACTCTCAAATGAATGCACCAATACTCTAAACCAAGTCGCCAATATTTAGAATGGAGAAACAATGCATAGATTCACTCAACAATGATTGCAAGAAGGCTTCAAAGCTAGGGCATACATCCCATTACTCCAAGCATGAAGTGATATCAAAAGTTCAATCAACATAACCCATAAAGGAAATGCGACCTCCTTTTATAGAACTAAGGGGTGCAATGTCCAATGACCAACCTTTTACCTTTTGGAGGGAAAACATAAACTCTCATTAAAATATTTAATATTAGAACTGTGTACTTTATTTATTTTTTAATTAAATAAATAAAAGTAGCACCTATGTGCACATTAAACTAAATAAAGAGACTCCCACTTATAGCGCTACGCATGCCAAGGGGTTACAATGCAAAATAAAAAATAGATATTAATAATTTCCCTGAAAAAGGGGACATTACAGTCCTCCCCTCTCGAAAATTGTTTTCCCTCAAGCAATAGCAAGCTCATAGATCCATGCATCATGCCCCAAAGAGAAGATGTGGGGTGGTGCATCCAAAGCCTCGATCCGGTGCCTATCAAGTGGCAAAGGGTTGGAAAGAACAAGTTTCTTTCCCTCATGTCAACCCAAAAAGATGGGTCGCCAGCTCCATAACATGTGCTCCAAGAGATGGGGTTCTCAACATGGTGTAGAGCCATCAAAGGGACAAGCTTTGCTAAGCTCTAAGGCTGCCCACTCAAAAATACCCTCGTGAAATGAATAGGACAGCAATCTTCCATCACATGTCTTCAATCCTGCACATGAAGCAAACTCATTAGAAAAACAAGTGTTAAGAAACACTTTTCCTGTTTCTTCTTCATGTCTCCAAGGCATGGAGAGCTACCAAATCTTCCTCATGTATGGGTTGTCTCCTAAATCTGTTATGTGGTTCCCAACACTGTTGTAATCATACATTCTTCCTTCAAAAATCAGAATTATGATGGATGGTTTCCATCCCCAAGTATTCACCCGTGAGCCAAAATCAAACACCAACAACCATATCGTCAAATGCATGGCAAAAATATGAATTATAGAAGTGACAGAGAGGCTGGTCATAGTGATGTCAATCATAAAAATGATGGGGAAGCAACTAGCACGTTTCAAAATATTTTCCCCAACATGAAAGAACATCAATCTAGTGAATACAAATGGCTCCCATGTAATTGAAATTTCATCCTCAACCATAACCAACTGAAAGTTATCCATATGCACAGCTGAAAATGAAATGCCTTGAGAACAGTTCATACCATGTTCCTTCACTTTTTCCAAACTTTCTATTGAAGCCCAAATGGAAGCAACAACCAAACATTCCCAACACAACCTTTGGAAACACATCAATCAAACATCCAAGTGGACGACACAACTACTGTTCAAAATCTGAAATGGACTTCTTACTATGCAAGGTGCAGTCCCTGTGATCCATCATTTCTTCAAGGCTTCCAAGGAGATAGGAGTTGGCATTATTTGAAAAAAGAAAGGAAATGATATCCATGTATCCAAATAAAAACTTGTAAAACTCAAATCCTTTCATCCCCTTATCACATGAAGCAACATATGTAAGAGGACACCACAAATTTCATTTTCTTCTATGCTCAAAAAGAAGGGAGAGAGCTGAAATATAATGCATGCTTTTATGAATATCATCATACAGAAGTCAAGGAGCATTGTACCTTACTTTGTGCCAATGAATTTCTCTTATAAAAGGAAACAAAACATTTGAAGCCATCATACCTTTGAGCCTTCTAATGATGAATTCCTTATACGGACTAGTTACCTTATTGTTATGACTTCCATCATTGGTAAGGGTGATAATCACTCTTTCTCATTTTCCATCATGCCCCCAATTGTTAGGAGCAAAAGTACCAACAAGAATGTGACCATTATACCCCATGTTACACACCATATCCATCTCCCTATCATGCTCAAAATCATACCCATAAAAACTCAATATGGAAGGAGAAATAAAATATAAAATATCATACCTTCGGCTTTTCCCAACATCTACAAAACTTAGAATTTCTGAGTTTGGAACAGCGCTCTTTTCTTCACCATTTTCTTCATCCAAAGCCCATTTTTCTTCCTCACAATCCTTCATAATTGGTGGGTGATGACTTGGGACATTCATAAGACTCATGCTTGGGTTACAAACCTCATTCATTTGCCCATTAGGGCTTGTTGTTCGGAAAATTACAGCGAACTGAAAATTACCATAAGCATCCCATGGTGTCCTTCCTTTATAAGCATACCTCTTCACAAGCCCATCTTCGTAGTCCTCTTGAAAATCTGCTCCTTTTGCACTCATCTTAAACTTAATGCAATTAGTAGGCACCAATAATTTATCAAGCATCAACAGATTATTACCACTAGATGAATGCTCTATGGTTTCCTCTTTTGGCAACATGAAAGTAGGCAAAAATGATGATGCATTAGAAGGAATGATGCATGTTGGCTAGATTTCTTGCATAGCTGAAAACCTAGGCAGTCATGAGATAAATCTCCCTCATTTACCAGTGAGTCTCCTGTATAAGATTTGTCAATAAAGTATGTTAGTATCTATTTAGGGGTTTTACTTTAACCATGCAGCTCATGAACCATAGCTGTATAGTTTAGCAGCAAGTAAGCAACTGTTTAAGGAAAAAGGAAATATCTAAAGAAGAATGAAGTAATAAAAACAAGAAAGAAATAGGGAAGATGTGCAACCCAATCAATAGATTACAGAATTGATTGCATACACATAGACAGGACCAATAGATATTAACACTCAGAATTTTAAGCAAAGGCAACTTTCAAATCTAGATCTAAGATAACATAAAGTTTATAAATAGATCTAAGACAATAAACTAGAAACAAAATGCACCGTGACACAAAGTTCTCCGGAAATCTACTCCTTTCTATTCCTTTGCTTCAAATAGCTATCAGGGGTTTCAGCACAAAGTCTGGAACACAAAAATGCTGCTTATAAATTCTGATGCTTAACCCAAAGGTTCTTCCTCTACTTATAGCATGTAGAGGGGAAATTACAAATAGGAAGCCTTTAGTTGAACTGGCACATATGGAAGTGGGAAAGGAATCAACTGGCAATCTCCCTCCTGAAATTCCTATTTGCATGACATGCATAACTTACAACTGAAGATAGAACCTTTTATTTTGCATGTCAACCACCTATTTCCAAGGAGTTGACTTCTTCAAGTAATGGCTTTTAAAGCAATCACTTAGGTTTTATAATTTAATTAATCACTCAATTACTATGTCGGAAGAAATAAGAAAAAGAAGAAAAAAGAGGAAAGCTGCAGTCTTGTCCTTTTTCATATTCTGCATGCAGTTGAAACGGTTGGATCTGGAAGCGACTGGATCTGGAAACAAGTGACTGTGATTCGCTTACAGGTATTGCCTTTGACTTGTCTTTCTTCTCATCCTTGAAGCTTTTGCAATTCTTCTCCAGTACATGCATCAGTGCAATGCTCACCGTAGATAACTCATCATTTTTATTTTTAATTGCATATGAGCAATTAAAAACTCTGAAAAGCACTCCAGGTGAATGCAAATTCAATGAAGGTTTTAACTGGAAGATTGGGAGCACATGCACAAGATCCTAGAAGGAATTTTCATGCACTGACTTCTATAGGGGCTGCATTAGAAACAAGAGGATGATTTTTTGTCGGAAACCTTTGTAATTATGAGAACTGGATCTGGATCTGGGCCTATTGACTTCAGCAAATCTGGAAGCTATGCATGATTCCACTGAGCTTTCTCTTTCATCCCGCTTTGCCATGGCCGGAGCAATCTTTATCTGAGCAACTCTTTTTCTCTTTATTCAGTCGGAATTCTTTACAATTGGTGCAGATCTGCGAATTTCTTCAGATTCGGAAGATATATTCAATGTATTGGACATTGATTTAAGCTCCCTTTCAATTATATAAGCACCTGGACACCTGTAACAATATGCAGATAATTAATCAAGCCTAAAACAAGCTCCTCCAATCCTAGGCGCCAAACCTTGAAGCTTTCCGGCAATGAATAACACTTCTTTGAGCAAAAATCCCCCACCTTTGTGCGCCAAAACTGTCCGGGCTGCACTCCTTTGCTAGAAGAATTAATTAATTCATCATTATGGCAGCCCATGCTTATATAACCTTCATCATTCTATAATTAATAATTGTCTCTCCTATTCCTAGCAATTCATTAATTAAAAAGCATATTTTTCTCTTCAATTTGGGCGCCTATTTTGTGCATGCTCATGGCTGCCATTAAAAAAATTAAATTTATTTAATTTTAGCATGCTACCTTCAGTTAACTTTGGCTTGTCTTCATGCATTGACTTTCCTTCTATTTATGGCACCCAAATTGGGTGAATAAACATTAATAAATATTATTAAATGCATTGTTATTCACCCAAGGTGGGTCGCACTTTTTGGCAAGGGTGAATTCTAAAAATAAAAAGTCAACTTCTGATGGGAATTTTCACCCTGCACGACAGCTCTAAAAATCCATTCTTCCACTTAAGTGATTTGTCTTTCATAATAGGATTTTTTACCCTGTCAGGCAGGTAAGAAATTCCCGCCGGTGCTTTAAGTGATTTTTCTTTTATAATGAGAATTTTTACGCTGCAAGGCAAGTAAAAAATTCCCGTCTGCCTGCCACCTCTAATATTCTCATTGCAGCTTAAATGACTTTGACTTCATGGGAAAAATTTCCCTGCAAGGCAGGTAAGAAATTCCCGCCTGCCTGCCACTGCCAAAATTCCCACTGGCAGCTTAAAGTCTTCCTTCAAAAAAAAGTGCGACTTGCATGAAAGATAGCTCTTTTCCAAAAGTGAGACTTGCATTGTGACTTCTGCCTTTAAAATGGAATGAGAATTCGTCACTTAGGGCAGCATGGAAATTGGACGCGGAAGACGACCTTGAAAATTGCGACTAGCATGAAAACAGCATTTCTTTCCTTTTTTGGATTTTTGGTGAAGAAAACACAAGCATGGAATAAAATTTGCCATTTTTGGAAAGGGTCCGGGAAGATGTAGCAGCAAAAACTTGCATGTGTCGTAGCTTTCATTCCGTGGCTCCGTTTTAGGTGTCGTTTTCTCTAAAAGTGCATATCTTCTCGAGCTCTACGCATTGATGGCAATATTTTTCTTATTTTCATAAAATCCACTTATTCCAAAAAATGCAACTTGCCTAGGAGAGGCTTTTTGTGCATGACTTCGTCTTTTTAGAGAGAATTTGCCCTCCACTCATAGGATGCTTTTGGGTCTCGGCCTTCCAGTGCAAAATTTGTAGATCAAGGGGTGTTCATGGTTCTAGAGGTGAAAATTGCATTGTTTGTGACTACCTTGGTGTCCCCGAGATTTCACCCTGAAATTTAGGACTACCCCTTTTTAAAAAATTCGTTCTTTTCAAAGTAATGGGTCGTTTTGTGTTTATTTTGCTTGCAGTTGTTTGCATTGCTCTAGGGTATCCCCAAAGAGTCATAAAAGCTGAATTCGACAAATACCCACATGCCGAAGCTCACTTAATTCCTTCGCTAGACTTTGTCTCCAAGCGTTTTATTTATTTATTTATTAAATATATAAAGTTCTTTTAAAAATAGATTGAGCTAAAATTGGAGGATTTAGGTTATATAAAGCACTTCACCCCATCATTATTACCATAGAACATTCACCCAGGGGGAAGAATTTTTGCAAATTAGCTAATTGGAAAAAAAATTCGAGCAACTGCCTGTAGCTTCCTTTTTGTTTTATTTCTTTTTGTCTGTGTTTTGGTTTGTTTTCTCCGGCAATTCCCGTAGCCTATTCACTCTTCCTGCCAAAACTTTCCCCAGGCCTAGAGTTTTGAAAAGTTGTCTAGTATTTTTAATTACTAATCTATCTAAAGGTGATCAAAGCTCATGATTCTTTCAAGAGATTGCAAGAAGTTGTTTGGTCCAAAAAGGTGCAAAAATGGATTTTATGAAAATAAGTAAAATATTGCCATCAATGCGTAGAACTCGAGAAAATATGCACTTTTAAAGAAAACGGCACCTAAAACGGATTCACGGAGTGAAAGTTATGGCACTTGCAAGTTTTTGCTGCTACATCTTCCTGGATCCTTTCCAAAAATGGCAAATTGTATTTTGTGCTTGTGTTTTCTCACTGAAAAATCCAAAAATGGAAAGAAAATGTTGCTGATGACTTTTCACACAACTTTAAAAGCAGAAGTCATGCAAGTCGCACTTTTTGAAAAGAAGTTTTCATCCATGCAAGTCACACTTTTTGGGAAGAAGCTTTCTTCCATGCAAGTCGCATTTTTTTGGAAGGAGGGCTTTTAAGTGCCAATAAGAATTTTGGTGGTGGAAGGTAGGAAGTTGGAGCCTTCCTGGAAGGTTGTTTTTTTCCATCATTATAGTTAAATCACTTAAGTGCTAATGGAAATTTTGGTGGTGGAAGGAAGGTGGGAATTTGAAGCATTCCTGGAAGGTTGTTTTTTCCCATCATTAAAGTTAAATCACTTAAGTGCTAATGGGAATTTTGGTGGTGGAAGGAAGGTGGGAATTTGGAGCCTTCCTAGAAGGTTGTTTTTTCCCATCATTAAAGTTAAATCACTTAAGTGAAAGATGGGAATTTTGGAGCTGCCTGGAAGGGAAAAAATTCCCACTTTCTTGCCTTCTTATTTTTAACATGACTTCTAGCCAAAAAGTGTGACCCATTCTAGCATGCCTAAATGCCTAAAAGCTGACTTCTTTTAATTGTCGGGAAGCATCCATTTTTGGCACCTAGGGTTGGAAAGGTTTTTTATATTATTTTTGTTATCTACATGTTTATGTGAGTGCACAGGGAAATTAAATAATATTTGTAGCTTGCTTGGCATGCAAACAAAGTCTAAAAATAGACGGCAACAAGCTTTATAATCAGATTTTGGTGAAGGAATTAAGCATTCATGCCATGGATTCCATGTTTGTCTGAATTATTTGCAGGATTACTTCACTGGTGCTCATATTGGTGAAAAGAAGGCAAAGTCAATGTCAGATACATTGAATATATCTTCAGAATCATAAGGAGAAATTGCAGGTTCTGCACAAATAGATGCAGCTCTCATGTTTGCAAGGTCTTCTGACAAAAATAAAAAGAGATCTCATACAAAGGTTGATTCAGGCACAATGAAGGGTGATGAGTTTTGTCGAAATTGTTTACGGCAAACATTGCACTGGTGCACGTACTGGAGAAGAACTGCAAAAGCTTCAAGGATAAGAGGGAAGACAGGTCAGAGGTAACACCCGCAAGTAAATCTCAGTCAGTTGCTTCCAGATCCAGTTTGGTGAGAATCGAAGGAAAGGATTCAACAACATATGGGTGAAAAAAGCATCTCAGAATCAAGGCAGAGATATCATTCAGATCATTCATTGCTAAAGTGAATGAAGCAGATGTGCAATACAGGTTGGATCAACATGCAGAGTATGGAAGAAGAACAAGACTGAGAGCATTGCAGCTTTCATCTAATTTTTTCTCCTCTTTCTTCTATCTTCTTTTTTCTCTTATTTTCTCCGACAAAACAATTGAGCAATCAATTGAAATTGTAAAACTTAGGTAATTGGCTATAAAAGCCATTACTTCACGTTACTGGAAGAAATCAATTACTTGGAAATAGGTGGCAGACGTGCAAAATAGAAGGTTCTATTTTTAGTTATAAATCATGCATGTCATGCAAAGAGGAATTTCAGAAAGAATACTATCAATTGCTTCCCCTTTTCATAGTTTTCACATGTGGCAATTCATTGAAAGTTTCCTATTTGTAATTGCCCTCTATACGCTATAAATAGAGAAAGCGCCTACGGGTTAAAGAATGAGAATTTGTAATCAACATTCTTGAGTTCCAAACTTTGTGCTAAAACCCTTGATATCTTTTTTGTAAAAACTGAGGAATTAAACAGAGGTGGATTTCTGGAGAACTTTGTGTCAACAGTGCATTTGCTTCTTACTTTTGTGTAGATCTTTAGATAAACTTTGCATTGTCTAAGATTTAGATTGGAAACTTTCATTTCCTTTAATTCTGTATTGTGAGATCTATTTGTTTTATCTATATGTATGAGACCAACTCTATAAACTATTGGTTGGATTACACATCTTATTTCCCTTCTTCCCGTATTCAACTATTCCCCCCTTTACAAATATTTCTTTACAGCTGCATACTTGTTGCAAAATTTCTTAAGCTATGGTTCATGAGCTTTGCAGTTAACGTAAAACCCACAGATAGTTACTAGGATCCATAATTAACAGAAATCTTACATGGGAGCCTCACCGGTAAATGAGGGAGATTTATCTCATGACTGCCTAGGTTTTGGCTATGCATAAAATCTAACCAACATACCTTCTGTCCAAGGTGTCATTGTTAGCTACAAATGTGCATTCCATGTACATTTGGCCTCAATTTCAAAGGAACCCACCCCCTCCCCAAGATAACTTCATTATAATTTATAAATTTCCCCAACTTTTTTGTCTTTGTCATGCGCACTAATGATGACCCATATCTTAGTCTCTATCTAAGAGACTACCCATTATTCCTCTCTAGGTGATGTCATGTTGGGTGATTTTAATGCCCACACTAGGACCTACCAAAATTCCTATACATGATCTTATGGAGGATAAGCAATGGTCTTTGGAAGATAGTAAGGATTTTGGTTTATAGAGGACCTTGTCTAATGGAGAAAACCCTATCATGGCTTAAGGGAGACACAATCTTCTGTTGTGTAAGTTGCATGGACTTCACATTCTTAGTCAAATACCTTTTTCCCAAATTCTAGCAAATTAACTTGCTTCCCTTGTAGTTGGGATACGAGTGTGGTGGACCATATTCTTGCTTGTAGGACTCGTATTTTCCGCCTTCAAGATTCTTTCATCTCCCATCCACTCCCTTGTGTTGACCATGTGATGTCCCTTTCGGGATGAGATCTGAATTTTATGGAAATTGCACAAAACCCTAATGACAACAAATTGAAATTTATGACCGCAAAGTACAGAAATCTGAATTTAAATGACAGCCATCAGAAATTACCCCAAATTAGGGCAGCAACATGATTTTGATCTGCAACCCTTAGTACAAAGAGTAGAAATCTGATTTCTTCAATTAGTCTTCAAATACTCACTTACAAAAGTACCCAGAAAGCTCGAAAAACTTAGAAATATTTTTTGAAGCTTTAGGAACAAATAAATAATTTTTCTGAAAAATAACTGAATTTATTTTATCAATTTCGTGATAGAAAATAGGGTGAATTACAGCTGACTGTTAGGAGCATTTGAAGCTGAAATAAATGCAACAATGAATGCCCTAGGGTAGAATTGAAGGTTGAACAAACCCTAACTCCAAAGAAACCCTTGAAAATAGCCAGAATTGACCCCAAAGTGGGTCGCTCAAGTTCCCAGGTGGGTCGCATAAGCTGAAACTGCCTTAGATCTGATCAAAAACATTGTAACTCAACAAAACATTTAACTGTGAGGCTCTTCCACACCCAAAAATCTGGAATTCTGATCTGCCCTTAAAGCCCTAGCTGAAAATTGTCCCCTAGCACTGAAATGCTGAATTGTAGCTGTCAGATTCTGAATTACAGCCCATATATGACCTCTAAATGAGATCACAAATGCAAAATTTGAGGGTTTTTGTCCTTAATTCTGAATTTTATTAAGGTTTTTGACCCCAATACGATACCAAGGAGGATTTTTGTCTTCAATGGCTGAAAATTGCAAGCACAAGCTCCAATCTCCATATAGAAAAAGAATTCATATGACAAGCGATGCTTTTTCCACTCCTAGCAACTCCTTTTTAAAATTGTGGATAGCACAATCCACGAAAAGGGAACCCAAATGGGTCAGCCCCTTATTAAGTGATGTTATGTTCCCCCCTTTTAACTCTACTTTTATTTTTAAGTCGGCGCTTGCACTTTTTCGACCAACTTCCCTTTCTAATGTTATAATTAGAAAGTTGCTTTTACAAAAATAGTACAAGGCTAAAAATAGCAACTTGCAATTACAATATTAAAGAACTTCCATTGCTTTTTCCTTTAAGCCCACAAGAAGTAAAAATCGACCCAAGGTCTTCATATCGAACTAGCTTTGAGAAGGGGACATTACAGTCCTCCCCTCCCAAAATTGTTTGCCCAAAAGCAATTGTAACCTTGGTTCTGAAAATTCAGTAGCCTCCCTTGTAGCATCCTCAATTGTTCCATCATCCAATGGGCAAGGAATTGGCTACCTAGACAAAGCATCCGCCACCACATTATTTTTCCCCTTGACATACTCGATGTATAAATCATATGCTTGATGTTTAATCACCCACTTTTGTTGTCAATCATTCAAATCCTTTTGGTGAAGAAAGAACCTCAAATTTTTATGAACAGTTTTGACCACAAACCAAGTATTGCTGGAATTTGGACAATGCATGCATAATGGCCAACATTTCCTTATCATAGATGAAGAAATTTTGCTCATGCTCCTTTAGTTTCCGTCTCTCAAATGCAATGGGATGCTTATTTTGGACCTTCACCTAAGCATCACATTCAAGCACAAATGGAATAGAAAAATCTGGAACAGCATGCACGGGGCATGAACTCATCACCTCCTTAAGTTTATCGAATGTTGTTTAGGCTGTTTTGGACCAGCTGAAAGCTCCTTTTCTAGTTAAATCAGTCAAAGGGACAAAGTTGTGAAAACCTTTTGACAAACCTTCTATAGTAGTTGCACAAACTCGAAAAACCCTTTATATGTGTCATATTTGTAAGTGGGGCCCAATCCAAGATGGCTTGAATTTTCTGCTAATCAACATTAACTACTTGAGTGTTAATAACATGGCCCAAATACAAAATTTCAAACATACCGAACTCACACTTGAATTCTTTTGCATAAAGGGACTGTTGTTCCAACGTTTCCAACACCTTATCCAAGTATTGGAGGTGCTCCTCCCATGTCCTACTATATACCAAAATGTCATGAAAGAAAACCAATACGAATTTATTCAAATATTTGCTAAAAACATGGTTAATGCATGATTGGAAAGTGGTTGGCGCATTAGTTAAACCAAATGGCATAACCAAAAACTCAAAGTGCCCAAAATGACATATAAATGTTGTTTTTTGCATCGGATTGGGTTCCTGTAGAGTTATTCATTTGTGCTAAAACTATAGGAGTAGTAAATCAAACAAGGTCGCAGATGCCTCGAGTACATGTGGTCTCTTGTTGAATGAGAGGTGTGTGGAGGTAGTAGGATTTGATGGTGTGAAGGTAATGTACATTATGGATGAGGATTTTGGAAATACATTGCAGCATACAAGATTCCTACAAACATGGACCGAATGCCATGGTTAGACTATTTTGTTCAAGAAGGATTGATATACAGGGGAAAATACTTGTGTATACCCCAAGGATCCATGCAAGAGAACTTGATCAAGGAGAAACATAGCAGTGGACAAGCTGGTCATTTTGGTATAGACAAGACATTAGCGACACCTTATTGAAGGCTACTTTTGGTCTAAAATGAACACTAATGGGAAGAAATTTGTGGAAGGGTGTAGAATTTGCTAGTTAGAGAAGGGAAAAAATCAAGTGTAGGGTTGTGTCAATCATTTCCTATACCAAAGAGACTTTCGGGCATATCAACATGGACTTTCTTTTAGGACTACCTAGAACACAAAAGAGCCATGATTCTATTTTTGTTTGGTGGATACATTTACGAAAATAACACACTTTATTTCATGCAAGAAGATTTACAACACTACTCATGTATCAATTTTTCAAGAGAGTTGTTCAATTGCAAGGGAGTATAGTCTCGGATAGGGACATGAATTTTGTTGAACAATTTTGGAGAACATTGAGGAGCAAGTTGAACACCCAACTGCAATTCAGCTCAGCATACCATCCTCAACAAATGGGAAAACGGAGGTGATCAACAAAAGCTTGGGAAATTTGTTGCAATGTTTGGTTGGCGAGAAACCAGGATTATAGGAACCAGTCTTGGCGCAAATTACATTCACATACAACAATTCAATAAATAGGAGTACCAGGAGAACGCCATTTTAGATTGTATATTGGAGTAGCCCATAAGGGTTTACAGAGTTGCGAGATGTTGGAAACATGGGTGGGAGATGTCCAGAAGCGGAAGATTTCACCAAATACGTGCAAGAGGTAAACCAACAAGCGCAAGTGCAGCTGGAGAAGAGTACTATGAAGTACAAGCAACATGCAGATCACAAGTGGCGAGAGCGAGACTTTAAAGGTGACTTGGCCTTAGCTCACCTAAGGAAAGAATGGTTCTCGAGGGGAATGTATAACAAGCTAGAATAGAAGAAGATTTAACCCTACAAGGTGTTAAGGAAATATGCACCCAATGTTCATGAGATAAAGTTATAGAAGGGGATAGACATTTTTCCTATCTTCAATGTTAGAGATTTGTACCCTAACCATGAGGGGCAAGCAATTGGAGATAATGCACATTCAAAATCTACGAGCATGGATTGGAGATAATAGTTTCCTAAGGACAACACAAGGTAATGGATTCAGGTAATATCAGGGAAAGTGGAAGAACAAGGAGGCTGAAGATGCAACTTGGATGAGTGCATCTAAAGTTGCGAAGTATGGAAGATGTGTTGAAGAGCTCAAGGGATGTGCATGAGCAGGATCCCATGGTTCATTTTGATTCCCCAGGTGTATGATGCATGAGCATCTGGGTTCACAAGCAATCCCGCATCACCCGAACACAAGTAGTGTTCGCAGATTTCAGTTGGTTGGGAACACAAGTCTATGTTGAAAACACTCTGCAATATCCTACAATCTAAAGGAAATCATGCGATTTCCTAAGCAATGCACAAAATTGGGGAGGTAGTTAAGCAATTTCACCTTTCTTGAGAGATCGCATGAGTTTGAATGATATTGTCAGGTTCCATGAGGTCATCCAACACCCCATGTGTCTACAAAATGCTTCAAAGCTCCTACGAATGAGAATACTACATAGCTCGGCATATTTTACCTTTTGAACAAAGTGTTCACAAGAACCCTATTAATCTTTGTGGGATTCAATAGAATCTTGTGCAAGGCTCTTTTGTGCAACAAGGAAGTTCCCCATGACATGTGGCAGTTGGTATGGGCTCAACGATGGTCACTTCTACAAAGTGGCCCACCCCACCTTAACCTGTGTTGCTTGTCATTTGTCAGTGCCCAATGAAACCATTTGTCAACTAGATGTCAGATGCAAACACCTAACAACTCTAAGAATTGACACTTACAAAGAGAAAGATGTTGCATTTTGCACCTAGAGGCCGAAACATTCTGCAACAACACTATTAATGTAGCCTGTGGATTTAGAGAATGGATACTCAGGATGAAAGCGATACACTCAATTGAGAGGGTCTAGAAAATTCCCAAGTGCAAAACATGGTAGAGTCAAGTTCAAGTAGCTCAACGAAGTAGCGAGAGCAGAGTGCTTAGCCCAAACAAGTGGTTAATCTACAACAAGGAAATAATGTAGTTTTTCTAAAGAGTAGTGTTTTGAATAGATGAGACTTTCTAGGAGTGAGAGGCCTATAGGAATTGAATGATGTCCCAATTGAGGACATGTTGTCATGCAAAATGTTAACATGAAAGATTTAGAATTTTGGTCATGACAACCAAGCCCACACTTGAAATTCCCTTTCCTAGTCAATGTAAACCTTTCCTTTGGTCATCATTTCAATTGTCACCCTCATTCTAGTTGAAAGGAACGTGTTAACATGATATTCAAGTTTGTTTCATGTGCAAAGAAGTTTACCTAGCTTGGTTCTTGAAGCTACTAAGACATAAGAAAGAACATCGCTCCCGAAGGCCCAAAAAGGGCTATTTTTGGCCTTTTTGCCATTGTTGATCACCCTCTAGAAGCATTCAGGGAAAATCCAAAACATCTGGAGATGGTATTGGAGAGCATATAATGTGTTGGAAGTGGTTTAGGGAGATTTAGGGAATATATAATGGTTTAGGGACAGTTTGTGCAAAAGCAGGTTTTCAAGTGTAAGGAATGAACAGTCAAATTATGAACCTGAACTTATCTGGATGATTCTAGGAGCTCCATAAGGAGTTAGAATGCAAACAAGTAGGAAATGGAAAGCTAGAAGAATCCTCTACATGGTGGAAGAATCAAATTTGATCCAAGACTTGATGGTTTCTTGAAGCATTTCAATCTTTGAAGGTGCACCCGGTCGACCCAAATAAAAAGGAGCCATTTTTTGGAGTTGCAAGAAGAATTAAATTCTGAAAAATGTGTCGTTGATCTTAGGTCTCTTGGAGTCAAATCCATATAAAATTTCATTTCAAAAGACCATTCCAAGCTCCAAGAGCGAAGTTTTCAAGTTCTTAGTAGTCAAGAGTCTGCATATCCCATACTTAGCCAAATTTTTGACTGCCAAATGTCTTGATTTTGAACTTGGCGCCCCTTTCTATTCCTCTTTTCCCATTGCCCAAGGGACAAAGGGGGCAAAAAATGAGTGCCCACGTGCAAGCCCCCTTTTTGGTTCTTCATGTGTCCCTTTCTAGCTCCGCAGGGTGCTTAACTGGCTAACCTCATCTTCCTCACACTTCACCAAATCTCGCCACTTGTCATCATCTCTCTCCAACATCCTTTTGTGTCCCTTTGTCCCAAGGGGACATAGGGGACAAAAAAGGGTGTCCATGAGCAAGCCCCCAGCCCTTAGACCTCATGTGACCTCTTCTGGATCTGCAAAGTGCTTGTTTGGCTCCTTGATCTTGCTCCCATGCTGACACTTGGCATTATCTTGCTCCAAGCGCCCATTGTTGTCCCTGATGTCCCATGTGTCTCCATTGCACCATAAAAACCAAATTTGAACCTCACTCAAGCTCACATTTAAACCGTGTTTGAGCCATGGTCAGCAGGACATCACAAAAGTGAGATACAACACCATATAACACTATTTTTGCTCATTCCTTCCACACATTTAGCCATTTTGGTGAAGTTTTTGCCATCACACACCTTCCAACCTCCATTAATGGCCGCCACGACGCAGCAGTGAAAGGACAACAACATCCTTCTTCATTCCCGAAGATCCAGCGGGCGAAATCACTTTAAAATTTGAGTAAACGATCCTCGAAAATTCTACTTTCACACAAGAAAATTTTTTTACCGTGAAGTAGCTGATTTTTAGGGAGATTGAGGACTGAGTTCCTTCTCACCATTCTCCCCTCAAAGAATTTTTCACTTTCCTGAGGATCCAGCGGGCAAAAGGCTCCGAAACTTGGAGCGGAGGATGCTCAAAAAATCTAGTTTCGTCTGAGACATTTCTTGCATGGTGGGGTTGCTAATTTTTCAAGATATGGAGGACTGAGGTTTTCTTAGTATTCTGCTCCCTCTGATAAAAAGTTCATTTTTCCACTCATCCAGATGAAAGAATCATCCAAAAACTGGAGCAGGAATCTTGGAATAAAACCCAGAATTTCAAAATTGTTTTCGTTGCAATCTGACACCTACAAAGCACTTACTAAAAATAGCATGTGCTCATGGTAGAGCATGTCTAAAAATAGTAAGTTGTCAAATGACGTGAATTCTTAGCATCCGCGGTCCCCCGAACATGCAAGAAACATCAGGAAGTGGAAACAGTACAAAATTGCTAAAAATAGCAGTTCTGGCTAGGACCTGCTAAAAATATAAAGTTTCCAATTCTGGCCCAGAAAGTTGTTGTAGTTCTCATTTTGCTTATATTGCTGCTTTTCACCATCATCCCGAGGTCAAGAAGATGTTTCATGGCTCAAACAAGAAAATTAACCCTCTGCAAGCTTTCAAAGGATCCTAAAGCATCATTCCGATCACATTTGTGTCAAGGAGCATATCAGGGCACATCGGGGTGTAGCAGGTAAAACCAAGAACATTATGAAGTCGACAAAGAGTTTGAAAAGAGTCGAGATTTCCATTGAAATTCAAATTCATCAGGATGATCATCATCATAAACACGATGAGAGAAGCTCACTATGTGTGAAGAGTTGAGAAACCATCCATTCTCATGAGAAACATGTGAGTAGGAGGTGTATGAGTTGATCTTATTCAAAGATAATTCTGGAGCCATGATAGGTATGAGGATGATCCTCATATGGAGCATAGTGTATGCAAAATGAGAAACCATCTCAATCCCACTTGATGTCATTCACTGGGTAGTGTTCTTAAACACTCATTCAAACCTTGCAGTATGATCATGCCTTAAGAAAGAAGGAAAGACACCAAAAGATTGATCATCATGGAGTTGTTTCTAGTGATCATTGGGGTAAATTGTGAAAACCTAAGAAGCATGAATGTGATCCTTATGTCCTAACTCATGTTATCGAAACCATCATGTTTCCATCACAATGCAACAATGTTTCTAAACACTTATTCAGCACTTTAGAGTATCTCACAACCTAAGGAAATATATGCAATCTCGGTGCTTCAATTCAACAGGGGATCAGAGGTCAAGATTCTCATCCATGAAGCATTTCCTCAAAGGTCTATCAGCAGAGCTTCATTTTCATCAGATCAATGAATCCCTTCTCTCTCTCTCCTCCCTCTCTCTCCATATTCTAATTTTCAATCAAGAATGAATGAAATATTTTAATGCCGTCCAAAGGCCAAGCAGCCTATGGGACCCGAAAAACAAAAACAAGGCAGCCAAATACACCAAAGAAACCAGCCTAAAATTGCTACTTCTGTTTTTTCTCAATTTCTTTGCTAATCTAAAGCCTTCTATTATGGATTTTAGTCAAGTAATTTGTTGTTTTTGCAATCATAAGAGACCCTCAATTCAACATTTTAAGATTCCTTTTTCATCAATAAGAAAATGACTCGCCTCCTAGGAATATGAAGGGTCGCAAGTGATGGAGATAGGTGAAAGGTCATGTGGGGGGGTAGACGAAGAGACATATTTGTAATATTATAAATTAGAATGGCTTCTCCATTCCAAGGGGTTGGCAATTGCTGATTGAATGTATGTTGTTGAGATTACCACTTCTACATCAAGCAATAAAAGTTGCAATTCTTCTATTTCTTTGTCAATGTTCCTCTACTCTCTTTACTTTCCAATTTTGTGAGCATTATGATCTTGTACAACCAAGAAGGAACTCTGTGTACTTGATTGATGGATTTGCAGAACTTTGTGTTTCTTGTTTATTGGTCTTGCTAATGGCTTACATTATTGTGTTCTTCTAATTGAATGTGAACCTACTTTGGTTAATGCTTGTGAAACTTTGTTAGTGCCTATTTACAAGATTAACTCATTCTCCCATTATTTCTCCTACTACCCTTTGCCTTCCTTCGCTACAACCTCCTCCCTTGTACTTCGTACAAACACTTTGCCATGGGTTTAGTGGAATGTTCCTATGTGATCTCCGGCCTAATGGCCAACCACAGTTCTTAGTTAGTTTGCATTCAATAATGGGAGCCTCCCCATACACAAGAAGGGGCTTAGCCCCGTGACCATTGGTGGAGACCCACAATTTGCACCACGACAAATTATTTCACCAACAAGACAAGATTGTACTAACTCTGTGACATGGAGTAGGGATAGAGTAAGAGTGAAATGTACATAGTTGTAACACTATTTGCTGAAACCGATAAGAAGATAAGTTTTGTGGTGTCAAATTTCTGTGTAAAGTATGTTGTGCATGAGTACAATTCTAGGTTTCACAGTCTAAGGTTGTTAACTCAATTACTAAATCACAATGGCGATGGATGGATGGAACACAAACAATGTACCAACTTCAAGATTCAATTTTTAGGGCACAAGGATGAACAAGGCCACCCAACCAAGAAATGGGTTTGTAGTTGCATGTGACTAGGCCCTAGCTTGCTCTTTTAATTCTCCAAATCGTTGACGCTTATGCCATGCTTTGTAGCCTTTTGGGATTTCAGATCATTCTAACTTTAAGTTTAAATTGCTATTACTTGAGTGTGACCAGGCATGATGCAAGAAGTGTGCAACCAGGCGACCCCAACTTGTTCTAAAATGATTGTCTCTCAATTTAAAAATTGACAATGAAGAAGAGTTTCTCAGATTACATGCACAATCCTCAAAGTTTATATCCATCTTTTGATGCAAATAGGTATATTGTTAAGATTTTAGTTGAATGTGCCACGTTTTATTAACATAACACAATTCTATTACAGCACAATTGTGAACTCTAGTAAAATTGTGTAAATTGTAATGAAATGTGTTACAGCTCTAGTACTTCATCAAAACTGACCAGTCAAATTTCTTTCCATGCAAAAGACAAGATGATAGTGCATTTTTTAAGCGAAAATACAAAGAAAGTTTCCTTATTATATTTGTGCAATAAACATCCATTGTGATTGTTATACTATGAAAAGAACAACTCTTTATCTTGTTTATTTTTTAATTCCCCGTGATAAATTCCTGACATTTACATGGAATCATACCTTTTTTCTGCATCTGCACATCATTATTGGTTCAAATCATCTAAAAAGAAGAGGCCTAAAACTGTAAAGACTAGAATTTGCAAGATAGACGAATACCATGCAGATATAAGCAACATCAGACATTTGGTTCCCCAATGTTGATAGTTCCCAATCTAAAACACCAATTACACGATCCTGTACAGTAAAAATGCATGGTGAGAATTAAAAAAAAAATGAACAAATGTGAAAAAAGCATAACATCTGACAGATATCTATGTTAAGTCTTAACAAAGGAAATGCAGGCATCCCTCTAAAAACTATGTTAGAATCTCAATTAAAATTAAGCATTCTGACTATATTTGACTACATAACTTGATGCAATTTTCGACCTGTTTTATTTTAATTGATATTCTAGCATAGTTCTTAGAGTTGTGTTTGAATGACCTGAATTTTACTTGCCTATAAAAAATTAGAACATAGGATCGTAAAAAAGAAAAGGTGTCATGACCCTGACATAATATCGGGTGTGGCACAAACCAGTAATAATTTGAATATACATCTTGTACAGGATTCGAATAATTAGCTAATCTCTAGTGTTAAGTCTGACAAGATGTTTTGTTGAGACACAAACTGGTCCTGATCGCAGTCAGATCGAGGCAAAATAAGCAGAATGCAAACTACAACAATGGCGATTAAAATAGGCAAGCAAACATTGCACCTATTACATATAAATAAATGATCATGAGGAATAGAGGCTCTTCTCTGTATGCTACATTGTAATTCCAATAACGCAAATAGTCACCCTACTCATCACCTTCACAAGGACTAAAAGTATGAGCCTCCATATATACAAGGAAATTCTAACTGATAATATCTTCATTGCACCTTGTAAAAAGAACAAAAAAATGCATTTTGCAATGCTTCTACAGAAACAATTTAATACACAAGAAGTGCTTATTTTGAGAGAATGTAATTGGCATGGGAATACATTCTCACCTCTGACGGATGGAACATTAGGTTGTCAATTCGAAAGTCTCCATGAACAAGACCAGTCTTTGACTCTTTCCTAAAGTCTTCAGCTGGTATATGCTGTCTCAGCCAATCAATGAGTCTCAGCATGTTTGGATTTCTATCTGGTTTTCCTTCCCCAGTTGAATCCAGATATTGTCTTCCCCATCTTGCAACCTACAGAGTCATTAGAGGAACAGAAACTGAACAATCTATTTTCATCTTGAGAGACAGAATAATCTTATAGAATACAGCCACCGATAACAGAGATTAGTACTATATTATCTTGTTAACATGCACATGTACAGACACACTTGAAAATGCTGAAATAATAAAACAACCCATTCTGAGCTATTGCACAGTTGAAAATTAGGACTAGATTAAACACCAGTGAAGGAATCTGATTATCTAAAAGTTAATCCAGTACAAAAGTATATTTATTATTTGCATACTAGTTCTTCAGGGGATGGACATAGATAAAACTACATTATAAGGTCAATAGCATTTCAATTTAAACCTATTTCTTAAGAGTTAAGGGACTCGGGCACGCATTACTAGTATTTTCTCTACCTATGGAGGTCCATCAGCCTTTGGTGTTTGGAAAGGTCCTAGGGGAAGTACATTGCTTCTTACTAGGACTCTCCAGCCCCTTAGCCCTGTGGACATAATAAGGTCCTACATTGGCCCCTCTTGTGGTTGGGGGATGATGATGTCATTCATTCTTCTGGCCCCAGCCTTGTTACAGATGTATGAGAACACTGTTTTCCAGTCTCTATTTCCAGATTTGATCTTCATCAGTTCCTTTTTGTCGAGGGGTCCTTCCCTCACAGGGCTGTCGTCCCCAATGTTGATTGGGTTGCAACACTATTACAGGGATGTTGGCTAGTGATTAGCATATATTGGCCTGGTCTTATGATTATGCCACACCATATCTATGGTCAGCAGAAAAGGACAATAAGGGACTACTTAAATCTGGTTAAATGATATTCTTACATCATCATCACCTATAAGACCTACTAAAACCCTTGATAATGAGATGCATTTATTAACTTCGACTATAAGCATTTCCACTCCTCTGTGATGAGTAATGTTCACAATGTAAAAGGGTAATGAAGAGAATTCATCTTGTACTCTGTGAACTTACATAAGTATCAAATAACTGCTAGCAATGGCACACATGATGTCAAAAGTTTTTCAGGCCAGCCAATAAATTAATAGTCTTTACGAAAGAATTTTCTCAGTGAGCAATGAAGAAGAAATCACATCTCATTGTTAAACTCTAATTAATAAAGTCATAATCATTTCCTGTATTAGCAAGAATAAAAAATGAAGAAATTAAATTTGTATGCATAGTATAGCAGATATATAGATAGATGGATGGATATGTATATAATTTTAAATGCTCAAGCAAACCAATATGTTTAATGCTGGGAAGCATGGATACGCCCCTCCCCCGTCTCCCATACCCCCTCGGGTATGTACCCGGTATGGATCTGTCCCAGGTATGGTACAGATACGTCCCAAATACATTTGTGACGTACCCGCAGGGTTTGGTGGTGGGAGTCTTCAAAAAAAGTTTTTTTTTAATTTTGACTTCGTCAATGACCAAAAAAACGAACTCTAACTCAATTAAACAACTGACTGGGTGACATCTAGCCTCCACATTGCTCCTATGTTAGCTATTCCTGCAGATTACTTTATTTGAAGGAATGAGGTAATCTGACCATTTTATGACACAATTTGCATTTCTTGCTTGATTATTTTTATGCTTATAGTCATTGAGAATGAGTTGCTTGTACTATGGATGCAGTCTATAGTTCCTTTCAGAATTGATCTGAATGCCAGGAGTTTCTGGAGGACAACACCAGAAGCAAACGGTTAACATGTAGAGAGAAAAACATTCTGATAAGGTGCACATGAACAGAGAGCATATTGTATTTATTAACATAAATCTTATCCACAAGTAGAGTACATAATATTACAGCTTTCTGTACAAAGTTGTTTTTCTTCCTGCCTCAGATGAATGTTTAAGCACTATGTAACGTAAAATTTTGTAGGTGCCAAGAGATGTGCATGGACTCTCTGTAATCAAATGCCAAGTTTTGTGCCTTGCGGGATTTGCACAAACTTCCTATATGCAAGAGCATAATGCACAAGTGAAGGTTGTATCTTAATATATTTGATTGATGACTTGGACAACATGAGTAAAAAATGAGTAAAATGAGTATATATATAAAAAAAATACATACATACATATGTGTGTGTGTGTGTACAGATGTACCCAAGACGTATCATACCCAACGGTTTTTTAAAATCAACGTATCCGCCTACCGAACCCGTACCCAAACCCGTATCCTGGCAATGTAGGTTGAATGTTTTCAGAGGTATAGATTGAGAAGTTTGACAATATTGAATATACAAGAATGATAATGGCAAACGAAAAAGGGGGTGACAAATCCCAGATGATATGCTACGAGAGCATTTAATAAAATCAATAACTTTTTATTTTTTAGTTCCTACACAGGTTAAATGTATTTGACAATGCGCGTGTGCGTGTGCGTGCACGTGTGCGTGTGCGTGCGCGTGTGCATGTGTGTTTGTGTCTGTGTCTGTGTCCAAGACATATCATAACCAAGGGTTTTTTAAAATCAACGTATCCGCGTACCAAACCCGTATCCTGGCAACGTAGGTTTAATGTTTTCAGAGGTATAGTTTGAGAAGTTTGACAATATACAAGCATGCAACTATAACAATGGCAAACAAAAAGGGGGGTGACAAATCCCAAATGATATGCAACGTGAGCATTTAATTAAATCAATAACTTTTACTTTTTAGTTCCTACACAGGTTAAATGTATTTGACAATACACCATTTTGAGGAACATGCATGACCTTAGTCCTCTAGACCTCAATGTCAGTTCACAGCAAAAAATCAAGTCTCGTTGGGCAAGTCATGCACACAACATGAATTAAGTTCCCAAGCTTGTGCCAGATTATATGCAAAGTTACCTTTATCCCTAAAAAACATTTGACATTAAAAACAAAGCTTGTGGCATGGGTCTCTAATGCTCTCAAAAAAATATACCTTATTATCTCCGGTCCTTCACAAACAGGGCATAAATGCAACCAATTTTTATTTACATGGTACAAACTTATGTGGCATCCGATAATGATGATTAGTTTTGAATACATTGCGAGCTGTCAATACTCCCTCTCACTCATGCCCCCCTTTCACCCATCTTAAAACTCTACTTTTCACTTTCTTTTGTGTACATAGTGGTTATAACATCCACTTATTATTACCACTAAATAAAACTCCTCACAATTATGTTATGACACTCAAATTAAATGTAACTTTATAGGCAATTTTTACATGTTATTCACTATCATTTGTATAGTGTCTTTTGTCGACTTTACAAGCAACGTTTTCATGTTATTCTCACATTTGTATAGTTTCTCTTGTCTAACTTCTCCAGAGTACTGTTTGGGTCTTGCAAAATCACTAGCTGACGACATCATTGTACATCTACACAACAGACAAAATAGTGCAGATAAAACAATGGTGTGACATTAAAGCTTCCATTTGTACTCTTTTAAACTTGAAGAGTCATCATATGTGGAAGACAAAAATGAATTATTGGAAAGCAAAAATCAGACAAACTCATAAATATCCAAGAGTCCAAACATCCCGGCATTCCATAAGCAAAATAAAATATCATGTTTCTGAAAAAACAGCCTGTAAACAACAACATAATCCAAGGAGTACCTGCCTCTTGCAGTAATTTTCACGGCGTCCATAGTCGCCTAATCCTACCCTATCAACATCCACATTGTGTATCAATGCCAATGTTCTGGCAATAGAAAAGTAGATAGATCTTCTTTGTTTTGGATTGAGTTCCTGAACAACCAAATATATGAGTGTGCAAGAGCTTTGCAGTTACAAAAACAAAACAAAAAACTTGTCAGACCTGTAGCAGTGAAAATGAGGACATAGTATGTAATGTACAGAAAGGCTTGAGGTATAACTTTACCAATCACAATAATATGAACTTGAAATAATCTCTTACCGGTAATCCATGATCCAAAAAATATTCGACCTTCCAAATATTCCATGATGTAGAAAGGTGTGCCAATTACATCTATATCAGTACAAAGACAAAAAACTTTTGGGACGGGAACTTCTGAATATTTTCCTAAAGCTGCGAAGACCTGTACAATGCCAAAAAGTGTAAATATTAGACAAGAATCAAGAATGAATACCATAGTTACCTAAGTCTCGAGAACAGGGGAACGGGGGTACGGAGGGACGGGGTTTCCGGGATGCAAAAAAAAATCCAAAATTTCTAGGACGGCAAGGCGACAGCTATTAAATTAATACATAAAAATTAATATTTCAATATTTTTAACTTTTTTAAATGAAATTTAGGGATTTAAACTGTATTTAATGCATTTTTGGTACTGTCAAGATTATAATTGAATGCTCTTGGTAAAAATAACAACTTTTTAAAAGTAAAAACATCAGAAAACTTTTGAAAGATTTTTTAAAATTTGGGGACATCCCCTCCAAGTCCCCAAGTCCCCAAAACGTTCGGGACGTCACCAAAATCTAGGGGACGCGTCCCCAGGTAACACTAATGAATACTATCCTTGATGGCTTATCATCTCCTTAAAGATTGTTGTCCAATAGAATTAAAATGAAAATATAAATCATAAATGCATGGCAACTTGGTGAACTAGAACTTTTCTTTACCATCTTCCAAAATTTGTATGTGTATAGCTATTTTTGAAATCACGTTTAAAAGAATCTAAGGCCTCATCAAAAACTATTATTGTCCAAAAATATTAAAGACAATTATTTTCAAAAATTCTGAACACTTGAAGTTTAATAGTAACCCAAAACGCTCACACCATTGAACAATAACACAGTACAGAAGGTGATCCAAATATGAACTCTAATTGTATGCCTATGATTCAATTTAACAGCATCTATGCATAACCCCTAAACAATAGCCAAAACGATGGGATGCTTCTATTCAGGACCACCACATATGTGGTGATTATTAATAGCTTTATGCAGGAGTCTCATATTTGTTTCTGTGTTCCCTTGTCGGAATATTTTAATAAGGGAAATAAATTACTAGTTTAACTTAAGTGGCCAAAAAGTAACTTTATGTTATATCATAAAAAGGCAACTCATGTTTTAGTATTAAAATAAAGGTAAATTTTGATAAAGCAACTCGCAATTAAAATAAAAGTAGGTGAAGTTGCTTTATGGGTGTCTTTCCTCAAAAAAGGTGAAAGGGAAATTATAAAAAGGGGCATTGAGCTCATTTGAAAGAAAACCTTTTATCAATCATTATTGTACTCGTCTAGATTTGCAAGTTCGAGAATTCCACTTTAGCTTTCAACCACTGAGGATGAAAACCCTTCGTTGGAGCATCAGAGGACAAAAACCCACCGGTGGACAAGAACTTGGGGATGAAAAAATGTGCCTCCGGTTTTTGTGGTGATTCCATCCAGGAATCACAGTTGAGCTTCAAATCTGATTTTTATCACATTTCAGCTAGGGCAGCGTTGTGCTTCAGATCTACGTCAACATCAGCTTTCAGAGTGACAGAATAATTACAGCATCATTCAAAATTTCAGATCCTCATAAAAATCAGTCAAGAAAATATCAAATTTTCATCCATATTTGCTAGGGCATCCATCCAAGGGTAGCATTTGGGCATCAGATTAGCGATTTGCAAGTTTGGATCAATTTTAGCAGCTAAGGAATCATTTACAGAAGTTATGGCAACACTTCAAGGGCTGATGTCACCATTGGGGGCAGATTTCTAGGGCTGACGTCATCTGCAACAGGTTGACACCATCATTTCCAGTTTTTGGGACCAGCAATTGGTCTATTTCATTTGTTTGGAGTGTCATTTGCCGAGAATTTTGGGTGTATACGGTCAGCTGTAATTTTCCTGGTTTTCTGAGTTAAAAATAATAAACAAAAACCCCGATTACAGGGTTTAAATTCAGTTTTCAGTATTTATTTTAAGGTTGTTATTAAATTCAACAAATCTATATTTTTACAAGGGTTTAGAAATTATTTCCCGTCATTTTCCAGCAATTTTAATTTCTGTTGTTAGGGTTTGCAATAAAAAACAGATTTTATTAATTTTGTCATAAGGGTTTCCAGTAATAATTTTAAAATGTCCTCTTGGGGACATTACAGTTTCTTTGGAAACAAAAACAGCAAGAAAAGATTCACCAAACCCATGCTCTGTTTCAATTTCTAGACAATACAAGTGATGTTATTCATTCTCCATGTGAGCAAAACAGTAATATGCATTGCTATCAAAACTTTAAATGAAATTGCTGTATTGACACAACCTCAAGATGCAACATCAAGGATGTGCATATATGGAAAAAGAAACATAAATATGTTAAGGATTGGCAAACAAGGGTAGCATGCTAGAACTACCAAATGTATTTTGCAGGACCAAGTAGTTCCCAACATTATAAACATAATATGCTAAAGACCATCTCCCACATAGGGCAATGAAAAAAATGTCAATCTGATAGCAAATTAGCACCTAAATAAGATGACACTAGCCAAGTTTCCTGTTTTCAAAGTTATTTTTCACATTTTCTCTTTCATGCTGATAGTTTTCGAACTATTGTTCATCTTTTTAACTCTTACAAAGATTCATACACATATTACTACCAAAGCATCCCAGCCCACTTAATCTAATTCTAGGATGAGTAGATCTGCTTTATTTCACCATTGAGGGCCTTCCCCTTGTCCATGGCCCAGGTCACAAAGACAAATGCACATTGCTAATTTTTTCTCTGTAACAGGAGGTTTATCGGCCTTGGATATTAGAAAAGGTTGTAGGGGGAGTATTGTACTTCCTCCTAGGACTATTCAACCTGGCCCAATCAAACATGGGCATTCCCCTAGGAGCATTATTAGATCCTCCATTGGCCCTTTCATGGTGATCGATGATGGTGCCCTTGGTTATTTAGGCCCAAGCCTTGCTACAAACATGTGACGCCATCGGTCTCCTATTGTGATCTCCCACTTTCATCTTCAGCTCCATGCTTCATTGACGAGGCTCCTCTATATCTATGGGGATGAGGAGATCAACATGTGAGCGTAGTGAACCCTTCTCCTATGTCCTCTTCTCACAAGCCTATTGATACTTAGTTCTTCTTGTTCAATGATTAACTACACTAGGTTTACCCCTCTTGTTATGTTTATGTTTCTTCAGGGCTTCATGTTTAATTACCTTTAAGGCATTTTTTAGTTTTTATCCTAGCACTACTCTATTGAAATTAAATGTAGTTTTCGAGTCCCCTTGACCTACTTTCGATTATATAAGGACATTTATATAATCCCTCCCTACCTTCTTTCTTTCTCACAAACATTTTGATCTAAACTTTCAAACACTCTTTTCACAACATTTTAATTCCCTTTATAAAATCATTGGGTTTTCTTATCTGAAAGCTAAGATTCTTTCTCACAACCTATTCAATTTCCTTTCTTATTCATATATCAAGATGTAAAAAAATCACATAAAACATGGCAAAGAATTGGGGAAAAAAACCTACTTGTGTCTTATTATTTTATAACAAAATTGGGGGCAGCAAAAGGAAAAGGGCCATCAAGCATGGAAATAAGGGACACCTCTCCATTGGTACTCTCACACTTGGGTCAAACGATGAAGAATGGATCACATGGGCTTCACATGGCATGGTAAGAGTCTCATTTCTGGTTGTGCATATGGATAATTTTCAGATTTTTATTATGGGGAGTGAGATTTCAGTTGCATGGGGACCTATTGCATTTTCTAGATAATTGATAATTGATGTGGGAGAAAAAATTTGGAAACATGAAAGTTGTTGTCCTCTAACTTCTATGGATGATATCACCTCCATAATTCAAATTTTTCGCATGCATTCGATGACATGGGTGATGGTATTTGATGTTGACTCATGGGTGACGATTTGGGGGTGGAAATCAGCCACTTCAATTCTAATTTTTGAAGACTACAGCAGTATTTTGGGCCACATGACGCAGTTTAGGGACAACTCATATATGGAGGAGACTTGCACACCCTGGAGGCACCTTGAAGGGGTGTTCTTCAACCCTTGTTTTTCTAACTTGTTTGCTTCCTGCATAGATTTGAAAGAAGAATTACAGCGGAAGACACTCCTAGCTTTTAGGAGAAAAAAGCATCCTAAGTTATTACAAATGCTACACCATTTGAGTGGCATGGGAGCTCGATTTTTGGAGTGCTTCACTTTTGGACACGGATGCATGAGTTTGCTATTGCTTGAGGGCAAGCAATCTTGGGAAGGGAGGACTGTAATGTCCCCATTTTTGAAGACCCTTAGCCTATCTTTCCCCGTGGGCTTTGGGATGTTGCAAGGGAAAAATTTTATTAAATAATTAAATATTAATGCCTGAAGAGTGATTTTTATCATTTGACATTAGAAAGCAATAATTATGAAAATTATTTTATTTAATTCTCAAAATACAAAATTAAATGGGGAATTAATTAAATAAATATTTAGGTGGCTTTTATTGATAAAATCACCCTTAGAAAAGGGGACGCCACACCTAGGAAAGATAAACTGTTTTTATTTAATAATTTCCCTCTTAGGGGTTTCGAATTATGTGCCTCCTTGGTTATAAAAGGAGTGCTAGGATCATTATGAGACTTATGTTATGATGAGATTATTTTGATACTCCATGCTTGGAGTTGGGATGCATGACCATTGATGTTTTCTTCCTCTCTCATGCTTGGGAGATCTTTGTAGCTAGCTATTGAGAATCAATTTGCCGAAGTTATTTGTGCAATCTCAAGTGAGACCCATGTCTTTGGCTTTAGTGAATTTTTAGATGAAGGTTACCATTGAAATCTGCATGTTTTTACTGTAGCGATTCACTGTAGCAACTGGTTTGTGATAAAAAAAATAAGAGTTTTTGGGAGTACTTTTGGCAAATCGACTTTGGTGTATTGGTTTTCAATTTCAGTGATTCCTTTCATAATATCTGTGAGTTGTTTGTATGCATTTTTGAGGGTGGTGCGATCATCCTTTTGCATGCTTTCATATCCTAATATTGCAGTGGCTTGCTTTTATAATGTTGTGATCAGATTTAGTTCTTTGTTTGTGTGGATTGAGTGAGCTAGTGTCATGATCTTGAGCTCTTGGTTACAGCAATTCATCTAGGGCATATTGATGCTAACTATTGGTGTGATAAGGATCTGATTTAAATTTAAATTAAGATTGCTATTCACCCTTGGCCAGCAATTTCATTGTGTAACCGTTTGGATGCTTAAAAGCATGATTTAATTGCTCTAATGTGCAGCGACCTCTTTGGGATAAGTCTGTGAATATTTTATTATATGCTTGGTATGCTGAATGCCCAGTGGAAATCTGCCTATTAATTTGATACATGTTTGAAGTATTTTGAAGGTGGATCGACTTAGTATTTGCTTGGTTGTATGATGTTTGGCAGTCCCTTGTAACAGCGACCTGAATAGAACAAGCTGGGTAATGATTTCACATAAATATGGTCTAATTTTCATCCAATTAAACCTGCTGTCATTTCCTAGGTATTAGCAACTTGTTCTGGATATTGTAGAATGCATTTTGGGGTGCCTAAAATGTCCAGCGATTGCCTAAGTGTCTTGGTAACTGGTTTGTGGTCTGTCTAAGGTGGATTGATCATTTTATCCATGATTATATACCTTTGTTGCAGTGATCTCCTTCAGTACAAGTTATTAACAATAATGGATGTGTTGGGACTGGTTCTTAGTAAATAATAGTCTGCTGTTCTCTCCTTCCAATCAGCGACTGAGTTGGAGTAAATATTGAATACTGGAATGCATGTTTGGGCTCCTTTAGGATCAACGAACTACTAGTAAACTACATGTGGCCAGTTGATAACCTCTTGTGATGACCATGTTTGCATATTATTTGAAGTCTTCCATTGCAGCGACATTATATGATTAATATTGCAGATTGATGATGGCTTCCGTGAAGGGTTATATTTCATGAAATGCATATATTGGCAGCAATTTGTATTGGTGAAATTGGATCGAGTTACGGCACTGCTGGGTTGCACACTTTGTATGAATTCCTAGGTATTATTTGAGTTATGAATTTAATACACAATGTATTGTTGGCTGTGGTAGTGCAAGTTCCTCTTTTACAGTGATCTTTGGATGAATAGATTTATACATATTTATTTAGAGGGTTGTATGGTTGGATTTAGTTCAGTTTTGAAGATCTCTTGCAGCTGTGATTAATCTTCATGTTTATTGGAAAGCAAACTGATTTTCTGAGTCTCATTAAGTTCAGTTAAGAGTTAATATTGTGTGAGCTGCTTGATAGAGGCAATTAAACCCCTATCATTGGGTTTATTGAATCATGTATTTGAATGGTGCAAGTAGTCTTTGATTGAGTTTGCTATATTCAGTGGATTGGTGTTTTTGAAGGGTTGTTGATTTACTTAAATCCTCATTGATCCCGAAGTTGGGACATCACAGAAGAGGTCTTGAATTTCGTTCTCTTATAACAATAACTGTATTTAACTTAATTTATTTCAAGTATTTATGTCCACTAGTGGCCAAAACAGGCCACTAAGACTGTAAAAGATGTACAAAAGAAATTAAGCATAGGCTCCAAATACAAATTAGATAATTAAAAGGTACTTATTATAAGGTCGGCCTTCATTCGAATTGCAGCACCCCTTATTGTTATAAAAGGAGGTTGCTTGGCCATTTGATGGATATATTGAATCTTATTATTTATTTTGGGTAAAGGCTGTACCTTTCCTCTCTTTCATCAAGGATGAAAACCCTTAATTGAGACCACTTCAAGGACGAAAACCCTTGATAGTGTAACTTGCCTTGGGGACGAAAACCCTCAAACAAGGATATTTCGAATTATTGAATATCTCAAGGAATTTGGAGCGGATATCTTTCCATCTAGCCCTAGGCAACTTGTATCATGAGCATGTTAGATATGTTTTGATGGATGTATGATACGATTTCTTGCATGGATGGACTTATACTAATTATTAAAGATGAAAGCTAAGTCACAAGGTTCATGTTCGAATTCGAGTTCGGAAAAGATTAAATTCAAATTAAGTTCGACAACAATAAAATTCGGAAAAAAAATGTTATTAAATTCAACTATTATAATTTACAAATTTTTTAATATTTATTATAAATATAATAAAATTATAAATATTAAAATATTAAAAACTTTAAATATGTTTATTTATAATATCATAAACTAAAAATATTATTAAATTATAAATGTAATTTATATTTTATATTAATAGATGTAATTTTATATTTTATATTATTTATTTAATATTTTAAATTTAAACTTTATAAAATATTAAAAAGTAAAAAAGTTAAATAATGAAATAAAGTAAATTGATTTTTAAACTAAAATAACTAAACTTTTAAATGAAGTATAAAGTAATGAAAAGTTAAAAAATTAATAATAAAGGAAACTAAAATTTAAAAAAATCTAAAAACTAAATACCTAAATTGTAACCTAAAGGGGCAAAAGCTAAATATTTCAAAGATATTTGGAAACCTACTTCTTTGTTGGCGGCGAGGGCTGCTCCTCCCAAGCAGGTTCTTAGCGGCAAAGTTGTAAATGGCAGACCTATGAATGGTGATGATTTGATCGCTCTTAGAGAATGATGAATGGTGAACCATAAATACAAATGTCACAATATGAATGGCAATCGACTCGCCACTGTGAAATGTTTACTTGTAGACCCTTGCCAACAACGCCACTTTGAACGCTTTGCTCACAGCCTACAAACTCTTGACGCCCTTTAATCAAATTCAGAAATCTCAGTTTGAAAGCCCACTCACAGAGTCACACTTATCGCTAGACTTTAGGGGTTTTGTTTTTCACCGAACGTGAACGAATATTCGCATTTTTAATGCAAGCAACCAAAGTTTGGGGATTTTCGAACTTCTTGCCCGAAATTCGCCAAACCCTATGACTTAGGGTGAAAGCAATCATTTCCTTGCATGTTTGAGCCACTAATTCATTATTTCCAAGAGGGGCGAATTGCTTGTAGTTCAGATTTGGCATGTTTGAGTGGATGTTTGGGCAAGTTGAGTGGATGTTTGGGCAAGTTGAGTTGATATTTGCATTCTTCATATTTTTAAACCCTAAGATCCCAAGTTTCATGAATTTTGGAGCTTCCTAGGTAAAGTTATGAATTTTTAAAGTAACTCTGCTCACAAGGATTTATAGAAATTCATATTTTCAATTCTAGGGCACTAAAAATTAGTTTTCCTTCATATTTTGATTGTTGGTAATTAATCAGAATTTTTTTAGCTTTATTGGGCATATTTTCAGCAAGTTTAGGGCATCCAAAAGTGAGTGGGAGTTCTCAAAACATGTCACTGCCCTCAGAAATTTGATTACAGCCATCTAAAAGTTAATTTCAGCCACCTCACATTCAGCCCTAGCTATTTTCCTAAAGTCCCCTAAAAACAGACATTACAAACTACTAACTGAGAGAAAGCCCCTAGACTTGCACTGCCTAACACATCTTGAAATTGTAATTTGACCAAAAGGTCTCTTTCTGTCAGTACCATTTATAGGCTAAAAGCAGAGATGATTAATCTGGATTTGGCTGCTTTAGAACACTTTCCTTTAAGCAAATTTCTCCACAAGAAGAACATCTCATAAAAGAACAAGGCTAAATGCCTTTGATCCTCATAATGTGCAAAGGTCTGCAAGGAACCATTCAAGTCTTTAAAAAGGTAGCAGTAATGTCAATGGATCATAGTAAACATGACATCTAAAAATAGTCTTCAGTTTCAAGTTCCTGTACGAACAATATACAGATGTGATGATGTCTTGAAAGGTAATTATCCATCTCAGTACCAAGTTGATACAAACATATTCTATGTTGTGCAAGAGGAACCAGTAGGATGCATATTAGTTTAGTCAGTGTTCCACAGGGACGCATCACCGCCTAAAATCTGACGTTTCTGGGGACAGGGACGTCGCGGAGACTTGGGGACGCCCGGGAAACGTCCCCCCCCCCATACCGCCACTACCACCACAAGAAAAGGGACCTCCCTGGGACATTTCGCTGATGAGGGGATGTTTCTCTCAGAGAGGGGACCTTTGGGGGGCTTCGAAACGCCCCCAAAACTTCAAAGAAACATGCCCAAGTCCCTCGATACTCTCGGAAACCTAAGGCCATCCCTTGCTCCAAAAAAGTAATTTTTTAATAAAAACAGTCTTGTTTGGATGTTTGTGCCCCCAACCATTATTCTAATTGGTTATGTGCCCCACCCACACTTTAAGCACTCAAAAAAACTATAAATGAACCACACACTTTCACTCCAAAACACTAGCAAAGCTTGAAAACATCGATCAAGGCTGCAAGTGCAAAAGTGAGAGCAAGCAAGGCTGCACAAGCATGAGGCTAAAGGCATTAGCATGAGGGAGAGGGAGATAAAGAGCAAGTGCCAAGTCTTCATTGACTGCAACACGCTTATGTACAAAGAGAGTCCAGCAGCCTGGTGGGATGTAGAGCCCGAGAAGCCAACACAGGTTGATGATGATGCCAACATAAATAAGGTTGGTTGGTATTGGTTTGGAGGAACTTTACCTCAAGGACTCCAACAGTTCGAGTGATGAGGAGTTTGGCACGACTTTGGGGATGATTATTGATTAGAGGAATTGGGCCATTGGCCAATTGAATTTGAATTTTGAATGTAATCATCATTTTGAATATAAATATTAATATATTGATATTCGGCATTTTCTTTGTTCAATGCAATGTGTTTAGTATTTCAAAGTTTCATTTGTTATGCCTTATACATTTTTTATATCTGATGTTTCAAGTACTATATATATTTGCACCACTGTCACCCCGCTGTCCCCCAAACCTAGGCCCTTGTCCCCCATCCCCGAGACCTTTCCCCCCCGGTCCAAGACTCCATGGAACTATGGTCATAGTCCAATGTATTCAAAAGGTAGATAACATCAACTTGAAAGTGCAAATACAAGAGGAAGTAATGCTAAAGCTTAAAAGACATCGACACTTTTGGTTCAATCCAAATGGCCTTCAAGTACGCCATAAAAAACTCAGTTCTGACATCTTTGTTAAATTTTCTCTTACTAAGGAAAGAGGTAAAAATTTGAAACTCATGAAGCAGTTATCTCTCAATATCAAGACAAACTTATTCGAGGAGACATGAGGCCATGGCATACTAACAAATACTAACTCCTTGTTCAGCGAGTTGAATTGGAATCAAGAGCAAGATAAGAATTCCTACAAGAACTAGAACAAGAGTTGGCTATATGTCAAATACTATGAAGCACATGAAAGATCGCAGAGGTATCAAACTCTTCTCAAATGATAGGATGAGGAAGTGATCTTTTAGCATGAATATGTCTGGAGAGTACAGAAACAAGAATGTTTTATATGTGGCTCCAGTCCCGAATCCTTAGATATGGGCTCTTGACTTCACAGCCATAAGGAAGAGATGGAGTGCTCATGGATAATAAAGGGCCTATCTTGGTCCAGATATCTTGAAACTTTGACAGAAATCATTGTCTTTTTGAAGAGGTGATATTTGCACAATCAATACTCACCTTGAAATCTGCTCTGGGAATCAGACTAAAATATGAGCCACAAAATAGCACTTTCCAAATAAGTATATGACGTTACTACCTCAGCTTGCCCTTTATATGTGAGGCTAACGTTGGCAGCTTTGTGTTCAGACAAATCAGATGCTATGAATTTTTCCTTCCCCGTAGTGTTGGCTGCTTCATGTGTCAAATTTGGTCAGAGATTGATAATTGATATTTGCAACTCACGGTAATCTTTTACTCATTTTTGACGGATATATATACAAATATCGTGTCCTATTTTCAACAATATGATCTTGTCATGATCCTCTCTTTCCTCAAACTCTTCTAAACCCTAACTTTGTTCCACAGGTGTTGTTACAACCTTTCAATAACCCAATAATAACCTAGTAAAATAAAGAACTTAGTAATATTTATTCACCAAGCTAATATATTATACAGTATTATGCAGGGATGTGTCCCCCTAGATTTTGGTGGTGTCCCAATCATTTCAAGGACTTGGAGGGGAAGCACCCAAGTTTTTCAAATTTAAAAAACATATTATGACTCTTACTTAAAAAGCGTTGTTATTTTTAGTATCTTACCCAAAAGCTTTGAACCCTTATCTTGAAAGTACCCTAAGTAAATTAAATATGGTTTAAAACCCCTAAATTTCATTGGAAAATCTATGTGACAAGGTACACCAAATTTTAGGGAAAATGTTTGAACTTTCTGATTTTTATTCTTGTCAAACATGAACTCGAATTGTATCCATTATTTTCACATAAAAAGTATTTGACATGTTATTTCACTATTTTATAAATATGTATGTATATGTATATCGAGTGAGAGTAGAGACCAGAAAGTTCTCTATACTCTATTCCTCTTAACATATTTGTGCATTGTTTTAGATAATAAAAATGACAAATTCTTTTGTTCGAACTTAAAGACATTTAATTTTCCGAACTTGAACCGAACATTATCCCCATCAAACATGAACTCGAACTCAGACTGTGACTTAAGAAATAAGTTAAAATATTTAAATATTAATATTTATATCTTATTTTCATAGTCATTCCTCGTCATCCCAAAAATCTGGGAATTTTTTTACCATCCAAAATCCCTGTCCACCAGTCCCCCCATCCCCAACACTTAGGCAACTATGATATTATATGACTAAAAAATTGTGTCTAAACTATGATACACTGAGCATAGCATAACGTGTTCTATGGTGTAATCATCCCAACACCATGTTCAAAAAAATGAGATGCTATAAATTTTGGCTTCCCAAAGTTGACCTGCAGATTATTTTTATTATAAAAACCAACTAAATAGGTCAAGTTACCTCTATAGACCTATTATTGAAGTCCTTTTTGTCTCAAGTGAGAGTGTTGGGTAGAAAAATCACAATCATTGGTGTCTTTGCATTATTAAATAGACACCCAATAAAGAAACAACAAAGGAATTTGTATTAATGTTCAAGAATGAACAATGTAGTTCAATGGGACTCAAAAGTACAAAAAGTTATAATAGTAACTTAGGGTGGCTTAAAAGAACCCAGGGAGTTGAAAAAGTAACTTAACACTAAAAATGAATACACAACAAAGGGGTTGAACCCAAAACAAGCAAACAATAGCCATATGATTTGGCTCTAAGTACAAATAATTGTTAGAATATGTGGAGAGAAAAGAATAAAGAAAGGTTAGAATGTACAACGAACGAATGAAGAGAAATAGGAATGCACACATTATTCATTGTGTCCATCATTCTATTATGTGAGAGACGGTTACAAAATGGTTGAAGTAGTTACAACCGTTCATTAGTTTACACTTAACTAATATTAACTTAACGTTAATTATAAGCCTTATATTCAAATACCCGCTCTTAAGGCTTACACTATAGAACATACTGGCAGAAGATTAGAATAAAAGAGAAAATTAGAGTTATGCATTCTTAAGAAGCTTCCCCTCTAAACATAGTGTTTTAACCAGGTATAACTCCATCAAACTGCCTCCCTGACACTCATAAAGGTGCAGTTCCCAAGCTAAATTCGCAAGTTCTTGGATTCCACCTTCTCGGACTCCTGAATTACAGAATCTCTCGAATTATTGGACAACCATCTATACTGAGCTACTCACACAGTACTCCATCCGTTGTCTCATAACCTTGTAAGGGTAAATTCCAGAGATTCACAGGCTCCCGGACTATCTGAGCAGCCATCCATGCCGAGTTTTACACACATTGTAATCCTTCATGTCTTCAAAGTGTTGGCCTTCTTTACAATACAGTCTTCATCAACAAATTTTTCACTCATTCGATTTGTTTTTGAACTTCCCCTTGTATGTAAAAGGCGGACGATTACTAAAATGGCTTTGGCATCTACGTCATCTACTGTAATATCAATTTTTGTTGGTTGTCTGAGGAGAGACCACATGTGGCTAGATATAGTGACTTCATCCATTTTTCACACCAATCTTAATTTCCGAACTGCAAATTAATGCAGCAAAATGAAAGTGATAGTCTATACAATTGTTGACTTCATGCACGAAAATAAATTTAATAAAGAGATATAATTATATATTCTGATTGTATTGGAAATTAATGCAAAAAATTGTTACCATCTTAATTTTGATCAATGTCATAGTCATCTACAAAATATTTTGCAAGATAAAATACCAGAGAAATTTGTCTTCTTTTCTAGACTGAAAGAAACGATTTTTGTGCCTCGTGCCCTAGAACTCCCTCGAAAATCGCAACCGGTATTGTGTTTTAAGTTCACACAATTGTCGACTAGTTAATTAATGGCAACTATATTTTTGAGCTTTCCAACCCTTTTTCAACCATCAAATCCAATTTGCAGGCCCTCATGACTCATGTAAATCACTAATCTCTTGTTATGTCACAATTTCAAGAAGGGTTTCATGTTTTCATGATTCGTGGTTGTCCCTTTTTCTCTTTGTATTTTTCCCTTTTACAGCCCTATATCTTGCCCTTGGAATAAGCCCTCAAATGACTTTATTCGTGCCCTCTAATGACGACTTTGTTTACCATGCCCTAATCTACAACTTTAAAATGGCGGTAATAATGGCAGAGATTTGAGCCGTAAACAAGAACGGTCGTGATTATTCTTCTTTTATTTCACGATTGAAACATGTTGAAGCTTAAAAATTTTGTCACATGCCCTAGATGCATTTGAAAATACACTCGGATACCAATGTTAGCATATGTGGAGAGAGAGAATAAAGAAATATTAGAATGTACGAACAAATGAAGATAAACAAGAATGCACACATTATTCATTGTGTGTCCGCCATTTTTATTATGTGAGAGATGGTTACAACATGGTTGAAGTGGTTACAATCGTTTATTAGTTAACACTTGATTAATATTGGCTTAACACTAATTATAAGCCTTATATTATAATATTTATCAGGTGAGAGGAAGACCCCTCAATGAAACAAGCAATTGATGGAAAACAAGGTTAGGCACCAGTGCTAGAAATCAAAGTTGTCATGTACTATGTATATGTATGAAAGCTTAGACATCGACTCGCTGCCATGTCACATTTGTGTCGAACTACATCAATGTGTGGTTGACAACTCCAATGTTTGGGATAGATTGAAAGGAGGTAATTAATTTAGTAACGAAGCACTGTAGTGCCAATCAAGATAGCTAGCTTGCCAGAAAAGTGAGTTAATACTAAAAAGGAAGCTCTAACAAACTTAGGCAAACTTTGTAGAGGTCACTAGAGAAGAGTTCTACCCTATGAAAAACTATGATGACCATTACACAAAGGTGCAACAGCTACACTAGGGAAAATCATAAACAATGCAAGATTAGACCAATGCATTCCATTGGATGCTGACAAAAGTTGATATATCACACATGTGACAATGAGAGACACAGAGTTCACAAATATTGTCGAGCCTTGGAATTCTATATCTAAGAAGAAATGGAAATCTTTAAGGTTAAGGGCATTAGGAGAATGCCATAGGGATGAGGACTATATTGAAGAAAAATTCAAATGTAAAGGAAAGAAATAGGTTAATTATGGAAACAAGTCAAAACCCAAGAAAGACAACAATGACATCGAGTTAAACAAAAGGTTGTGTGACAGGGACTCCCAACACCTAAATCATCAACTACAACCTCTTTTCAAGAAATTCCTTTACACAAAAAGGCGAAGAACATTGAAAATTGGTGTTACATTCACAAAATCAAATGGCACTCAAACGAGTGTTGTATCTGAAAAGCATTATCAGATTACATAGACTTCAATACATGCACCAACACCTACACCATTGTAAATCTTAAACAAAGGAAAGCAAATAGGGGAGGTAGATCCCTATCCCACCATAACCAAGGCACAAGTTTTCCTCTCAAATCAGGAGGAAGAGCACTTATTCCACTTACAAGATGTAGCTAAATCGGAAAAATTTACACTACACAGTAGACAGTGACTATCAAAGGAATTTTATTTCGATAGATATTGTAAAGACAATGAATCTCCCAAAGAAACTTCACTCTCAAGGACACACAATCACTTGGTTGAATCAAGGTAGGGACATGCATGTCAATCAACAATGCAGCCTTCCATATGCAATCTAGTCTTTTCGAGATGAAGTTCCTATGGCATATCACCCTTGGAAGTTTGAATTATGCTCAAGTATCCATGCATGTGGGAATGACAAAATATCTATGAATCAAGGCCCCGAAGTTTCATCATCACTCTGTGAGATCAACTCTAAAAAACATAAAGAGTTAGCTCTTACTACCAAAACCTCTTTGCTCAATGCCAAAAAGAGCATAAAGGTGATTCACTAGACCAAGGATTTTTGCTCCATGTGATGAAGCCCTAAAAGGGAAAAAAGATGAAACAATGGGAAAATATAAAGGTATCTTCGTAATGCCGACAAGAGTTCCACTATAATAGCTCTAATCCCTGGAATCGCTTTAACAAATAGCTCCATGTAGAGACATTGTGCTTTGGAGAACAATGAGTTCAAATGACAAATCAAGGCACTAATATAAAAGGGTCATATCCAACCAAGCACATTACCCTACAGAAACTCAATTGTGTTGGCATTGAACAAGGATGGGACATGGAGACTTTGTATCATAGGTTACCTAAGTCTCAAAGGAGAGGGGACAAGGTTTCTAAGGCAAGAAATTCCCAAATTTTAGGGACAACAAGGGGAGGGGAGGGGAGGGCTATTAAAATAATATATAAAAACTCATATTTAAATATTTTAACTTTATTTAATGAAAAATAGGGATTTAAATAGTATTAAATGTCTTTAGGGTGCTTTCGAGATTAGTATTCAATGCTTTTGGTAAAAATAATAGTTTTTTAAAAGTTAAAGTGTCAAGGAAAAAAATTAAAAATTGGGGCATCTCCTACAATTCCCCAAGTCCCTGAATGTAATGCCCCCTTCTCTAAATTAGTCCGGAGAAGATCTTTAGTCTACTTTTTATTTCCCGTAGGTGTCAAGGGTGTGGTAAGGGAAACAATTTAACAATTTAACAATTTAATTTAAGTTGTCAAAAAAGTAACTTTATGTTAAATTCATAAAGTGACTTAATGTAATGTCCCTTTCTAGGGATGAAACTGAAAAAAAGGAAATAGCACAAACCCCAAACTGATTTTAGACTAACAAACTGCAAATTTAGATCAGTACGGTACGGCAGTCTGATTTTTGGAACAACAGCTTGTAAACAACAATATTGACCCAAATATCACCCAAAAACTCGTCCACAATATTTATAAACCTTTTAGAAACACTTTAGGACAATTTTCACCATGAAAACCAATCTCAAACACAGCCGGCAATTAAATTATCAACAGCATAAGTATAGCTAAGAGAAATATCAAAATAGAAGTTTCCAAACCCCAACAATGGCCAAATATGAATGATTTCAGCCTTATAAATTATGCCAAATCTGAATATCAAATAATAAATGAGTTTCATTCCCTAGAAAGCACTTAAAATGACTCCAACCCGAGTTGCTCCCTAGGAAAGGGACTCCAAACCATGAAAAAGCTCTTGATAGGTCTTCTCCTTGATGCTCTAGATATAAACCAGCAAGAGGATCTTAAGTATTTTCCTTCACTCCACTCAATTTAGAGAGTTTTCGTTCTCCAATATGCACAAGGTTTCCGTCCTCCTTGGATGTCAAACTATGGATTTTCACCCTTAGTAGAGTTGGAAATAAAGCAATCATCCCTAGAGTCCAAATAGATAAAGTATATATGCCAAAAGTGATGTGCAAATGAGCCTATGAGACTCCTCTTATACCCTTTAGTTGGCGCCAAGAGTCATAAGAGTGTAGACTAACCTCTTAAGCTTGCTTTATCTTCTATTTCCATGTTGGAAACTTTCCAACCTTGTTGACCTCTTAAGGAGCTTACTTTATCTTTTAATTTCATGTTGGAAGCACTATAACCTAGCCGACCTGCCTTAGGGAGTAAAAACACCAAAGAAAAACATTAATGACAATGTAAGAAAATGAAAACAAAACCCAAGAAGTCTTTAATTGGAACTAATTCAAAAAAGGGGACATTATACTTAAGTTGTTGAAAAAGTAACGTTAAGTTATAGTTATAAAAAGGCAACTTACGGTTTATTGTTAAAGATGAATTTCTAATAAAGCAAAGTCAAACATCAAAATAGAAGTGGGACATCCCATTTGGGGACCTTTCCTCGTGAAATGAACCATGAAAAGCTATAAAAGAAGATGCAGCGTCATTTGGAGCTCACTTTTGACTATATATCTCTCTCATTTTGATGAGTTTGAGCTTTGTGCTTCAACTTCTGCATTTGAGGATGAAAACCCTCCTTTACAATCTACATTTGAGGACGAAAATCCTCTAGTGTATTCAGATTTGAAGACAAAAACCCTCTGATCTTTAAGGGTGACTCCGTACAGGAGTTGCATTTGGGCATCGATTCAGAGTTTTACAATCCCAGATCTGATCCAGCAACTAGGGCACGTTTCAAATCAGTTTCCAGGATTTTACAATCACGGCATCACATTCCAGGCAGATTTCATGGTTATACAGCTAGGGCATCAAAGATACCAATTGGGACAATAAGTTTTGGGGGTTTTACCCTTATTTTGGGCAGCTTTTAGGGTTGGAAAACCCCCTGCTAGGGTTGTTCAAGTTGTGATTTGAAGTGGGTTGGGTGCTGGGGTTTGCACATAGCCAAATTTTGCCCTACAGCACCATTTTCAGTTGATTAGAGCCATTCATTTGCAAGATTTTTCCAATAACGATCAGTTGTACTTTTTATTTATTTCCAGTCTGAAAATAAACAGAAAATTCAATTTTGATGTAAATCTAATCTTTTCAATCAAATCCATATTTTTAGAGGTGTTATCAATGTTTCCCGAATCCCAATATCTAGGTAATTTAATTTTGAGGGCCTGCATTGATAAGTCAAAGAAATCATACAATTGTCTTTTTATTAAAACGGTTTACTGAAGAAAATCAAATTGTTGTTATTTTGTCATAAGGGTTTCCTAGGAAATCCAAATTTCATTAATTTATGCCCTTAAGGGACATAACAGTGTTATCAGAGATGATGATCTCGCCAGCCTGTTGGAAATAATCAATATTTTGTCGATACTATCTGATGCATATCCTGTGAATCATGGAGTTAATGAATAAAGATGATTTGGGAATAAAGCTTTATAGAGCAGGGAAGAAACTTGAACAACTGCCTCATTCAAAAAATGTCCCACTCCATATTTTGGAGGAAGTGGCAAGTTGTATGTCCACAATAAGATAGTCATATTTTGAATCTATGTTATGGGCAATGAATCCATTGATGACTCATTCGGCTAAGCCCAAGATTTTGAGACACCTAGATCTAGATGTGAGACTTGCAGTTATTACTTGTATTAGTGAAATTACAAGAATAGCAGCTCCTAAAAAGCCATACACCAACAAGACCGTGAGGGAACTTTTCCAATTGATTGTGGAAAGCTTCCGAGGTATGGATAAAATCAATTGTCCTTATTTTGCTAAGAGGGTTATAATTTTAGAAACTGTTGAAAAAGTTGGATCTTGTGTTCTAATGTTAGATCTTGTATGTGATGATCTGATTCTCCAAATGTTTGAAGTTTTGAACATTTCCTTGCTACTATTCATAACAGCCATGCAGAAAATATTGTTGCCTCGATGCAAACAATTATGACATTGATTTTGAATGAGTGACCATATTTTCCAGACACTCTTATCAGTTTTATTGACTAATGTGAGAAAGGATGTGTGGGAAGTTTCACCAGCAACATGTGCATAATGCATTGGCCAAACATGTCGTTAATGAGTGTGAAGAGAAGTTGAAGCCATACTTAACAGTAGAAATGACAATTGAGGGGCTCACTTCAAGTGATCAACAAAAAAAGAGTTCTCTAATTGCAAGAAAAGAAGATGATAATAAAAATGAACTTAGTAGACAGGAACATTGTTTCTCATGCAAAGAACCCTGGGAGCCAAGCCACAAATGTCTAGGTAAAGATCAAGTGCACTATGTGGAAATGTTGTCAGATGAAGAGTTAGGAAAATCAGATGTAGAGCCAGGAAGGAAGATGGTGGAACCAAAAAAATGAGGGATACATCTAAGCCACAAGACGAAGAAGTTAATTTGACTTCCAACAAGTGTGTTCTTCAGCAGAATAGTGATGAGGTCAAATAGAAATAACTTGTTGAAAACACAATTGAAAAAGATATTGCCATTCAGAAAGCACCCGTCAATCTTCAAAAGATTGAGTCAGTTCTAGAGAAGAGTGATTTTCAAGATAGTAGTGAAAATAAAATTGAAAGAAATAATTTGGTAAGCTCCAAAATCTTGAGTAGTCAAAATGATGATGTTGATGCTTCAGAGACATCAGCAGAAAAAGAATGTCTGGACCATTCTTGTGTTTGTAGATTGGAAAACAAAAGGGATGTTCCAATCCAAGAAACATATAAGATTGATTTCCAGAAAGATTCTGGTGAGAAGCTTGTACTTGAGAAGAACAGAGGCTTGCACTTGAGAAGAACGCTGGTTTTGAGCTCACAGAAATTTTCAGACCAGCAACAAATGGTAAGCAGTTTGACTATCTCTGTGGTTATAGCTTAAGGCATATTAGCAGAAATTTGATGCTTCAAAATATATCATTGCAAATTTGTGATCATCACAGAAAGCAATCTAAAGTGGGTGAGAAAGTGAAGAACACATCTAGTAGCAATGGGCACATAGATCTTTTTGTGCAAGTTCACATAAGAGTATGGGATCCGGGTGATACTTTGAGACGCCCAATACTGAGGGTTGAAGTGGAGCAAGCAATGGGTTCTCACCTAATGCCTCATCTTGTTGCTTCACTCCTTGTTCATGATGCCGTCATTCCAACTGCTTAAGGAGTTTGCAAGACAACTCACAAGAATGTGAAGGAGGATAAGTTGATGGAGGTAGCTGATGGCCAAACATATGATGCTTGTGAAGCAGTGAATTCACAAATAGTGCAGTCTTCCATGGTAGAGAGTCAAAGTCTAATGATTCAGGATCTTCTTGGGACAACAAACTTTAATGGAGCATATGAGATTGCAGCAACATCTGCTCGAGAAGCATTAGTTGATAAGAAATCTGCAGCATCATAAATTAGTCAGCCAGGTTATGCGGATCTCTCTCACAGAGGGAAGAATAGCCTTGAAGATCATGACCAACAAGCAATTTTTCTTCCATCTATGGAGATACTTCAAAGACATTTTTATACAGAGAAGTTGATGTTTGCAGCCAAGAGCAAGCAAAGTAAAGTCATTTTGTTGGAATTAAGTTGAGGTCAGACGAGCTGCATGAATTGAAGAAACAACTGGTTGTAACAGAAAAGGAGGTGCAAGCTCTAATGGAGCTGGATAGCACAAAAAGGCTCATTGAAGAGCTAACTCTAAGTTTGAAAAGAGCACAGATTGCCAGGAAGAAGAAAGGCATAACAGATGAAGTGTTGCCCTTGCAGGTTTGCAAACAGCAAAGAAGGCATTAGAAACAATGAAATCAGAATATCTGCATTTGTTAAGAGATAAGGATATTGCCATCAGGTTTGCAGAAGAGACCTTGTATGCATCTAAGGAAATGAAGGAAGAGGTTAATGAACTCACCTTTGAGCTTGGTTCAGCCAAGGATTCTTTGGAAACGGCCCATTTTGATCTTCAGAAAGCAGAAGAATAGTTGGTTGCTGCAGCAATTTTTAAGAAGCAAGAGGCTGAAGCAAGGATTAAGGAAAGCAAACAACAGAAGAAATAGAAAGGCTTATGAAGGAGCTAGAATTAGCTCAAGCAGGAGAAAAGCAAGCCAAGGAACCCATGACAAACTTGTCTAAGGTGGAAATAGCAAAGGCTTTAGAAGCATTAGCTCTTGATGCAAACAAAGATTTATATGCAGATCAAAACAGAATAGCAGAGTGGAAGCTGAATAGAGAAATCATTCATCATGAAGAGCAGTTTCCAGGGAAGACAGAAGTTACAAGCACAGAGTTGGGCATAACCGAGACAGTTTTGCACAGTTTTGCAGGGAATTATCAACAAGCAAAGCAATTTGAGAATGTCACAATTGGATGGGAATCAGAAATAATGGCTACAGAGGACAATTGCATAGTATTGGGGCAGCATGAAGAGTGGTCTAGTCAAGGAACTGATTTCCAAGTTGAAGACGGGAATGGTTTTCAAACTCTTTCTATGTCCCATTTGATTCATGATTCAACTTCATGGGGGAAAACTCAGCTGATTCACTTGTTGAGATTGTCGAAGGAGCTTCACTTGGTGCAAAATCTTCTCAGAGGGGTGCAACAGAAGCCAACTGCTTCACAAATTAGAGCAGGAGTTGGTAATTGCCAATCTCCAAAACTGATTTGGGATCCTGGGATTTGCAGAAATGTTCATTCCAAAGGAGTTGAAGAGTTGAGCTTGTAATTGCTTGAGCGCAAGCAATTTTGGGAGGGGAGGACTCTAATATCCCCTTCTCAAAATTATTCTAGAGAAGACATTTAGCCTACTTTTTATTTCCCGTAAGCGTAAAGGGTGTGGTAAGGGAAATAATTTAACAGTTTACCGTAAGTTGTCGAAAAAGTAACTTCATGTTATATTCATAAAGTGATTTAAGTTGTTGAAAAAGTAACATTAAGTTATAGTTCTAAAAAGGCAACTTATTTTTTATTGTTAAAGATGACTTTCTAATAAAGCAAAGTCAAACATCAAAATAGAAGTGGGACATCCCATTTGGAGAACTTTCCTTGTGAAATGTACCATGAAACGTTATATAAGAACATGAGGGGTCATTTGGAACTCACTTTTGACTATATCTCTCTTTCATTTTGATGAGTTTGAGCTTTGTGCTTCAACTTGCATTTGAGGACAAAAACCCTCCTTTGCAATCTAGATCTGAAGACGAAAACCCTCCGGTGTCTTCAAATTTGAGAATGAAAACCCTCTAACCTTCAAGGCTGATTCCATACAAGAGTTGCATTTGGGCATCCAATCAGAATTTTGCAATCCTACATCTGATCCAGCAGCTAGGGCATGTTTCAGATTAGTTTCCAAGATTTTACAACTATGACATCACATTCCAGGTCAGATTTCATGATTATACAGCTAGGCCATCAAAGACACCATTTGGGACAGCGAGTTTTGGGGGTTTTACCCTTATTTTGGGCAGATTTTAGGGTTGTTACCGATGTGGTTCGAAGAGGGTTGGGTGCTAGGGTTTGCACATAGCTAAATTTTTCCCTAGAGCACCATTTTCAATCAACTAGAGCCATTCATTTGTAAGATTTTTCCAATAAAGGTCAGTTGTACTTATTATTTATTTCCAATCTGAAAATAAAAAGAAAAAAATCAGTTTTGATGTAAATCTAATCTTTTCAGTCAAATCCATATTTTTGGAGGTGTTATCAATGTTTCCCAATATCTAGGTAATTTTATTTTGAGGGTTTGCATTAATAAATCAAAGAAATCAAACTGTTGTCTTTTTATTATAAGGGTTTACTGAAGAAAATCAGATTGTTGTTATTTTGTCATAAGAGTTTCCTTGGAAATCCAAATTTCATTCATTTATGCCCTTAAGGGACATTACACTGAAATTGTCGGGACATCCTAGACATCACCAAAATCTGGGAGGCGCATCCCCCATGACACTTATTTGTATTGACTACAAAGCATTGAACAAAATCACTATAAAAATAATCTTTTGAATCAACTCAAAGGTGCAAGATACTTCACCAAGACTGATCTCAAGGTGGGATATCACCAAGTACCAATTGAGCCGACAAATGTGGGGAAGACAAAATTCAAGGCCAAGAAAGGGTTGTTCGAGTGATTGGTCATAGCTTTTGATTTGACCAACACACTTGCAACATTGAGAGGATGATGAAAGATGTTCCTTGGTGCTTCACAAGCTCCCTCACAATTGTATACTTGGACGATATTCATTTTCAGCATTAAATGGGAGGAAAATTTGGAGCACATCTGGTAAGTTCTCAACACCGTGCATCAACACAAGCTATATGCTAATCTAAAGAAATGTTCATTTCAAAAGAAAAGGATCAATTATATGTGCTACATATGATAGGGATGGATACATATGGATCCAAAGAAGATTCAAGTAATCTGAGATTGGCTTGAACTTAGGACCATGGAGCTTTGTAATTTCCAAGGTTTTAACAATTTCTACGACAATTTCATGTTGGGATTTTTGAAAATTGCATGGCATCTCAATCAAGTGATGAAAGGATGAGCAAAGGTGAATTTCATTTGAACAAAGGTGCAACAACAAGCATTTGATGCGCTAAAATGTCATCTTTTCCCAGCACCACTCCTCATCCTTTTGGATCTACAACACTCATTCAAAATGAGACAGCTACTTCAAAGTTCAAAGTATGCACTTAATGTTGTCCTTGCTTAGCACAGGATCCCAATGACCTATCACGATAAGACATTTCACAAACATGGTTTGGAAATATATGACATATTATACAAATATTTGCACCATTGTCCAAGCATGTCGACAATGCTTCCATTGTGGGAAAAGAGAATCATCCACATAGATCATAACCCTCTCCAATTCATGCAAACTTGGAGTAAATTGCAAACCAACCGCCATCAGGAACTAGTCCACCTACCTACAGTAGTTCCATCTCAATAAGCACAAATGGAGAGGTGCATCAGGTTGTGGACTATCTAAGCCAACCTCCATTACAAAACTTTCACAAATCTTTAATTCTTGCAAACATGAGACTTTTGAGTTGGCCACAATAGTATGCTAGTGACCCTAACTTTGTTAACACAAATCGGGCATTGATTGTAGGTAAACAAGTTTCTGAATTTTCATCCATAGGATGAATTTTGTGGCATCTGCTATGATCCATCTGATGAACCTTAAAAGATGGGCTATGAGGCACACTATAGTCATGTAGCTAGTCATTTCAAAGTGGAGTCGATTATAGAAGTATTGCAGAGATACTTCAATTGGCCGAAGATGTGAAATGACAAAAACGGGTACATCTAGACATGCACTATGAGTCATCACCAAACTTGTAATTAAGAAGTAGGGATTGTACAACAACCCCCATTGCCATTGCCTGTAAAACCTTGGGAGTTAGTATCAATGGATTTCATGGTTTTTTATTATCTTGTGGTCCACTCTTTGGCCCATGATGTATATCGATGAATACCAAACAAACCAAGTCGACCACCTTCCATCCACAAACAAATGAACAAATAGAGATCATCAGCCATGTGATTGTAAAACTCCATTGGATGTACCCTTCAAAACATCCTAGCACATGGGACAAGATTTTTCCATACATTTAGCATAGCAACAATCAAGCCCTCAACAACTCCAATGCACATTTGAGCCTTTCAAATGTGTCCCGGGTTCCAACAACTCACCCCAATTGACGTAGCCCTACATTTGACCTATGTAGAAGACTACATGCACAAAAAGAATCAAATAAAGTAGAAAAGTTTGTCAAATAGAATCACATTTCATCTGCAGGTTTATGACATAAAACAAAATACCAACACCATCGCAAGCAGCATCATGTCAAGAACAAGCTACCGCAACGGTATCAAGTTGGTGACAAGGTGAGATTACACTTGCCAAGGAAGAGACTAGGCCTAATAGAAAACTCAAACTTCATGGATACAAGACCATACAACATCACCAAGCAAGTGCAAGAGAACAGCTTTTAGCTCAATACTCCACCCTACCTTGGATTGCATCTTGTCTTCAATGTGGAGCTTCTCTTATCATATTTCCCCCCACTATTGGACACATAAGATGCAACAAAACAACTATAACTTCTAGATATATACCCTGATTGTGCTACTCTAGTGACAATACATCAAATAGTGGGTACAGAGACTAAGGGCACCCAAAACTAGAAAATACCGGGCTCATCCAGCATGGCAAGTATAAGAACGTGGCACAATGGAGGAAATTCCTACTCAAGGAGAGGTGAGTAATACACGTGGAGGAGTGTTAAGAGTGCCAATCAAAGCCATAACTTAAGTGTCGAAAGTGTTATAATGTGTAGAAGATGATGAGTGAATTTAACACTCTATTTGGCAAAAGTCTGACCCCCCACGCCGGAAACCAATACAGAAAGCTCGAAAATTGCATATACATTTCTGTCCCAAATTTTTGTATAACCAATAGTCCTTATCCACCAACCTAGTTTGTCCTCATCCATCCATTAAATGTGTCCTATAAGACTCCCAAGGCAGAACACTTCATCTTTCCAATTGAAACTGTGCAGTTATTGATGTACTTGGATGTATATAATGTATTGCTTCACCTCAAAGGAGAGTGGAGCAGTTTCGTAGAAAAATATCTTTACGCAGGGACTGCTATCTATCTATAAATAACCCCGATTTTCAATAAAGTTTTCATTTGCATAGCAGAATATATCATTTGTGTTCATTGGATTTATTTGCCTTTGCTTGGGTTCATTGCTTTCATGGCACATTAAGTTTCTGCAATTCAGTGTGATGTCCACTGGATTCCTAACTGAATCTGGATCAAGGCCCATATTCAAAAATCTGCAATTTTATCAAGGTGAAACTTAGAGATGTTTAATGGATCTTTATATCACAAATTTCTATTATAGTGTTAACATGGTGTTTTCAGAGACAAACTCAACCTTGTTAATTGGACTCGGAACGATTTTTTTGTTATTCCTGTTGCTCAAATACATGATTAACGATTTTATTGACATTGGTGCAAATGCCCAATACTCCTTTTAATTACTGAAATATTTTGTTTGAAATTCCTTGTTGTCAATACAGAATTTCTTTTGGTTCAGTCCATCCCTTGTTTGATATTTTCCATTCCCCGACTTGTTTCTATCGTGTTGCAATGGTTTATTGGCTACTGGTATTGTGATGTTGCTAGCAGGATTGAGAGATTTGTGGAGTAAAAGAAAAACCAATAGAAGAATTGAGGAGCTGAGTTATACCATTTTCAACAGAAAAAATTTAATAGAATGATTAATGGTATGGTGGTGAGGAGGTATTTTATCATGCAAGCAGATTGTGGGTTAAGCCCACGCAGAGACACTTCTAAAACCCTTCTGTTTCATGTTCTATTTGGAGAAATATTCATTAGAAACAAAATATTCTTACTTTAATATTCTGGTTTTAACTTCTAATTTTTTTATTAAAGTTGAAGCCTAATGAGAACTACTAATCAGGTGGATTTAGCAAAATCTTTTGATAGCTTTTGCTTTGTGGTTTTCCCATTTTGTTTTGTGTTCTTTTCATTTTTCTTTCTTTGCATTCTATTTTCCTATCTTGGATGAGTTGTATTTGGAAAGAAAGTGTGCATGCTATGTATGGTACCAATGCTAGGTTGTATCTATTGTACTTTTCATATTGAATTGTATAGTGGAAGTGTATTCAAATTGTACATTTACTCTTGCAGATCTCAATTCAGAAAGACGCTCAATCACATCCATCTGAAACAATTCAAACCAAACTGAGTCGCTATGGAGAGAACCAACCCAAATGTGACCATCTTCTAATTTTTTATTAAAGTTGAATAATGAGAACTACTAATCAGGTGGATGTAGCAAAATCTTTTGATAGCTTTTGCTTTGTGGTTTTCCCATTTTGTTGTGTTCTTTTAACTTTTCTTTCTTTGCATCCTATTTTCCTATCTTGGATGAGTTGTATTTGGAAAGAAAGTGTGCATACTATGTATAGTACCTATGCTAGTTTGTATCTATTGTATTTTTCATATTGAATTATATGTGAAAGAGTACTCAAATTGTACACTTACTCTTCCAAATCTTGATTAAGAAAGACGCTCATCACATCCATCTGAAACACCTTCAAACCAAACTAAGTCGCTATGGAGAGAAGCAACCAAAATGTGACCATCTTTGCAATAGGAGAAAAAGTAGTATCCTCATAGTTTATTCCCTCTTGTTGTGAAAATCCTTTCACAACAAGACAAGCCTTGTAATTGCCCAAAGTACCATTGGCTTTGCATTTGACTTTGTACACCCATTTGTATCCAATGGATAATTCCACCAACTCACCTGGTGGTAATTCCACCAACTCCCAAGTATAGTTCTAGAATAGGGTATTGTATTCTATTTGCATATCAATCTTTCGTTCAAGTATGCCTTCTGCTTCATAATATGGTTGTAATTTAGGTACCTTAAAAAGGTCACATGCGAGAGAACACTGAAAATGCTATGTTGGATTAACAACCTTGTTTTTGGTCCTCCGAGCTAGTGCCTTTCTTTGAGTGGCTTTTCCTGCCATCGCACCATGTGCCTCCTGCACATACAAAATAGTGAAGTCTCCCTCCGCAACTAATTGTGCATTTGATTAATGCAATTTATTCTCCCACACATGAGGCATTTTATCTCCTTGTGCATCCTGTATAGTGGAATCTCTCTCCACACCTAATGTATGTAAGTTGACTATCACAAGATCAAGAACCCTGTCCACGCCACATCGCCCAATGCCTAGCATGACTACCATGTCCTATTCTGCATCAAACATAATACACTTCTCACCAAAGAAATTTACAGAAATGCGATTTTTTGTTAAGTGACTAATAGACAAGAGATTTTTAATAATGTTATGAACATACCTAACATTCTTTACTATGAGTTTATGGGCACTGTTTAACACAATGTGTATATCTCCTATCCCTCTACTACAAGTCACTCCCCATCAACTACTAATACTTAATTAGAATATTTGTATTTGCAATCAATTTTACATACTAGTTGTTATGATATGAAAAATGTTTGGATGCGCTAGAATCAATGAACCGGCAACTCATAGCACTGTCATTTGAGCATGATGCCATCAGGGCTTGCTCTTCCATAAAACCCCATTCATTTTCAATTGTTCCCACATTTACTTCACCCCGCAACTTTTCTTTGTGAGAAAGATCACTCCCTAGTTTGGGTCTTCTTGCATTCCTTTTGCAGCAAATAGGAACTAACCTGATCAAAAGTCAGCGTCTAGCTTTTTGCCATTAAGTGTAAAGCCTCCACAAAATTTTCATTAGAGGGCGATAAGTTAATCAAAACAAGTGCAACCAGGTCGTCCTCATCCATCTTTCTGTCTATGTTAGTGAGCTAGTCTCAAAAATCTTTCATCCGCAGAAGATGTTCTAACAGGGACCCACTTCATTCATCTTTGGTGCAAACACATTCTTTATGTGTAAAACTTCATTTTTCTCTAAAGTTTGATACTTGTTTGGGAGACTGGTCCAAAGATCACCCACCACAGTGGCATTTCGGACCTCAAGGATGAAATGATCTAACACAGATAATTTCAACAACAAAAGCGCCTCCTTATGACACTTTTCATAGTCTGCAGGAATTGTATCAAGTCTCAACTCCTTTTTGAGAATGATTTTATCACAATCACAATATTCCGCAACTATTAAAACCTTCTGACTCCAGACATAATAATTTTGACCAGCTGATTTTTGTGCTTCCAAAAAAACTAAATTTTGGATATTGGCCATCACATACAAGGGTGTTGACTTCAAACCCATAAATCAATGCAAAAAAGAAATGCAAAAGTCTATAATCTGAATTTGCTACAATCTGAATATCAAATTACTTACAATCTGACTACACTTCAAATATATATTTGTCAAATCTGCATTGATATTCTAATCTCCCTTCAAAGCATAGTTACGCGGGGACGCATCCCCCCCTAAACTGACACGTTCTGGACGTCCCGGACGTCCTGGGGACGTGGGGACGTGGGGGAAACGTTTCCCCCATGTTTCCCTTTTTTTTTTGGCTGGGAAGCGCCTCGGAGACGGAGAAACGTGGGGGGGATGTCGAGGCGTCCCCCACGTGGTTAGCCGCATTTCCTAACTTAAAAACATAAAAAACAGCACTTAAACCTTTCTTTTTTAATTGTAAATCACTAATAATAAAAAAGAGCATTACTAACCTAACCCTAACCCTAAAAGTGCAATTTTATGTTATAAATTTACATTATGGGCTCATTTCATATTCACACCAAGCAAGAGCAAGAGCGAGAGCGAGAGCAAGAGTGAGAGCGAGAGCGAGAGCGAGAGCGAGAGCAAGAGCAAGAGCAAGAGAAAAAACAAGAGCAAGCAAGAGGTATTTATATTTATAAATTTATTTGCTTACAATACCCGTAAAAGTTTTTTTTTTTTTAATAGATTGTAATTTATATTTGCATTTTTTAGGGGCTGTTTTTTAGCATTTGCATCTACAATCACAATGTAATCATCCATGTAGTTTGGAGGATTTAAATAAATGCATATTGCATAGGGTTTGGTTGTAAATGGTTACTTTTTTTTTTTAAATTACATTTTTATTTCTATTTTAAAATTTATCTTATATTTGCATTTTTTAGGGGATGTTTTTTAGCATTTGCATCTACATTCACAATGTAATCAAACATATAGTTTGTAGGATTTTAAAAATGCATAGTAAAATTTAAATGGTTACGTTTTTTTTTAAATTCTATTTTTATTTTTATTTTAAATTTTATCAATGCTACGCAAGGACGTGTCCCGGAGGTTTACACCACGTCCCGGACGTCCGGGACATTTCGGGGACTTGGGGACGAGGACGGGACGTTTCCCTGCCGTCCCCATTTTCCAAAAAAAAAGGGGGACATCCCCTAAAAACAAGGAACACACCCGGGACGTCTCGGGTGCAAACAGAGTTTAGGGACTTCGTTGGAGACGTCGTGACATCCCCAAGATGTAGGGGACGTCCCCAACAACTTTCACGCCATGCTAAAGCAAAAACAACTCGTAGTTTATTATTTTTATATTTTTTTTAATATTTTTTTTAACTTTTAATGTTTTCTAATTAAAAGCAACATGACCTAACCTTAAAAGCAACAAAAAAAATTTATAAAAAAAGCATTTCACACTCATTCTAATCACACCAAGCAAGAGCAAAAAAAAGAGAAGGAAAGAGCAAGGAGCAAAGTGCAAAGAGCAAGAGCAAGGAGCAAGAGCAAGGAGCAAGAGCAAGAGCAAGAGGTATGTAAATACATTACTAATTTACTACCATTCTTTGTTTTTTTTTTAAATTTCCAAATCGCCAAAACTTGCTTTTTCCTTTGCCAAAACTACCTGTTATGCGCGTGCTCGGACTAACCGTCCCAGCTACCAGCTTGGTTGCAACCTGCTTATTCAAATGTTGACTTCACATATTAACAAATGCGTAGGTTTTTTTTTTAAATGTATTCATCGTTGTTTTTTTTAATGTATTCATCGTTGTTATTTTTTAAATGTATTCATTGTTTTATTGTATTGTATAGTTATATTGTTTTGTATTTTAATTATTGCAGCTTCAAAATGAGTTCCGATAGTGATTATCAAGCTGAATATGAGTTTGAAATGGGTGTGCAAGGAGAAGGAACACAATCAGAAACACCTAATACTGCTACTAGTTCACAAGGGAGTGTGGACAAGTTCAGTTGCCCCTCCAAAATGTTGAAAAAGTATGCTAGGGGCCTTTTGATAAGAAAAAACCTTTGAAACAATTTGGTCAAATTATGCTGGGTCCTAGATCAAACATTTCAGGGGGCACTAAAATATGGAAATGCAACATTTGCTCATTATCTTAGTCAGGCAACATTACTAGGTTGAATGCACATTTATTGCATATTGCGGGGAAAGGTGTAGGCATGTGTGGACAACTATCACTTGAAGACAGGGCAGAAATGGTGACGCTGTATAATGGAGATATGGTGGAAAAGGTTCCAGACGTTCGTGGCCGTCATGTTAGTGGCACTGGCACCCCTTCTAGCTCTCTGAGAATTAATACTTGGTAGTGTTACAAGTGCATCTTATGAGCTGTCTGAATTGGATGCTTTTGGTAGTAGTAGGGGGAAGAGGAAGGTTGTGGCCTCCAATCCAGTTGTTGAAATGTATGATACAAAGGCTAGAGAAGAAGTTGATGATGCCATTGGAAAATTCTTTTTTGCTACTGGCATTCCATTTCATGATGCTCGTTCTCCTTATTTCAAGGAGGTTGTGGCTAAGATAGCCAAAGCAGGTGTGAGTTATGTGCCCCCAGGAGACACGAAGTTGAGAACCACAATCTTGGATAGGAACTATTCCAAGGTTAATTTACTGATGGAGGAAATGAGGTGCACATGGGTCTCTCACGGTTGCAGCATCATCATGGATGGGTGGACAGATATCAGACACCACCCACTCATAAATATCATTGTTTCATGCAAAGAGGGTCCTTACTTTTTGAGGGCAATTGATTGTTCAGGGAAGAAGAAGCATGCAGAGTTCCAATTCACCATTTTGCGAGATGCTATTGAGGAGGTTGGCCCTGCCAACGTTGTGCAAGTTATTACAGATGCAGCATATGTGTGCAGAGCAATGGGTAAGCTTGTCGAGGCTCATTACCGACATATATATTGGACCCCATGTTGGCATGCCATGAACAATGCACTAAAAGATATTGGAAAAATTGATTGGGTCAAAAATGTAGTGGTTGATGCTAGAGATGTGCAGATGTTCATCTACAACCACCATACGTCATTGGCACTCTTCCGTAGCTTTTCGAGGAAGGAATTCCTCAAGCCAGTGGACACACGTTTTGCATCATATTTTATTTTGCTGGATAGGATGGCTGAGTTGCAGGAATCATTACAGTGTATGGTCATGACATCAGAGTGGTCTAGGTGGGATGGGTCGAAGACAGAACAAGGGAAGAAGGTGAAAGCAATTGTGGTGAATGAAACATTTTGGATAGATGTGAGATATATCACATCCATAATATCTCCAATTTTCAGTGTGATAAAATATGGGGATTCTAAGAGCCCTAGCCTTGGTGAGATATACGAATGTATTGATAGTATGCTTGGCTAGATGAAGGTTGTTGTTCGAGCAAGGGACCCCACCTTGGAGTTATACCATCACCATATTCAGCCTATCATTGAGCGGAGATGGGAGAAGTTGAACACTCATTTACACATGGCTGCATATGCACTAAATCCAAAGTGGTATGTTGAGAGGCCTGGCAGAGTTCTCCCAGTAGATGATGAGGAGGTGAGGAAGGGTTTCTTGAAAGCCCTAAAAAAAATGTATAATGCAGAGGATGCTTCACGAGTCAGAACTGATTGGCTCAAGTTCGCTTATCTAGATGGCTACAAACAATCATCAAAGATAGACAAGACCACATTGGCACAGGAGAGTCCAGTTAGTTGGTGGCGATTGTATGGACATGCAGGATTGCTACATACACTTGTTATTCGTCTTCTTTCTCGGGTTTCTAGTTCCTCTGCTTCTGAGAGGAATTGGTCAACATATGGGTGGATCCACTCTCTTAAGAGGAACAGACTTACCTCTAAGAGAGCAGAGAAACTCTTTGTTGTACATAGTGTCTTGTGTCTCATGGATCGCAAGACACCTACGTACAAGGTGAGCCCAACATTGCGGTGGGATGTGGATCCTGAGGATGCAAGGCAGGTTGATGAAGATCAGGAGCAACAAGGACTAGTTGATATCTCCTTTGTAAATGCAGATGACGTTGATACAGATACTCCTAGTGAGGAGGAGCGATTCGCAACTGTTCCTTCAGAGGGCTCTGATAGTGATTTTTGAGTTGTACTTGTCACTTGTCATTTTGGTTATGAGACATGACATAATATTTCATAGCATATGTAATGTGGGTGTAGTTGTACTCTTCTCATGTTGATTATTGAAGAGTAAGACTAAGACTTGTTTTTAATTTTCAACTTTACTATTTATTATTTAGTCTTTCATTGTCATGTTGAAGTTTTGAACATTGAATATAATATATATAGCTGTAGCATTTTGGGCCTTAGCTTATGTGATGAATAATTGGATTAATCATTAATGGTTTCAATCTTCAAACTTTCAATTTTAAGTCTTAGGTTATTGAATTATTCATGTTATATTTGTAAAATTAATAAATTATATATATTTTTATGTATTTTTATCAGCAGTCCCCTTGCCATCCCCCTGTCGTCCCGAAATTTTCAAAAAAATTTGCCGTCCCAAAAACCCCGTCCCGTCGTCCCGAAGTCTTAGGTAACTATGAATTTTATATTATATTTGCATTTTTTAGGGGTTGTTTTTTAGCATTTGCATCTACATTAGGCATATAGTTTGTGGGATTTAAAATAATGCATCTTGCATAGGGTTTGGTTGTAAAATTTAAATGGTTACTTTTTTTTTAATAACATTCTATTTCTAATTTAAAATTTATATTTGCATTTTTTAGGCGCTGTTTTTAATTTTTTTAGCATTTACATCTACATTCACAATGTAATCACGCACGTCACATATAGTTTGTAGGATTTTAAAAAAAGCATATTGGTTACGTTTTTTTTTTAAATTAATCAATCATATACTTATGGTTGTTTTTAATTCATTGCAGCAATCATCACAATGAGTTCTTCTTCTGAGCATGAGTATGAATCAGAGCATGAATCAGAGCAGGAGAGGGTTGAACGGGAAGTTGAGATAGGTGGCCGTAGAAGAGTTGGTGATGCCACAATGGGGGAGAGTGAAGAAGGGACACAAAATGTAGAGGCAGCGGCAATTGGTAGTTCAGTTGGTAGTGCTACCAATTGCCCCTCTACAATATTGTCCAACTTTGTCATTGGAACATTTGATAAGAAGCCATTGCAACAATTTGCCCAAATTGTTGATAACCCCACCTCCAAGTATCGAAGGGGGAACAAAGTATGGAAGTGCAACATAGATGCTCTAACTTGGCATGGCAGTATCACTAGAACCAATGCACACTTGTTGCACCTTACACGAAGGGGAGTTGGCACTTGTAAGGGCCTTTCACTAGAGCAGAGAGCTGAGATGGTGAGAATCTTCAATGGAAATACTACAAACAATGTGCCAGAAGTTCGTGGTTCTACTCTGGCTAACAAACATAGTAATACTTTGGTTGGTTCTAGTTTTGGAGTGTCAGAAGTGGAAAGCAGAGGGAAGAGAAAGGCCGTGGGGGCAACCCCAAATTCAGTAATTGACATATTTGATTCAAAGGCAAGGGAAGAGGCAAATGATGCTATTGGGAAAATTTTCTATGCTGTTGGAATTCCATTTAATGTGGCTCGCTCTCCTTATTACAAGGAGGCTATGGCTAAGGTTGCAAAAGCAGGTACAAGTTATGTGCCTCTTGGAGACACAAAACTGAGGACGACAATCTTGGATAGAAACTATTCCAAGGTTAATCTGTTGATGGAGGAGTTGAAGGTGACATAGATGTAGCATTATCATGGATAGGTGGACGGACATTAGACACCGTCCTCTCATCAATATCATTGTCTCTTGCAAAGATGGACCATACTTCTTCAGTGCAATTGATTGTTCGGGAAAGCGGAAAGATGTTGAGTTTCAGCATCAGATTTTGAAGGATGCCATTGAGGAGGTTGGACCTTCAAACGTTGTACAGGTTGTCACAGATGCAGCTTATGTGTGCAGAGTAGCAGGCAAGCTAGTGGAACGGGAATATAGGCATATTTATTGGACTCCATGTTGTGTGCATCCCATGAACAATGCACTGACATAGGGAAGATTCAGTGCGTTAACCAGGTAGTGATTGAGGCCAGGGATGTGCAGAAGTTCATATGTAATCACCAGACATCATTAGCATTTTTTCGAAATTTTTCGAAGAAGGAATTTTTGAAACCAGTTAACACCCACTTTGCATCCTATTTTATTTTGTTGGAGAGGATGTCTGAGTTGCAGGAGCCCCTACAAATTATGATTATGACACAGGATTGGACTAGGTGGCGTGAGTCCAAAACAAATCAAGGAAAAAAAGTGAAGGAAGTGGTGTTGCAGGAAATATTTTGGGTTGATATGAAATATATCATATCAATCATAGCTCCAGTTTTTAGTGTCATCAAATATGGGGATTCTAACAGCCCCAATCTTGGTGAGATCTATGAGTGCATTGAGAGCATGCTTGGGCAAATGAAGGCAGTTATTCGGGTGAGGGACCCCACTTTGGAGTTCTATAATGAACATATACAGCCCATTATTCAGCGGAGATGGGAGAAGTTGAACACTCCTCTTCATATGGCTACGTATGTATTGAATCCCAAATGGTATGTGGAGAGGCCAGGCAGAGTTATCCCATTGGATGATGATGAGATGAAGAAGGGCCTTATGAAGGCCTTTAAAAAAATGTACACTCCACAGGAGGCTTCACATATCAAATTTGAGTGGCTCGACTTCACTGAACTTGATGGGTACAAAACATCAGCAAAGGCAGACAGGGTAACAATAGCACAGGAGAAGCTAGTGAGTTGCTGGCGACTATATGGACTTCCAGGACTGCTGCGACCACTTGCCATTCGCCTCCTTTCCTAGGTTTCTAGCCCCTCTACCTCTGAGAAGAACTGGTCTACATATGGTTGGATACACTCTGTTAAGAGGAATAGGCTTACCTCTGCGAGAGCAGAGAAGCTTGTAGTTGTACACAGTACTTTCCGTCTTATAGATCGCAAGACACCTGAGTACAAACAGACCCCAACATTACGATGGGATGTAGATCCCGAGGAGCCGAGGCAGGGTGAAGAGGACAATACTGTGCAGCGGGGATTGATTGGGCTTACCTTTGAGGACGAGGATGCTAGTACCAGCGAGGAGTTCATGGGTATTGCTTCAAATGTTGATTCTGATTTTTAGGCTGGTACTTGTAGTCGTCCTCTTTTTTTGTAATATTCACAATAGACAATTATTGGTGTATTTGGCTATGAGATTAATGATATGAATATCAGCTATTGTCACTTGGTCAATCATAATTTAGAATGGTTTTACTTTTATATTTTATAAATATTTGAAATTTCAGCTTGTCTCAAATTCAAAACTCAAATATGTATTATGAATTTTCAATTTATGACATTAACATATTGATATTATAGTATTAAGGAATGTATTTGATGTTTATGAGTTCAAGTTTCACCTTATATAAATCTCAAATGGTTTTATTTCAGCTTATTTATATAATTTAGTCACTATATCTTTATATTTTAAATATTCATATATTTTTTAATTAGCCGTCCCCCCGCTGTCCCCAAAATTTAGAAAAAAATTGCCATCCCTGAAACCCCGTCCCCCCGTCTCAGGTAACTATGCTTCAAAGCATTTGACTGCAGAATGTTTAGGTTCAGCCTAAGCAATGTTTTCTACTCAAGTTTCTAGAAATCGATTACAAAAGAAAAAATATCAACCATTTTGGTTCATGCATACCAAAATGTCAACATGGACTGTATGTTCGTTCCCTACCACAATCGTCTCATACAAAAAAAATGGCTGTGAGAACATCTTTTCCTCACATTTTGTCTCTGAAAATCTTGACTTAGACTTTTGCAATTTTCTCGATATGTGGTCTCCTAGAAACACAATGCCCTACAGTGATTGGCTGCACTGCAAATTGTCACATCCTTTACCCACGCTCACGTCTTCTAGTTACGTCTTCCTCCTGGTCTAGAACGATCTACAACTCAATAAATTCTACAAATCATGGTTCTTTTTCCTTCCCGAAATACAAAACGTGATAGTATTTTCTTCAAAAACTGTGGCATAGAAAACACATGATTCTAAACTTTCGTTCTGGTCTTCTATGAATCCTCCTTGTGATGTCTCATGTGTTGTGTAACTCGTGACTGTTGTCTGTTCACGAGTCTTAAAAATTGCGACCTTTGCACTGTCGTGCTTCTCTTGACATGCCCTAATCATGAACACGTGATCTTCACTACCTTCGATTTGATAACAAACTTCTTCACTTTTCCACAATTCGTACCCTTCTCCTAGGGCATCCCTGACTGCCTCGTCCATTCGTACCCAACTAGGGGTTCCCCACATGCTAGCTCTGATATCAATGTTAATAAATAGAAGAGAGAGAATGAAGAGAAATGGAAGGAAAACAGCACATTGCCAACTCGTGTGTGTGTTTTTATTAAGCATAAAGAAGTTACATTCAGGTCAGGTAGTTATACATATGTAACTAATATACATTAACTAATGATAAGTAGATAATGCTTAGATAATATATTTAATAGATGACTTGTTCATTAAGAGAATTGTAGAAGTAGGTGTTGGTTTGTGTGCAAATTATCACAAATAACACACTTATTTGCAAGGCTTCCAACATGATTGTGGAGACTAAATATCCTAAGGTGTTTTGGACAACTTTCATGGTTCATTCATTCAATTTGGAACTTAAATCTATTACTTCTGATGTCACATGGATGGGAAAATTAATTGATGATGTACACCATATTTACAACTTCGTACAAAAACATACCCATGCCCTCACAGTTTAGAGTACACAAATCTATCATTGTTGAAAATTGAATATACCCAATTTACCTCCTCATTCATCATGTTTACAAGGTTGAGGGAGGTCAAAGCTGCTCTTGCGGCCATGGTTATTTCAGATTATAGCACTTCCTAGAGAAAGCAAGATGTAAATGCTTTAAAGAAGGTCAAGGATATAGTGTTGGTGCTGGTGGGAGAGGGTAAATCTTACTAAGATCATGAACCCTATCATTTCTTTGTTGTGGATCACAGATACAAACCAGCCCATTAGAAGATGTTTTTGAGGGGTGGGACTCCATGACTACATTCGTGAAGGCAATTATTTTTTAGAATGAGTATCCTAAGTATGGAACATCCACATAGATCTTGTTCACCACCAACTGAATATTCTTGTTAAGGGATGGGAGAAGAATTACACATCTTTGCATTTATCGGCTTACTCACTAAATCCCAAGTACTACAGTTAGGAGTGGCTCAACGTTGGGCCTACATGCAAATTACCTCCTCGCATGGACAAGGAGATTTTAGATGCAAGGAAGATTGCATTGAGCAAGCAATTTCAGGATAGAACCACCCTTGATGAGGTGGTGGTGGGCTTTGTGGAGTTTTCCGCTTCCACTAGTAGATTTGGAGACCAAGATGCGATCAAAGACAGGGGGGCTTAAGAATCCACGTGCTTGGTGGGAAGCACATGGAGCAGCACGCACTAATCTACAGCAGTCAGCCATAAGGCTCCTCTTTCAAGTTATTGCATCCTCTTGTTGCGAGAGGAACTGGAATGGATATGGGAATGTGCAGATTTTGAAGAAAATTTGGCTTGAGCAGTCCAGAGCAAACACATTGGTCTACGTGCACAGCGACCTTCGTCTTATATACAAGGTGATATGATCCTATTTGCAAAATATTAGTGAAAATGGAAATAACAGAATGCAAAAGAACAAGAATGCTAAATAAACTCAGGAAATAGCTTCAAATTTGCATATATTCAAATATCATAGGCCTGATCAAGGGGGCAACCTCCTTTTGAGCAGAGTTAGTTTGCAACAAAAGATATCCCTATCTCTTTCTTACAAATCAATATATGTTAGGAATTATAATATTAGTGCTCACTTTTATGTGCAAACAAATTTGTATGGGTTAGTCTAGTTATAAGGAAATAATAAAATTGGTGAAATAAACTTGTGTACGTGAGTTGTATTTGAGATAAAACAACTCACTAGAATCTAGGCTGGAATAAGTCTTGTTATGAGAGAATAAGGGATGTCTAGAGATTCTAGGAGTTGGGTTGAGATATTTAGGGGATAGTTTGGTTATTCTTGATGAGACTTGACTACTCTTCTATAGGAGTGAAATAATGTATAAATATCCCTCCATGTTTTAATGAAGTTGAGATAAAAAAATTTATTATCGTGTGCAATCTGACTATTTTGTATTTCTAGCTTTTGAAAACTCTGACCAAAATTTCATTCAGTCTCAGAGCAGATCTGGTTATAAGAAATTTAAAAATTGGGGGGCAGCTTCCTGGTTGTCATTGCCCCAAATCATAAGATAAGGCTTTTTCTTTGGAGCGCAATAAGGAATTCTACAACTCAGAATTGCATCATTCACGAAAGAAGGGTGTTCCCAGCACCCGTGCGACACTTGCAATTATTCCTCTGTGGAGCGAATATCTTGATCAGTTATTACAACTATATCCAGTCAACGTGTTCAACCCACGTACAGGTCTGTAATAATCAAATATATATAAAACTGTTTACAATGGCGCCTAGTTCCAAGCAGGAGAGTTGAAGCACCACATTTGAAATTAATAATTAAAAACCAGCTAGGTTCTTGGTTAGTCCTGTGTAAAACCATCTAGGTGGTTGGTCAATCCTGTGTAAAACCATTTGTGGAGGTTGGTGGTCAAGCCTATGTAAAACCATCATTGTAAGAGTGTGGAGGATGAACAGATGTGTGGATCCATGTTCATACCTGGATGGTTGTTGCACCCATCCACGAAATCCACCTGTGAAGATACAGCATTGGAGATGTGCGACAACGCACTTAGAACAAAATCATGAGCAAGCAAAGATAGCACACTATAAGTACCGGAGTAATGTTTTCTGCCATGTTTGCAATAAGGGAGGAAATGTTAGGAATTATAATATTAGTGCTCACTTTTATGTGCAAATAAATTTGTATGGGTTAGTATAGTTATAAGAAAATAATCAAATGGGTGAAATAAACTTGTGTACGTGATTTGTATTTGAAATAAAACAACTCACTAGTATCTAGGCTGGAATAGGTCTTGTTATGAGAGAATAAGGAATGTCTAGAGATTCTAGGAGTTGGGTTGAGATACTTGGGGGATGATTTGGTTATACCATATGGGACTTGACTCCTATAGGAGTGAAATCATGTATAAATATCCCTCCATGTTTTAATGAAGTTGACATAAAGATTTTTACTCATGTGTGCAATCAATTTCTTGTGCAATCTGACTATTTTGTATTTCTAGTTTTTGAAAACTCTTCCCAAAATTACAATATGTAGGCATTACAATCCTAACCCTAATGATCAAGAGTTGGCCTTACAACACATAGGCACCCAACCTTTATTACAAAACCCCTAACCCTAATGCTCAAGGGATAGCCCCACACAGACAGTAGGCACCCAAGCCAAAAGACAATTATGACTATTTGTAATGTCCCTTTCTAGAGCTGAAACTGAAAATCAAGGAAATAGCACAAACCCCAAGTGAAGTGAATTCTGAATTCAATAGAAACAAATCTACAATTATCAGAAAACCCTAGCAGCGAACTGTATAGGGACTTCAAATCATCATACAACTATGCAACAATAGCTGACTCAGATTTCACCCCGAAATCTGTGACTACCCAATTCGAAAAAATTTCGTACTTTTAAAATAGTGGGTCATTTGTTGTTTTTATTGCCTAAAAGTTCCTGTATTGCGTCAAGATAATCCTAAAGAGCCATATTAGCCCTTTTCGCCAAATACCCAGATGCCCAAAATTGTTTTATTCTGTCGTCGGGATTTGTCTGCGGGAAATTTGTATTTAATTATTTTGAGCCCCGTATGAGGCTATTTGCGCTCCGTTTTAACTCCGTTATGAGCGAATATGTTATTATTCCTATATACCAGAAGGATTTTAACTTATTTTAAGTTTTGGGCTTTATTTGTAACTTTTGGCAATTTTTCGTGTTTTTGTGGTGTCCCGTTCTGTTTTCTGTGAAATTTCTCTGGAACAACTCCTTCGCCGGGAGTAAGCCCGATTTTTGGCCTGGAGCAGCTGGAAAACATACACGCACATTTTGCCCGGAGGAAGTCATCATCGGAGGTCTGGATCACTGGGAAAAAGCGAAGTCGTGCACAGGAAAGCCCCTGCGGGGATGGGCGCATTTTTGGAAAACAAAGGATTTAAGCTGCGATGGGAAAAATATAAGCCGCAGGTAGGATGGGAATTGTATACCTGCCTGGCAGGGTACTTTTTCCCGTGTTATAAAAGTCACTTAAGCTGCAGTGGGAAAAATAGAGGCTGTAGGCAGGTGGGAATTTATTGCCTACCTTGCAGGGTGAAAATTCCCATGATATAATAAAAGGAAAGTGACTTAAGTGAAATCATGGGATTTTAGTGCCTACCTTGCAGGGTAAAGAATCCCATTGCAAAAGTCAAATCACTTAAGTGGATCATGGGATTGTGGTGCCTACCTTGCAGGGTAAAGAATCCCATTATGGTGAAAATTCTTAAAAATAGAATTACATGTGCAAAAAAGTGCGCCCCCTTTGGTGATGGATAAAAATAATTAAATTGATTATTTTTAAGTAAATTCTATCCTTGGAAAAAGTGCGCCCAAGCTTGAGGAGGTTGAAAAGTCAAAGAAGGATTAAAAGAAAGCAATTAAATTAATTAAATTTAATTTATTTAGTGGCTGCCCCTCTCCTTTGAAAAAGTGCGCCCCATTTGGGCATTATTTAATGATTTTTAAGGCATTAAATCATTGAATTAATTTCTATTTTCAGTGGCTATGGTCAAAGCACACTGTGAGGCTAAAGTTAAGTGCTGTGTGAAGGATTAAATTGGATTAATTTAATTTATTGGATGGCTGTCCTTAAACATGCTAATTTTAAAAGAGGAAAGCATGATTTTTAATTAATTAATTGCCTTTAATTGTTAGGGCAATTATTAATTATAGAATTGTGAAGGTTATATAAGCATGGGCAGCCATATGGATTTATTATTCAACACACAGGTAAAGAATTGCAGCAAGGAGGAAAAGTGCGCCCCCTTTAAAGGAAGGATTTTGCACAGACAAATTGCTAACAAAGGCTAAAAGCTTCCAGATTTGGCGCATGCTTTGGAAAAGGTTCATCTTCGTCTGCACAATTGTTTTCACAGGTGTTAAAGGAGCTCAGGTGTTGATTGAAAGGATTCATGCTCTCTTTATGTGCAAATTAAACACCAATTTTTGGGGCAGCAGGCTTGAAAAGTGCAGATTTTTATAATTTAAATTCACTATTCATGCTCTGGTGGCCATTTTTGTCTGAATAAATTGCAGGAACTCATTACAGGTGCTTTATAAAAGAAAAGGAGTATTTATCAATGTCCAATACATTGCAAATATCCTCCGAATCTGAAGAATTGTCCAGATCTGCACCAGTATTGAAGAAAGCAGGCCAAATTAGAAGAAAAAGAATTATTCAGACAAAGATTGATAAAGCTATGGCGAAAGGAGATGAAAAAGAGAGCACGATGGATTCATGCATTGCTTCTAAACTTTCAGACATAGGAGACACGGATCTAGGCCCAGAACCTCTTTCTGATTTGATTGATAGATCCAGAGCTGGAAAGACTTCACTCATGCGTGCGGTCAAAAGTAGCGGAATTATTCGAGCTGCAGCTTTCCCATGTACAGCCCAATTGCCAGAGTTTGTGATGGAGTGTGCTAGATCCTATCATCCTTCATCTAGATCAGTGCGTGATGTTGCGGGAAAGACAATAATTCGTTTGGATGCAGAATTCTTCGATTATTGTCTTGAAGATTCCAGTAACGAAAGGTGGTGACTTCTATTAGCATTCAGGATGCTGACAGTAGGTGGGAAAACATAGAGCTGACTGTGTGAGCATCATGAATAGCCGGTTCATGAAGAAGCCTAGATCCCCTTCCAGGTTCCCGAGAACTCTTCCACGATCCAATTTGGTGCAGGAGGCGGATGATATTGTCAAATTGCTATGCAGGTTGAATGGTGAAGCGAATGCCTACACTTTCCGGACATGGATGTATGCTTTCATCAGGACCATTGAAATCAACAAGGTTGATTCTATAATCAATTGGTCAGAAATTATTAGCAGCAACATCGGTGAGCAACTGCGGAACGTAAAGCGTACCTTCAGCTTCAAGATGACTTCATACTTGGTATATGCTGCAGCTTCACAGGGTGTCTTTTCCAAGCTGGATAGATGTGGTATTCTTTCCAAGGATCCCATTTTCGAGTGCTACCCACAGCTTACTGCACCTGCGTGCGAGAAGGACTTCAAAGTGATCAACGATGGTTTCTTCTACGATTTCATCTGCAGGTTAGACAAAGACTTGAAGACTCACAGGGTAAGCAAGGAAGCATGGGAAGCAGTGTCCAAGATTGGCAGTGTATTCATCCAGTTTGCTGATTTCACATACCTCAGGGTTACGAGCTTTTCAGGTGAACCAACAAAGATGCCAAGGTACCCAAGTGACAGATTGATTGCCATGGAGCTAAGCAGGCAACTTGTGGAGTTACACGACCTTCAGTCGAAGCGGCACAAGTCTACGGGCTACTTCCCACTCACTGTGGGATATTACAGTTGCATCAGCATTCACAGAGCTCGAGGAATGGAAGCACAAATGTTGTCCGAGTATGAGCAAGAGTTCTTCCCTGCACGGCTTAATTTCGATCCATTTGGAATAGCCAGGAAGACAATCTCCCAGGAGTACGCACATGTGCCTTCGTTAGAAGATTTCTGGATGAAGTGCAGAAGTGAGTACGAGGTCAGAAAGAAAGATTTCAGCAGGCTGTCGGCAAAGCAAGTATTTGACTTTGGACTAGCGCGGATACCTGCGGATCTTAAAGATGATGGGAACGTGGTACTTGACACTTACCATCAAATGGGAGGAGATAAAGCTCTACTACAGGATAGCAATGGCGGCTGCAGCACAATAGAAGAAAGATCTGGAGCTGTGTTGGTGAATACTTCGAGCTGGTTGCTAACGAAGGGATATTGCCTTGATGAAGCATTGATGAATCAAATCACGGGCAACTTCGGCGCAGGCAGATTCCCTCAAGCGAAAGCATGAAGGAGAAAGCAGCAGAAGGCCCGAGAAGTTGAAAGTACACAGAAGATCTCAAGAGAAAGAGAAGATCACTTCTACGGCCATAGCTTTGACTCCGACTTCTCCAGTACCTAGTGAATCACCAACTATTGCACCACAGCAGCAGGATGTTTCCATGCCTCCACTAAAATCCAGCGACATTCATCTTCTCGCCTCAGCCACTTCGTTCAGCGCCTGTTCCAGAGGAGGTGTTGAAGCTGCAGATGACGGAGTTCGAAAGAGCTTTGTCCTTGGATGTTTCAGAGGATGGCAGCCATGATACTATGGCACTTTCTGATGGAGAGGATGCAGAGCGGGAAATAGTAGCGCACTCAGCAACTTCTCATTCTCCGAGAAGTAATTTCTCGGAATGGTTAGCTTTGCAGTTGGTTCCGGAAGCAAGAATAGAGATGAACTTAGAGGAACATGACTTGCAGCTACTTCAGGATCTGAGCAGAAGAGACAGAAGGCCTAAAGTTGCTAAAGCAACTTCTAGGTTGATCATCGAGGATTCGGGAGAGAAGTTTGCTGAGATATCGATCCCGGCGGAAGGAAAGGTAGAAGAGGAACTCACGGCAGAAGATGTGACAGTGACCAAAATACCACTCGGTCAAGCTACCACTGAAGGATTGAAGCAGGACACGCAGACATTGCTGGATGCTTTGTTCCTTAGGCTTGACAATGAAAAGGCGGAGAAAGAAGAGCTACAGAAGCAAATATCTCAATTATGTGAGATCATAGCCAAGGTTGCTAAATCTTCCGTTCAGCCCATTTCAGAGCAGGTGAGTGATCATCTTATGCAGGAAATGGAAGATGCAAGCAATCAAGTAAAGGCTATTGACGAATGGAAGGATCTGATTATTCGTCAAGCTTCTGTGCAACTTGGGGAAGTGCCAGCCCGCCTAAAGGTTATGAACGATGCAGAAAATCAACTAAAGCAACTGATAGAAAGCATAAAAGGAATAATTACAGTTGCAGAGAGTAACCTGAGTGTTTTGGCCGAGATCAACAAGCTACCGGGAGATGTATTGGTTGCAGAGCAAATTGTGCCGGATGGATCAGTTGAGAAGGGGAAGCAGCTAGAGTTTGCAGTATCTTTCCGTTTGGAGATCTGCAGAGTTTTGCTGAAGAGGATGCAGGCACTTGAGAGTAGAACATCAGATTTGCCGGACAGTATTATTTCTTTCACTGAGGAAAGAGTGGATGGAGGTATTACTTCATACGCGCGGATTGTTTCTAACGAAGGTGCATGATTCTCTGGAGGGTTCTCTTCTGATGGTGCAAAAGAGGATTGATAAAGCCACCAAGCCTTTCACGATGAACTCTATCAGTAGGCTGGTGACACTGCAGGCAGACATTGCGAGATTTGGGCCAAGTTTGGAAGAAGTGGAAGCATGCAGCAAAGTGTTGAATGAGGGATTGCTGCAATTCAGGACAGAAAAGGAAGCAGTAGCTAAAACAGATGGAAAGATGCTGAACTATGTGTTCGACAAGTATATCAGATATCAGAACAAGAAGAAGATGTAGATGTTACAGCTGGCATGACTTCTTCTATTTCTTTCTTCTTCTACTTTCTATGTTCCCGGATGAAATTGTAAACTTCTAAGTTATTGGTTTTGCAACCATTACTTGAAGTCATGTGGAACCTTTCTATTAGTTAAGTGATACATGTGTCACTTAAGAAGAAGTTAGTTGAGGATGATTGCCAAATGTCATCTTTACTTGTTGTTCATACTTTAGTTCAGTTTGAGTCTTCTATTTGTACTTTCCCTCCTACATTCTATAAGTAGGAGAAGAACCTACGGGTTAATCATCGATCAGAATTTGTAAGAAGCAATCTTGTGTTCTAGACTTTGTGCTGAACCCCTGAGAGCCACTTGTTGCAGAGGAATACAAAGAAGCAGGTTTCCCGGAGAACTTTGTGTCACGGTGTATTTTGTTTCTTGCTTCTAAATCTTAGATCTCTTAATAGACTTTGTGTTATTTTAGATCTGGATCTAGAAACTGTCCTTTGCTTTAGAATTTTGTGTGTTCAAATCTATTTAAGTTTCTTCTATGTGCATGCAATTAGCTCTGCAATCTACTAATTGGGATGCACATCTTCCTCATTTCTTCTCTGTAATTCCTTTACTTCCTTCTTCTAAAATTCTTCCTTTCTTAAACAGCTGCTTACTTGCTGCAGAAAACTTCTTAGTTATGGTTCATGAACTAAGTGGTTAAAGTAAAACCCCTGATAGATAAAAACACATTTATATTGACAAATAGATTTATCTCATGACTGCCTAGGTTTGATGCTATACAGAATATCTAGCCAACACTCCTCATTCTCGTGATATGTTTCTAAATAATTATTTCAAGCACGGCAACATTTATCCATCCAAATTATATCAAAGAAATGGAGAAACAAGAAATTCTACCCAACTGCAATTAATTTTATGATAGCAACAAGGCAGCCACAAACAAGGGCTGAAAATGATAGATAAACTCTTTCAAAAATCACCAAATTGTAGATTCCTACCTTAAAAAATATTATAAATCTGAATATCAAATAATTATGAAGTTTTGTGCCCTAGAAGGCACCCAAATCCTCTTCTACGCTAGTCGCTTCCTAGGAGAGGGGCTCCAAACAATGCCAAAAGCTCTTGTATGACTGCTCCTTAATGCCCTAGAAGCAAACCAGTAAGATGGTCTTCAATAAAAATCTTTAACATCACCAAATTGAAGGGTTTCCGTCCTCTAATCTCCCACAAGGAAGGGTTTAGTCCTCCTTAGATGCCACATTAATGGATTGTCGCCCAATAGTGGAATGGACTAAGAGCAATCAGCCCTAGAGACCAAGTATAAAGTGTATATGCCAAAAGATGATGTGCAAATAAACCTATGAGACTCCTCTTATACCCTTTGGTTGGCGCCAAGAGTCATAAGAGTGTAGACAGACCTCTTAAGATTGCTTTATCTTCTATTTCCATGTTGGAAACTCTGCAACCTTGGCGACCTCTTAAGGAGCTTACTTTATCTTTTAATTTCATGTTGGGAGCACTAGAACCCAACCGACCTACCTTGAAAGGCAAAACACAAAATAAAAACATAGATATGAAATAAAGAAACTAAAATATAACTCAAGTTCTTCCCTTGTTCAACTTCTTCTTGCCCTTGGAAAGGGAGATGAGCAAGGAGCCTTCAATTTATATTATTTCAAAAAAGGGGACATTACACTATTACAATGCAAAATTAATAGATAGTAGTTAGGGCATTGGGGTCCTAACATGCCCACCCCCTTTGGAAAGCTTTTTTCCTCAAAGTTTGAGTTGTGGAAATTGTTGCTGGAGAGGTTCCCACGTTGCATCTTCTAGTTGCATGCCCCATCATTAGACCAAAATATCAGTGATGGTATGGCTGCGAAGTGCATTCATCTGGACAAAATAGTCTCGGGTTCTTAGATAATGGAGCTCTCTTCATCCAACTTTGGGAGAGTATAGGTACCTAACCTCGCTAACCAAGGACCTTCTTCAAATAGAAGACTTGAAAAACAAGGTGAGGGTAGGTCCAATTCATACTAATGGTTAATTAAGATGAGGTTACAACCAAAAATTAGTTAGCAGATAGCTAATGGTTTATTAAGTGTTAACTAATACTTTTGACCCGTGCATAGGTCTTCAAAAACTTTGAATGTCCTACAGAAGGTGATGCATATAATTCTTGCAGTAGTTTCTCTCGAAGTTTTGGCTTTAGGCTCCAGTCATACTTGATAGTGCAAGCAACTGCCATCCCCAAAGTATCCCTACTCAGTTGTAGGATCAGCCATGAGTTGTTGAACCAATGCATCTTGTAGCCATTCTTGTTGGACTTCTTGTAACCAATCAGGTGTTGGTAAGGATAAGGCACACAAGATCCCATGTTCTTCAAATTAATGTTACAAGGCATCTACCACCACATTTTATTTGTCATTCTTGTACATAATTTCATAGCCATATCCCAAGAGTTCAATCACCTACTTTTGTTGTTATGGCGACAATACACATTAGTCCAAGGAATACTTTAGGTTGTGATGATTTGGTTTGATGCAAGAACATCAACCCATTAGATATGATCGCCAATGAGTTACTACATGAAGAATGGCTAGTATTTCCTTCTCATAAGTGAATTTGGCAAGATTCTTTTCAGCCAAATCCTTGCTAGTAAACACCAAAGGTCTTCCTTGTTGCATCAATACGGCTCCAATTCTTGTCCCAAATGCATCACTTTCAATGATGAGAGGCTTGAAGAAATATGACACTACAAAGACAGGGGTGGTACACATGGCTTGATTGAGAAAGTTAAAGGCGCATTCTGCGAGTGGAGACCATGTGAAAGCATGTTTTCATAACATAGCAGCCAAAGGAGACACTATCTTACCATAGGCCTAGACAAATTTGTGGTAATAGCTGGTAATATCTAAAAAACCATGAAGACATTTGAGGGTTTTAGGTTTGGACCAGTTTTGTATATCTATAAGTTTCCTAGGAAGCACTTTAACCCCTTCAGCTAAAGACAATGTGACCCAAATATTCCACCTATGTGGTGCCAAAAGAGAACTTGGAGTGCTTGGCATACAACTAATTGTTGGCAAGGAGCTACAAGGTGTGGCCTAGGTGAACAAGATGGTCTCCCCACATCTTGCTATAGACCATGATGTCATTGAAGAAAACCATTATGGAACTCATGAAGCAAAGGCTGAAAAATATGGTTCATGAGGCTCTAGACAGTTTACAATGTGTTTATGAGAGTAAACGGCATCACCAAAAACTCGTAGTAACTATCATGGGTTCAAAAAGTTGTTTTAGGGATATCCTCTTCCCATAAGAAAATTTGATGGTAGCAAGATATCACATCTAGCTTAGAAAAGAAACAAACCCCATGTAATTCATCCAATAAATCATCAATTGGGAATTTTTCCTTAACAACCACTTTGTTTAATTCTTATAAATCTACACGCAATCGCCTTGACCAGCTTTCTTGTAAAAAAGAAGCACTAAACAGGAATATGGACGCACACTTGGCTGAATGACCCCTATGTCCAGCAATTCCTGAACCATCTTTTCAATTTCGGTTTTTTCAGTGTTAGTCGTGGAATTGTCCCCTAGATTGCGGTGACATACTAGTCTCTCCCAACGTTTTGGGGACTTGAAAGGGATGTCCCCAATTTTTTTATTTTTTTACAAAAATTGTTGCTTTTGCTTTTAAAAAGTTGTTATTTTCACCAAAAACATTGAATTATAAACTCAAAAGTACCCAAAAACATTGAATACAGTTTAATCCCTAAACTTCATTGAATAAAGCTAAAAATATTTAAATATTATTTTTTATATATTATTTTGATAGTCGCCCCCAAAATCTTGGAAATTTATTTGTCCCGGAAACTCCGTACCTTTATCCCCAAGACTTATGTTAACTACGGAAATAAGTGAACAGAAAAATTCAAGATGGGCTCAATAGTGGCCAGAAACTTTTTACCCCTTTCTCTTCTATAACTATTCTTTGTAATTGTCTTTGTAACTTCCTTTCAGAAAAAAATTCTGGTGACGGGTTTATCACGGTTAGGATTATAGCAAGGAGGGTTTGCTATAGGGTGTGTTTGGTTTGTGGGCTAGCAAATATATTGATTTCGTTTCCCACCATCCCGTCTCAAAGGTATGGTGCGAGCAACTTCACAGGGCTACCTTCTTACTAGCGCACCACAAATTACAGATGGTCAACGGCTTCCTATGGCTAGGCTTCGAAAATAACCTATAGGGTCTTCCGATAAAACCAATGATACGTGGAAGCTCAATTCCATGTATTGTCTTGTCTAAAATCTTGTGATGGTGGGTCAAATTCCAGCTCACGTCATACACAAACCTCATGTGCTTAACTAAAATGATAGCCTTTTGTAAATATATTAAAAAACCCAACACATGGTTTATAGCCTAAAACTAAAAAAACATGCAGGAAAAAAATTGGCTGATTACCAAGATTTGCAATGGTAAAGGTGAAAGCATATGGTGTGTACGCAGCCCTCGAGAGAGATCTGATACCACTTGGTATGAACGTGCTTGCAAAATATTAGTGAAAACGGAAATATAGAATGCAAAACATCTTGAATGCTAAACTAACTCAGTGTTGGTGAAATAATTTTCCGTATGGCAAATTAGTTGATTTCCACCAACGCTCACGGCCTACACCCCTCCTTGTGTATGGGGAGGATCCCATTATTGAATGTTAACTATCTAATCCTATCTTAATGTTGTGGGGTGGCCAGCAGGTCGGGGATCTCACAGACACACTTCACTGAACCTGTGGCAAAGTGCTTGTACATGGTACAAGGGAGAAAATTGCAAAGATGGGAGGTGAAGGAGAGAAATTAGGAAAGGGAAGGTTACTATTGTGAGTAGGCAATTGCAGAGTTCACACCCAATAACCGAAGTAGTTCAACATTCAATTAGATGAAAGCAACAATGAAGCATCTAATGAGACTAACAAATCTAAACACACAATTCTTCAGATTCATTTATCAAGAATGCAAAGTTCCTTCTTGATCACTATGCTTGCAAAGTGCAGAAAAGAGAGAAAATAAAAGAACACATGAAAAGAGAAATGGAAGAAATATAGCTTTTATTTCTCGTGTTGGTGATACAAATCTCAACACCTAAACCACAATCCATAATTGCTACCAAGAACTAAAATTCAAGATTTCAAGATCCTTTGGAATGGAGAAGCCATCTCAATTTATAGCAATGTGAATTGACCTTTCGCCTATCCCCCACGTGACTCTTCATGATCTCATTCAACTTGTGACTATACATCTTCCTAGGAAATGAGAAATAAATTCCCTTTTTATAAATTAAAGGGACTTTTACAATTCAACTTTAGAAAGTCACTTAAGTGAATGAGATGAAATATCATGATTACGCACAATGAAAAATTAGAAAGGGAGAGAGGAAAAAAGGGAGAAAGAGAGGAGAGGGAATAAGTTGCCATATCTGATGAAAAACTCCCTGCGATGAAGAACTTTGTTGATTCATGCTCTTGCTCCAACTCCTTGAATTCCTTTATGAATTGAGCTATCGTAGTTGTCAACTTATCTTCCTTTGGAATGCAAACGCAGCCCAACACCTTAATCCATGCTCCACGAACTTCATTGATCTTCTTGCACTGACTAAGCCAAACTTCATGATCCTTTGCAATTTCAGAAATGCAACTTCTGATGTTGGCCAGCGACTCTTAAGTTATTTTCATTGAAGAAAAGAGAGTCACCTACCTCTTTCTTGACTAGCTCCTAGAATGAAACAATAAGATCTTCTGATGATGAATCTTCAGTGAGCGGAGGGAACTCCAGTTTCTAAATACAATTGTAGACATCGTTCAAGATCTCAAAAGCATGTTGTCCACAAGAGTCTAACTCAGAGATTGCATTTTTGAGCATTCCATATCTCGCATCTATGATGCGGATTCAAACTTGAGACAAGTTCTCAACAACTGATGCAAACATGTTCTTACTCAAAAAAGTGTGAGAATTGAAGGAGCTCATCTCGAACACCAGTGGGAATACCTCATCCAATTGATTTACCTCTTTTGCAAACTCGTCCTTTGCTTTCTTTACTTTTGACAAAGTTGCAAGAGCGTACTTGATGAGAGAGATGACATCTGGAAACAATGCCTTGCCTTACTCGATGATTTTCTCAATCCACTTCTTGTTAGCCTTCCCCTGTATTATGTAACCTTGTGCTTTCTTGATGGCCTCAGGATCAACACTTTTGATCGGAGGAATCTCTTCTATTGGAAGAGAAGATGTTGAATCGGGTTCCAAAAAGGGTTGAATGTAAGCACTGAGAGTTTTTACTTGTTCCTCCAACTGCACAATTGTTTGTTTGTATTCTTCGTTCCTAGCGAGGAGGCGAGAAGCGGATTCCTTGAACAGATGAGAGTCGCCCTCGTGCGAAGCTTGACCCAATGAGATGCGGGTCAACTCATAATCTGACGGAGTCATGTCCTCAATGGGCTTTTCATTCTTAGGCCTAGCAATTTCAACATATTGATTACCTGAAGTGCCACTAAAGAAGCAAAATATTGTTTGGGCCTTCTTTTTTCGCTTGGACTTCGATGTTCTTAAGATTGCTTCAAGAATGGGCATGATAGCAAGTTGCGTTGTCCTTGGCCCACTCTCGAGCATTTCTTGAATCCATGGAAATGGCTCTTCAGGATTTGACACGATGTTGGTCACTGGAGCACTTTCAGAAGCTTGTTGTGGAACCAACTTTTGATCATCATGGGGAAGATTTTCCATTGGGGAAGACATACCTAGATGCCCTTGAAGAGAAAGGTTCTACAATGGATCACTCCTTGATTTATGAGGTTCTGTGAAATCTTCAATGAGCTTTGCCTATTTACCAGCTCTCCTGGAATATGGGATCACTTTGTGCTCTTTGTTCATTACCCTTACTTCATGCTTGTTAGCTTCTTCATGCAATGTTTTACTTCAATCAACTCACCTTGGCTAGCTCATTGAGCTCACTCCAACTGGGTCCTCTAACTTGCTTAGCTTGCTCAGCTTGGCTAGCTCATTTCAACTAGCCCACCCAACTCACTTGACCCGGTTCACTTTCATATGCTCCTCATGGAAAAGGATGAGCTCTTAACTAGCTCCCCTGACCTAACTCACCCAGCTCACCGCAACCAGCTCAATTAGCTCACATCAACTCAACTCACCGAGCTCAACTCAACTCAACCGCCGAAGAGATGATAGTGACCTCCTCTGATGAATCCTGGGTTTCAACAAGGTTCTTGACACTTTTTGAATCTATAACACCTGCACAATGTCTCTAGATTTTACCCCTTGCGCCTTAAGATGTTTTGTCTTGCTTTTGGACACAATTGCGATCAAAATGATGCTTTCAAGACTTCTGTGAAGAGTGAATTTCCTTGTTTGAGCCATGCAACCACCCTGCAACCCTATGAAGATGTTAAAAAGCAGCGAGATGAGTGAAAACGAAGCCAACTACAACTTTCTGCATCCAAGACGGAGACTAGCAGGTCGGAGCCAAGACTGCTATTTTTGGCAATTTTGCCCTATTTACATTCCCTGATGCTTCTTATCTGTCTGGAGGACCACAAATGTCGAAAATTTACATTATTTGGCCACTTGCTATTTTTAGACATGCCCCGCCATAAACATGTGCTATTTTTAGTAAGTGCACTGCGGGTGTCAGATTGCAACAAAAAAGGTCTTGAAATTTTGGGTTTTATTCCAGGATTCCCCACTCCAAATTTTGGATGATTCCTTCATCCAAACAAGCGGGAAAATAAATTTTTCATCAAAGGGGGCAGAATAGTGAGAAACACTCAGACTTCCATATCTCGAAAAATCAGCATCTTCATCATGCAAAAACTAGTTTCAATGAAACTAGATTTTTCAAAGACCCTTCCCTCCTTTTTTCGGATGATTTCGCCTACTGGATCTTTGGGAATTTGTAATTTTCTTCAAGGGCAGAATACTAATGAACAACACAGTCCTCCATATCCCTAAAAAATAGGGTCTTCATGACACGAAAACTAGTTCACGCAAAACTAGATTTTGCAAGGATTGTTTCCTCCAATTTTCAGATGATTCCGCTTGTCGGATCCTCGAGAAGTGAAGAGGTACCTCGTTGTCCTTTTGTTGTTGCATCATAGCAGCTTTTAATGGTGGCTTGAAGCTTTGGATAGTTTGGCATGAAGTCTGCCATGAAAAACACTTGGCAGTTATGCATTTTCATGTTTTGACAGTCATCCGGCGATCAAATTTGAAGCAGAAGTAGCTAGGGCACGGAATAGGGTTTCAATGGCTTGGGGCTAAAAATTTGGTCACATGAAGAATCATGAAGAGGGGCTGAAGAGTGGGGCACATTTTCTTGTCCCGATTGTCCCCACTATCCCAGGGACAGTCGGGACACTAAAACCCACCACCCATCTAGCTGAGAAAATGGCTAAGTTGAGAACACATTTCCCGGAGCTCAAGGAGGTATTTTCATGCAAAATTTTATATCATTTTGACTCCCAAGATCATTCCAAGATCAATGGGATGGTTTACAAAACCTGATTCTGCCTCCTTCAAAAAATGACCATTTTTCATTCGGGACCATAGGGTATACTATGAAAATCAAGTTGCCTTGAAAGGTCACTGGGTCGTGTGAAAAATATGAAAGCACCATCATGTAGAGGGTTGAATTAGATTTCTAATGATACTTGTTTGACTCCTGACTTCATACGAAGCTCTCAAAATCCTCTGTTGAAGCTCAGGTGCCATTATAGACTGCAAGCTCCTTCATCCTCAAAAACCCGCTTTCACTGTTCTTGTTCCTAAACCTCTGAAACCTTCATAAATCTTCATAAACCTATTCCATCACTCTCCAAACTCTTCAACAACATTCGCAAATGGTTTTGAGCTTTCAACTCTGCTCCGGAGGATGCACACTTGTCCCAGGAAGGCTAAAAATAGCCTTTCTAGACTTGTTGAAGAATCCACCTTTAGAAGTACTGCACTAAAATGGTATGAATCACCTTGTCTCAACATTTTGAACACTTGGGCAGGTATGTACAACAAATATGAAGGCTTGCAAGGATAGGATAGACACCATGGAGAGGGCATAGTGATCTAGAGAGATGCTTATGAGGGTTTTCAGGCAAAATTTTCGACACAAGGGTAAAGTTGTCATGTTTCAAGCTTGAGTTTTGTCGTTGCAAAAACACATGAAAACACTTGGGAAATAGCTTTAAACTTGCATATATTCAGATGTCGCAAATCTCTTCAAGGGGGCATCCTTTCAAGCAGAACTCATTTACAACAATAAAAGATATTCCTCTCTTCCCTACAATATCAATATATAGGCATTACAAACCAAACCCTAATGCTCAAGGATTATCCCCACCTACACAATAGGTGCCCAAGCTAAAAGACAATTATGACTGTTACAATGCAAAAATAATAGATGGTCAAGACATTAGGGTCCTAACACAGTGTGAGGGAAGAGTAGTATAGGAGAAGGAAAAGGATGTGGGATGTATTTCTTGATGATATGGGTTTCACCCTAGGTTGTCAAGAAACAGGTACAAGTTTGAAATGTGGATATGCCAATTTTCAAAAAACCCTCGGGTACGAAACAACATGGAAACATCCGTACAATATATTATTGAGAATATATAAATATATATTATAAAATGCATAATACTCATTTTTAGTCCATAAAAGATAAAACACCTAAAATACTTTGTATTCATGAAAGTTCAAGATATTCAACATGTTTAAATTTTCATGTGTACATAATTATAATCTAGATTCTAGAATAGAAAATCTAAATTTTCCTCAAGTACTGCTGAAACAGAAGTATGCAGTGTTTTTGTTTTTATTTTTGGCATTTAATAAACGTAAGTGACACTGAAACTGTATAGAACTGTCCAATGTATGTCTTTTGACGTTTCGGAAACGTACTAATACCTAGCACGTTGGTATGCTGCCCTAATTGGCATTTTTGGGTATCAGAGGTTTCAACAACATCTTTCCATTAGCATCAGCCAACTTGAATCTTAATGAACCAGTGCTAGAGTCGGTCACTTTTGATGCTATTGGTGATCCCAATGAGGGATCATCCATGACACTGGTAAATCCAGATCTTGGACTGGAGGCCCTAGAGGAGGAGAAAGGAGAGGAGGGAGAGGAGGAAGGTGAGCACAATGGTAGTGGTGGCAACCTTGATAATTTTGATTACAATCATGAGATGTAGTAGTTATTATTATCTATTATCATGTTTATGTAATTCATTTTGATGACACTGAATGAGAAAACTACAGAATTTTTAAATCATGAGTTTATGGTTTGATTATCAATATGTATTATCTATGGATTTACCATTCTAGACTTTATTTTATAATTTTATTCTTAACCCCTATATATCCTGAATCAGGGGCTCAACATACTGCATATCAAATAAGTGTATCTCATAGCCACAAGCCATGTGAATTAGGCCTAGCTCACAATACACATATCATAATTGAAGATAGAGGATATTTGGACCAACAAGGCATATGGCCTCTCATCCTAGGGTTCCTTACATGGTCACAAGGAAACTCAAGTTCTAGGAGGGTACCCCATCATTGTACCCATAGCCACATCTCTTGGAGACTATTTTAAATGTAATATACATGTATTCTTATTCATATACTCTTCTACCCCATTTCAAACTGACACCAGCATCCCCATACTTGTGTCCCATGTCACCTGGTGACTATTGTTCCTTGGCTTTGGCCGAAATGGTAGAGCATTTATGGTCTCCCTTTCTATACTCTCTTCTATATAAACGAATTTTGGGCATGTCTTCAAGATGATAGGAAAGAATGTTTTCCTTTTTGAGATATCTTTAAAAGATCATTGCCCAGTATTTGATAATACTTAATATCCTCAAGACCTAGGCTAGGAATTGTTATTTCAGCACTCTCCAAATATTGCCTATTTCATGAGAATGAGCTCCTTTGTAATGTCCCTCTTTCTTGAATAGTTCGGTCGAAGACATTTGGCCAGTTTTGTCTACCCGACGGCCAAAGGGTGTTTTCAAGGGTGACTTCGGTTTATTAATTTTATTATATTGTGCTCAAAATAAAGTAAAATATCATTAAAGCACATATAATTAATTAATAGACTGTTTAAGTGACTTTGACTTAGGAAAGTGCATTTAAATAAATTAATAAATTATTTAATGTGTCTTCCTAGGCAAAAAATACAACTTGCCTTGGGGAAGGGTCGAATAAGCCAAAAATGCGACTTGGTTGGAAAAGGAAATAATTAATTAAAAATTAATTATGCTGATTTGGAAAAAAGTGTGACTTGTTCCTTTGGAGGTTTTTGGCTATAAGGGAAAAATGCGACTTGGTGAAAGGGATTCAAATTATTATTATTTTCTCTCGGCAGTTAGCTCTAAGCTTTTGCAGACATAATCCAAGGATGGAAACCCTCTAGATTGTTCCTCTTGCGGACGGAAACCCCAGGAGCACTGAGAGAAGATTCCAACCAGGGATATTCATTGTATTCACAGGTTTTTATCATTCCAGCAGTTTGAAAGAGAAATAAATTGCAGCAGTGGGCATACACACTTCTTCTAGAGTGGGGCGATTTATTCTACAGTTGTTTTATGCAGTATTGAGGTATTTTTCATGATAGATAATTATTGTAATTTCCAGTATCAGTTATATATCAAATCGATTTGGTTTGAATCATTTACAGTGGATTTTGGGACAATCTTTATTATTAATCTATCTGCAGATTTATAATTGTATTGCCGTAATATTTAGCATCATAAATCATTATTAAACACACGGCTGAATTATTTATGAAGAAATCTGCCTGTTAAACCCTAGGCGCCTTTTCTGTAATCACCCGGTTTGCGGGGTTTGTTTTATTTAATTTATCTATGCAGTTTTAGCATGGTGTTCTATGGATCCTTTTGATGTTATCAGTTCAGATTTGAGCCAGAGCAATATATATATTTTGAAAAAGTATTCAGGCAAAAAGGGGTTTGGGATCTTTCAGTGGTATCAAAGCAGTGTATCCTCCCAGCCTATGTGGGAAGGAAGCAGAGAGTGTATTAAAACAACAATCAGCTTGGAATGCAACACAGAGAGGACGGTCCACATAGATACTACACCCGCAGACGAGCACGACTTGAGGCTGGTATTACAGGAGGTGACAGAATAGAATATTTGGGTGAGAGACCTAAGAGTCCTCCTCGAGAGGAACATGCAGATCCAGATAGGGATTTCATTCAGGATATGACAGCCACGCAGAGGTAGTTGTTACAGACCATGGAGCGCATGCGCACTACCTTGGACAGGTTGGCACTAGATAGGCCGCAGGACAGGCACGGCTAGAGGGATAGATCAATATCAGTTGCCAGTGGTTACAGGGATCATAGCAGATCACCTTCAGAGCTTGGGAGTGTTAGGGGATCGCCACGCCGTGAGCAAAGGCAATCTCATACGAATGAGCGAAGACACACTCATACAGAGGAGAGGAGACCTACGCGAACTGCAGATAGGCCTATGCAGCCTAACTTCCTGCCTAGAGATGACCCACCAAAGATTGAGGGACGACCAGAAGAAGTAGCTTTTCCGGATACTATTATGGCAGTCAGTGATGAGTGGAGGAGTTTTCCGCAACATGTGAGGGATGCATTTCCCCTCCCACAGTATTGTGCTCAGAGGCGAGATAGCATGAGGGCTGGATAGGACAAGAGGCCTAGAGCGCAGTAGAATAGGGATTTGCAGCAGGTTACCAATAAGGTAACCCTCTCCACTTTTGATGGTAATGGAAAGATCAGTGCCAGGGCTTGGATTCACAAGCTCAACACCTATCTTACCCTCAAACCCATGAGGGAGCAAGAGGCCATACAGTTCGCTACATTACACCTTGAGGGGGTAGCTTATGATTCATGGCACCATGTGTTAGTTACACATGGTCATGAGCTTCTACGATCATACAAGGAATTCAGCGAGAGGTTGATTGTGAGATTTGATCGCAAGGATGTGGAGTTGTATTACAGGGACTTGGCACAGCTCCGACAAAGTGGACACGTTGATTCATACATCAACGAATTTCAGCGTATAGCAGTTATGGTTCCAGAGATGCCTGAGAAGAGGGTGGTGATGTTATTTATAGAGGGCCTTCATGACAGGATGAGAGGATTGGTCAAGGCTCTTAAGCCTAGGACATTGCATGATGCCATCCAAATGGCATTGAACATGGACACATCCCCCACTTCCTATCAACCCACTTCTTATCAACCCAATAAGAAGTTTCCCACAAGCTCCAGGCCATTTCAGCACTCTACCGTTCCGCAGAAGAGTGCACCACCTCCTAAGGTGGATCAGGAGACTCGTAATGAGTTAAGGAGGAGGAAGCTTTGCTTTCATTACAAAGATAATTGGGAACCTGGACATCGTTGCCTTGGTAAAGGCAAGGTGCATCTCATTGAGGTGATTTCAGACGAGGAGGATGATCACTCGCCAAATACAGATGCAGAGGATGAGGGCGGTGACCATGATGCACAAGGGGAGCAGCCCCAAATAGAGCTTGGTGAGAGTGAGGTATTGGATTCATCCGATGTCACTATTGCGACACTCTCAGGAGTTCCTAGGTACCATCCCTTTCAGCTGAAGGGAGTGCTTAAGGGACAGCGAATTGTTTGTTTGGTTGACAGTGGAGCTACGCACAACTTCATTGATGAGGGGTTCGCTGCGAAGCGAGGATTACAGGTTGAGGAATTTGAGGGGTTTAGTGTACGGGTAGCAAATGGATTTGCTATTGGTTGCATTAAGAAGATTCCACGGCTTAGTATTCAAATGGGGGACTACACATTGACCGATGACTTCTATGTTATTGGACTTGGTGAGATTGATACAGTACTGGGTATTTAGTGGTTACAGTCCCTCGGCAGATATGTGCAGGATTTTCGGAGGATGGAGTTGGAGTTTATGATGGATAAGAAGAAGATTGTGCTTCGGGCTCTTTCTGACGATGGGCCTAGAGTTGTTTCAGCATGCAGGATGGAGTCTATAGTCAGACATGGAGAGGTTGCATGGGCAGCCCAGTGTTTCATTTCATCCAAATCTTCTTCAGACAGTGAGCAACCTTTTCATATTGACATCCAGTCCATACTGGATAAGCACGGCCCAGTGTTTGGTGGCATTCCTCCAGGTAGACCACCAGATAGAGGGTTTTAGCATGTTATAGAGATTGAGGGTGCTAAACCCGTGATGACTACGCCTTCTCGCCATCCTAAGACATATAAGGATGAGATAGAGAATGCCATTAGAGAGCTCTTGAAGATGGGACACATCCGTCCTAGTTCTAGTCCCTTTGCTTCTTCAGTTGTTTTGGTGAAGAAGAAGGATGGGACCATGAGGATGTGCATTGACTATCATGCGCTGAACAAGAAAACCATTAAAAACAGGTATCCCATTCCTCGCATTGATGAGTTGCATGGATTTATTTACTTTTCGAAGATTGATCTCCGATCGGGCTACCACCAGATTCGAGTTCGGGATGAGGATATTTACAAGACAGCCTTCAGGTGTCACTACAGGCACTATGAGTTCTTGGTGATGCCATTTGGACTCACTACTGCCCCTGCTACATTTCAGTCATGTATGAACCATCTGTTCAACAGGCAGTTGAGGCAGTTTGTGTTGGTATTTTTTGATGATATTCTGATATATAGCAAGACATGGTATGATCATTTGAGGCATCTTGATGGGGTGCTTAGCATAATGGAGACTCAGTCTTTATTTGCTAAGATGTCCAAGTGTGAATTTGGACTTACGGAGATATCGTATCTTGGGCATGTCATTGGGGCCAATGGGGTCAAGGTCCATCAAGAGAAGATACAGGCAATGCAGGATTGGCCACCACCCAGGAATATCTCTGACTTGCGAGGATTCTTGGGGTTATGTGGTTACTACAGGAGGTTAGTGAAGGGTCATTCACAGTTGGTAGCTCCATTGACAGATCTTACACAAAAGGGTGCATTCAGTTGGTCAGATGAGGCACAGGTAGTATTTGAGAGGCTCAAGGTAATTATGAGCGCCTCTCCAGTTTTGGCTCTTCCAAATTTGTCACGGCCCTTCATTTTAGAGTGTGATGTTTCGGGGTTGGGGATTGGTGCAGTTCTTATGCAGGATCTCCATCCTATTGCCTTCGAGAGCCAGAAGTTGAGAGATAATGAGAGATTGTATTCCACCTATGATAAGCAGATGCTTGCCATTATGCATGCTTTGGCAAAGTTCAGACAGTATTTGGTGGGTGGAAAATTTGTGGTGATAACCGACCACAACAACATGAAATATTTCCTGGAACAAAAGGAACTCAATGAGAGGCAACAAAAATGGGTCAGCAGAATCCAGGCATATGATTTCGACATTGAGTATGTCAAGGGGACGAAGAATGTAGTGGCCAATGCACTTTCCAGGAAACCCCATCTCGCCGCCCTATGTTCTTTGAGCGAGATTTCAACAGATTGGAAATCTCAACTGTTAGTTGAGTATTCCAAAAACACTTGGCATTGTGACATTATGGATAGAAAATTTCAGGATGGCCGGTATAAGGTAATAGCTGATTTGATTTTGTATAAGGGCAGAATTTACCTAGTTCCTGAATCTGCGCTTAAGGAGAAGATTATGCATGCTTTCCATGATGCACCACTTGCAGGAGATCCATGGTATTTTAAAACATACAGGCGAATTAGAGAGAGATTCTCCTGGAAGGGTCTCAAGGATGATGTCTTGCACCAAGTCCGCGAGTGTATGACTTGTCAGCAGAACAAGTCAGAGCATACTTTCCCAGCAGGTTTGCTACAGCCATTGTCAATTCCGGAGCAGAAGTGAGAAATTATTTCGATGGATTTCATTACAGGTCTTCCCGTGGTGCAAGGGAATGGTCGCATTTATGCAGTAGTTGATCGGTTGACAAAATATACACACTTTTTCGCTGTCCCAACCAACTTTGAGGCACCTCATGTGGCTGATTTGTTCTTCCATCAGATATTCAGGTTGCATGGACTTCCGAAGAACATAGTTAGTGACCAAGATAGCAAGTTTATGAGCATATTTTGGCAGGAGCTTTTCCATTTGGTTCACACTGAGTTGACTCCTAGCACTAGTTATCACCCTCAGACGGATGGGCAAACAGAGATTGTGAACAAATGGATAGAGGGTTATCTCCGTAACTATGTTGCAGGACAGCAGAAGGCACGGATAAAGTTGTTATATTTATGTGAGTATTGTTATAACACCACTTACCATATATCTATTGGTATGACTCCATTCCGAGCACTATATGGATATGATGCGAGATCTTTTGTTGATTTGGTGTTTGGGGACTGGTGTCCCCAGATTTCACCCTAAAATCTGAGACTACCCTATGTAAAATTTTCATACTTTTAAAATAATGGTTCGTTTTGTGTTTTCATTGCCAGAAAGTATTTATACTATGTCAAGATAATCCCAACGAGTCATATTAGTCAATTTCACCAAATACCCAGATGCCCAAAATTGTTATATTCTGTCGCTAGGGTTTGCCTGAGGGAAATTTGTATTTAATTATTTTGAGCCCCGTTTGAGGCAAATTGTGCTCCGGTTTAACCTTGTTGTGATCGTACATGTCAATATTCCCATATACCAGTAGGGTTTTAACCAGGAATGAATCATGGGCTTTATTTGTGACTTCTAGCAACGTTTTGTGTTTTTGGTGTTTTTCCGTTTCGTTTTCTGTGAAATTTCTCTGGATCAATTCCTTTGACAGTTTGGTCTGATTCTTTGCCTAGTGTATCTGGAGATCACCTATGCACGTTGTGCCAGAAGGAATTCACCACCGGAGGTCTGGTTCTCTCGAAAAAGACGAAGTCGTGCACAAAAAAGCTCCTTCTGGGCAGGCCACATTTTTGGAAAAAGAGAGTTTGAACTGAATCATGGGATTTTTGGAAGTAGCAAGCAGGTGGGAATTTTGTACTTGCCTAGCAGGGTACTTTTTCCCATAGAAGCAACGCCACACTTAAGTCACAATGGAAAAATTAGAGGCAGCAAGCAAGCAGGAATTTCTTACCTGCCTTGCAGGGTGAAAATTCTCATTGTGAAATAAAAGAAAAATCACTTAAGGCATTTATGGGATTTTATTACCTGCCTTGCAGGGTAAATAATCCCATTATGAAAGTCAAACAGCTTAAGTGGATCATGGGATTTTCGGAGCTACCTTGCAGGGTAAATAATCCCATTGTTAATTGGCTTTTAAAAATAGAAATTGCTCATGCCAAAAAGTGTGACCCCTTTAGGGAAAGAAGGGCAGCTTTAAAGGCATTAAATTAATTAATTTCTTCTTCAAATTTGGCACCCAGGCTTGTGGAAAAGTCAAAAAAGGGAAAGTGGAAAAAGGGAGTCAGAATTAGAAGTTCTAAAATTAAATAAATATTATTATTTAATGCAGCCCCTTCATGACAAAAAGTGCGCCCCATTTGGGAGAAGAATAATACTTTTTTAAGTATTAATTGATTTAATTAATTCTTATTTTCAGTGGCTAAGGTCAGAGCATACTATGAGGCTTAAGTTAACTAGAAATAGAAGGCTAAAATTAAATAAATTTAATTTATTTAAATGGCAGCCATGAGCATGCACAAAATAGGCGCCCCATTTGAAGAGAGAAGCTTATTAATTAATTAATTAATTGTCAGGAATAGGAGAGGCATTAATTAATTATAGAATTGAGGATTATATAAGCAGGGGCTGCCATAAGGATGAATTAATTAATTCAAAAGCAAAGAAATGCAGCCCAGACAAACAGTGTGCCCCATTTGAAGAGGAATTTTGTTCAAAAGAAGGTTTAATTGCTGCTGGAAGCTTCCAAATTTGGTGCCTAGGTTTGAAGGAATTTGATTTGTGTCTGAATAATTGTCTACATAAGTGATACAGATGCTCAGGTGAAGTTGGTAAAATTCATGTTTGCTTTGCATGCAAATAAAACATAAAATTTTGGGGCAGCAGGCTTGATATATGCAGATTTTATGCTTAAAATCAAGTGTTCATGTTTTGGTTGTTATCTTTGTCTGAATTAAATACAGGGATTCATTACAGGTGTTTTTATAAGAGAAAAGGAGCTTAAATCAATGTCCAATACATTGAATATATTCTCTGAATCTGAAGAAATATCCAGATCTGCACCGGTTGTGAAGAATTCCAGCCGAATAAAGAAAAAGACTTGCTCAGACAAAGACAAAGACAGCCATGGCAAAGCAGGATGAAAGAGAGAGCTCAACAGAGTCATGCATCACTTCCAGTTTCACTGACATCGGAGATGCAGACCTAGGTCCAGAGCCTCTTTCTGAATTGATTGATAAAGCCAGAGCTGGAAAGACTTCTCCCATGCATGCGGTCAAAAGCAGTGGAATCATCCGAGCTGAAGCATTCCCATTCACAGCCCAGTTGCCAGAGTTCGTTATGGAGTGTGCTAAGTCCTACCATCCATCATCCAGATCAATCTGAGATGCTTCAGGGAAAACAATAATTCGATTCGACGCATAGTTCATCAATTATTGTTTGAAGATTCCGGCACAAAAGGTGGTGACTACTATTAGCATACAGGATGCCGGCAACAAATGGGAAAAGCATAGAGTTGACTGCGTGGGCATTATGAACAACAGATACATGAAGAAGCCCAGATCTCTTTCTAAGTTCCCGAGAACTCTTCCATGGTCTAATCTGGTACAAGAGGTGGATGATATTGCCAAATTGTTATGCAGGATGAATGGCGAAGCGAACGCTCACAACTTCCACACATGGATGTATGCTTTCATCAGGACCATTGAAGTTAACAAAGCAGATTCAATAATCAACTGGTCAGAGATCATTAGCGATAACATTGGTGAGTAGCTCCGGAATGTGAGGCGTACTTACAGCTTCAAAATGACTTCATATCTAGTATATGCAGCAGCTTCACAGGGTGTCTTCTCCAAGCTGGATAGACGTGGTGTTCTTTCTAAGGACCCTATTTTCGAATGCTACCCACAGCTTACTGTACCTGCATACAAGAAAGATTATAAGGTGGTTAATGATGAATTCTTCTACGGATTCATTTGCAAGTTCGACGGCGATCTAAAGGCCAACAAGGTGAGCAAGGAAGCGTGGGAAGCTGTGTCCAGGATTGGCAGTATCTTCATCCACTTTGTGGACTTTACCTACCTCAGGGTCACAGGGTTTTCAGGAGAACCAGTTAAGTTGCCCAGATATCCGAGTGATAGATTAGTCACCATGGAACTGAGCAAACAACTCGTGGAAATGCATGACCTACAGTCGAAACGGCACAAGTCTACAGGCTTCTTCCCAATCACAGTGGGCTACTACACCTATCAGAGAATTCATAAAGCCCGAGGAATTGAAGCCGAGATGTTCTCTAAGTACGAGCACAAGTTCTTCCCAGCACAACTGAACTTCGATCCATTTGGAGTGGCGAGGAAGACTATCTCCTAGGAGTACGCGCATGTGCCTTCATTGGAAGATTTTTGGATGAAGTGCAGAAGCGAGTACGAGGTTAGAAAAGAGAGATTTTAATAGGTTATCAACGCGGCAAGTGTTTGACTTTCGATTAGCACGGATACCTACAAATCTTAAAGATGATGGGCCTGTGTTACTTGACACATACCATCAAATGGGAGGAGATAGAGTTGTACTTCAGGAGAGAGTAGGGGCTGCCATACGATTGAGGAAAGGTTTGCCGCCATTCTGGTCAGTACTTCAAATTGGTTGTTGACGAAAGGATATTGTCTTGATGAAGCATTGATGAATCAAATCACGGGCAATTTCGGCACAGGAGATTCCCTCAAGAGGAAGCATGAAGGAGAGAGCAGCAGAAGGCCTGAGAAGATGAAGGTGCACATAAGGTCTCATTCGAAGGAAAAAATCACTTCTACTACCATGGTATTAGTTCTAACTTCTCCAGCATCCAATACTTCACCAACTATTGCACCTCAGTAGGACACTTCCATTCCTCCGTTAAATCCGGCAACATTCATCTTTTCTCGTCAGCCACTCCGTTCCGCACCTCTTCCTGATTAAACATTGAAGCTACAGATGGCAGAATTTGAAAGAGCTTTGTCTTTAGCCAATTCAGATGATGGTAGCCACAACACTGTAGCAGTTTTAGATGGAGAGGAATCAGAGCGGGAGATAGTGGTACACTCGACAACTTCTCATTCTCCGAGAAGTAATTTCTCAGAATGGTTGGCTTCGTAGTTGGTTCCAGAGGCTAAAGAAGAAATCAACTTGGAGGAACACGACTTGCAGCTGCTTCTGAATCTAGGCGGAAAGCACAGGAAACCTAAAGTTGCTAAGGTAACTTCGAGGTTGATCATTGAGGAGTCGGGGCAGAAGTTCGCTGAGATGACAGTTCCAGCAGAAGGGAAGATGAAGGATGAGCTCACGGCAGAAGATATAACAGTGACCAGAGTACCCCTAGGTCAAGCCACCACAGAAGGATTGAAGTAGGACACGCAAACATTGATAGATGTTTTATTCCTTAGGCTTGACAGAGAAAAGGCGGAGAACGTTGAACTTCAGAAGCAAGTATCTCAGTTGTGCGATATTATTGCCAAGGTTGTCAAGTCTTCCACTCAACCCATTTCAGCTCAAAAGCAGGTGAGTGATCATCTGATACAGGAAGTGGAAGATGCGAGTAACTAGGTTAAAGCTATTGATGAATGGAAGAGTCTAATCATTCGCCAAGCTTTTATACAACTCGGAGAGGTGCCAACCCGTCTAAAGGTCATGGAAGAAGTATTAGATCAGCTAAAGCAACTGATAACGAGCACGATAGATATGAACACAGTTGCTGAAACCTGAGTACTTTAGCTGAAATAAATAAACTGCCAAGAGAAGTGTTGATTGCAGAACAGATTGTGGCAGATGGATCAGTTGAGAAGGGGAAGCAGCTTGAGTTTGCAGTATCTTTCCATTTGGAGATCTGCAGAATTATGCTGAAAAGGATGCAGGCACTCGAAAGTATGGCATCATCTTTACCAGACAATGTCATTGCTTTCACCAATGAGGAAGTGGTCAGAAACGTAACTTCATATGCAATGATCATTCCTAGCAAAGTGCCTGATTCCCTGGAGGGATCTCTTCTGATGGTGCAAGGGAGGATTGACAGAGTTGTTAGGCCTTTCACGATGAATTCCATCAATAAGCTGGTGGCACTGCAGTCAGATATTAAGAAGTTCAGCCTAGCTTGGAGGAGGTGGAAGCGTGCATCAAGATGTTGAACGAAGGCTTGTTGCAGTTCAGGACAGAAAAGGAGGTTGTGGCTAAGATAGATGGGAAGTTGTTGAATTACATGTTCAACAAGTACATTCAGTATCAAAACAAAAAGAAGATGTAGATGTTACAGCTGGCAAATCTTTCTTCTTCTACTCTTTCTTCTTCTATTTTCCACGTTGCCGGATGTGAATTGTAAAACTTTAAAGTTGTTGGTTTTGAAACGATTACTTTAAGTTATGTGGAACGTTTCTATTAGTTAAGCGACAGATGTGTGTAAGTTTGACTATGGATCCAGATGCATGTCACTTGAAGAGGAATTAAAAGAAGATGATTGCCAGACGTTATCCTTACTTCTTGTTTATGTTTTAGTTCAGTTGAGTTTCCCATTTGTACTTTCCCTTCTACATTCTATAAGTAGAGGAAGAACCTCCAGGTTAAAGAGGAGAATTTGTAAGCAGCATTCTTGTGTTCCAGACTTTGTGCTGAAACCCCTGATAGCCACTTGAAGCAAAGGAATACAAAAGAGCAGATTTCCAGAGAACTTTGTGTCACAGTGCATTTTGTTTCTAGCTTTTTATCTCAGATCTACTTATAAAATGTGTTATTTTAGATCTAGATCTGGAGTTGTCTTTGCTTATAATTTTGTGTGTTGATATCTATTGGTTTCTTCTATGTGCATGCAATCAACTCTGTTATCTATTGATTGGGATGCACATCTTCCCTATTTCTTCCCTGTGTTTATATAATTCCCTTCTTTAAATATTTCCTTTCTTTAAACAGTTGTTTACTTGCTACAGAACTGTACAACTATGGTTCATGAGCTGAATAGTTAAAGTAAAACCCCCATATAGATACTAGCATATTTTTATTGACAAATCTGACATGGGAGCCTCACCGGTAAATGAGGGAGATTTACCTCATGACTGCCTAGGTTTTCAACTATGCCGAAAATCTAGCCAATAGGGACAGTAGAACACCCAAGGCTCAGGAGAGTTTACAGGATAGTCAGGACATCCTTAAGGTACTTAAGGAAAATATTCAGCAGGCCCACAATCAACAGAAGATTTATGTAGATAGGCACAGAGTAGAGAGATCATTTGAGGTAGGAGACATGGTTTTTCTACGTCTTCAGCCTTACAGACAAAGTACTCTCAAGATGAGTGGGGCTGAAAAGCTCAAGCCACAATTCTATGGTCCATACAAGGTGTTGAAAAGGGTTGGTGAAGTGGCATATGAGCTAGAGTTGCCTTCTGAGAGTAAGATACACAATGTCTTTCATATATCTTGCTTGAAAAAAGCCTTGGGGCAACACATTATTTCTTCTACGAAGTTACCACCCCTGGATGAGGAAGGGAGATTGGACTTAGTGCCAGAGGAGATCTTGGACAGCCGAGAGAGGAGACTGAGGAATAGAGTTATTCGGGAGTTCCTGGTGAGGTGGAAAGAGTTACCAGTGGAGGATGCTACATGGGAGGGCGAGTCTATATTACAGCATCCAGTTCTACAGTTGCTTGGGGACAAGCAATCTCGGGAAGGGAGGACTGTAATGTCCCTCTTTCTCAAATAGTTCGGTCGAAGACCTTTGGCCTGTTTTGTCTACCCGACGGCCAACGGGTGTTTTTAGAGGTGACTTCGGTTTATTAATTTTATTATATTGTGCTCAAAATAAAGTAAAATATCATTAAAGCACATATGATTAATTAATAGACTGTTTAAGTGACTTTGACTTGGGAAAGTGCATTTAAATAAATTATTAAATTATTAAATGTGCCTTCCTAGGCAAAAATGCGACTTGCCTTGGGGAAGGGTCAAATAAGCCAAAAATGCGAATTGGTTGGAAAAGGAAATAATTAATTATGTTGATTTGGAAAAAAGTGCAACTTGTTCCTTTAGAGGTTTTTTTGGCTATAAGGGAAAAATGCGACTTGGGAAAAGGGATTCAAATTATTATTATTTTCTTCCAACAGTTAACTCTGAGCTTTTGCAAACAGAATCCAAGGACGGAAACTCTCTGGATTATTCCTCTTGCGAACGGAAACCCCAGGAGCAGTGAGAGAAGCTTCCAACCAGGGATCTTCATTGTATTCACAGGTTTTTATCATTCTAGCATTTTAAAAGAGAAATAAATTGCAGCAGTGTGCATACAGACTTCTTCTAGAGTGGGGCGACTTATTCTACAGTTGTTTTATGCAGTATCTGAGGTATTTTTCATGATAGATAATTATTGTAATTTCCAGTATCAGTTATATATCAAATCGATTTGGTTTGAATCATTTACAGTGGGTTTTGGGACAATCTTTATTATTAATCTATCTGCAGATTTATAATTGTATTGCCATAATATTTAGCATCATAAATCATTATTAAACACACAGCTGAATTATTTATGAAGAAATCTCCCTGTTAAACCCTAGGCGCCTTTTCTGTATTCACTCGGTTTGCGGGGTTTATTTTATTTAATTTATCTATGCAATTTTAGAATGGTGTTCTATGGATCCTTTTGATGTTATCAGTTCAGATTTGAGCCAGAGCAATATATTTTTTTATTTTTTTTTAGAGTATTCAGGCAAAAAGGGGTTTGGGATCTTTCATCCTCTTAAGCTTCAACACTATTCAAAGGATTTTTCTTTCAATATGGTTGCAGCTAATCATTAGTCTGCATATACCTTTTAATATTTCAGAGTTTAAGGAGAAAACCAGACTTCTTTTCACAGCTCATGGGTCTCCTATGGAAATTACAAACGCAAAGAAACTACATTTTGACCCAACAACCATGCTTTGGGAACTAAATATGTTTGCTGCTAGTCTATGATTTGTTTTTGACTGTGAGGGTTTCAAAATTTTATAAACAAAAAAGTTTGTAGTTTATTTGTTGCATCCATTTCTGCAATAAGATTTCCAGGTCCCTTAGGATTTTTGGAGACGAATCAAGAATCCTACTGAGGCATCACACATCTTCCCTCTAACTTAAATTGGATCAATAATGTGTCTATGCCGAGTGTGCTGGATGCATTTGTGGGAATTATCCTTGCAAATATTTTCATAGATCTGGGCTACATACGAGATGAATTGTACAAAATTTTCATTTTGATGATTTTTATTATTTTTGTGTCTACATGAAGGCTATGAACCAGATAAACTAGCTCGAAGGGCTTTCCAAGAAAAGCTTGAGTCTCCTTAGAAGCAATTGTTTTTCCAATGTTATGGTGACTTCAATCCAATGTTGATGAATTGATATGACACACATCTACCATGTTTCCTCTATGTTGGATCTTGTGAAAAAATGAATGGTAGATGCTCAATTTTGTTTCTTCTATATAGTGGATCTTTTAGGCTTCTTTTTTTATTTTTTGTCATGATGAAATCATAAAAATAAGTGACCATGATATTGTGTTCTTAACATCAATTTTCGCATGTTGATTGAAACACTCTTAGTGATTCTGTTAATATTCAAATGTTAATCAATACATGCATACAATTCCTTGGTATGTGCTTTAAATTTACAAGGTTTTCTTGAGCTTACAAACAAAGTTTGTTTATTTTGGTGCTAAGTGGGAAGAATTTTCATGCCAAACAAATATTGCGGGAATGTCATCTGTGAATCAGGCCAGGCTATGGCTTTCACATTTCTTGGCTATTAGAGATTTTGTGATGGAATTCTGACTGTGGGTTTTACGCAGAATTTCCTATTAAGTACATTGTGGAGACAGTTGCCTCTTTCAACTTACATATATCTCTAATTGGAGACCTGATATACTTTGTAGATGGCTCACTCAATATTGATGCTGAAATGTAATTTCTGTAATTTATATCTGTTATCCCAAAAATCTTCAAATCTCACCCTGACGGGCTAACCATGGCATTTTAGTATTACCCCCAGGGGCATGTGGTTATGGTAATGTTTTTAATCTTCCCAGCATTGTATTTAGTATTTACTTATTAAACTATCAAAAGATCAAAACCATAATAATTAAATGCTTTACCAAATATTTCAAGGAATGCACAAATATTGTGAATTTTTATAGCAAAAATAGTCGCGTATTTCAACAAGATCAACTCCTTTCCCATAATGCATTAGCTAGAGAAGCATTTTTCTTAACAGTATAAAAGGTCTATGGAATTCATTAAGTACCTGAAATTCTCTTTCAATTGCATGGGCAGATTTGAGGAGCTTTCCAGGAGGTTTTTTCCGCAAAACATATCGCTTAACCAGCACATATGACTCAGCTTCTAGAAAAAAGGTTGGATTTGATTGCCCATGGCCAAACTATACCAAAAATCATAAATAGTTTCCATCAAAAAGAACTCAAAATATAAGAGATTTGTAACAATTAAGAAATCTAATTCAACCTACGCGGTTTCTTTTATTTGTTATACATACGAAATTAGAGTTGATATTTTACTAACTTCAATGTCATGAGCAAAGAATGGCTATCACAAGATTGGAAATGATTAGTTATAATTTATACTATGGTATGTAATGAAGAAATAAATGAAACTATCAAACATTATAACTAGTGATTACTAATAATAAAACAACTCCCAAGAAAATAATGTGCACATGGAGCCTCTCCATCTCGTGTGACCTGGCAATAATGTAGGGTACTTGTCTCCACAATGACCCAGGTTCAAAGCTAAGGCATGCAAAGCCCATGTGCTAAAGCAGGTTTTGTAAAACGTGATTTAGGGAACCTTTTTTGCTAAAAAAAAGAGTCCAAAATCACAAAGAAGAGAAAAAATGCGATTTTCAAAGGTATGTAGACAAAAACAATGAATTTTCACACATTTCCAAATTTGCAATTTTTCAAGGGTCATTTGTTGCTAGGGCACACAGTTTGGCTATTTTCAGTCACAGCCAGTCATCCATGGCACAAACCTTCCTGATACAATTTCTTTTGCTTGTAAAAAAAATTTAAAAAATAAATTAAAATCTTACTGTATTAATTTGCGGATCATCCTATTTTTTGAGAAAGGGTTATTTTCTGAGGTATTTTGTCAAAGAATGGAAATTCCATTAGACAAATATTATGGCCTCAACTTATACACCTGGAAAGTTAAAATCTAGATGAAAGAGAAATTAAATGAAGTTAATATAGCCATTGTTGAAGATCCACCGGATGAAGTGGTGAGGAATTCATTGATGTAGAATACGTATTTTAAATAAGTCCACACTTTGAAGACAAGAAGGAACCTAGTGTAGATGAAGCTTAACATGGATAATTGCCCAATTAGTTTGGGAGTTTGTCGATCTTGAGAATTATACCCTTACGAGAGTCATGAGACAGCTTGATGGAGCATTGTGGATGTCACTCAATATGGATGGTTGTCCAATAATTCGGAAGGTTTGTAATTCGAGAATTTGAGAAGGTGGGATCCTCGAACTCAGGAATTTAGCTCGGGAGCTACACATTTACGAGCATTACGAAGCAGCTTGATGGATCTCTACTCGGTCAAAGAACTACTTTCAATGAGGAAGTTTTTGAAGAATATGTGGCTCTATTTGGTTTTGTAATTTTAATTTTTTGTCAATATCTTTGTAATGTCCCCTTTTCAGGACATTATCTGCATGGAAGGATTCGAAGGCCCTTGACCCAATGGGTTTGAGGATTGGGCTCATATTTCGCCTTAAGATATTCATTATCTCTTTTGTAAACCCTTGTGGGCCTTCTTAGTTTAGAAAAGTGCACCTAGGATTGGAATTTCTTAATATTAAATTAAGAAATTAAATAAAATGCACTAGTAGTAGTTTATTAAATATTTGTATTTAGAAGGAAAACATTAAATGTTGAACATTGGTATTTGCACCCCTTATTTTCTATAAAGAGAGGGTCGCATTTCCTGGGATGGGATGTATTTAATGATATTTATTTTGTGCTCCATGCTTGGAGTTGGGATGCATGCCCATTGATGTTCTCTCTCTCTCTCTTGCGTGGGAGGTTGTATTGAGCCGGTTATTGAGGATCTATTTGACGAAGTATTTGTGCAATCTCAAGTGAGATCCATGTCTCTGGCTTTGGATAATTTTTAGATGAAGTTTGCCATTGAAATCTGCATGTTTTTACTGTAGCGATTCACTGTAGCAGCTGGTTTGTGATCAAAAAATAAGAGTTTTTGGAGTACCTTGGGCAAATCGACTTTGGTGTATTGGTTTTCTATTCCAACGATTCCATTTATTATATTTGTAAGCTGTTTGTATCCAATTCTGTGTGTGGAGCGACCAGCATTTAGTATAATTTCCTGTCCACTATGGCAGCAATTTGCTTTGTTATGTGTGTGCACTGATTTGGGTGATTTTCTAAGTGAGTCGACCAAGATCCATGCATACTTGGTGCCCTGGCTCAAGTGGTTCCTTGTAAAACAAGTTGGCGCCAAACCTGGGTATGTTTGATTGGTTGTAAAAGATTTTTAATTGATGTGTGTTTGTCTAACAATTTACAACTTCTTTGGAGTGCATATTGAATGGTTGATGCAAGAATAGAGTTATATATATGCCGCAAAGTGATTGCTACTACTTTGATAACTCCAGAGACTTCAATTGAATGTGTATGGTCTGAATTTTAATAAACTATATTGCTGTTGCTTCCTTCGAAATCAGCGACCCAGTCAGAGTGAGTTATAATTATTTTAATGCATGGAATTGTGGGGTTTATGGTTTCTCTATAACAGAGACTTCTCCTATATATATGTCAATCGATTTAAATGTATTATGTTGAACTGGCTGTTGGGTATTGTTTCTTCCACTTCAGCGACTGGTTTTGGCAAGTTTGGTTATTAACTCCAGGCGTTTAGCAAACTGAACTTCATCTAAATTGATTGCTGATCCATCCTTTATAACAGCGACTTACTTGGAGTGAGCATTTGATATTTTGATGTATGTTTTGAGGTCTGTGGCAGCGAACTGTGTTAGGAGGACCCAGATCCATATGTTTAATACATATTGTTGAGTGTTTTTACAGCTGGGTCATGCTTGGGTTGTATTGATAATTTGGGGTCTGATTTTATGCAGTTTGAATCTGATTTTTAATCATTGGTGGTGTTGTTTAATTTGTGAGTGTTGTATTTTCTATTGATCCTAGAAGGGGGATAGTACAATCTTTGTTTTCGCTTTTTGTAGTGTAAGCCTTAAGAGGGGGTATTAGAATATAAGGGTCACCTTTTATAATTAAGTCACTATTAGTTATATATTAACTGATGTTCAGCTATAACAACCTCAACCATTTGGTAACTATCTTTTGCATAATAAAATGACGGACACACAATCTACGAGGTGTGCATTCTAGTGGTCTCTTCATTCTTTCTTTGATCACATCTTCTAACATAAACTACTCCAAGTTTGTCCCAAAAATTTGCAACACAATGGAACCAAACGAATTAGTCATCAAACAATATATTGTTCCTTAGATGTTAATGTGAAATCTACAATCCTCTAATGCTTTGCTACCATCCAATGTATGAGATTCGGTTGAGAGAAAAGCAAAGAAAAATCGTTAACAGCAACACATAGATCCGGTCATGTAGGCATAGATATATTCAATTCCCCACCAATTGTCTGTGGGCGATTCATTAACTAGTGATGAATCATCATCAGCTGAGAACTTCAGCCAACCTCCAAAGTTTTCAATCCATAATCTTAAACATGTTGATTGATATGAAAATACCAAGATCATGAAGCCTAGGTCTTTATAGGGACTTAATGTAATGTCTCTAAATGGACATATTTCAACCCTATATGCATTTAAGGCAAATCCCACCCCAACGATGCAAGTTATGGAAATATATAAAAATTATTTTCTACAGATCTGAATATTGCCCCAAAAAATGCGACTTGGTATGGGGATGAAAACTATCGAAATATGAAATAAAACAGCTTAATCTTTTAATCAAACAAATAAGCTAATTTTATAAGGATGAAATGATGAGAAAAAATACCAGATTGAGCTTCAAAACAGGCCGGAATTATTTATTAAAAATCTGCAGACAACTTTCCTCGGACGCAGCTGAAAAGTACAATATCCTTGAACCAAAAAATTATGCAAGTTGGCTGATTTGATCTCTAAAAATCAAACTTATGAACAGCAATATAAATCAGCTCCCAAACAACTCCAAAACCCCACGAACCAGCTCCCTAGATAGGTCGCTCCACCAAGAACACTGTTGGAAATAAAGAAGAGATACAACAATTAATCTTCTTCTTCAAACCCTTGTACAAATCTGCAACTTCAACCCTCAATACTGCTGGAAAACTACTGGAAAATATTGTTAACTCCTTGATCCGCAATGGAAATCTCTGAATAGAGAATCCTCACAATGTAGAAGAAGAGTTTCCGTTCGTCTAAATCTCTAGAGGGTGTTCATCCTCGAGAGATAATCTCTAAGGGTTTTCGTCCTTAAAAATTATATTTTGCAAAGCTCTCAGGCTCACAGACAAAAGTCAAAATTTTATAAAATAAAAGAGATGCTTTACAAAGCCAAGTACAGTTGTTTTTATAAGTAATTTTGGCTTAGTAGCCACCAACAACCACCACTTAAATGGCTTTTCCTACATATAATTCTTTTTTTGGCATTTATTATCTCCTAACATGGGTCGCATTTTTCTCTTAGGGGAAATAAAAACATAAAGTAACATTTTCCTTTTCCTTTTCCTTTTTCTAATTTCATTTTATCTTTTTTCTTTTATTTTTATTAAGTCATTAATAAATTAATATAAGTGTTTTTTATAAAGTTTCTTTTTATGCACTTTATAATAATTTATTAAGACTATAGTTTCCCTTTTTATCACCCCTTAGCCATCAGGAAACAAAATTGGGCTAAGGGTCTTCGACATGTTATTTTGGAGAAAGGGGCACTTCAATCCTCCCTTCCCCAAATTGTTTTCCCTTGAGCAATTCCAAGTGCCATGTGCAATAGAGAGAACATGATGTAGTGCTCCCAAAGTCTTGATCCATTGTCGGTCAAATGATGAAGCCTTTGGGAGAGTATGTCAGCCTTACTTGCTTCCATCGAGTCAATGTAAGTATGAGTGTAATCAACCATGAAAAATGTGCTCCAAACTGCTATACCTTCCCCAGTGTATGAGGAATCCGTAGCTAGACAAGCTTCTCTAAGCTCTAAGGCTGCCCACTCAAGAATACCATCATGTAGTATATAGGACAATAGTCCCTCTTCACCTTCCCTGCTTATCTTCATCCATGCACATGAAGCAAACATATTAGAAAAAACAAGAGCTCTCATTAGCCCTTCTTCAAGCCCGATGATCCGTTGATATTGTTGGTGTAGGATATTTACGATGCACATATCTTAAATACATGAGATTCCTCCACATAGGTGATTCACCATGCTTAGGTGTCCTAGGGTGTCATTATGGCCTTACATGCATCATATAGCGTCATAGGAGTTACATTTGACCAACTATTCCGGGAATGTAACTCCCACCTCTTGACAGCTACATTTGTGGGGGAGTTACACACACCACTACTATATGTACACCTTTCATCTTAAGCAATGGAATGGAATAGAGTATGGGATTTGAGCCATTTTTCCCTTAATGCATGCACATTGCTCTCATGGGTGATTTCTTGCTTCGATCTTGAAGCTACATCATTTTGCGGTTGAGTGCAACGTTTTGATGCTCACGGATTCCCTCCAGATCTTCGTCATTCCTCCGACATGGTATCAGAGTTGCACGACTTGTCGTCACAACAAAAGCTCGAATTGATGGTGGGGAGGGATCTCATCGTGTTAAACAGTTGCTACACCAACACCCTCCCGCACGATGGAGCCAGGTATACACCCAATCAGGCTCAACAGCATTAGGAGGCAGTGACACTGGGAATTTCCCGGGAGGTCACCCATCCCAGCACTACTCTAGAGCTAGCGCACTTAACTAGCTGGTATCAAAGTTGCACGACTTGTCGTCACACCAAAAGTTGGAACTGATGGTGGAGAGGGATCTCATCGTGTTAAACAGTTGCTACGCCAACACCCTCCCGCACAATGGAGTCGGGTATACACCCAATCAGGCCCAACAGCATTAGGAGGCAGTGACACCGGGACTTTCCCGGGAGGTCACCCATCTCAACACTAATCTGGGGCTGGCGCGCTTAACTGGCTGGTATTAGAACTGCACGACTTGCCATCACACCAAAAGCTCGAACTGATGGTGGAGAGGGATCTCATCGTGTTAAACAGTTGCTACGCCAACACCCTCCCGCACGATGGAGCCGAGTATACACCCAATCAGGCCCAACAGTATTAGGAGGCAATGACACCGGGAATTTTCTGGGAGGTCACCCATCCCAGCACTACTCTGGAGCTGGCGTGCTTAACTGGCTAGTATTAGAGTTGCACGACTTGTCGTCAAACCAAAAGCTCGCGTTGATGGTGGAGAGGGATCTCATCGTGTTAAATAGTTGGTGTAGGATATTTACGATGCACATATATTAAGTACATGAGATTCCTCCACATACATGATTCACCATGCTTAGGTGTCTTACGGTGTCATTATGGCCTTACACGCGTCATAGAGCGTCATAGGAGTTACATTTGACCAACTATTCCGGGAATGTAACTCCCACCTCTTGACGGCTACATTTGTGGGGGAGTTACACACCCCACTACTATATGTACAGCTTTCATCTTAAGCAATGGAATGGAATGGAATATGGGATTTGAGCCATTTTTCCCTTGATGCATGCACATTGCTCTCATGGGTGATTTCTTGCTTCGATCTTGAAGCTACATCATTTTGCGGTTCAGTGCAACGTTTCGATGCTCACGAATTCCCTCCAAATCTTTGTCATTCCTCCGACAGATATGTGGTCACCCGTTTGAGGAGTGTGCCAAACTTCTGTTGTACTATCATGATATCATAGTATCCCTGTAATTCCCCCTACAAAATCAGATTAGGAAATGTCTCGTCAAACTGAAAATTGGTTCCCTTATGACATCATTCAGTTGAAAATGATAAGAGAGGATCATAAGACTAATGACTACAGAATGAGGGCAGATCTAAAGTGACTGAAATTGAAGGATTAAACCTTCAAAAAGTGCCCAATTGCATTCTACAAGAAGAGTTGCCTCAACAACTGCCACACACTTTACTAAATTCATATTTCCAGCAGATAATAAAACAATGAAAAGGCTGGAAAAAAGATAATCAGCTGATAAACAAATAAAATCATAACCTTCTCTGAATTCAAATGTGATAATTCAAATGTGATTTCTCCTTTCCAATCAGCTGATGAACTGCAAAAATGCAGCCTCCTTTGCATACCATGAAATCTGATTTCTTTGTTTTCCTCTAAAAATTTTAGTTTATCAACATGAGAAATGAATGCAAGTTTCCCAAAAGATGGCAGCCAATGTGTCCAATGAATGATTCCAACTTCAAGTAACCCAAGTGTACAAAAACATTCAAGTACTTCACACCTCTTAATGAAAATAAAGAAATAAGTTACCTTCTTTGGCAAGACATGTCTTTCCATAGACATAAGTCACCAATTCCTTCTATGTTGGGAATATACATGGCTGTTCCCTCATCATACTTTATTCTCTTTCCCCATGTTTTCATTCCATCGTAAATGTAAGAGAAGGGGGAATTAAAATTAGAATTCATGCATCTATCAATTTTATCACATTAGACCCAAGGAACCTCATATCTTTTGTTATACCAATTGATTTCCGTCATGAGAGAAGACAGCACATCTGAAATATCATACTTGGGGCTGCCCTTCATACCTTTGTAACTCAGAATTTCTGATATAGGATCAGCACCTTCAATCTCCTTAAATTCTTCAAACCGGGCATCATCTTCCATCCTAAAATCATGCACCCATTGTGCTCCACAAACAACCTCACCTTTAGCAAACTCAACCACAAAAAATATGTCACATACCTCATGTTCTTTCAATGGAATGGGTTGTTGTACTACTTCCTTTGCCAACACATGCTTATTAGCTGAACCAAAAATATTACGAAGGAAGAATGTGGTTATCTTGTCTAACATCTCTTGCAACTTGATTAGAGGATAGTCATCTTCACTCATCCAAACATGTGTATGCTGCCCAAGATGATAGAAATATGGCAACAACATAAGATAACTCAACAAACTAGAAAAATGGTAACCATTCTCATAACTTAGGATGCCAAAGTCATGAATGCTCCTTGAAGTCAACTCCTCTTCATTAATAGCAATTTGCACCTTGTTTCTTTGAAGACTTTGAGGACAAAGTGCCCTCACTAACCCTTCCAAAGGTTCCCTTATGTTGCTGATATAAAAATCAGTCATGTCCTTCATGAGATAAGCTCTATCACCTCTCTTTATGACTGTTGTTATGAACAGTCCAGCAAGCTCAAGATGATAAAAATATATTCTCTTACCCTTTTTAGCAATCAGAAAATCGGCGTTAGTACCTTGAGAGCTACTCTTCCTTCTTGCACCGGAATCTCCAACGAAGAAACCATGCTTGCGCCCACTTGTAATCCCAAATGACAATTTTGAATTCCTTTCTTCCCTCATGACATCAATCACAAAGTTTTCAAAACCAGAATTGGTAACTTTGGACAAATTCAACATATTACCTGGATCCCATACCTTATAGTGCTCATGAACACTTATGTCATGAAAGGTCTTCCATCTTTGCTTGTTTCCACTGCTATCTTGCCACACATTAGTCAAAGAATGTACCCAATTCAAGAGTGGAACACTGTACCTCAGAATTCTAAAAGTAGGATCAGCAGCTGATTTCTTTGTTTTTCTTCCATATCTATCATCCTTGGACTCTTTGTTGTTGATAGAGTATCCCTTAGGATGTTGCCTATCTGTAAGTGTCATATTATGAAGCATAAAACACTTGTTAAAAACACAAAATGACTCACCACTATCTGCTGTTGTGTTTGGATCGGCAAGTTGTTTGTTATCTCATTTCCTTTCATCATCTTGCTTCTCATGTACCTCCTCATTACTGTTGTTCCTGACAAGGCAGCCAGCTGAATACTAACATCCATAATCGGAATTTGAGCTTTAGCCACAAAACTCTCTTCCCCAACTTGTAGATTTGAATTTTCTTCCTCCTTGGGGGTATACTCCATGATTTCATTTCTTGTTACTTCACCACCATGCATGCAATCATTAGAAGGCAAAGAAACATTTTCAATTAATGACAGATATTTACCTTGCTCATCCTTGCAATCTTGCACATCAAACCTTTCTAGGAACCTTTGCGTGAAATCATCAAGGGAGGCAATGGATTCGACCCCTTGGGGGTCTTCAACAAATTATGCCACCACTTATGTGCTATTCCATCCAAGTATCTAGAGATGAGCATGAGGACATCACCCTGACACATAGGATTCCATCACAAATATGTCTCAAATTCCTTAAACCGCAGAAATTTCATTAGTACCATCAAAAAAATGAACTTGGGTCCACTTCATATTGAATCTTTCTAACCTCTAGCTTCCAAATCTGATAATTTCTCTGCTTTCCTTCACAGGCTGGGAGAATAACCTCACTTTGATACCATTGTAATGTCCCCAAACGGACATATTTCAACCCTATATGGATTTAAGGGAAATCCCACCCCAACAATGCAAGTTATGGAAATATATACAAATTATTTTCTATAGATCTGACTATTGTCCCAAAAAATGTGACTTAGTATGGGGATGAAAACTCTCGAAATATGAAATAAAATAGCTGAATCTTTTAATCAAACAAATCAGCTACTTTTATAAGGATGAAATGATGAGAAAAAATACCAGATTGAGCTTCAAAACAAGATGGAATTATTTACTAAAAATATGTAGAGAGTTGTCCTCGGACATAGCAGAAAAGTACAATATCCTTGAGCCAAAAATTATGCAAGTTGGCTGATTTGATCTCTAAAAATCAGACTTATGAACAACAATGTAAATCAGCTCCCAAATAGCTCCAAAACCCCACAAACCAGCTCCCTAGATAGGTCGCTCCACCAAGAACACTGTTGGAAATAAAGAAGAGATACAACAACTAATCTTCTTCTTCAAACCCTTGTATAGATCTACAACTTCAGCCCTCAATATTGCTGGAAAACTACTGGAAAATACCGCTAACTCTTTGATCTGCAATGGAAGCCCCTGAATGGAGAATCCTCACAACGTAGAAGAAGAGTTTTCATTCTTCTTCTAGATCTCTAGAGGGTTTTCATTCTCAAGAGATAATCTCTAAGGGTTTTCGTCCTTAGAAATTACTTTTTGCAAATCTCTCAGGCTCAGACAGAAGTCGGAATTTTATAAAAAAAAAGAGATGCTTTCCAAAGCCAAGTACGCTTGCTTTTATAAGCAATCTTGGCTTAGTAGCCACCCACAACCACCAATCAAATGTCTTTTCCCACATTTAATTATTTTTTGGTATTTATTATCTCTCAACATGGGTCGCATTTTTTCCTTTGGGGAAATAAAAACATAGAGTGACATTTTCTTTTTCCTTTTCTTAATTTCACTTTATCTTTTCTCTTTTATTTTTATTAAGTCATTAATAAATTAATATAAGTGCTTTTAATAAAGTTTCTTTTTATGCACTTTATAATAATTTATTAAGATTATAGTTTCCCTTTTTCACCTCTTAGCCATCGGGAAAAAAAATTGGGCTAAGGGTCTTCAACATGTTATTTTAGAAAAAGGGACATTTCACTTAACCAATCTGTAAACCAAATGATCACAACCAAGTGCTCAAAAACCTTTAATTTGCACCAAGTAAACCTCCTCATCCAAATCTCTGAAGAGAAGCAATTGAAATGTGACCATATTGACAGCATTCACAGTAGGAGCAAAGAACTCATAGTCTTTCCCTCCTATTGTGAAAAGTCTTTCACAACAAAACCAACCTTGTACTTGTCCAAACTATCATCGGCTTTGCTTTTGACTCCAATGCACAATTCCACCAACTCACCTGGAAATATTTCTACCAACTCCCTGATATGGTTCTTTAACAAGGCATCATATTTGTCTTGCATGGCTAGTCTTGCATTCACGTATGCATTATGCTTCAGAATATCATTGCAATACAGGTACTGTAAAAAGGACAAATGTGCGAGCAAAATGAATGTGCTCTATTAGAATAACAACCTTGTTTCCAGTTCTTTGAACTAGTGCCTTTCTTCGAATGGCTTTTCCTGCCATCTCACCATGCACATCCTAAACAGTGGATTCACTCCACAATTCTTTGAGTGGCTTTTTCTGCTAATTAACCATGTGCCTCCTACAGATCCTGTATAGTAGATATTCTCTCCACAAGTAGTGCACGTAACTTAACTGGAGTTGGGTCAAAAGTCCTATAAGTAATAGCATCCTCTAGCACATCCTATACGGTGGAGTCTCCCTCCACTCATGTCTTTGAGTCGTCTATGGCAATGACCTATACGCACCAGCTTTCCCAACGCCTAGGGTAGCTACCCTATCTTGTGTCACATCAAACACGACACGTCTGCCCAAATAAATTTATAGCAATATTGGGATTTTTTGTTAACCAACAAATATATAAAAGATTTTTATGCATGTTAGGAACATACTTAGCATTCCTTACTAAGATTTCTTGAGCATTATTCAATACAGTGCATATATCTCCAATCCCTTCTACTGCAAGTGACTTTCCATCGGCTAATGTAACTAAATCAAAACAATTTATATTCGCTAGTAAATGTTACATACCAGCCCCTTTAACATGAGAAATGTCTGGATGCACCAAAATCAATGAACTAACAACTAGTAACATGTCACTCGAGCATGATACCATGAGAGCACACTCTTCCTCATAATCCCATTTTCAAATGTTGCCAATTTGCCCAACCTCTCACCTTTTTGTCATGGGAAGAAAGATCAAACGGTCACTTCCACCAATCCTTTTTCATATGCTCAATCTTATGACAGTAATGACATTTCACCTAGTATCTAGAAGATGATTCAACACAAATTCTTTTCAACTTACCCTTCGATTGAGCAACAACTGCACTCTCTATTTGTCCAGAAGTAGACCCACTTGTTTGGGTTTGTTTGTGTTCCTTCTGCAACAAATAAGAACTAACCTGATCAAAAATCAAGGTTTGGCTTTCCAACATCAAGTTTAAGGCCTCCACAAATGTTTCATTAATGGGTGGTAAATTTTTCAAAAAAAGCGCAACCAAGTCATCACCATCCCACCTTTTTCTCGATGGCAGCAAGATGGTCTCGAAGATCTTCCATCCGAACAAGATGTTCTGAGAGGGACCCAACCTCATGCATCTTTGTTGAAAATAACAAATTATGCAAGTACAAAAACCCAACTTTTCTTCAAACTTTGATACTTGTGTCGAAGACTAGTCCAAAGCTCACTTGCCACAGTGGTATTCCAAACCTCGTGAATTAAATCATCTGAACATAATTTTAACAACAGCAAGGACCTTCTTATGATGATTGTCATAACCAAATTTTCAAGAAGTCTTGTTTCAATGCCAATGATGCTTTTGTCATAATCATTATACTTTGCATTTGTTAAAATTTAATGACTCCAAACATAGTAGTTTTGATCAATTAACTTTTGCACTTCCAGCATAACTAAAGTTTGAATATTGGCCATTATTTCTGACCCGTAAATCAATGCAAAATAAATGCATTTATGAATTTGCTATGGTAAATCTTCAGTAATTTCACTGAGTACTCAAGGAGAGGAAGCTTTTTGTTGCTTTGTGGATTTTAAAATAGCCTTTGACACCATGCCCAGAGACAAACTTTGGAACAGGATGGAAGAACTTGGTATTCTGGACAAGTATAGAGCAGCAATACATAATTATATGAGTAGGTCCAAGCTAAAATCAAAACTAAATAGGGTATGTCTGAATGTTTTGGCAGCAACATTGGTGTCAAGCAAAGCTGCCCTCTTTCCTCCACTTTGTTTGGTTTATACATTGACAAACTTGAAGAATGGCTAAGTAAAACCGATGGGGGCTATCCGGTTGGCGGGCTACGTGGTGAAGTCACTCTTATATGCTGACGATCTTGTCCTAATTTCAAAAACAACTCATGGGTTGGTGGAACAATTGAAAGTCTTAGAACTGTTTTGCCAAGAAGTCGGGATGCAAGCGAACATCAGCAAGACCAAAGTCATAATTTTTTTACTAAAAAGGAAAGAGACTCGTGTTAACTTTTTTTACACGGAGCCTGTTGGAAATAGTGAAAGAGTACAAATACCTTGGGATTGATTTTCACAACAAACTCAATTGGAAGACGTGTACAGCGAAAAAGATACATGGAGGTGAGAAAGCATCTTACTTACTTCAAAACAGGTGCATGAAAGTTGAGCTATAGGATTGGAAAACCAAGGAAACCCTTTTTGGCTTGTTGGTCACGTCGGTTGCCCTATATGGTTGTGAGGTTTGGGGAAATAGCATGTCTAATCATGGATGGAGGCAGTTGGAAAGAATCCAAAAGCATCTAATCACAAGCACTCTCAAAGTCAAAACAGCGGTCCCATACGAGATTTTACTAGCAGAAGTACGGATGTTTCCGATGGAGACATCGACAATAACTCGGATGCTAAGCTATGTGAAAAAGGTTAAAAGCATGGATAACCATCGCTGGCCCAAAACAGTTGTGGAGGAGAAATTAGGACGTAGAAAGAAAACTTGGATGAAGCAGAACAAGTGGATGAGCAAATGGGGCATCAACTTGCAAGAGTGTCCTAACACCAATGAGGAAATAAAATCTTTTGTGATAAACAAATTTAGAACTGCCATGTGGACAGGGTTGATTGGCCGAAAGAAAGCTCATTACATCAAATAATTTAATTCCCCCTGGGTGCATGATGAAAAAACATATCTAGGTGCGACCACCAAGGGCAAAGCAAGGATGTTAGTTGTGCAGCTGAGGATTGGATCACTTCATCTTCGGTGTGAGACCAGTAGATGGACTATTCCTAAGGAGGATTGGGAGAGGAGAACCTGTCTTTTTTGTAGTAAGGGGGTGGTGGAGATAGAATGGCACTTCATAATGGAACGGCACTTCATAATGGAATGTACAGCTTATGATGATATTCATATCTAGTACAAATGCAACCTGAAAGTGGACAGCCTAAGCAAGTTATTTGAAGAAGCAACACTTAACAAGACTGTTGGTTTTTTTTATCAAGATCCATTGTAGGAGGTCCGATATTGAAAGAAGTCTAAAAATATCTTAGGGTTGCAACTTTGGTCCCATGGACTGTTTAGTCTCGTGGACGCCATTAAAATCTTTCATTTCATACAAATTTCTTATATCAAATTACTTACAATATTCTTAGCTTATGTTGCCAAGATACGGGTGCGGGTTCGGGTACGGGTTCGATACGCAAATATGTCGATTTTAAAAAACCCTTGGGTACAATACATCTTGGATACGTCTATACATACATATAAAAAAAATTATATATACATAAATTTTATACATATAGTCATTTTACTCATTTTTTAGTCCATAAGAAATACAAAACTTGAAATATATAGTACTATCAATGTTCAAAACATTTGATATACTTAATATTTTACATTTTCTATGATATGCAAATATTGTATTCCTTTGTGTTTCATCCATTTCCTTTGAGATTAATTTTTGTGTTGCAATGGTGGCCATAAAAGATGTATATAGGGAGCTTCTAAAGGACCTATTTAATGAGATTGACTCTAACGTGCCAATGATAACTAAAGAGGTCAGTCCAATGGTTGGTTCTTGTATTCATATTATCCAAAATCACCTTCTAATCCTCCTTAAGGATGTGGGAAGGAGTCAATGTTGTGCCTTGGTAGTTTTTGGGAAAGGATGCTCTTTGAAACTTTAAGCTATGCAATTTGTGGTTCCAATTTTTTCTATTAGTATTGAAGATCACCTGAGATTTGATCTCATAAATAACTTGTATAGAGGCTCAGATACATGTCAAATTTCTATGAATAACTTCTTTCATTGGCCAATTGCGATGATCCCAAATAACTACCTCAAACATTCTTGATATCCTTTTAAGTATTCTCTTCAATAAACTAGAGGGATTTTAAACAATCTTCAGGTTTCCTTGTGGTCGTCATGCCCTAGTCTAGTCCTCAATAAAACTGAATTTTGTGAGTTAAAATGCAATAAAATAAACTCTTTTAGAGCCCCCCCATTGCCCAACCCTGCGAGTACGTTTAGGTATGTCCCAGGTACATCAAAACATATCCGAGACGTATCAGTATCGTACCCAGGACGTATTTATACCGGGTACGTATCTAGGGGATACGGAGGGTGGGGGACGAACACTAGTAACATAGTTCTCAACAACTCTGATTTCTTGTTCTCGGGTGCCCTAATTTTAAAACATGACACTCCCATGCACTAACGAGACTGCTACAGTCTTCCTCTTGGTCTGATATGTACTGTATATCCATGAAAATCGTGCTCTTTTTTTGCCGATCTTTGCAAAAAAGCCTGGAAAATCTCAAGATTTTGTTCTTTCTTTCACCATGCCCTAGAAGGTTCATCATTTGGTCTACGCACACTCAGAAGAATGGCAATTTTATTTTTCTCTTGATTCGTGCTTTCACTAACCTGAGCCCTAGCAAGCACGTCCTCCCTAGTTTTGACTGTCTAGAAAACATGATTTTCCAACACTCATTTGCTTTGTGAATGTTTTGATCTTGTGTTCAACACTTACAAATTTCAATCGATTTTGTTTGTAAAAATAAAAACCGTTAAAAACTGTGCAAAAAGATGCCTGTCTTTTTCCTTTCGATTGTTTGGTCTTCTCATGAATCGAACTAAGTTCAAAATGTCTTGGCCTTCCTTTCACAACTTTTTAGAGCTCATGTGTTTGACCTTCACATGGTCTTCTTCTACACTATTGTCCTCATTCGACCACAGTTTTCTTTCTGGCATTTTGTGTCAAAAATCATTCCTATAACTTCATTTTTACTTCAATCACGAATATGTGCCCTTCTTGTGATCCTCCATACCGTTCTAGATTTTCTTGGTCTGCATGACCTCAAAATTTGATTCTCCTTTTTTCAAGCCTCAAATCGATTTTGAACCTATTCTATTTCTAACCTCTTCTCCCTTGCATTGTTCATACTCTTCTCCCAGAGCTTCTCATTTGCACCCGACTAGGGCATCCTCAAACCATTGGCTCGAGAGAGAGAATAAAGAGATGGAAGGCACATAGCACACTTACATCTCGTGTGTTTCATCAATTTATCAAACATAAAATAAGTTACATCATTTGAGGTAGTTGTATAACCAAAGTACATTAACTAATATTTAATTTGTTAATGTTTACATAATAACTTGAATAATTATTACAAATGTGGGTAATTCATAACCGAGACAATTTTGTTTACAAGAGCTCGAGTTTCCACTATCTAACATCGTTTAGATATTTCTATTTTGGTGGGATATTTTTGACTGTGTGGAGTATTTAATATTCAAGCCATCCTTCAATAACCTATTGCCATGAGCAGTCAATTTTACAATGACCTTTCACTCATGAACAATAGCAATAATCACAATGAAATGGGGCCCACATGGCACACTAACACCTCTAAGCGACATCAGTACAAACGAGATGGATGCTAACACAGCCATATGTGGATCTTGCACCCAAAGTTCTGATTCTAGATTGCGTCAGCATTTGGTGTACATAATTCCTTAAAAGCCTTCCTTTTCACAGTACTATTACCAATGAGGAAATAATCCATATCAAACACCTTTTTGTTTTTAGGTAGCAAGAGCTTCCGCAATATAATAGTATTTGATACTTATAATTTTGGGGGACTTCTCCAAGTGTGTGAAAAGTTTAAAATTCAAGTCATCCAGTGATGACATATTATACATGGGTAGTCATTTCTTTTATAACCTTTAACTCATGTACAATGGTAATAACCACAAGAGAATGTGTGCTTTGTGGATCGTCCCCTTGCCTTGTGATTATTACCAATGTCCATGAGTGAAAAGTCATATAGCATAAATAACTAATCATAGAAATATACTATTGAAAGATGACTTGAGTATTAGATAATACACACATTAAAAATATCCCACAAAAATATAAGTATCTAAATAAATATTACACAGCTCCAATTACTTAAAAACAAAAAGGTATTATCCAACGGGTAGTGGTGTAACGGTTCTTGGGTCTCCTAGCAATTGGGAGGTCCAAGGTTCAAATCTCGGATCTGTGTTAAGGCGGCCTGCTACCGACTATTTGGATACCCTGGTGATAGGGCACCACGATAATGTGGTTTAATCCGTGGGCTAGCCGAGAGCTTAAACTTCCATCATCCTTAGATGGTTCCATGGCCGGTGTGGTCTGGTGATGCCACAAAGGGCTAGGGCCCTCTCCCTAGGTAACCTCGGCAAAAAAAAAAGGTATTTGGTATAGATTCTCCTGCATTGCTAAAACGTATTGAGAAAAAGAAGGCTTATAAGGCACAACATGCACCAAAATATATGTCAATCCAGATGCATAACTTTGAGGCATAAGTCCCATGTGGATATATCAGCATCCTCCTCCTCTTCGATAATAACATCACTTAAAGAGTTGTGTGTATGCTTTGTAGGTCACATGCCTTGCCATTTGACAAATGAGTTTAGTATTAAATGCTCCACGCAGTTGACTGCTTCAACATAAATAGAAATATCTAAATATTATTACACTGCATAAGCATTAATTACTGAAAAAGCTGAATCAAATTATTTAGCATTTTCAGAACAAATAATTCAATCCCTGAAAATGTTATTGGAACTCAATAATAAAGCAAATGCACGAGTCATACATGAATAAAAACCAAGAAGATTCAACCAATGACATGCTTGTATGACATAACTCTAAATAGAAAGAGTGAAACCAAGTAATTAGGTATTCGGTGCTTTGATCTTGCTTCTAGAGCTTTCTTACATAGTGTTTAACCACCCCAAGAATTCCCCAAGAGCTAGACAGTTTTGGGGATCAGAAATTGGTTTCCTGCCAAACACACTTACAAGTACCATTGACTTTCCTAATCCCCTTCATTATTTTTCATTTAAGGCAACACAACAGTAGTAGAGGAAATAGAGGCAAATAGCTTTTTGTCAAGAGATCAAGTGGTGGTTCTCCAATAGATTTACCATAAGCCAATATCAATCACAAGCAAACAGAATAATGCATCTTTGGGGTTGCTCACCATATACCATGAGATTAAGCTGAAAATGTAAAATTTCTGGCCTTTGAACATGATACCAGTAAATATCTTTATACCAACATTATGGAAATTGATATGCTAGAATAACAGAGCAGAGAAACAGTTGAACACGGTTCAACTGTTTTTCTTGCTGATGTGATCCCTGTGAGACCTTTCATGTGATACAATAACCAATAATGTTTGGCACTAAACAATGAAAATTGGCATTCTCTTAAATCATACACTTTTATCTTTTCTTGATTTGTCTCCATGCAATCCATTTGAAGTTCAACACATAAAAAACTGAAAAATAATTACCAATGAACTAAAAAATTTAAGATGAAGATTAAGACTACAACCTGTAACACTTTGAATTTTTCCAGAGGATAGGGGAAGCCTTCGATATTTGCCTGTGCGTATCGAATAAGGGAGCTTTCGTCAAAACGATGAGTTAACTGAACTTGACCAATCATACTGGAAGTTTGTGCTACCATTTCTAATGCTGCCCTGAAATGCTCAACGCAGAAAAAAATTATAAACAAAATTTGGGTAAAATCAACATTGGCATAAAAGATTCACTAGAAATACACCATGCCCATATAATTGAGGCATCTTCAAATCATAAGCCCGTTTCTAGAAATACTTGTATGGTCAATGTCAGTATCAATAGAGATCATGAATAATATGGAATTAAACAGGTTATACTTAGAATATCATGCACACCGAATAACAAAATAAATGCAATGCACAACTTGAAGTTTAAAGAACATTTAAAATTTCCTGCATCCTTTTCAAGATTTCTACCAAATATTCATAGTTCGCTGTCCCTTCCTCCCTCCCCAACCCACACTCTCCAGCCCCCACCTATAGTACATAGCCTGTCTTTAGCAGACTTCTATCCATGATTACATCCATAAGTTTGCAGAAATATTTTATTAATAATATGCCGAGTGAATCCTTTTAAAACTTTCATGTGCTTCTCAATCAGAAAAAGATGTTTCTCGCTCTTGACAACTGCTTACAGTGCCGAGTCACTTTGAGTTTTGTAAAGCGAATCTTGCCAGGAACATTAAAATTAAAAGCTCACAGAAAACTTATTCAAAAGCAATTTACATGCACAAACAGAGCAGTAAGTCTCTGAAGGCATGCCCTCGGCATGTTAAGCCTTACATGTATGTCAAAAACTTTGCATGTCAAACTTGCAAAATGTTAGAGATTAAAGTTTCAAAATTGATCCGACAGCTGAAGCTAGGTTAGGGTTAATCTTCCCATTTCGATCTTTTTTAAGAAGTTTCTATGATAATAGATTTTGCATCTGTATAGATTTGCAGGCACCTAAACATTTTAGTCCGTATGTGCCAGAACATGGAAACCTTTTTTTTTTCTTTTTTGGTTTATGAGTATACATTTTCCAGACTTTTCAGTCCAAATTTTTTAATACGAAACAGCTAAATAATTTTTTGCCAAGCAGCCTCGTCCCGGACGTGACCGCAGAATTGTAATCATTGCAATTGCATTCTAGTAGGATTTAAAAATCATCAATTGGCATCTCAACAGATAGGTAACACTGCCTTTGATTGAGCTTTGGAGTACCTATAGCTAAAATCTTTTGGAAAGCGTCCAATTTACACAGGCAAAACTGAATTTTTTATACGTGCATATATCCATCGGATTCCGCTTATTTTATTTATACAGTAAAACGCCGGTATTTCTATATTTTGTTTCCCAGAGTTACATTTTTGCCAAGATAGCGTAAATAGTGTAATAGATTGCAACGAATACTGCAATTTTTGAAGCGTACCTGCTGAAGCTCCAAACGTGATGGATCCCGGTCGCAGAAATCCTCGCAGATTTGGGGACAAGAACAATGAAGTTCGCAATATTAACGACACGATCTTTGACGTTTACCTTATGATGTTTTTCGATAAGCACAATTTGGGTTGAATTTGACGGCCGTTTAGACGTTTCTCGTGATTTTAGACGTAAAATATTTGCAAATATTTTATTGAACCGTCACGTGCGGTTTGTAAATTTTAAATGTGACCGTCAATTTTTATATATATTCATATGTAAATTATATTAGTATATATTAAGCATACTTAAATAAATATGGAATAATTGTTTATACATTTTATAAGTAGTGTATAAATATCATTATTTTATATTTTTGTTCGCCAACATTAAAAATAGAATAGAATCCTTAAGATTTCATGGAACCTCGAACAATACTTAGAATCCTTTTTTAGGAAATTGTTTAGACACTTTTACAAGGTGGGAATATGATCATAATCATGTTGTGTTGCTATTTGAGTAAGTTGTGACATCTATATGAAAGTGATTTTTAGATGTTTGTGAATATTTACAATGGTGTATGTTGTTCAATTTTATTCTAGATATTAAATTTGACATTCATTTGACCGTCATGTGAAAGTTCATTCATAAATTTGACTTCTATTAGACTTTCACGTAAATAATTTAGTTTTTGTTTTCTTGGAGAAGCCAATCAAAAAATAGTAATATCTTAACCATGTAGTAATGTTTGGGTCTTTTTCTTGAATTGATATTTCTGAGACCAACACAATTGTGTAGTTAAATGATTCCATTTTTCACAAATCAATGGGAACTTGATAGAGAATTTAATGAAGTTGTTGATTAAAGAGATGTAAAAAATCAAACTTAAGAACCTTGAAATTGATATCTATTGATGTATTTCATATAGATACATTTATTGTAATATACTTATTATATTATATTTATTTTTAACTGTTACTTTTTGTATATTTATACTACAATTGTATAGCTAGATAGGTGCCTCGTGATTGATATCTCTCGGCGTATTTTAGATAGATGTATTTAAGATATCTATACTAGTTCTATTATTGTTATAATTAGGTTATTGGTGGTCTTGATGGTTTTTTTAAACATCTTTTAGGTGTCATCTTGTTTTTTTTCAAATTTATGCTTCATATCTAAAGTGTTTGTATATTCTTATGACTCATCTAAAGTTTTGTGGCGCTCTTGGAATGTTTTGTGTGGTCCATTGTAACTTGAGTGTTTTGTATATTCTTAATACTTATCCAAAGCTTTGTGACACTCTTGGGTAGTCCATTGTACCTAGAATACACTTGTTTTATTTGTTTCACTTTTTCTTCTTATGTGTGATTGATATTCTTCATATTGTAATATAGATTTTTTTTAATAATAGAAAATGAGAATTGACTTCTTATAATTAAAAATATCAAAGAAAAAAGAGGTGGGATTAAAGTAAATTAAGTGTCATAGACTAAACAAATTGAAATTTGTAAGAATATAATAAAAGAAATTGAAAAGTTTACTTATATGTTTAAGAAAAAAATCTCAAAGCTTAATTTTTTGTGACTATAAGCATTATTAGTGAGAATTGTTTCAAATGAACAATATTGAGAGTGATATCTAGCTATCAGTCATATTTGAATTATGAATACAATATTGAACTGAAGAACAAAAAATGAATGTAGATTTTGTCTGCATTATTCGTACATCAATATAATCAATATGTTATGTTGAGTGTGGGTTTGTTAATTGCCAAGAAACGCTTGTGTAGCAAATTCTATGTAAAACATGTTATACTTATGGATCATTATAGTAGATCGTTCTCTTCAAATCATTTAAGCTAGTGACATCATGTTTCGATCATGAATTTCATTAGAGATCCCCACATCCCATTTTTTATCCCAATACTTTACAAATATTACATGTTGATGTATCATTGTTCAATATCAATAAACAAGCAAAAAATATATCAAGTCTTGACTTAGACATTAAAATGTTGAAAGATCACATGCTACCAAGATTGTGTGTTTGTTAATTTAAAGTCAACAAGTGCTTAAACTTGATCGTCTCCTTGACCAAATCAACCTCGTGACTCAAAAAATATAGGATCTGCCTAATGACTTATCTCATCGTTCCATTTTGACCACCTAGTATGCTAGTAGTAAATGAACACTCCAATATTTTCCTTTCAAAGTTTTTTGTTGTTGCCTCTCATGTTTGCAATATGTAAATTAAAATCCTTTATCGCATATGTCTCCCCCTCTCTATATTGTATATCCCTTGTTTTGTACCAATTTGGAAGGATCATAAACAAATAGTTGGTAAGGGATTCAATTCCTCCAAGTTGCCTCCACCAATTTAAAAATATCTTCTTGCATGCACCCATCTCTCTCCCATGTGATGTAACCAGTAGCTTGATATTCATTTAGTAACCAAGGATTTGAAGACATTTGTATCTTTCCCCTATCTAATGAACGTCACAAACATTATCTCATAGGCTCCCCTTGAACCCTATTTATATTTTCCTTCTCAGGAAACAAACAAAAAACAACGTATTGAATTAACACACTCATTGAAAAAAAACTCTTCCAGTATGTTCCTCATTGTAGAGTGATCACAAAGTAATCCAAGGCTTCCTTGGCTATGATTCCTTAGGCTTATCGGTGATTGGAAAATTCACACTACTAATAGGGTCTCTACGCTCACATCATCTAGAGATGCTTCGATTTTTATAAACACTCAAATCTAGTAATTTATCATTTTGACATTATTGGTTAGGACTATGCTTCTTGGCTAAAACAAACACCTACATCTTATCTCCACTCAGTGCATATTGTTATCTCTCTCCCAACTTGCTTATTCCTAAACATTGATGTGTTGACACTTTCTAAACATGAATGCATAACACCAATAATTAACCTTTATCCATCATGAAGTAATTTTCAGATTTCATCCACCATATCTCTGTCCAAAATATTATAACAAGGTCAGTATGCAGAATCTGGTCTTCTCCAACCTATATAATGTTGGACCAACACGTATTCCAAAAAAAAATTCAAATGCATAATCTTTGTTAGGTCTTTTCATCTTCATGGGTTAGCCTTTACATGACAAATTACCTTCGTAACTTTATATAAGCACGTTAACATCACTTCATTTAGTCACATAGAAAGTGCATATAAAATTACTTGGCACACTCATTGCAAATGCATACAAAAGGCACTCAAGACTCCCTAAACCTTCTCAAAGCTCATTCACATCCATCAAAGTAGCCACTACTACAATTTTGAACCGCTCAACTAGATCAAGGAGTTCATATTCCCATATTTTCAAGCATTCAAAGAGACATATCAAATGTCTTAGCAAGAGCACAACCATCTCAAGCATGTTCAAAGTGATTCCAAGTTGTCAACTAGTTACATTCATCAAGATATCACATGCTTATACACTTTCTCAAAACTGCAACATGTGACTTTCTAGGTTTGTCACTTGTTTGATTTTCTTTGTCAATGTCTATCGATCATTCTTGATCACATTATGGGGTGTCTATGGATACTCTACTCGATCATTCAAAACCCTAACCATGGATGAAGTCCTACAAAACAAGCATTAGTTAGGTCGTGGGCACCCCTGTGCACCGCCAACATTGGCAGTACTTCGCGTGAGGTCCGAGGGGTTGAATCAAATAATCAAATTAATTATTAATTAAATAAACTTACAACATTGTAACTAAACACTAGATCAAATGCACATAAATTTAAATAACTCGGACACAATATTTAACATGGAAAAACCCCCCATGGGGTAAAAAACTATGAAGAGAAATTTCCATTTAATGAGATTTTTTTTACACAGTCGGGTATATTATCCAAACTCCTCACTTCTCTTCCTTGGCAATTCACAACGTGAATACCAGATATCAATTTTACCTAGCCCCGTAGGTCATATATAAATGAATTAATCAGGTGTGACTTCTCGCGAAACATCCCAATTAAATATAAATCCATTTATAACAAATCAATTCAACCATAAACACGTTGTTTATATTAAATAATTTAAAATATATAATATTCTAAATTATTTAATTATAAACTATGGTTTATATAAGAACACTAAATATTAAATGTTGAGACACTTTGAAGAGGCCTCAAACCACACGACATTCTCCACCTAACATGTGATATTTAGTTGTAGTGCAGGACTTCATATTTGGCATCCACTCTTTAACAATGCTTGACTTGAGTTTCTCTCTTGTGCAATCTCCTTAAGTAGGTGAATTTGATTGCTTGCAAATGTGGAAATCAGTTCCATAGACTTAGTGGGAAGCTTCATACCTTTAGATAATGTTAATTAAGCAAAATGTGGATAGATCTACTCTGAAAATGTTTAATTTTATTGTTATTGTAATTGTTAATGAATAATCACTTAAGTACATAAATTAACCCAAGAAAAATAAGCTATAAAATATGAAACCCTAAGTTGCAAAGAAGGAGATAGAAAATGACTCAACTGATTTTGCATAGAGATCTTGAGGGTGCACAAAGCTGGAAAAACTTGAGAATTCTGAAGCATAGACTGTCACAATGAAGCTCATAAAAATGCAAAAATAGAGGAATATGCTAGAGTGGGGTTCCTAGAGGGGGTCAGGGGTACCTGTGAGTACCACAGACCTATATTGGGTGCACATGTGACTGCGAAAAAAACTCATAAAACCTATCTTTGATTGGTCTCAAGGTGTACTTTTTCCTTCATCCTTTAGTCATTAGTAGGTCACAAAATGTTCACTGAGGTTGTTGGATAACTTGCAATAAAATATTGGCCTGCAAAACCCTCACAAGAGACATCAAATCCTAAAAAATAAAGATGTAAATGAGGGTTGGACTGCCTCAACTTGGATCACAATGGTGATCTTACGACTGAGGACGTTGCACTACATTTCATACCTAATGTAGTTCTATGTGCGTGTGTGTGGAATCGTGCCCTAAGGCAGCTCTTGTGTGTGTCATGCTTGATAGTGAGAAAGTAGCTAGATGTAAAGAAATGTAATAGATGTGTGCATGGAATAGAATAGACTTCCCCTCCTATGAAGTGTATACAAGAATAACTGAAATCTCTTGCCCTTGAATGAATACTATAGATGGATGCTTTGGATGCTCTTAGATGCCTTGATGGATGCAACCTTAGGTGGTGATAGCTAATGCTTAGTGTTTGGTCCCTTATTATGATCACATAACTTTATATTTATATGATTCCTTTTCTTTAATTTCATAATTAACCCCGAAAAAGGTATGAACCACCAAAAATATAAGATGCTCAAACAACTAGAAAGGACCCAAAAAGTATAAACAAAACATATTGAGGTCAAGGGCGGCCAAGAGGGGATGAGAAGCGCATCTAGCGTTGGTGTCTTGGCTCCATGGCACTAGTGTCCCAGAATGATAAATATTGTGGTGAAAGAGACATACTGCGCAAGTAAGAGTGAAAGACCAAAAGTAGCAAAACAAAATCAAGATAATGATGGTCAAAGACATGGGTTAATTAGTACTTTTCTTACTTAGGAATCATATGAATAGTAGTATGCAATCAAGACTAGATAATTACCCAAAGTGTTTGATTTTGTGTCTACATTTTCCCTCAATTTATGTTGTTGAGAGAAAAATCTTGATAACATAAAGTAGATAGAGATATGTGTACCTGAATAACCATGTAGATTAATGGTGAAAGTATGCCAAGAGACAAGGAAAAGCATGAAGTGATAAAAATTTGGAGGGTGGAAACTAAAGATAGGAGAAAGTGCAAAAGTGTGATGATGATAATGATCCCTATGACCCTGGAATATGCATGTTGTAGATGTCACCTGAAGTGCCTATTTTGAGCTTATCGTCGATGTCATGATGCTGATGTGATTTGTTACTATTGTTGTGATGTAGTACGATCTTGAATGATGTTGAAGGGATACCTACTTCCCATAAGGACAAACCTGTAAAAAAGAAGAACAAACAAGTAGTCAAATACGTAGATGTATATTAGTAAAAATTATATAAAAAGCATGCTAAAATGTGAAAATGTGAAAAAGGATCATGTGCACCTGATCCATGATGAGGAAATAGTGTAGAAAGGATCTTGTAAATGGTTGTAGAAGACCAATTTTTTTGGGTGATCTCACACCAGTTGTGTCACAGAATGTGATTTTCATGGAAATCTCACACCAAGACATAGAAGAAGTGTAGGGAGTAAAGTATTGTGTCATCCTCCAAATAAATTTAAATCTACTTCCCACAATTATAGAACACCACTGCAGATGGTGTGTACAAATGTGATTTCTTTCTAATAGTTCTAATCCAACGTGAAAGTAGAAAATGTTGTGTATTACATGCATGCCAAGTGTTAAGGATTGTGTGCCCTATAAAATCCATTGTGTGAAGTGCTGAGAAATGTGTTGACACTTACAAATGTTTTGTAACGGCCCCCTAGTCACATGCGTCCAAGAAGGGTCAAGGGTTCCCAGGTGCTACCGTCTAGGTATAGGCACTAGTGTGTGTGTGTGTGTGTGTGTGTGTGTGTGTGTGTGTTATGCTTGGGACTGAAGTCAGAATGTGGGTCATTGTTATGAATAATGAATGTGTTGTACCATTACTATATTATTTCGAAATGTGATTGTAAGATGTTGTATGGGGTACCTGATTCATGCGATATGATGCCCCCTTTGTTTTGGGTGCATGCGATGTTGTTGAGGAGTATGTGGTCCAAAGGAGGACCGACCGTTGAACTGAAATTGATGCCCTATAGGGGGAGGGAGTGTTTTTAGAAGAAACTAAGGAACACACAAACAAAGTGGCTATTAGATAAGTGTTAGTGAAAACAAGACAAGCATGCATGTAAAAGACAATGTGTAAGCTAGCAGACAAGAAGACAATGTGTAATCTAACGCATAAGAAGACAATATGCAAGGAGACAACGTAGACTGTAAAAATTGGGTTTCAAACATGGGACATCACTCACAATGTCACAAGACACGCAATTCCAATATAGCCAAAAGCAAATAGTATGCACACAAGGCAAAGGGAAAATCCTACAACATAATGGAAGAAAAAAGGAAACAATAACACGCAATATATCAGACAACCATGGAAGAAAATAGACCTACAAGAAAAATGCTACACATGGAGCACCCGTTAGGATGTTATAGAGATAAAAAGTATGTCAAAGCATGTATAATCTGATATAGTAATGTGTTATGAAAAATGAAACAATAACATTTGTAGTGTGTACGAAAGTGGATGCCCCTAGGAGACTAATAATGAGGTATTATGCCAAGCATCCACGCTGCGTGTAAATATTTGTGTAAATCCTATCATCACAACTAGAAGGAAAGTGAATGTGCATGTGTGTATGATAAAAGATCATGACAAAGTATCTGAATATCATGTGTAATAGAGTGTACATGTACAAGTAAATACAAGGAATACTAAATGCAACCAATATATGCAGTATGATGTGGATGAGATGGAATGGAATGCAGTGTGAATGATAGGAGCATCATGTCCCCTGAGAAAGTGTGAATGAGTATTTATGTGGTGAGGTTCATATATAAATTCCCCCTCAAAAGTCAATATTGAAACGTAGAACAAGAGTGCGTCATCAGGAAACGGTCTGAGTGTGTGCACTAGAAAGATATGATCATCAAAACGTAAAGCATAGAGAGTGCGTGAGTGAGGGAGTTAGTTATTTAGTTTGGTGAGATTCATTATAGATTGAAACCCTCAGCAGTAAAGAATGAACTCTAGGAAAAGAGTGTGTCATTAGGAAATGTTTTGAGTGTGTGCACTAGAAAGATATGATCATCAAAGTGTAAAGTGTAGAGAGTACGTGAACGAGGGAGTGAGTGAGTGAGTGTGGTGAGGTTCATTTTAGATTGAAACCCTTAGCAGTCGAGTATGAACCGCGGAACTAGAGTGTGGCATAGGGAAATGAACTTGACATGTAGAAGTAGATGCAAGAAAGATGTATCATGAATGTGTAGGGTGAATAGTGAAAATAGTATGTGATAGATATTGCAAGAAAGAGGTGTAAATAACACATGATGTGTGAAGAGTGTAATGTATAGTGTGTAGCATAGTGTGTAGTGTTAATGTGTGAGGTTCATGTGTATAGTATGCCCTCAACATTCAAGTCTAAACCAAATCACGAGAGTGCGTCATCGGGTAATGACGATACAAGTGTATCAAGTGGTTTGTATTTATTCTTAAGAGATACTAGACATTAAGCACAAATTTTCGAGTACATGAGATGATAGAGACACTTAATAGCAATGTAAGGGGGGAGAAGCTATGATGCCCCCCAAGTATGTAAGTGATGGATATCTAGTCAATGACACTAAGTGGAGAAATGTAAGGATGAGTTTCCTTGACAAAAGTAATTGGATGCTGAAGTGGTGATTGCTTAATAGCCTCAAGTGGTAGAAGTCAAAAGAGGCCAGCCAGAGTTTGCATGTCTCGCATATTGAGTGGTTGTTTGTTTGGTAATGACGTAGAAGACTTGATACGATAAGAAGGAAGATTTAGTTTGAGAGGCGGTTGCTTAGTTTGACTTGGTAATGTCACAGATAACTTGAGTGGAGGAGGATTTGAACCGATCTTGAGAGGAGGTTGCTTGGTTTGACTTAATAGCGTTGTAGATGACTTAATAGGAGGAGGTAATGAAAAATGGACCTTGTGAGGTGATTGCTTGTTAGGAATAGGTTGAATAGGTGGCACTTGACTGACTAAAGAAGGCACATCAAAAGTGATGGCATGATGCTCATTTGACATAGATGAATCACATTTAGGAACCTAATGAGATGTAGCAATTGATGATGAGCATGTACAAGAATGTTGTGCAATGAATGAGATAAACCTTGATGCTCAAGATTCTTTATTATTCATTGTAAATCATAGTAGTCATTGTCATTATGTCAATTTATTTGATGATAATTGCAATATGGACAACCCTGGTATTTTTACAAGTTGATAAGGAGGATGAGTAGATGGAAAAATGATCAATTGATGAATGGGGAGCTCAGTAAGAATTTCATGTTTCTTAGCATTGTGATCAAACATGAGAGGCTTTGGAAATGGTAAGACTTGAGGCTCACTGATATGAGCACATGTAGAAGACATAGAAATGGGATCATATGTAGTAGAGGAACTAACATGAGCCTAATAAACGTCCTTAAGATGGTGAATTTAAAATTTTAGAGATGTAATCATGGAATTGGTCTTGAAATATAGAATGCATGGATTCTATCCTGAAATTGGTCTTGAAATATAGAATGCACAACTTGCAGTGACGCCAACATAGATTCATGAAAATTAGAATTAAGAGAGTCATCAAAACAACGATTGAATATAGCATCAATTTGAGCAGGTAGTACATCGCTAGGAAGACATGGAGTGTTTATGTTTTTTAGAAGAACATCTTTACAAGATGGGTGCTTTTGAAGCAATTTATGTAAGGAAACTTGAGAGACCTTATGAGCCATGATAGAAGAAAGATGAGGATCCAAATGTATTTGAATGAGATGGGTTCACCAAAATGATTATGCAAATATATAATTTATAAATTCCTAAATCTAATTGCAATGTAGTAGTCAATGAATAAGAAATTAAGTAAAAATAGACCCAAGAAAATAAGTTATTAAGATTTAAAACCCTAAGTGTAAATGAGGAGATAAAATGACTTAGTTGTTTCACTAGGATTCTAGAGGTGTACAAAACTGGAGAATTGGAAAATCTGAAGTGCAGATTATCACAATAAAACCCAAAAAAATGCACTGGAGAATTGATGCTGGAATATGTTGGACTAGGGCTCCCAAGATGGGTTAGGGGCACTTGCCGGCACTACATACCAGTTTTGGGTGCCTATGACTACCAAAAACCTCAAAAAATCATCTTTGAATAGTTTCAAGGTGTTCATTGTCCTTCACTGCTTATCGCTAGTATGTCACACAATAATTGTCGATATCATTGATAACTTACAATAAAGAATTGACCTACAAAACCCTTAAAAGTGCATCAAATCCCAAAAAGAAAAGAATGCAAATAAGGGGTCAGATTGTCCTTAGTTGTCAAACAAGTGAACTTGTGAATGTTTGCATTGCACTACATTTCAAACCCAATGTAGTTCTCTCTCTCTCTCTCTCTCTCTCTCTCTCTCTCTCTCTCTCTCTCTCTCTCTCCTCTCTCTCTCTCTCTGAAGCTCTCTCTCTCTCTCTCTCTAGCGAAAATGTAGATGTCAGAAAAGATGTAAATAGAAAATGTGTTCTATGAAACAAAATGAAACAATCCCACCTTTGAATGTAGCGAATGTTGAATAATACCCGGGAGTCATTGTGTGACATCGCACTAGATAGCGAGCCATAGCTTCATGTAGAAAAATGTAAATAGATGTGTGCATGAAAGAATGAACTTCCCATCCTATGAAGTGTATGTTGAATAATACAGTCCCTTGCCCTTGTGTGGATGCTAGATGGATGTTTGAATGCTCTTAATACACATTTGGATCCAACCTTAGGTGGTGATAACTAATGTTTAGTGTTTGGTTCTTTATTATTGCCACATAGCTTTATATTTATATGATTCCCTTGCTTGAATTTTGTAATTAAACTTGAAAAGGATGACTACCAAAAAGATAAGATGCCTAAAGAGATAGAAAGGACCAAAAAGATGTGAGAAAAGTATAAAGAGGTCAAGGGTGCCTGATGTTGGCATCCTGCCAAGGCGCTGGTGTCTAGAGTGAGAAATGCACAAGTGTGAAAAGATAGACTAGGCTAGAAGAAGTGTAAGATCAATAAAGGTAACAAAAAGAAAGAAAAGATGGCCAAAGACATGGGTTAATTGGTACTTTTCTTACTTAGGGATCATATGAATAGTAGGTATGTGATAAGGAATTGTTGGCTAGATTTTTTGCATAGCACAAAACCTAGGCAGTCATGAGATAAATCTCCCTCATTTAACCGGTGAGGCTCCCATGTCAGATTTGTCAATTTAAGTATGCTAATATCTAAATGGGGTTTTACTTTAACTACTCAGTTCATGAACCATAACTGAATAGTTCTGCAGCAAGTAAGCAACTATTTTAAAGAAATGAAATGTTATAGAGGAAGGTAATTACATAAACACAAAGAAGAAATGGAGAAGATGTGCATCCCAATCAGTAGATGGCAGAGTTGATTGCATGCACATAGAAGAATCCAATAGATATAAACACAGAATTCTAAAACAAAAGCAGCTCTAGATCCAAATCTAAAATAACACAGTTTATTAAGAGATCTAAGATTAAAAACAAGAAACACAGTACACCGTGACACAAAGTTCTCCGGAAACCTGCTCCTTTGTATTCCTTTGCTCCAAGTGGCTCTCAGGGGTTTAGCACAAAGTCTAGAACACAAGATTGCTGCTTACAAATTTTGATCCTTAACCCGAAGGTTCTTCTCCTACTTATAGACTGTAGGAGGGAAAGTACAAATGGGAAGTCTAACTAAACTAAAACACAAAAAACAAGTAAAGATGACATTTGGCAATCATCCTCCACTAACTTCTCCTTAAGTGACACATGTATCACTTAACTAATAGAATGGTTCCACATGACTTTAAGTAATGGTTGCAAAACCAATAACTTAAAGTTTTATAATTTCATCCGAGAACATAGAAAATAGAAGAAGAAAGAATAGAAGAAGTCATGCCAGCTGTAATGTTTGTCTTCTTCTTGTTCTGATATCGGATATACTTATCGAACATGTAATTCAGCATCTTTCCATCTGTTTTAGCCACTACTTCCTTCTTTATCCTGAACTATAGCAACCCTTCATTCAACACTTTGATGCACGCTCCCACATCTTCCAAGCTCAGACAAAACCTTGCAATATCCGCCTGCAGTGCCACCAGTCTACTAATAGAATTCATCGTGAAAGGCTTAGTAGATTTATCAATTCTCTTTTGTACCATCAGAAGAGACCCTTCCAGGGAATTAGGTACCTTGCTAGGAACAATCCGTACGTCTGAAGTAACATTCCCGTCCACTCTCTCCTCAGTGAAAGAAATGATACTGTCTGGTAAGGATGATGTCCTACTCTCAAGTGCCTGCATCCTCTTCAGCAAAACTCTGCAGATTTCCAAACGGAAAGATACTGCAAATTCTAGTTGCTTCCCCTTCTCGATTGATCCGTCCGGTACAATTTTCTCTGCAACCAATACATCTCCTAGCAGCTTGTTGATCTCTCCCAAAGTACTCAGGTTACTCTCAGCAACTGTGTTCATATCTATGATGCTTGTCACTAGTTGTTGCAGTTGATTTACCGCATCATTTATAACCTTTAGGCGGGCTGGCACTTCTCCAAGTTGTACAGAAGCTTGATGCATAATCAAATCCTTCCATTCGTCAATAGCTTTTACTTAATTGCTTGCATCCTCCATTTCCTGCATAAGATGATCACTCACCTACTCTGAAACGGGCTGAATGGAAGCCTTAGCAACCTTGGCTATGATCTCGCACAACTGAGATACCTACTTCTAAAGTTCTTCTTTCTCCGCCTTTTCACTGTCAAGCCTAAGGAATAGAGCATCTATCAATTTCTGTGTGTCCTGCTTCAATCCTTCAGTGGTGGCTTGACCTAGGGGTACTCTGGTTACTGTAACATCTTCTGTCGTGAGCTCCTCCTCCTTCTTTCCTTCTGCCGGAATTGATATCTCAGTAAACTTCTACCCTGATTCCTCGATGATCAACTTAGAAGTTGCTTTAGCAACTTTAGGCCTTCTATCTCTTCCACGCAGATTCTGGAGTAGCTGCAAGTCGTGCTCTTCTAAGTTCATCTCCACTCTCACTTCTGGAACCAACTGCGAAGCCAAACTTTCCGAGAAGTTACTTCTTGGAGAATGAGAAGTCGCTGAGTGCACTACCATCTCCCGCTCTGCCTCCTCTCCATCAGAAATTTCCACGATGTTATGGTTGCCATCCTCTAAATCATCCATGGACAAAGCTCTTTCAAACTCCGCCATCTGCAGCTTCAACATCTCCTCTGGAATAGGTGATGAACGGAGTGGCTAAGGAGAGAAGATGAATGTCACCGGATTCAGTGGAGGCATGGAAATGTCCTGCTGAGGTGCAACAGTTGGTGAAGTACTGGGTGTTGGAGAAGCTGGAACCAAAGTCATGTCCGTGGAAGTGATCTTCTCCTTAGATTGAGATCTTCTGTGTACTTTCAACTTCTCAAACTTTCTACTGCTTTCTCCTTCGTGCTTCTGCTTGAGGGAATCTCCTACACCGAAGTTGCCCGTGATTTGATTCATCAATACTTTATCAAGGCAATATCCCTTTGTTAGCAACCAGTTTGAAGTATTCACCAAAACAACTCCAGATCTTTCTTCAAGTGTATGGCAGCCTCCTACGTTATCCTTCAGTACGGCTTTATCTCCTCCCATTTGATGGTAAGTGTCAAGTACCACATTCCCATCATCTTTAAGATCCGCAGGTATCCGCGCTAGTCCAAATTCGAACACTTGCTTTGCTGATAGCCTGCTGAAATCTCTCTTTCTAACCTCGTACTCACTTTTGCACTTCATCCAGAAATCTTCTAATGAAGGCACATGTGCGTACTCCTGGGAGATCGTCTTCCTGGCTACTCCAAATGGATCAAAGTTCAGCCATGCAGGGAAGAAATCTTGCTCATACTCGGATAACATCTGCGTCTCCATCCCTCGAGCTCTATGAATGCTAATGTAGCTGTAATGTCCCACAGTGATTGGGAATAAGCCCGTAGACTTGTGCTGTTTTGACTGAAGGTCATGCAACTCCACAAGCTGCCTGCTCAGCTCCATGGCGATCAATCTATCATTCGGATACCTGGGCATCTTTATTGGTTCTCCACAAAATCATGTAACCCTGAGGTATGTGAAATCTGCAAACTGAATGAATAGACTGTCAATCTTGGACACAGCTTCCCACGCTTCCTTGCTTACCTTGTTGGCCTTCAAGTCTTTGTCTAGCCTGCAAATGAAATCGTAGAAGAATTCATCATTGACCACTTTGGAGTCTTTCTTGCACGAAGGAACAGTAAGTTGTGGGTAGCACTCAAAAATGGGGTCCTTAGAAAGAACACCACATCTATCTAGCTTGGAAAAGATGCCTTGTGAAGCTGCAACATACACCAAGTAGGAAGTCATTTTGAAACTGAAAGTACGCTTCACGTTCTGGAGTTGCTCACCAATGTTGTCGCTAATAATTTCTGACCAATTGATTATGGAATCAACCTTGATGACTTCAATGGTCTTGATGAAAGCATACATCCATGTACAGAAAGTGTAAGCATTCGCCTCGCCATTCATCTTGCATAGCAACTTGACAATATCATCGACCTCTTGCACCAAATTGGACCGCGGAAGAGTTCTTGGGAACTTTGAAGGAGATCTAGGCTTCTTCATGTATCTGTTATTCATTATGCTCATGCACTCAACTCTATGCTTCTCCCATCTGTTGCTGGCATCCTGAATGCTAATGGAAGTCACCACCTTTTGCACTGGAATCTTCAAACAATAATTGATGAACTCTGCGTCTAGCCGAATTATTATTTTCCCCATAGCATCTCACACTGATATGGATGAAGGATGGTAAGATCTAGCGCACTCCATAATAAACTCTAGCAACTGGGCTGTGCATGGAAAGGCTGCAGCTCGGATAATTCCACTGATTTTAACCGCACGCATGAGTGAAGTCTTTCCCGCTCTGGATCTATCAATCAATTCGGAAAGAGATTCCGGACCTAGATCTGTGTCTTCTATGTCTGCAAGTTTGGAAGTAATGCATGACTCCATCATGCTTTCTTTTTCATCTCTCTTCGACATGGCTTTGTCTATCTTTGTCTGAATAATTCTTTTTCTTCTTACTTGGCCGTATTTCTTCAAAATTGGTGCAGATCTGGACAATTCTTCAGATTCGGAGGATGTATGCAATGTATTGGACATTGATTAAAGATCATTTTCTTTTGTAAAGCACCTGTAATGAATTCCTGCAATTAATTCAGACAAAAATGGCCACTGGAGCATGAATAGTGAATTTTAAATGTAAAAATCTGCACTTTTCAACTCTGCTGCCCCAAAAATTGATGTTTAATTTACACATAAAAAGAGCATGAATCCTTTTAACAACACCTGAACACCTGTAACACCTATGCAAATAATTATGCAGACAAAGATCAACCTCCTTCAAAGCATGCGCCAAATTTGGAAGCTTTTAGCCTTGTTTTCCCTTTTGTCTAAGCAAAATCCTTCTTCAAAAGGGGCGCACTTTTCCTCTTGGCTGCAATTCTTTACCTGTGAATTAAATAATTCACCCTTATGGCTGCCCATACTTATATAACCCTCACAATTCTATAATTAATAATTGCCCTTCCTATTCCTAGCAATTAATTAATTAAAAATCATGTTTTTCTCTTTAAAAATAGCATGTTTAAGGACAGCCATCCAATAAATTAAATTAATCCAATTTAATCATTCACACTTCACTTCACTTAAGCTTCACAGTGTGCCTTGACCATAGCCACTGAAAATAGAATTTAATTTAATGATTTAATGCTTTAAAAATCATTAAATCTATCCTAAATGGGGCGCACTTTTTGACATGAAGGGGGCAGCATTTAAATAAATTAAATTTAATCAATTTAATTCATTTAATTCTATTTCTTTTATTCCCCTTTGACTTGTTGACTTTCTTCCATGCTTGGGCGCCTATTTTAGAAGGAGAAATAATTAATTAAATCCACTTAAAGGCTGCCATTATCTCACCAAAGGGGGCACACTTTATTGCACAATATAATTCTATTTTTAAGAATTTTTCACAATGGAATTCTTTACCTTGCAAGGCAGCCCCGGAAATCCCATGATCCACTTAAGTGATTTGACTTTGACAATGGGATTATTTACCCTGCAAGGCAGGCAATAAAATCCCATGATTTTACTTAAGTCACTTTCCTTTTATTTTATCATGGGAATTTTTACCCTGCAAGGCAGGCAATAAATTCCCGTCTGCCTGTAGCCTCTAACTTTCCCACTGCAGCTTAAGTGAATTTTATATCACGGGAAAAAGTACCCTGCTAGGCAAGTATAAAATTCCCACCTTACCTACTGCTTGTATTTTTCCCATTGCAGTTTAAATTCTTTGTTTTCCAAAAATGAGCCCAACCCCACAGGGGCTTTTCCGTGCATGACTTCACTTTTTCCCAGTGATCCAAACCTCCGATGGCGACTTCCTCCGAGCATAACGTGCGTATATGTTTTCCAGCTGCTCCAGGCCAAAAATCGGGCTTACCGGCAAGGGAATTGCTCCAGAGAATTTTCACAGAAAACAAAATGGGACACCACAAAAACACGAAAAATTGCCAAAAGTTACAAATAAAGCCCAAAACTTAAAATAAGTTAAAATCCTTCTGGCACATAGGAATAATAACATATTCGCTCATAATGGAGTTAAAACAGAGCGCAAATAGCCTCATACGGGGCTCAAAATAATTAAATACAAATTTCCCGCAGACAAATCCCGACGACAGAATAAAACAATTTTGGGCATCTGGGTATTTGGCGAAAAGGGCTAATATGGCTCTTTGGGATTATCCTAAAGCGTATATTGCCAAGCTTGTGAGGAAAAAGTATGATGGTTAAGCATAAATCGTATATAACTAAATATATGGATGGAAATGGCAGAAAACATCACAATGTAGCACAAGGTGTATATAACAAAATGTATGGATAAAATGATAGGAAACATGATGATTTAGAAAAAAAGCGTATATCATGAAATGAGTGACTAAAAATCATAGGAATCGTAATGATGTAGCACAAAGTGTATATCATGAAATGAGTGAATAAAATGATGGAAAGCGTGATGATGTAGCACTAAGCGTATATCATGAAATTTATGAGTAATGTACTGGTTACAAATGTTGTGTGATATGACGAAAATATTTGATTGATGGTGAGGAGGTGAGGTTCAATTCAGAACTAGACCCTCAACAATCGAGTATGAACCATGAGACTAGAGTGCATTGTTAGGTAATGTGCGCTTGTAAGGGTTTGACTGGGAAGTGTAATAGTGAAATGCGTAAGTATGATGTGATAGGAAGATGTGGATTGTAGGTATATAGAATGTTGTTTTGAAATTGTGATGCTATAAAGATGTGTGTTGAATGTGTCAAGTGTGATGATGTGTAACATGCAACGTAAGATGTATAAATTGTGTGAGTGTGAGAAACACAAAGTGTGTATGAGGCGTAGTATATGTAATAACAAGATGATGTTGAATATGTGTATAGCATGTAGAAAAAATGAATATGATGTATAGAAGAAGAGATGAATAGAAGATGTAGAAAAAACACTATATGTATTATGTGTAGGAAGAAGTAGATGTATAATGTTTATAAAGCGCAAAACACGTAAGGTTTACAGTAGATGTAAGAAGAAAGTGTTGAAAATGTGTAGGGTGTGCAATGTGTGGAAGAATGTGTGGTAGATGTGATATATGTAGTGTATAAACTATGATACATAATGTGTAGTGTGTGAGGTTCATGTGTATAAGATGCCCTCAACAATCAAGCGTGAACTAAAGCACAAGAGCGTGTCATCGAGAAATGATGATATGAGCGTGCATCAAGATTTATATGTTGGAAGTAAGATATGTAATAAGGTGAATATAAGACGCATGTTGATATTAAGGGGGTTAAGGATGGAAGAAATAGGTGTGTTGTCCCCCCCAAGTGTATAATAATGAAAGTGATAAAATAAAGTCATCTAAAAGGTCATCATTATCAAATTCAAAATCGTATGGTGGGGCATCTGAGACGTGATAAGCTATAGTGTCGGGTTGGTCACGTAAAGACCCATTAAGGTGTGAATTATAAATGCCCGTGGTGTATTCCTCATTAGTAAAAGGAGGTAAAGGACACCCGTGTGCATACCACCGAGTCATGTTAGGTGAGTAACCAAGGAATGGATCATTACAAATGAAAACACGACCAACTAGCATGGGGAATGATATATCAATATGATCAGGGTCTAACGTGACCTTGATGTAAGCAATCTAAGTTTGTCCTAATGTAAGTGGAGAAGAGTGAGGGGCCCGCATAAGGTAGACGATGAGATGGAAGACATGCATACCATATGCAACAGTGATAGTAATGAACCCATAATATAGATGAGGATTATAAGTTGGAGGATAAAGGTCCTCAAAAGCGAAACCTATCTGAATCAGACCATCATGTGAACATATGGTGATGTCACAAGTAAGATCAAATGGAATGTGTTCCCAATAATAATCATTCATGAAAATCGTGCATGTAAAAGGAGGTCATAATGATGGAGGTGGCATATGAGAAGGCAGAGGAGCTGGAGTGACATCTAATGTAGGGACATGCCCCCGATAAATAATCATGGCAGTGGTAGAAGTAGGGGGGCGTAAATGTAGTTGGGACCATATTTAACATGCAAATGGCACCTTTAAGAGGTGGTAAATGTGGTAGCTCATCCATAGGTTATGGGTCATCAATAGCTTCAGTTATTGGTGTAGGAAGTGTAGTATTTGGATCATGGTCGCAATATTTGTATGGGTGACGGTCATGAAAAATAGTATACTCGATACTCTCATGTAAGAAATTAACACAATGTTGTACGATAAAGGGAACTAATTTCATGGCATGAAGCCATGACCTACTAAGTAAATAGCTGTATGAAATGGGGAAGTTGATGGAAATGAAAATCGTGTTAAGAACTTTTTGTCCAACCATAATAGGTAGAGTAATGTGACCTAAACATGGATGAACAAAGCCATCATGTGCATGAAGAGAATGACACGATGGACTAACATTAGCAGCAGAAAGGCCTATCCTTTCAAGGAATGATATAAGACAAAGATTGAGTTCATATCCATTATCGATTAAAGTATGCTTCATACCCATATTGTAAATGTGAATCATGATATGCAAGGGCGGATCATTGTCAAAAAAAAAATATCACCGTGAGGATTAGACAGGAAATTAATATGTTGGGAAAATGCATCGAAAAAGGATTGATATATGGGGTCTGGATGTATATCAACAGGAATGCAAGTAGCAGTGAGGAGATTTTGGATTATATGTCTTAATTTGGGATTGATGAGCAAGAAGTCGTTAATTGAGATGCTCATGATGGTAAAGATCCTAATAGCATGTAGATCGGTTTGGTTCACCAAAATGATTAAGCTAAATTATAATTTTATATGCCTAATCTGAATACAATATTGCAATAAATGAATAATAAATTAAGTACAACAAAGATACACAAGCAAACTAAGCTATGAAATATGAAAACCCTAAGTGTAAAGAAGGAATAAAATGACTTAATTGGTTCATAATGAAATATGGAGTATACTAAAGTGATCACCAGGTGAACAGGATGGCAGAAGTGTCGTAAAAAGGCCTAAAAAGATGCAGAAATGGAGGAACAAGCTGGACTGGGGTGCCTAGAGAGGGACAGGGGCGCCCACTAGTGCCCTAGACCTGTTTTTGGGCACATGGATCTGCGTAAGTGCTCAGAAAACCTCCTCTGAGGTGTTGCAAGGTGTTCACCTTTGATCACTCCAATGTCACACCAAGATCATTGAGGACACTAGAAACATACAATGAATAACGAACATGTAAAACCCTCAAATAGACATCAAATCCTAAAAAAAGAAAGATGCGAAATGAGGGGTCAGATTGTCCTTAGCTGTCACAATAGTGAACTTACGATTAAACGTTGCACTACAAATCAGACCCAATGTAGTTTTATATGTGTGTGGAATTATGCCCTAGGTTGTTCTTGTGCCAATCACTCTTGGATAACGAGAAAATAGCTAGATTTAGAATGTAGTAAATGTGTGCATGGAATAGAATGAACCATCCCTTGTGTCCCTTGTGATGGTGCTAGATGGATGCAATGGAGCTCTTTGATGCCTTAATGGATACAACCTTAGGTGTTGATAGTTAATGCTTAGTGTTTGGTCCCTTATTATGATCACATAACTTTATATTTATATGATTCCCTTGCTTGAATTTTGTAATTAACCCCAAAAAGACCGACTACCAAAAGATAAGATGCTCAAATGGCTAGAAAGGACCCAAAAAGTGTGAGTAAAGTATAAAGAGGACAAGGGTGCCTAGAGGGGATGAGGGTGACTAACGTTGGCGTCCTGGTTGGGTGTTGGTGTTCAGGATGAAAAATGTCGAAGAGTAAAAATTCAGACTAAACAAGTAAGGGTGTAAGACTGAAAGTAACAACAAAAAGAAAAGAAAGGTTGCCAAAGAAATGGGTTAATTAGTTTCTTTTTTACTTTAGAATCATATGAATAATAGTATGTAATAAGGACTAGATAATTACCCAAAGTGCATGATTTTGTGTCGATACTTAGTAGTCAAGAATGAATCGTAAAAGAGAGTGCATCATCAGGAAATGGTTTGAATTGCATGTACTAAAAAGATGTGATCATCAAAGCACAAAGTGTTGAGTGTGTGAATGAGTGAGTGATTGAACATGTGAGTGTGATGAGGTCCATTTGAAATGTAAACCCTCAACAGTCGAGTATGGACCGTTGAACTAGAGTGCCTTATAGGGAAATGAGCGCAGCGCATGAAAGTAGATGTGAGGAAGATGTAGTGCAAATGTATAGAGTGAATAAGTTACAAAGTGTGTAGTAGATGTTGCGAGAGAAAGAGGTGTAAATAACGTGTGATGTGTGTAAAGTTTGGTGTGTATTATGTAGTGTGTAGTGTGTAGTGTGTAGTGTGTAGCGTGTAGCGTGTAGCGTGTAGTGTGTAGTGTGTAGTGTGTAGTGTGTAGTGTGTAGTGTGTATAGGATGCCCTCAGTATTCAAGTGTGAACCATAGCACAAGCATGCATAATTAGGAAATGACAATACAAATAGTGTATTAAAGTGTATGTGTTGAATTCCTATAGATGCGTAGGATGATGTATATAATGTGATTAAAGATATGGTAGGAAACTAGTGATGCAAGAATAGGATGGGGGGTTTAAATTGGCATGATGCCCCCCAAGTGTGTGTGAAAAATAGAACAATCATGTAACATCATCTAGGAGATCGTCGTTTTCATGGTTAAAGTCAAATAGAGAAACATCAAAAACTTGGTAGGCAATAGTGTCTGGTTGATCCAATAAAGAACCATTGAGGCTTAGATTGTACATTACCATAACATATTCCTCATCAGTGAAGGGAGGTAATGGACATCTATGTGCATACCAATGTAATCAAGCCAAGATTTCCCTAATGTAAGTGGAGAAGAGCGAGGAGTTAGCACAAGAAATACTGTGAGATGAAAGACACGCAGACCATAAACATCAGTGATAGTAATGAAGCCATGATATAGATGAGGATCATGAGGTGGAGGATAGAGATCCTCGAAAGGGAAACCTAGCTAAGTTAAGCCATCATGTGTATATATAGTGTCATCACAAATAGGATCGAGTGGAATATGCTCCTAATAAGAATCATTCATGAAAAGTGTACATATAAAGAAAGGACGTGCTAATGGTGGATGCACATGTGAGAGAGAAGTAGGTGGAACGATGTCTAATGTGTGGATAGGCCCTGATAAAGCACGATAGCATTTGTAGCAGTGGGAGGGGGCGATGAGGTGGATGTAACAACATCTAACATGCAAATAGTAGCTTCTAAGTTAGGCGGAGAATCCATAGGTTGTGATTCATTAGTAATAACAGACTATGGAGTAGGGAGCGTAGTGGTGGGATCGTGCTTGTAATATTTGAATGGTTCACAATTAATAATAATGGTGTATTCAATACCCTTGTGTAATAAATTGACACATCGATGTACCGTGGAAGGTATAGCGTGCATGACATGAATCCTTGGTCCACCAAGTAAACAATTATACACAATTGGGAAGTCTATGAAAAAAAAATTGTATTAAGGTTTTTTGTCTGAACAGTAATGGGTAAAGTAATATAGCCTATGTATGGACGAAAAAAACCATCGTATATGCGAAGAGAAAGAGATGATGGATTGATATTAGCAGTTGAAAGACCTAAAGCCTTAAGGAAGGTTAGAGTGCACAAGTTAAATTCATATTCATTATCACCTACAACTTGCTTGACACCAATATTATGGATGCACATCATGATGTATAAAGGAGGGTCATTGTCAAAAGCAGCAAGATCAACATTAGGGTTAGCTCAAAAAGTAATGTGCTGAGAAAATGCATATGCAAATGTGTTGTAGACTAAGTCTGGATGAATATCAGAAGGAACATAAGTAGTAGTTAAGAGAGTGATGATCTTAGCCCTTAGCTCAAGATGGAGGAGAAAAAAATCATGAATAGAAATATCCATGATGAGAGGATCTTATAAAGATGGAATAATCGACAAAATAAATATCCTAAGTGTGTACGAAGAGGTTAGGTTCACCAAAATGATTAAGTAAAATGTGGATAGATATATAATGAAAATGCTTAATCTTATTGCTATTGTAACAGTAAATGAATAATCAGTTAAGTACATAAATTAACCCAAACAAACTAAGCTATAGAATATGAAACCCTAAGTGTAAAGAGGAGATATAAAATCTTAGCTGATTCATAGAAATCCCGAAGGTGCACAGAGCTAAAAAACTGGAAATATGAGGTATAGACTATCGCAACGAAGTTCATAAAAATACAGATCTAGAGGAACACTTTGGACAAGGGCACCTATGGGTGCCACAAACTGGTAGTGGGCACCTGTGACTGCGAAAATGCTCAAAAAACCATCTTTGACTGGTCGCAAGGTGTCTATTGTCCTTTGCCTTTGGTCATTAGTATGTTGGACAATGCTCGCCGAGGTCACTGGAAACTTGTAGTGAAATAATGACTTACAAAACCCTCAAAGAGTCATCAAATCCTAAAAAATAAAGATGCAAAATGAGGGTTCAAACTATTCTCAGCTGTCACAATGGCTATCTTACGACTGAGTGTTGCGCTACATCTCAAACCCAATGTAGTGTTGTGTGTGTGTGTGCGGAATCGTGCCCTAGGCGGCTCTTGTGTATATCGCACTTGGATAGCGAGCAAGTAGCTAGATGTAAATAAATGTAATAGATGTGTGCATGGAATAAAATAAACTCCCCTCCTATGAAGTGTATGCATAATAATGTTGTCCCATGCCCTTGAATGGATGCTTTAAATGTTCTTGAATAGCCTTTAGATATAACCTTAGGTGGTGATAGCTAATGCTTAGTGCTTGGTCCCTTATTATGATCACATAACTTTATATTTATATGATCCCCTTACTTGAATTTCGTAATTAACCCCGAAAAAGCCAACTACCAAAAATATAAGATGTTCAAATGGCTAGAAATGACTGAAAAGATGTAAACAAAGTACAAAGAGGTCAGGGGCACCCAGAGGGGATGAGGGCGCTTGATGGTGGCATCCTAGTTGGGCATTGGTTTCCAGGATGAGAAATGTCGAGGTATGAAAACATAGACTGAGCTAGAAAGAGTGTAAGACTGAGCTAGAAAGAGTGTAAGACCAAAAGTAGCAATAGAAATAAAACAAAGATGGCCAAATACATGGGTTAATTAGTACTTTTCATATTTAGGAATCATATGAATAGTAGTATGGAATCAACACTAGATAATTACCCAAAGTACATGATTTTTTGTCTACAAGTGCTACCCTAATGAATGTGGAGAAGTATTTTAAGAGAGTAGGGATATTTGAGTGCCTTTTGTGCTAGCTTTTGTAATAGGAGTCGATAAAAGTTCTAGGTGTGCTAGGTGAGGTGAGTTTCAATTGCTTATATATATTTCCGAAGATGATTTAAGTTGAAAAGGTTGACTGAGGAAAAGTAAGTGACCCAAAGAATAATGTGCAATGGGAAGTCAGGGAATAAAGTTAACTTGGTCAATACCGTATAAAAGGGTCATGACCATGCAAACATTCATGCCCCTATTGTATGTTTTTGACCCAAGAGTACAAACCTGCAATGTGAAGTTTAGAAACTAATAAGTGGGGTTTCTTATTTTATTTCATGCATTACCTTCTCATAAACTATCAACAAGTGAGTGTGTAAGATCAAAAAAGCCAGAAAAGATACCTAGGGATGTACCAAATCAAAATAGGTAGAGTGCAGTTGTTTGAGAAAGAGAGAAATGCCAAAAATAACAGTGTCAAAGAGTAGAATTACTAAATTCAAATGTCTACATTTTCCCCCTTTAAGTTTGAAATGAAATTACATGCTTAAAGGAAAAGATACCTGAGTGTGTAGACACACTTTACCTTCACTCGAAGTTTTTTTACAAGATATTGTTGTATTGGTGTTAGCATGTTCCACAATGAAACCTACAACACGGAGTGTAGCCAATGTCCGTTATAAAGAATTGAACTTTAACTCAGATGTAAAGATGCAATGTAAATGAAATTTTAAATTGTAAGAGTGTAATAAACAAATGAAAAAATATGGAAGGAGTAAACCTATTTGTTTTGTGGAGGTAAGAGTTTCATGTTATTTATTTGTGCTTGGAGTTTTGTATTGCTAAAGTTTATCAAATAATTGGGGGTGATCAATCCCCAATTGTGCCAAGGATATGGCGTAGTATTGAGCTCATTAAACCTTACACAAGAATGTCAAAGAGAAAGAAGAAGAGTGAAGAGAAAAATCACCCCGTAAAGGAAGAAAACCGCATATTAAAGTCATTCAACAACTCTGATATCTTCTACCTTACATGTAAGAGGAAAGGAAGGAATGCCTACTAAGAACTTAATTGTTTTGATACCTTTCATAACCACATGGACCACACCATTGCAAATAGATATAGGACCATTTTGTAAATTGTGACACATAGTACAAAAGAGAATGAATTTCCCCCATACTCTCTCCATGTGTTGCACAACTGAGTATAAAATGAATAGAACTAAAATGTGCTAATAATATATGCATAAAGGAGACATTTACGCCCAACATATCTAAAACTAGAACTAAAACTGAGTTTTGTGAACAAGAAGGAATGAAATCTTTCATGCCCCCTAAAACTAATCTGAACTGAGTGATTAGAGTCTGAACTTATGCCAAAAACTTGTACCTATAGGTAAAATTATGAATTTTTTGAGAAAATTATTACAACTTCCCCTAGGTGTAGACACTAAATCACGCACTTGGAGTCATTATTTAGTCTCAATTACATACTACTATTCATATGGTTCTTGAGTGAAGAGAGTAATAATCAACCCATGTCTTTGGCCATTTTTACATTGTTGCTTGTTGTATTTTCGATCTTACACCTGCACTTACATTTTTTCTATTTTTGACTAGGGCACCTAGCCAGGACTGGGGCACCCTAGGTGCCTTGGTCCCCTCTGGGGTGCTTCTATGTGGTCTTTTCCCCCTCCTATTTTCTTAGTTCACACTGCGACATGGTCCCATGACATCTACAAATCAACTAAGTATTTTTTAACCCTCTCTTGCACATTAGGGTTTCATATTTCCTAGCTTAATTTACTTGGGTGTATTTCTGTATTTTATTGTTCCATTTATTCATTCATTTTACTTCTCCTATAACATTAGATTACACTAGGATAAAATCTTATTATAGTTAATCATTTTGGTTAACCCGACCACTATCATGCTTAAGATCTTTCTTTTTCTTCCATCATGGCTCCTAAGGTCTGTCAAGACTCTTTGCTTCAATTGGTTCAAATGTACCCATCTTGTAAAGACGCTCTCTAAAAAACCTTAGAGACTATCTATCTTCCTATCAACATGTTGCCTGCTCAAGTCAGTGTTATTTTTTATCATCTTTCTAAGGACTCTCTTGATTCCAAATCCAATCAATCTATTTGCAAATCCATTCAAGCCCTTCATTATTTATTTCAAGATAAATTTTAAACTATGGAATCCATGATTACATCTCTAAAATATGAAATCCAACCTCTTAAGGACGCTTCTCAGGCTCATGATTTTTCTCCTTCTACATCTCATTTTATGTCTTCTACATGTGCTCATATTAGTGAGCCTCAAGTTATACCATTACTAGAGTCTCTATCATTTGATCGCAATACTAAGGAACATGGAATTCTTACTAAGCTCCTTAGTCATCAATTGATCACTTTATCACCCTTTCATTACTATCCTCCTTATCGGATAACAAAATATCAAGGGTGTTCATATTGCAATTATCATCGAATCAAAGGCCATAATGACAATGATAATCATACTATCACTTCTACGGTGCTTTCTTTGGCAACTCAATTTTTGCCTATTAAATCCATTCCACTTATAGATAGTCCTACTCTTTCACTCAAGTTATTTGTGATATTACCAAGTCAATCTAAGAAACCTCCTCTAACAATCAGTGCAAAACCTCTTCCTCTCAAGTCATCCACAACATTACCAAGTCAAACTATGCAACCACCTCTCAAGATCAGTCCACCTTCTTCTCCTATCAAGTCCGCTACAACATAATCAATCCCACCTAAGATCTAACCAATCACTTTTGTTAAAAAAACTACTCTTACTAATGGCCAAGATACAGTTCAAATTATGCCACCATCGCATGCCCCTACTATTGCTTCGGCCTACCATTGCGTTGGCCCTCATTCTTATCACAACACAGATAACGATCTCCCACAACGGCATGGTACCTCTTGTGTCCCCGCATAAATCTCCATCATTGACATGCTTGGGGGGCATTGCACTTATTAATTTTACCCTAACATCAAGACATGTTTCATACTGCACATCAACCTTCTTTCATAGGCATAGTCATCTACACATTAACATCGTCATTACTTGATGACACACTCTTGTGATTTGGTTCACACTTAACCATTGAGGGCATTCTATACACATGAACCCCACACACTACACAATAGTCACTACACGTCATCACACCATCTGACATCATCTACATGTTACACACTACAGGCTATGGATATTGTGCATTTTCATACATTCTACACTTTACATCCTACAATTTTTCCTACATGCACCATACACATCATCATACATTCCATCTTACATCTACTATGCTACACGTCTTAGGTTATCTACACATACTGCATTACATATTGTTCATCCCACCACACATAATACACATGATCTTTTGATAGGGTACATCATCACTTTAGTTTACATTGTTTAGTGGTATACGCTTTAGGATAAATCACCACTCCTTTAGACTCATCTTATCATGATACACGCTTAAGATATAGAGTCACACACAATTCCTCTCTATGTCACATTTCATCATTACACACTTATCACAGTGCGTTACACACAACACATAGGTCAACCATTTCTCGATGACGCACTATCATTTATGGTTCATTCTTGACTGCTAAGAGGGCATAATAAATGAACCTCACTACATATTACTCTATTCACTCAGGTGGCATGCAACTCATATTATCTATTTTGCATTCCATTCCATCCATCCACAATATATTACATTTTATGGTTGCAAATACTCTTGCTTGCACTTGCTTTTTCATGTACACTTTACTAAACATGTTAGATAGATATATCGTATGTCATTATATTTACCATACACACATGTACATTCATGCCCTTTTCTAGTTGTGATCACAGATACAGAGCTTCTACATGTAACACTATTGTTTGACATACCTACTGGGGGCATCCACATTCATACTCTACAGGTGCTATTGTTTCATTTTGTACTTATCATTTTCTAGTATCAAGTTATAGATGCTTTGACATACTTTCTATTTTTCTAACATGCTAATGGGTGTTTCATGTGCAACATTTTCTATTTCATGCAGGGATATTTACTTCCATACTTATTTTTCACTCTTGTCTTCTTTTGTTTTTCTTGTTTGCAGGTCTTGCCCTTTGTTATGTGTAAAAACTTGTTTATATGCGGCCATGATGGCCTTAAGTGTCTTATGACATCGTGAGTGATGTCCCATGTTTGCAACCCACTTTGTGCAGCCTACATTGTCTTTTTGGGTGTTTACACTATATGCTCATGTTCAAAATTACACATTGTTTCTTTAGCTTACACTTGTCTTCTACATGCATGCTTGTTTGTAATAACACTTGTTTACTAGCCGCTTGTTTGTAATAACACTTGTTTGCTAGCCACTTGTTTGTGTGTGCCTTGGTCTTTACCAAAAACATTCCCTTCCCCCTACAGAGCATAGTTTCAGTATTTACGGCCGATCCTCTTTTGGGGCCGCATTTTCCTATCCGTGACATCACATGTGCTCCCCAAGAGGGGGGGGCACCGATACAATCCAGTCCATAGTTTTCGTCCATGACACGGGGGTTATACAATGAGTGGTTCATACCAATCTACAAACTTTGATACACAATGAATTTTACAGGACATGTTATCCTTAGCATTTTGGGGAGTAGTTACAGGTTAGAGGATAAAACAAACCTTCCTCTGTACACTACTTTGTCCAGTGGTGTCCGATGGCCCAAAAAACTAGATATTATAGAGATCTCTTTACCAATCTCAGGGAAGCAGTTACAGGCTGGAGAATAACACAACTTTCTCCCTACACTTCTTTAGCCACAGTGGTGTGAGATCGCCCCAAAAACTAAAACTTCACTGATAATCACATGATATCCTTTCTACATTGTTTTGTCTCATCACGAATAAGGTACACATGTTCCTTTTTCATTGTCATTTTCACACTATTTTTACATGTTTCTTTACATATATGCATGCATTTTTTTGCATATAAATGCTTATTTGATTACTTAATCTTCTTCTCTTTTGCAGGTTTGTTCATATGGGAAGAAAATAGTCAACAACAACACACACATGATGGGTACATCACACACATGTCACTAACCATGCAAGTACACTAACACATTGTCATCTACACACACACTTCCGCCCTAGGTTCACTCTCATCAATTTTTAAACTTTTGCATCTTTAGTCTCACGCTCCATATTTTTGTCACTCCAGGCTTTGTCTAGTCCATCGGCGCATTTTGTACATCACTCTACATGGATATCAGGTATGCATCTCTTTCTACTTTATGTTATGGAGAATTCTTCTCACCAACATAAAGTGAGGGAAATGTAGACACTAAATCATGCACTTGGAGTCATTATTTAGTCCCACTCTCATACTACGATTCATATGGTTCTTGAGTGAAGAGAGTAATAATTAAACCATGTCTTTGGCCATTTTTACATTGCTTACTATCGTATTTTTGATCTTACACCTACACTTGCCTAGTTTGTATTATCATTCTACATTTTTCCTATTTTTGACTGGGGTGCCCAGCCAGGATTTGGGTGCCTTAGGCACCTTGGTCCCCTCTAGAGTGCCCTGATCCTCTTTGTACGTACTCCCATCTTTTGGGAACTTTCTAGCCATTTGATCTTTCTATCTTTTTGGTGGTTGGAATTTTTAGGGTTAATTACACAATTAGAACAAGAGAAACATACAAATCTAAAGTTATGTGACCATAATGAGGGACCAAACACTAAGCATCTAATATCACCATCTAGATTGCATCCACCAAAGGCGTCTAAAGCTACAGTTGCATCCATCTAGCTCCATCACAAGACACATAAGGTTGGTTAATCTACATCACACTTCATAGGAGGGGAGTCTATTGTTTCCATGCACACATTTAGTACATTCTGCATTTAGTTATTTGCTCACTACTTCATAAAATGTGACTTGCACAAGAGCACCTAGGGCACAATTTACACACACACACCTAGAACTACATTGGATCCAAGATGTAGTGCATCACTCAGTTAGTAAGTCCACCATTGTGGATACTGAGGAAATTTTGACCCCTTCATATGCATCTTTGTTTTTTTAGGGTTTTGATGCTTTGTCTGGGGTTTTGTAGGTGATTCCTTATTGCAGCTCTTACAATGACATCTAGTGCAGTTCACTGACATTAGTGCGAGAAGAAGTAAATACACGTGAACATCTAATGGCACCTCATAGGATATTTTCAAGCAATTTCCATAGAATAGGGTGCACACGGGTGCCTCTATCCTTTTCTAGGTGCCCCAGTCCAGTCAGAGAGCTTAGATCTATACTTTCTCAGGCTTGTGTGTGGTCATTTCCTCCTCCTGTTTACTTGGTTCACATTGTGACACAGTCCCATGACATATGTGTATCAGCTAAGGAAATTTTAACTCTTTCTTGCACATTAGGGTTTCATATTTCGTACCTAAATTTACTTGGGCGATTTTAGTATTTTACTACTCCATTTATTCAATCATTTTATTGCTCCTATAACATTATATTAGACTAGGATAAAATCTTATTTTAGTTAATCAACAAGGAAAAATGTAGGAATGGGTTAGGAATATTCATACAGTCCTGAACCTATTGTACGGTTTGATCTTGTGTTTTATTTTCTAAGTTTCTATGTTTGATGTTTTTTTTGAGTGGTTTTACTTGTTTTGTGCTTGTGTCTGAGTCCAAAAACTTTTCTGAGCCGGATATAGATGTAATATATACCTGAATGAATGCCCAATCTTTTGAGGCATGTGTGATGAAGAGTTTGAGCACACAAATTAAAATAATATATGTGTAACCATGTCTTATAAGTCTGATAATCTATGTAGAAAACACATGAAGGGTTGATGTTGTTGCCACCAAGAAGAACCTGTATATACAAAGAGGATGTGCATGGTGGATACCATGACACACAATTTAAAGAAACAATTGCAACAAGAAGAATAGAATCGACAATGTCAACAAGATAAATTTTAGTAATTAGTAATAGTAATACATTTATAAGTGAAAATATAACAAAAGATAATAGTATAAACAGTGTCACGTGTAAGGCTTAACACATGTAAACATGGGACACCCACGGTGTTGCAAGACAATCAAGGCCCCTGTGCCTGAAAATAAGAGATACAACATCACACAATAAAAACATGATGCCTAAAAAATGGGACATACATAATGTTGTAAGATAATGAAGACCCTTAGACCACAATCAAAATAGCAAACAATGAACCACACACATAACTAGAAAACATGTATGAAAAATAGTAGTATCATAATGTGATAAAATGAAATAGCAAGTGAGATATAGAAAAGCATGTGAAATCAAAAGTTGTCAAAACCACATAAGACACGTGATTTAGTCTTGTTAGTTCAAAAGATGAAAAATGCATTATGTATGTAATCAAACATAATGAAGAAGTGAAAATGTACTATAATGAAACAATAACACCTATTTTATGTGGAGGGATGCCCCAAAAAGAAGTATTTATGGAACCTTGATAGCTCTCATAATCATGTATTAATATATATGTCATGCATCAAGCTCAATATACCCCATGAAAACATGTGTGTAAAGAAGAAAAAAAATTATCTATCAAACCAAAAGGATAAATAATGTGAAGTGTTAACAATGTATCCTAAATAAACAAGCCTTAAGTTTTGTGTTTTTTTTGAATATATTTGAATGTTTTTCCATTTGTGATTATATCAATGTTTTTGTATTTCAAAGTACATATATATGTACAAGAAGGGGGTAACACAAAGGCTACCAAATATTGTGAAGAAGATAATCCATGGCTGGTTGAAACTCAATCGGTCCAAGATTGGCCATGTTAGCAAATTTCCAAAAGTGGGAGCGAAGGAACAATCCTATCTCATGAAAGTGATGTAGTGTCATAATGTATTTTTCATTGGTGTAAGAAGGACCTTCTCTTTACAGAGTATGTGACAAACGTCATTGATACTTGCACTTTAATCATTCAATATTTGTCAATACCAGGGTGACATCTAAGGGTATTTACAACAATGAACGATTGGATTTGTATTAAGAATGCAACTAAATTATTTGAGGAATAAAAAAATTCCACAACTAATAATATATCCTAACTCATTAAATCTTGTTGAGAGAAAAACAAAGCACAAATAATCCTAACTCTATAATTTTGAGGAAATGAAACATGTAGACGTAAAATAACAGTTTAAATGATTTAAACATCATAATGCTTGAAGATAAAAAAATTGTACTGAATGGACAAGAAATAAACAACGCGTTCCTTCACATCAGGGAGGAGTGGCCCTTGCTCCTTCCCTTTGATTTGGTTACAACGTCTTACTCACAAAAACATAATTGATTTCAGAATCATGCCCTTTTTATTTATCAATGATTTTTCAATACTTTTTTTTAACTTCTGAAAGATAGCCCCTTTATTCTATGACGACAACACCTTATATATTAGGCAAATTCTAGTTCTTATTTCAAGAGAACTTATTATTCTAATTAAATACAAGAGTTACATGTAGGAGTTAACTAAACAAATATATATCAGAACAATAATATAATTGATAATTATTAAGCTGAAGTGTCATGTAACTTGTTAGTAGTACTTATCTTCTGAAAGGAAGTAGAGTTCTTACAAACAACACTCAACTGATTCTAGAGGTCTCTGGAGTCAAGAAAAACTCAATTAATAACACTCCTCATATAGTGGAGGATTTAACAAAATAAGGATTAGTTTTTTACAATTATAATTTTAATTCAAGACCTAACCCACATTAAATTTGAATGATCTCTGAAGAGGTAGTTACCACCTAAACACAACAAGTACCCTGATGGAATTAATGATGACTAGGGGGTTCTATGAGTTGTACAAACATTATGTTGACTTGGGTGAGTCATGTGATCCATTGTTTGATTCATGTGTTACATTGTGTGAGTCCTGCACTTCATTGTGCGAGTCCTACAGTCCATTGTGTGAGTCCTATGCTAGGTTATGAGAGTTCTTCCATTCAAATTTGTTAGAACAAAATCAACTTGTATTAATCAATCCAAAGAATCATATGAAAGATAAAATATGCACAAAACTTCTCTTTAAGTTAACAAAAGTATTATTTAGAATAATGCTAATATTAGTTTAACACAAGGTAATAGTGGAAAAAATGGGGTTTGGAATGGAAATTCATAAGGGCTCATCACTCCCCCAAACTTATGGATTATCAGGTCCTTTTATTATAGATTTAACCATTACTATTTAAGGATTCCACAATCCTACTACAGTTATACTCATTGGAAAAAGTATTCCACGTTTTCAATTTTGGGTCGTGGTATCCATTAAACTTAGTCATTTCCTTTCTCCATTTGTTGTATCTCTCATCTAGTCACTCTTGATCATTAGTCCACCGAGGGAGTGGTTCCAATATTAGTGGTGGTCTAAACCACATATCAACCCAATCTTGCTCCATGTTTTACATAATTCTCCCTATTTCCTTGGCCCTTCTTAATGACCACCGAAGATTGGTAGGAGAAATTAATTCCTTTTTCTTGTAGGCTTCCGTGATCAAGTCCCACTTTTGTCGGTAGGAAAAGAATACCATATTAAATTTTGGCAAAACATATGCTCTGAAGTCTGCCACAAATGTAGAAATGTTATCTTTGTACTGGTCCACAAGTTAAAGAGAGTAAATTTGTCCCTTGTAATCTCAGAAGAATATTTCAGGTACTAGAAAATCACATCTCACGAGAAGACCTAAACTAGTCTCCTCTCTTGTGTAATACCCTCTTTGTTACCTCTAGATTGTTTGATGCTGGAGTGTTGAGAAAAATGACCTTAATTAAACCTCTCCTACATACATATTTATTAGAATTCTTCAGGAAACTAAAGTTTATAGACATAAAATTCACACAACAAATTCCTTCCAGTAGTAAAAGAGGCTGTATATGTAGCCATGAGCTGCCTATCAGTTTCAAACTCCGCGGATTCATTAGAACTAACCGTAGAAATTTTTCATTTATAAATTTTTTCCTTCAAAAATAGTGCATAGAAGGTTGTCGGTGATCTCTAGGAAAGAATTTTATGACATAATTGACATATTAATGCCAAATTATTTTCCAAGACATTTGTAGGCACAAAATCTACACACTTGGGTACATTTCTAGGCATTAAAGCATAATATCATTTACATGATTCCTAAGCAAGAAAACTAGTAATTGATGACGAGTCCATAAAACAACTCCTCATAGCATCTATATAACTATAAACTTTACTTCAAAACACTAATCAATGCATGGGAATGTTCTACATAGTTATATCTAAAGTAGAAAGTAATGCATTTCCCCTTATTTTGTCTTAAGCGAACTAATGACCAATGAAACTTCCACTAACTACTTTGTTGAGTAATTTGGTGACATATGCAAGATGATGAGGCACATTCTCTACCATTTTTATCGGTTACAATCAAAATAGACAGAGTCTACAACCATTACATCATTATGAAGACTGAATCATAACAAGCTACAAACTAGGACCCATGTTTCCAACAGAGTTATGGGGCGTTATGGGACTTTTATGAATTTCTTATCGATTTCCTATAGTTATGGTATGTGTTGTAATCAGCCGTGTCTATAAGACAATTTCTTATGACTTTTTCTTAGTTAGTTTTTTGGTATTATAATAGTTAATAGATAGAAGTTATTTTCAATTGCTCTCTAAAGTATGTAACAGACTCATTTTTTATCAATACAATATATGATATTTTGAGGATACGTTTGTGTTAAGAGTCTCAATCTCGAGGTAGAGCAAGGGCCCACTCGACTGAGGAGATTGGAGGACTGGTACTTCATGTAAAAGCTTTACATTTACTAAGTTCCAGTTTTAATATCTTGACTTGGTGATTATCTGGATATTGTTTTATAGCTCTTTATTTCAACGAATTTCTTTTACTTGTAATTTCCTTTAAACAAGCATTTCATTTCAGAAAAGTATTTCCTTTAAACAAGCTTTTCATTTCAGTAACTATGATTTAGTAGAGTAGATGCATTTGATATACCCTATTTTCCATTTGATAGTTTAGAAGATTTTAATATTCGGTAGTTTAGACATTTAATCGCTTTCAATAGTTAGTAGTATAGAACAAGAAAATCAACACCAAATGAAACCCCCTCAAAGAGAGAACTACCTTGTACACAGGCCTAGTCTATAATGACATCAACACTTGAATAGGTTGATTAAATGATTGGAAGTTACAACGACCCATCATTTTTAGCGTCGTTTTCGGGGAGTACCACAAGAAAAACACATCATTCTATTCACCTTTTATGTTATAGGTTTGATTGAAGTTGAGTCATACAACCAGTAGAGATCCTTAGCCTTTCCTTAAATATAAATATTGATGCACATGGCAAGGGGCGCTAGAGGGAGATATATAACTCGCAACACTAAAAGAATATCCCCAATAGGAGAACGTATAGTAAACATTGATAATACTACTCCTAAGAGTGACACTGAATCTGAATCAACTTACACTGGATATGAATCAACTTGTCCGGCTCCTGAACAATTTTTAGAAATGGGAGACAATGGACACAATGGTGATAGACCTTTGGGTAGAACCTTTACTTACCCCATTGTATTAAATGATGAAGAGGAAGAACCTATGAAAAACATTTCCCCATATTTTTTGCCTACCTTTCAAGGAATTCCCACAGACGATCCTGACCAATTCTTGTTTAAATTCAAAGTTCTATGCCAAACATATGACTACAAAATAGATAACCAGAAACTCAAGCTCTTTCCTTCCACCCTCAAGGACTCTACCATGAGGTGGTTTATAGGATTCCCCTTTAACTCCTTTCATTCATGGGAACAGATGGAGACTACTTTTTTGGACAAATACCAAGACTACTGAAAGGGAAGAGATAAGAGAGGAGAATTATTTTAGATGAGATAGAAGGAAGATGAAAATATGGATGATTACTTGGAAAAATTTCTTTTTTTTCCATAGGAGAAGTGGTTATGAGTTGAATGCAGAAATAAGCAAGACAATCTTCCTTAAAGGACTTGATGATGAAGCCAAAGAATCCCTCCATCTCATGAGAGGAGGTGATGTACCCAAACTTACCCTAGAACAAATCATTGAGTTATGTAGGAGCTACTCTAGAACAAGGGGAGACATTAGAAAAAAGAAAACATCAAAACATGCCTTTGGTACCTCAAAATTTCTAGAGGAGTTGGCCAATATGAAAACAAACATTTTGACACAGTTAACTTCAACCATGAATGGGATGAAAGCTAAGGACAATGTTGTAAAAGAACCTTTAGAAATATAATTTCCCAAATGTAGGAAAATACATCCTTTGAAAGAGTGTTCTCTAGATATCATAGAAATGTGCTTGATCTATGATGTCCCTGAACATGACACTAACAATTATACTCTCTTACCTCTGCTGAGAGAAATATTAAACACTATGACTCAAACAAATGGATAATTAAAATTTGTTCAAAGATCAAATAATCAGTCTATTTATGCCCCTAGACCTACTCATAACCCTTGGATGATGCCGTGGCCCAATTAGACCCCTCCATCAACTTGGGGACAACCTGATTGGACACCACCAAACTGGATGGCCTACTAAAATCCACAGCCACAGATGCCTCCATATAATCAACAAAGCTGGACATTATCAGCTAATGCACATCTATGGCCAAACCAACAATGATCACTGTACGACGAAAAAGCGACAAGCGAGCGTGGGAATCTACAGGAAACTCTTTCGCGTACCTGACCTCCCGAGGTCGTGCCGAGACAGCCGGTGGGGGTGGAATATGCGTGGGATGCAGACAAACTAGTTAGGCATTCTAATGTCTTCGATACGCACTAACGGAATTTGCAAATCTAAGGCAAAGAAGGCCCTTCTAACTTGGACTGGTGTGATAGATTGATCGGCAAGGATGACTACTCGAAGGCTCCAATCAATATCAAGCTCTGGCGTGATTCGATCTATGGGTTGTGGAATACGTGGGAAATGACCTGGGATAGTTTCGTGTATGTCTCCAGATAAGGGTCATATGGTGGATGGTGAATACAATTGACTCTACGGATGATTTTCTGGCCTAGTCCAAAATTCTCTAGCTTCGTTAGCCGCTATATCTAGTAAGGACAATTGTTCGATGATGATGGGTGGAAGTGGAGTGGATTGGAATACTAGTGTGCTTAGGCCAGTGTTTATATCTGATTGACTTGTGGATTCGTTGGGCTGTGGGATCTGTGGATCACAATCGTAGACTCTTGGTTGTCGCGGTCCTGCTATGGTCATGTACGAAATCAAGTCCTAATCCCTTAGTATCCAGTAATCGTACGCTTTCTCAGCTTCTATGTTTAGGGCCAATAATTGCATGATCTTCTCAGAATATCTTACAGGTGTTCGTGCAATCTGGATCCTTAAACTAGTATCTATGTCTGTGAGAGTGTCTCCTGCTCCTGGATGTGGGACCAAAGGATCACAACCAAAGGTTTGTTCTCTTTCGAACCCTTCTACAGTCATGTAAATGTTTTGCCTAAGGCAGTCTGTAATTTGGTTGATTTGACCAAAACGTGTGTGCTTGGTCGTCTTCTATATTTAACCCTCTCAACTGAGAACTGATCAGTTGTAAATCTGTTGTTGTTTGGAATACTTGTATTCTGAGATTTTGGTCTATGTCAACTATTGTTGTGACGAGGTTTGATTGAGGCACGATTGGCTCAAATATGTATTCCCTGGGCTCCTGAGGTCCCGTGATTGTCATACAAAATAAAATGTAAATCTAACTGTAAGAAAGCAAATTCTAACTACGTGGAATAAAACTAAAACATATATAACTTCTATTTTTCTGAGAAACCTTTTAAGAGTTTAAGGAAAGCAGCTATTTAAATGTATCTAGGAATAACAACTTGAAACAAACAAGATAACCGAGTGTAGTTATTTGCCTGTGTGATTTGTAGGTTTATTCTAAACAAATGAAATAGCTCATCTATCTATAAGATTCTCGATCCTACCTCAGAAGTGAGGGGTGAATCATAGTTTCTCAGAAACTATCAATCCTCACAGCTTCCCTAGCAATATCGAGAATAGAATTTACTGAAATGAAGCAATATAACTATTTTATTTGATATGATTCTAACTAGAACTTTGAAAGTTAAAACCTGGATTCCGCATAACAGTGGTGAATCCGATGGTGTGTGTGATCTTGTCCCCTCAGTGTGATCTCCTCGTTCTTTCGTGTTCACATGGATCCAGAAAAGCGTGTAATGCTAGCCTCGACAGAAGTAGATATTGGCACAAGGATAGCTCAGAATGCAGACTGAAAATGCGTGTAGGAGAGGGATAGCGCAAGAGTACAGAGCTTGGCTTATGCGATTCCTAGCGAGATTTTACTGTAAGTCATGCAGCATGAAGTGGCCAGAACCTGAAACTATCCTTTTTGAGGAGCAAAACCTACAACTTTAATGGCTTCCTAAGCTATTCTATTCTAATGGACTAGATAAAACAACAACACTGCTTGCACAAGCTGGATATGTGGCTTACCAACAGCGGAATAATGCTAACTAAGCATGCAAATGAACTGAAACTATGGCTTCTAAATAGGATAACAAGCTGAACTACTGAAATGAGGAGATGGGAGCAAAAGATCAGACCATTTGCTTGAGCACAAGCCACTTATTTATAACTCTCCACTCACCCAAAGATCAAAACCAAACAAAACTCTAAAAACCATAAACAATGGCCAAACACTATTCCAGGGGACCAAAAACATAAATGCATGCCCAAGTCGGCAAGGAAAGCTGGTGAAACATTGATCTTTTACGTGAGTCGCATCAAAATGCTTTTTGGAAAATGCGTGCAGGACTGCCGCTCTGAGCAGGGGCGGCGGTTACAGGACCGTCGCCCAGGCAGGGCGGCGGTTTCGTAATTGAAGGGAAAAAGGCCAAGAAAAGAGGAAAAAAGGGGGAAAAACAAAGGACACGGGGGCTAAGCGGGGCATGCGGGATGTTAACGCATACTCCGAGGGCTTTTCCGGATCCTGAACACCTTGCGAGGAGACCTGTATCATCATTGGGGCACTTGTTACACTATTCTGGCAGTACAGTACCTTACAATTTTGGGGTACGTACATATTGCCCCCTCGGAGAAGCGTTTTAGCCATGAAGAGGCGTAAAACGGTGGGTCCGAGTATGGCTAGTCCCGAAATGGGAAGTTAAAAGTTATATCTGACACGTCCGTGTGTTGAAATGATGCCATCCAAAATTCCCGCTACCTGCAAAATGAAGAGAGAACTCAAGTGCAGATAGATACAATAGTTTGGAAAATAAATGCTAAAATAATAGGGAATGAGAACGTACCATTCGTGCGGGGATAGGAATTACCTCCATCAGCGCTCCAAACCTGCGAAAAAACTTATTTAAAACGAAACAGAGTGCCATATATATGAAAGTGGTCCCATTTTCCTATTTCATTTGCGTGAATTGATTTGATCAATTTTGAGCTCTGGGACCCACGGTGACAGTTTCTTGCGTGAGTAGAGTTGAAACATTTGTAGCGAGATCGTGATCATGCCTCCACGTGTGGAACACCGCCCCGCTAGATCACAGGTCGGTTTTCTTCAATTTTGTGTTTTTTCCCCCCTTAAATTTGAAATGCTAAATTTGTTGTAATGGGGGGGGGGTCATTTTTGAAAATGCTAGTGTTAAAAGGTTCATCTAGGGGGGTTGCCTACTGGGTAGGCTCCATTTTTAGGTTAAATGGTCGTTTTTTTGCATGTTTTAGGTTTTTTTAGATTAAAAACCCGCATGGGTTTTTGGACCACGACCGCTGCCCTGGCCAGGGCGGCAGTTATATGACCACCGCCCTGTTCAGGGTGGCGGTTGCACGACCGCCACCTTTAAGGCGGCGGTTACAAAACTGCCTCCCTGCTCAGGGCGGCGGTTTTGCACAGAATGCAAAAGGAACTAATATTTGAGGTTTGCACTTATATTTTTAGCATTTCTATGTGTTTTTATGACTTTCTCAACATTGCCTGGATGCTAACTTGTTGTGTTTCATGTGTTTTTGGGTGTATGCAGGCGAGAGAGGAGTACATCCGATGGAGTAGAGAGAGAGAGTGTGATTGGCTCTCAGGGGTACTAGATGCCCTCTCACAGGACGAGGAGGACTTACTTCAGAGGGCTGGTATACTACACATATCGCACATGCCACATATTGCACCATCTAGTCACATCCTTTGTGACTTATTTTCTTATTGGGATGCAGATCAGAACACCTTCCGATTGCCAAGGGTCCATGGTGAGTGGACCATCACATTAGAGGACGTCTACCACATTCTAGGGGTCCCGATCATTGGGAGGCGACTTACTTTAGAGACAGCAGGCTCCTGGGCACAGATTGCATAGTGGGCAGCATATATGGGAGATGCAGTCATCTCCATGGGGTCGAAGAAGGGGGTGAGAGTTCAATCCATTCCTTCTTTTCCTATCCCCTTACTTCGCCAGGCCATCATGGGGATCCTTGCCTCGAGATTGTTCGGGGACAAGGGAGGTGACACGTTATTATACTGCTGGGGCCCCATTATTACACAGATAGAGGGGCATGGCCGGATATATGCCTGGGGCACAGATATTCTTGGGACCACCTACCACGATCTATATAGGGTGGTCTGTTTACAGGGGTAGTCACTGAGCCACCCGACTCTAGTCATGAGTTGGGTTTATGAGTGCTTCATCCCTTATGGCAGGGGTGTGGAGGTGGCAGATCCTGGAGCTGTTAGGGCAGCCAGATGGTCAGACATGTCGGTGCTTAGAGCACCTCATCAGCTAGTTGCTTCTCTAACTACCGCCGATATGGAGGCGACACCATACCAGCTCATGGCCGACATATGGGGCGAGGAGACCCTTACCTTGATCTCCTGCTCCATGACAGGGCAGCTTATCGATCGAGTGGGACGAGTGGAGGTGCACCCCTTTGGCCGAGTTCCTCAACAATTTGGCCTTCCTTACACGGGTATGCTTCCCCCAGTGGCACCAATTTACAGATCAGTTCGCGAGGCCAGAGGGGGGCCTAGAGGCCGAGGTTGGACATTGATCACTCATGGAATTCCTATTGCAGCCAGGAGGATAGTTCGTGCTAGAGGGAGAGCCGGTGCACCTCGGGCACCTTTGCTTCAGATAGTCGCGGGTCCTGCTCATAACAACGATGACCCTATTGATATTGACTCCGAGTCCGAGGAGTTTTCAGAGGGAGGGACAGAGGAGGAGACCGAGGACAACGATCCTGAGTGGCATGACACTCAGGATATTATGCAAGCAGAGAGGGCTGAGCAGAGCACAGAGAAGGACACTCTAGTTTCAGAGGAGCCACTCTCTTAGGGCCATGGTGGAGAGGATGAGTCAGTTGTAGGGCGACATGTTGCTCAGAATGCAGACTGAAAATGTGAGTAGGAGAGGGATAGCGCAAGAGTACAGAGCTTGGCTTATGTAATTCCTAGCGTGATTTTACTGTAAGTCATGTAGCATGAAGTGGCCAGAACCTGAAACTATCCTTTTTGAGGAGCAAAACCTACAACTTTAATGGCTTCCTAAGCTATTCTATTCTAATGGACTAGATAAAACAACACTGCTTGCACAAGTTGGATATGTGGCTTACCAATAGCGGAATAATGCTAACTAAGCATGCAAATGAATTGAAACTATGGCTTCTAAACAGGATAACAAGCTGAACTACTGAAATGAGGAGATGAGAGCAAAAGATCAGACCATTTGCTTGAGCACAAGCCACTTATTTATAACTCTCCACTCACTCAAAGATCAAAACCAAACAGAACTCTAAAAACCATAAACAATGGCCAAACACTATTCCAAGGGACCAAAAACATAAATGCATGCCCAAGTCGGCAAGGAAAGCTAGTGAAACATTGATCTTTTACGTGAGTCATGTCAAAACACTTTCTGGAAAACGCGTGCAGGACAGCCGCTCTGAGCAGGGCGGCGGTTACAGGACCACCGCCCAGGCAGGGCGGCGGTTTCATAACTGAAGGGCAAAAGGCCAAGAAAAGAGGAAAAAAGGGGAAAACAAAGGACACGGGGGCTAAGCGGGGCATGCGGGATGTTAACGCATACTCCGAGGGCTTTTCCAGATCCCGAACACCTTGCGAGGAGACCTGTATCATCATTGGGGCACTTATTACACTGTTCCGGTAGTACAGTACCTTACAATTTTGGGTACATACAATCACCCTAATAGAACTATAATCAACCAAGGAGATTTACACAACAACAAGCTTTAATGCCACCACCATAGGAAAATCACCAGCAGGGGAAAGCAACACAAACTTAACTTCTAGCCCACCCTGTCTCAAACTCCAAAAATCAACAAACAACTTCAATCAGTGAAGCAGGGCATGGTGATACAATGCAAGTTAATGCCATTAATAACTTGCAGCTGAGATATGGAAAAACAGTGAACAACCCTTCAGTAGTTATTACTAAGGTACCTGAGGAGAGGGAGAGAACCGAGCATGTTCCACAAACAAAAGAAACTAGGGATGACCGGGAGAAAGACAAGAATGTGCATGCAACTCCTTTCCTAGAGAGATTAAAATAAATTCAAAATTAAGAAGAGATAACACTGGTTCAGGAGCTGAAAAAGTTAAATATAAAGGTCCCACTCTTAAGAGAAATAAGGGACATTCCCAAATTAAACCAAACCATTAGGATACATTACATAAAGAAACTGGGAAGGAAGAAGAAATAACCAAAAAAAGTAAAAATAGAAGGAAATCTAGCCAACCTTGTAGCTGGAAAACTTCCATCACCAAAATATGGGGACCCTGGGAGTCTAGTTATTACTATTTATGTAAATGGTCAATCAATATATAATGTTTTGGTGGATCTTGGTGCCGTCATCAATGTCATAACAATAGATACATTCAATTTGTTTTCCTTGACAGGATTACAACTAACCAATACTATCCTCCAATTAGCAGATTAATCTATTGTTGTACCAGATGGAATAGTTGAGGATGTAATGGTTACAATTGAATCTTGGTAGTATTTAGTAGATTTTATGGTCTTACAACCTAAAAATCAAAAGATGGGATATCCAGTTATCTTAGGAAGACATTGGCTAGCTACTGTTGCTGCATACATTGACTGTAGGTAAGGAAAAATGACTATTTCAAATGGAAAAAAAACAAAACATATTTCTCTTTATCCTCCTTCCCAGCCATATGTGGATGTTTGTGAATGTGTGTGGGTGGATTTTTTAGATAATGACAATATGAGTGCTGCTTATCTGGCCACCATTGCAGTAAAAAATCATGTGGAAGAAATTACAGAAACATACCTAGTGTTAGATAAAGAAGATACTGAAGCTACAGAAATAAATATGTGGCTACAGAAACTGAAACGAATGCTATGGAAATGAATGCTTTGAATTCAGAACAAAAAAAATCATCTTAGTGAGTGAAATTTCTATAGAGGGTTGTGCAGAGACCTATGATTACCATGAAGTCCAAACATCAACTTATTTTCATTGTCCTTTAGCCAAGATAGTATCTTTTGAGAACATGATTATTCTTCACATGCTACATCCTCATGCTTGTCCCTTAAACTCTCTGATTGTTGAGATAGAACTGGCTATTTTGAAAGATAGGAAAAAAATTGACTATTGGTAACAACTTAGAAGACAACCAAGAGACTAGGGTCATAGACATCGTGAGAAATAATTTGAAAGCTTTTTCTTGGGATTATGCTAACATGAAATGGATTCATCCAAACGTCTGTACTCATCATATTTATACTAAGGATGTCAAACCAGTCAAATAACTACAACAAAGGATTAACCCAACACTAAGAGATATTGTCAAAGATGAAATAAAGAAACTGTTGAGGGTAGGATTTGTCTATCCAATATCTGATAGTCAGTGGGTATCACCCCTTGTTATAGTTCCCAATAAAAATGGTAAGTGGAGAATTTATATAGATTATAAGGAGCTTAATAAAGCCACCAAGAAAGATTACTTTCCACTGCCCTTTATAGATCAGGTTTTAGACAATTTGACAACTAAGAAATACTTCTCCTTCTTGGATGGGTTTAGTGGATACAACCAAATTAGTATATCACCTGTTGATCAAGACAAGACCACTTTCTCTTGTCCCTGAGGTACATTTACATATCGAGTTCTACCATTTGGAATTTTTAATGCACCTACCACCTTTCAGAGAGCAGTCTTAGCTATTTTTGCAGACCTTACCAATGACTGTATTGAAGTTTATATGGATGATTTCACTGTCTGTGGGTCTACCTTTGAGGAGTCTATGTGCAATCTTGAAAAAGTGTTAGCAAGCTGTGAGAAACACAAACTCTCCTTAATTCATGAAAAAATCTTGATGATGATTGATCAAGGGGTTTTTTTGGGTCATCATATCTCTACTAAGGGTATCCAAGTTGATCCTATTAATATATAAATCATTACTAAGTTGCTTACGCTAACAAATGAAAATGACATCAAAATTTTCCTTGGACATGCTGGTTATTACAGACGGTTCCTAAAATATTTTAGTAATAATTTTGCACCAATGATCTCTTTGTTAACAAAAGAATGTGTTTTTGAATGAACTCCTCAATGTCAAAAAGATTTTGATGCTATAAAGGAGAAATTGACCACTACCCCAGTCTTTAGAGGACCCAATTGGGGCTAGCCTTTTCATATTCACACCGATGCTTCCAACAATGCAATGGTAGTTGGTCTTGGACAAAAATATAAGGAAAATAAAATTTATGCCATCTATTTCATCAACAAAAATCTGACCCCTACGGAGAGAAACTACACCGCTACAGAAAAGGAATTTCTAGTTGTTGTTTACTCTCTAAAAAAATTCATACACTACATTAGTAGTTATAAGATTTTTGTGTAAACATACCATTCAACCATAATATACTTAATCAACAAAGCAATAGTAGGGGGTAAAATTATCAGGTGGTTACTTCTTTTGTAAGAGTTTAACTTGACCATTATTGATAAGCCTAGAAAGGATAATGTTGTTGCTGAATTTATTTCAAGATTGAATGTTTCAAGAGAAGGTGAGGCAGTTCAAGATCACTTCCCAGATGAACACTTGTTTGTAATATCAACACGTCCTCCATGGTTTGTTGACCTTGCCAATTATCTAACTATAGGGAAGTTTCCACCTTATTTCAATAGCAAAGAAAGAAAAATATTAGTCAGAAAAAATGCTACATATAAGTGGTGCAATGGAATTTTGTTTAAATGTTGTCCTGACATGACTCTTCACAGGTGTGCTCGAGAAGATGAAGTATATGACATACTGAGGGCATACCTTAATGAACCTGGAGGAGGGCACTAATCAGTAAAGAGGAAAATTCATAAGGTCCTTGGAGCTAGGTACTACTGGACCTCTCTCCACAAAGTTGGCAAGAAATATGTATGGTAATGTGATGCATGTTAAAGAATGGGGAAGCCTACCATGTCTTCTGAAATGCCCCTCAATCCTCAATTGGTCTTATGACCATTTAAGAAATGGGGGATTGATTTTTTGGACCTATAGACCCCCCATCTTATGGAAAAGAGTACATGCTGGTGTGCACTAACTATATCACCAAATGGGTCAAGGTTCAAGCACTGACATCTGCCAATGAAGATGTTGGAGTTGGCTTTTTGTACCACAAGATTATGCTAAGATTTTGAGCTCCTAGAGCCATAGTATTTGATCAAGGATCTTAGTTTGTGTCCAACATGATTGATGCCTTTTTGAAGATTTACCAGATCAAGCGTATGAAATCATCACCATACCACCCCCAATCCAATGGGAAGGTAGAAGTCACAAATAAAGAATTGGAAAACATCTTGACTAAAGTTGTAAATGTAGATAGAAAGAATTAGGTACCAGGATTGCGTGAAGTAGTCTCGGCATACAACACAACTTGGAAAACCACCATTGGTTTCTCCCCATATGAACTAATATATGGAAAAAATCCATTGCTCCTAATGGAATTTGAAATGCAGACCTGGAGAACAACACTAAAGATAGGAATTGACTTGGATGAAGTTCAACAAGATAGGTTGATGTAGTTAAATGAACTAGATGAGATGTTGATGGAAGCACAAAAACAAGTTGAAATCCTTCAACATCAAAGGAAGGTTTGGCTTGATTCTCATATCAAGACCAAAATATTCAGAGAAGGAGATTGGGCCTTGTTGTTTGACTCAAAATACCAACACTTCAAAGGGAAATTGAGGACAAGATGGTTAGGACCTTACCAAATTGAGAAGATATATGATAATGCATCTATGAGATTGTTGCCAATTGATGGTGAAAAAATAACTTTGTTAGTGAACAACCATAGACTGAGGCTGTATCAACAACCCCAGGATAAAGAAAAATTCACTACGGACATGCAATTGTGTGAGGAATTCAATTCAGTGGAAGAATTTAACTCTTCCAGCCATGAGTAGTTTGTCAGGGATTTGTAAATAAAGGAATAATACCATAATTCTGCTATAGTCTTCTCTTCCCCTATATCTAAAAAAACAAAAATATATTTTCTATTATGCATGAAAATAAAGGCTAGAAGTGTAAATTATTAAAATGTATATTAACCATAATTGCTTTTCAAATGTAGGAGGTGGAGTGCTAATGGTCAAAAGGACGTTGAGCTGGTAAGGTGATGTGTATTTACTTTTTACCAAAGTTCTTAACTATGTTTGAACTTCCCATGCACTTGATTAAAAAAATTCTAAAGGAGTAATTGGAGAGATAAGAGGTAATGACAAATGAATAAGATATGATGTCACTCTTTTTGAGGGATGACATATGACACGAGTGACAAGGATAGAAGTGTGGGAACCATGTCATTGAATTAAAAGCTCGCCACCTTCAACAATCACATCAGTCATCTCCGTCGTCAATCTCTGCCACCACGATGTTATTATAAATTCACAGGTAGTTTGAATTCAAGCTACTGACATTGCACAAAACTACTCTGCCTCTTCCAAGAAACCATCACCATTGTTCTAAAAATATACCTCCTCACTACCTTTTCTATTCCTATTACAAATCAACTTGTTCAATGGGGAAGAAGAAGAAGTCAGAGCCAAAATCTGCGGAACCACTACTGAGGAATGATGTCATCTCTCAAGTATTTTACGACGTAGGTTAGTTAAATTTCATTTGAAAATTTGAAGGGTTTGATGAATATTTGATTGAAGAGTTTTTGTCAAAATTTGAAGCAACTTGTTCTAGAGTAGGAGGGAAAATAATTGAAATAGATAGCCAAATTATTAGCACAATATCTGGTCTTCCAGATTTTGGACTCAAGGTTGTCACTAACACCCCCTTAAAGAAATGATAGACCTTTTTCATGAGGAGGGGGAACCTCTTCCTGAGATAATATTTAATCCCTAGGGGATCCAGAAGGGTATTAAAACAGAAAGCTTTCCAGGACATTGGAAGGAGGTAGCTTCTTTGGTAAACATGTATTTAATCTGTGACAAACAACAATCAGTATTAGGAGGAGATACCCTGAAGATTTTGACCCATTTGAAGAAAGGCAGGGAAAACCCTACGCTCAAAGTCAATCTCCTCGAGTAGCTAAAAAATGTAGTCATAAAAGTGGGGGAAAAGTATAAAAATGGAGGTGGTGGCACTGCAATTAAGAACCCAGGGCTTATTCAATTGATTTACATGCACAAGGCCTCAAGGAAACCTAAGAGGAAAGAATAAAATATGATTATAGGAGAAATTTCTAGGTAGTATAAGATCAAGGGGATTCCTACGTCAATTTCTATCGAATCAGCCCACAACTCTCAGCCCAAGATTAGATCCGCTCCTCAGTCTGCCCATGTGTTCATTAAATATTCTACAGATGAAGCTGAGCAACCCCTTGAGCCTAAAACCTTGAGGAAAAATGATATCATGACAACCCCTACTTAGAGTTTGGTGAGAAAAATAAGATCTAGTTCAGCAAGGAAGGATGGTGTTTCTAGACCTGCATTATCTGATGAAGATATAACCCAAAATTTAGAAGAGTGTGCTAGAACCAATATTTCCTCTGCCCCAGGAGATTAGTCAAGAGATTTTGAATTTACATCGGTAATTCCTGAAGAATAAAGCCATGTTGCTGAGGCACCGAACACTCATTTGGAAGCTCTAAAAAATATGCCCGCATCTTTGAAAATCTAGACGGTAGCTACAAAAACTGCTGCATAAGAAATTGGTCATGAGAAATCACAAAGAGATGTTCTTCTTCACAAAGATGAGGTTTTGAGGCAACACCAAGAGGAAATTTCTACTCTAAAAGAGAAATTGAGAGGTATGAAAACAACTCATTTGTCTCTTCAAAATGAGTTTGTGCAAAAGAATATAGAAAAAGATAGAGAAATAGATGTTTTGAGAATGGAAGTTACTAGTTCAAGGAGACACAAAGATATTGGTTTTAAAGCATGGGATGATTTATCATCTAGTTGGACCCAACTTTCTCTTAAAAACAAGGAGTTGGTAGAAGAAAAAATAAAAAAATCAAGGAAGAGTTTGAACCCAAATCTAATGCAAAAATAAAATTGGAAATAGTTGTTGAGTCTGTTTGTCCTTTAGCTTGTAAACTCTTAGCTTGCATAAAACCATATTTAGTGTATAGTCTATTTCTTCAAGAGCAATTTTATTCATGACAGTTGCATAATTTTTTTTGTGGAGAGCCTTACAAGGCTCTTGATGGAAAAACCTTTTTATAGATTTATCAGAGTTGCACTCCAGAGGTACAAAACTTATTGTGTGAATTCTATCTCCATAACATCTTGGTTCTAAATGTTCCTAATTTTTCCATAAATCTATTAGTAGGAGAATTTCAATGAAAAGATTTTTAGTCATTGATAAGAAATCAGATTGTGTGAGAAGAACAAACTGATATCTTTACACAGCAGGCCAAAACTGTTGGTTTTTACATTGGACCCCAGCATCATAATGATATTTCGATGAAGAAAATTTTTAGGTCTTTATATTACCAACATAAAATTGGTAAACACAACTTTGGGATCTTGGAAAACTGTGTCAAAGAGTTTGAAGCTTACTGGAAGCAAAACTTTGGCCAGGGTATGATAGCCAGTGACAAAATATGGGACACCTTGAATCTGCCATTGAAGAGAAGAGAAGTGATTTCTCCTCATAATCTAATCTAGAGCATAAAAAGAGGAGATGCACTAGTAAAAATTGATAGTTGGCACAAAAAGGGAACAATGAGTATAATTATGAATGGGTTTGGATGCAGGTTAGGCATCCTCTATTTCTCAACCCAATGACTACTTGGCAAAACAATGCTCCTCAATCAAATGAAAGCTTTATGACATGGGCAGCAACTATGTTTACAATCCAAGGATGTAAGAGCATCAATAAATAATAAGGAGATCAATTTGAAGAGTATGACATGACACAACAAATTGAACAACAATTAGGTCGAAGATAGTTTGTAAGAGGAATTGCAAAAGGTAAAGTGTAGGGAGATGATGAGTCCATAAAACGACTCATCATAGCATCTATATAACTATAAAATTTACTCTAAAACACTAATTAATGCATGGGAATGTTCTAAATGGTTATATCTAAAGTAGAAAGTAATGCATTTCCCCTTATTCTATGTTAAGCAAACTAATGACCAATGAAACTTCCACTAACTACTTTGTTGTGTAATTTGGTGACATATTGTTGATCAGAGAATACTTGTTAGAGAACACACAAGGAGTCTGCGTAGGAGAGAAGGCTAGGATCAAGGGCGTGGAGGGACAGGAAGGATCCGTGCGTGGAAGGAAAGTTCAACATTTAGGACTTAGCCAATTTTGAGCATGATGACCTATTTTTAGAAGATGGCGTGTGGAACACACCAACAATGCAGAGACATGCGCGCCATGAATTGTCTATCTTTAGAGGATTGGATTGAAGCGTTTTGCATGGAGATGAGCTAAGAATAGGATTGACACTTCAGTTAACTATAAGAGTCCTATAGATAGCACACTTGCATGTGTGGTTATGCCTGTGAATGGTGTGTGGCTATTAATAGCATGTGGCCTATTTCTGGAATAGATAAGAGGTGAAGGGAAAGTCCCCACCCTATATATATTATGTGAGGTACATAGTGGTAATATATGAGTGTGACAGATGTATGAAAATATAGAGATATACACATATGATTGAATTACTATAACATATCCATATGCGCATTGGTATTGATTGACACTATTGTAAGGAGCTTCTGTGTATATTAATAGATGGAAGATATTGGCTGAATCTAAGTGTCATTCCTGTGTGTAATCGAGTAGTGTATGTTATTGATTCAATCATGATTATTATTTAATGCTTGTTATGTCATAGATCTGAATGTAGCATACAATGTAGAATGATAGATTAGTTATGAATCTATGTGTTTCTTCCTTCATCACACTAACATCCTACTACAACAACCCTAAAGAGGGACCTGGTAGCTTTACACACTTCGAGTGAGTGCTCAGTTTGGGTTGAGTGATGTGCCAGCACGTCTAGGGAGTTATCTGGTAAATTCTAGGCTGCAACATTGGTTTCATTGCTGGGACCTCTTTTTCAGTTGTTTTCAGGATGGTTCACGATGAAGACATACTAGTTAACTCTAGCAAGTATTGAGGAATGGATACACAATCTGAAGGAAGAATATGCATGGCGGTTCAACAGTGGATTTGAGTTTAACGCACACAATTGGATAGAACATAATCTATATGACAACTTATATGAGAGATTTTTTGTCATCTTTCTAGTAGAACTATACGAGTGGCTTACTGCTTATGCATCTCAGTAGAATTGGAGGTATCACTCACTTGTCTGGACACAAGAATAATTTCAGGCTCTTTATGATGCTGATCTGATTTGGACTCGCGCTGTGGATATGTGGTTTTGTGGTGTTCTAAACAGTTATAATCTGGAATATTCAATTTAGACGTACTCTTGCCCGGAGGTAGCTAAATTCTAATTTATGCGGTATCTAAGAGGATTATATTTGTGAGGTATCCTGTTGGCGACCATGATCTTAATGGTAACTTTGAACCTGGAGAGTAAAGCAATGGCTAACTAAACTTCACCATGCGCGAGGGTAGGACTAGGCTTGGTGAAATATGGCAGACCTAGTGATAAAGAGGAAGAGAGAGGAAAGGTGGCTTAAGTTTAATGAGGCGTGTGAGAGGGAGAGAGAGAAGTAGTGTTACCTTGCAGAAAGTATGACGTTGAGGAGAGAGATGGCTTGTGAAGGATTTACAGCTCACGTAAAAGACGTGGAGCAAGAGCATAAGGAACTCCCCCATCTTGGAAAACAGGACAGAGATCCCCCTCGGCCTCACACATAAGTGCACCAATAGAGACAACTTGGACCGCGGGTGTGCATCTTCATCCACCTGGTGACCTAGCCTTTATGCTTGGTTTTCCTGTATCTAGTACGAAAGGTAACCAAAAAGCTAATTTGGGAAGCAGGAGAGCAGGAGTAAGTTACGGAGAAAGTACATCAATGGTAGATCAGATGACTTCAATGATATTAGGAGGAACATCCTTAGGTGCATCATCCGCAAAGAATGTGAGCACACATAATGTTGGATTCACCTCTGGAAGTGGAACTGTTATCCATATTTTGCCCCCGCAGCCAAATATCAGATCAACTATGAACCCGCATAGAAAGAACCTGAGAAAACTTGTTCAAATATGTAAATAGGTCATAGAGGGATTCAACAATGGAATAGCAGGGTCATAAAAGAAGGGGCAGTGCCGCAGAGGAACAAGGAGCAGGAAAGGGGAAGAAACAACAAAGATCTGAAGTCCTCAGGTTCAAAACAATTCAGGAAAGGTCTGAAATCGACTAAGTATGGAGGAGGCAGCGGAAAGAACCACGTGTGCTAACGGTGTTTCTCCAAATATGAATCCAAAAAGGGAAGCCCAAACGAGTGCCAAGCTACTGCATGGCCTTGGTAGGTGAAAAATGCATAAACATCTTCAGGCCTTTAATGTAGGATCTCCTTTCCTCAACAATCAGATCGGATTCGATCTGTTCTGCCGTTTCCTCTTTCTTCAAGGCACCAAACCAAGGATTGATGTAGTAAAGACAAATTTGGGGGGAGATTTTGTCAAAGGCATTAATAGCAGTGATTGAGCTTCAACCTGCTTTTTTCGCTTCTCCCTCTCTTTCTCTTCTCTGATTAAATCTATAAATACAGGGGTGGGATTCATTGTAAAGGGTTGGACATTCTTCGTTTTGCAGGCTCCCCTTTTCTTCTGGTAAAGAAACTCATGGGGTTTTAGACCTTCCACTAAACTGTTGTATGTTTATGCCTTTTGGCCACTTTATAGTGCATTGTATCAATCTACAGAGAAATAAAACATGTCCGTGATCGACTTTAGATCCTTTCTTGTCCCTTTTGCTTTCATATGATCTTTCATTATAAATTTGATTATCTGTGCTTGGTTATCCTATGCATTTGGTTAGTTTGTGTCTATTGGAAAAACTAGTGTTCAACATTCCTTCGCTGCATCACCTTGTAGCTTAGTTATTTCTTATTTCTTATATCCCTTTTTCCCTATCTCCTTGGCAAGTTTTATATTAGGTACATAGAGAAATCCTCTGCAAGCTCTCATGTATGCACCTAAATAGAGGAATATGAACCAACCTTTAATCTGGAGAGCTTTCCCACTTTCGCAAGGTCCCACACCTTGGGGAAAGATCAATGTTATGAAATCACACCAAATGAACTTGCCTTAGAAAAGCATATCCAACCACTCATTTGGAGTGTTGTGATTTTTTACTAACAATTTTGGCATGCCCGGTGTGATAAAAAAGTATCCATCACATTTGCAACAATATTGATGTTCACTTGTTACAATATTTAGCTTATAAGAAGCTTCAAATTTGTATATCTACTGAATCCAATAGAGGAAGAATCCACTTGTTTCAGCAGCCCAAGTTTGGGAGATTCATGAGAAAAACCCAGTCTAGAGCAAGGAAAGAAGGTATATTTGAATACTTGCATTTATCCCCAGGTAGAGAAAGGAGAAGAAGAAGAGTTTAGAGGTATCCATCTCCACCAAGCAGAACCTTATCAACACCTCCACCTGAAAGGCCTTTCTTTCATTTTGTAAGGGTTCTTAGGCCAATCAAAAATGACACAACCAAATCCATATGTGAACTTCACTAGCAACAGCCCAGTCACCCTGAATGCACAAAATCCAGTCCTGATTGCAGCATTAAAGAGCATCCCATATTTCACTAGGGAAAAGTAGAGCTCTCTTGGTAATCATGTCCAAGATATTACAAATGTGTGTACAATCCATGAAATCCATGAGATGGACATTGCAGTCAAGTTGCTAGCCTCTTCACTCAAAGGTAAATCTTCATAATGGTTTAGAAGCCTTGAGGTTGGCTCTATTCAAAAATGGAACCAGCTGTGCACAACTCTTCACAACCAGTTTGGAGAAAAGGGTGATAACTTGTCTTTGTTGGAGGAACTGAAAACAATTGAGAGAGACCCAAATGAACAACTGACGGATTTCAACCTCAGATCTCAATGGATCTAGGACAGGATTCTAACAGTAGTAAAGCCCACTAATGAATGTGCCTTCTTATACTTTCTTAGGGCTTTAAATTTAGATATTTCTTTGATGATTCAGTCAATGGGGGCACAACCTTACCTAAAACCTATAGCCTTTCCATAGGAGATGAGAACCATTTGATTCAGGATGGAAAACTTACCCCTAGGCCTTCCATGCCCCTTTACCCTGAGTTAGGAAACCCAGGTACCATCCAAACAACTACACTAGCTCCTATACCTACCCCTAGGAGTCAAATTTTATCTGAAGCCTCCACTTAATCATCTAACACCTCAATGGTGCTTCAGGAAGTGATGAAACAAATGTAAGACCTGGGAAATGAGCTAGTAACCATCAAAAGACACCAGGCTTAGTATCAGGCTAGACCGAGCCATATCAGAAAAATTTACCACCAAACCAGATTGTAAATCAGAGTCAACACCAAGGGAAACCTCAAGCTACTAGACCTTTTAGGTCATATGAATTATTCAAAATTTCAAGATCAAGGGGATTGTTTTCAACATGGAATAACATAGAATAAGACTATGAAGGGTGTTTCCCATGTAATCATCCACATAATCAGTCGATGTGCTTCAATGGTGGATTAAATTAGGCTCTAATGGTGCAAACCATTGGTGTGTCACAAGAACCTAGCCATGAAGAAAGTTAGCAGCAAGGAGCTCAGCAAGAGGGACCCCCAAACAAAACTATGCTTGTCAATTAGTAGGATGAAGACTTATGTGGAATTAATCAGACTCCTTCTCAAAGTATAGCTGTCAATACATGGTCTAAGAAGAGAAATATTGGAGAAGGACATTCACCAAGCTTAGGTGATCCTCAACCCTCCATTTCTTAGCAAGGTTTGGCATTCAAAATATAACTCCCAATGTGCAAAGTCAATCCAAGCCACCTTCCAGACATACTCAGGAACTGGTTGTAACAACCCAGGTGCAAGAGAAAAATGTGTCTGGGAAGGGGAAAGAAAAAGGATAGCTCATTAGACATCATCGAGAAAATGAAGAGGATAAGTGTGAATATTTCACTATGGGAGTCACTGGCCATTCCAGGGTAGAGGGATCTGTTGCAAACTACCATACCAAATTTTTTGAGCTCAAATCAACCCCCCTAACTAGCAAGAGAGAGTGTTTGCTAATGCAGCTCAACCTGGGAGTAACCATGGAGAACAACAAGGTAAGATCTTGAGACCTCCTCCATTCTACGTATCATTGATTATTGGAGAAAAATTGGTGCACAATCGTATGATTGATTCTGGGGCTAGTAGTTCTGTGATGCCCAAAAAAATAGCTGACCAACTGGGTCTCCAATATGAAGTCATTTCAAGAGGGGTAGTGCAATTTGATGGGACAACAGTGACAACTATTGGAATCATCAAAGATTTTGAACCTCACTCTACATGCCTGCCCCAATGTGACTGTTTTGTAAAATGTATCCATCATAGATTTGCCACCACATTTTTCTTTGTGATTTTCTAGGGACTTCACTACCAAAATTAGAGGTTATATGTCTGTTGATTAGTCAAATATTCTCTTTAGAACAAGGTATGGGGAAAAGGCCATAATCAAATCTAAACCCATTGCCGATTATCATATTGAATCTTATGTGCCTATCCTAATCAATGCCAGTTTCTCAGCATTTATCAAGAAGACCTCTTAAGCAATTGTGAAGTAGATACCAAGGTGGGATGTATCCCAGAATTGAATCTTAATGAATTTTCCAACAAAAGACATGCTTTTGAATCCTATAAGGAGATGGAAGAATTTGAGCTAGGTGTTTACTATCTACATGAAGAGAATCAATCTTCTTCCTGACCTAATTAAGCCAGAATATAAAGATGACAATGATGTATGACAATTATTCTTCGATGGCTCAAGGAGTGGACAAGGAGCTAGGAGTAGCTATGATTGTGTCCCCCAAAGGTACGAAATATTATTCATCCTTAAGATTTTAGTTTGCCTGCTCAAACAACACTGCTAAATATGAAGCTTTGGTCCATGGCCTTCATTGGGAAAGAAAGCTAGGAATCAAGAACTTGCAAGTGTTTGGTGATAGTGAATTGGTTTCCAATCAAGTTAGAGGACTTAATGATGTAAATTTTAACCTGCCCAAGAACTACAAGAGTAGGGTATGGGATATGATGGAGGATTTTGAGGCCTTCAGCATTGTGTCCATACCCAGGAAGGAGAATGAAGCTTTTGATAGGATTGAAGTAGTTGGAGCAATGTTTGATGTGGTCGAAAACATCAAAAAAGAAAAATAACATCCACACATCCATATAATTGTGAGGCCAGTAGTGTCAAATAACAACACATGCTTGAAAGTGTTCGAGAAAGATCAACAGATCATTATTTTTTTGCAAGAAGAAGCTAAATTCTCAACTAGAAATCAAAGCAGAATAGAGAAGCAATACAGGAATTAGATAGTATAGTTACATATAAAAAATATTCCCAAAAGCTTAGTGACATTGGAGTCTATCTTCAATCCTAATGATCAGTTTAGAAAAGAAAAGGATAACATACAGATCAAAGGAGAAGAGTCAAAGTCAATCCCAATTGGAGAAGAAAAAACACTTCAAATTGGGAAAGTGGCCACCAAGAAAGAAAGGTATGAATTCATACAAATTTTCCATGAATTTCTAGATGTGTTTTATTGGAGCTATGAAGACCTAAAAGAGTTCAATCTAAAGCTAGCACAACACACAATCGAAATAGATCGAGTTTCTCAGCCTATCAGGAAAAAGTAGAGACCAGTCAACCCACACATTAAGCCTCTGTTGAAGAAAGAGTTGAACAAGTTTATAGAGGCAAGTATCATATTTCCAATCAAACACTTAAGCTGGGTTGCAAACTTGGTCCCAGTCAGGAAGAAAAATGGAGAGATTAGGTTGTATGTAGATTTTTCGATATTTGAACAAAGCCTTCCCTCAAAGATCACTACCCACTCCCTTCAATGGAGTAGATCTTCCAAGTGGTCTCTCGATCAGAGAGATTCTCCCTCCTAGATGGTTAGTTAGGGTATAATTAGATCATGGTGAAAGAAGATGATCAGTTCAAAACAACTTTCACCACCAAATGGGGCACTATGCCTACAGAAAAATGCCATTTGGATTGTCCAATGTCGGAGCCACTTTTCAAAGGGAAATGGATATGGAATTCAAAGGACTGATTAACAAAATAGTACTGATATATCTGGATGACATTATGATGTTTTTAAAAAAATGTATCAGACCACCTTTTCCACCTAAGGCGGGTGTTTCAAAGATGTAGGAGTTTTGGGGTATCATTGAACCCTAAAAAATGCATATTCTTGGCCCATGAGGGTAGGCTTCTAGGCCATATTTTATCAAAGGAAGGATTGGGAATTAACCTTGAGAGAGTTGAAGCAATAAGAGCATTGCCATTGCCAAGCCACAAGAAATCTCTTCAAAGTTTCCTAGGAAAAAACAATTTCATTCGTAGGTTTGTCCCAAACTTTGCTACCCTTATTAGGCCAATAATGTTGATGTTGAAGAAGAGATTAGCATTCATGTGGATTAGCTGAAGGAAAGGCAAGCTTTGAGGCTATCAAAGAAGCTATATCACAAACCCTAACTCTTGTAAATCCAAATTTCTCTAAATACTTCATACTATATGCCTTCGGTGGAAGTGACACAATTTCTACAATCTTAGTTCAACATAACAAAGAAGGTACATAACTACCAATTTATTTCTTCAGTCAAGGTCTAGAATACTATGAAGTGAGGTAATCCTTCATCGAAAAGTAAGTCCTGGAAGTAATCAAAGGACTAAAGAAGTTTAAGCATCTGGTTTCTAATAATAAAATCCAATTTTTGGTCTCCTATGTGGGAGTTAAAGAATTCCTTCTCAGCAAGGATTTGAATGAAAAACATGCAGGATGGATCACTTATGTCATGGAATATGACATTGAGATCAAGGTAACTAATCTGGTCCACGGGAAGGGGTTGTGTGAATAACTAGCCTCAGGTCAACAAGACAAAGCAAATAGTGAAAAGGAGGTTGTTTTTGTTCTACAAGATAATCAAGAAGAAGGGAGAGATGATGTACTTGCTCCTTGTTGAACCCAAGTCATGATGTAATTCCTTTGAACAAGCATGCATCCTCATTAGATGAATAAATCAAAAAGGAGGCATTTCATATTATAGGCCATCCTGTATGTTCTTATTGATGGTGTCTTATTCAAAAGAGACGTCAATGGCATTCTGCTAAGATGCATTAAGACATATTAGACTGAGAAAGTGCTACAAGAATTTCATGTTGAAGTAGCTGGAGGCCATTTTTATCCAAGGGTGCCAACAATCAAGATCATGAAGGTGGGTTATTATTGGCCCAGAGTGTTTAGTGACTGCTATGCATGGATAGAAAGCTGCAACAATTGTGCATTCTTCAAAGGAAAAGAAAGGCTAGCAACACTTCTATTGCACCCAATCTCAGTCGACCAATATTTCATGCAATGGGGATAGGAATTAATTGGAGTCATTAATACAAATTCAATCCAAGGCCACAAATTGATTATGACAACAACAGATTATTTCACTAAGTGGACCGAGGCAGTGGCACTCAAGGAAGCTAATGAGTCTAGTATACTAGATTTATATGAAGGGATAGTGACTAGATTTGGAGTGCCAACCACCATCATATCAGAAAATTCATTGGCATTCAAAGGTTCCAATTTCACAAGGTGGGATATTAAAAATTGGAGTTAAGTGAGCACTTCATCAAACTATTACCCTTAAGGTAATGGCCAAGCTGAGTCCACAAACAAGAACTTACTATAGATCATCAGAAGAACTCTTGATGAGGATTAGATAACCTGGAACACAAATCTCAAATCAGCCTTATGGGCTGATAGGATAACGTCCAAGAGATATACAGGAAGCTCTCCATTCAAACTTGTTAATGGGAAAGAGGCAGTGTTGCCTATATCACTGGAGTTTCCATCATTAGAGCTTGTCAAGTAGCTAGAGATGTCTGAATTTGAACCAATGGAGGCTAGGTATGTGGAGCTGCTAGAATTAGAAGAAATAAGAGAGCATGCATTCCAAGAAATAGAGAAGGATTAGGCCTTAATCAAGAGATGCTTTGAAAAAAGGGAAAATTCAAGGACCATCCAGGAAGGGGACCTGGTTTTGAAATGGGATGTAGATCGACCAAAACTAGGAAGGCATTCCAAGTTTGATGCCATTTGGAGTGGCCCCTATATGGTCACAAGATGCAAAAGTAGCAATGATTTCTAATTGACTGTGTTGAATGGTGAAGAGTTGTAGATTCCAGTGAATGGGATCTATCTTAAGCACTGTTAATAAAAGGGAAGTCTCAACCTATATATATTAGTTTAGTCTCTCTTTCCTCTAAGTGGTTGTACACATCGCATGACTGTCATGTAGGTTGCTTTTCTCATAAGTTCTTTGAACACTCTACATGTTCTATTTGGAGCATGTATGATTTCAAATTTTATAGATAGTTGTGGTACTATTTTTTTGCTCTTGTGCAGTCTATTCGGAGAAACAGATGAAGCCCCAGGTCAAACCAATTTTCTACTCTCAGAAACCTTCATTTCGAGATTTTTTATGAAAATTGAGAGTGCAAACAGCTGGTTTTGTGAATCAGAGGTAGAATCAGTATCAGACCTTTGTTCTCGACTCCAAGCCCAATGGATATGATAAGAAAATTGGTCTTTTCATCGAGCAGGAAAATACCCCTGTGAGTCACCAAATTGTTATCCATATTTTATTCCCCGGGAAAAATATCAGATCAGCTATGACCCCCCATAGAAAGAACATGAGAAAAGTTGTTTACATTTGCAAATAGGTCACAGAGGGATTCAACAATGGAATAATAGAGTCATAAAATAAGGGTCAGTGCCACAGAGGAACCAAGAGAAAGAAAGGGGAAGAAATGGTGAAGATCCGAAGTCCTCAGCTTCAAAATAGTTCAGGAAAAGTTTGAAATCAAATAAGTATGGAGGATGCAGCGGAAAGAACCATGTGTCTTAATGGTGTTTCTCTAAATATGAATCCAAAAAGGGAAGCCCAAATGAGCACCAGGCTGTCACGTGGCCCTGGTAGGTGAAAAATGGAGAAACGTTTTCAGGCCTTTAATGTAGGATCTCTTTGCCTTAACAACTAGATCAGATTTAATTTGTTCCACCGTTTCCTCTTCCTTCAAGGCACTGAACCAAGGATTGATGCAGTAAAGATAGATTTGGAGGGAGATTTTGTCAAAACATTAACAACAGTGGTTGAGCTTCAACTTTCTTTTCCCGCTTCTCCTTATCTTTCTCCTCTCTGATTGAATGTATAAATATAGGGGCGGGATTCATTGTAAAGGGTTGGACATTCTTTGTTTTGCAGTCTCCCTTTTTTTTCTAGCAAAGAAACTCGTAGGGTTTTAGACCTTCAACTAAACTGCAATATGTTTCTTCCTTTTGGCCACTTTGTAATGCATTGTATCAATCTGGAGAGCAATAAAACACATCTGTGATCAACTTTAGATCCTTTATTGTCCCTTTTACTTTCATCTAATTTTTCATTATAAATTTGATTATCTATGCTTGGTTATTATATGCATTTCATTGGTTTGTGTCTATTTCAAAAACTAGTGTTCAACATTCCTTCGATGCATCACGTTGTAGTTTAGATATTTTTTATTTCTTATATCCCTTTTTCCATGTCCTCCTTGGCAAGTTTTAGATTAGGTATAGAGAGAAATCCTTTGCAAGCTCTCACATGTGCACCTAAACAAAGGAATAGGAACCAACCTTTAATCTAGAGAGATTTCCCACTTTTGTAAGGTCCCACACCTTGGGGAAAGCTCAATGTTATGCAATCATGCCAAATGAACCTACCTTAGAAAAGTAGATTTAACCACTCATTTGGGGGTGCTGTGATTTTACACTAACAGGAACTACCTCATAGACTATAGGGGTTTAGTATAGTACTATTATCATAGCACAAGGGAGTACATCTACAGGTCATATTCCCGTTACAAGTAGAGGATCAAGAGGTATAGGTGAATCTAGTTCCGGTGGATCTGGTGGTTATGGAGGTAGAGGGAACACAAGAGGTTCTGGATCAGGTGGTCAAGGTATGGTGTAACCACAAAATATTTATATGGATATGTCTCTATGTCTTCCGGAGTATAAAGACATAGAGTATGTTACGGAACATGTGCATATGTGTGAATTCTTGTGGCACACTAAGGGGATCACAACTGTTAAGCATAAGGAAATTTAATTTGTTACTACATTACAGGGAAGTGCACACAATTGGTATAGGAAGTTTGACCCTGATCAAACTTTCGTGGATTATGAAGCATTGAAAGATGCTTTCTTGAAAGAGTTCCATATCCCTGAGTTTGAGCATAAGAGTATTAGTGTGCTCAAGGATATCAAGCAAGGCACTACTGAGAGTGTACGTGAGTATGATACTCATTTTAAGAAACTTCTATCTAAGCTATCTTATGATATTCACGCTAGCCAACATGCACAATGGTTCGTTGGAGGATTGATTACACCATTTAGAAGGGTGTTGTCACATAAGACATACACTAATCCACATGAAGCACTGGAAGCAGCTTTGCATGCTGAGGTAGTTGGGAGCATTGACACTGGCGTTAGTCCATTCTTAGAGGCACAAATTCCAGTTATGGTAAAGCAGTTAGAAAAGCTATTAGCAAATTAAACCCATGAAACCTGCTCAGGAATTTGGTGTATAGATTGTGAAGTGGAAGGTCGCACCAAGGATAGTTGCCCTCACAGATTTGTAGGTTCATTACTGTTGGATTGTGAGATATGTCATTTAAATCATGATGCTAGTCACTATCCTTTGTTACAACATGCGATAAGGAAGAATGTATCTTGCTTTTGCAAGATTTGTAGGTCCACGACCCATGATATTGAGGATTGTTGGTTGATTGGTCAGATCTAGGATGTTGTAGACATTGGGGTATGATAGACAAGTGTAACAAATAATTCTAAGGTTAAGAATGAGCACCAGGATTAGGATCATAATCCAACACGCTATGACAAAAATGAGGGGTGTTTTGAAGGAGGTCGTGGAAGAGGACATGGATATCATGGTGGATATGGAGGACAAGGTCATGGTGGAGGAAGAGGTGAGTTCCCTCGTGGAACATGTTATCCATGTGGATCTCCTGACCACTATAGGTGCAAATGTCCTTAGAATATTACATATTCTTTTTGTAGGAAGAACCATAGCTATGAAGAGTGCCCAGACTTATATGAGCATCTGAGTAAGCAACATAAGCAAGAAAACAAAGGCGTCGAGATGGTTAGAATCCACCACATGGTAGAAGATCAGTGGATGCCCAAGATAGCAGGACCTGAGGCATTGACAGTGAAGATTACTACATTCCTTGAAGCAACACATGTAAGAGAAGCATTACAACAGAAGCTTACGATCAAAAAGGAGGAGGTTTTACGTGCAAGGTACCTAGATCTTTCTCATTAGAAGGAGGTTTATTAGGATACCATGGAAGTGTTAAGGAATCTTCAGGGTGAGATACAATACTGAAAGGAGTAGAAGAAAGCATCAGAGACAATCCAAACTGATATCGATGATCTGGGAGAAGTGTGTAGAATGTTGTGCCAAGAGAACATTATCCCACTATTAGGAAGTTGGTTAAAGGGGAATAGTCGACACGTAATTTTTGAAACTAGATGTCAAATGTTGTATGCAAATCTTCCCCCTGATAGCATTGACTATGACAAGGAAATTACTCTGAATTTTGTCGTAGATGGGTGGCTGTTGAGCAACATATTGATTGATACAGGTGCAAAAGTAAATGTCCTTACATTAGATGCGTAGGTAAAAATGGGGAGGCCTCCATTGTAGCCATCATTTAATGTGTTGTTTTTGGCAAACCGGACTAAGGATAATCCCATAGGAGTTTTAAAGGATGCATCTATAACCATACAAGGGGCCAAGTTCACTGGGGATTTTGAGGTATTAACACTTGCAGAAGCGGAAAATTTTCCAGCCTTGCTTGGACGCCCTTGGTGTTATGCGAATAATGCTAACTTGAGATTCAATCAGGGGTATATCAGCTTTGAGAACAAGGATGAAAGGGTTGTGATACCGTTGACAGATGGGAATTCTACACCATATGTTGAGCCTCTAAGTGAGGAGGACTTAAACTGAATTTATGTACGTGTTATTCAGGACCTAGAGGTCAATGAGCCATCAAAAGAAGGCATCTTACAGTGGGAGGATTCTCATTCCATTAGTGATACTACGAGTATTGCTTGTGACAATTGGGCTCATGGTACATATGAATTAGTAGGGCTCAAAGTAAAAAGTGTGGTTGCACGCAAGAATGGACTTTGTTCAGTCTGATGGATAGGTAGCACAATACCTCAGCATACAGGGGAAAAAGATCTTCCTACATTTTTGAAAGCCATGGAAACACAGTGGACATAACAAATTAAGAGAAGTGCTATGTTAGTATATACCTTACACGGGACAATAGTGCATTGGTGGGTAGTCCACAGAGATAGTCTTATAGAATGGGAAGAGATTGGAATCACCTTATCTATTAGGTTTATAAGAAATAATGCACCTACATAGATCTACACTTATCATGGTGATCAACCTGTTCAACATTACATTCAGAAATGTGAGAGACTGTGGACAGCAGGGCAGGAAGCATTAACACCTTCACTCTGGGTGTATATATTCTACTCTACGCTACAAGGATGTGCACTCGCCTGGTATGTATATTCAGAACTACATCGAGAGACTAGAAACTAGAAAAATTTGACTGCAGGGATGATCCAGAGCTTTGACTACTTTTCTTCTCAACCTCCAATAGATGAGGCATTAAAATCTATCAAGTGCTTTAACTATGGGAGATAATGCAAAAGTAGAAGAGCATATTCAGGTTTTATTTGGTGATACAGAGTCCGGAGTGCATTTTTAGAAGGATTAAGAAATGGACTTCATACTACTTGAATGCGCTTGTATTGATCAAGACAAGGGAAAGATGGTTTACATTGCGGATGATCAGGAAATTGAGAACCTAGATATTAAAAATTCACAAGGGGTGCGCGAGGTCTTGGATAGTGCAAACAAGGATACACGTACCTATCACAAACCCATGATTAGACAAAGTAGGTGAATGGAGGTTCAAAGGCTAAGCCTAAGGAGGCCATCATTGGAGACTACTGGTCAGACTCGGAGGTAGCAAAGATCATTGGGTTACTCAAGGATTATCAGGAATGATTCCCTCGAGGGTATCATGAACTTAAAGGCATGCATAAATCTCTTGGGGAAATGAACATCAAGCTTAAATATGGTGCACGCCTATTTAGCTACAGGCCATTTAGAATGAATCCTAATTTGTGTGAAAAGGTAAAAGAAGAAATTGATAAAATGTTGAAATCTAGAATTATCAAACCCCTTGATGAGTCAGAATGGGTTAGCTCAATGGTGATCAGTAGCTAGAAGGTTGGACAAATCAGAATATGTGTAGGCCTACATGAAGTTGAATGCTACATGTGTAACAGATCCATCCCCTAGGTCATTCACTGAGGAAATACTGCAAGGCGTGGCAGGGGTACGTGAGTTTTTAGGTCATATAGGATATTATAGAAAATTCATCAAAGGGTATGCCAAAATTGCTGTCCCCCTTGGAAGAGTTACTGAAGGGGACAGGTACATTTTATTGGGGAGAACAACAGTAGTGCATGCATTTAAGATATTAAAAGAGAAACTTACTACTAGTGCCCATTCTACGCTTTCCCTCATGGGATAAACCATTTCATGTGCATGTGGATGCCTCTGGCATGGCCATTGGCACTGTGTTAGCTCATCCTAGAGAAGGTATTGTCGATCATCCAATTTGTTTTGCTAGTAGGAAGCTGACTCCTACTGAATAGAATTATACAACTACAGAGCGTGAAGCTTTTTCCATGATTTATGCATTACACAAGTTTTGACAGTACTTGTTAGCAACACCATTTGTGTTTTATACAGATCACATGGCAGTTGAAGTACTTGGTAAACAAGCCCATCTTACAGGGGCACATATGCAGATGGGTACTCTTATTTCAAGAGTTTGATTTCACAGTTGTGGTGAAGCCAGGGAAAATCAATTCTAGACCAGACCATTTATCTAGAATCAACTCAGGAGAGGAAGCACAAACAATTGAAGAAACCATGCCAGATGCACAATTATATAGGTTATAATGTGCGCCATCAAAATTAGAAGAGACATTGTTTTCTTTCTATGGACTGGTATAGCACCAGAAGGAATGAAGGCATTAGAAAAGAAACAACTTGTTATACACGTGACACCGTTTATGTTAATTAGTGGCGACCTCTACAAGTTAGGCAGAGATGAAGTATTACACCATTGTGTATTAGAGCATGAGCGCAAGGATATTATGGAAGAAGCTCATGGTGGTATTGCAGGAGGCCATTATGTAGGTGATGCGACTTCCTGGAAGATCCTACTTGCTGGATTATGGTGGGAGACATTGTATAAAGACTGTAAAGAATATTGTAAGGCATGTGATCATTTCAAGCACTTAGGAAAACTAGGGCAAAGAGATGAGATGCCTTTGAGACCAATTACTAGTGCAGAACCATTTGAGAAATGGGCCATTGACTTTTTAGGACCTATTTCGCCAGCCACGCACAGGAATGGATCACGCTATATCATTACTTGCATAGATTATCTCACACGGTGGGAAGAAGTAGCACCTACAAAGGACTGTACAACAGCTACAATGGCTAGGTTTCTATGGGAGAATGTTCTTACAAGATATGGATGTCCTTTAAGCTTGACAAGTGATAGGGGTACACACTTTTTGAATGAGACAATCAGGATCCTATTAGATGAGTTTATGGTTGCACACCATAAAACTACACCCTACCATCCTCAGGAAAATGGAACTGCTGAGGCTTTCAACAAGATTTTGAGCCAGAATTTGACAAAAAATTGTGATGTTGGAAGAAAGGATTGGGATGACAATGTTTCAGCTATTCTTTGGGCATATAGAACAACTTACAAGAGATTGAACAAAGCCACACCATTTCAGCTGGTGTTTGGCATGGAAGCCATTCTCCCTATAGAATTTATGTTACCTTCTTTATGCATCACATTGCACTGGAGGTCTAGCTGATGAACATGATTTAGAAGAGCATATCAAGAAGATGATTCAACTGGATGAGTGATGAGCCATAGCACGATGGAGTCAGAAGTAGGAAAAGGCCAGGTAGAAGGCATGACATGATAGAAACATAAGGGATAAGAAGTTTGAGATTGGACAAATGGTACTTCTTTATGACTCTAAGTTCTTGCACCATCCAGGAAAGCTCAAAGTACATTGGTTGGGGCCGTATGTCATCACTTACATACTTGAATCAGGTGCTTGTCAGTTAGAAGCACTTGATGGAACACGGCTACCTCGGTTACTTTAACGGGAGTAGGTTGAAGCCCTACTATAAATAAGACTTCTTGGTGTTTGTAATAAGGTAGTATTACCATTTAGATTAGGTTTCCCTTTTGTATTTCCTTAATGTATTTCCTTCATTGTCGCTATGCTTTGTCAATTTAGTTGTTGTTCTTGTGTAAAAGCGTGCTTGCGCGCATGAAGCTAATTACTATGTGAAGAATGTTTATGCATAGAGGACTACACATACCTTTAGTGTGGGGTGGTTGTAGTTATCCAAGTAAAAGACCATGGGAATTGAAAGGTGAAAGGAATAAGTTGCTATGGGTGTGCTTTAAGTCAAAAGAAGATTGCTTCTCAAAAGTGACCAAGGATGGAGATGAATGAAAGGACAATATAACATGCGAGGTAAGCGGAGGCCATGATAACTACCAGGAGAAGGTACAGTGACGAGGTACTCGGGTGCAAGGGCACACACTGAAGAGAAGTCTGTGACCAGAGGGTAGGAAGGCATGCTAGAAGGTTATAGCTGGGGCACGAAAGATGTACCGCATAGAATGAATGAATTTGGTCAGTAAATGAGAGATATTTGGTAGGTGAAGGAGCAATAAATGCATCAAAATTTGAAAAAAAAATTATATAAGGATGGGATGTAGATTCATTTTTACCATTGTGACTAAGAGAATTTGAGGAAAGATCCAATTGCGAAGAGCCGAGTGATTAGGGTTAAGGTGTGAAGGGTGTGAAACCAAAGCGTGATAAACAGATCTGTGTGAAAAGAAGCTTGCGTCCCTGGTGGTGAAGGGTTTGAGTGAAGTAAGGAGGAAGAGAGGAGTTAGGGCATGAAGTTTCCACCTAGGGCACGATTGAATCGAGCTAGGGTTTGATTCATAAAGTTACAGAGTTAAAGAGGAGACATTTGCAAAGGAAAAAAAATGGCACCCAAGAAGGCATCTGTAACAGTAAAAAAAGGAAAGAAGAAGGTGGTCATTGAGGAAGAAGAGATGGCACCCGAAAGCCATTTTTCAGAAATGCAATATCCAGAAGGAGTCATCATTGGCTAGGAGTGGGATTCACCCATCAGAAAGAGAAAAGTGAGTGAATACAATCATAGGACTGCGGAGAACAAGAAGGAGCTCGATTCCTTGCTCACTGCTAGGATGAACAAGCGTACGGTGGATGACATGCCAGTTTATGATGATGCAGGTGAGAAGCTTCTAAAGAGAATTGGGGTCTACCAATTATATGAGCTTCATATTTTGGGAAGTATGAGCCCTTGTATTAGTGGCTCATGAGCAGAGTGCATGAGGACTTCTTATACTTTGTAGGATGTAGAGTTAGAATCTCATATGCACTTATCTCATCAGTTATAGGTTTGAAGGCCACAGGAGAGGACATAAAGAATGATCTCATAGATAAAGTCATGATCTTGAAGACCAGACAAGGAGTTGGGATACCTGAAGGGTCCACGCATGGTATGGATATAGACAAATTGAAGAACTGTCCAGTTGTGCAAGCAACAACACACCTTGTTACAAATTTGAATGATCAGGAGTGGTGGTCACAGGTAAATACTATGTGGTTACATGTTGTGCGTAAGATGTCAGAAGGAGAAATCTACAATATTGCAGGCTATATTGTAGAACAAATAGTCAAGGAAGTGCATGCACAAGAGGGAAGATCAGCTTTGGGGTTGTTCTACTATCACTAGTATTCATGGAAATTGGAGTACCAGACGGGCCGAAGGAAAAAGTATGGGAATACCCCATGGAGAATAAGTCACCAGCTGAAAGGTTCAGTAAGTATCTATGTAAAGGGGCCATGACAGACGACGTAAAGCAAAGGGTGGAGAAATGGTATGACAGGCTCCGCGCAGCATTTGGAGAAGAGTGGCACATCCCAAAGGACCTACCATCAGTAGTAGGGAAACAAGTCTAGTTTTTGTATATCAGCATTTCTGCATCACACGCTTCCCAATGAAAGATGGAGTCTAGAGCCCTTGGTGTAAATTTCCTTACACATTCACTGCAAGGTATTTCCAAGCATTTGTTCACAGATTTACAGACACACGCCGACTGGTATTCAATGCAGATAAGGTAGACTGTGACTACCACACATTGAGAAAGAAGTATGTGTATCCTGGAAGAAGTGCCTTCACCGAGAGGATCATTTCGGAGGTGTTGAATATTAAGCCAATAAGTCTGGTTGTAGCAGATGTAGGGGCAACATTGGTGTATCTTTAGTTGAAGCCAAAGATGGAGAATAACAAGTATGTGGAAGGTGAGTTCACACTTCCAGCACCACCAAAGGGAAAGCATATAATGGAGAACATCCCAACGCCTAATCCCACAAAGCCAATTGAAGTGGAGGATGAGGAGGAGGAGCATGAAGATAGTGGTGGTTTGGAGCATAGAGGTAGGAGACATCCTACAAATAAGGGTGAAGCTGAGCGCACCATTACACCACCTCAGCCACAAGAGGGGGATGATGAGGAATTGAATGCAGTCCAAGGGGAGCACAAATTTAAGAAGGTGTTTAGGAGAACAAGGACCCAAGGTGCTACTCCAACCACGGTGCAGATCACCCAGAATCTCTCCACAGAAGGAGGAAACCATGCAAAAGAAGGAGGAAACTAAAGTTAGATGAGGAGGCGGAAGAGTCAGAGGAAAGCGTGCCTAATTCTCCTACACTTCCAGAGAACATAGAAGAACAGGGTGAGGAATCAAAGGGAAGAGAAGAGGATGAGAAGGGACCAGAGGAGACAGCTACCGAGAATGTTCAGGACATGGAGACACAAGTCCCAAATTTGGAAGCTAAAGTCCCTAAGTAGCAACGGTCTAGAAGAACAAGTGGAGAGCACATTCCACCAGCCATGGGGTATGCAGAGGACATAGGAAAAATTGTCTGTGCCCACTTCCAGAGCACGATAGCATAGAAGGATTTATTCAGCTGGGAGCTAATGGATGAGGATATGGTGACTGTGCACACTCGAAAGTAACTATCATGGTCAATGCACACCCACATGGATGAGCCTGACTTTGATGTATGTGAAGAGTCATGCATTTCAAGACAGATGAAGAAGGCACCCCAAGCTAGACACATGACAGTAAATCCTACTGTCATGTCAGATGAGCAGGTCAAGCAACACATTTGTGAAGGTTTCTGCTGAAGTGGCTAGAAGAAACATGGACAAAGTTGCAACAATCAGAGTGCTGCGTGAGGAGCTGAAGACAAAGGATGCAAAGATAACACACATAACACAAGAGAGGGACTTCACACAGAAGAAGAACAAAGTATTTATCAGCATCGCAGAGGAGATTGGGGACAATTTCATCAGAGCAAGGCCACACTTAGAGGCCAAGGTACCACAGATGTTTCCTTCAGTGATACATTATGTGGGAAAGTTGGTGGACTTGGTACTTGAAGATGAACCTCTACACATGACAGTGCCAAGAAGTCAGAGCAAGATGCAGAACGAGAGAAAGTGTCAGTGATGCGAAAGATTACATCTTATGAAGGGTTGTTGTAAGCGTTACAAGAAGTATTGAAGAAAGTAGACCAGGATTTAAATATCTGCACAGCTCCAAAGGTGTTTATCAATATAAAGACCCTAGAAGAAAACAATGAGGTCCAGAAAGCAATGAAGGATGAGACATTGGGTTACGTGCAGAAAGATTGTCAATAGTTAAGCAGAAGCGCAGAGGCCCTGACAGTAGCACAAGAGCCACACAAGACTCAACTGGAAGAGCTTGGGAAGCTAATTACACAGAAGATGGATCTTTTAGAAGGAATAATGACATCAATGTCCAACATTGTGTTGGTTCTATAGAATGAAAAGGGAGAGATTGTGAGGGATGAGTTGGAATCCATTGCTGTGGACATCCCAGAAAAAGTAGAACAAGCACTCACTGAATGGTAGGTTTTGGAGGCCGAAATAAAGGAGTATCCAGAATTGATACTGCAAAATGATACAGAGGAGGCTGTCTCATAAAAATTCTTTATTTGTCTACATTCTTTCATTCTTATTCTTTCCATTATTCTATTCTTTACTTCAATTTTTGGAGGAATACCCATTGTTGGGATGACAATGAGATTAGTGTGGGGTAATGTTGATCAAGAGAATACTTGTTAGAGAACACACAAGGAGTCCACGTGGGAGAGAAGGCCATGATCAAGGGCGCGGAGGGATAGGAAGGACCCACATGCAGAAGGCAAGTTCAACATTCAGGACTTAGCTGATTTTGAGCATGATGACCTATTTTTAGAAGATGGCGTGCGGAACACACCAATGATGCAGAGATGTGCACACCATGCATTGTCTATCTTTGGAGGATCGGATCAAAGATTTTGCATGGAGACGAGCTAAGAATAGGATTGACACTTCAGTTAACTGTAAGAGGCCTATAGATAGCACACTTACATGTGTGGCTATGCCTGTGAATGATGCATGGCTATTAATAGCATGCGGCCTATTTCTGGAATAGATAAGTAGGTGAAGGGAAAGTCCCCACCCTATATATATGATGTGAGGTACATAGTGGTAATAGATATGAGTGTGATGAGATGTATGAAGGTATAGAGATATACACATATGACTGAATTACTGTATCAGATCCATACGCGCATTGGTATAGATTGACATTATTGTAAGGAGCTTCTGTGTTTATTAATAGATGGAAGATATTAGCTGAATCTAAGTGTCATTCCTGTGTGTAATTGAGTAGTGTATGTTATTGATTCAATCATGATTACTGTTTAACACTTGTTCTTTCATATATTTGAATGTAGCATACAATGTAGAATGATAGATTAGTTATGAATCTATGTGTTTCTTCCTTCATCACGCTAACATCCTGCTACAACAACCCTAAAGAGGGACCTGGTACCTTTGCACTTTCGGGTGAGCGCTCAGTCTGGGCTGAGTGATGTGCCAATACGTCTAGGGGGTTATCTGGTAAATTCTAGGCTGCAACACATATGCAAGATGAAGAGGTGCATTCTCTTCCATTTTGATCTATTATAGTCAAAGGAGACCGAGTTTACAACCATTATGCCATTTTTAAGACTGAACCATAACAAGCTATAAACTAGGACCCATGTTTCCAGCAGAGTTATGGGGCACTATGATATTTTTTATGAATTTCTAATTGATGTCCTATAGTTCTGGCATGTGTTGTAACTAGTCGTGTGTATAAAACACTTTCTCGTAACTGTTTCTTAGTTAGTTTTTTGGTATTACAACAGTTAATAAATATAAGTTATTTTCAGTTGCTCTCTGAAGTATGTAACAAACTCATTTTTATCAATACAATATATGATATTTTGAGGATACATTTGTGTTAAGAGTCTCAATCCTGAGGTAGAGAAAGGGCCCACTCGACTGAGGAGATTGGAGGACTGGTAGTTACCAAGTTCCAAGTTTAATATCTTGACTTGGTGAATATCTGGATACAGTTTTGTATCTCTTTATTTCAGTGAATTTCCTTTACTTTTCATTTCCTTTAAACAAACATTTCATTTCAGAAAAGCATTTCCTTTAAACAAGCATTTCATTTCAGTAACTCTGTTTCAATAGAGTTCATGCATTTGATATACCATGTTTGCAATTTGATAGTTTAAAAGATTTTGATATTCAGTAGTTTATACAGTTACTCGCTTTCACTAGTTCGTAGTATAGAACAAGAGAATCAACACCAAACCAAACCCCCCCAAAGAGAGGACTGCCATAGTGACTGAGTTGCATATCAACTTCTTTACATATATCCTTGAACACAAGCTTGGTCTATAATAGCATCAACACTTGAATAGGTTGATTAAATGATTGGAAGTTACAACGACCCATCAATTGACAACTCACATTAGCCTTTTACTTGGTCTTATGCACTTTTATTGGCTTTATACATCTTGCACTCTTGACTTTCTAAGATTTTCACAGTTCATTGTTGAGAGATTTATTTGGAATAATGTGTAATAATTTTAAAAATTCCAACATTTTGGGTAAAAAAACTAGACCCATCATCAAGGAGAAATGATTTTGAGTAATAATATGATTGCTTATCCGTAAAAACCCTTACTTGTAGGGTAACGATTGAATTTTTGATATTTTCACAGTTCATTGTTGAGAGATTTATTTCAAATACTGTGTAGTAATTTTAAAAATTCTGATGTTTCGGGTCAAAAAACTAGACACATCATCAGGGAGAAATGATTATGAGTAATGATATGATTGCTTATCCGCAGAAACCCTTCCATGTAGGGTAATAATTGAATGTATGAAATTTTCACAGTTCATTATTGAGATATTTATTTGGAATACTGTGTAGTAATTTTAAAAATTCCATTGTTTTGGGTTAAAAAACTAGACCCATCATCAGGGATAAATGATTGTGAGTAATGATATGATTGCTTATATGTAAAAACCCTTCCATGTAGGGTAACAATTGAATTTTTGAGATTTTCACAGTTCATTGTTAAGATATTTATTTGGAATATTGTGTAGTAATTTTAAAAATTTCGACGTTTCGGGTCAAAAAACTAAACTCATCATCAGGGAGAAATGATTGTGAGAAATAATATGATTTCTTATCTGCAAAAACCCTTCCATGTAGTCTAACAATTGAATTTATGATATTTTCAGAGTTCATTGTTGAGAAATTTATTTGGAATAATGTGTAGTAATTTTAAAAATTCTGACGTTTCGGGTTAAAAAACTAGACCCATCATCAGGGAGAAATGATTGTGAGTAATGTTATGATTGCTTATCTGTAAAAACCCTTCCATGTAGGGTAATAATCGAATTTTTGATATTTTCATAGTTCATTATTGAGAGATTTATTTGGAATATTGTGTAGTAATTTAAAAAATTATGATGTTTTGGGTAAAAAAACTAGACCCATCATCAAGGAGAAATGATTGTGAGTAATGATATGATTGCTTATCCGCAAAAAACCTTCCATGTAGGGTAACAATTGAATTTATGAGATTCACAGTTCATTATTGAGAGATTTATTTGGAATACTGTGTAGTAATATTAAAAATTCTGACGTTTTAGGTCAAAAAACTAGACCCATCATCAAGAAGAAATGATTGTGAGTAATGATATGATTGCTTATCCGCAAAAACCCTTCCATGCAGGGTAATAATTGAATTTATGAGATTTTCATAGTTCATTGTTAAGAGATTTATTTGGAATACTGTGTAGTAATTTTAAAATTTTTGACGTTTCAGGTAAAAAAAGTAGACCCATCATCAAGGAGAAATGATTTTGACTAATGATATGATTTCTTATCCACAAAAACCCTTCCATGTAGGGTAAAAATTGAATTTATGATATTTTCACAGTTCATTGTTGAGAGATTTTTTTGGAATAATATGTAGTAATTTAAATTTTTTTGACGTTTCAGGGAAAAAATAGACCCATCTTCAGGGAAAAATGATTGTGAGTAATGATATGGTTGCTTATCCATCATCTTGCACTCTTGCCGGCATTTAACTATTTTATCTTTCTAAGGCCTCAAACACTAGCGCCTGGAGTTAAGACACTAGCGCTAGGTGCTCATGTCCTCCTAGGCGCTCCTATCCTTCATTATCTTTTTCTTATTTTTTTGGACCCTTTTCACTTCTTAATTACTTTTTACTACTTTGGGTTGGCCTTTTAATTGTCAATTATGAAATTCAAACAAGGGAATCATATAAATACACGATTATGTTTTCAAAATAAGAGACCAAGCACTAAGCATAACCTATCATCACTTAAGCTTGCATTCAAAGGAACAAGAGCACCAAAATCATCCATCTAGTAAACTCATTTAAAAGATAAGGACTGCATTCTTCTACATACACAACATAGGAGGGAAACTCTATTCTATTTCATCCCAAACATTTTATATATTTGCTACATTCTAGATCTATCTCGTTGTTATTGTGCAACTTACACAAGGGCATCATTTCTACACACATACACACACATGAACTACATGGATTATGATATGCAGTACAATGTTCGGTCATAAGCTCACCCTTCAGGTGACTGTCGGGGTCAGTTTGAATCTCCATTCCACATTTTATTTTTTATGTTTGATGTGGTTTATGGGTTTATGCAGGTGAACTTATTTCTTGCAGGTTACAGGTACAGTCACAGATCAAACACCGAATCCAGAGCAACAGACAGGAAAGGACAATGGACATCATCTAGCCTTAAAGGAGCCAGATCCGTAACATCTATAGGGACACCAACACCCAGACTCAAACACCTGTGCTAGGCACTCTTTTTTATCACAATTCTAGAGTTTAGAACATCTAGTGATCCTTTGCAACACTCATCTTAGTTTGTTTCAATATTTCATCTACCTAAATCACTTCCTGTTTTCTTGGAAATCAACTAAGCCCCCTATCTCTCCTTCTTACTTAGGGTTTCATATTGCATGTGCTTTATTGCTTGTGTCTTATTGTATATTATAACTTGTACATCATTTATTACAAAAGTTGCTTTGTACACAAATTTAATTCCATTTTTATTAAATAAACATTCTTCTCTTCTTTTAAAATTTTATTTTCTTCTTCTACTTTCCATAGCTCATAGTAGCAAATCATCCAGGCTACCATCCCTTTCAAAACCACAATTTAGGGAAAAACAAAACCAGTTTGAGATATTTGATCTATGGTGCTTATGACTTACTTTTCCTTCTTCTCATATTTTAGGGTTGCATGTTCTGCAGTTAAATTATCGACAGTTTGTTAAATTTCTTAAATGATATGATATTTACTATTTTGGTCCTGTTGAAGTTGTTGAATTTCCAAGTCTTTTTTAGTTCTTGAAATTGGAAAGGTATTCATCTTTCCCCTTGGAGGACAACTTGTAAATTTTTGCAACATATCTTTTGTTTGTTATCAGACTAAAATTCAAATCTAGAGAGGGACTAACACCTGAGGAGTAAGGGATTAATCATCATGAGGTGAGCTAGGATCTCCTTTAAACATAGGTCATTTTCCCCTTATCTGGACAATGGGGAATCCTTAATAATGGGCTTTTGGTATCAATAATTTTATTCCTTGAAAACAGAGGGTTTAGAGGATATGGAGATGTCGATGGGGAAACCTGAGGTGTGTATTTTATATCCCTAATTGTGGATTTCCTATGTCATGCTCTTCCATTGAGGGGACATCATCTACTTAATGCTTAGTACTTTTCCTCGAGGACCTTAGTTTCTACTTGGGTTTTGTTTTTTGTCAAAGACCCTATTTCAGGGGTTTCACTGTTTGGGTTGAAATTCATTCCCTAGGGCATATTTATTTTGGAATTCTTAATCCGTTTCTTCATTCTTATTCCATTTTTTAGTAAAGTGATGTTTACAAATTAAATGAATTATTCCCTTGAAATTTCAAATATTTAGTTCTCCTAATAGAATTTCTTTATGGTGGAATAAACTAGAGGCATATAAGAAATGGGGAAAGGTCAAATTATGTTTTGTTCCTTAGCCTCTCCATGGTGCAAGTATATGAAAATTCTCATGACATGGCTAAGAAGGATTCCATATTAAACCTCATGGGTAAGAAATACTTGATGAACCGATTTTGCAACACAAGCCCCATGGCTCTCGGAAAGTGGATCATTTTAATACCTTTTGCCTTGCCAGCATTGTCAAAGACCAATTCTAATTTCTTCTTCTTTCCCACAAAAAATATCTTTATTATCTCAGAGTATGGAGCTCTAAAATTTATTAATTGACCTATTTGAGGAATGCCAAAAATTTCACTAATGATTGAAGCACTGAATAGAATTTTTGTACCTTTTATACGTGAATATTTTCCATCGCCAAGATTTCTTTGAAAATTCCTCTGTCATTTCTAGATTTAATTCTTCCTACATGAGCATGAAGTCCAAACATCCATTCCTTCTCAAAGATGGAAATGAAGTTGGCATCTGGCTAATAAATCCATGGGGGTGGTTGGCTCATGATAGACTTTTGAACCCATTCTGGTGCAGGAATAAAAGTGATAATGGCATAAGAATGGAGGTGGTAATGGTACAGGAATGGACTTGATGGAGATTAATATTGTAGTGGGTTAAAATGAAGGGTAAGTAGTTAAATCTTGGAGTTAAGTCAGTGGAATTAATATGGAGGTGAAAAACTTGCTATACGATATGAAAAGAATGTGGGATTTATGGAAACTTGTGAGAGGTAATGGGAAGTGTGTGAGAGGTAATGGGGAAGGAAGAATTATACCTTGAACTAGACTAATAATTAGTACTATCATGATTAAACCTTTCTCTAACTTTTAAAAAGAAGTGTTGGCACATACCTTGTCATCTTTCATCTTGGCACATCATTCCCTCAATGTCGGATGCCCAACTATTGTTTTGGTACAATTATGTCATGGCATGGTTTTTGGAATGAGGTGACACGTCATAACTGGTTTTCAGTCACCTTTTTATTACAATAATTTTTTATTTTTATTTTTTATTTTGGAAGGAATGGCCTCCAATATCTAGTTTTCAACCATCTCTTTATTGGAAGATGGTCCATTTTTGGTTTTCAACCATCTCCCTTTTATTAACATTTTTTGAAAAATAATTTAGCTTGGAATTAACTTGGACAAGGAGACCTCATCCAAGCAATTCAAAGCTTGAATTGTTTTGCAACAACATTTTAAATTCTTCTTGAGGACACTGGTTTCTGGTATAAATGTAGTCTATGACCATTAACCAACATTACCCTTTCTTTCACCATCAATTGATAACAAGTTGCACAGTACCATTGTTGTAGACTTCTTTTTATTTAGTATGGGCCCATCCATCTAGTCTGTAGCTTCCCCTTTAAATCCTTATACTTTGTGTCAAATAGCAGAGCCTAATATCCTTTTTGAAACTACCTTTTTTTTTATGTGATTCTCATGCCACAACTGCCTCTTATGTTGGACTAGGTCATTTGATGCAATGCTTCTAGTCTTATCTCATCCAACTCATTCAACTGGATAATTCTTGGACTTTTGTGCTTCTGATAGTTCAATTCCCACTTTTGTCAGCTGTTTTTCAATGTTTGTATCTCATATTCTATGGGAAAGATAGGTTTCTTCCCATAGACCAGTTCATATGGAGTAAATCCTGTAGTTGCTTTCCAAGTTGTGTTATACGCCTATACTACCTCTGGCAACTTTTGCACCCAATTTTTCACTTGAAACATCCATTGTTTTGGTCAAGATGTTTTCTAATTCCCTATTGGTCACCTCAACTTGACCATTAGAATGAGGGTGGTAAAGAGGATGACTTCTTGTGTCTTATTTGATAGGTTTCTATACAAAAGGACTAAACTACAATTGACATAAATTGAGGTCCTTGATATGAAATAATTGAACCTTGATGCTCCAATATCTCCTAGAAAATATGTTCGTATAAGAAATATGCCACCTTTTCATCCCTAACATTTTGAAGAGCTTTCACTTCAGCCCATTTTGTCACATAGATCTGTGCACACTAATATGTTCCTTTTGTTGAGAAGGTGGATCAATTGGTCCAATGAAATCCAATCCTTACTTCTCAAATGGCTATCCATAACTATTTAGGGTTGAAGAGGACATTTCATTTGACAGTGTTGGTTTCCCACATACTTTAACACTTATTACATTTTCATACATATTTCTTGACATATCTTTTGCATTGACGGAAAGTAATATCCAACTCCTAAAACTTTATGAATTGTTATTTTGACTTAATAATGCACTTCCAGATGGCTTCATCATGGTAAGGATCTAAGTATGTCAAGGATTTCCTCTCTAGTTACACATATGTGTAAGACATAGTCAGGTCCACATTTAAAAAACAGTTCCATCAAACCACTTATACATTACACTGCACTTTGATTAATTGTTTCCTTTGTTTGGGTGTATGAAAAATTGAGAACTTCCCTGATGGCCAAATAATTAGCCATATCAGCAAACTAAGGAGAACTCAGTGGAAACAACAAATAAGTGCTCATTTGGGAAATCATCATTCACTTGTTCATTTGTACCTGAAACAATTATTCTTGAAAGAAAATCAGCTACCACATTTGCTTTTCTGAGGCTTGTCAATAATTTTAACATTGAATTCTTGCAACAATAACATCCATCTAACAATTCTACCTTGAACTAAAGGTTTATTCATTAAATATTTAATGGCAGAATGGTCCTGTATGAATGATCACATCATAGACCTTTAATGTAGTGGCGAAATTTGTTTATTGCATAAACAACTGCAAGAAATTCTTTTTATGTGGTAGTATAGTTCCTTTTAGTTGGAGAGAGATGTTTAGTGATGTAATAAATTACATGCATTGTTTCTCCCTCTTATTGTTGACCAAAAATAGCCCCAACTATCCTCATTGGAATGGGAATTCCATTTGGTTAAGAATATGAAAGTTTCTCTTTTATGGAAGCTTCCAATTTTGTCCCCTAAGAAAAGCAAAAATAGAGAGGCTATTAGTTAGTTTCTCTTTTATTGCATGTCAAGAAACTTCGTACCTTTTTGATGGGAAGATCTTAACCTTGTCTGGATCCAATAAAATTGGTGTCCCAGAATCCTTGTTCTATTAAAAGTGATAAAGAGATAGTGGAGAGAGCTATTTTTTCACATGCTATTTTAAATCAGAGATAAATCTCCTATAATAACATGCATGTCCTAATAAATTTCATACCTCAGTCTAATTCTTAGGTGATGGGAGCTGTACAATGATCTTAACCTTGTCTAGATCCACTTTGATTCCTTCCACTGAAATATGGTGTCCCAAAAACTATTCCTTGTTCTATCATAAAAAAGACACTTCTCATGATTGAGAGATAGTTGATGTTTTTCACATACTGGAGAGCACTTTATCCAAGTTATTCATTGCCTCTTGAAATATAGTTCCATAGACTATAAAGTCATCCATATAGATTTCCACATAGTCATGAGTAAAATTGGGAAAAATTGCTAACATTGCTCTTTGGAAGGTGGAAAGAGCATTACATAGACCAAAAGGAAAAACCTTATAAGAAAATGTTCCCCATGGACAGGTGAATGTGGTTTTGTATTTGGTCTTTTTGTGCCACCATTATTTGGTTGTATCCACTAAAGCCATCCAAAAATGAAAAATATCTTTTCCTGTGATAGATTGTACAAAACTTGGTTGATGAATAGGTAAAGGGAAATAGTCTCTATGAGTAGCTTTGTTCAATTCTCTGTAGTCAACACATACCCTCCATTTTCTATTTTTCTTGGGTACTATGACCAATGGAGATACCCACTAATTATCTGCAGATTGGATAAATAAATCCTACCTGTAGTAGTTTCTCAATTTCAGTCTTCACAATATCTCTCTAAGGCAAGGTTTTATCCTCCTCTAGGGTTATCTAACTAGCCTAGAATCAGTGGTGTAAATGTGATGTGTGTAAATGTTAGGATGAATTCCCTTCATATAATGGTATTCCTAAGAAAAAGCTTGAGGATAAGAGCATAAGTGTTTAAACAAGGCATTCTCCTCCGAATTGGCGAGCCAACTATTAATTGTCAATGCCTTCCCTAGAAATATAGGTAATTTTTTAGAATTTGGGTGGATAGAATTGACCATTAGATATTCTCTTAAAAGATAATTCAAGGGGAATTTATGAGGTAGAAACCTGTGGATTTCAGAGATGTTATGAAAAACACACTCAGTAAGATCAATGTTTCTTGTAAAAGGGAAGATTAATGGCTGCATGTTTTCATCTAAGATCTCTTCTTCCTTTATCTCTAACATCTCGTGAATGAAGTTTAGAGGAATCACAATCATAAACCTGTTTTGAGTGTTCTAAATGCATTATTATAGCAGCCAATGAGGACACAATATACTAAGTTTCCTCTGAGTCATTAATGCACCATTGATTGCATTAAATGGAAAAAGGTTTTGTTGTTGGGTACAAAGATATAATTTTTTCACATCATGTCCATTAGTGATTATCATATCCCCTATTCTTAGTAGTCAATAAGTGCTATGCAGTAGTAGCTAGCCAGGGGCTGTCCCAAGATTAAGGGATATCCAATTTTCTTGTTCTTAGTCTTAATAACCATGAAGTCTATCAGAGTTATCCCATGATTCAATTGTAATTATTACATCTTCTATGACTCCTTTTGGCTTAGCTATAGATTGATCGACCATTTGCAGGACCACAAGAGTTGCATGTAGATTAGGAAGAGATAGTGTTGACAAGGTATGTGTAGTCATAACATTAATTGCAACACCTAAGTCAATAAAAAACATTTGGAATTTCCACATTTCCAATACAAATTGTGACTATAGGACTTCCATGATCACCATATTTAGGGGCATCATCTTTCCTTCCAATATATTGGCCAATTTACCATCAACATGTATGGCATTTGGTTGGTTTCTCTTCCTTCTTATAGTTTTGACACATAATTCTTTGATCATTTTGTTTAACTCTGAAATATCTCCGAGAGCTTGCAAAAGGGGAATTCCAATACTTAATTTCTTCAATCATTGAATCGGATCTGATTCAGGACCATCTTGGTTTGGAATATTGTCTTTAACTTAAGAACATGAATGTGAATGGTGTTTTTGGAAGTGAGTCCGATGACTTTTCAAAAGTGGGTTTAGGTTGTGTCTCATCTTGTTCTCCCTTTTATTTTGAAAATTATTCTATAATTGGTAAAGAAGGTTTGGAATCAATATTTCCTGAGCGTAGTAATATGTTATCACAGTCAATGGAATTTATTACAGGTATCTTTTTTGGTTTCCACAATATATGTTTGATTGCGCTACCTGAGCATTCTTAAGATTAACAACAATGTGTACTGGAATTTGAGTTTGGACCGGTTGTTCATCTGTGGTGGAAGTGGTTGGTTTAGTTAACAAGTCTTGTTGTTATCTTGGTGGCCTCCTTTGATTATAAAAGGGTTGACTATAACCTTGAGGAACATTCCATTGCTGTTGATATTGAGGGTTAAACTATTGGAATTGTGTTGAAATTTGGCTGGTTTTGTGTCCATGGTTGCTGAAAAAATGTTGGTTACATATTCCATTGTTGTGGAACCCATTCTTGTGGGACTTATTGATTCCAAGATTGAGGATGGGACCATGGAGTGTTCCATTGATTAGGAAACCATTAAGTCTTTGGAGCATATTGCTGGTTTTGGTTTGAAGAAAAATTTCCTCCTTTGCCTTTGAGCTACATAGTTAACTTCTAGCTGAGCTATGTGCATTTTGTTTCAAATGACTATTAAGAAAGGGTAATAATCCACATTTATCAATTGCATGTTTCAAATCACAAACTAGATAAACATTGGTTTTATCTAATGGGCAATCTTTAAGTCCATGCTTATCTCTACATCTAGGAAATTATATGAACAATGGCTCAATATTCTTGGCTTTTTCCCTATCCACAATTGTATTGCGTTGTACCAAGAGATCCATTCCTAGGTTTGTAGTTTATTTTATTAGCTTGGATATATCTCCATTGACAATCTTGCCTCTGTTTTTACACAGATTTGGGAAAGTTCGGGAATAATTCCTACAGAGATCAATAATGTCTATAAATTCAAGTTTGTTCATATCTCCCTTTCCCATTAAGTCAAAATCCTCTTGAGTGTCTTCATTCAATCCTTTGATAAATATTGTTTTACAAAAGAGTAATGTCTAGGCCTATGCCACACCTCACATGAAGGAAAAAAAATTGATTGAGATAATCTTCTACACTTTCATCTTCCTTTTTTTGGATCCTAAAGAGTTCCTCCCTACGGTCTCTAACACTACAGTAATCTTGGTACTTGTCTAAAAAACTATTTCCATCTCTTCCCAAGTATGGATAGAGTTGGGGGCTAGTCCCACGAACCATCTTATTGTTATATCTTTCAAGGTTGAGGGAAACAACTTCAGTTTCAGGGTGTTACAAGGTATAATCATAGGTTTGACATAACACTTTGAATTCAAATAAAAATTGATCAAGATCTTCCTAGACAAAACCCCTAAATGTTGGTAAGATTGAAGGGGATATATTTTCATAGGGTCTTGGTCATTGGGATCCAATTCTATGGGATAAATGAATTTCCTTCCTAGTGACAGATCAACATTGTTTCCTCCATTAGGAGTTTCTACTCCATCTACGATCCTCTCTTGTTGCTCAACTAGTTCCACTGGTAAATTTTGAGGGGGGTTATTCAAGTTTATTCTTACAAACATACCTCTATGATCCCTAGGTCTAAACATAAACTTATAAAATGATAAATAACAATTCCCTAACTATAAGCACTTATTTGATCATCCTGTTCCACATACTCCAAAAGAATAGAAAAGATACTTGTTGTCACTACAAGACCTTTATATCTAAAAGAAAGAGTACATAAAACAAAATTCTAAATGGAAACTTACCAGATTCTCTGAAAACATGCAAGCTAATACCTTAATATTTGATAACACCTTCATAAATCCTTGACAATGGCGCCAAAAAGTGACAAACGTTGTTGATACTCACACTTTAATCATTCAATATTTTTCAATACTAGGGTGATGTCCAAGGCTATTTGCAAAAAAGAATGGTTGGAACTGTATTGAGCATGCAACCTGAATTATTTGAGGAATAAACAATTGTTATAACTAAGTGTCTATCCTAAATTTAAGGAATTGAAACATGCAGACGTAGAATAACAGTTTAAATGATTTAAACATCGTAGTGTTGGAAGATAAAAATAATAATTGAATGGATAATAAATAAAAAACACTTCCCTTCACATTGGTTACAAAGTCTTACTTGTGAAAACATAGCTGATTTCAGAATCATGCCCTTTTTATTCATCAATTATTTTCCAATACATTTTTTACTTCCAAAAATAGCCCTTTTATTCTAAGGTGACAACACCTTATATATGTATACACAAAATCACGCACTTGGGGTACATTTCTAGGTCATAAAGCATACTAATGTATAAATGATTCCTAAGCAACAAAACTAGTGGTTGAAAACTATCTTGCACCTCTTTTCTTTATCTCATACTGTCTCTTTGTTCTTACACATCCTATAGCCATAAAAGAACCTAACTGATTTATCTTTTATGGCCATAGACACTGGCACCTAGTTAGGACACTAGCACTCAGGCGCTTCTATCCCTCATGGGTGCTCTTGACCCTCACTCACCTCTCATCCCTTGTCACTCTTATTGGTGTCTTTTATCTTTTTGGCATCTTTTTCACTTATGGGTTGGCGTTCCAATTGTCAATACAAAATTCAAATAAGGGATTCATATGTATACTTAGTTACTTCTCAAAAATCAAGGACCAAACACTAGCATTATCTACTATCACCTAAGCTTGCATCCAAAAGGCACAAAGAGCATAAAAGGCATCCATATACCACACTCACTCAAGGGAAAAGTGATTCATCACTCTACATACAAAAAAAAGAGGGGAATTCTATTTTATTCCATCCCAAACATTTACATCTGGAGCATTCTAAATCTAGCACTCTTTCATAGTGAAAAAATTACACAAGGGCATCCTAGGGCATCAATACATGCACTTTCAAACAAAATTACATGGGGTCTAAGATGTATTGCAACACTTATTAGTAAGTTCAATCTTCAAGTGACTGCCGGGGGTCAGTTCAACTCATCATTCTACATCTTTTTTATTAGATTTTATGTGGTTTGTGGACATGTGTAGTTAGACATCTTGTTTTATAGGTTATATATACTTTGGGGATCAAGTATCGAATCTCAAGCAATAAAAAGGAATCAATGAAAAACATCTTCCAACATAGAATACATCATATCGTGACTATTTATGCAGATGCCAATGCTCAAATCCAGTCACTAGGGCCCAGGCACTACTGCCCACCTGGGGGAACTCCTGCCATGCACCGTTCTGAGTTCTAGAACCTCCAGAAAGATTTGACAACACTTCCTATAGTCTATTTTAGCTATTCACCTACCTAGACCACTTTTAGTTTTCTCAGAAATCAACTGTCTTCCTATCTCCCTCTCTTGCTTAGGATTTCATATTATACATGCTTGTTTGCTTCTGTCTTACTGTATATTAGCACTTGTGCATCATTATTTATAGTAGTTACTTTACAATATAAATTTAATTCAATTTATATTAAATTAATATATTAGGTCAATTCTAATTCTTCTTTCAATAGAACTTATTATTCTAAATACTTTTAAGAGTTACATGTAGGAGTTAACTAAACAAAGGTATATCAGAAACAACAATATAATTGGTAAATATTAAGTTAAAGTGTCATCCTGCATGTAACTTGTTGGTAATACTCATATTTTGAATGGAAGTGGAGTTCTTGAAAACAAAACTCAACCTATTCCAGACATCTCTAGAGTAAAGACAAACTCAAGTAATCACACTCCTCATATAGTGGAGGATTTAGTACAATAAGGATTAGTTGCTACTAGTTATAATTTTAACACAAGGCCTAACCCACATTAACTTTGAATGATATCTAAAGAGGTAATTACCACATAAATAGACCGAAGTTTCCTGATGGAATTAATGATGACTAGGTAGTTCCACAAGTTGTGTAAAACTTATGTTGACTGGGTGAGTCCCGTGCTTCGTTGTGTGAGTCTTTGCACTAGGATGTGTGAGTTATTCCATTCAGATTTGTTATCAAAAAAGTAAAATTTTATTAATTAATCCAAAGAAGCGTATGAAATATAAAATATAACAAAGATTTATGCAAAAAACTTCTACTTAAGTCAACAAAAGTATTATTTATAATAATGCTAATATCAGTTCAATATAAGGTAATAGTGGAAAAAACGGGACTTGGAATGGGAATTCAAGAAGGCTCATCAATATGAGTCCAATGTGTAATTTTAGGTTGATAATCTGGCAAAGAGTCACTGCGAATAACGGTTTGTGCTTATAATCAAGGGGAAAAGTGATGTTGGTATTGTGCTCATTGAGTGTAAAAGATATACATCATAAAAAAGATATACCAAAGGCCAATGGTGTACATTGGGGGTAAAGCGTAACCCAAAATTTAGTTGCAATTACATGTAAGACATAAGTTATCATGAGAATAACCTATCCTTCAAACTTCATGGTAGGAGTCCAAAGAGGTGTGATATCATATGACATGAGTCCTAGAGTGTGCAAAGCCTCATAAGTACAAATATTATTATTGGTATTGAGATATAAGGGTATGTGAGGCCAATATTGGTTGTGAATATACACTATGCTAGTGAAAATATCGAAGCGAGATACCTGATTGGAAAATGTGGATGCATTGCATAAGATAAGTACATGTGCATTGGTTTTAAGAGTATGGATTTTATCTTTTAAGGCTTGGAAATGATATGTATCATGTTTGAAAATGTGATGGTAGGTACATAAGGGATGGCCATGCTATTGGGAAAGCTTCTTAATGGAATTATGTCACTTAGAAGGAGTGAAATCAATCCTTAGTAAATAAGGATATGAAACAACTCACGCAATGTGTTGATATGAGTAGGAATTGTAGTAGGGGGTGACATACAATGAAGCCAAACTATAGTGTGAGTTGTATTGTGCAAAGGTTTATGATGAGGATTGGAATAAGCATTGTGATCAGGATAGGTAGAGTTAATAGTACTAGAGATAGTGTCCTGAAGTCGATAATTCCTAGGGAAATTGGAAATGAAACATAAACTCATGTTCATCAATAGGATTAAAATTGATTTTACTCAAGTTGTCATTTGTTAATGTATTTGTTTCATCATTGATATCGGTATTTAAATCACGTGCATTAGGAAGCTGAGTATAATTATCTAAGATATTAGGAACAAGAAGTGGTGATGAAGTAGATGGTGAAAGAGGTCCCGTGGAAGTAATGTCCAGAAGTATCTTAGTATAAGGAGGTGTGAGAGACTCAAAATTATTACGAGCTTCACCTACAACATATTCATCTATTTTGTTGATGAGAATAGGTTGTTATGGGGGAGTGACATAAAGGACTTGTGGATCAAACATATCAACTTTGTAATATTGATAAGGGTTTGTACCAACAAGCATGGTATGCTCAAAGCCATTGTGTATAATTTGACACAACAGTGGAAATTATATGAAATAACTTGCATATCATGAAGCCATAGGCAAACCAAAAATAAATTATATTAAATATCAATATCCTTGATATGGAATGTTGTAGGTGCAATTTTAGAGCCAAATAGCAAATCAAAAGTTATAGTGCCTAATGCGGAGTGTGTAACATCGTTAAAACCTCACACAATATGTTATGATTAATCACAAGAGGAGAAACACCCATTTTTATGAACACCGATTTAGGACATATGTTAAGACAAGATCCATTATCTTCTAGAACCCTCTTGAAGAAGAATCCTTAGATGTGTGGTATAATAAATAAGGGTGAGATTATTTCCATATTAGTATTGGGAGGGATATCAAATGGGCCAGAAGTAACAACTTTACCAAGCATCTTAAATGCATTCTATAAGATAAGCAAAGGAAAATTGATGAGTATCATTAGCTACAATGAAAGAGTGCAAGGTATCTTGTAATATGTGTTTGTAAATGGTTGTGTTTTGAAGCATCTCTAAGACAAATATCTTGGTAGGTGTGTTACTAAGTTATTCTAATAGATCATACCCATTAGATGGGACATTAGTTTTGGCTAGAGGGGCAACTAGTGGGGGAGGCAAAGGGGGGTTTCCTCTAATAAATTTTTTATTACGTCTTGTTTTCACCACATTAACTTTAGGGTTTAATGGGGTAGAACGATAACGTGATGGATGATAAGTAGTAAAAGGAATGAACTCATATTGTATATCAAGGTAAGCGGGAGCCATGTCAGCTATATAACATGTGTGATCAATCGAAGAAACCTCATTCACATGTGAATTATGGGTATAAACCTGATTATAGCGATAATAGCCCATACCACCATGTGAATGTGGATCCTATCCTTAAAAGAGATATCATAAAATTTTCAAGGCAATGACATGATGATACAATAAGAAATAAAAACTCCAAGGGTTCAAAGGGGACAATGTTCAAGTCAAATGTTAGGTTCACCAAATGTTTTCATCCTTTTAAGTTTGATTAGAGTTTTACAAATATAATCAAACCAAGCATTAAATACATGTTATAGGGGGTTATTTTGATTAATTAAATTCCAACATTAACCATTCAATATCAGAATATCATATTAATACTTGTAACAAATATACATGATACAACACAAACACACAAATACATGGGATTGAGTGCACTTAACTGATTATATGTGATTCTTGGCTGATCTAGGAGTTTTGGATGCTGAAACAGGGGTATCTAGACCCAAGGAATTTACAAAACTAGAACTGTGAGTTAAATACCATTAAGGGTAGGACTATATAATAGGGCCAAAAATAGTTGTACAATTTTTACCCCTTTGTACAATTTTTCACTTTCTTAGAACTGCAGCATGTGAATTTTTGGGTTTGTCACTTGTTTGATTCTCTTCATCGCTATCTATCAGTTACTCTTGATCACATTGAGAGGGGTCTTTCGATACTCTGATCAATCATTAAAAACCCTAACCATGGATGAATTCTTACAAAACAAACATTAGTTAGGTTGTGGTTACCCATGTGCACCGTTAATGTTGAAAATACTTTGAAGAGGCCTCAAATGAAATGTCGTTCTCTACCTAACATGTTATATCTAGTTGTAGTGAAATCATATTTGACATCATCTCATTAACAACGCTCAACTTGAGTTTCTCTCTTGTGAAATCTACCTAAGTAGGTGATTTTGAGTGCTGCAAATATGACAGTCAGTTCCATAGACCTAGTGGGAAGCTTCAAACCTTTAGACAGTGCTTCCCTAATGAATGCACAAAAGTATTTTTAGAGTGTAGGGAGATTTCAGTTCCTTTTGTGCTAACTTTTGCAATAGGAGTCCATAAGAGTGCTAGGTGTGCTAGGTGAGGTGAATTTCACTTGCTTATATATGCTTCTGAATGTGATTTAAGTTAAAAAGGAAAACTGGGGGGAAGTAAGTGACCCAAAGAATAATGTACAAAAATAAGTTAGGTAACAAAGTGATTTGGGTCAAGACCATAACATATAATCATGAATGTACAAACATTCATGCCCATGTTGTATGTTTTTGACCCAAGAGAGAATACATATAATGTGAAGTTTGGAAGCTGATAAGTAGAGTTTCTTACTATGTTTCATGCATTTAATTCTTGGAAACTATTGACAAGTGAGTGTATAAGATCAAATAAGCTAGAAAAAAAACCTAGGGATGCATCAAATGAGAATGGGTAGAGTGCAGTTGTTCGAACAAGAGAGAAATGTAAAAACCAAGAGTGTCAAAGAGTAGAATTACCAAATTTGAGTGTCTCCACTTCTAGACCACCGAAGGGCATAAAAATTTACAAAACCTCACTCCTAATAGGTCAAAGACCGTATAAAAGGTCATGGTCCATACAATCATTCCTAGCAAAGGTGTATGGTTTCAGGCCAATGTAGTTTCTAGACACAATTTCCAAAAGAAAGCATCTACAAATCCATTATTACTAGTTTGTTCAATCTGTGCAACTAGATCTCTTCAAAACCACTTTGTGTAGATAAGTACATCTCCCTCTTGTGTTTCCAAGCTTGTAGCTTATTATAAACACTAGTTACAAGTACCAATATATTACTTTGATATTTCATGATTAATTTTGGAAGTTAATTAATCATCATAGCTCCTTGTATTCTAACCTTACATTCGTTTTTTAGTTTTTTGTGCATCGCATAAAAATATAATCTTAAATTAATCATATAAAGGGTGTAAACATTTAGTGAACCTGACTCTTACATAAAACATTTTGGATCAAACCCTAGCTTCCATAGGGTTCATTTTTTTTCTCTTCTCATTCATTCTTTGTGTTTTGTTTATCTTTCAAAATATCATCATGATTAATCTTCATCTTTTTCAAAATTCACAAGGATCCATAATTATATGCTTTCTAAGTAATTATGACATAATTGATTTTTTTACAGATTTGTAGATGTAAATGTATAAATTACTGTAAAGTAAATATTACATAATATAAAAATAACACAAAAACAAGAATTAATGTGGGAAAAACCTTACGGTAAAAAAAAATCCATAAAAAATAACTTCCAACATTATTATTCAAAATGTATGAGGAACATTGTTTGACAATTTTAGACTAACCCAACAATCTTGCTTTCTCACTTTTTCCTAATATTTTCATCAATATTTTGGATGCACATCCAAATACTTAAAATTTGATCAATCTCCAATAAGAGATTTCCCTATTTAAAGGGTGGGTGAATTAGTTGCAACATTTAGGTTGAACTGATTCAATCTTAATTAATCAAATCAATAAATGATTTGATTTAACTTTACAATTAGTGTAAAGTTTATAATTTATAATATTATCTATATATTAAGTTTATAATAAAACATAATTCTGGAGTCCAGTTTGTTTTGGTGGGCCAAACCAAGTGTTTCCCCACAAACATTACATTCTCCGACACTCCCCCTTAATGTTTAGTGGGGATACATGCCAAATTCACATTTTTATACAAAAGGAATTACAATCCTCAAACCATATAGGATGATTGTTATGCTAGCATGTCTACATGGATAATCTAACAAAAATATACCATGTTCCTCTCGGATAAGTGCATATATGAAGTATTACATGATTTTATGGAGCCTTTTATAAAACAAGGAAACATCATTACACAATGATTCGTTGCGTTACAAGTAAACTCATATAGGGTGGTGTTTAAAAAATCACATAGGGTGATTTATATAGAGCCTTTTTACAGTATAGAAGAAGTATAGAGAAGGAAGATACAAAAAGGATATTAGGAGGTGGTATTGCCATGCACACCCCTAATGGAAACTCCGAAAGGGAAATAGTTTCTCAAAACTTGCAAAACTTCACAACACATAGGGATAGGTGAATATATCTACAAATTTGTCTTTTAATAAGAAGTATGTCATATGATCATCTGATTCAGAGGTGGAGATCAAAGTCCGCCACATGATCATCGGATTTATTGGTGGTGATTAAAATCATCATTGAAGAGATGCTCTTTCAATGAAATGCATATGAATCTTGATATGCTTTGTTTGTTGATGTTGAATTGGGTTGCCTTTAAGAGATTATATAAATCTGGATGTCTCTCAAGAGTAAATAATTTTCTTTGTACATCCAAATGGAGTTCTTCTAATAATATATTTAGCTACATGGCTTCTTTAGTTGCTTTTATAACACTTCTATACTTTGCTTCTGTTATCTTGTAAAATTGACAAGGGAAATTTTGCAGGTAACCATACCAAATTTTTGTTTTGGTTCCCCCTTCGAGGTCCCTTAATGTTTAGAATGGCATAAAATCCCTTTCCAAAAAATCTAGTTTTTTCAAACTTAGTCATTTGGTCCTTTTTTTTGGTTGGGTGCATTTTTTATTCACGCAACATCAAATGAAACTGCACCCCCTCCTTTCCTTTGGCACATCCTTTGGAGTGTCGACATTCTAAATGTTGTGCCTTCCCATGATGTGCTTTTCAAACCTGCTGCTAAGGCGTATGCACCATCTTGTCGACATTCAAAATGTTGTGCCCATGAATGGTGCGCTAAAGTGCTAAAAAAGCAATGTTGACAACACCAAATCCGTGCCTATGGCGCATATATTTTCATATTGGCATCTACCTGGGTGTGCCTTGCAAAAAGTTGGTGGCACATTTATTGCACCTTTTGCTATAAATAGGCACATCAAATCCAACTTGTCATTTTCGCGACTAAAAAACGTGGAAAAAGGTTATTCTTTTGTATTTGTCAGCGCTCCTGTCAGCCCCGTGTGTCACTTTTTGTCATATTCGTGGACCCCACATCATTTCCTCCATCTTATATATTCCTGGTAAGTGGTCCTTGCTCTTCTTGTGTTGTTGTTGTGGAGTTTTTGTGTTGTTTTTGGAGGTTGTTATTATTCAAAACAAAGAAAATGAACCTAAGAAGTAATACAACTCCAGCCTATTTTGTAAATCAACCCACCTCCAAACCGGTCTTACCCTCCTTCTAGATCTGCTAAACCTGGGAGGCCTTTTCTCAAAAATGAATCCCTGACCCTCTTTTCCTCTCACTATCAAAATCTGTGTTGGAAGGGTTAAAAGCCACAAGAGCTTGCCAAAAGAGGGAAGTTTCTAAAAGTTATCAAAACCACGGTTTTTCTTTGGTGCAAACGCCATCGCTGTTACACTAAACACAGTCGCGCCAAACAGGCACATTGTCCCCGCCTTCAACATGCATATTTCCCGCACCTTATAAAAATTCCTAAAAACCTAACACAAGCACAAGTGCAACTCTGCCTACACCTACATTTGAATGTCGTGCATACCTTTCTCGCGCTGCGCCAAAATCTAAAACACTGGCGCACATTACCTCAATGACGCACCCTTTGAACTTGTGCCCTTTGGCGCATCATAAAATTTTGCAACATGTATCATATTTGTGCTAAAGGCACACCCTGAAGCCTTGCTACACCAAATGAATCTACGCCCAATTAAAACCCTTTATATGGCGCAGGCGCACATCCTATGACACCAACATCTAAATGTTGTGTGTAGTATTTCTGCGCCTTGTGCCCCTTTTTACACTGTTTTCTTCCATGCAACACTCTTCAGAAGTGCACCTTGCTTTTCTAACCCTGTAGCCTGCAATAGAATTACACCTTGCGCCTAGAGGCTTGTAAATTGATAACTTTTCAGTCTATAAAGATTTGATGGATGATTTAACAGCTAACATGGCTCTTCTGTGATGGAATTCTCGGATTCTTCTTACAGATCAGCAGATGAACTCAGATTCACACATGTCTTCATCAAGTAAGAAGCCAACCAAGTCTAAGGGTAAGGCCAAACTCATAGAAGAAGAAATGAAGTACAAATACCAAGGGTCAGGATGCCTGAATCCCTTGCAGAGTGTGACCTAGACATCAGGGATTCAAAACTTGGTCATATCGATATGGAGGACTTCTGGGCCAGAACCAAGAAGGTCACAGGTTAGTCCATGGATGGACATATTGGTCGGTAGTGGTTTACATTTCACTGCGGGAATTCCCGTGAGTGCAGTAAAATAGCGAGTTCATGATGGTGGTGGGCCGTTGTTACAATAAGGACACTAGATGTGTCGAAAATTAGAAGGGTGAGGTAATAATCAACTTCACTGCCCGACACTTCAAAATCATGTTGGGTATCCCCCACCACCGGCATTTTGTGGCAATAAGCTAAGAAGACTGCATAAAAGCATGGGATGAAAATGAAGACAAATGCATGTAGCTTATGAATGAAGTATATCTGAAAAATAAGAAGGTGATAACCAGGTGGCCGTAAGTTATTCATCGTAGTGACTTCTCAGAAGAGCTGAGAAACACCATCACCTTCTTCAGCAGGGTCTTTAGGCTTCCTAATGCCCATTACTTTCACAAATGGATGCTCAGATACTTGGAAACAATGAGTAAAAATGTTCCTGATTAGCGTTTTGAATGGGCGGAGATTATCAGCAGCACCATCTCCGAGCAGCTTCAACAACTCTCAACAACGGGGAGGTTCTACATGAACTCCTATGTGGTATATGCTGCTACCTCTGAAAGAAACTACCCAGCACTAAACTGATGTGGGGTATGGCCCCAAGTGAGAATATATGAATATTATCTATAGTTGAGGCTGGAAAACAACATCGCATAATTCAACAAGATCAATGATGCCTTCTTCTACGGCGTTATCTACCTCTTGAGGCCTAATATGACTCACGGTCAGATGACCAAGAGCATGGTTACTACTATAAAGAAGTGGGGGGTGTTATTTACGCAATTCACCACTTTCACTTATCTCAGAGCTGCCAACTTCTTGGGGGAGCCCACCAAGTTATCGAGGTATGCGGGACCCAAGTTGATCCTATTGGAGCTGTCGAGACAGCTTATCACATACCACAAGAAGTGTCTAAAAATAAAGAAGGGTGGAACTCCTTCCCCACTCATAGTGGGTAGGTACACCTGCACTTCTCATAGCAAAGCTTGGGAAATGTTTGCAGAGTTGGAGTTACTTAACTTGAAACACAATTTCCCGGCAAGGCCAACCTTTGATCCTTGCAATTACCTTCCAAGGGAAAAGCTTGATCCAATTCATGTCCCACAAATCGAGGATATCTACATCGATCTATATCATGAGGTCGAGCTTAGAAGAAAGGATCACTCCCGCCTGGCCCTGGCAGAGATCATCCAATATGGTGTGGCCATTGTCCCAAAAGGTTTCCAAGTGACTGATCAAGAAGTTGATCAGGTCTATCTAGATACGGACGAGGACAATTGGCCATTTACCGAGATAGATAGAACAAATGCACCTTAGACTATTAAGGAAATGGTTAAAGGCACTTTGTAACGCATGGAGCATTGGTACAGGAAGAACGGTCTCATTTACCTTGGAGTAGACTTCACCACGTCTCCTTTGGGCGATGCACCTACTAAGCCAAAGCACTTGCCAAAGGGCAAAGGGAAAGAAAAAGAGGGAGATTCAAGCACTGCTCAGGAGCAATCTCCTGAGAGTCCTCCTTTTACCGCCGAGGAATAGGTAGTAAGCCTAGTATCCCCTGAAAAATAAGAGGTGGTAAGTGTTCCAACGGGCACATCCACTCAGGATGTTACCACTACTGTAACTAGTGAAGTTCCCACCATTCCATCTCCCACTCCTCCTTCCTCTCCTCACGTCACTCAAGTAACCACTCCTTTGGTTGTGTCTTCTCCCCCGTCTTCTACTGTTCCCCCTTCCTCTTCCTCCATCTTCTCTTCCCTCACGGATCTGTCCCCCAGCATTTCTTCCCTCATCTCTCAGATCCCTTCCACCCCCATGGTTTCCTCTCCTATAGTGACTCCTACCCCTGTGAGCGTTGGAGGGTCGGATTCCTTATCAATTCCGCCACCGAGCGTCTCAACACATTTCCCCATGTTCACTGTAGTTGCTCCTTCTTCTACCCCCGTTTCCCCTCCTTCCTCTGGTCACACTCCCTTAAGTCCAAAATGGATCTCCAAACACCTGAGCCAACACAAGAGGAAAGTCCCCATTGCACCTATGGACTTCTCCATCATTCCAACAAAAGGAGATAAGAAGCAAAAGCCTATAACCCACTTCTCTTAGAGTGCTTCAGGTGAAAGGGTTATGGAGATCGCATACCCTGATCCCACAAAGGATAAAAAAGATCTGTCTCATATAGATTATACAGTGACATGGGTAACAATGGGAACATCCTCATAAAGCCTGTAGGGAGAGGCCTTATCTGCAGTGGATACCCTTTACAAAAAGCTTCAAGAGGCAAAGGAAGAGAAGATGATATTGGAAGAGTAGAACAGACATCTTCTCCAAGCCCTATAGAAAATGGGCAGTGCACCTCCTATAGCTGCCACCAAAACTCCTGAAGCCCTTAGTCAGGAAAAGATAAATGAGTACGCTAAGATTGGTGAACAAGGTATGGCAGTATCTGCTTGGAGAGACCAAATCCTCAAGGATAGCGAGGAAGTAATTATAAAGTTCACAGATCTGTATCAAAATATTGATTAGGCTAATAAGGAAATCCAGGTGATTGCAGGACCTATCTCCGAAGAGTTGGACCATGCCAGGTTACATTATGAGACATTCCAGAAGATGCTCGACTGTCCAGTTGATGACTTAGTAAAATTTAGCGTCTTCGATCACCCAAGAGCACCCAACAAAGTCCTTGCTGCTTTGGACTATCGGGTTGACCAGATGAAATTCATCTTGGAGAAAATAGATAAAATCAAGGAGGAAGCCTTGGATGCAATGCATCAAATGAAGCAGATCATCCTAAGGATGTCTTCGGGATTACTCACCCCATCATACGCCTTGAGGAATGCAGATGAAACTATTCGGCTCTTCAAGGAGATCGTGTCACAAGGTTTAGGGTCAGAAGCCACTTTTGACGCAGAATCTATCAACAAACTTATGGCTTGCCGCAATTTTGTTGGATACCTGATGGAGGTAGGTAATGAATACTTCAAACTCCCAGAGAGACTCAAAGATGAATGGGAGACTTGCGAGGTCATCGGTCAATCACACCAAGGGTCCCGCTTAGGATCAACTTTAATCGATGATTAGCAAGTTCATGGAGTATCGCGCTCAATTTCACATTTCCTCTCCTGAGCAGAAGCAGGATACTCCTTTCTAGCCACGGGATGACGACGAATAGGTTGCTTCCTCCTGGGATTGTTCCCATTTTTGTAAAGTATTTAAAAGTATGTTGGCATAAATGATGACATCATCCATGTTGCACCATGAGATGTTGTCATGCACCAAATTGCCCCAAAGTCAACAATTGACTTTTAGATATTTTTGTAGATATTTTGTAAATAGTTGTTGGTTCCTTTTTGCCTTCTTTCTCTTTCTCCTTGTATATATACTTGGATACTTGTATTCAAGAGGTGAATTTTTTTTAGATGAAAAATAGAAGTGAGAAGAAAAGGCTTTGTACTTTTTGTAACAGAAAATATTAATACAAAAATTAAGACTTTGTGCTCAACGAATGTATTATGTGCATCAGATCTTTCTTAAGTTAGCTCTGTGTTGTTTTTCTGTTAGATCTATCTCTACTTTTTTGTCATTTGCTCATTAGTATTGCTTTGTTCGTTTATGTAAGTAGGTTTGGCTCTATTTACTACCAACCCAAAACATAAACCCTCTAACCTTTTTTCTTTGGAATTTATTTCTTTTCTCCCTTCGGAGCTATCCCATCTCCATCCTTCCCTTCATTCCTTTCTATTCACAGTCAAGAAATACCCCTACTGGGATGAGATCCCAAACCCCTGAAGGCAGAATACTGTAGGACTTGCGCAGATTCCTATTGGTAAAATAACAATAAACTAGTTTCACTTTGTTGTCTCAAAGAGGGTTTATGCCCTACACATTGTTGGCTCGTCTATCCATAGATCTGCCCTACCGAAAGATTTTTGGACCAACAACTTCATTATAAGAGATAGACATTGTTGGTTATTTCTTGCTACTTCAAGAGATATCACTTGTATCAACATGAAAAATATATCTGTACATAGATTTTCTATTTATCACATCACATCATGCTTATAATCAATAAACCATATAATTGAGCAACATTAGAACACGAATAATATAAACCATAATATTTTAAGATTTTAAGCCATTTTTAATGATCATAATATAAATCCCATGTAAATCTATAAGTAATACCTATTGTAAAAATAAATATTTGGCCTAGTAATAATTAGACACATTAAAATGTCAACAATGTCAATAATTAGACACATTAAAATGTCAACATTAATAATTAGATACACACTTTAATAGGAATGTAAACTTTTTTACAATCAATTAGGTCAATTTACTAACATATTGATATTTGAGAAACAACTTTAAAGTTTCAATCCTAGAAGAACTACCATGCCCTAAAAATGACGATGAAGTCCTAGATCATTCATCTCAACAAAAAGAACAGTTAAAATAAATTGATTATCCTCAATTTTCAAAATTAATTTAGAGAAATTTTTGATAATTCCACATTTTTTAGTAATTTGAATAATTGATTTTCATGTTTTTGGTCTCTAGAAACCCATTATTGTGTCAAAGAGAAAAAAATTATACTATGTTTTAACCAAATAACAAGGGTTATGATATAACATAATACCAATATATTAATTCACATTAATATTAACCTTAACTGGGTTTATTTTAAAATTTAAGGATTTGATATTTGTTATTAAAAAATAACATACCACAAGGATAAAATATATGGCAAGGTGAAGATCATGTATTTTGGACCACATGATAAACTACTTGTTAAAATTTAGATCCTAGTTTCCTAAAAAAATGTAAAAAAGAGGTCTTGTAATGATCCTTGTTAGAGTTAGGTTTTCTCGGAAACAACCACTACAAGGATATTTATTTTTAAAATTTAACAAACCATTTGTAGATTGACATTTTAAGATACATTTTTTTTTCTAATCATGCCCACTAAAGGAGGGAATATGATCGTGTGTTTGGATACAAAATGCATCATCGGAACAAGTTGGGAAATTAAGTGAAAAGAAAATAATGTTTATCAAGTAATATTGTATTCTTTCAACTTTTAACAAGATTTATCTATGAGAAATACCATGATACAAACTTGGAACAAAAATGATTACCATTCATATATTTCCTTTCATAAACAACGTTCCTTTTGAATTTAGGATGACATATATCAATATGCATTTACATTTTTATCTTCACTAAATTCAACAAACTTTCTCAATTATCCCACAAATTTATTTGGAACAAAATTTATAAATTACATGTAATTTAGAAGCCATACATAACCTCCGTAATCTAGACAATTTTTTATAAAATAATTAACACATAAATCTATCAAGTTACATCCATAAAATGCTAAAAAAAGAGATGGCCTAAAGACCCATTTCTATCATTAAATCTTGAGTAATATAAAATTATCAATTTCATCATAAAATAGGTTAATATTAACCAAATCTATCATTGAGTCATGTTAATGGAGAGGGAATTTTCCTATTTACTTGAAATTAACCAATGTGAAATCAATATTCCCTATTACTCTAAGCGCAAGTTTCTTATGCATCTAATATATTACAAAGGGGGAGTCCAATGTTTTTAAAGATAGACTATGTTGGTGAGAATATTTTGATAACATATAGTTTTTTTTGTATGATTACATGTTTTCCCTAACCTTTTGTTGGTTATTGAATTCGTAAAGGAAAATCCAAAAAAATTATGTCTCCCACTTATGTTACTAAACATATGGTTGAGGAGAGGGGGTCCATGGAACTCAAGGCTCCCTAAATCTTGCCAAAGCTCATGAACATCCACCAAAGAAACCACCACTATAGTTATAAATCACTCAACTAGGTCAAGTAGTTCAACTCACCTCATTTAGAAGAACACAAAGAGCCCTACTCAATGTTTTAACAAGAGTATAGCCATCTCAAGCATGTTCAAAGTGATTCAAGTTGTCAACTAGCTGCATTCATCTAGATATCACATGTTAGGTAGATAAATATGTGTGTCTTTAGAGTAGTGCCTATGTAGGTGGTGCACATATTACACTTCAACCTAAACATTAACCTTATTATAGGGTCTTCCACCCATGGTTAAGGTTTGAGTTTCATTCATTTGATTTTAGATAGTTTCAGGATTGTACGACACTTAGGGTCTAACAAATAAACATATTTATAGATCACAGAAGGGCACAACAATTTACAGAACTTCACCTCAATAGGTCTAAAACTGTACAAAAGGTTCAAGACCATATAGAATTTCCTATACGATACAACGATTATTGGTAGTGGTGTATGGTTTTAGACTAGTGCAATTTTCCATAATAAAGCATATATAGATCCATTACTCCCAGTTTTTTTAGTTTGTGTAACTATATCTCTCCAGAACCACTATATACAGGTGAGTACATTTTCCCTCTTGTGTTTTCAAGCTTGCATCATATTGTAAACTCTAGTTGTAAGTACCAATACAATATTATAATATTGTATGATTAATGTTGGAAGTTAATTAATCATAATAGCTCCTAATATTCTAACCTTATATTCCTTTTTAGTTTGTTGTGCATTCCATAAGAATCCAATATTAGGTTAATATTTTAAAAAGTGTAAACAATTTCAATTCCTTGCACATCATTATTTTTTTCAAGATCTTCAAAACTAAAGATCTATTTTTTTTAAAGGACTTGGAAATAGTCTCTTGAGGAGAGAATTTCATGAACTTTTGTGTTATGCATAAACCCCAATTTTATCATAAAAAGTAGATAAATACTACCTTAGAATGTATATGGATTGTTACAATGTGAGATGTCAGAGGAATGACAAAGATCTGGAAGGAATCCGTGAGCATCAAAATGTTGCAGTCAACCACAAAAAGATGTATCTTCAATATCAAAGCAAGAAATCACCCATGAGAGCAATGTGCATGCATTAAGGGAAGAAGGCTCAAATCCCATACTCCATTCCATTTACTGCTTAAGATGAAAGGTGTACATATAGTAGTGGGGTGTGTAACTCCCCCACAAATGTAGCCATCAAGAGGTGGGAGTTACATTCCCAGAAAATCCTGTCAAATGTAACTCCTATGACACTTTATGACGCGTGTAAGGCCATAATGACACCCTAGGACACATAAGCATGGTGAATCACCTATGTGGAGGAATCCCATGTACTTAAGATATGTGCATGGTAAATATCCTACATCAACACCCCCCTGAAGCATAGCTTAGGTGGGACACATAGATGAAAACAAGGAGAAGTGGGTCCCGAAAACAAGCCTGATGAGGTACCCATGTACAAGAAACTCTTAAAAAGTGGAGTAAAAGGAGAAAACCTAGTGGGAAAAAACTCCCCCCAAAAGAGAGACAAGTCCACTCTCTAATCTAAGAAAGATTCCTAAGATGGGTCCTGGCCATAGACAAGCCTGTAAAGGTACCCATGTACAAAGAGGCACTCTCTTGGAAAGAAGAGGAAGAGAGAAGACGAGGGAGATGAGAGGAATACAGTTTACGGATCTGAACTCTGCAGCTCTAGGAAGTCTCGAAGAAGAATGTCGATGATAATATCCTTTACCTTTGGACTGAAGAAGAGCCATCCACACCTAACTATGTGCCTACCTTTAAGAAGGACATAAATGACATGCTGGAAGTCTACCCACTCCACGAAGGAAACCAAAGGCAGCAACACGAAGAACTCTAAGTTTAGTCCACGAAAGTGTGACATAGGTCTAACAAGTGAGTGCGAAGGAGCCGAAGGTAATGCCACATACGTAGAAATGTCAAAGTGTGAAGAGTGAACACCTATAGAAAGGATGTCCAACTGATGTGAAGGCAACAAAACATCCCCCACAACAAAAAATGGATCCACAAGAAAGGGTGGATCAATGAAGGTCTCCAAAAAAAGTGGAAGTGGTAAGAGTCCCAGAAAGGGGCACTCCCAACAATAGAGATGATGAAATCCTCTGAAATACCTGTAGATGGATGAGGAACCTATAGTACATCACAAGTGTACTCTATGAAAAGATGACTGAGGTCAGGCAGATACTTGTCGCAACGAGGGGGCTCAACAAACAAAAGAGCGATGCCAGATAGGTATGAGTCATCCAATGAAGGTAGAGGAGTGAAAGGGGCCTCAAACAATGAAGGTGGAAAAGAGGTGGGTGTGATGACTATATGAGACTGAATAGGAGACTACTCAATATCTGATGAGATGTGGGATGTGTCAACACTCTCTTAAATAGTGAGAGAAGGAGGATAAGATTCCTTTGTAGTACTCTCGACATAAAACTGGGTGCACAATCCTCATCATCAAAAGTAGAACCAAGCGAGTCTGTGTCAGTGGAACTGTCATCACATGAAGAAATAGAGGAGACAACTGAATCAACAACAACAACAATGGCGGCAGTATGTGAAGGGTCTCCATAGAGGGATTAAAGAATGCTCCAGACATGGTGGGGTGGATATGAGTCTGCCACGTGACACCAGAGAGATCTAGATACATGCATCATCATGTGACCAAGAACATGGTCATAAGTGTCAAGAAAATCCTCTTGATAACAATGATCAGTGGGTGTAGGAACTAGCCCAAGTAAGAAGGGTGAAAAACCTTTGTGAGCGAAGTAACGTTCCATGGAAGCACGCCAAGCTAAATAGTTCTCTCTCTCGGTGAGAAGTGGCAGAGGCTGTAAAGTGATCATACGATGCTCAAGTCTGGAAAGAGCACTCTCCATGATGCGTAAGAAAGAATGCAAGATGCACAAAAGTAAAACATCAAACTCGGCTGATAATGCGTCTGCATGTAAAAGCCCAAGAGTACTAGTGAACCCCCTAGAATGCGGCACTTTATAAAGTAGTGCGTTTACAAAACTGACATTTTCATCACGTAATGTTTGAAAAATCATGCAACTTTGACTAAAGAAGCACTAAAAAACGAGGAGCGAATCAAAAGTTATAGCAAAAATATAATTCCCGCAACTGATGGAAAATGTCAATGAACTTTGCAAACTGATTAAAAAAGTGCCCAAAATGGGTGCAAAGGGTGTCGTGTGGGTACTCATTGGAAATGGCATCAAATTTTAGGCAGGGTTTATTTTTCTTACGACAGGGAATTAGCCTCCTGCCAACCCCAGACCTTGCCCTCCATCTTTGACACACGAATGAAGGACATAATTACAAGCAAAAATAAAGCCTTAAAATTATAACAATGCCATAATGAATGTTTTGCCTCAAAACATTAAAAAAGAGGGATTGTTTTGACCGCCAAACAATGTCTAAAAGGGATGAGGGGGGCCCACGTTGTCAAGCCATGCGGTGGAAGAAACGTCCAACGTTGCAGAGGTGGTCAAAGGACACGTGCTTGATTTGAGGTGGAATCCGCTGTAGTGCTCCAACAATAATGGTTGAGTAGAGTTGTTAGAGATGCTACATCAAGTCTGGGAAGAAATCAACATTGGACATGCTCGAGTAGGGAGTGGGAGCTAGAGCTATCCATGCTGATGATGAGCGATCCCATGTTTTGCCAAAAACTCTGAGCCAAATCCATGTGCCAGAGTTTGTTGACCAAGATGAGCTATGTAACGGACCCTAAGCAGAGATTTCAAAACCTGTCAGAATAGGTAACGACTGTGGGAGTAAACCCCTACAGCTCAGTCACAACAAACAATGAACCAAGGGGGCACGATAATATGATTCGAATGGAAAGATATCAAAGCTATGTGCTCAAGTTGATGAAGATAAGGCCAATGAATATCAAACAATGCCAAAGCACACACGTTTGAACCAAAAATGGAGCCCTAAGCCAAAGAAACAACCAGATATGTGAGCAGCAGAAGGAACGTGTTGGGTAGTGAGCAATAGTGCAAACAAAAACCAGGTCAACTAAGCCTACAGACGTTTAAACCACAAGTAATCCCGAGCTGCAGACCCGTGCATAAACGTCTGCGAAGAAGCATCTAGAGAAGCATGAGGCCGAGCAGATGTTATGAGCCAAAGTTAGACCACAAAATAACATTGTGGAAGTAAAACCTGAGCCATAGACAATGCACAAGGTGGCAAAAAAAAAGGAAGGTCGACTAAAAGCCAATGCACGAGCAATGAAAACATGTTTAAATGAGCCAATGCAAATAGATTTGGTTCCAATGTAAACCATTCGTCCCACAAAATGAATGCACGAGCCCCGTTAAAACTCAAACCCACACTTTTAAACCTGCAAATGCTGAATCCACAACCAGTAAGGAGCACACTAACAAACCATAAGAAACCACTAGAATCTTGAAATATGCAAATAGAGCACATGAAAAAGTGAGAGCTTGCATAAGAAACTACACGGTGGAGCAACGATGGTGGGTAACGTGATTCTAGTCCCCGAGATCTGATACCATGTCAGAGGAATAATGAAGATCTGGAAGGAATCTGTGAGCATCAAAACGTTGCACTCAACCGCGAAAATATGTAGCTTTAAGATTGAAGCAAGAAATCACCTATGAGAGCAATGTGCATGCATTAATGGAAGAAGGCTCAAATCGCATACTCCATTCCATTTACTGCTTAATATGAAAGGTGTACATATAGTAATGGGGTGTGTAACTCCCCCATAAATGTAGCCGTCAAGAGGTGGGAGTTACGTTCCCAGAATAACCGATCAAATGTAACTCCTATGACGCTCTATGATGCGTGTAAGGCCATAATGACACCCCAGGACACCTAAGCATGGTGAATCACCTATGTGGAGGAATCCCATGTACTTTCGATATGTGCATGGTAAATATCCTACACCAACATGAGAAAGATATTTACATTTAACTCATTCTTGTGGTAATTATAGTCTTGGGGTTATCCAAAAAATAATCATTCTTGTTTACCATAATGTGTGACAATTTTTTTTACTATTGGTAAATGGTTTTGAAGGGACCATACCCTGTAGCACAAAAAGGCTCAAAATCCAAGATGGACATTAACAACAACGTGGTTTTTTGATACATGGGGGCCATACCCCAACAAAAAATCTAGGAGCTAGAAATTCAAAAAATATACAAAGGCCAGGGCCAACTTCCAATAAGGAGCCCAACTAAAGACATAAAACATCAAAACAACAAAAAAACAACAAAACAAAGCTAAGTCAGAGATTTTTTGTAAACTTTCAATGTAATCTTCAAGGCTTTGTAGATGTTGATAACCATTTACATTTCTGAATCTTGGCTACTCTCAGCGATTGTCTTCTTTTTGAGTTTTACGTTCTTCCAAGCAGACCTTGGGATACCGCATGCCTCACAAACCTGCTGCACATTTGTTTTAATATAGTCTAGAACTTCATTGTGTATTACGAGCTAGTTAGAATGCATGTCTTCCACCTATAAAATCCTTTCCTCTAAGTCACTGATTTGAGTGGAGAGGCTTTTTAGTTTCTCCTCCACGTTAGAGAGGGTAAAGGGGTCCAAATTGGTTTTAATGCCTTCTTTGATAAAAATGTCCACATTCTCCTTGATCCCCTTAATGGCCTCAGCCTGTTGTTTGATTTGAGCAGAAAAATCCAAGCTAGGAGGAGCATGATCAACTTGACTAATTTTTAACAAACTCTCAATTCCAACAGTTTCCTTATCCTTTGAGATACTACGAATGGTTATTTTATCAGGGGGAGGACTAGACAAGGCTTCGAACCAAGAACATAATGTGTGATAATTACTTTAATATGTTTATTTTTCTTTTTGTACATAAATAAGAAGATTATTTTTAACAACTCATTCACTATTCCCATTACACCATCAATCATTCATCTTTTCAATGTTTAACTATGTACAACTATACAACAATTGCAAACTACAATCAAGAAATTTAATGGAATGGTAAAATCAAGAAACAATTATAATAACAGGTGCACTATATAAGTATGAAATTTAACTGAATGACGCAATCAAGAAACAATTATGATTTTCATTTTTAATATCTCTTTATAATATTTAGCATGATTTTAATACACAATGGGTGTATATTGAGGTATTTGAAAATCATGACATAGTTTCTATTAGTATGCTAAATTCAATTACACCCTCTGACAACCTCCCATGCATGTAATGAATGATATTCACATCTCAATGCTCTAAAATATGCAATGAAAATCAATAAAGCATTCACTTTCATTGACTAAAAAATAACAAAGTCAAACAAAAAAGCCATACTTTACAAATGTATTCAATAATAATTTTGATTGGTTGATTCGATTTTACGTAATGAAATCTATTGAAAATAAGAAATATTAATCTATGAATATTTCATACAATGAATCATTGTTAAAATAAATTAAATTTAAGAAAACAAACTATTCATTAATTATACTTATAAAACATTAGAAAGTGGTATGTATTTTTTGATATTAAGAAAAAGTGTTGCTTTGAGCCAGAAATAATATTACTATTGTTACTACATGTACTAATAATTAAGGATTAGTGATAATTTATAAACAAATAAATGCCATTTTTAATAAGATTTAAATTATGTGCAGGAAATGCAAAGATATATTAATCAATTAAAATTGAAATTGTATAAAATGTAAGCATGTGAATTAAATAATGACCTACATTGATTATGATAACAAGATAAATGCAAAGTGAACTTGAAATTTATAAATGATCTTAGGATGTAGTTGTCAATAGATTCTTGAAATTGGTATTTTGGATGTCTTCCTTGATCTGACTCATAATAGGTCGGTCAATTTTGTTTTTGAAAGTGTATGTTGGTGAGATTCATATTTGAAACCAATTTGTTAGTCCTGTTTGAATTTGAATGCTTCTGGGCTATTCAAATTCATGTTCAAACATGTTTGAGGGCTAGAAACTTGTTCTTTATTGCTCTAATCAATCTATAAATTATGGAGATAGTTTGGTTCTATCTACACCTCTATATACTTATTTCGAAATTTTGTGTTAATATGATATGACACATAATTGATCTCTAGTTGGATGTGAAAAATAAACATCAAAATCTGATCAAGTGTTCTTAAGCTATGGATTAGACCGACCTCTCACAAACCCATTACATGCAAGTGTTGTATTATACATTGGATAAAATAAAGCATGGTTGAATTGAAATGCCAATGTAGTTATCTCTATTCACTCTTGATCCTATATGCGATGTAATAAATTAATATTCAACTTATAATTCTCCTTCTCTTAACATGGGACACTTGAAAACATCCAAATTTGACATGAGACTTCACATTGTCTTATATACTACTTTAGGGATTCTCTAGGAAGAATTAGGATAAGTGTATGCATTTGATTAATGATCTTAGAGGTGATTGGTTTATGTGTATAACCTCTATATATATACATACACACACAAACACACATACAAGAGACCCTTCCTTGATTTACTGCCCAAACCAAACTAGAAGTCATGCCTAGGTTGACAAAATAAAGATGCCTAATTTGAAAAATTTATTATGGGATAATCCAAGGTCAAGTTTGGAAAGAGGGGGATATGTTCATGGCTGACCCTATCTAAAGGGGGATATGTTTGTAGATAAAATTGTCCAAGGAGATATGATATTGACCAAGGGGTCAAATATTCATAAACACAATGGAGAAATACATATATAGGTAAAATGAGGTACATGTATGAAGTGCAACAAATCGTAAATTTTGTTGACCTAACGGATATGAGGGGGGATCAAAAGGGGGGAAATGGGTGTAAAAGGATTCAAATATATGTTACTTGTCCAAATGTATAAAAAGGATAAAAATTTAATGTTTTAAAGTGTTGTAGATCAAAATTAGGGTACTACATATTCCCCTTTTAATGTCGTGTATGTTACATTAAAAGGAATATATATATATGTGTATCTTAGATATAATATGTTGTATTCATATTTTCCTTTAATCTCATGTGCACATGCGTAAACACTTGAAGATGCAAGTAGATCAATGTCTCAATAAATATAAGTATTTAAAAACTTTAACTTTGAAATTTTGAATTTTGAATTTAAAAGAGCAAAGGAACAAATACATTGGTGATGTGTGAACCATGATATGACAGTCAATTTTTTTTGGAGAGATCCATGGGATTTCAGTGCCCCAAATGTAACCAAAGATTTGGAGAGATGTCATGGGGTATATAAATATCGGGCAACTATAACTGCTAAACCATAAAGGTTTCCTTATCACAAAGATTGAGAAATGATGAAATTATGACTAAAATGTAGATATTTCCCTATTCAAAAAGAGTGTGCATAATGCCTAATACTATCAAACTATAGAATTGAATGCCATGGATATCAATCAACCAAACTATAACAGAGATGTGATCTATATTGCAATAATACAACGTCTAATTCTTACCTGATAAAATGAAAAAATGTGATCTCTAATACGAAATTACAAGGGGTCTGGTAACTAACACACCAATGGTAAACCCCCCCTTCCTATCCAAAGAAGAGAACCAATTTGAAATTAATATGATACATCTTCACACTATTAAAACACAAGAAGGTGTATTCAAACTAACTCACTTGGGGAAATCATGATATTCTACTACAAATGGAAAACCCAAAACGTGTATGAATAATGTATTACTAATATTGAACAGTTGTGTGATGACTCTAGTTAAAAATTGAATATGACCTCTCAAAAGTATGAATAATGTCTATGAAATATAAATTTAATATCTCAAAAGCACGAAGAATATTCAAATGAATGTAATAACAAGGAAAAATCCTCTAAATACTACATGTAATCTCTCAAAATCATGGTGAAACCATCTAACACTAAATATAAACCAACAATGTATAATGTCTCCAAATTTATCTATGAGTGATTTTGTTTGAATGAAGTTGTCTAAATATATTAGATAAGACAATTGTATACACCCCTTTAAGATGAGGGAATTTTCTTGTGTATCACTCATCTCAAAAGAAAGAGCTAAATGCACCACATGTAAAATGTATATAAAGATAAAGAAAGAACTAAGATAATAATGTAAATCAAGTATAGAAACATGATAGGATATGTCAACATAGAAAATATGTGGTCATTATAAGAAAGTATGTAACATGTAATCCAAACAAGAGCATAAGTGACCATTCACAATATATAAGATATCATCACGAAAAATCACCTGAGACAAATATCAATATAAAAAGTATATATAATTGAAGCACAAAATAGGATGCACCCCTATAATGATTTAATAAAAATTAAATCTAATGTAAGGGCACTATTGGTGAGATAGATAAAATGGTAAATAAGCAAGATCAAACAAATGGAATGCAAACAAGAGTAATAGATAGGGTTTAGAGAATGACTCAGCTTGTAAATGTAGGTCTAGAATGGTAAATGATTTAGAACTAATCTTGGACTATGTAAGCTCTGTGTCTAAAACTGTGGTATGGAAATTGACAAGACAAAACTGCTTGGAATGGGAAATGGCTTCCCAGGTTCTAATGTTTGTTTTGGGCACTGGTGTCTATGGAATAGCTCAAGATATAGTTCTTTCTTTGTCACTTATTATCACTTCTTGTTAATTGTGGGTCATATTAGGTTTGCTATGCCTCTGTTCAGTCACACTTATACCTGCAAAAGAAACACTAATTACCTACACAATAATCAAGCACACATTAGATGAATAAAAAATGCATATGCACTTGAGTTGGACTAACCTCGGCGGTCACCCAAATGTGATTGTCACCAAGCGCTACACTACGTTTTAAACTCAATGTAGTTCTAGTGTGTGTGTGATTAGAATAATGTCCCTTGAGCTAGGATGCCCTAGTGACAATCACACAAAGAATAATGGGCTATAACTAATTTGTTCCAATGCAAATGTGTGGTATGGAAACTAGAATAAACCCTCCTATGCAGTGAAGTATGCAGTCCTAAAATGTAAGCCTTGGTGTAGTAGATAGAAACTATTATCTCCTTATAATAATATGTGCCTCTTGAAATGTTTTCCCCCTTAACGAGGTTAAATAATACATGTATATATATGATTCATTTGTTTAAGTTTTGTCATTAACAAGTGAAAGCCCGACCAAGGGTGACACAAGAAAACAAGAAAGAAGTAACATTCGAAATATCATAAAAATAGATAAGGAGGACAAAGGTGCCTAAAGGGGATAATAGCACTCAGGCACTCCTGTCCCTAATGGGAGGTCTTGTACTGGGTGTTGAAAAATGTGATGTAATGAAATAAGAGCTAATTAGGATACAAAACTATAAGTTTTCAATTAGAAACAACAAACAATAAAGATGAAAAGGATAAAAGTAATGTCAAATGCAAAGTAAAGAGGTGTTAATGAGTAATTCTCTTACCTAGGAATCATGCAAATAAATGACATATTTAGAGGCTAGACGTAGATAGGAAGTGCATTATTTAGTGACTATGTTTTCCCCCCACTTTGTGCTTGTGAATAAGGATTCGGTAGAATAAAGTAGAGAAGTAAAGCATACCTTAGAGAGTCGAATGAATATTATACCCAATAACTTGTTGAACTAGTGTTGTAGCATGCCCAATGGAATAGTAAAAGACCATGGAATTTTGAGGAAAGGGAAGGGAAATGATCCTTGGGGTAACCTTTACATGTGTGGAGTGATAATGATGTGTGCATGTAGTTCCTTAGACTATCTTCTTTGTCAGAGAGTGCTTGAGATTTGCTTCATGATTTCTTGTGTGTTTTTCATTCGTTGGGATAGGATAGGACCTACAAAATAAAACAACTTTAGTCAATACTCTAGGTAAATGTAATTGAAATTTAACTCGAAAAGTATGTAAAATGGAAATGCATATTTGGAAAAAGCTAAACCAAGGGGTTATAATACACCTGTAATGTTGCAATGGAAAAGGATACAAATTTATTCATGCTTATAGAATTGTTGCTTAGGAGTTGGCTAGAATAATATGAAGGATTTGGTTGACCTATTGCCAAACTAGGTATTTGAGTGTCTCGATGCTAAAATTTTGATTTAGGCATCCTATCACTGCTAAGGGAAAGTGTATTGTGAGAGCAGTCTATTTTACCCTCAAACCATTAATGCTTCCCCACAAACAAGTGCCACTATAGATGATCACAAACCTGATTTCTAACTTACCTTGGGTAACACATTATTCCAGGCATATATCTATCTTGCATATGCCCTAGGTGTCATTCCCTGATTTAGTTCTTGTTTTGGTTCATGATTTGGTTCCTGAGTAAGTATTTATTTTCTGTTAGTATTTGATTGCAATATGAAGATGACTCTGTAATTGTTTAAACTAGAGAATATTTTAATTGTGTAACTGTTGAAACTGCTTTGTAACTATTTTTCTCCTAGGACATGAGCGCCCAAGTGGGACACTAACACCCAGGTGTTCCTGTATATTCTAAGCACTTATGTCCAGGATGTGAATTTTGTCCAAGTCTATAGCTAACACTGTTTTGTAATTGATTTTTGTTCTGATCATGATGTCTGTATTTTCATAATTGATGGGAGGGTGAATGATTCACCTAAGGTTTACACCCACTCATTTGGGACACGTGAGATGAACAAAAGAAAATGAAGCCCAAACAAGGAAGGTTGAAATTGATGTACATGTCTAATATAGGAATCTTGTGGGGGAAGGGGGATTATGCATGGTAGTTACCATGGTGCAAGAATTTTTTTTAGAAAATGCTAGCATATAAGTGTTTGTGACAAACAAACAATGCACACAAGAATAACAACTAGGAAAGAGCATAGAAGAAAACAACAAATAAGGACACAATAAGTAGCTGGTTGGTTACATGGGACACCACCCAGGATGTCACAAGATAATTTGAGTTGTCAAGGCTTGTGCAAACAAGAGATAAAAAACCATAGGGTATAGCCTGCAAACAGTGACAAACAAAGTACAAACAAATTAGACAACCATGATGGTCTTGTAAGGAAAATGTTACACATGAAACACCCGTTAACATGTTAGGAAAGATAAATAGTATGTGGCAATGTAATATCTAAATATGAAAATGTGAAATTTTGTAATTATAGAACCTAATAGTAAGTGAAAAAAGGTAGATTCCCTAGGATCCTCACTAGTAATGGTTATGGACATGAAAAAGCATAATACATTGTGTAATAACCTATAAGTGACTTGCATTCACCTCAAGATACCATGTGAACGCACATGTGTGTATGAAAAATGATAAAGCATACCTTGAACCGTAGTAACATGATAAACAAAGGTGTAACATAGAGTGGAATAAGAAAGGAAGAATGCATCCAATCAAAATCCAAGGTAATGTTTTTGGATTTTTTATTGCAAATTTATAAAATAAAACTATATAGAAGGGAGGAATAAGGATGCCCTAAGGTGTGTGTGTGTGTGTGTGTGTGTGTGTGTGTGTGTAAAGTGGGTTAATATGAAGAAACCTTCAACAACTAAGTGTGGACCGGGAACAATAGTGTGTCATTGGGTGGTGTGGGGGAATTAGGATGCCACCAAGTGTGAATGCCATAGTGATTTATCCAATGAGGATTGAATGCATATCATCATGATCCAAGGATGTAGTTCTATGTGAAGGTGGACATGTCATAACATGTGGAGAATGAGTGAGATTATGATGTAGGTTTCTCTTAGTTCAGATGGTGTAAACGTATACTTAGGATTTAGCATGTACGATCCCATACCTGTGTTGATCCACATATGATCAGGGAAGTCATCAAAATTGGTGTTATTGAAATCTATCTCATGCTAGACTTAGATTGGGCTTGTGATGACTCCAATGATATTATTGGTTTTATGGTGTGCAATAATTTAGGTGCAATTGATAGTGCTTTAGTTTCCTCAGTAATAGGATGTGATGCTACTATAGATGTTAGTACTTCCAGAGGTGTGTCATTCTTGGTCTCGTATGGAATAGGTATATCTTGTATTATTGGAGAAATTGTACCATGTGATTTAACAAAAATAAATATTTGTAAAAGCCTAATTGCAGAGTAATTTATAAAACAATGAAATACAATTGCTAGATACACTATGACACAAGCTATAAGATAGTAAAACATGAAACCCTAAGCGTAAGAGAAAGAGAGATGACTTAGTTGATTCATGCTTGATTTGGCACTGATGTTGATTGGGAAGCTACTGAAAAAAGGTGAACTATGTCGTCAAGGCTTAGAATAAATTTTGGAATTTTCAGACAAAGATGGACATGGGCGCCTATATTAGGTCAAGGGTGCCTGGGCATTGGAGTCTATTACCAGGCACTAGTGATTGCAAAAATAGTCTGAAACTAATTTTTACATTGTTGCAAATAATCACTTTTGATCGCCTGTATGTTGCACCTTTTTTGCTGAATGTACCTGCAACATGTAAAAAGGATGTTCACCTATAAAACCCACAAAACCGCATCAAATAAAAAAAATGCAATTTGGGGAGTTGTACTAACCTCGGCGGTCACCTGATAGAGTGAACTTATGACCGAGCGTTGCACTACATCTCAGACTCCATGTAGTTCTTGTGAGTGTGTGAAATTGTGCCCTAGGATGCCCTTGTGCAAGATGCACTTGATAGCGGGATAGATTTGCTAAAAGATACAATGTATATGTGTGGATGGAATATAATGAACTTCCCCTTCCTAATGCTATGTATGTAGAAAATGCAGTCCCTTGTCCTTTGTATGAATGTTAGATGAATGCATTTGATTACTTTAGATGCCTTTGGATGCAAGCGTAGGTGATAGATAATATGCTTAGAGTTGGTCCTTTGTTTTGGTCACATAGCCATGTATTTATATGATTCCCTTGTTTGAATTTCTTAATTGACAACTGGAAGGTCGACCCATAAGAAAATAAGATGCCTAAAAGATAAAAGAGACCCAAAAGAAGTGAGTAAGATAGAAAAAGGGTTAGGGGCACCCAGAGGGGACGAGGGCACCTGGGTGCTGGTGTTCTATCTAGGTGCTGGTGGCTAGAGTCATAAAAGATAAATGAAGTAAAGTACTGATTGGGTTATAGGGTTTGTAAGACCAAATAGAAAATAAGAAACACAGAAAAAGGCCAAAGATAGTTTCCAATTACTAGTTTTCTTGCTTAGGAATCATATGAATGCTATTATGTGCTTAAGACCTATAAATGTACCAAGTGTGTGGTTTTGTGTCTACATTTCCCCCCACTTTATGTTGTTGAGTGAATACTTGATAACATAAAGTAGTTAGAATTTGCGTACCTTTTTTTCTTGTACAGAGTGTGATGATGATAGCATGTGATGAAGAGACAAGTGAAAGCGTGAAGTGATAAAAATGATAGCGTGGAAACTAAGAAAGAGGAAGTGACCCTAGGGGTGAAGCATATGTGTTGTACCATGTTGTACCTATTATTTTGTTTGTGTTGCTAATGTGGATGATTTCTTGTTGCGTATTAAGGATGAGACCTGCTAAAGAAGAGCAAAAGAGTAGTCAAAGTTATGTATTATGAAAATTCTTGTAAAAATATGTAAAAGTATGTAAAAAGGAAAGTGTGCACCTAATGTGTAGAAGTGTAAAGGATAGAAAATGTCTTGAAATGTTGTAGAAGAGTAAGTTTTTTGGGTGATCTCATGCCAAGAGTGATGTTTTTGGGTGATCTCACACTGAGTGCTAGTTTTTTTGGGTGATCTCATGCTATGATAAAAGAGTTTTGGGGAGACTGCTTCCCAACATAAACACCACTATAGATGGTAGGTCTAGTTTATTTTAATGAATGTAACAAATGAAGTTCCACTATTATTCTAAGGTGTACATGATTGTTCTCAATTATTCCAATTGTACTGAATTGTACGAGATAAAATGCATTCTGTTTTGGAGGACTGTGTTTGTACTGTGAAAACTGTATATGAAGAATTCTATAGATTGTGTTGATATGCTAAATTGAGTGTATACGCCCTTAGGACATTAGCACCCAGGGGAGGTCAGGAGCACTAGTGTGTAAATTTGGGCACTTGATGTTTGTGTGCTAAGCTGAGGACCCAAGTCATATTATGGGCCATTTTATAACTGATCTGTACTCTGTTTCTGTATTGTGTATCTTGTACTATAGCTTTGAGCTGTTGTATGGGGTGATTGATTCACCTAATGTATGCCCCCTTTGTTTGGGGTGACATGTGATGGTGATAGGAGTATGCAGTCTAAAGGAGAGGCCCTGAAACTGATCTGAACTGGATATCCTGTAGGGGGAAGGGAATGTGCATGGTAGAAACAAAGGCACATGTAAAAAAAGTGGCTAGATATGTGTTAGTAGAAAAATCCAGAAAATATGCAATAGAAGACAATGTAACAAACAAGTGTGAGAAGACAAAGTAGACCATGAAAAGTGGGTTTCAAATATGGGACATCACTCACAATGTCACAAGACAATCAGGGCTAAAGAATGGCCAAAAGCATATAATGTGCATACAAGACAAAGGGCATAGCCCACAAATAATAGTATACAATGACAAATAATAGAATAGCAAGATACAATAAGATAACCATGGTGGACATATAGTCCTGCAAAGAAAATGTTGCACATGAAGCACCCGTTAACATGTTAGAAAGATAAAAATATGTCAAACATGTATTTATCAATGTAAAGTATGTGCTAGTAAGAATATGTAGTATATAATGTGTGATGTGTAAGAAGTAAATGTAGATGCCCCTAGGAGCCTTAGTGGGACTGGTAAAAGTTATTGTGCCAAACATCATTGTTACTGCATGTAAAGATCTATAGGAAGTCTGCATTCACAACTAAAGACCAAGTGAACACGCATGTGTATATAGAAAAGATAATGACATACTAAATGGCTGTCTATAATGGGAAATAAAGTGTACATGTAAGTATAAGAAAGCAAGAGTATGTGCAACAAAGATATGAATATGTTGTGAATGAGTGAAATGGAATGGTATGCAATGTGAATGTGATAGGAGAAAATTTGCCCCCTAGATATGTATGAATGGATGAGAAGAGGTTCATTTATAAAATACCCCTCAATAATAAAAATGAACCATAAAACAAGAGTGCATTATCGGGAAATGGCCTTGAGAGTGCGCGCTAGAAAGATGTATCATGAAATGTAGAGCATAAAGAGTAAATAATGTGAGGTTCATTTCAGATTTAGACCCTCAATAGTCGAGTATGAACCATGGAACTAGAGTGCATCATAGGGTAATGACAATACAAAGTGTATCAAGTTGTGTAAGATTGCTTAGATGAAGAAAGATATGAAGCACGAAGCATAATAATAGAAATGATAGACAAATAATGATGTTAGGAGGGGGGGAGAAGTAAGCATGATGCCCCCCAAGTGTGTGATGATGAGTAAGCTATCTGATGAAAGTAGAAGGGAAAGGGTCCTCCACCCGATGTCTTGAAGAAGATAAAGGCATGTGACATGCTCTAAGATCGGTGGTGTATGAGACTGATGGTGTATATGTGAAGGAAGCCTAAGAGGTGATGAACACCTATGTGAAACGAGACCTAGGAGGTGATGAGCACCTATATGAAGTAGACCTAGGAGGTGATGATCCATATGTGAAGTAGGTAGGAGGTGACTGTGAGGCTAGGAGGTGAGATGGACTAGTGGACCCAAGTATGAGACTTACATGTAAGGTGGACTGTGCGAATGAGAATGAGAGAATAGAGTGCTAGACAATGCCTTAGATTTGAGAGACCCGGGGGCCTAGATGTTTTAGCTAGTGTAAAGGACAATCCTCAAGTGGAGGTTGAGGTAAATGGTGGATGGTGAAACACCTTTGAGAGTGATAACTTGTTTATTGTGAATGAATTTGAGACACAAGTGGTCATGGAAATGATAGCTTGAGCAACAGGGAGCCAAGGAAGACCTAAGAGCATGTCACAACCTTCGATTGAAGGTGCCACAATCGAATGGACACAAGCATGGTGAGAGGCCAAACTGGTAACCAGAAGCTTAATGTAGCCATAAAATTTGGGAACTGGATATGAAATTTAGATAGTGGATAGTTGATAGCGACGAGGAGTGCAATAGAGCACACACCAATAGGAACCATATGGATTGATCATCGTGTTATTGACAACATGAATCCTGATAGAAATCATTGATGTGTAGTGTATTAGAAGAAAATGTAGCATGATAATCATGATCAGAGAATGTAATGAGTGGTGGAGATGCATCGGCATTAGCAAGGAGAAAATCAAGAGGCGCCAATGAAGGAGGAGGCACAACACAATATGTATGATTAGCAGAAGAATCAACAACTTTCTTGTCATGCTTAGGAAATGGATCTTTAAATATTTTTATTTTTGATTGTCATTGACTGATTAGATGCAAAAGGCTCAGGGATCTCAATTGTATTGTTGTCAATAAGATCTTGAATAAGATGTTTAAGTTTGAAACATCGATCAGTCAAATGCCCAACACATTGATGATAGTCACATCTAGCATTTTCATCATAATTACAGCCTTTAGGGTGAGATGGATCAAGATTGAGTGGTGGTGGAAGCGTAATAAGATTGCTTTCGATAAGTTGTGGCAATAGAAGGAATGAGGAGCATAAGGAAATTTTGTGAATGTACACTTTGGAGGTTGTCATTGAAGCTTTTCAGGAGTAGAGACAACGTTAATAGTAGATTTTTCTTTAGTGGGCTTAGGAGATGGCTTGAAAGTAGATTTTCTTTGAAACCGATTAGAAGATGATGAAGCATGATCATGATACTTGATTTTCCCATTGATAAATTTTGCTTTTCACATAACTTAAGCAGTATGACATAAGCTGATCAAATGATGGAGAGGTTTCAAAGATAACACTCTCTTGCAAGAGGAGATAAGAGACTTTGAACAAAATATCTTGCAATTCTGAATCAGTGAGTACATTGGTCATCTTAGCTAAATTGTTCTTATATTGTAATACATAGTCCGCTAGATGTTCATTAGATCCTTGTTTGATTTGTGCAAGTTAAGCATAAGATATCTTAGAACCGATATTGATTGAAAAATGTGCAAGAAAAGCATTGGCTAAATGCATAAATGATGTTACCGAATGAACATGTAGATCGTAAAACCAACACATAACATAATCTTGAAGGCTTCAAGGAAAGATATCTTTGCTAGTAAAGTATGATCATCACATAATCGAGACATGCTCACATGAAAATATATATGGATGCTCTTGAGGGTCACCATGGCCATTGAAGGTGGGAAGCTTAGGGGTGATAAAATTTGGAGGAAGTGCATAAGTGGAAATGGCGGGTGCAAAAGGAGTGTGAAGGAGTAAGGTGGAATCAAGAGATGGAGATGCACGAGAAGTAGCCTGTTGAAGTTGACCAATTTGAACTTAAAGTATCCTGATAGATAGAGGCTAGGTATTGAGTTCCAGAAGAAGAGACTTGTCAAGTGTGAGAAGTGAGAGGATGGAGTGGAATGATTGGTAGGAGTAGGCATATAAAATGGGAACATTGGAAGTAGGTGGAATGGTGGAATTAGGAGGTTGAGTAGCAATGGGCATAGAAGCAGTAAGTGGATGTAGGAACATTAAGCTCAGCTAGATTGGTGGCCTCCTCACGAGCAGTGAATAAGAGCATATCTAGATCTTGTGGATGTTCAAAAAGATGAGCATTGAGCTCATGAAGGTCTTCATTGATAAAGGGTTGATAAGTTGAACCATGATAGAAATATTGCAAAAATGCCTAGAAGCAAGGTTGGGTTTGAATGGATGGGTTCACCAAATGATTTAACAAAAATAAAATTTTGTAAAACCCTAATTGTAGAGTAACTAATAGAAATAATGAAGTAAATTTCTAGATACACTATGCCACAAGAAATAAGCTAATAAAATATGAAACCCTAAGTGCAAGAGAGAGAGAGAGAGAGAGGAGAGAGAGAGAGAGAGAGAGAGAGAGAGAGAGAGAGAGAGAGGACTTAGCTGATTTATGCTTGATCTGGGATTGATGTTGACTGGGAAAACTATTGAACAGAAGGTGAACTGTGTCGTCAAGGCTCATAATAAATTTTGGAACTGTTAGATAATGTTGGACACGTGCGCTTAGATTAGGTCAAGGGAGCCTGGGAAACTGGAGTTTGCTAATGGGCACCCATGACTGTGAAAATAGTAAGAAACTAATTTTTATAGTGGTGCACAAGTGTCACAGATAGTCACTTTTGATTGCCTGTATGTCGCACCTTGATCATTGAATGTACCTATAACCTGCAAAAATATGTTCACCTGTAAAACCCATGAAACCAGATCAAATCCAAAAAATAAAGATGCAATATGGGGAGTTGAATTGACTCCTCCGGTCACCCGATAGAGTGAACTTACGACCGAGAGCTGAACTACATCTCATACTCCATGAAGTTCTTATGAGTGTGTGAAATTGTGCCATAGGATGTCCTTGTGCAAGAGTGCACTTGATAATAGGCTAGATTTTAGCTAGAAAGAATATGTATAATGTGTGGATGAAATATAATGAACTTCCCCTTCATATGTTTTTAGTGTATAAAATGCAGTCCCTTGTCCCTTGAATGGATGCTGGGTGAATGCATTTGAGTGCTTTTGATGCCTTTGGATGCAAGATTAGGTGATGATACAATATGCTTAGAGCTTGGTCCTTTATTTTGGTCACATAGATATTTATTTATATGATTCCCTTGTTTGAATTTCATAATTGACAACTGGAAGGCCGAACCATAAGAAAAAAAGATTCCCAAAAGATAAAAGATACCCAAAACAAGTGAGTAAGATAGAAAAGGGTTAGGGGTGTCTGGGGACATGAGCACTTGGTATCCTATCTTGGCATGGGTGATGGTCTTTGAGAGCCATAAAATATAAATAAGTAAAGTACTAACTGGGTTGTAGGGTGTGTAAGACCAAGTAGAATATAAGAAAACATATATAAAGAGGCCAAAGATAGTTGTTAATTACTAGTTTTCTCGCTTAGGAATATGAGTGTTAGTATGTGCTTAGGACCTAGAAATGTACCCAAGTGCATGATTTCGTGTCTACACCATGCACTATGACATTTTGTTCACTAGACATAGATGATTTAGCTTTAGGAACCCATTGATATTTGTAATTTTGAGAATGTGGTTTACCAAATGAAATAAATCCATTACGCTCAAGTTGGATTTTTCATTGTAAAGCATAACAATCATTGTCACGATGTCCATTAATGCCATGATAATTACAAAATGGACGGCCTTTGGATTTTGTAAGCCTATAATGACCATAGTAATTATTGGGCGACAAAGTGATTCAGTGATGATTGAGGAGCTCAAATAGGATATCATGTTGTTCAACATGTTCATTGAATGAAAGAGGTGTTTTATGTTGGATTATTTTACCCTCACTTATGTGAGCACATGTAACACCTATATCATATTAGATATACTTTTCCTTAGGAACATCATGATGCATAGAAAGATAATTGATATGTGCAATGGAAGTATCCTTGAGGTTGACTAAATAAAATAAGGAATTTATTCTATATTCTTTGATTAATCTAATATTAAGAACAACAGTAAATAATAGATAAATGCACAAAGAAAATGACCTAAAAAAATAAGAAAGTAGATATGTAAAACCTTAATGTGCAAGGAGATTTAGAAGGAGCTTAGTTGTATCGACGATGCCTTGGGACTTTATCAAAAAATAAACTTGATGAAAATAATGTAAGAATGAACACACAGAAGCTCTAAAAAACACATATTTGGAACAGTAGGCTAGACTTGGGTGTCTAAAGAGGTGCAGGGGCACTCGTGGGTGCCCTAGTCTAAGATATGGGTGCCCTGGTATGTGAAAAATCTCTACAAACCTCCTCTGAGGTGTCGTTAAGTGATCACATGTGTTCTCTTCTTGTCGCACTAACTTTGTTGAAATGCGTCAGATGTCACTGCAATACCTGCAATTAGGAATCATCTGTAAAACCCCAAAACGAGCATAAAATCCCTAAAAAATAAATATGCATATGAAGGGGTTAGACTATCCTCAGTGGCCACAATGGTGGAGTTACTGATTGAGCGTTGCACTAAATCTCAGACACGATGTAGTTCTGTGTGTGTGTGTGTGTGTGGGAAATCATGCCTTAGGGTGCTCTTGTGCTTGTCTTACTTTGTGAAAGTAGTGAACAATAACTACGTGTAAAAATGTAATAAAATGGTGGATGGAATAGAATAAACTTCCCTCCTATGCTAGTGTGATGTAGATGAACCATCCTCGTGCCTTGTGATGGAGCTAGATGGATGCAACCTTATGTGATGATAGTAGTGCTTAGTGCTTTATCCCTTATTATGGTCTCATAACTTTATATTTATATGGTTATATTGTTCTAATTTCATAATTAACCCTGAAAATGCCAACCACTACAAATATGAGAAGCTCAAATAGCTAGAAAGTTCCTAAAAAGAGGTGGGAAAGTTTAAAGAGGCCCAGGGCACCCCAAATGAGACCAGGGTGCCTGGGGTGCCCTAATACTAGGCTAGGCACCCTAGTCAGAGGTAAAATGACACAAAACAACAAAATAAATTGGGAAAGTATGTGCTAAAGGTTGGTAGTGATGACAAAAAGTAAAGTAAAATGGCCAATGGACATGGGTTAGTTAGTACTTTCTTCACTCAAAAACCATGTGAATAGCAGTATGAGATCAGGAATAAATAATGTTTAAAGTGCATGAATTTGTTTCTATATTTGCCCCCACTTTATGTTGGTGAGTGGAATGCTCGGTAACATAAATTAGATAGAGAGGCATACCTGATGTCCATGTAGAGTGATGTAGAAAGTGTGTTAATGGACTAGAAAAAGCGTGGAATGAGAAAATAGTGGAGCATGGAAACTAAAGATGTAAAAAGTGAAAAAAGTGGCGAGAGTGAACTTAGGGTGCAGAAACATGTTTATAGTTGTTGTTGTGTGTGATGTACCTGCATGTTAGTATGAGGTGTGTGCTTCTACAAAATGTTGTATGATTTGTTGTAGTTATTTTTTTTGTTGGCTGCTTGCTTCTCATAAGGATGAACTTGCAAGGAGAAGACGATCAAGTAGTCAAATACACATGCATATATGTCAAAAAACACATGTATATAATAATGAAAAGACTGAAATGGAAATATGAAAAGTGTAAAAGGAACATGTGCACTTGATCTGTGATGAGAGAAAAGGGTGTAGAAAAGGATATCCTGTACTACGGGTTTTTTTGGGTGATCTCACACCACCCTAGCCGTAGAAGTGTAGGGAGGAAAGCTGCATTGTATTCTCTAACATGTAAATGTTTCCCTAAAGATGTATGAAGAGATCTCTGTACTACCTTCTTTTTTGGGTGATCCAATGTCATTGGCTGAAGTAGTGTAGGGAAGAAATCCACTGTATCCTCCAGCCTGTAATTACTCCCGAGAATGCTAAGGACAACTTTTACTGTAAATTTTTCTATGTACAAGGTTCGTAGACTGGTATAAACCCACTCACTGTATAACCCACAATGTCAAGGAAAGAGACTGAAATGAACTGTATCGGTAGAGAGCTTTGAATAGTGTGTAAAACCCCAAATGATGCCCCCCCTCTTTGGGGGTGCATCTGACATCGCTGATAGGAGAATTTGGCCCCCAAAAGAGGACCAACCCCATAAACTCTGCCCTTCAGGGGGAAGTAAATGCACTTGGTATAAACTAAGGCACATGCAAACAAGTGTTAGTATGAACAAACATGCATGTATAAGACAAGTATAAACTACACAGAAAATGTGTAATCAGATAATGATAACACCCAAGAAGATAATATAGGTCGTGAAGAGCGGGTTGCAAACATGAGACATCACTCATGATGTCGTAAGACACTCGAGGCCTCAATGGCTGCATACAACAAATAAGTGTGCATAAAAAAAAGGGCAAGTCCTTCATACAATAGAAAACATGAGAAAAATAATAGAAAACAATCAAACATATAGCCATGGAAGTAAATAATCCTGCAAGAAAATGTTGTACATGAAGTACCCATTAGCATGTTAGAAAGATAACCTATATGTCAAAAGCATGTATAAACAAGTAATGTAGAGTGCTAAGTACAAAATGAAACAATAACACCTGTAAGAGATGAATGTGGATGCCCCCAATGATCATTTTAGGAGTGGTAGGACGTGAGCATCCATGTTGTGGGTATGAGACATGTATCTACGATTACAACTAGAAAAATACATGAACGCGCATGTGTGTATGGTAAAGATAACGAAATATAAGAGATGTAACTAGTCTGTGTAATAAATGAAGATGAACGAGTAAATGTAAGCAAGAATAAAAGCAAACAAGAAATGCAACATGTTTTGGATGGATGGATTGAATACAAGATGGATGATAGGAGCCGCGTGCCCTTGAGTGAATGGAAGTGTATGCAGTGAGGTTCATTTATGATCCAGAGGATTTTATATGGTTTTAAAGTATAATAAACCTCCCTAAACCATGACCGAGAATTATATCATCTCGATATCTTTCCGTCGATATAAAGAACATAAAAATGGAGCTCGTATGTAAAAGATACCACTAGTCATAGTTTGGTCAACAGGTGGTAAAATCTGGTCAAACTAGAAAATGTATGGTCTTTGAAGCTCACAAAATCAATTCTGTGGTGTATATCTTGTCTCAAGATTTCTGGTGCATTTTGAACAGATCAAATTCGAGTCCGTATGCGAAAGATATGGACAGTCAAAGTTCGGGTCAAATTTACGAGAAAAAGTGACGTGCAAAAGATGAACCAATCATATATTGACACATGGCACTACTCCATTTGAGCACATAGACTAATTTAGTGCATGAGGGACTAATATTACCATTTTAATTTTTTAATATTATTACATTGACCTCCTCTAAAATTGGTATTATTGTTACCAATAATAGCGCTAATAATATTATCTAAGCACACCATATTAAGATGAAGCTAACTTGGCCAATATCCCAATCTTGGTCATTTAATAAATCTACCATATCCCATGTGGACCTAAAAATTTGGCATAAAATATGGTGTATGTGTGGCTTAAACTACATAAATTGGGTGGTGGTAGGATTTTTAAAGCCTTATTGTTTTTATACTCCCGTGAAAAAGGGATTTAACATCCCCAGATAAAAACAAAATATGTTTTTTTTGGTGATCAAAGAAATTTTCAAGGAATGAAACCTATGACCTTTTCTAAAAGGATAAGCAACCTTACCAACCCGTCACCTTTTGTGAAGTGGTATGATATGAGATCACTTATATTTAAAGGAACTCTTTGGCAGGTCTGTGGATGGGAAAAATTGACCAGTTTGCAGAAAACATCATTTTTGGAGCACTTCCACTCAAAAACAGGTCTCGAGTTATATATGAAAGTTTCTTATAATTTTGAGATGATTGTAATGGTGTTATCATTTTCCTATTTTTTAGATTTTGTGATAGATTTATTTGTTTTTGAAGTCACAGGAAGGTGTAGAACCCAAGGGGAACACAACTACAAGTGGATCATGAAGGTGAAGGACAGGGGTTGAACCACATTAAAGGTCATTTTGGAAATTTTGACCACTCATTTTTCCATATTTTGATTCATTATTGGTTCATTGTAAAGGTTAAATCTATTTATAATTATAACATTATTAATGGATTGATTCTCAACAAACCCGGGGACGTAGGAATTCTAAACCCCGTAAACAATTTTATGTCATTTCTGATTTTTATTTTCAGTTTGCTGATATTTGAAATTAATTAAGTGCTTGAAAATAATTTGGGATGAAATTTTAATTAGTTTTGATAACTTTGAAAATTATTTGAATAGGAAACAATGAATGTTTTGGGCTTTGATCAAATAATGAAGTTTTTTTAATTAAATGGGAATGAATTTTAGTTTTATGATCAGTCCTAAATCAGATTTTTAATCAATTTTTTAGTATTAAATTCCTTTTAAATTGATTAAAATATTACAATCCTTGGAAATGATTAAAAGTGGAAAAATAAAACACCCATTTTCGGCTCAAGTTTGGTATCAGAGCAGTTAGATTACTGGATTAGCTTCTAGTTATGTGATTTCAATTTTCAGTGTGCAGACATTTTTGGGCTTGCTAATATTTTATTGCTGTCTATAGTTTTAGAAGTTACATGTTTATTACAGAGAAAAGTAAATCACAGGAAATTCATCTAAAAAGGAGAAACTAGATGAACTTAAGGCTATTAACTGCTAGATCTAGGAAGATAACTCTCCCCTGAGATCAATGTATTTCTCCTTAGAAGAGGAGAATGCTCGACTAAAACTTGAAATGTAAGCCAAGGATGAGCTCTTGGAAATATTGTAAAATGGTGAGAAAGGGGAAAAATCATTGACTACAGATGCATAAATAATGACAGACTGCATTTACTGTAAGTATTTCACCATTAGATTACTCATCTCATTCGGATTCAGATTCAGGAAAAATTTACTTTTGGTGGTTTTGAAAGATACACTAAGAGGCATTGGATCTAAATTGTTAGATAAAATGGGTTTTAATGGAATCGATCCTTAGTAAGAACAACCAAGGAATGACTAACCCAATTTAGGTCGAGGATAATCCTCATTATGCAAGTTTGGGTTACTCTAGTATGGGTAAGGATATTAGAGAGTCATCCAAGAACGTTGAAGGAAGACGAACTTCCAACATCAAATTGAAAACCCCATTAGCACAACAAAATGGGAATGGTAAGAAAAATCAGAGAAGAGGTAAAAAAATTCCATCTCCTATTTTTTATCATAATCATAAGCCTAGGAAAAATTGTAAATCTTCTAATAATCCACTCTTTCTATTTAAACAATATGGGTATGATATATTGAAATTGATAAATGTTTTTCCATGTACATTTAATGGTGGAAGTAATCATTCCACTTCCTTTTGTTGGAAGAGAAAATAATTTTTGTGGAAGTATTTTCTAGGTGAGCTTAATGTGAAAAACCAATCTCATAGCAAACATGAGAGAAATGGTAAACTTAATTCCTCACCTCATAAGTGGGAAACAAAGAGGAATTACTGCACTCATTGTTAGATGAGTGGACATTGGGTTGATAACTGCTGGAAACTTCACCCAACAAGACATCCGATGTATGGTAATAAAAATTTGGTCTATAAGGTAAAAGAAGTTTTTCAACACACCAGTTGAAAACAAATCAACCTCTGATCTATCCGCAGTTGAAGCACTGATGATTCTATTCTATTTTAATACAGATAATGTAGGATCATGTGAAATGGATAGATATACATTTTGCATAGCACTATTTTTTTAAAAGCATGAAAAATTTTAAAAGTAATTTTGTGGATTTCTGATGTATGATGAAAGGAAGATTCACATGTTTTTGATTGCTTTGAAATTTGGAAATGGGGTCACCTGTAAGAAAATTTGGGGGACAGGTTTAAAATACTTAGATTTAACTTCTTACGTTTTAAAGGATGGTAGTGTACCATTTTCTATCTTTAGAAACAATATGCAGATTCAGTGAGCATGTGGTAATAATGTCTATTTTTGGAAATTTACATTTCAATTAATGTTGTTAAATGTCATTGTGTAGATTCTGTGACATCTTGTTTGATTTTGTAGGTAATATAAAAATATATTGTGTCTTCATGGGGTAATTACACATTCATGAATACCATTATTTTTAGGACACGTATTTGTGACTACTCTTTGTAGTTATAATTAGATGTGTATATTATTTGCACTAACAAACTGGTGTGAAGGTATGTCTGGTGATCATTTGTAGCATTGAACAATTCACCATTTTGGGTAAGCACAATTATAGTTTGTATCTATCCTTTTACAGTTAAGTGTGTATGGATAGAATTTGTAGATTCACGTTGATTTAGATTTTGAGTATAGCTATTTATGGTGTTGGTGGTTTAATTATTCTAGTTAGTGAATATTTGTAGTTGTAATTGGCATAATCACAAAGTGTCAGTTGAACACTAGATTTTCGTACTAGAATGGGTGTTATTATCTGACCAATTGTCTTGTGATGGACATTACAATGGTTTTTGAGTAGATTCACATGTGGATTCAGTTTTTGTGACTATAGCTATTTTTGGCATTGATGGTGTAATTAATCTGGATAGTGATATTTGCATTTGTTTATAGTTTCGCATGAACAGTGGACACTAGCTATTTTGGCATTTTAGTTTTCTTCGATACTGATCTATTTTGGTGGAATTATATTTTCAGTGATCGACCATACCATAGAGTATCAGTTGAACACTTGCTTTCTTTTTTTGAATGGGTATTATTATCTTATCGATTGTTTGTGATGGCATCATAGTGGGATTTGACAATTCACAGTTGTTTGCAGAGTTGACAGGGTTACAGAGTATCAGTTGAACACTAGCTTAAATGGGTGTTATTATCTTATCAATTTTTTGTGACTAGCTAATCAACTATTTTTATTTATTTAACCCATAATGTTATTTCTGGTTCCTGTATGTGATTGTGCAATGCAGGATGAGTTAGCATGTTTTGTGGGTTGATAAACAAATTTTGTGGACAAAAAGCATTCCTGAGTTAGGAGGAGTGATCCAGAGTATTTTCTGGTGTTTTAAAGTATACTAAACCTCCCTAAACCATGACCTAGCTAGTAGATCATCTCGAGAGATTTCCACTCGATATAAAGAACGTCAAAAAACGGAGCTTCGTATGCAAAAGATACCGGTGGGCAAAGTTGGTCAATGCATGTGGTCAAAATATGGTCAAAATAGAAACTTTATGGTCTTGAAATAGCTCAAAAAATCAATCCTATGGCGTAGATTTTAATCATGAGCTTTCCGACGCATTTTTGAACGGACCAAATCTGAGTCTCGTATGCAAAAGATATGGTCAAGTCAAAGTTTGGGTCAAACTTGCAGGGAAAAAGTGACGTGGCAAAAGATGAACCAATCATATCCTAACATGTGGCACTAATCCATTTGAGCACGTGGAAATATTCTCCCTTGATACTTAGAAAGCTTGTTTTGGTGGTGGCATGGTTTAAAAAAAGGATATTATCCATAGGATTGTATCAAAATAAAGGTTTATATAAATGGGGTCCAGGATTAAAGATATTAAATATTAGATAATATCTTTTCCTCCTTATTTTAACCTTTCCCAACATTCCATTAATGAACCACTCTAACTTGAGAGTGTTTTCCAAAAAAAGTGGATTTTAGCCATATAATCATGCCATGTAAGTGATTTTAAACCAACCCTACCCACATGCCACGTTAAAAGTGGGATATACTTTGCAAATGTAGCATATTGTTATGCATGGAGTGGTCAAAGGGATTCGAAACCTTGACCTGCGCCAAATTAATAGGAAGACTTACCAACCCTCCACCTTTGGAGAAGTGACATAAAATGAGCTTGCTGCATTTTATATAACAATTTGTGCAGGTCTGTGTATGGGCAAAATTGAGGCTTTGATGAAACAATGAAATTTTGAGTAAGATGGATACTTAATTTTAGTTCTAAAAAGCAGTCCTAAATCAGATTTTTAATCAATTTTCGGGTATTGGAGCCTTTTAAGTTTATTAAAAATTAACGATCCTTGAAAATGATTTTAAAGTGAAAAATTAAAACACTTGTTTTTAGATCAATTTAGTATGCCTCCCCAGTAGTCAAGAATGAACAAAAAATGAGGGTGCGTCATTAGGAAATGGTCGCAGTGTGTGTTGTGTCTAATAATTTATGATAAGTGTGTATATGATGATATGCAACATAACGATTAAGTGTGTGTGACTCTATAGCCTAAACATATATCATGACAAGATGGATAGAAAGGAGGTCGTGATTTAGTCTAACGTGTATACCACTAAACAATGTAAGTGAAAGTGATGATATAACCTATCATGACATGATGGTACAAAAAGTGACCCTACATCCTAAGGAATATATCACTAATCTAAGGAATGTCACATGAGAAGATTGAATGATGAACGTGTGAGCATGATGTGGTCCATTTGTGATGTATACCCTCAACAATCTAGTATGGACCATGAGACTAGAGTGCATCATCGGGTAATGAATGCATCATGTAGAAGAATATGTAGTATGTGTGATGATAAGAGATGACCATATCATGTGTAATATGTGATGTATGGTGTGTAATGCAAGATGTATAAATAGAATAATAGTGTAAGGTATGCAAAATGTAGTATGTAGGATGAGTAGTAATGCTATACTCGTAGACAATAGGATTGTGACACATGTATGATGAACACTAGTAGGATGTGTAGATGTACGAATGTTGAAACACAAATGTAGGGGAACTTAAAAAATATAGTACGCAAAATGTGAGATATACTCTAATATATGTGAAGAGACGCAATGTGAAATACCTATTGTGCAATGTCGGGGGTTCATGTGCAGTTGTAGTCCTCAATATTTAAGTGTGAATCGAAGCACAAGAGTGTGTCATCGGGAAATGACAATGTATGCAGTGTGGATGCATGTGCCTATGCTATGAGAGTGATATATGATAGTGCAAAGATGAAATATGTGCTATGATAAGTGTGTGTTGCGTCTAATGTGCTATGATAAGTGTGTATATGATGATATGTGAAATAACGATTAAGTGTGTGTGCCTCTATAGCCTAAGTGTATATCACAACAAGATGGGTATAAAGGAGCTTGTGATTTAGTATAACACGTATACCACTAAACAATGCAAGTGAAAGTGATGATATAACCTATCACAAGATGATGGTAGAAGAAGTGACCCTATAACCTATGGCATATATCACTAATCCTAGGAATGTCACATGAGAAGATCGAATGATGAACATGTGAGCATGATGCGGTCCATTCGTGATGTATACCCTCAACAATCCAATATAGACCTTGAGACCAGAGTGCATCATAGGGTAATGAACACATCATGTAGAAGAATATGCACTATGTGTGATGATAAGAGACGACCATATGATGTGTAATATGTATAATATGCAATGTATGATGTGTAATGCAAGATGTGTAGATAGACTAATAGTGTAAGGTGTGCACAATGCAGTATGTAGGATGAGTAGTAATGTTGTACTCGTAGACAATAGGATTGTGACACGTGTGATGAACACTAGTAGGATGTGTAGATGTATGAATGTCGAAACAAAAATGATGTAGGGGAACTTGAAAATTTAGTATGCAAAATGTGAGATATACTCTAAGATGTGTGAAGAGATGCAATGTGAAATACCTATTGTGTAATGTGTGGGATTCATGTGTAGTTATAGCCCTCAATATTTAAGTGTGAATCAAATCACAACAGTGTGTCATCGGGAAATGATGATGTATGCAATGTGGATGCATGTGCCTATGCTATGAGAGTGATATATGATAGTGCAAAGATGAAAGATGCACTATGATAAGTGTGTGTTGTTTCTAATGTGCTATGATAAGTGTTTATGTGATGATATGTGAAATAATTATTAAGTATGCATGACTCTATATCCTAAATGTATATCATGGCAAGATGGATAGAAAGGAGGTGGTGATTTAGTCTAACATGTATACCATTAAACAATGTAAGTGAAAGTGATGATATAACCTATCACGACATGATGGTAGAAGAAGTGACCCTATAGCCAAAGGAATATATCACTATTTCTAGGAATGTCACATGAGAAGATTGAATGATGAATATGTGAGCATGAAGTGGTCCATTTGTGATGTATACCCTCAACAATCCACTATGGACCATGAGACTAGAGTGCGTCATCAGGTAATGAATTCATCATGTAGAAGAATATGTAGTATGTGTGATGATAAGAGATGACCATATGATGTGTAATATGTGATGTATGGTGTGTAATGCAATATGTGTAGATAAACTAATAGTGTAAGGTGTGCATAATGTAGTATGTAGGATGAATAGTAATGCTATACTCGTAGACAATAGGATTGTGACACATGTGTGATGAACACTAGTAGCATGTGTAGATGTATGAATGTCAAAAAACAAATGATGTAGGGGAAATTGAAATGTAGTATGCAAAATGTGAGATATACTCTAATATGTGTGAAGAGACATAATGTGAAATACCTATTGTGAAATGTGTGGGGTTCATGTGTAGTTGTAGCCCTAAATATTTAAGTGTGAACTGAAGCACAAGAGTGTGTCATCGGGAAATGACGATGTATGCGGTATGGATGCATGTGCCTATGTTATGAGATTGATATATGATAGTGCAAAGATGAAAGAAGATCTAATGCTAATATGGGGGGGTGTGGATGTTATGCCTCCCAAGTGTGGAAGATGAAGAATTGATCATGTAATATCATCTAAAAGATTTTCAGTTTCAAGGTCAAAGTCATATGGTTAAGCATTGGTTACTTGATAAACAATAGTGTATGGTTGATCAAGTAATGAGAAATTGAGGTGTACGTTATACATACCCATGGCATATACCTCATTAGTGAAAGGGGGAAGTGGAAAATTGTGTGCATACAATCGAGGGATATTTTGTGTATTGCCAAGAAAGGAACTATTGTAAATAAAGACATGACCAAAACGTACGGGGAAAGAAATATCTATATGATCAAGATTAAGAGTTCCCTTAATGTAATTGAGCCATGATTTCCCTAATGTAAGTGGAGAAGACCAAGGATCATGTGTGAGAAATATTGTAAAGTGAAATACATAGAGGTCATAAGCGGACGTGATGCAAACAAACCCATAATAAAGATGAGGAGCATATGGTGTAGGATAAAGGTATTCAAAAGCACAACCTAATTGAGTCAAAATCTTGTATGTGTAGATAGTTTCATCACAAGTAGGATCAAATGGAATATTTTCCCAATATGAATCATTCATGAAAAGTATGCAAGTTAAAGGTGAGCATGCTAGCAGAGGTGGTACATGTGAAGGCCTAGGTGATAAAGTGACGTCCATATACTGGAGATGCCCTTGATAAGGAATCATAACAGTGGTAGTAGTAGGTGGCGTAGGAGATACTACATCTCTCACACAAATGAAACCTTCAAGTGGTGGCAAATGAGTTAGTTCGTCCATTGGTTGAGGGTCATTCGTAGTATCAATACATGGAATATGAAGACTAGTATCAGGATCGTGGTCACAATACTGGAATGGGTCACGGTCACGAAGAAAGGTATATTCAACACATTCATGTATAAATTTGACACAATGATGTACAGTAGAAGCAACAAATTGCATGACATGGAGCCATAGTCTACCAAGTAAACAATTGTAAGATACTGGGAAATCAATGAAAGAACACCGTGTTGATAGTTTTCGGTCCTACACTAATAGGTAATATAATGTGACCAACACATGGATGAACAAAACCATCATATGCATGGAGTGAGAGGGATGATGAACTAACATCATGAGTGGAAAGACCTAACTTTTCAAAGAATGTCATAGGACATAAATTAAGTTCAGATCCATTATCAATTAGAGTGTGCTTAATACCCATATTGAGAATACAAATCATAATATGCAAGGGTGGTTCATTATCAAAAGTGTTTAAATCAGTAGGAAGATTATATTTGAATGATAAGTGTTGAGAAAATTCATCTAATTTTTTTTTATACACTGATTTAGGATGCATATCAACACGAATGTGGGTAGTAGCTAGAAAATTTTGGACTCTATACCTTACATCAAGATGCACAAAAAATAATATGTGATCGAGATATTCATGATGACTAGACTCTAGGATGACAAAGAGTGAGGATCTGATAGGCATGAATATGGAGTACGAGTTCACCAAAATGATTAACTAAAATAAGGAATTTATTATATATTCTATAGTTAATCTAATATTAAGAACAACAGTAAATAACATATAAATTCACAAAGAAAATGCCCCAAGGAACTAAGAAAGTAGATATGTAAAACCATAATGTGTAAGGAGAGTTAGAAGGAGCTTAGCTGATTCGACGATGCCTTTATATTGTGTCGTAGAATAAACTAGATGAAAAGAATGTAAGAACGAACACACACAAGCTCCAGAAAACAAAAATATAGAACAATAGGCTACACTGGGGTGCTTGGAGAGGTGTAGGGCCGCCTGCGGGTTCCCTAGTATGAGATATGGGTGCCTTGGTATGAGAAAAAACTCTGAAAACCTCCTCTAAGGTGTCACTAAGTGATCACTTGTGTTATCTTCTTATCACACTAACTTCTCTGAAGTGCGTCAGATGTTGTTGCAATACCTGCAATAAGGAATCACCTACAAAACCCCAAGATGGGCTTCAAATCCCTCAAAACGAAAGATGCGTATGAAGGGGTCAAACTATCCTCAGTGGCCATAATGGTGGACTTATTAATTGATCTCTGCACTACGTCTAAGACCTGATGTAGTTCTATATGTGTGTGTGTGAAATCATGCCCTAGGTGCTCTTGTGTCAGTCGTACTTTGTGAAAGTAGCGAGCAATAAGTATTTTGTAGAAATGTAATAAAATGGTGGATGGAATAAAATAAACTTCCCTCCTATGTAGTGTGATGCAGATGAACCAACCTTGTGCCTTGTGATGGAGCTAGATGGATGTAAATGGAACCTTAGGTGATTATAGTAGTTCTTAGTGCTTGGTCCCTCATTATGGTCTCATAACTTGATATTTATATGCTTCTCTTATTCTAATTTCGTAATTAACCCCGAAAAAACCGACCACTAAAAATATGAGAAGTCCAAATGGATAGAAAGTGCCCAAAAAGTGGTAGGAAAGTGTAAAGAGTCCCAAAGCAGCCCAAATGGGACCAGGGTACCCTAGTCAGAGGTAAAATGACGTAAAACAAAAAAAATAAACTGGGCAATTATGTGATTAAGGTCGGAAGTGATGATAGAAAGTAAAGTAAAATGGCCAAAAGACATGGGTTAATTAGTACTTTCTTCACTCAAAAACCATATGAATAGTAGTATTAGACTGAGACTAAATAATGTGTAAAGTTCATGATTTTTCATCTACTGTAGACACCTATAGTTTGATCAAAGCACTATTATTCTTAAATATTACACTAATTATCCTCCTTGTAAATTGACGACACCTTGTCAATTAGGCCTATCTAACTCTCCTTTTACGATATCCTTTTGCTCGTATTCCTCTTATAACCGACTAATCAGGCTAATATAGCATCTATTAGTTAAACCCTCTTATAAACTCCTTCTAAACCACTTCTAATAACTTCCTAGACCATTAATCCATTTCATTGGATTAAGTAGACACCTCACAACCCTCTCAGGCTCCTAATTCCTCACTAACTAGGATTAATTATCCTAAACCTAGATTAACTAGCCTAAGGTATGTTTAACCTCTTCTAAATCCATAAAGTGATTTTTGGCTTATTTATTTGTCCCACATGCACCAAAAGTCTTCCATTTCTAGAATTAGAAAACTATAAATACCCCACTACCCCTAGACCATTTCTAAGAACACTTCCTCCTTTCTAGTATAAACTATAGTATTTTTTTTACGATTAAGAGCTTCTTTTCATTTGTTTATTGAGCTATTTGATTTGTTATTGCACTACACACTCAAGATTTGAGTAAATGGGAAGAACCATATGGCTTTGTAGCCATTAATGGTGAGCTCCCATTCTCATAACCAAAATTGATTGCTTAGAATCTTTATTAGGTTCATTCACATAACTTTCAAGAATAGAGGATAACTAGGCATTTTAGGTTTGCTTGTTTACTTCAAGATTAATGCATGCAAAGTAATGAATCCTTTCTCATTTCTTATCATGATGGTCCATTGATTTGTTTTTTTAAAGCTTCAGGGTTTCTTAAGTGTTCTTACCCCATTTCATATCTTTTGCAAACTTTTCCTTCACATTTACAGAGGTGTTGCATCTCATCCGCGAGAGATATAATTGTTGTATTCGTGGATTGAAGTTTATATTGAAAGTCATGGTGCAAAGTTATAATATAATATAATATAGTCATATGGAATGTGTCATAATTACTAAGAAGAGGATTTGAAAGATGGCTCAAAATTATATTAACTTGGGGAGGTGGTGTATTATCAGGGAGTTGCACTTGTTTCAACAGTTGTGTAAGAGTATCTCTACATGAGGGGTGCCGTTGAAGTAAATTAAGCAAGGATACTATTCTATGGGCCATGATGATAGAAATAATGAAAAATGTAACCCCAACTTAAAATAGAAAACAACATGTATAGGGGGGTGGTAATTAAGAGACCATGGGGATAAGAGCCAAAGAGGGGTGTTAAATAAAAAGTGATTGTCAGTAAATGAATAAAGCAACCATATCTCAAAACATAATTTTCATTTTTCAAAACAAAAATAGGTATTTTTTTAATTTTATAAATTTAAAGAAAAACCTCCAAGGGATTTGGCCAAAAGTGTGTAATTTTTGAATTATGTCTTAATTAGTAAAAAATTATAATTTTGAATTTCTGAAAATTTTGCTAAAAAAGTAGGGAAACCAATTTATTTTTTTTCGTTAGATACGGAAAAAGGAAAAGTAACCTCAAAGGAATTTTAAAATAGATTTGTTATGCTTGACATATGAAACAAAAGGTGATTTGAAAATTCAGAGCCCTAAAAAGTGACCCGAAGGGTAATACCAACCATGAAACCCTAGGAAAAAAATTTATAGATCAAATTTATGGTAGATGGAAGATGAAAATCAGGTGTGAATCTAAATATAAGATGCATATATGACCCCTAATGCAACTAGGGTTTTGGTGATAAGAAGAATAGATCCGATAAAGAGCATGTAAGGGACGAGTTAGTCAAATGATTTAATAAAAATAAATCTAATGTAAAATCATTGTTGATTAGATAGATAAAATGGTAAATAAGCAAGATCAAGCAAAGGAAATACAAACAAGAGTGCCATATAGGGTTTAGAGAATGAATGAACTTATAACTATAGGTCTGGATTGATTTTGGACTAGTGAATGATCTGGAACAACTAATCCTAGACTGTGTAAGCTTTGTGCTTGAAACTGTGATCTAGAAACTGATAAGACAAAACTACCTAGAATGGGACAAGGCCACCCAGGTGCTAGTGTCTGTTCTAGGTGTTGGCATTTGCATAATAGATGATTAACTGAAATTAACTATATCTAAGTTAGCTAAGAACTAGTTAATCTAATATAGGAGGACATAAAACGCTATAAATAAATATTTTAAAGTGGTATAAATTTTCTAAATAATTAAACTAATAGAAATGAAACCCTAATGTGCAAGAGTAAAGTGAGGAAAGAAATCAATTGATTTCAGGTGATTGTCATAGAGTGTCGTAGGTGTGATAGGAAATTCTAGAAGTAAGAACAAATACACAGAGGTCCCAAAAAGAGTGGATCTAGAAGATCTGAGCATACTGGAGCACCAAGGAAGGTACTGGGGTGCTCCAGGGTGCCCTAGTCTCTGAAATAGGCACCTTGGTCTCTGTAAAAGCTCCATAGTTGGTTTCTTTAGGATTGAAAGATGAATTGTAACCTTCATTGTTTGTCACACTGGATTCGTTGAACTACACCGAATGTACCAAATAAAATCAAGATGATGTTGGAGACATGTAAGAGATAAAAGAAGTATCAAATCCATAAAAAAGAGATGCAAATGAATGGGTCGTACTGACCTCATATTCCACAACATCGGGCTTACTAAACTTAGTGTTACACTACATTTTGGACCCAGATGTAGTTCTGGTGCGTGTGTGCATGTCGTGCCCTAGGTGCTCTTGTATGATTCAAACTTTGTGAAATAACGAGCAATAGTTAGATGTAGAAAATTTAATAACATGTGTGCATGGAATAGAATAAAATCCCTCCCCATATGAAGTGTGATGCAAATGTCCTAGCTTGTGCCTTGATGATGGATCTATGTGGATGCCAATGCAATAGATGGATGCAACTCTAGGAGTTATAATAGTGTATTGTTACTGAAATATTGTTCATAGTGTGAACAATTAGGAGTGGTTTGGGTTATTTGGTAGTAATAGTTTTTAATATTTATAAAATAATATATGAGTGTGCACAATTAGTTGTTATGCACAACTCATAGAGATAAAAATGTGTGAGAATATCTTGGGATTGAGAGTAAGACTAGGGAATAAATGAGAGATATGAGGATAAAATGATAAGACTTGACTCCATGATTTTAGGAGAAAGCAATTGTATAAAATGCCCTCTCATATTCAATAGAAATTTCTCCATTCTATTTACATTTGGTTTCTATCTTATGTAGTTTTCATTTCATGTGTTGATTTTAATTAATTATTGATTAATGTATTTATGAAAATCTAAAGATTTATCATCATCTAGTATCATAGCAGGTTTGGAAGATTTATGAGAGTGATTGCAGGACAAAAACCCAGCCTCAAGGATGCAGATATGAGAGTTTTAAAGCTTCCACCACCATTTTCTGGATTCTAATCTTTAAAAAAATGACTGTAATTCGTGTATTTCTCAAAAATCTAGATTCAGAATTTTCTAAATTTTTTTGGGTTTGTTTATTTGTATTATGGAAAAATTCTATAAAAATATTACAGAAACCCATTTCGTATTTTAAGAGAAATTGTGGAAACAATTTTTACATTTCTAATTATTTTGTAAAAAAATAGCGAGTGATTTCCAACAATAAAAATCTGATATGCTTTATTATTTTGGTTAAATATAAAGTTGGTTACTATTGTAAGGGTGCATTATCGATTGAACCGACACCCAATATAATTGTAAAATGATCCTCAAGGAAAAATTCAGCTGAGTTGGCAACATCACGATGGAGGATGGAGGCAAATTGGCATCTCTTGTTAGTCACCAACAAAGAGATTACTTCATGGTATTGGTGACCTTTTATTTTTTTTTTGTCATGTGTTGAATTAATGTTGTAATAATGAACAAAAGTAACATTCCTATTTAAAGCTCCTGTATGAGCATAATTTTTGTTTTGTAATCTCTCTAAGTTAGAAACAATGATGTGAGCAAAATAATGTACGTTGCTATGTAGTGGTTGGTTCCACTAGAAAACCATTTTCTGAGTTGGAGGTTCTCTTTGAAAACCTCATATTGTTTGAGTTGTTGGTGCTCATTTAAAACCTTCATTTCTTTGTAGATCATGAGTAGGTACAGGAGATAGCTTTCCCCTTGTTCACACTAAGGGGGTGACTATTATCGAAATATTGTTCATAGTGTGAACACTTAAGAGTGGTTTGAGTTATTTGGTAGTAATAGATTTTAATATTTATAAAATAATATATGAGTGTGCACAATTAGTTGTCATGCACAACTCATAGAGATAGAAATGTGTGATAATATCTTGGGATTGAGAGTAAGACTAGGGAATAAAGGAGAGATATGGGGATAAAATGATAAGACTTGACACCATGATTTTAGGAGCAAACAATTGTATAAAATGCCCTCTCATATTCAATAGAAATTTCTCCATTATATTTACATTTGGTTTCTATCTTCTGTAGTTTTCATTTCATGCGTTGATTTTAATTAATTATTGCTTAATTTATTTATGTAAATCTAGAGATTTATCATCATGTGTGATGCTAGGTCCCTCATTATGGTCTCATAACTTTATATTTATAGGGTTCTCTTGCTCTAATTTTGTAATTAACCTCGAAGAGGCTGACCATAGAAAAGATAAGGATGAAAAATGGATAAAAGAGGCCCAATTTTTTTTGGGAAAGTGCTAGAAGGATTGGGGCACCCCTAGGTGGGATCAGGGCACCCCAATACTAAATCTAGGCACCCTAGTTATGACTAAAATTCTGGGGGATGTGAAAAATAGCTGGGCATATTGGAGCACCCAAGAAGGTACTGGGGTGCCCCAGGGTGCCCTGATCTCTGAAATAAGCACCTTGGTCTCTGTAAAAGCTCCATAGTTGATCTTTTTAGGGTTGAAAGATGAATTGTAACCTTCACTGTTTGTCGCACTGGATTCGTTAAACTACACTGAATGTACCAAATAAAAGCAAGATGATGTTGGATACCTGCAAGAGACAAAATAAGTATCAAATCTATAAAAATAAAAGATGAAAATGTATGGGTCATACTAACCGTAGTTACCACAACATGTGGCTTATTAAACTTAATGCTACACTAAATTTCAGACTCTGATGTAGTTTTGGTGCGTATGTGCATGTTGTGCCCTAGGTGCTCTTGTACGAGTCACACTTTCTGAAATAGCGAGCAATAGTTAGATGTAGAAAATGTAATAACACATGTGCATGGAATATAATAGAATCCCTCCCCCTATGAAGTGTGATGCAAATGTCCTAGCTTGTGCCTTGATCATAGAGCTATGTGGATGCCAATGCAATAGATGGATGCAACTCTAGATGGATTGATAGTAGTGTATGATGCTAGGTCCCTCATTATGGTCTCATAAATTTATATTTATAGGGTTCTCTTGATCTAATTTTGTAATTAACCCCGAAGAGGCTGACCACAGAAAAGATAAGGATGAAAAATGGATAGAAGAGGCCCAAAAATTGTTAGGAAAGTGCTAGAAGGATTGGAGCACCCCCAAGTGGGATTAGGGTGCCCCAAGGCACCCCAATACTAAATCTGGGCACCCCAATACTAAATCTAGGCACCCCAATTACAACTAAAATTCTGGGGGATGTGTAAAAATGGTTGGGCATATAGGTGTAATAGGTTGCAAATTATGAAATAAAATAAATAAAATGGCTAAAGGGACGGGGGTTAATTAGTACTTTATTTATTCAAGAACATTCTAAATAGTAGTATGAGACCGGGATAAATAAATGTCTAATGTGCATGATTTTGTGACTACATTTTCCCCCCACTTTATGTTGGTGAACGGAAAGCTCGATAACATAAAGAAGATAGAGATGCGTACTTTATGTCCATGAAGAGTATAGACAAACGTGCCGAAGGACTAGACATAATGTTAAATTATAAAAAATATTGATGAGCATGGAAAATAAAGATGAAAATGCACAAAGAAAAAGTGATGAGAGTGAGCCTAGGGAAAAACACATGTGTGTAGCTGCAACAATGTTTAGTAAAGCATGTGTGTTGTCACAGGATGTTGTTGTTGTTTTTTGTTGTTGCCCCCATTTGACTACTTGTTTCTCATACGGCCAGACCCGTAAGGAGAAAATGCTCAAGTAGTCAAATAGGTATGTATGTAAGTGTAAAAACACTATGTAAAAGACACATGTAGATGAATCTAAAATACATGAATGTATATGAAAAATGAAAATGTAAATGTATATGGAACATGTGCACTTGATCCATTTCGAGAAAGAGTGTAGAAGGATATCCTGTATTGTCTGGGTTTTTTGAGCGATCAGATGCCACTGGATAAAGTAGTGTAGAGAGGTACACCCACTGTAACCTTTAAGCCTGTAACTGCTCCGCATAAATATATGTAGAGATCTCTATACTATCTAGGATTTTTAGATGATCCGACGCTACTGGACGAATTAGGGTAGAGAGGCACACCCACTGTAACCTCCAAGCCTATAACTACTTCATAGAAATGCTAAGGACACCATGTCCTATAAAAGTTGATATGTATGGAGTTCGTAGACTGGTCTAAACCCACTTATTGTAAATAAGTGTATTGAACTGAACCTATGTAAATATGTTGTGTTAGTATGTAGAAACCCCCAAATGATGCCCCCCTCTTTAGGGGAGCATGCAATGCTACTGATAGGAGACATGTGGCCCCGAACGAGGGCTAACCGTATGTACACTGAAAAGTGATTAGCAGACACAAAGGCACACATAAACAAGAAGAGGCTAGCCAAATACATGCATGTAGAAAACAATGTATAAAACACACAAGAGACAAGTATGTCACACAAAGCGGGTTGTAAATATGGGACATCACTCATAATGTCGTAATACATGCTAGGCCATCATGGCTGTAAACAATAAACAAGTATGCACACCAAATTTAGGGAAAATCCTGCATACAATAGCAAACAATAGTAGAAAAGTACAAATAAGCAAACAAGTAGTCATGGAAACATGTAATCCTGTAAAACAAGTACTGCACATAAAACACCCATTATGATGTTAGAGTAATAACCAATATGCAAAACATGTATGATCAGGTAATGTAAGATGCTAAGTACAAAATGGTATAATAACACCTAGGAGATACGAATGTGGATGCCCCCAACGACTGGTGTAGGAAGGGTAGAAGGCGAGCATCCATGCCACGTGTAAGAGACTTGTATATGTGATCACAACTAGAAGAAGATGTGAGCACGTATGTGTGGATGATATAGATAATGAAAGATAAGAAATGAATCTAACATGTGTATCAAATTGATCATGAAAAACACTAGTAAACAAGAGTAAATGCCCCTAAGACAATACAATATGCTATGGATGGATGGAATGGAATGCAAGATGGAATGATATGAGCCACATGCCCCCTGAGTGGATGGAAGTGTATGAAATGAGGTTCATTTTTTCCCCTTAGCAGTCAAGAATGAACCATAAACAAGAGTGAATAATTGGGAAATGGTCGAGTAGTGTGTGTATTGTGTCTAGCGCGCTATGATGAATGCGTATATGCATAGTGGTGATGATATGCGACATGTAGAAGAGATGTGTGTGGAACTTATAGCCTAAGTGTATGCCACTAGGAGATGAAATGTAGAGTGATGATTTATTCCTAAGCGTATATCACTATGAGATGAGTGGATGAGTGATGATTTAACACTAAGTGTATATTACTACAAGATAAATGATAGGGAGTGGTTATGTAACCTAAGGTGTGTACCACTATGAGAGGATAGAATAGGTGACAATTTAGCCTAAGGCATATAACACTAAGCTAGAGATGTCAGATGGTGAATAATGGAATAGGAAACATGTGGTGAATGTAAGGTCCATTTGATTTATAAGCCCTCAAAAGTTGAGTATGGACCAATGAACTAAAGTGCTTCATTGGGAGGTGAGTTCAGCGCGTAGAAGACAACGTAGTATAAATAACCTAGTGACAAATAAGGTATGTAAATATGTGCTTTGTATAACTAAGTGTAGGAGATGTGAGGCGTGTAGGATGTATGAATGAAATGTAAAGCTAGACTCATAAATAATGGAACCTAGCATATTATGTAGAATATAGGTAATGTATAAATATGTAGCACGTGAAATAGCCTAATGGCATAGAATGACTAATATGTGTATGATAATAATGTAGTATGATGTAGAATGTAGACTAGGTGGAGAATGAATGGTGTATGATGTGGGATGTTTGTGATAAAATGTATATATGTAGTGCTTACAGTGCAATATGTGGGGTTTAGTGTAGATGTAATCCCTCAATATTCAAGTGTGAACTAAAGCACAAGAGTGCGCCATCGGGTAATGACACTAGAATCTATGATGAGTATGCCAAATGTGAGGATATGAATGTATGAAAATGTGAAAGGTGACGATTGTGACTATGCTAAAATGAGGTAGGGGGAGAGGTGAAGTTTCAATCCCCCTAAGAACATGTGAATAAATGAACTATCCAATGAAGGTGAAGGATGGAGGTCCTTCTTCTGATGCGGGAGTTGAAATCGTATGACCATGATCTAATAATGGAGGTATAGTAAGCAAACTTTGTAGTGGGGAATGAGATGTAAGGGATGTAATGGTTAAATTCATGGCTGCAAATTTATCGTGTAAGGATTGAATCAAATAAAAGAGGGATTGGTTAGGTGGAGGGTTTCCAAGATTACGGTCGACAAAGAAGGAATGAAGCATAATACTTAATTCGTGTGGTGGCATATGGCCATCTATAGGAGGTAATAATGGACTAGAAAAATCTTCTATAAGATGAGCAATATCATTGTTGAAATCATATTGAACATCATGGGAAACTTGGTAAGAAATGGTGTCCTATTGGTTATTTAGATAACCCTGAACCCGCAAGCAATACATTGCCATGGTGTATTGTTCATTAGTAAAGGGAGGAAATGGGTGCCCTTGAGAATACCAAATAGTAAAATTGGGTGAATAACAAAGAAATGAACTATTGTAATTGCACACATTACCAAATGGCATGGGAAAATCTATATCAATATGACCAGGATGAAGCGTGCCTCCAATATAATCTAACCAAGATTGACCGAGGGTAATCGGGGAACAAGTATGATAACGTGCAAGGTGAAGAACAAGATGAAAAACATGCATTCCATATGCAACAGTAGAATAATAGACCCAATATATATATATATATATATATATATATATATATATATATATATTTGAGTCATATAAAGGAGAATGGAGGTCTTCGAAGGTGAAACCAAGCTGAAGGAGACCATTATGTGAACATATGGTAGCTTGGCAAGAAGTTTCAAGCGTTATATGGTCCCAATAAGAGCCATTCATGAAGAGGGTACAAGTGAATGGTGGTGGGTGTACTAGTGGTGCTAGAGATGAATATGTAGATGAAAAAGTGACGTTCATGGAGTGGATAGACCCCTAATATGGAATAATAGTAGTACTAGTGACATGCGATATAGAAGGAACTACATCTATCATAAAAATGGTACCCTTAAATGGCGATAAGTGGGATGATGGAAGGGTATGCAAAGCCAAAGGACATACTGGAGTAGATCCTGCATAAGGGAGCATAACATTCATGAAATGAGAAAGTAGTGATGGAACTATAGGAACTATATCAAGTGTGTAGGTAGTGGAGTCAAAGTTATCTGGGGCGTCTACAATATGAGTGGGGAAATGCAAAGGACCAATATCAGATGAATCAGTAATGGAAGGATTTTGCACTATGTGGTCCGATGAAGGAAATTTTACCATATAGTCATAGAAAAGAGTTTGTACTACATGGTTAGAGGAAAGAGCTTGTACTATATGGTCAAAGGAAGGAGCTTGTACGATATGGTCATAGGAAGGAGATTGTACTTCATCTAGAATGTGTGCTAAGAGATTAGGATCAACGGTACACAGGTAAATAAAAATAGCGTCATCTAAAGCTGTATGATCTATATCAGTAGATGGAAGATGAATAAATGAAGGGAAAGAGTTATAGCCAGGAAGGACAGTAGGGGGTATTGAAAAAGGCATGACCAAATCTATTAAATTGTAAAATGACTGGATATTTATAAGGATGGCTATTATCCACTATGAGAGTCGGGTTCACTGTACGTACCCAAAATTGTAAGGGTACTACGCTGCAAGAATGATGTTACACATGCCCCAATGATGATACAAGTCTCCTCGCAAGGTGTTCAGGATCTGGAAGATCTCTCCAAGTGTACATTAACATCCCGCATGCCCCGCTTAGCCTCCACATGCTTTGTTTTACTCTTTCCCCCTCTTTTCCTTTGCATTTTTCGTATTCAGTGAGTATTTAGTGAGAAAACAACCGCCCTACCTAGGCAACGGTCTTGTGACCGACGCCCAGGCAGGGCAGCAGTCCTGTAACCACCGCCCTGCTGAGGGTAGCGGTCCTTCATGAATTTTCTAGCATGCTCCATTAATTGTGACTTGCGTGATTTTTCAACTTTCACCAGCTTTCTCACCCGCTTTGGCTAGTATTTATGTTTTATGTCCGTTGGAATAGTGTTTCTCTAGTGTTTAATGGTAAAAGAGTCCTAGTTGGAGTTACCTTTGGGTGAATGGGAATTCTCTAAATACTTGGTTTGATTACAAGCAAATGGTCCCTCATCCTCTCATTTCAATAGTTTAGTCTTTCAGTTCTTGCTTAGGAATTCAATAGTTTTCATTTGTTACATGCATAGTTAGTTTTATTCTGCTGTTTAGAAGCCACATGATCTTCTTGTTCTGTGTTATTACTATTTCATACAATCAATTGAGGTAGGATAGTTTCATTTTCAGTCTGAAGCCATTAGAGTTGTAGGTTTTGTTCATTAAGAAGGATAGTTTCAGGTTCTGGATGTTTTGTGTTGTATGACTCGCAATAAATCTCGCTAGGAATTACATAAGCCAAGCTCTATTCTCTTGCACTTTCCCTCTCCTACTTGCATTGTATTCATTCTACATCCAAAGCTGCCATTGTTCCAATATCTACTTGTATTGATGCTAGCATTACACGCTTTTTCTAGATTCACGTGAGCACGAAGGAACGAGGAGACCACATTGAGGGGACAAAGCCATCATGCACTAATCGGATTCACCAATGTTCTGGAAAATCTAGGTTCAAGCTATCAAAGTTCTAGTTAAAACATATCAAATAGAGTAGTGAATTATTTCATTTCAGTTACATATCGCTTTCGATATTGTCGGGGAAGTTGTGGGGATTTATAGTTTATGAGAAACTATGATTCATTCCTCACTTCTGAGGTAGGATCGAGAGTCTTTCAATTAAATTAGATTAGTTATTTGGTTATTTAGAATAGATTCACAAACTGCACAGGCAAGTAGCTATACTCGACTAATTTTTTTGTTTTTAATTTTGTTATTAGTTTAGTTGTCATTTTCTAGATATATTAAATAGTTGTTATCTTAATTATGTTAAATATTCTGTCAAAAATACAAAAATAGAAGGATTTATATATGTTGTCGCTATACCTTGCATAATTAGTTTATTTTGTTTCATTCAAATTTGGTATTATTTCTTTTGTATAACAATCATGGGACCTAGGGAGCACCAGAGAGTACAACCATATATGCTATCATCCATTTTTCATGACTAACTGTCATAGACCATAATCTCACGAATTCACTTCCAAACAGGTCAGACCTCCAAGATATTCCCCAACCTATAGATTGGATTAAACATGGCAGATGACAAAGCGATATTGGTTGGAGCCTTCGAGCCAGCTATCCTTGCCTTCAATAGATATCTATGACTGTACCAGGGCTTCAAAGTTAGAGAAAACGTTTGGTTGTGATCCTTTGGTCCCACAGCTAGATTCGCAGACATCCCATTGATTGACACTAGCTTGAAGACATTCAAGATTACCAGAACTATCTGTAAGGTACATCTGAGAAGATTGCGTAACTTCCAGTTCTCCACCAGCTGTCTCGAAAAGCATACGACTACTCGAGAGGTCAAGTGATGAGGAATTGAGTCACTTGACCATAGGATTCCACAACGCTCGCATGAACTTACGGTTGTGATCCATCAGGTCCCACAAAACGGGCCCACAGGTGAAATCAGACATTGATGCTAGTTTACAAACAATTAGTATTCAGGTCCTCTACACTTCCACCAATCATTATCGCACAACTATCCTCACTCAGCTTAGCACCTAATCAAGATTAAGTGAATTCTGGACTATTGACCAGAGAATCAATAGAATCTTCACCATATATCAGACTCATTCATTTTTCATGTTGTCAGGGGATATCCATGAAGCTTCCCACAGGTCATTTTCCACGTATTCCACAACCTATGAGCATTCATATCACCCCCTCGATATTGATGTCGGGCCTTCGATGCAGTCATCCTCGCAAATGACCTATCATCCTTTAGGTCTTGGAAGGCATACTATGATTTAGACTGAATAGATAACCATCACTCTCACTCTTAGACATACGGTTGACTAACTATTCAACTAACCCACGTATATTCAACAAACCACTGTCTCGGCATGACCTCAAGAGGTCAGGTAGGGGATATAGTTCTTCTTTCTAATTATCATCCTCGCAGGTCAGTTTTCTATCGTATCATCTCAACTCAAATGCAACAACCTTAGGTTCGAAAGTTCAGACTCTTTTTCTTCCAATAACATGACGCTTAATCTTTTCCAGCTGGTTATCCTTCATCTGATTCATCTCCTCATTGGTGTTGCTTAAACTGTAAATACAGAGACAATATTCTAGGAAAGTATTCATATCTGTTTTTAGATGAGGAAGCATTTAGCACGTTACCATCACCCTGCCAGGAGTGAACAACTACTCTCAAAGTACTGTACCCACCTATAAGAGGTTTAAATAGGAGTTAGATCAAACACAGTTGCCTCTTCAGGCTCAAGGAACTGCTCTCTTTTCAAGAAAACTACAAATCGAGTTCCTCCACATGTTGGATGACCTGAAATGCATGTTATGCTAGGAGTGAACAAATCACGAACCCGGGTCTGGAACTTGGCAGGGTTACTTGGTATGATCAGTTCATAGCAGGGTACCATATGCCTATACAACCTCAAAATATACAACAACCGCTACTGAGGAAAAATACTATGACTTCACCAAATGAAGTCATCTCAAATTTAGTAGAAAAAGTTAGAGGGTTGGAACTTGCTCAAGCAAGTCAAAATTTGTAATTCATGCAGGCGGGAAATTCCAATCCTCCTCATCATCCTAGCCAAGTAGACCTCCTCACAGGAATAGGCATGTTGGGCATGCCTCCTTAGTATTCACAAAAAATGCCAACTAGAACCACATTCTCTAACGCCGCTCCAGTGGAAAATATGATACCTCTCGGTTTAGTACAAAACAATCCATTTCTGAACAATGCTCCTCCATACTTAAACATATATTCCAAGTCACCACAAGGAGATATGTTCTCTTCTCCCGGCATGTTCACTCAACCACAGGGATTTCCTTGTGCCCCTACAAATACATATGCTACACCATATCAACAAACCATCCCACCTCCACCCCCTCAGCAAGCACCATCAATGGTCGAAACCTATGCGATAGGAACTTATTCAGAATATTTGAAAGAACCTTTGGACTTCACTATACGAAGCATCATGCTTCCAAGACCTCTCCCTGATCTACCCAAATACAAAGGAGAGGGAGACCCGAATGCACATATTAAGGCCTATGCCACAACCATTCAAGAACTGCTCCCTTGGGATGGAGTTGTTGCTAAAATATTCCCCAAAAATTTAGAGGGTATCGCCCTCGATTAGTATTATAGAATACCTGAAGCCTCAATACATTCATTTAAATAACTCATTTCAGAGTTCATCAAGGCATTTGACATGAACAAATTGTTGAGAACAGGAATCAGGGAATTCTTGCATATTAAACAAGAACACAATGAATATGTTGCTCATTTCATCCAAAGATGGCATACAATCCTCTATTCTTCATAAAGTGCTCCAAACATGGATCAAATGGAACTATGTGATTTATTCCTTCATTCTCTCAGCAGAGAGATAAAGGAAGAAGTCTAGAAGTTCCCACTAAGAACTTATGATGAGGTGCTCGAGAGCGCTCTCTGAATCGATCAAGCTGCAATAGATAGTGGTCGCAAGGCATATGGAACAAATGGGAGGTTAATCATCCCCAACCAAAATACTACAACTTATCCTACTACCACAAATGCCAATCAAGGACCTAAAATCCTTAACAAGAACCGTGGAGTTTACAACAGATGGAGTCACTGATCAAGTCAAAGAGGAAAATGTTGTGAACATGCTCCTCCTTCTACTAATAATCAACACGATAATAACTTCACTCCAACGATCAATACAGTGGATTTTAATCGTTGTCCACAAAAACAACAACAACAACAACGGAAGATCCAGACACAGGGTCCAAGTCAAAACCCAGCTGGATATCAAAACCAAAAGAAAAGACAACAAATGCAACACTTTAATCCTAATAGTCAATGGTTTAATCAGAGTTTTGGACCACAACATGCGCCAAACCAACAACCTAGGAATTATAATCCTAACTCATATTGTGGTTTCCACAAAATTTGAGGCCATGACACTAGGACTTGCCGCGATTACATTAAATTCTTACAACATTTACCAGAATGATCAAAAACAACTCTTTATAGACTATGTTTTTGGCAGAGTCCTACACTACCTATGCTAAACACCTATCATGGGATCAGTTTCCCCTCAAAATGCTCCTCTCAATATTTTCAACGATCCTCTCCCAAATCATTCAATAACAATAATAGGTTAAATCCAAATGGGACAAACAAGGGTGTAATGATAGGAAACAATGATCATGAAGCCTCAACTTCACTAAATCCACCTGTTGCACCGCAATTAGGAAATCAACCATGAACCAAGATAGTCGGTTTAGTGGAGTTAGACACTGAGCTACATGTGGAAGCCATAACAAGGACACGAGAGTATTCCTCTCAGCCAAATCCAAGTTACCCACTAGAGCCAGATAACATTCAACAAACATTAGTAAAACCCGTAGGTGCCTATGATTTAATTAATGACCTAACAAAGACCTTCTCTCACATCTCCTTTTTGGACTTATTGAAGAACTCTCCTACCCATAGGGCTGCTCTTTTAGAAGCATTAGGTTTAGGTCATTTAATTAACATCACTCCACCTCCCGAAACATAGGTAAACCATATAGACTTTGATATCCACCCTCCGGGGCAGCTAGATAGGGATGCTGAATTTATATTTGACGTAAACAAAATGCCAACAGACGCTGAGATTATCACATAGAGGCGATCCAGCCTTACATTTACAAGTGTGGGTTTATAATAATTACGTTAAACACACAATGGTTGACGATGGGGTAGTAGTTAACATAGTCCCCTTCTCTTTCCTTCAAAAGCTAGGGTATGGAGAAACAAATTGTTCCACGACTCAGAATACACTAAGAGGCTATGATAGCCTTAAATCCACTTCGATTGGGACTATAATACTACCAGTCACCTTAGGACCCAAAACAATCCTCACTGAGTTTTATATTATAGATCGGGAAACCAACTATAATATGATCCTCGGCCGACCATGGATACACCGTATGAAGGCAATCCCTTCTACGTTATTTCAGGAAATAAGATTCTTGCACTTAGGAAAGATATTCGTAGCAAAAGGTGATCCAAAACCATTCGATATACACCTAGCAGACCTGAAGAAAAGGTCAGGTGTTCACTCTGAGTTTGAACTCCCAACAAACCAACTTAACAAACCAACCAACTCAAAACCGGAAGAAAAGTTGATACCTACAATGGAGTTAGAAATTACGAACCTAGTCAAGAGAACATCTCAGCACTCAAGGATGAAGCTAACATTGTAGAAACAGTGTCATTAGGAACTACTGCAAAAATTGTTGAGTTGCTAGAGCAAGATTTGCCAATTTTCCTACCATTTGATTCCATAGGTATGGGATGTACCCTAGGAGTTGGTTCTCTTCCAGCAGAGGAACTCTGTATGGTAGAAGTAACCGAAGCAGAAGAAATAGACGTAACAAATGTCCCAACATCCATCTTCCCAAATAAACATTGGACTCTCCACTTTGATGGAGCTAGATGTCGTTATGGGGCTGGGGCAGGTGTGATCTTTACTTCTCTCGAGGGAAAGATCCTACCATTCACCTTTAAATTAAATTTTGAATGTACAAACAATGGCACTGAGTACGAAGCCCTCCTCCTTGGTCTCATCATAGCTAAAAGGATCAGTGTTAATGACATCAGAGTGTTAGGAGACTCACAATTAGTAGCAAACCAAGTCTCTGAGGTGTATGAGACTAGAGATGAACACTTACAGCTCTACAAAACAACAGTATTAGATTTGAGCAAAGGATTTAACTTCATATCCATTGAGGAAATCCCACGAGAACAAAACCTTCTCACAGATTCAATAGCAACCTCAGCTTCACGTTTCACTCCAAATAGTGAGTTGGAAGACACCCGTTTCATGGTATCCCTTCATACTGAACCGTTAGTAAAGAAAATGTCAACAAAACCCTCTTCTAACACACATAGCTGAGAATAAATCTACTATCTTAGGTCACGTTGATAGTGATAGAGCCACTCTTGATTACCTAAACACCTATGCAGAGTTACATCTCACCCATCACATGGTAGATTTTTCCTTAATCCCACATTCATCTTCTTACTTTGGAAATCCCATGGTAGAGCTTCCCCCACAAAAGGAACTCGACATATACGCGGTAGAGAATGGAGAAGATCTGGAACTACCTCCAGCCCCACCTGAGTTTGAAGAAGGTAACACTTCTTTAATCAAAGGAACGATTGATATTAACATCGGAACAGAGGAAGAACCAAATATCTTGAAACTAGGATCTTTGTTAACTCCAGAAGAAATAGAAATACACACTTGAATCCTCAAAGAACATCAAAAGGATTTTGCATTTAATTATAAAGAAATGACGGGAATTACACCACACATCACAGTACATAACCTTGTCACCAAATCAGATGCAAAGCCAATTAAACAAAAATTGAGACCAATGAAACCCAAGGTAGCTCTCATGGTGAAGGAAGAAGTAATGAAACTTCTCCAGGTAGGGTTCATCAAACCGGTCGATTACTCTCAGTGGGTATCTAATATCATCCCCGTTCTTAAAAAGAATGGGAAGATACACATCTGCATAGACTTTCTGAGACATTAACAAGGCATGCCCCAAGGATGACTTCCCGTTACCATCCATTGACATCATCGTTGACGCAACAGCTGGATTTGAGCTTTTGTCTCTCATGGATGGGTTCTCGGGATACAATCAAATCAGAATATCTAAACAAGACCAAGCCAAAACCATGTTTATAACTCCTTGGGGAACTTATTGCTATGCTGTTATGCCATTCGGTCTCAAGAACGTTGGCGCTACATACCAGTGGGCAATGACATACATATTTCACGATCTTATTCATAAAATCATGGAATCCTATGTAGACGACTTGTTGGCCAAGGCCAGGAAGCACTGTGATCACCCGGAAGTGCTCCACATCATTCTTTCACGTTTGATCGAATACGGAGTCACACTAAACCCAGAAAAATGCATATTTGGTGTGACAGGAGGGAAACTCCTAGGTTACATTATATCATCACGAGGGATTGATGTAGACCTAGCCAAAATTTGGGCTGTTCTTGAGATGATCCCACCATCAGACGACTCTGGCATTAGATCATTTCTTGGAAAGCTTAGTGCAATCCAGAGATTCATTCCAGACTTTAAGTTTTTCCATTCATCCAATCAACAATCTACTCAAGAAAGATTATGGTATCGATTGGACTGAAGGACTGCCATGAGGCTTTCGAAGAAGTTAAACACTTCCTGTTGTCTCCACCCATGCTAATGCCTCCTAGACCAGACCATCCTTTGATCCTATACTCACGAGCCACTCATGTCTCGTTGGCCTGCATGTTGGCTCAAGAAGACGATGATAAATGAGAACGCGCAGTCTATTTCATTAGCCGAACATTACTCGATTATGAAACACGTTATACACAAGCAGAACGAGAATGCCTTGCCATAGTCTTTGCAACCAAACGCTTAAGACATTACATGCTAAATCAAGAAACAAGGGTCATTGTAAAAATAGACCATTTATGAACTTTCCTCACGCAAGGGTCCTTGTCTAAAAAGATTGGATGCTTTATAACCTTAATGGGTGAATTCAAATTAACTTTTGTAAACCAGAAGTCCGTTAAGGGACAAATCATTGTAGATTGGTTAGCCGACAACCCGTTAGATGGAGGTGATCTAGTAGATCTAGATTTTCTCGATGAATGCATATATTACATCGAAACCAGACCTCCCATCTCTGAATGTCCTTGGTATATTGATATTATCAATTTTATCATGGGACCATACGTATCCAAAAGGTGCTACACCACAACAAATAAGGAAGTTACACATTATCGTAGCTAAATATGTTATTATAGAACAAGTGCTCTATCGTAAGGCTTTTGATGGAATGCTTTTAAGGTGTGTTGACACAGAAGAATCCAAGAAGATTCTCTACGAATCCCACAGTGGAATATGTGGAGGCCATTTTGGTGGTCATGCCACTGCCCACAAAATACATCGGATGGGCTATTTCTGGCCCACTCTAGAACACGATGTAGTAGAGTTTGTACGTAAGATGCCACAAATGTCAAGAATTCTCTCACGAGATTCACATGTCAGCACAATCCTACAACCAATCGCGAATCCATGGCCCTTTTCCACATGGGGCCTAGATTTGATAGGAAAATTCTCTCCCTCGTTCAATGGATGGCCATAACTTCATAATCACAGCCATAGAATATTTTACCAAATGGGTGGAGGCCATGCCTCTCACCACCGTACTAGGTTTGGTGATTACCAAATTCATTTTGAACCAAATTATCTGCAGGTATGGTGTCCCACAAGTCATTATCTCAGATAATGGCACATCCTTTAAGAATGACGAGGTTCGTGAGCTATGTAGAAAGTTCAAAATAAACCATCACACAGCCTCTCTTTACTATCCTCAAGCCAACGGGCAGGTTGAAGCAACAAACAAGACATTGAAAGCTATTCTCCTCAAAACGGTAAAAGAAAACAAATGAGATTGGCATTTAAAGTTATATCCGGCCTTGTGGGCCCACCGAACCTCAATAAGAACACCAATAGGAGCAACTCCTTTCTCATTGGTATTCGGAGCAGAAGCAGTTCTCCCACTTGAGGTTGAAATACCCAGTCTCCGCATCTCACTACAAGGGATTCTGGATGAGGAAGCTTATAGAGAGGCATGCCTCTCCCAACTAGAAAGCCTAGATGAGGCCAGGTTAAATGTTGAATAGTGGCATAGAGTCTATGCTGACCGGATGTGCCGGTAGTATAACAAAAAGGTCTATGAGTGAGAAATATATGAAGGAGATCTAGTTCTAAGACTAGACAGCCGGATCGATAAGAAAATCGGCGAAGGAAGAAAGTTCTGGCCAAGTGGTTGGGCCCATATCGAGTCATGAAGGACTATGGAAATGGTGTGTATCTCTTATGTACACTGGAAGGTGAGGAATTCAATGAAACAATCAATTCCTTGCATCTTAAACGGTTTTACGCATAAGCATTGGCACTATTTGTATAATTATATCTACATTACATATTCATTTAGATAGGTTCATTTTGTTCACTCGTTTCGTAAAACTTGGTGATCAAGGGATTTTCTCTTAAGCAAATTCATTACAAACTTCTGATGGTATTGGCAGAAGCATTCAAATCATACTTCTTCATTTTCATAACATCATCAACTGTTTCAGAATCATTTCATCAATTAAAGCTAGATATGACAAAGTCTTAATGGTAGCCATACCAAGGCCTGCATGCTTGTTCTCACTTTTGTTTCTTCCTAGGATAGGTGTCTTGCCTATGGTCTATTCTAGAAGCTTCATGGTGTCACATCTATCCCGTATATAGATCTCTTTGGAAATAAGAACATACTGACATTTTTCTCAAATAAATAAGTCGAATATAGATCAAACAGAAAATTTTACTTTTACACATTTCCTTGCCCTACCAACCTTTGGTGATGAGCTTGCGTCTCTTACTAGTGACGTAGGGTTGGGAAAGGATGGGAATGCCCTTACTTGCTTGTGCCTTGTCCATGGTGATAAGCCCATGCTTCCTACTAGTAGCATGGGGCAAGGTGTAGGGGGTCCTCTTGACAGTAAACGTTGAAGGTCATAAGCAAATAGTTCAAATAAACCTTTGAAATCTTGAGTCAAAAACAAATGAATCAGATGTCCAAAATTCCAAGAGAGTTCAAAACCCTGAAAACCAGATTTTGTCAACCAAGTGGCCATCTACGGATCTAAGTCTAGATAAACTGCAAAGCAAGTCGCATTCTAAACTATGGAGTCACTTGAGTAGGGTAGGTTTGTAGCATCCTAATTTGGTTCCACCAACTCTTTGTCTATCTCCCATCATTACCATTTCAACACACCTCATAGCTTGTGCCCTTTCTAGCTCTCGGTGGTGAGCCCTCACATCTTACTAGTTGCGTGGAGTTAGGAGTGGGGCAAGTGCATCTGCTCATCATACCAGTTCATCATTACATTTTGTCAAAACAATATGAAGTACCGAAAAATTGCTTATGAAAGCTAAAGTTCAAGATCACAAGTTCATTTGCATCATCATACATCAGCATCATGAAATACAAAAAAAAAAAGCATTTGTGTCATTTGTTCTCCATTGCATACATTCTGAAAAGCATATAAAAACAAGAATTCTAATAAGCATCTAATATACATGTGGAAATGAATCACAAAATCCTAGACACCAAGAGTCTAGATCCAAAAAGAATGTATATATATATATATAATAATCAGGTTTTATGTACAATGCCATCATGCACTAGGCATGGTCAAAACACTCAATGAGCCCAGAAAATACAAAATGATCATATAAACAATCTAGCAAGAGTCACTACAAAAAGAGCCAAGTGGCCTCTCAACCCCTATGAGATCCCTCAGAAGGCACATGACCACATCTAGGACTCTGGCTACGCCGGCACTCTGAGTGCACTGAGGGCTCACGGTCCTGAACAGTAGCTGTAGCCTCGCTATGAGAGTGGCTCCTCATCAGGCACTCTACAGTCCTATACCTGGCTAACTCGGTACGGAGGGAAGTCACCATCTTGGCCACATGCCAGACAGGGGCAAAGACATCGCTATGCCTACCAGCTGCTGAAGGCTCCCCTGCATCCACAGATAGCTCGGACGTGAGTCTTCTCCATGGGGAGCATCAGGGTATCAGTACATACCCAACGAATCAAGTCTCGCCACTCATCAGCAGTCTCTACAAGAAAAGGAGAAAACAAATTAGAAAATAATCAAAAGATAAAAACAAAGATGAACAAAAGGAGAGATAGCAACTAAGGCAATCCTAGCTAAAAACAAATATTAAAAGAAGAGTGACAACTCACTCAGATCTCTGGGCCTCCAAGAGGGATCCCTAGGATCAGCACCTGCCACAGATGTCGCCACTGACTGATGTCCTCCTCCTATGTCTGGGGCAACATAGCATCCTACTACGGACTCATCCTCTCCACCTAGGTCCTGAGAGGGCAACTCCTCTGAGACTAGAGTCACCCTCTCTGCACTCTACTCTACCCTCTCGGCCTGTAAGATCTCCTGAGTGTCATGCCACTCGGGATCGCTATCCTCCTCTCCACCTGACTCACTGACCTCCATGTCCTCGGTCTCCTCCTCCGTCTCTCCCCCCTGTGAACTCCTCAGACTCAGAGTCTATATCAATAGGGTCATCACTGCTATGGGTAGGACCGGTGGCAATCTGAAGTAAAGGTGCCTGAGGAGCACCGACTCTCTCTCGGGCACGTACCACCCACCTAGCTGTAATAGGGATGCCAGGAGTAACAATAGTCCAACCCTAGCCTCTAGGACCTCCCCTAGCCTCCCGAACTGATCTGAACACTGGCACCACTAGGGGAAGCATATCAACGTAAGCAAGGCCGAACTGCTGAGGCACTCGATCAAAGGGGTGTGTCTCTACCTTCCCCGTCTTGTCCACAAGCTGCCCTGTAGTAGAGCAAGAAATCAAAGTGAAGGTCTCCTTTCCCCACAACCCTGCCATGGCCTGATAAGGTGTGGCCTCCATATCATCAGTAGTCAGGGAAGCAACTGGCTGGTGGGGTGCTCTAAGCACCGACATCTCTGTCCATCTAGCTGCCCTCACAGCTCCGGGATCTGCCACCTCTATGCCTCTCCCATAAGGGATGATACGCTCATAGACCCAGCTCATAACCAAGGTCGGATGGCTCAAAGACTGTCCCTGTAAGCGAACCACCCTGTACAAGTCGTGATAGGTGGTCCCAAGTATATCGGCTCCCCAGGCATAAATCCGACCATGTGCCTCAATCTGTGCAATAATAGGGGACCAGTAGTAGAGTAAGGTGTCCCCTCCCTTGTCCCTGATCAATCTCGAGGCAAGGATCCCCATAATGGCCTGACGAATCAAAGGGATATGCAAGCTAGGAATGGAACGGACCCTCACCCCCTTCTTCGAACCAGTGGAGACAACTGCGTCTCCCATATATGTAGCCCACTGAGCTATCTGAGCCTGCGACCCCGATGTCTCAAGTGTAAGTCATCTCCCGAATGATCAGGACTCCCAAGATGTGGTAGACATCCTCCAGGGTGATATTCCACTCACCCTTGACTCCTGGAAATCGGAAAGTGTTCCGATCAGCATCCCAATATGAAAACAGGTCACATAGTATGTGACTAGAAGGTGCGACATGAGGAACCCGTGATATACGTAATATGTCGGCCCTCTGAAGAGTATCCTGCTCGGCCTGAGAAAGTGCATCCAACACTACTGGAAGCCAGTCACACTCTCTCTCGGCTCCATCTGATATATTCCTCCTTCTGCATACACCCAAAAACACGCAAAAAGGAGTAAGTTAGTATTTGAATCACATTGGAAAAATCATTAAAGCATACAGGAAAATGGAAAATGCAAAAACAAGTTAAAAACAAGGTTGTTTTATCATTCTGGAAAGGACCGCCACCCTGAGCAGGGCGGCGGTTCCGTAACCACCGCTTTGAAAGGCGGTGGTCCTGTAACCATCACCCTGCTCAGGGTGGTGGTCGTGTCCCATGTTTCCAAATGGGTCACATGCCCTAAAAATGCTCAAAAATGGATAAAAACACCATTTTTAGAACAAAACGAGAGCCTACCCATTAGGCGTCCCCCCCTAAGGACACATTTAAAACTAGAAATTTCAAAAATTACCCCCCCATGGCGAAGATTTCATCATTTTTACATTTTAGGTATAAAAATTTAAATCGAGAAGAACTAACCTGAGATCTCGTGGGTCGATGATCTACTCGCGGAGGCATGATCACTATCTCGTCACAATGAACGTTTCGACTATACTCTCATCAAAAACCATCACCGTGGGTCCCAGAGCTCAAAATCAATCAAATCGACACGTGTAAATGAATAGGAAAATGGGCCCATGTTTTTATATATATAGCATTTTGACTCATTTTGAATGCCCTTTTCACAGGTTTGGAGCGCCAACAGAGGTAAGTTCTTATCCCCGCGCAAATGGTAAGTCCTCACTTCATATTATTTTAGTATTTATTTTTTGATTTATTTTATCTATCTGCACTTGAGTCCTCTTTTCATTTTGCAGGTAGCAGGAATTTTGGATGGCGTCATTTCGACACACGAACATGTCAGGTATAATTTCTAGCTTCCCATTTTGGGACTGCCATACTCGGACCCACTGTTTTATACCTCTTCATGGCTAAAATGCTTCTCCGAGGGGGCAATATGTACGTACCCAAAATTGTAAGGGTACTTGCGCTGCCAGAACGATGTTACACATGCCCCAATGATGATACAGGTCTCCTCGCAAGGTGTTTAGGATCCGAAAAAGCTCTCCAAGTGTACGTTAACATCCCTCATGCCCCACTTAGCCTCTAGATGCTTTGTTTTGCTCTTTTCCCCTCTTTTCCTTTGCATTTTTGTCTTCAGTGACGAAACCACCGCCCCTGCCTGGGCGGCGGTCTCCTGACCACCACCCAGGCAGGGCGGCGGTCCTGTAACCACCCCCTGCTCAGGGCGGCAGTCCTTCACGCATTTTCTAGCACATTCCTCTGATCACAAGACTCACGTAAATTTTCAACTTTTACCAACTTTCTCACCCGCTTTGGCTAGTATTTATGTTTTATGTCCCCTGGAATAGTGTTTCTCCATTGTTTAATGGTAAAAGAGTCCTAGTTGGAGTTACCTTTGGGTGAATGGGAATTCTATAAATAGCTGGTTTGATTACAAGCAAGCCCCTAAAATGGCCCCTCATCCTCTCATTTCAATAGTTTAGTCTTTCAGTTCTTGCTTAAGAATTCAATAGTTTTCATTTGTTGCATGCATAGTTAGTCTTATTTTGCTATTTAGAAGCCACATGATCTTCTTGTTCTAGTGTTATTACTATTTCATACAATCAATTAAGGTAGGATAGTTTCATTTTCAGTCTGAAGCCATTAGAGTTGTAGGTTTTTTTCGTCAAGAAGGATAGTTTCAGGTTCTATATGTTTTGTGTTGTATGACTCGCAATAAATCCCGCTAGGAATTACATAAGCCAAGCTCTGTTCTCTTGTTCTATCCCTCTCCTACTCACATTGTATTTAGTCTACATCAAAAGCTGCCATTGTTCCAATACCTACTTCTGTTGATGCTATAGCATTACATGATTTTCTAGATTCACGTGAGCACGAAGGAATGAGGAGACCACACTGAGGGGACAAAGCCACACACAATCAGATTCGCCACTATTCTGTAAAATCCAGGTTCAAGCTTTCAAAGTTCTAGTTAAAATATACCAAATAGAGTAGTGAATTACTTCATTTCGATTACTTTCATTTTCGATATTGCCGGGGAAGCCATGGGGATCGATAGTTTCTGAGAAACTATGATTCATTCCTCACTTCTGAGGTAGGATTGAAAATCTTTCAATTAAATTAGATTAGTTATTTAGTTATTTAGAATATATTCACAACTGCACAGACAAGTAGCTATACTCGGCTACCTTGTTTGTTTTTAATTCTGTTATTAGGTTAGTTGTCATTTTCTAGATATATTAAATAGTTGTTATCTTAATTCTGTTAAATATTCTGCCAAAAATACAAAAATAGAGAATTTATATATGTTGTGGATATACTTTGCATAATTAGTTTACTTTGCTTTAGTTAGATTTATATTGTTTCTTTTGTATGACAATCACGGGACCTAGGGAGCCCAGAGAATACGTATTCGAGCCAATCCTACCTCAACCTAATACTTTTGCAGCAATAACTGACATAGACCAAAATCTCAGAATTCAGGTCTTCCGAACAACAACAAACCTACAAGAAATCAGCTCACAGTTAAGAGGATTAAACATAGAAGATGACAAAGCACACACGTTTTGGTCAAACCAGCCAAACTACAGATTGCCCTAATAGATATCTACATGACTGTAGAAGGGCTTGAAAGAGAGCAAACGTTTAATTGTGATCCTTTGGTCCCACAGCTAGACACAGGAGACATCCTCATTGACATAGACACTAGCTTAAGAATTCAAGTTGTCAGAACACCTGTAAGGTACTCTCAGAAGATTGCGCAACTTTTAGTTCTAAACATAGAGGCTGAAAAGGCATACGACTATTGGATATTAGGGATTAGGGATTGATTCTGCACATGACCATAGGAGGTCCACAATGACCACAAACTTATGGTTGTGATCCACAGGTCCCACAACCCAACGGGCCCACAGGTCAATCAGATGTTGATGTTGGTTTACGCACATTAGTATTTAGGTCCTCTCCACTTCCACCAATCATTATCACACAACTATCCTCACTAGACATAGCAGCTAATCAAGCTAAGGATTTCTGGACTAGACCAGAGAATCACCCATAGAATCCACCATATATCCATCATCCATTTTTCATGACCCTATGTCAGGGGATATCTACGAAACACCCACAGGTCATTTTCCACGTATTCCACAACCTATAGATCAGATCATGCCAGAGCTCGATATTGATTGGAGCCTTCAAGAAGTCATCCTTGTTGAACGATCTATCACACTAGTTCAGGTTAGGAGGGCCTTCTTTGCTTTAGATTCACAGATTCCATTAGTGCGCGTCAAAGACATAAGATTTCCTAACTAGTTTATCTACATCCCGTGTATATTCTAGACCACTGGCTATCTTGGCACGACCTTGAGAGGTCGGGTATGGGGAAATTCACTTGTTGATTATCATCCTCGCATGTCACTTCTTCTACTAATTTTAACATGATCTCGACCATCCAAGCATTGGGAAATTTGGTTGTTGTTGACTAAACAAAATATTGCCTAAGTATTAGAGGCACATAAGAAACCCTCAGGGTGTGCAGGAAGAGGGTGCATAGTAGTACAAAATGGAAGTTCAATAAAAGAAGGGTGTGTCGGGGAAAGATAGAGTTCATGACTTAGTCGTTTTGCATGTTACGGGCTACAGAATAGGATTGAGTGTAGAGCACGCATTGGATAAGAACAAGAAGACTTGTGGATGAAGGTAATGTATCATATTTTTTGAGCAGGTGGAAGATCAAGCGTCATGCAAATGTCTCAGAGCTAATAATAGGATTAGATCTTAAAAATAGAGTAGAATTATAGATTTATTCTATTATTAGGCGAAGCTTGCATGTTTCTTTAGTGGTAGTTTTTGTAAAACAATCAATGTGGAAGTATTTTAAAAGCATGTGGCTTATTTGACCCTACTAAATGCATGGGATAATATGAAGGGAAAGTCCCCATTGCTACTATTTTGTGTGTGTGTGTGTGTGTGTGTGTGTGTGTGTGTGTGTGTGTGTGTGTGTGTGTGTGTGTGTGTGTGGTGTGTGTGTGTGTGTGTGTATTTTGTTGGGAAATATATGATATGTATATAGTGTATTGATTTGGATGTTTTTGGTCTGTGTGAAGTAAATCTATACAGATTCCCCAAATGTGTTAGAGTTATGTTGTTGGTTTATGAGTGCAAATAGCTTATGACAGTGTTATTTGTATGTATTCAGCTACTAGTGGGATTGTGATGAAGGAATATAATGGATCTTTGTGGATGGATATTGATTGTTGATGTTACTTCTCGTGACTATTGTATGGTGAAACTGATCTTGATTCTTCTTTGATTCGTTATGCATGTTGGTTGTGAGCTAATTCTTGTTATGCTTTACCTATGATTACTTACTTATGGAAGTGGAATGCATATAAATGATCATGCTAACATCTTGACAAAGTTGGTATAAAAAGAGGGACCTGGTACCTTTTCACACTCTAGGTGAGCGCTCAAATCTACCTAAGTGATGGGCTGGCGCATCTAGGGTTTTGAGAAATAAATAGAGACTACCTTTTGGTTCCATTGTCGGGACCTTTTTTAAAACTATTGTAAGGATATTGCATGATGAAGACGTATCTAGTTTATTTTGGACAATGTTGAGAGTTGGGTTGTAGATTTAGAGGACAAGTTTGGCTCATAGATATATTACATGGACCTGGATTTTTATACGCACACATGGGTTGAAGAACATATGTATCATTATCTCTATGACACATGTTCTTTTTGTTGTTTTCCTATAGAGTTGTATGAGTAGCTGGTAGCATATGCATCAAAGCGAAATTGGAGGTATAGATCAATTTTTTGGACACAAGAAGATTACCAGACTATGTATGATTTTGATGTGACTTGGACACGTACTATAGATCATTGGCGGAGTGATGTTGTACACAGTTATACATTGGAGTACGTTGTTTTTACTTATTCATGTCTAGAGGTTGTTGAGTTCCATTTCTTGTGTGAACCCAGAGGATCTTATTTACACGTTATCCCTTTAGCAATTAAGATCTTGTTGGTAACTCTAGATTCGGAAGAATGACCTATGGCACAGCAAAATGTACACCGTGTGTGGGGGAATGAGCAGGTGTGGTGAAAGATGATGAATCTTACGGATAGAAAAGGAAAGAGAAGAAAGAAGACTTAAGTATAATGAAGCACGAGAGAGGGAATTAATGAAGAAGCATGATGTTGAGGAGTGCTATGGAGTTGTGGAGAGAATGAGATGCATGAAGGATTTGGCGTTCACGTGGAGGACGTGGAACCTGAGAAACAAATACCCCCTATTTAGGAAAGCGTAGAAGAGAATCCCCTTCAACTTCAGATGAGAGTCAAGTCAGAAGACTAATAGAATAAGGACCGTAGGCACACATCTGATCCCACCATGTGTGAAACCTTGCCCTTATGCTTGGTGTTTCAGTTCCTGAAATAATTATTGAGAAACATGCTAGTGTTGGTGATAGAGTAGCGATCCAGGTATATTTCATTTTTCGTTCCCAGAATAGGGAAAAGTATCATCAAACAACATCTATGAAATCACATGGGACAACATCTTTTTTGTTTGGAGGACCGATTGGAGGAATAATTTCTAGCGCATCATCAAGACATAGTGTGGACACGCAGAACCTTGGAAACATGTCTGGAAGAACTAAAAATTCACAAACTAGGGAGTTCATTTTAGTACTACGGTTAGTAAGAAAGGAAGTACATCTTATCTATGTTCGTTGCTTACTATGAAATCAGGAGGATCAGGACCCTGCTTGGGATCAAGTGGATCTAGGTGGTTTAGGTGCTGAAGGAAATACTGGTGGGGCTTATGGTACTGAGATCTGGTGGACAAGGTCCGCACCCTCATTAGTCACAACAAATTTTGATTCTATGAGATGTCGCTTCACCTTGGAAGAATATAGAGGTATTGAGGATGTTGCAGAACATGTACATAAAATTGTGAGATACTATGGCATGTTAAGGGAATCACAGCTCCAGAGCGTAAGGCAAGCCTAGTTTTCTACTGCTTAAAAAAGGGCACACACATAGTTGGTATAGGAAAGTATTATCTGAATTAGGCTGTTGTAGATTACAACGCGTTCGTGATGCTTTCTTGGTTGATTTTCATATACCTAAGTTTGAATAAAAAAGCATCAGCTCATTGAAAGAGATTAAGTAGGGCATGGCTGAGATCATAAGGGAGTATGATGCACACTTTAAACTTTGTTATCAAAGTTTTCTTATGACATTCACCCTAGCCAACATGCACATTGGTTTAATGGTGGTTTGATCACACCTTTCAGAAGGGTGCTCTCTCATAAGACCTTTATGGATTGCGTGAGGCTTTAGAAAATCTTTGCACACTGAGGTAGTTGGAAGTGTAGACACCAAAGTTAGCCCATTCTTAGAGGTTGCAAATATGCATCTGTGGTGAAACGGTTAGAGAAACTATCGACCAATTTGTTCATGAGATGCATAGTGGAATTGGTGTATAGATTGTGAGGTTAAAGGACACACTAAGGATAATCTTCCTTGTAAATCCAAAGTGTGCGCCCTGTTGTAAAATGGATTGTGAGATCTGTCACTTAGATCATGATTCAATTAGGTACCCATTGTTGCAACACATGATCTGAAGATCATGTCAATTTATTGTAAAATTTGTAAATTCCATCACTCATGATATGGAATAATTATAGAATTGATTGATCAAATTCATGAGGCTATTGATATTGGTGTACATTAGACTAGTGTTGCAAATAATTCAAAGGAGCAAGAAGGAAAACATCACGAAGGGCATTCTGATGGAGGTGGAAGAGGAAGAGGTTACCATGGAGAATACAAAGGTTGTTTGCGGCAGAGGAAGAGTGACTTCCCTCAAGGAACTTGTTTTACATGTGGACCCCCTAATCATTATAGGCACGAATGACCTCAGAACGTAGTCTTCTCTTGGTTTAGGAAAAACATAAATTTAATGTTGTCCTTGAGTTATATGATCACATGAATAAGAACTATAAGAATAATGATAAGGGTGTGGGGATGATTAAAGTGTAGTGCACCATATAAGATCGGTGGATGCCTAAGATTGCGCCTGATCTTGAGATGTTAGGAACTGTGTTAGTGACTACACACGATGAATTCGTTATGCGCACTCCCAAGAACCCGAAGCAAAAACCTTGTTATTAGAATTTAAGAGGTGATAAATGTGAAATATCTAGATCCTACCCATCAGAAGGAAGCTTATCAGGAGACTATGGATGTTATTAGAAACTTGTTAGGGTGAGATACAATGCTTAAAGGAGAAGTCATGAGAAGATGGAACATGCAAAGATATTGAGCTTCCCCAGAAAGGTGTTGATGACTTGAAGGAGGTTTGTAAAATGTTGCAGCCAGGAGAATATCATTCTTTTGTTAGGGGAATGGTTGAGGGAAAATATACTGTGCATTGGATTTGAGCATGAGAGACAAATATTGTATGTGAACTTACCTCCTCACACTCTTGAGTATGATAAAGAGATCACTTTGAATGCAGTTGTTGATGGGTGGCTGTTGAGTAACTTATTGATTGATACAGGTGCAGAAGTAAACATACTCACTATGGATGTGTGGAATTATATGGGGAGACCACCATTACGCCTTCTTTGAATGTGTTGTATATGGAAAACAAGACTGGAGCCACGCCCATTGGAGTATTAAAGGATGCCACTATTACTTTACAAGGGGCCAAGTTTATTGGGGAATTTGAGGTCTTTGTGCTTGCAGAAGTAGATAGTTTTCCACCATTGCTTGGGAACCCTTTTTGTTATGTGAATAATGTTGATCTGCACTTTAATAAAGGTTATATCAGTTTTGAGAACAAGGAGGAGCGGTGTAATTATTCCGTTGACAGATGGGAAAGCTGAATGCCTTATGTAGACTCCTTGAAGTGAAGAGGATATGAATAGGATTTATGTGTGCGCACAGTTAGAGATCTCTGAATTTATTGAGCCATCTAAAGAAGGTATTATTCAGTGGGACGGTGCTCTAGTTTATGAGTGATATAACCAGTAGTTTCCTATGATAATTAGGCGCATGGAACGTATGACATTGGTCGAGTGAGATATCAAAGAACACAATTACGTGCGCGTAATAAGGTTGCAAATGCTTAGGTGCTTAAGTCATAACCAGGTACCTTGGTATACTGGTGAAGGAAATCCTAATTTATTTCTACATGCACCATGGAATCTCTAGTGGACAGGATGAGGGTAGACAGAAGAAATATGCTTGATTTAAAGCCATATGCGTAGGACAACTAGCGCGTTGGTAGAACTACACATAGAGACAACCTTTTGGAGTGGTGAGAGGTGAGAATCGCCTTCTCTACTAGGTTTCTAAGGAGAAATGTACCTTTATGAGATATGTGAATTCTATGGGAAGCATTTTGTTTTTGCACCACATTCATGAGTGTGAGAGACTTTAGATGGATGGGGCAAGCGGCTTTGCCCCCATCACTCTATGGGTACATAAGTTTTACACACATACTAAGTGGTTTCTTACACGCATGGTATGTTCATGCTAGAGCTTAACAAGAGAAACAATTAATTGGATAGGAGATGACTTCAGGTATGATTCAGACCTTTGATTATTTTTCCACTAAACCTCCGGTGAATCAAGCATTATAGATTATCAAGCACCTTACAATGGGGGATAGGGTAAGGGATGAGGAAATATTGTTAGATATGTTTGGGGAGTTAGATTTAGAGGCATGCTTCGAAGAAGAGGAGACACAAGAAGAAGAACTTGTGTGCGCCTGCCTGGAAAATGAAAAAGGTAAAATTGTTTACATGACTGATGATGAAGGGGTAGAGAATCTGGATATTGATCATAGTATAGGTATGCACAAGGTCTTGGATAGTGTTGATGAGATGGTGCGTGCTTATCATGAACCTATGAAAACAAAGAAGGTAAAAATTGGAACAAATACATAACCTAAAGAGGCTATTACTGGTGACTATTGGTCTAAACAAGAGGTGTCAAATATTATTGAGTTGCTGTGCGGCATCCATGATGTATTCTTGCGAGGCTTTCATGAATTGAAGCGAGTGCATCCCTCTTTGGGAGATGTTGGTGAGAAAATATGTCGGGTGGAAAAACTTTTGGATTTCTTACCAATGCTCTGGGAATATAAGTCCCTATACTTAGCTAGTGCAACTGTCGTATATGCATGTGTGAGAAATGATGGATTTTCTTGGTGGCCTTGTGGCCGAGGATCCAATAGGGCCACTTCACTAACCCAACGGAAAAGCTAGCAATTTCGTGCTAGAGAGGAATTTGTTAAGAGATCGAGAAATGGAGTGAGAAAAGAGGAGAGGGGATTAATGTCGTGGGTAGAAAATCAAAGTCCCACACCCATCAAATAGAAAGTTCACACATGCATTAAAGTTAAGAAGAAATAACCCTACAAATGGCAACAAGATGAGTTAGGATTGAGAACTCAAAGTTTCTAAAATCTTCTCATCAAAAATGGCATGAAACTCCTTGTATTGATGCTTGAGTAGAAATTGTACATAACATGGAAATGGGAGAAATTTGAGAATGAGGGAAATGGAAGAATTTAGCTATCTCCTTTGTTCTCTCAATGCACTCTTGAGTTTACAAAATCAATCGCTAACCCTTTGAAATGGGAATGTATTTACAATTTATAGGAAGAGAAATGACTCTTTACATACTCCCCAATGAATCTTCGTATGTCTCAACATGACTTAAGACTCTTCGCCTTCCTAGGAAAACATTAAGTCCCTTTTTATAATATGAAGGTGACTTATTACATTAGAAACATTTAGACATATGAAAAAGTGCAACCCCAACACAAGATTAGATTATTGAGGAGAGAGAAAGTTGGGGGGAGAGAAGAGAGAGTGAGAGAGAGAGTAGAAAGAAGGAGGAAGGATGATGTCGATGATGATAGATTTTGCCTTTGATAAAGCTCGTTGATCCTTCAAGATGACTCGATGAAAAACTCTAATGTGATGAACTATGAATCTTCAAACTCTTGCACACGCTGAAGAAATTCCTTTGGATGATGTGTGAACACTGTGTTTATATAAACAGTCACATGACTCATTCAGTGACCATGGGCATCACTCATGGAGATCCACTCTAAACAAATCTTGTCCCGACTCCCTACAATGCTGCCACATTGCTTGGTTGATTCAGACATGATCTTGATGAAGCATCTTATGAATGATTTGCAAGTGTTAATTGTGAATTCCTCCTCCCTGATACCAATTGAAGAATGAAATGAGTGTCCAAAGACACTGTTAACATCCTCACTGTCACGTACTTTGCATAGTATGATGATAGAGACTGTAATTTTTTCTATCTCTTACTCTAAAGCGAAAGGCCGTTAGCTTCTTCCCTGTCTATTTATGCTTCATGATTTCTTTAGAAAAAACAACTTACTATTTTTAGTAAGTATGAAAAATCAACTACCTGGGACCTCAACTGGATGTTACAACTCAGATTTCCCTTTCTCCCTGTGTTCGTCTCACCTTCTGGATCAATTTTATATTTTTGGAAGGTGCTCATGGGACCACTTACTATTTTTAGTAAGTGTCAATTTTGGACCAAGATGACCATTTCAGGAATAACTCCTTGTTAATACATCTTCTGTGTTTAATGCCTCTTTCACAGTTTCTTTAATTGACGACTTTCCCAAAATGGTAGTCCTCCATGTAGAAGACCTGCTATTTTTGGAAAGTTAACCTCTAGTGGTCGGATCACTGCGAATTTGTTTTTCTAATATGGGGTTTGCCCCAATATCGCCCCTTTGAAATATTGGACCTATCCGCTTAATAGTTTGGGAGACTTTAAAGTTTTAAATTTTTAACCTGACAGTGCTTCTAAACGTGGCACCCATTAATGGAGCTTGAGAATTGTAGGTTTTTTTTATTATCCTTCACAATAAAAATCACATTTTTGTTGTGGGTTTTTGTTTTTTGTTCTACCAGTGAAATTTCTCTTTAAACCAATTGTCAGTTTGACGGGAAATCTGACTTTTGTCTTCGTTGGGCCGAGAGTAAGATTTCTTGAGTTAGCTTCTCAGTTATGTGGAGTTAGTTTACTAGTCTTATGGAGTTAACTTAACTACCAGTATCAGTTAGTGGGAGTTCTTCACCACTGATTTAGGTATTAGTTGTACTTCCCTCCTCCTATATGTACATCTTTCTTATTGAATAATTCAAGTCATTCTATTGTAATGTATTGAGCATTATGGATTATGATGGATTTCCATATATGGTATTTTAGATCTTTTGTCTTGCAAATCTAATGTGGTGTGCTATTATCATCTGAGATCATGGCTTGGAACAATCTTCTTATCATTCCTTTCATGGTATCAGAGCTATAGATGATGTAGACATCCATCTGTAAGTTTTTCTTTGCAAGCAAGGGTTTATTATTTTCATGTATTCAAAATTTGTTAGCACTTTTCTGTAGCATGCATTTTTATGCAAAACGGAGTGCGCCATTGGATTTGGAAGGTGTCCAAAAACCATAGAATTGACTGTAAACTCAACCATGTTTTGAGACAGTCAAATCTGGATGCAGATATGTACCCTGGGTGCATTCTTTTATCCATTGGATAAAAGCCTTCTGGATGCATTGTATTTTAGTTTTGGATGCAGTCTTTTATCCACTGGACGCAGATCTGTACCCTCTAGGTGCATTCTTTTATCCATTTAAAAGCATGTACCTTCCGGATGCAGTCTTTTACCCTCTGGATATTTCGGTTTTGGATGCAGTCTTTTATCCACTGGACGCAGATTTGTACCCTCTGGGTGCATTCTTAAAAGCTTTGGATGCAATATTTTATCCACCGGACGCAGATCTGTACCCTCTAGGTGCATTATTTTATCCATTGGATAAAAGTGTGTACCTTCTGGATGCAGTCTTTTATCCTTTGATACAGTTTTGGATGCAAATCCACTACGCAGATCTGTACCCTCTGGGTGCATTCTTTTATCTATTGGATAAAAGCGTGTACCTTCCAGATGTAGTCTTTTACCCTCTGGATATTTTAGTTTTGGATGCAGTCTTTTATCCACTGGACGCAGATCTGTACCCTCTGGGTGCATTCTTTTATCCATTGGATAAAAACATGTACCTTCCGGATGCAGTCTTTTACCCTCTGGATATTTCGGTTTTGGGCATTCTGTACCCTTTGGGTACACTCTTTTATCCATTGGATAAAAGGGTTTTATCCATTGGTCGCAAGCCTTTTATCCTTTGGTCACATTATTGTGTGGATGCACTCTTTACCCTTTGGACATTTGGGTGTCACGTGTACCTTTTGAAAAGAAGATCAACATTAAAATATTGTTTTAATAGGAAAACCTTCTAGAGCTCATAACTTTTGATCCGTAGCTCGGATTAAGGTGATCTTTTGTTTGAAATTGTGTATTTTTTCAAGATCTACGCATTGGTGAGATTTTTATACACATATTTCAAATGTAAAAGTTACTTTTACTCATTGTAATATTTACAGGCACTCAATTATAAAGTGCCAAATTCGGGAGGATGTTGTGATCACTTGTGGATGCATTTTCGGTTGAGCCCGACGTCCTAAAATTTTGGGTATTACATTCTTGTATCTATGGATGTATACATTTATATCTCTCTTGTTTGTTGAGATATTTTGGATCTGTATTTTTGACACTTTTTTGGGCATGTTGACAGTCTCTCTTGTGGGGTAGCTATTCTGGTGGAGCCCAGTGTTAGTTTGTCAGTGTTCAAGTAGTTGATTTTGACAACTCATACATATTTGTGGTGTCACTCTACCCATTCTGTAGTATGGGATGGTGTGGTGTTGATACTACTTCTTCAGGTTTCATGTCCTTGCCTTGTTACCTTGGCTTTTCTTGGATCGTGGCACTCCTATTTATTTGGATCTCAATGTCCTTGCCTTGTTGCCTTGGTTTTTCTTGGATCATGGCACACCTATTTGTAGCAGTTGATCAAATTATGTTTGGTGTTTGTTTTTCACTTTTCAACATCACTCCATTGACAGTCTCCTTGCATGGAGCTATTCTGGTGAAGCCCAGTGTCAGTTGTTTTTGAGTTATATGATCGAGCAATGGATTCAGACCATAGTGTGCACCACACTTCTTCAACATTGTACAAGTTTTTGGAGTCGAGCTTCTGAGGATATCTTACAACAGAATTTTCCTCTCTACTTTGTTATTACTGGTTTTGGGTACCTTGCGGTGTCCATTTTTCCCAGTTATTGTACGTGGGTACCTCATTAGGCCTTGTTGCCAGGACCCACCTTCTTTTCCACCCACCTAAGCTATGCTTATAGGAGGGTGTTAGTGTAGGTTATTATTTATCCTTTTATTTATTTATTAGGATAATTCTTACACTTGTGTTAGCCCTACACTTGTTGGGTTAGCTTGCTTAGGTGTACTAGTTGTGTGGAGTTAGCTTACTAGTTGTGTTGAGTTAGCTTCTCAGTTATGTGAAGTTAGCTTACTAGTATTTTGGAGTTAACTTAACTACCAATATCAGTTAGTGGGAGTTCTTCACCATTGATTTAGGTAGTAGTTGTACTTCCCTCCTCCTATATGTACATCTTTCTTATTGAATAATTCAAGTCATTCTATTGTAATGTATTGAGCATTATGGATTATGATGGATTTCCATATATGGTATTTTAGCTCTTTTGTCTTGCAAATCTAATGTGGTGTGCTATTATCATCTGAGATCACGGCTTCGAACAATCTTCTTTTCGTTCCTTTCAGGATCAACAGTACTAGTTGAAGTAGAACCTGTAACCTTAGGAGTTGAAAGATTGATTTTACTTGCCATGATGAGACCATCCTCTACTTCGATAGCAATATTTTGAGTTGCCAACAAGTTAGCAAGACGTTCTCTACCTATTTGATAACCAAATTTAGGTGACAAAGAATTGATGAAAAATACTTTCTGATTTTCATCACTCAGTGCAGGGTCAGTAGGAGGAATTTTGTATAGAATTTTTAAAAATCTGGTAAAGAAATCCTTCATATGTTCATGCATTTCTTTTTTCATCTGGATGAGTTGTGGCTAACAGAGCATGTGAATCTTCTGCGGGTTTGAATCTAGCTTCAAACCATGTTCTCATAGTAGCTCAGTTGGTGATGCATGCACGCAAAATATGATAAAACCATTCCACAACAGTACCTTGAAGCATCCTCGACGAATAATCGAACAAACAGATCCTCATGAGACACTCCCTGAACTCCACAAGCTATGCAAAATGCAACTATATGATCATTTGGGTGTTACTTCCCGTTGCCATTTAATTTTGGAAAATTCTTTCATGATCCGCGCGGCAATTTGTGCAGTGGTTGAGCCAATGCAAGATGGCCAATAGCTGGACCCCAAGGAACCAGAGCTCGTAGTTGTTGTAAATCCATGAAGATTTTTTGTAGAGAATTACTCTTGAGTTTACGCCATTCTTGCTAGCTAGATATTGGAAAGAAACATTAGGAAAAAGCAAATACAAAGTTGCCATTTTTTATTTTATTTTTTATATGGAGTCGCCAATATTTGTTTTTTTGGATATAAAAGACTCACGGGATAGGGCATAGATCAACGTTATTTATTCATTCCCCAACGAAGTCGTAAAAAAATGTTTGCTAGATTTTATGCATAGCCTAAAACCTAGGCACCATAAGATAAATCTCTCTCATTTACCGGTGAGGCTCCCATGTAAGATTTCTGTCAATTGTGGATTCTAATAACTATATGTGGGTTTTACTTTAATTGCGAAACTCATGAGCCATAGCTAAGCAATTCTGCAACAAGTAAACAATTGTTAATGAAGTATTTTTAGAAGGGGAAATAATGGAATTTGGGAAAGAAGGAAGGAAGATGTGTGATTCAACCAATAGTTCTCAGAGTTGGTCTCATACACATAGATTAAATAAACAAATAGATCTCACAATATTCAAAAGTAAAAGAAAAGAATAGCTTCTAACCTAAATCTCAGATAACACAAAGTCTATCTAAAAATTTAAATCGAAGTAAGAAGAAAAACATCGTAAACACAAAGTTCTCCATAAATCTGCCTTTTACTCAATTCCCCATCTTTCACAGAAATAACATCAAGGGTTAAAACACAGTCTGAAAACTTGAGAATGCTCTAGCAAAATTGTGATCAATAAGTTCTGATCCTTAAACCTGTAGGCTATTCCTCTATATTTATAGTGCATAGAGGGCAATTACAAATAGGAAGCTTTTAATTGAACTCACACATGTGGAAGGTATAAAGGAAACAAATGACAACCTTTCCCCTGGAGTTCCTCTTTGCATGACATGCATCCGAAGACTAAATCAATGCCCTGCATTTCTACCACATATTCCCAAGTAATTGAATTTTTCTAGTAACTTGAACTAACACATTTTAAACCAATTACCCAAGTTTTACAATTTAATTGATCAATCAATCACTTTTTCGGAGAAAATAAGAGAAAAAAAAAAGAAAGAGGAGAAGAAATTATTCCAGCTGCAACACTTCATTCTTACCTTTGATCTGTCCATTAATCCAATCATAGACATGTGTCCCATGTCTTTATCATTAACTTCAGCATGCCTGAACACCATGCATGGTTTTGCTGGATTATGCTTGTCATCACCTTTCATTCTGTCTGAATCTGCTTCTTTCTGAGACTTCCCTTTTTCACCTTTGCGTGAAGCTTTTGCAGTTATAAAATCTGGATCTCTCTGTGTAGAAGCTGTAATTACTTCCTCTGATTTTGAAGATATATTCAATGTATTAGACATTGACTTTGCCTTCTTTTCACCAATATGAGCACCAATGAAGTATTCCTGCAAACTAAGGGATTTTTTTTAATAAACCTTTAATTACCTTTTATGCCTTTGGTGATTTTCAGCACACAACAGATAAATCTAGCATTTTGATTAAGTTTACAAAATCCCTTAATTCCTTTCATCTTGTAACGGTTAACATTATTAATATTCCAGAATCCATCTTGACAACATACAATAACCATGTACAATTGCAAAGGTTCCAGATCCTTCTCAATCCCCCTTCAACACTTTATACGAGCCGACATATATTGTATACCTTTGGTTAGTGTAATATCCCCTTCCCAACCCTTTGTGTTGGGGCATTTATGTACATCCACTTGTATAGTTCCTTCACCCTATTCTTTTAAATTGTTTCATCCCAGTCTGGTTTCTTTCACTTGTTCCTTGTACAAAAAAATAAAAAAACATTATAAAAGCACATATAATGAATCAATAGGCTTAACATGAAATTAGAACCTAAAAAAGCACTTTAAAAATAAAGCACTTATTAAATTTGTTTTTTCTAGGGGAGAAATGCGACTTGCTCAAGGAGGATAAAAACATAGAAATAAAAGCACCACAAGTTAATTGGTGGCTTTTTAGGTTTCCATTGGGTCACTTCTCTTTAAAAGGGGGAGAATTCGACTTGTAAAGGCATTCCAGACTGATTTTATATTTTCTCTTCTTGCATTTGAAGCGTTGAGATTTTTACAAATTAATCCAAGGACGAAAACGCTTTGGATTGACTCTAAGGGATGAAAACCCTCTTAGAGCTTTGGAGGAATTTCCACACAGGATTTTCCAGTGGGACTACATAAATTTTTGCTAGTTTCCAGCAATGTATTGAAGAATAAAAATTGTAGTAGAGTTATCTTATTTTCTTCTAGTGGAGAAACCCATATTTTGGATGCTTCTCAGTGTTTTAGAGCTATTCCAGGTTTGAAATCTATTACTGCTTATTGTAGTGAATTTTGTGAATCGAAGTAAATTAATTTCAAATGTTTAGAGCTGATTTGATGCCCTAAATGTGTTAGGCGATCTAATTTTTAGGGGAAAATTAGGGTTTCATTTTTTTTGTGTAAAAAATAATTTTGGAATATTATTCTTCATATTTTTTTGGCCCAAGATCAAATTTTCAGCTCATTTGGACTTCTCTAGGAAAAGATATGAATTTTTGAAGTTATGCTACAGACATGATTTTTAAATCAAATTTTCTAGAAATTATTGTTATTAAAATCAGATTTTCTATATAATTGGGTTGTTAAAAATACAAAGATCAATTTAGCATAAAACCATAATTTTTGTGTGCTGATTTTGTTGGCTATTATACATAACCCTAGTTGCATTTTCCTTCAAAAATTTAGATTTGAATTGTTTGATTTGATACGTAATTTATTATATTGCTTTTGGGGTTGGGATTTTCCCAAAATCCAACTTGGATTAAATATGTCCATTTGGGGACATTCAAATGGTATCAGAGTGATGATTCTCCCAACCTGTGTATATATATAAAAAAAAAACTAAAGGTAAGCAAGAAAAATGAATGGGACCCAAGTCCCTTTCTTTGATGGAACTGAGGATCTTTCTTTGAGATCATGGTTTCTAGAAATGGAGGCATACTTTCTATTAAATCCTATGTGTGTGGTTGATTATCATTTGGAAGGGATAGAAAAGGGTTGGTGGTATCATTTGATAAAGACCAAAGGGGAATAATTTGTCTTCTTCCTTGATGACTTAAGCCAAAGGTTTATAGAGAGATTTGAAATGTAATACCCAGAATAGGTTATTGAAGGGATATCATGGACCTCACAGCTAACTAAGTACAAAGTAAGTGATTTTAATCATCACACAGAGGCCACATGGAAGATCATAAAGTGAGAGATGATTTTGAGGAAAAACAGGCGGATTACATCTGGGCAGCAAGTGATGGACAACTTGATTTATAAAATCCTTGAAAATGTGTGGGTTATGTAGTTGTTCGAGTTTCCATTATTTGGAAATCCCGAGTGTGTGTACTAGTGGCTCATGTCACGAGTACATGAAGATTTCTTCTATTTTGCGAGAAGGAGGATGAGAATAACAATGAAATTAATCAACAAGGTTATGGGGTTGTGAGATTCTGGAGTAGAAATTTTAGGAGACTTGTCGGATGATGATGGGGTAGAAGCGACAACTGCCAATTTCAAGTATCACAAGGGAGTATCACAAGGGAGTCTAAGTTTTCAATGTCAAAAATATAATGGATTTGGCTATAAGGGTAGTGACATGACTTGTTAGTTGTAAACTTGGAGCCTCAGAAAGGTGGAAGGAAGTAAACAAGTGTTGGTTGTACATAACACATAAGATGGTGAACAAGACATACTACAACATCACAAGGTACATTGCTTAGAGCTTAGAGGTAGAGGTGTGCATCCAAGAAGATAGAGGTGAGAAAATAACTTGGGGCACTATCTTGTTGTTAATCATGTTTAGTGAAATCAGTGTTCCTGATGGACCAAGTGAGAAGATGTGGGTATATCCCCTAGAGAAAAATTGTCCCGCAAGGAAGTTTGCGAGCTTCACGTGCTAAGGCACTATAACAAGAACATATAAGCAATGTACGAATAAGTGGTATAAGAGGTTGTACAATGCATTTAAAGAAGAATGACACTTTCCACGGAAATTACCTGATGTACTGAAGGGGCAAGAATATTTCGCGACCTATCAATATTTTTGCTTGGGGCAATTTTATATGAAGACAAGAGAAAAGAGCCCTTGGTGTAAGTTTCCTTTCACTTTTACTACCCATTACTTTAAGGATTTTATAAACATGTTACATAACGTGTAGAAGTTATAGTTCAATGCTAATAAGGTAGATGCAGATATCCACATTTTATGTAAAACATATGTCTACCCCAACAAGGAGGCATATGTAGAGATAATGGAGTCTTAGAATATTGACATTACTACAGAGGTAACGGCTATAGGGAAGATTGAGCCCACACACATATATGTTTATTTAAGGCCTAGGTTCAAATATGGGAAAGTAATTACAAGTGAGGACTTGTCACTACTAGGTTCTCCAAAAAGTAAGAAAACTGTGGGTATGAAGAGGACACTTGGAAATAAACCCCCTATATAGTAAAGGTAGGAACAGGTGGGCTTGTAGAATGTTCTCAAGCAGGAAGAAGAAGAAAAAGGAGATAGTACTTCCCTTGATCATGGTAGAAGGAAAATATGCAGGGGGTAGAAGACTGTAGAAGTGGACATGGGAACTTCTTAGCCTCTAAAGAGATCACCACACGTAACACCCAATAAGAAGGCTGAAGAGGAAAGAAAGAGACGACGCAAGTATATACCTATGAAGGACATTGAAGAGGAGAAGTCCTCACATGGAAGCATGCATGAGGATGTTGCCACACCCAACTTGGAGGTATGAAAATATGAAGAAATATGTGGCGAGCAACCAGTGTTTGATATGAATGTCCCTAGTGTGGGTATGCACGAGTGTGAAGAAGAAATATTCAGTGGTGAAGATACAGAGTTTGAGAACCATGTTATGTGCTAGACTAAGGAACCTGAGGGTGATGCAAAATGGAACAAAAAGAAGGTGTTGGAGCACAAGAGCATACAGGTGAGTGGGTTAGTGATCACAACAAAGAAGATATGGTGCAAACATGGAACCTTGGATACATTAATGACCCAACAAAGATTATATGCACAAGGTTTTAGAGAACACTTGTAGGAAAATTGTATGGATGGAAACTGATGGACCCAAAGATGATAACCACACACTAGGAAATAATTATCATGAACTATGCAAACTCATGTAGTTGAGCCAAAATTTAATGTGTGTGAGGATTCATGTGCTTTGAGGTGAATTAAGAAGGCTTTGCATTGTAGACATGTGCTTCAGATGAACAAGCAAGCAACGCTTTAACAAAGATAGTTGCAAAAGATGCATGTAGGAATGCTAACAAGGCAGCCACCTTGAGAATTTTTTTGAAAGATAGAAAGGAGAAGGAAAAAGAATTTGAGCATCTGAAGAAGGAGAAGGAAAGGGCAGAAAAGAAGGTGAAGGTTTCCCTTGAGATGACTAAGGAAATGGGAGATGAAATTATGACATCACGACCATAGTATAAGGAGCATGTGGATGATAGTTTTCCCTTAGCCTTACATTGTTTGTAAACCTTGGTGCACTTACTATTGAATGAAGGAACAAGCAAGCATAGCCCGAGTACAAAGGATGTAATAGAGATGAAAGAAATGATAGCTACAGTTTCAGGAGACTGGATGAAAGCACATATAGCACATAAAATATTCGAGTATGACACTCTTCTTGATACATTAAGGGATAAGTTGAAAATGGAAAATTTCATGTTTAGGATGTGTGAAGATCCTGAAAACATCATTACGACAAGGACATTGGAGGAATAAAATGCAATTTTTGTGGTAAAGAACAATGACACTTTAGGGTGTGAGGAGAGGTTGGAGTTATTAGCAGAGAAGCGCGATACACTTAAAGTAGTCAGGGACCCTCAAGATGATATGATCAAAGAGCTAGGGAATTTAATGACACGTCAAATGGATGGTATGGTATTAGGATTGGAAAATGTAGTCAGGGTGTTGAAGAACAATGGGGAAGACATGGCCTTAGATGAGATGGATGTTGTACTTGATGACATCCCTGTAAAAGCCAAAAAGGGACTTAGTGATTGGGAGGAGTTGGAAGCAGATATAAGGAATGAGTATCCTAAATTGTTAATACCTTCAGAAGATTAGCGTGATTGTTGATGATCCTTTCATTCTTTCTATAAATTTGTTGTATATTCTGATACTTTTTCTTTAAAGATGTGGGTTAGTAAACCTCATTTTCAAGGGCGGAAATGCTATTAGTGTGGGGTAATGTTGGTTAGATGACATTTGACTAAGTATTAGAGGGCACGTGGATAGGCGTTGAAGTTTGATAGAATTACACCTTGAATATCCGTGCCTAGAGATATACAATTTGGCACTTAACCTATTTTGCATAGAATAAGCTGGAGTTGAATGTAGAGTGATGAAAACACTTTGGGAAAAGATAGAATACTTATGGATGAAGTAATAGCTATTTTGGGACTGTTGAGCAGACAAAGTATGACACTAAGAATAAGGCACACAGAAGATTCGCGCACAATAGCAAGGCTTATTTGAAGGTGTAGAAGGATAGGGAAGGAAACACATGTGAAAGATAGAATGAATTTGAAATTAGCCATTTTCACGGTTATGGGTTATTTTTGGAGATAGCATACGTGGTGCACACAACCAGATGGAAACTTGCGCAGTATGCAAATGCTATTTTTTGAAGAATGTATACTAAACACTTTACATAAGTTTGAGTTATTAATAGGATTATCACTGCCAGTTAACTAGAAGAGATCTATTATTAGCGCACTTTCACGTGTGTCTATTTTTGTAAACACACATGACTACTTTCAGCATGCGACCTATTTTTGGGAATTATGTAACTGGTGAGGGGAAAGTACCTACCCTTATAAATATGTAGTAATATACATAGGTTAAGAGAGGACTATGTGTGAGCTATTGTGGAGTTATGTTGCCAGATCTGATTCATGTACATGAGCTATGGTACTACTTATTGTAAGAAGCTTCTATGTATTTATCGTGTTTAATATAATTGAGTCATATTGGATGAAAAATGGTGTCAAATGTGGCTGTAACTAGTTATTGCATGGATAATTTCATTATGTTTATCATTTGATTCATGATTCTTTAAGATCTAGATCTAGAATATGCTATGTGGAAAGTGTATACTATTTATGGATTTAAATGCATTAACTCTTCATCATGTTCACATCCTGCACAAGATAACTCTAAGGAGGGGTTTGGTACCTTTGCGTGCTTCAGGTGAGCACTCAATCTAGGTTGAGTGATGTGTCAGCGCGCCTGGGTTATTCTTGGTAAATTCTAGGCTGCATCATTGGTTTCATTGTTGGGACCTCTTTTTCAGTTGTTTTTCAAGATGGTTCATGATGAAGACATACTAGTTGACCCTAGCAAGTGTTGAGGAGTGGATAAAATATCTAGAAGAAGAGTACACACGGAGGTTCAACACTGGATCTGAGTTTAACGCACACACGTGGGTGGAACAAAATATGTATGATTGTTTGTATGAGAGCTTATTTGTAATTTTTCTGGTAGAACTATACGAGTGGTTGGTTTCTTATGTGTCTAAAAGGAATTGGAGGTATCACACACTTATCTAGACGTAGGAAGAATTTCAGGCCCTTTATGATGCTGATTTGAATTGGAAATGCATTGTGGATACTTGGTTCTGTGGTGTTTTGAATAAATTATATTCTAGAGTACTCAATTTATACTTATTCTTGTCCTAGAGGTAGTGGAATTCCATTTTTATGGTATCCTTAGGGGAACTTACTTACAAGGCATTCCACTAGCGATTAAGATCTTGATGGTAACCCTAAACTTGGAAAGAAAACTTATGGCTAACTAAACCCCACCACACGTGCATGGGGGTAGGAGCAAGTTTGGTGAAAGATGGAGGACCTAGCGGCAACAGAGGAAGAGAGAAGAAAGGTGGCTTGATTACAATGAGGCGACGAAAGAGGGAGATAGAGAAGCAACTTGACATTTCAGAGTAGATGGCATTGAGGAGAGAGATGTCTCACAAAGGATTTGGAGCTCACACAGAAGGCATGGAGCCAGAGCATCAGGAACTCCCCCATTTGGGAAAACATGAAAGGGAAACCTCTTGGCCTCACACAGAAGCGCACCAGTAGAGATGACCTGGGCTGTAGGTGCACATCTAAATCTACCTAGCAACCTAGCCCTTACGCTTGGTTTTCCAGTATCTAGTACGACAAATAGTCAGCAAGCTAAGTTGGGTAGTAGGGAAGTAGGAGTAAGTCACATAGCAAGTACATCAATGGTAGGGCAAACATCTTCATTGTTGTTTGTGAGGTACCTTTTCAGGTGCATCATTTACATAGAATGTGAGTGCACAAAATTTGTGGCTCACTTCTAGGGAGTAGTACCACCACACAGACTATAGGAGTTCAGTATAGTACTACTATTGGGGCACAAGGAAGTACATCTTCTGGTCCACTTCTAGCTATAGGTGGAGGATCAGAGAGGTATAGGTGGTTCTAGTTCTGGTGGATCTAGTGGTTCTAGAGGAAGAGGAAACACAAGGAGGTTCTGGATCAGGTGGGAAAGGTCCACACTAACCCTGAGAATATTTACATGGAGATGTATCTTCATCTTCTAGATTATAGGGGAATAGAAGATGCTCCTGAGCACATGCACATGTGTGAAATACTGTGGCGTGCTGAAAGGGATCACGAATTCTGAGCGTGCAAGGCAAGTTAATTTGCAACTACATTACAAGGACACACACAGTTGGTACATGAAGTTTGACCCTGATCAAACTTTCGTAGATTATGCAACATTAAAAGATGCATTCATTAAAGAGTTCTATATCCTTGAGTTTGAGCAGAAGAGTATAAGTGTGACGCTCAAGGATATTAAACAAGGAACTACTAAGAGTGTCTGGGAGTATGATGTCCCATTTCAAAATGCTTTTATCTAAGCTTTCTTATGATATTCACACAAGATAGCATGCATAATGGTTTGTTGGAGGTCTAATAGATACCTTTTAGAAGGGATTTGTCACATAAGACATACACTGATCCAACATGAAGCACTTGAAGCTAACTTTGTATGTGCTGAGGTAGTTGGGAGTATAGACACTAGAGTCAGCCCATTCTTGGAGGCACAGATTACAGCTATGACAAAGTAGTTGGAGAAAATATCAACAAATTCAACACATGAGATGCGCATGGGGATTTGGTGTACATATTATGAAGTGGAAGGTCACACCAAAGGATAGTTGTCCCCATAGATCAGTATGTTCATTATTGCTAGACTGTGAGATATGTCATTTGAACCATGAGGCCAACCACTTGCACATTATTACAATGCGTGATAAGGAAGAATGTATCCTACTATTGTAAAATTTATCTAGTCGATGACTCACGATACAGAGGACTGTATAGTTGATTGGTCAGATCCATGATGCTATAGATATTGGTGTATGAAAAATAGGAGTATTAGATAAATCTAAAGGAAAGCATGAGCACGATGATCAGGATCACAATCAAGCATGTTATGATTAGAACATGAGGGGCATCTATGATGGAGGACATGGCAAAGGTCAAGGATATTGTGGTGGATTCAGAAGGATGAGGCCATGGTGGTGGATAAGGTGAATTCCCTCATGGAACATGCTTTACATGTGGATCACCTGACCACTACAGGCGTGAATGTCCCCAAAATATTACATGTTCTTTCTGTGGAAAGAATCATAGCTATGAGGAATGCCCAAACTTATATGAGCATCTTAGTAAGCAACATAAACAAGAAAATAAAGGCATGGGGATGGTTAGGATACAACATGCGATGTGGAAAATTAGTGGATGCCCAAGTTGGAACCAAATTTGAGGTATTATCCTAGTAAAGATCACTACCTGCACTAAAGTTGCACGTGTCTAGAGAGGCGTTTACAGTAGAAACCTACCATCACTAAAGAGGAGTTTTTACATGCCCGGTACCCAGATCCTGCCCATTAGAAGGAGGTTTATCAAGAGACCATAGGAGGTCCATAGAAATATGCAGGGTGAAATAAAGTATTTAAAGGAGTAATCACAGAAGATAGAACAAAAGAAGGAGGTAGAGATGGTCTATATGATATTGATGACTTGAAGGAGGTATGCAGAATGTTGCACCAAGAGAATATCATTCCATTACTTAGGGAGTTGGCTAAAGGGAAACACTCCTATGCATGCTAATACTGAGAATGGGTGGATAGATATCTATACATGAAAATATTCCCCCCCATAGCTTAGACTATGACAAGGAAATCACTCTGAATGTTGTTATGGATGGATGGATTTTGAGAAATATATTGATTGATATAGGTGCGGAAGTCAATGTGCTTACTTTAAATGCATGGGTACAGATGGGGAGACCTACATTGCAACCATCTTCTAATGTATTCTTTATGGATAATCAAACTAAGGCCACTCCTATCGGAGTTTTAAAAGATGCATCCATTACTATATAAGGGGGCCAAATTCACTAGGGATTTTGAGGTTTTAGCGACTTGCAGAAGCAAACAAGTTTCCCATCTCTTCTTGGAGTGCCCTTGGTGTTATGATAAATAATGCTGAATGATTTGGTTCAAATAAGGGATATATCAGTTTTGAAAACAAGGAGGAAAGAGTTATTATCCCTTTAACATATGGAAAATATTTTACCCTATGTTGAGCCTTTGAGTGAGGAAGATCTGAATAGGATTTATGTACGTGCCATCTGGGACCCATAAGTTCTTGAGCCATCTAAAGAAGGAATCCTTCAGTGGGAAGATGCATAATCTATTAGTGATACTACAAGTATTTCTTGTGATAATCGGGCTCATGGTACTTATGAGTTAGTAGGGCACAAAGTAAGGAGCACATTTTCATGGAACAGTAAACCTCGTTGCTGTTAGGAGAATAGGTAACAACCCTGAACCTTGGTACAATGGAGAAGGAGACCCTATGGTATTCCTATGCATGCCATGGAGGAGTAGTGGATAGACTAGTTGGAGAGAAGAATTATGCTACCATATACCCTATGTGGGACAACAACACGCTGGTGGGTGGTTCACAAGGATAATCTTGTAGAATGGAATGAAGATCAGGATTGCTCTTACAACTCAGTTTTCCAGAGTAATGCACCAACTCAAATATGCACATATCATGGTAATCAACCTGTTCAACACCACATCCAATAGTGTGAGAGGCTCTAGAAAGAGGGGCAAGGAAGCTTTACTACCTTTGCTATGGGTGCACAAATTTTATTCCACTTTACAAGGTTGTGCACACACTTGGTATGTATATACGAGCTACATAGAGAAACTAGAAATTGGATAGGATATTTTGATTATAGGTATGGTCCAGAATTTTGACTACTTCTCTACTAAACCTCTAGTAGAAGAGGCATTAAGGGTTATAAAGTAGTTAACTATTGGAGAAAGTGCAAAGTAGAAGAACTCATTTAGGAGTTATTTGATGAGACAATGACTCAGGAGCATGTTTTGCTGATAATACAGAGACAGATGCCACACTACTTAAGTGTGCTTGATTTGAGAAAGAAAAAGGGAAGATGGTCTACATAGTGGATGATGAAGAAGTAGAAGAATCTGGATATAGATCATTCAACAAGGATGCATGAGGTCTTGGAAAGTGTAGATAAAGAACACACGTGCACCTATCATGAACCTATGAGGACCAAGAAAGTGAATATTGGTATGGATGCTGAACCTAAAGAGGACCATAATTGGAGATTATTGGTCTGAATCTAAAGTAGAAAAAATCGTGGAGTTTCTCTGTGACTTTAAGGATTTATTTCCTAGGGGATACCATGAATTTAAAGGAGTGCATGCATCATTAGGAGAAATGAAGATAAATCTTACAAATAAGGTGCGTGCTCTCGGTAAGGAAGAGAACCTAAAGGATGAACCCCATAATTATGCATGTCAAAGTTAAGGAAGAAATTGATACAAAATGTTGAAGTCTGGAATCATCAAACCCCTAGAAGATATCTAGAGTGAGTTAGCCCAGATGGTAGGGGATCAGTATAAAGAAGGATGATCAGATTCAGATTTCCTGTACATTACAGAGAACTGTATCCTCCTATGTGTAATGTGTATCACTCTTGTATTAAGAGACCTTTCAAAGAGGAGATGTGGGTGAAGGATTATGTATTGTGCATAAAAATCTATTGAGCTTTATTACAGATGGATTCTCTGTGTTTAATCTAATTAAGGATTTAACAGCAGGTATAAGAGCAGTGTTAATGGACCTATGACCATTGTGTGGGGAATTTCTGCATGTACTGTGAGGAGCTTCGGTTTGGAAAATGCACCTTTTGTATTTTCCACACAATAGTTCAAGGGAAGTGTTTTGGGTAGGAAGTGTAGAGTCCATATATTTTTACAGTAATGAATTTACTTGAGATGATATAGATCAAAGATGATGGAATTCTTAAGGAACTCATTGTGACAATTTGTGCTTGCAGATCTGAGTATTGCTACAAAATGACCAGGATGAATTGATAGTTTCGTGAAAGCCTAGATTCAGAATTTTGCAAGATCAATTGGGTTTGAATTTACGTATTGTATCTATTCCATAGTTGGAAATTTGTTAGGGCACACCTAGTCTGCAATTTTAAAAGGTTTGTTGGTTGAAAACAGCTAAGGTTGTACGTTATTATAGGCTTAGGAGAGCCACACTAGTCAGCCAGTGAAGTACACGGATTCTTAGGTCACACTAGTAATTATCTGAGACATAATATTATGGGAAAGGTTATGCTAACAATTCCACACCCTCTGGATCAGATTTGACTACAGAAGGAACCAGGGACTATTTGTGTTAGGGTGTGATTTAGATCGTATTCCTGAGTGCATTGAAAACTATTGAAGGAGAAACTTTCACTGGACAACATATATTCTATAGCATTGTGAAGTTCGTGGGACCAACCATTTCTTCTCCTATGCATCATGGTAATTCATCAGCTATCTTTGGAATATGAGATGAACATGGCAATCTAGTGTTGGCTCAGCTTGGAGAAGGTATTATAGATCATCCTCCTCTATTTTACTAGTGAGACCACTTTGTAACCCCTACAAAGTAGATTTTATCCACAACAATAGAGCATGAGGCCTTTGTTGATAATCTATTGCACTACATAAATTCAATACAGTACTTGCTCAATGACAAGGTTTTTTGTTTTAGATTAATCACATAGTAGTAGTATTGTAGTCAAAATGAATAAATGTCAAGTAAATACCGTATGAGTCAATATCTTTAATATATATATATATATATATATCGATGGGTGCTCTATATATATATTCAAGAGTTTGAGTTTCTACAGTTGTGGTCAAAACCAAGGAAACAGTAATTCACTGGGCTACGACCACGTCTATAGTGAGGGGGTGCATACAGTCAGTTGGAATCTGACACAAAGGAACAATTGAAGACACAATGCCAGATTGCACAATTATACAGGTTTTCATCACGCACCTTAGCATCACAGATGGAGGATATTGGAGTCTTTCTACGTAAAGGATGGAGGTGCCAGAAGTGACCTCTCGCCAGCCGCAGAGAAGAAACAACTTACAATTCATGTGAGCTACCTGGAATTATGTTGATCAGTTATGGTGACCTATACAAGTTAGGACGAGATGTGAAGTATTACGTACAGATGTCACATTCCTTTTCAATTGTACCATGTGTGACAAATATCCTATGGATGGAACCTCTCAGAATGGTAAACATTGTAGAGTATGACATTATGCTAGTGACGCCACTATCGTGTAAAATTCTCACTCAGATTTGGAAAGTGTTGGTGGGAGACCCTGAAAACCACAGGATGTACAAAGGTAGATAAAATTTTACTGCAAGTAGCGTGTCCTCTAACTGCCTTCCTTCTTTATGGAAATGATCCACCAGTGGAAAAGAGATGAAATGCCTTTACGACCTATTTCATGGAGTGAAAAACCATGGTGATGCGTTCTGGGCACATAGACTTGGTTGGTCCTATGTTCACCATCCGCATGAAGTTAACAAGTTGGATCGTGCTACATCATGCACTTGCACAGATTGATCTCAAATTATGATGGGAAGCCTGTGCAACACCTACCAAGGAAAAGGTACAACAATGTTCAGTAGCCAGGTTCTTAAAATTAGGGAAGAGTATATTCTGAAATTAAGGTAATGTTATGCCCACTAGGTTTGAAAAGTGAATAGGGGTACACATATATTATGTGAATGAGATTATCAGGATATTATTGGATGTATGTATGATTAATACACCATGAGTTACTATACCCTCATCATCCTCGAGAATATAGTTAGTGTGACTGTCCGAGGCCTCATCAACAAAATTTTACGTTTGGTGAGACAGTACTCAGACGCATGTTTTGGATGAAATAGATGAGATCTTATGTCACACTACTTAGAGAGTGCTTGCTTTGAGAAAGAAAAAGGAAAGATGGTCTGACATAGTGGATGATGAAGTAGAGTATATCCTGCTATGTATGATCATATCACTCTTGGATGCATTGAGAGTTTTAGACAGTGTAGAAAAGAATGTGACACGTGCATATCATGATTACCTATGAAGACAAAGAAAGTAAATATTGGCTGAGCTCTATTACTGAACCTAACGAGACCATAATTGGGGATTATTGGTCTAGACTCTGATATTGGAAAAAATCATAGAGTTACTACGAGACTTTAAGGACTTATTTCCTAGGGGATATCATGAATTAAAAGGCATGCTTGAATCATTAGGAGAAATGAAGGATCAAGCTTAGAAGAAGGTGTGTGCCTGGTACAGGAAGAGACCCTATCAGATGAACCTTGACCTGCATGTCAAAGGTTAAGGAAGAAATTGAATAAAATGTTGAAATCTGGCATCATCAAACCCCTAGACAGAGTCTGAGTGGGTTAGCCCCATGGTTATCAGTATAAAGAAGGATGGTCAGATTCAGATTTATTGTGGATTACAGGGAGCTGAATGTTGCATGTGTGAATTGATCCTTTTCCTACACCTTTCAAAGAGGAGATATATAGGAAGTTGTTGCATGGTGAATAAAATCTATTCCTTTTACAGATGGATTCTCTGGGTATCATCAATTCAGGATTGCACAGGAGAATAAAGAGAAAACCTAACCTTCACCACTGAGTGGGGAAGTTTTGCATATATTGTGATGTCGTTCGAACTGACGGTGAAATCGTGCAGTTGAAAAATGCACCTTCTATATTTTTCACACAATGGTTGTTCAAGAATTCTAGGATTTCATTCATCAAATTTCTTGCATGTTTACTTAGATGATTAGATGGTGTATGGACTTGTTAAGGATCATTGTGACAATTTAGTGCTTAATGTTTGAAATATGTAGATAGTTAAGACATCTCTTTGAAACATCAAAAAGTGTGTGTTTTGCTACACCTTTTGGCACTCTTGTTAGGGAAAATCATCTGCAAGGAAGGTTTTTTGGTGGATCTAGCTAAGGTTATAGTTATTATCGGCCTAGAAGAGCCTACTAGTCAAAGTGAGGTGCATGGATTCTTGGGTCACACTGGGTATTATAGAAAATTTATCAAAGGATATGCTAAGGTTGCCACACCCTTGGAAGAGTTACTAAAAGGAAAAGGGACATTTTATTAGGGGGAACCACAATCACCGCGCATTCGAGACATTGAAGGAAAAACTTACTACAACACCTATTCTACGCTTTCCCTCGTGGGACAAACCGTTTCATGTACATGTGGATGCTTCTGGCATGACCATTGGCATGGTGTTGGCTCATCATGGAGAAGGTATTATAGATCATCCTAACTATTTTTCTAGTAGAAAGTTGACTCCTGCAAAGTAGAATTATACAACTACATAGAGCGTGAAGCCTTGTCAATGATCTATGCACTACATAAATTCATACAATACCTGCTCAGGAACACCATTTATTTTATACCGATCACATGGCATTGAAATACTTGGTAAATAAGATCCATCTTATAGGGGCACATATGTCGATGGGTGCTCTTATTACAAGAATTTTGATTTTACAGTTGTGGTAAAACTAGAGGAAAAATAATTCTAGCCCAGACCATTTATCAAGGATACAGTTAGGGGAAGACGCACAAAAATTGAAGATATAATGCCAGATGCACAGTTATATAGGTTACATCATGCACCTTCAGAATTGGAGGATATTGTTGTCTTTCTACGTACACAGGTGTGGCTGCCAGAAGGACTGAAATCCTTAGAGAAGAAACAACTTACAATTCACATGGCAACACCTTTTATGTTGATTAGTGGTGACCTATACAAGTTAGGCATGAGATGAAGTATTACGTCGATGTGTATTAGAGCATGAGTGCACATAATATCATGGAAGAGGCTCATGGTGGTATTACAGGTGGGAACTATGTAGGTGACGCCACTGCGTTCAAAATTATACTCACTGGATTATGGTGGGAGACCCTGTATAAGGATTATAAAGGCGTATTGCAAGGCTGTGTGATCACTTATCAACATGCTTGGAAAACCTAGGAAAAGAGATGAAATGCCTTTACGACCTATTCCTAGTGTAAAACCATTTGAGAAATGGGCTATAGACTTTGTGGGTCCTATTTCACCAGCCTGCACGTAGAACTAGATCGTGCTACATCATCACTTGCACAGATTATCTTACAAGGTGGGTAGAAGAAACACCTACAGAAGGATTATAGTAGCAGCTTCAACAGCCAAGGTACTTATGGGAAAATATTCTTACAAGGTATGGATGCCCGCTGAGCTTGACAAGTGATAGGGGCACACAATTTCTTGAAGGAGACAATTAGGATATTATTGGAGAATTTATGACTGCAACCATAAGACTATACCCTATCATCCTCGGGAAAATGGGACTGCTGAGGCCTTCTGACAAAATTTTGTGCCAATACATTAAAAAAAAATTTGTGCATGTTGGAAGTAAGTATTGGGATGATAAAGTTTCTGCCGTGTTTTGGGCATATAGAACAACATATAAAAGGTTGAACAAGGCCACACTGCTTTTAGTTAGTATTTGGGGCGGAATCAGTTCTTCCTATGGAATTCATGTTACCTTCTTTACGTATTACTGCGCACTGGAGGTCTAGTTGATGAGCAAGCCCTAGAAGAAAGAATTGAAAATTTGATCAAACTGGATGAGAGATGAACAATAGCATGTTAGATTCAGAAGTAAGAAAAGGCCAGGCAGAAGGCGTGGCATGAGAGGCACATCAGGGAACAAAATCTTTTGAGATTGGATAGATGGTGATTTCTTTATGACTCTAAGTTTCTGTTACACCATCTAGGAAATGCTTAAAGTGCATTTTAGTTGGGACTGTATGTTATCAGTCACATACTTGAAAATAGGCGTTTGTCCAGTTAGATAGCTTGATGGGATACATTTACTATGAATTAATTCAATGAGGAGTAGGCTTGAAGCATACCTACTATACATAAGTCTTCTTGGTGTTTGTAATAACGTCAGTGTTGCCATTTAGACTAGGTTTTCAATGTATTTCCTTAATGTATTTCCTTCTTTGTTTCTATGTTTTATCAGATTTAGTTGGTGTTTTGTGTAATAAGATGCATTTGTGTGGTGGAAGCTAATTACCATTTGAAGAATTTTTTATGCACAGAGGACTGCACATACCATTTGGTGTGGGTGGATATTTACAAATGGGTACACATAAAGGAACAAACTGTATACACAGGTGTTAGGTCAAGTTTGGAGAAGACTTGTTAGAAAGGATATTTATTCTAAAAATATGACCATAGATGGAGATAAATGAAGGGAACAAGTATAACATGAGGTAAGTAAAAGGCTGAATGGAGACTACCAAGGGAAGGCGCAGTGGCCATATACTTGGGCGTATGGAAGTGCACATTGAAGAAGAAGTCCATAGCTAGAAGGTTGGAAGGCACACGAGAATGGTTATAGCTTGGGCGTGAAGATGTACCGTGTAGGGAAAGTGTGAAAATGGTCAATTAATGAGAGGATTGTTGGTAGGTGAAGGAGTAATAAATGCACTAATTTTTTTAAAATCTATATAAGGACATGATGTGAGTTCATTTTTACCTTTATGATCACAAGAATTTGAATGAGCTAAATGCAACCAAGTCAAGTGAAGAGTATTGAGGTGCAAAGAGTGTGAAACCAGACGTGGAGAGTGGATTTGTGCATGCAGAAGAAGCTTGCATCCCCATTAGTGAAGGGTTTGAGTGAAGTAGAGGCATTGAAAAGAGCTAGGGCACATGGTTTCAAACTAGGGCACATAGATTTGAGATAGGGTTTTGACTTACTCATTACAGAGAACAGAAAGTTGAGATTTTTAGATGGCACCAAAGAAAGCACCTGCTGCAGGAGCCAAAGGAAAGAAGAAAGTAGAAGATGAATTTGAAATTTCTCCCGAGAGTAATTTCTTATAGATGCAGTACCCAGAAGGTGTGATAATTGGAAAAGAGTGGGATTCCCACATCCACAGCTGAAAGGTGAGCAATTACAACCATCATACTTCTGATAATAAGAAATAATTGGATGCGTTGTTGAGTACAAAGACCAAAAAGAGCACGGTCGGAGGATATGCCAGGTATATGATGACGCTGGGGAGAAACTATTGAAATAGGTGGGAGTATATCAGTTGTATGAGATCCCATATTTTGGTAAGTATGAACCTTTATACTAATGGCTGATGAGAAGAGTCCATGAGGACTTCTTCTATTTTACCAGATGAAGGGTACAGAATTACAACAACCATAATTTCGACACTGACAAGATTAAAGGGCACAGGGGTAGAACTTAGCTAGTGACATGACTGATAAAACAAGAAATTATGGAGACAAATGAAAGGATTTGGGGTATACAAAGGGTCAACACATAGAATGGACATTGATAAATTGAAGAAGTAACCAATGGTACAAGCAGTTGCGCATCTGGTGACCAAGTTGAATGATCAGGAGAGATGGTCACAGGTGAATACCATGTGGCTCCATGTCGCGAAAAGGAATATGTCATAGGGAGTAGTCTATAAAATAGCAGACTACATTTCAGAAACCATCATCGAGGAAGTGCACATAGGTGAGAAGATTAATTTTTGGAACTATCTTCATTGTCCCTTGTATTTGTGGAAATTGGAGTGCCTGATGGGCCAGAAAGAACAAGATTTGGGAGTATCCAATGGAAAAGAAGTCCCTCGTAGAAAGGTTTGAAAGTATTTATGTGAAGGGTCAATGAGTGGGACCATTTAAGTAAAGGGCAGAGATGTGGTATGACCAACTCCACATGGCATTTGAAGAGGAGTGACACATTCCCAAGGAGTTACCTATTGGTGGTGGGAAAGGTAGTACAGTTCGTGGTGTACTAACACTTCTACATCACATGATTTACTATGAGGGATGGGACATGGAGCCCATGGTGTGAAACTATCATATGCCTTCACAACACACTACTTCTAGGCATTAGTCCACTAGATTTACTGATGTGCATACGACTGAATTTTAATGTAGAAAAGGTAGATTGTGACTACCAAACTCTAAGGAAGACATATGTGTATCCATGTCAGACTGCATCATATATTGAGAGGCTCATTTCAGATGTTATAAGAATGAAGCCTATAAGCTTGGTTATTTGGGACATTGGAGCAAGTGCACTTGTATACCTTTAGCTTAAGCCTAAGTTAGAGAATAACAAGTATGTGGAAAATGAGTTTGCACTCCCAGGGCTTCACCTAAGGGAAAACATACAGTGGAGAACGTGCCAACCCCATAGCCTATAGAAACTATAGTGGTAGATGAGGAGGAAGAAGAGTGCAATGAAGATAGTGGTGGCTTAGAACATAGAGGCCCGAAGGCATTCCACAGATAGAATGGATACTGAGCACACGGGTACCCCACCTTAGGCACAAGAAGAAGACAAAGACTTGAACTGTAGAAGCAAACCATGGAGAGTGTCGCTTTCAAAATGGTATTCAGAATGTACCAGAACCTAAGGCATAGGGAATCCTTCAAAGCCTATAAAAAAGGTAGTCCACAACTCTATCCTTAGAAAGAGATAACTGGGAGGAAGAAGGAGAAAAATAAGGCTGAATGAGGAGGTAGAGGAATCTACAGAGAGCACGCACCTAGAATCCCCCATATAACTAGAAGATGATGGAAGAGCCCAGGGATGAAGGATATGAAGGATGAAGAGGAAGGTGTAAGGAAAGAGGCAGAAGAGTTGAAAGCATTATATTTCAATCAAAACATCAAATATCCAACTCCTAACCTTGGCACTTAAGCTATCTCAGGGGCCAATAATGAGGAGAACTAGTGGGGAGTACAATGTTCATCAGCCAAGTATGGGCTATGTTGAGGACACAGGTAAAATTGTCTGCACATGTTTCCAGAGATATAGTGGACCTTAAAGGACTTGTATGGATGGGAGTTGATGGAACCTATATATAGTAACCACTATGCACACGATGAAATAGATGTCCTGGTCTATGCAAACTCAGATGGATGATCTCAATGTTTGATGTATGTGAGGAGTCTTGTGTGTCTATCAGAATGAAGAAGGCACCGATAGAATAGGAACATGACTATCAAATCCCACTGGTCACATCTAATGAACAAGTGAGAAATGCCTTAGTTAAGGTATCTATAGATGTTGCGCAGATGAATGTAGATAAAGTTTCCACTATTAGAGCACTATGGGAAGATAACAAGGAAAAAGCTGTTGAAATAATGCGACATCTAAAAGGAGATAAGGACTTAGAGACAAAAAAATAATGAAGCCTTCATCAAAGCATGGCAGAGGATATTGGTGATTATGTCCTGAAAGAAATATCACACGTAGAGTTCTAAGGTACTTAAAACATTTTTCCTTTGGCTATGCATTATGTGCATACCTGTTAGTTGATTTGGTGCTTGAGGATAGACCAATTTACATACTAACACCAAAGAAGCCTAGAACATGAAGGAAAAAGAATTAAGGGCCTCAGTGGTTATAAATATTTCATCTTACAAGGCCTTGCTCCAAACTTTACAAGATGAGATCTAAAGAAATCAGACCAGACATTTGAACATATGCACAGTTCCAAAGGCAGTGATCAAGAATCATAACTATATTAGAAGATAATGAATTTCTGATGGCAATGAAGGATGAGACTATAAGGCACGCAAAGAGAGATTAGACTATTAATAAATTAAAAATAATAAGGCTCTTACAGCACAGCACAACATCCACATAAAGAGAAGATTGGATGAGCTTGGGAAAGCTCATAACACAAAAGATGGATCTTCTAGAAGTGAAGAATGTCTTTCTATGGCTAACATTTTCCTAGTGTTGTAAACCGAAAATGGAAGAGATAACACGTGAAAAGTTAGAAATCCATCACCAGCAGATGTTCCAGAGAAGACCAGAAGGTCGCACTGGATGATTGCTAAGCCTTGGAGGCTGAGATTAAGGAAGAATATCTGGAGTTGATCCTCCCAGGTTGAGACAGTGGGTGCTTGTAGAATAGAAGTTTCATTATTTGTAAAATAATTCTTTACATTATCTTTCTATTCTTATTCTTTATTATTTGGGAACTTAAGGAAGTAACCCCATTTTTGAGACGGCAATACAGTTTAGTGTGGGGTAATGTTGAGCAAACATAATATGACTACCAAGGAGAAGGCAACAACTAGGAGGTTCACGCATGGGAGCAAGGAATATTTGAAGGCATGAAAGGATAGGGAAGGAAATCACGTGTGAAAGGATGAAGATTGATTCTGGGAATTAGCCATTTTTATGATTACAGGCTATTTTTGGAAATAGCATGTTGAGCACATAACCAGGATGGAGAACTCTCGTGCAGCACACAACATGATATATTTTGGGAAGAGTAGTCTGCTAAGCACCATGTATGTGCTCGAATTACTAATAGAATGACTTCTGCTAGATAACTGTAAGAGATCTAGTCTTAGCACATTTGCATGTGTGCCTGTTATTGTAAAGGCGCATGACTATTTTCAGCATGTGACCTATTTTGGGAAGTAAGTAAGTGATGAAGGGAAAGTCCCCGCCCTTATAGGTATGTAGCAATTTACAGAGGTTAGGAGAGTACTGTGTATGAGCTATTTTGGAGTTATGCTACCAAAACTGATGCGCGCATGAACTTATGGTACTACTTATTGTAAGAATATTTAGTGTTCATTGTGTTTTAATATAATGGAGTCTATTGGATGAATAATGGTGTCAAATGTGACTGCAACTAGTTATTGCATGGATAATTTCATTATGTTTATCATTTGATTCATGATTCTTTAAGATCTAGATCTAGAATATGCTTTGTGGAAAGTTTATACTCTTTATGGATATGAATGCATTAACTCTTCATCATTGCACATCCTTCAAAAGCAACTCTAAGGAGGGGCTTGGTACTTTTACGCGCTCTGGGTGAGCGCTCAGTCTAGGTTGAGTGATGTGTCAGTGCACCTAGGTTACTTTTGGTAAATTCTAGGTTGCACCAAGGACCATGAGGAAGATGAAGCGCCATGGGGAGCTAGAGCTAATAATAGGATTAGATCTAGAGTTATTTATAGGTAATCTATTATTAGCGAAGCTTGCATGCTTATGTAGTTGTTTTTGTAGTGGTGCATCGTTATTCTTAGGATGCATCCTATTTTGAGAGTGCATGATTAGTGAAGGGAAAGTCCCCACTATATATATATATATATATATATTGATTTATATTGATTTATATGGTTTAGACACTAGGATCATGTTATGTGAGAGTCATGCTACTGGTATACTTGCACGCATGAACTTGTGATGGTAATTGCGATGTATTAAGCTATTGTGTTTTGATGAATTAATATAATGGATCATTGTGAGTGGATATTAGTTGTTGATATATCTGTTACTGGTTATTGCATGGTAAATCTGATTTTGATCCTTGTTTGATTCATTATGTATTATGGTTGTGAGTTGATAATTGTTATACCTTATCTTTAATTATTTGTTATGAATATAGAATGTTTGTTTGATCATGCTAACACCTTCTCAAATCTGGTATAAAAGAGGAACCTGGTACCTTTGTGTGCTTTGGGTGAGAACTTAGATTTTTCTGAGTGATGGGCCAACGTGTATAGGGGTTAAGTAAAGAAAATAGTCTACAATCAAGAAGTACACAAGCCAACACGAAATGAAAAATTGACATGACATGGAAACAAGGATCATTTGACATGATGGTACATGAAAAAGCACAAACAAACATGAGCACAAGTATAGAGAAATCAATTCTAGACATGCATGAGAAAATAATGTCATCATCATGTATATATAAGTACATTATCCAAGTAATTAAGCATTCTAAGCTATATGAAATAGTGAGATATGTATATAGTCAATGTCAGTAGCTCAAGACTATCAACAAATTAACATAGCAAGATAGAACATGAAACATATATAAGATACCACTAGTGTAGGTGTCCCCCATATGTAAAAAGGTATGAGCAAATAAATATTGTATTAAAGACATTAAATTTTAGTAACATGTCCTTGTGTAATGCCAAGTTTGACCATGCTCCCTTACTAAGACAAATGCTCACATTCAAAATGCAATCACCTCATATTTCTATATCTTCTACAAATTTCTTATCTTTACACTCTACTGTGTTGTCAATTATGAGAATATTAATTTATCAAAGTAATATTAAACCTTTGATATTCATGACACAACTTTCAGTTATGGTTTTCATCTCTCATGTTTGAAAATGTGGGGAAGGGTCAGGATGTAAGGTTTAGTCTTGGATGGCCTATATGGTCCCACCCCTTCACATTAACTAACTTTGATTTCAATTTCAAAATATAATTTGGGTCATTTTATTTTCATAGGGTAATCCTTATTTTAATATTTAACCTACATAAGGCTATAATAACAAGTTAACATCACTTATAACTCACATGGCACTTTTATAAACTATTATTGGAAATATCATTCCAAAAGCACTCAAAAGGTTCCTAAATCTACCCAAACCATCTACACATCATCTAGCTAAGTCCCCACTACAAGTTTGAATCACTCAAATAGATTAAATAGTATATCCTCCTCCATTTTGAAGCACAAAAATGTCATAAATCCATGTTTTTTCAAGAACAAAGTCATTCTAAACATTACACATGTGTTTAAATCAACAAAAGGTTAGGCCACATAGATGAGACACACCTTATCTCACTAATACCACAATGGGTACATTCTATACTACACAGTTAGCGTGTTATCTTGGTGTTAAGAGACACGAGGTCACCCTTATGGGTTGGTTATCTATTCACACTTACACAAGATCTTAGGATAACTACACAAGGCTTGATCCTATAACAAGAGCACGTAATGCAAATTTTGGATTGGTTTAGTAGATAGGAGTCTAACCACCAAAGGTAGTCTCATGTAATTATACACACATGTGTATACACCTTATTTTATGTTTTCTAATCATTTATTTCATGTAAGGGTTGTTTATGCATATTCCTCCAAAATGAGAGTCTTAAGGGGCCCGCCAAGATTAAGGTGTGATCAAACTTTGTCACATGTTCTAGACCACAACATTTGAGAGATGTCATTATTATGCCATAATTACCCTATCTTTACCTTATTTATTCCCTTTTTTCACACATTACATCCATTATGTCCACTTCTCCCATTATATCTACTTGTTTATGGTTATTCCATGTTTTTAGCTGTACTTTCATTTAACCTAGACCTTCGTCATTTTCCTCTATTTACCTTATGGCCTCCATCTTACATATTTTTCACCTGTTAAATCTAGGGTTCTCCCTAAGGATGATTCCATCATCCATGGGCGATGGTGTCAATTTTATATTTTCCATGGTCGATACCATTTCCCACGGGTGGTGGCATTAGGTATACATATGCCACCACCATTTTTCAAACAACCGCTAAAAAATAATTTTTATCATGTATGAAGGCAATAATACATCACATATTTTGGAACTATTTCACACCTACTTGTTAGACTTAGAGTCTTTGAGATTACCTCTTTTGCATTTGGGTCACCATAGTGAGTTAGGACTTGATATCTTCTTATTGAGATTTCCCCTTCTCCAACCATAGTGATTATCTCTCGGTGTTATCATATCTCGGGAGGATTATGAATTAATGGTCACAAATATGCTATAGGTAAGTATTTCTTACCCTTCTTAGTATTTTATCTTACAGATGTTTGTTGTTTATTGTTCATTCAATGTTATAAAACATAGTACATGCATGTTTTATTTGATCTATTGCATTGTCTTATCATATTTCACCCCATTGGATTTATCCATCCCTTGATTACTCTTATTATGAATCCTAGTGGGATACCTATCTTTGTCTTAGGTTATTCCATGTAAACATGTAGCTATCATAGGGTTAGGGCCACTATCCTCTAGAATTAAGATACTAGAACTCTTTTAGCACCTTTACATATACATCATATGTCTCGAATTATATTTGATCCCTATAATTGAGAACCTAACTCGGAACCTATATTTACCTATCATACACTTTGGTGAACCCAACATGAATCTTAATCTACCATAAATTATGTTATATTCATTTTGGTTTTAAATTATTCCTAATTTTTGTATTCCATAGGCCTTTGTGCATAAGCCTACTACACAACCAATTTTTTCTACACTCTGATCTTTCTCCAAATATGCCATCAGCTAGCCAAATTTTGTGCCCATAAATTTTTACTAAATATACCCATCCAGAAAACCCATAAAATTAGTATAATTTTTAAAAAAATATTCCAAGTCAATTAACTTAACTTTTTTAATGGAAAATATTATAATGCACCCCCTTCATCCTTAACTCTTAATTAAATTATTTTTACCTTGTAAAATTGAACCCATGGTCGGGGAAACTTATTAATATTAAGTTACTTTATTTGCATAAATATTATTATGGTTATTTCAATACCTCTGTAAAACACTACTACATGGTAGATTCTATCTACATTTTGATCCTTCTATCTAAATGCCATCATCTAGGGCTATGCAAGATTCCTCCACATATTATCCTATTATAAACTCCTACAATTTCACAACTAATGTGTTCAAGCGCCATTTTCCCCTATGTAAACTATTTGTATGGTCAATCTTGTCAAAAGAAGATTTCCAAAAACCTTTTTTCAAGCATCCTAGCTTCACAATGCATTAAATTCTCAATGATTCCACTACATCCTTTATTAAACCATTTTTTTGATACCAAAATAACCCCGAGGTTTATGGTTTTCCCAAGCTATTTTCTCATTACATTGAATGTGTTTCCATATGAGATAACTTTAAAAATCTAAAACCTCTGCCTCTAAATGTATAGACCAAGTCCATCATTCAAAACCCTGTCTTTGAAAAATAAATAAGAGCAACTAGAAGATGTAATTGAATCTAATTATAATCCCTCTATGCAAAAATTTCTTCAACTTTTGCTTGAATACGCAACATAGTCACCCAAAATGCTACACAAGCACATTGAATACTACATTTCCAAGAAGTTGGATATATATAATTATATATATATTAATCACATTGAGCCTATTTTAAATGGAGAAAATCTTGATCCCACGAATCACACAAATATTCCTCCAAATACTGATCCTAATCAACTCATCATAAAAATCATAGATCACCAATGTCAACAACAAACTATGATTACAAATCAGTTGCTACAGATGCAAAAAATTATAGCTCAAATTACTAGTTGACCATAAGTGGTTTCTTGAGGCACAAAAAACCAAGGTAACCCCCTCCTCTTATCCGTGGAGAACCCATTTACAAACCTCCTATCCATAACAAGATCCTCCAAGCCATTAAAAAAGATCATCTTGCTCCCTAGATCAATTTTATGGATATTGGAGGAATTACTCCATTCATCACTTACAATGGTTCTACCAAACCTACTCTCCATATCAATTTTTTTTTTAAATCTCTACACATATTGGTTCAAAAACCAATTCTTATGTTTCCACCTTTGTTTAAGACACTCATGGGGAATGTATTAGATTGGTACCATACTCTTCCATCCAACTCTATTGTCGAGCATGAAATCTTGGTGACTACCTTAGTCAATGAATTTTAATATCACATTCTTCTTGAAAATAAAAAATGATTTCATTAATTGCAAGCAAGCATAAAAAAAACTTCCCAACATTTTGTCAAATGTTGGAACATCTTATCCACTAAGGTTAAATAAAACATGTTTGATAGAAGTTTATTTCATCTATTCCTTAGGGAACTCAAACCTCACCTTCAATATAAGGCAAGATCCTTCTCTCCTACCTCTTTGGAAGAGAAATTCAAGCAAACCAAGTGCCAATATTACCTCATGAAGGAGTTTGAAAAGCCTTCTCTAAAGTGAAAAATACCCAATAACTTTTAAGTCCTCGTTCACCTTAGAAATAAGAATGCCATTGATGAAAAATTCACACTCTTCCTCAAGGCACTTATTTTAATAGGAATATCCATAAAACTTATCAATTTACCTGATGCAGGAGAATCATAAACACATTGTGCAAATCATGTAAATATTTCTTCAAGAAGTGGAATAAGGATCTTAGGATTTAGTAGAGAGTCAAATAGGTCTATAGGATTCAAATGTTACTTTCGCTCCAATTGCGTAGTTACAAAAATTGAATTTCTAAACATGATTCATAAGAAGGAATTTGTAAAGGAGCTCAATATATGTTATTGGGTCATGTGGAATTATTATTGTGGTTTGAATGTTATTTCACCTCTATGTAAATACCAACTCACCTCATGGAATATTCCTTCTTATCTAGCCAACATAAAAAGAGCTAAGGATAATCCTATCCTCATAACAAATCCACGATTTATAGAAATATTTTATGAAACTAAGATTGGAAAGTTGTTTGAGTTATTTTGGAGTGAATCATCCTTGAAGAAGAAAAATAATAACTTTTAATGTCCACAAGGCTATCAAAAAACATCCTATGGGACAATAGACATTGATAAATATCTTTTAGGCATTCAAATATCTTGTTGGTAAGTTTGATAATTATCTCCCCTATTTTTTCAACCATAAATTCTTGCTGAAAATATCATGTAAGGATGAAAAAACCATAATACTAGAAAATTGGGCCCTAATGTCATTTTAAGCATTACACTCCAAAATGAAATGTTTCCCTTACTCCACTACACTAGCCATGCAGAAGACACAAATTCTCTCTTCCCATACCTTTTTAGGTATTTTCCATCTACATGTTTCATACCAAAGACGATGTGAATTATTCCTCAATTGAGCTATGAAGATATTTTATTTCTATGATATATTAGCCCCTATAAAATCCTTTTGTTGATGATCACACATAGAGTTTAATTTCTCCAAATAATTCCTCTTCTTTCTCCCCAAAAACTCTCCACACATAACTTGGTGGAATTCATCTATAAAAAAAGTGTTTATCTCTTGGCTATTATTAGGACATGTATTCAAGTAAATGTTCAAAATAAGTTATAAAAAAATGTGAGGGCAGATATAGAAATCAGATGTAGAAGGATAAATAGAGTGGGAGGTGCATATAGATTAGGAGGATAGAGGCATGTAATCATGGAAAAGAGATAAGAAGGCTCTAAAGTATGAATAAAATCAATTGGATGTTTTAAATGTAGATAGTTTTTGTTTCTTTTATATATGTTCTTGTCATCATGAGTTAAGAAACCTATATGTGTGTTCTTGAATTTGATGTAAGAGGATATTTGTTCTTGAATTCTAAAGGTTCTTCGTTGTTGGTAGATATACTTAGTATAAAATTATATGCATATTCCACTTGTTGATCTCATGTAGGAAATAAATTATAATTACATGTTTTTTGTAGGAATAAGTGAATGAAGTAAATTATACAAATGTTATGTTAAGTTAAGTGTATGAAGAATTACAACATAGGCTTTGGTTCTTGTGAAAAATAAAGTTGTAGGAGGAGAAGGAATTAAGAATTAGAAATAACCAAACCTTTTCATGACCTCATTATATATGTGTTGATGCTGATTAGGGGTGAAAATACTGAAATTACAATGAGTATGAAGCAATCAATTTAAGATCTACCTTTGTTCTTCCAAAATCTTAGGTTTCCTAAACAAAATTTTGTGGTACAGACCTAGGTAAACATGTGTAGGTTTTAAAAAACAAAGAAGAATTTATAAATGGATGTATTAGTTCTTAATTAACTGATTTTTAGCTTTGAAAATATTATCAGCATAAGATATAGCAAAAATTTCCTATGCAGGTTCACATAAACCCTAAACTAGGGTTTTGGATTAACTTTGTCATATCTCTAACATTATGAAGAATTGAATGCTAAAATTTGGAGAACCAAGCTAAATAGGGTCCTCATTAATATGTAAAAGGTTTTATATCATTTCATGGAAGCACATGGAATATTTTTTATGACAATTTACGAGGTGTGGTCTTGAAACCACGTAAAGACCTAATTGTTTTCACACAATTGTGAACTGGGTGAAATACATATGGAATTGGAATTTTAAACTTTGTGAGATTATTAAAAATAATGATGGGTATATAAAAACCTTATTATAGTTTCAAATGGTTAGTTTAGAGAAATATATACCTAAATTGGTCCTAACAAATATGAAAGAAATGTCAAAGCATTAGTCTATAAAGAAATAAAATCATATAAAAATCAAGACCACTCATTAATAACTATTGAAACTAGTTTAGAAGAATTGAAGGGAAGTTGAATAAGGATATGGGTGGTTGAAATAAAACACCAAGGTGCTATAATAAAGAGAAACTCAAAAAAATAGTTTGTGCCATATTTTCAATACAGTCATTAACTAGTCTTAAGGGGTAAAAATCAAAAGTATCCTATAAACATTGATGGATATTGATCAAAAGGTGGATAAAGGAATAAATAAGATATGAATAAGGTCTGAAGAATAAATCAATTTTTTTTATAGCTAATAATCTATAAAAATCAGTCTAGACCTTAAGAAGAAGTGTAATCGCAAAGGTGACAGGTGAGTATGAGACCTAGTACTTGGTTTTAGGGCCTAAAATTCAGTGGAGAGAAAGAATACCCTAAAGAGTATTAAAATATATGTTTATTTTCTCATGGGGATTTATTTTTTGTCTAGGAATATAAGAATTGAATGAGAATAGGCTACAAGAAATATGCCTAATTGAGAGAGGCAACAACAAAAAAGAATGATTTCCCTTGTGAGTTACAATCTGAAAATTTGGGTGAAGATGAAAAACCCATAAAGGATATCTAAAAAGGTGACCATATTCTTATGAATCCTTATAAATTGTTTTGAACAATAAGGTTTGTAGTATTACAGGACTAGTAACTCTTAAAAGGCTTTTGTAGGGCAATGTACATGTAGGAGGTTATACGTGAAGTCGTTGGTTGGGAAACACCAACCAAATGTCTCTAAAGACCATTTTTTTCATTTGAATGAAATTTTAAATTCAGTTTCAAACTTATTACGAAATTTTTCTCAGATATGACACCTTAATTCAATCTAAATCTTTTTTAAAAAAGGTTAGTGACTTCTAATGAATTCTTGATGTCTTTATCTAAGTAAATTATGACAGAGAACAAACAATTTTAAGGTGTAGGTGTCATAAATACCTCTAAATAATAAGGTAATTCCCTTTCTTCTTCCTATACTGACGGTCACCAACCTCTATCTAAAGAAGAGTTGAGACAATGTCTACCTTAACCAGTCACCATGATGGTAGATCCTTCTCGTTCTCTTCCTTAATGGCATGATGGATTTAAATTTTTGTAGTAGCATGTTAACTGGGTTCATTCTTATGATAAATGTTACACCCTCCGTTATTTTTCCCATACCTTCCTCCCTGTAAATAAATTTGATCATGAGGTCATTACTTGAGAATAAATAGACAAAGTCATCAAGGAATATAATAAATCTAAATAATGTGATCAAGATGGAGTTCATCGAGCTAATAAACATCTTTAAATATATAATGATCCACTTACCAATCACTCAAATTCTGAACAACCTAATCCTTGTCCTATTACAACTAAAAATACAACTATTATTGTTGACACCCCCATAATCCATCTACTAGTGCATCCACAGAAAGAACATTTTTGTATGGATAGTTACAAACGTATTATCAACTTTACTGAACCCTTCTATAATTATTTTTGTTTAGCATAAATCTTACAGATTCATCAAGTGAAAAATATCACAAATAAAATTCCACTCTTGAGCCTACAATTTAGATAAATGTTGTCATCCCTTGTGCATATATTCCTATAAAAAATATCCTTTTTGTGGCATCATCACATCTCCCATATGCCATCTGCTTGTGTCAACCTGCTTGGCCTATCCTGTTTATTTCCAACTCTAACACTTCTTACGACGTTATCCCCTTTGATGATATTTCTACCACAAATGATCCCATTAGAATGCCAAAAATGTCAAAACTTAGATATTTCTACCAGTTATCCTTCTTAAGTTCTTGTGTAGACCTACCCTCCTCAGGTTCAAACTACTGCATATTCTAACCTTAAATATTGGGACCCCTCTTAGATAACCATCATGTCTTGTAAGTCAAATCCCCTTCTTGGAACACATTTGTACCTCACCTAAACATGATGAGTGTCTCATGTCAACACTCTTTGCTATGAAAAATTTTCCACCCACTTTCAGGTAAGAACCTTGCCTATATGATTATAAAGTGAGCATCATGTGTCAATATGAATATTTATTCATCTCTATCGATATTTTTATTGATCGTTTCTCATGTATTTGATTTCCTCTTGAATCCATGATCCCAAATGACATTCTATTTTCATATAGGACACCCTCCCCTCTTTATCTCAATTCATATTGACCACACTTTGGTCAAGATATCCCTCATAGATGAAGGTTCTAGCACATGTGTTTCTTATTTCACCTTCATTAAGATACTTGGTTATTCTATCGACAACCGAAAATCCATTATGAACACATATCAAGGTTATGATCGTTGACATATGCCCATATGGGTTTTATTTTGGCTCCATATCACCATGCCTCCTCACACATTACACATTAATGTCATGATATTTAAATTCCACTTGTCTTTTAATATCCTCTTAGGTTAACCATGGAATTATTGTATGCATGCAATCACGTCATCCACCTTCCAATGCATCAAGTTCACACACCTAGGGGTTATTTATAAAGTACAAGGTAATACTAATCCTTGTAATTTTGACCTCTTCCAACAACATAGGAGATTAAAATTTCCCACCCTTGAATAAATACCTACCATTCCATTCCAATAATATTAATGCTTCAACTATCCTTTTGATTCCCGTTACAACTATAACGGTAATCCTCATGTGTGGGCCAAACTAATCCCTAAACTGCTTATTTCTAACAATAAATAGATCTTATGCTTGTGAAAATGAATGAAAAAATATACTAAGTTCTTTGTTAACCAATATAATGTGTAAGAATTAAGCATAACTATATTGTAGAATTGAGAAAAGAGAGACAAAGGAGAAAATATTCATAATGGAGAAACCCCAATGTGGGAAAAACTCCAGTGGGTAATAAAATTTGCTTCCCTTCCACTCTGTAATTCTAAAAAAATAAAAATTACTACTAATAGTTGGCCTTGAAGAAGGATTCACACTCCTTATAATTGTATTTACTTGCTCCCAACTTCTTAATTAAATAAAATAATGGATTTTAGTAGTTAAAATCTAAACAGTACAACAAAGAGATAATTGATATAAACTGAAATATAAATGATAACTAATTTTATTTGATATTTTAAATAAAAATGAAATAATTGAAATAGGAGGGAAAAGGTACTAACCTGAAATGAACTTACCTCGCAGAGATCTATAACTGGACTGGATGATGCACAGGCGGAACAAAGTATGACAACACACCTTAGGAAGTTGTAGCAGATGAATATTTGGCCAGACTGGGACACCTAGGGGAGGATTAGGGTGCATGCACGCACTTTGGTATATAGAAAAAATCAAAATACAAGTCTGGGTTAGTCGTTATATCTTTGCAATAACTCGGTATTTATCACATGTATGTTGCACTAGCTTCATTGATGTCACTTTAGATCTTCACTAAATAATATCCTCCCAAAACCCCACATAAAAGCATCAAACCCTAAAAAATAAATATGCAAATAAATGGGTTGGGTTGTCCTCAGCTGCCAAATGGATGGACTTCCGACTAAGTGTTGCACTACATATCACCCTCAATGTAGTTCTATGTGCATGTGTGTGCAATCATGTGCTTAGGGTGCCCTAGTGCCAATGACACCAAAGTAGCGGGAAATGACTAGATGTAAGATGCAAATGGTAGATGGAATAGAATGAATACAACCCTTCCTATGTAGTGTGTGGTGAAGAAAAGTGCCCAAATGCAGTTCCTTACCGTAGTAGATAACTATCCCTTAGTAGAGATAGTTTCCCTTAAGATAGTGTGTATGTTATGTTTATATAGGGATCTCTTGCTCAAATTTTCACACTAATGACCCAACATGTTGACTAGTACCTATGGGAATGAGAGAGAAAACTATAAAGACCAACCTTGAAACACTAAATTAGAACCAAGAGTAACTAGGACTAGGATGCCTAAAAATGAGGACCCGGGGTGCCAACGGGCACCCCAATCCCTTCATTAGGATCCCTAGTCAAAGACTAGAGATGACCACAGAGTAAATAACGACACTTGAGACTCCATGAGAGATGACCAAAATTATGCGAGTAACTGACGACTGTGTAAAACACTTAATGAAAATGACTGACTAACTGACAATAGGACTAGAGGATGAGTAAATAGTGAATATTTTTCTTATGCAAGATCTATATATAAACCAACATACTTGGTTGTATAATAGTAGTAGTAAGTGTATGATTTTGTGACTACATTTACCCATGCTTTTTGTTGGTGAGAAATCTAGAGAAGCCCATGTTGTAGTAGAACACCTAGATGTAGTAGTAAAAGAGTGTTGAAAGAGCCATATAACATGTTTAACCATGGATTAGTGTGCCGATCCATGCAATGTAGTGAAAAGCATAATATCATGATGAAGTGCACTAAAATGAGAGCGATGATTGTAATGTTGAATGATTGATGATTTCAAATGCATATGATGACAATAAGATGGGGTAGGGAGTGATTAATTCCAGATTTGATTTTGTGTATACAAACAATTGACCAGAGGATTTGCGCATCCTACAGCCAGAGGAAGAGTGTAGGGAGAAGGGTTGTTATTCTCCAACCTATAGCTACATCCCCAAGATATAGCCACAGCATATGGATCTAGATAAAAAATTTGTGGTTTTTGGATCTAGATAACTTCAAACAAACAGTTGACCCATATAGGAGTGGTATAGGAAAGGTACTCTTGCCCCCACTCGATGGGTGTTTCTGCAACGTGATGCCTTCCAAGTTAGGTCAACTGGAAGCAAACATAAAATATATGATGGCTTCCAATTTAGGTCATCTAGGAAAGTAATGAATGTAACTCCAAAGTAAGGTAAACTGGGAGGTTATATATGTTATATCATTTTGATTGAATGATGGTTGTTAGAGGATTGATTGATTTTCTTGATTGGTTACTCCTAAAGATATTTTAAGCTATTTTCCCCTAAGTTATGTCATTGAGGGGAATTGATAGAACTTGATGAATGATCGCATGGAAATATTTTAACGCTTATTTCCCCCAGGTTAGTTCATTAGGGGGAAGTGATGAAATGTCACATAGAGAATGTGTATGTTTGTTGACCCCAGATTAGGTCATTAGGGGAAATTGATGGTGAAATGTCATGTGGTAAATTAGTGAATGCTTGAAAATGAAGATTTGGTAGTGTTGATTGATCACATGGTGATTTAAGGGGGATTATGACCCCAATGACATTCTCGAATGAACGTTAAGCCGAAAGTAAGCACGAGATCAACAGGAAGTGATAGAAATTGCCAAGATGTGTACATATTGAATGAAAGAGAATGTTAAGAAGATATAACACACGTATAATGTGTATGGTATGATGATAGACAAAATTCTAAAAAATAATGTCGTAAACGCAGTGCAAATCGGAGTATAAACACGTAAGATATGACAAAAACATAGTAGTGTGTATTAGTTGTGAGAATAAGCATGAAATAATGACCATAGTAAAGTAGGTGATGAAAAGTAACTATAAGTAATGAAGTGAAAGAGTGATTAGTCACTTCATTTGTCTGTGACGTAATTATGAGATTGAGTGCTAAGTGACTGAAGATGTCGCAAGTGAGAGAAGAATGTCCTAGTTGGTTTGAGAGGGTGGCGATTGCCTTAGCATCATAGATGACTATGGAATTGGTAAATACGATGTTTTTTTCTAAAAATGTGTGTAGTACTTGGTTTTATCAGACTTTTGCAAATTTGAGATTATGAAGTTTCTCATTTTTTGAGACCTGGACAATAGCGGTGAGGGCATTCATGACCCTTGCGAAAGGAGTGCCCAAACCTGGTTGTTAGTGTCCTGCTCCTCAATGCCCCAGTCGTACATCTGGGCACCCTAGTCCAGAATGCATGAATTTGGCATATAATGGTGCAATTGAGATTTCTAGTGTATATTAATGTGATTAGTGAGTGTATTTGGACTTGTATAGTGTTCTAACATTGTGTTTGTTGTCGTTTTGTGGTGTGCCGAGGGATATTCACACAAGGGAATTCTGCGAAGGTGGTCATTTGAGTACTTTGCTTGAGTTGGGCTTTTCATATGATGATTGGGATGTTATGGACTGTGCCGGCCTACGGAACATAGCATGGATGGGGGATGTGCCCCACAATATTCCTATGTTTACATCATTATTCAAGAGGTGGTGTACGGATACATGTAATTTTTGGTTTCCTACATATGAGATGAAAATTACTTTAGAGGATGTGTATCACATACTATGTTTTCCAGTTGTTGGGGAGAGAGTAAAGGTTATACTGTTAGAGGATATGGAGAGAAATATGTGAGTTGTTAGATAGTATTATTTGGGGACTCAAGTACCTCTCGAGACCCATATCAATTTGGATGCTATTTTGAGGTCTGGTCTTCCATGCTTGTGGAATTTTATCACCATTATGATTACTTCATCGATAGCAGTAGAGGGAGGAGATGTAGGCATCTTATATAAGATGCACGATAAATGATAGTGGATAGAGGAGGAGATCACTAGATATGTGTGGGCACGATGTGTGCTGGCCCACCTATACCGGGATCTATATAGGTTTAATCACGATGAGCATGGTGGTCGGATAGGATCCACTACACTATTTCATGTATGGACGTATGAGCATATAGCCATCTTGAGGCCAGTTGAAGGCCCACAAGGAGAGTGGGTTAGGCCAGAGATATATGTGAGGAGGTGGATTAATGTTTGTGGGTGTAAGATGGAAACTGATACTTACAGTGCATTGATAGATAGGATGGGGCCTGAGGTAGTTGTATGGAGGCTATATAATGGTTATGGAAAATGGCCAGAGGATAATGTAGATTTGCGGTGTATACATAGGACTATGTGGTTGGAGGACCGATTTCCAGGGGTGGCTGAGCTATTCCAGGTGGAGAGAGTATCATGATAGTTTAACATGGCTTACGACGTGCCCCCAGATCCTTATATATGGTTGAGAGCTATTAGAACACCTAGGAGGGTTGGAGCTAGCATAGGGCCCACAAGAGAGTAGTCAGTACCTCATGGGCCAGATGAGGTAGACGTGGCGATAAAGCTGATAGACTCTGATGATTTTGGGTGTACCAAGGAGTACCACATATGGTGGTTAACACATTGATGGGTACTCTTGTTTCCATTGTTTGCAATATAGTGGGGCTACCATAGGGAGGAGGATGAGATCCCATGCCCCCGATAATTTGCTAGAGGTGTTCACCTTTGAAGATGCCCTTGCTAGAAAGTGTCAAATTCTGACAGCTCTTCCCGAATTAACATTTACACTTTCATTATTGTTGCCAGAATTAATCCGCCATCTCATTATCAGTAGAAAATCAATGCAGTATTATCAATTGTTCAATCAAATATATTATCAAGATTGATATTTATGTGGTTTACTATTGATTGTCTCATCCCACATGGTTTATCCATCCTTTCTAGATCACTATCAGATACATGGCGGCAAGGTAGTTGAAACAAATGTCTAAATTTGCATCTCTCCTCCCCCAAATCGATCTGACATACATTAGTAATTGTTTAAAACTACGCTTGTAGTGCTGTATTTTTTTATACAGATGTTGACGTGGATATTTCAACGTGGTGAACAATGATTACATGCACTAGGAAATGTATGCAATTAGTGGGAGCACCAAGCCCACCATTAATAGTGAAGGAAATCAATAACTGACACCTGCCGATTCCAATGCCAAGGAGGTGAAAATTTTCTTCTACCAAATTTTCTTGGTCAAATTCTGGTACCTGGGATTTTTAATCTTGTGATTCTATGTTATAAAACATTGTTCATTTATTGATATGCAAGTAACAAAACGACTGGATGTAAAATACAGTGAGTGGATGTACTAGAGCTGGCGAACAGATGGAGACCTAATGTTGAATGGCACATATTTTTTTCCGTCGAGTGCAGGAGTTTTCGACAGCTACATAATAGTGTGGCATCATCAGCAACAGAGGGAATACAAGAATAACATGTAATACTAGCAATTGCATAAGAGGTGCAAATTATGTGGGAGAGGGATTGAATCTCTATGTATAATATGGTGTGGTTTTAAATTGAAAGTGAATTTCAGTTGTATTACATTACAAGTGGGTTTTGGATCCGTATTTGTGGAACTTATTGTTTATATACGTGTGTTGGAAACAAGATCTGTAAACACTACTGTGTGTATGATGCAGGTGAAAAATATAGGTGGTATATTGACTATCTCATTTCTCTACCCACGTCTAATATGCCTCTCTTAGTAGAATAGGTGGAAACATGCAATATTCCCTCCGCTTATGGACTCCCTGATTTGGTATGCATTTAGTGGTAGCCGTTGTAACAATTCCCATAATAAGTTATGTTTCAAAAATATATCTTTGACTATAAATAACCTATCCCATATTCATTCTAACCTGCATCACCTCTAGTCATTTGGGTCATTCAGCAGCTACACCATCTTGCTCTATGATAGTCACCATAGCTCAACTATTTCCACGGTATGCATCAAACCTATTATGTTGAGTTACTTTTAGAACTTTCTTATACTTCTTGTCATATGCTTTAGCCTTTCAGTTATTCGGCATGCTTTGCGTATTCACTTTTAATCATTGTTGAAATCCTAAATAAGTATTGAACTAGATGAAACTTTCTTATGCTTTTATACTTGCACTTTGAATATTTCATGGCTTACATGTATTTCGATGCATCTAATAGCTGGAGCTCAAACTTTTAGCAGAAATAGATTTACTTGTACTTCGGTAGCTTTCAGAAGAAATGACTCAAGCTAAATGACTAGCACAACGATTTGTAGTTTAATGTTTCATTATTTTTTAGAATCACTAGCAAGCATATTATTTTTTCAGTGCGTCAAACGTAGTAATATGCTCCATTAAATTTTAATAGGCTATCTTATCTAATAGAGGCATTTTTTTGGTTGAGTATTAAATTCAGTCAGTGTACAACTTGATTAATCAACATGCAATTTGTGTTATTATAGTTTTGCATGTTAGATATAATACCTTGATGCTCGAGAAAAAACTTTTCTCTCACACGTTGTGTTCCACAAATAAAGATTTGAAACCCACTTGTAATACAGTACAAATAAAATTCACTTTAAGTTTAAAATCAAACCATATTATACACACACATTCAACCCCTCTTCAGCGTAATTTACAACTCATGTGCAATTTCTAGTGTAGCAACAACTGTAGCTGAGTGTAAGTATTTGTATAGTTTTTTTGTGTAATTTGTTGTTTTCCTATGTTATAGTGACGATTATCTAATTTGTTATGTTATTTGTTTTATAGGTGACACGCATTGGTCCTTCATAGTAGACACATCCATCCACACATTGACATGGAATGTGTCAACCAATGTACTTGGTGGACGGATATTTAAGCGTGTGGACGATATCGCGAGTGAGCATGCCCATTTATTTGAGCTAGTGGCCATAGCAGCAGCGACATGTACTGTGTTGCTAGGTGATAGGGACGAAGCACATGAGGAGACTCGACAAGATAAAGAGGTGGTGGGTGGTGGTCTCTTAGTGCAGGATGTATTTTCACAATACGTGGATTTGTAGCGTCAGTTTTTAGAGCATTCTATGGAGGTTACCTTATTACAAAGGCAGGTTGAGAGGTATTGAGGCCACAAACAATGACGCAGATTTAGTGGCGAAGCATCTAGTTCTATGGCTCTCACAGTACTTGAGAGCGATAGTGATGATGAGATTTGATTTGTATTATTATATATGATGTGGGGGAGTTACCCCTGGTGATGAGATGTTTTTTGTAGTGATGATTTTATTTGATATATATATATATATATATATATATATATATATATATATATATATATATATATATGTTCTTCATATATGATAAGTTTATTTCATTATGTATTGATGTCGCAATATGACTCAATATTTGTTGTTTTTAATGTGGTGTATATTGTTCTTTCTTATTGATGTAGACTCACACTATAATGTTGATAATAATAGACAAAATGATGATAGAGAAGATATGTAATTTGATTGATGAGTTACATGAAATGTTTGTTGAATGGAATTTGTAATGTGTGGTTTAGTGTAATAGATGATGTATGATCACAAAACTAACATGTCGTGATGAATGATAATGCAATGGGATCGTAATATGGTAGTATGGTGAAACTAGGAGTGGGGGGGAATTATCGATTCCCCCCAGCGTGTGAATGTGGGAATTATAAAGTCCTTAGGAAATGAAGACTTATGAATCTTCTTGGTAATAGGGTTACCATGTAACAAGATGTTATCAATAGAAGCATAGTAAGCCCTACTTTTTAAAGTGAGAGGCTGAACCTGAGATTCTAATTAACTTATGACATGCATGAGAGATAGGATATCTTGTAAAGGAATAATAGAATATGGCAATAATTTATTGAGTGGTTTTATATTTCCATTGTGAGTGATCATAGGAATATCAATAGAAGATAAAGGATATTTCAATGTTAAAGGCACACTAGGTGTGGGTGCTGAAGAAGCTATAGTAGCCGACATAGATGGAATATTCATAGCAGTGATAGGAGTAGCATCGGAAACATCCATAGGAGGTTAAGCAACCGATGGAGACACAATAATGGGAGAAGATGAACCAATAGGTGTAGATGATGTGATAAAAGGAAATGAAATGGTAGGAGAAGAAGAATCAATAGATAGAGATGATTCATCAACTATGATAGATATAACCTCAGGGGAAAGTGGTGATAGAGATTCACACTCAGTAGAATGAAAATTAGGAGAATCATGGCTATCAACTGTGTCATCAACATCTCCCAAAGACATAGATGTGAGAATTTCATTAAGCGTACTATCGATAGGGTCATTAACATAATATGAAGGTGTATGAGAACTAGTTTGAGATGAATGATGAGAAGCAATATCAGAATTAGAAGAATCATGAGATGGAACTATAACAGTTGTTTGAATAGGAGAAGAATCGATATGCACATGTAAGTGATTATCAATACCAATCATGTAATTGATAAGAGAATCATCTAGAAATTCATTGGAAAGATCAGAAGGAGGATCACTAGTAGTTGTATAACATGGTGTACAAAAAGTAAAGGCAACTGAGTCCTCAACAATACTAATGCCAATAAAATAATTCTCAAAACTAGTAGGCACATATTGTTGACCATCTAAGATTTGATGTTGGATGTCATTTGACATAGTAGGATTACTATAGAGATTCGTGAGCTCAGTCATGACAATGTCATCATAGATAGGATTAATGCTAAAATGAGACATGATGGGCTGAGAATAAGATGAAATATGCTTATCCATTTGGGTTTTAAGTGGATCCTAGGGGTAAAATTTTCTAAAGTATAGGCTCACCAAAATAATTAACTAAAATAATGGATTTTAGAAGTTAATCTAAACAATATAGTAAATAGATAACTGATATAAACTGAAATATAAATGCTAACTAATTTTATTTGATATTTTAAATAAAATGAAATAATATAAATAGGAGGGAACTGGTACTAACCTTAAATAAACTTACCTCACAGAGATCTATAACTATACTGGATGATGCAAAAGTGGAACAGAGTATGAAAACACACCTCAGGAAGTTGCAGTAGATGAAGATTTTGTGAGACTGGGGCACCTAGGGGAGGATTAAGGTACCTGTGGGTTCCCTGGTCTATAGTATGGGTGCCCTAGTTTGCAGAACAACTTGAAACCTGAGTCTAGGTTGGTTACTAGATATTTGCAATAACTCGGTCTTTGTCATGTGTATATCGCACTAGCTTCGTTGATGTCATTCTAGATCTTCACTGAATAATCCCCTACAAATCCCCACACAAAAGCATCAAACCCTAAAAAAAAATATGTAAATGAATGTGTCAGATTGTCCTCAACTTCCAAATGGATGGACTTACGACTAAGCTCTTCACTATATCTCAGACCCGATGTAGTTCTATGTGCATGTGTGTGCAATCATGTGCCTAGGGTGCCCTAGCTCCAATGATGCCAAAGTAGCGGGCAATAGCTAGATGTAAGATGGAAATGATGGATGGGATAGAATGAATACAACCCTTTCTATGTAATGTATGGTGTAGAATAGTTCCCAAATGTAGTTCCTTGCCTTAGTAGATAGCCAACCCTTAGTAGAGATAGTTCGCCCTTGAGATAGTGTGTATGTTGTGTTTATATAGGGATCTCTTGCTCAAATTCTGACACTAATGACCCAACATGTTGACTAGTACCTAGGGAAATGAGAGGGAAAACTACAAAGACTGACCTTGAAACTCTAAATTAGAATCAAGTGTAACTGGGACCGTGGTGTCGACAGACACCCCAATCCCTTCCTAAGCACCCTAGTCAAAGATTAGAGATGAACATTGAGTAAATAATGACAACTTCAACTCTTTGAGAGATGACCAGAACTGTGTGATTAACTAATGACTGTGTAAAACACTCAATGACAATGACTGACTAACTGATGATAGGACTAGGGGATGAGCCATTAGTGAATACTTTTCTTACGCAAGATCCATATATAAACCAACATACTTAGCAGTATAATAGTAGTAGTAAGTGCATGATTTTTTTACTACACTTCCCAAAAAATAGTAAACTCACTCAAAATTAACAAACAAGAAAGAATTCTAACTTTTCCTCTTTGATTACACTAGAATTCACTCAAAATCACTTAAAAGAATGAAGCATTGAAATTGTATTTATAGTTACTCTACCCAAGGAAGTATGAAAAGACGAACAAAACCATTTTGGAAGCTCAAATATTTGTAACAATTGAAATCCTAAATTCTAGAATCGTTGTGGATAGGATTTCCGCTAAACACATACTGACGGTTGTGCAACCACCAACCTCTATCACCGCCAGTTGTGTTACTATTGCGGTGGTTGCACAATAGTTTCTCTATGAAGAGTGGTCGTTACATAACCTCTGGAGTAGTTACATAACTATCACATGAAAATTTGGATGAATAGAACAACAATGGCCTGAATCATTTTTCAAAGGTGCTCGGATCACCCCCAACATGTCTAGAACATCTCTAGAAGAAGGAATATGCTGATAATTTGTACTACAAATATCAAATATCAAGAATGCATATAATTAGGTATTTTTTGTATCCATTTTTTGATCATACCTCCCCAATTTGAGGCTTTTAAGTCCCTAAAAGCTTCAAGGATTGATGAGGCGAGGAAATTTCTTCCCCGCATCTTCTCTGGAATACCACTTGGCCTTGGTAGGCAACTGGCCTTTCAACCCAATCAACCACCTGTCCTACACTCCTCTCTGTGTCGTTCTCTCTTTCCATTGTAAAACCACATCTTCCTCCAATGCCAGCTGACTTTTTGGAGCAAGATCCTCTATAGAAATAAGCAATACTCCCTCTTCTTCTTCATACAACATGGAAGGCTCAAAGAGACGTAAATTTTTAACATTCCCAACTAAGTAAATCCTCATACAAGGATGTAAATCCAAGGGAAAATAATTCTTAGCCACTTGTTTGAGAATCTCAAATGGTCCATATCAATAAGGCTTGAGTTTCTTTTCTTTTCCTTATAGCCTATCCCTACTCAAGTACTCAAGTACAACCATACCTTGTCTCTAATAAGGAATGCTTAGTCTTGTGTTGATCATGTTTTGTTTTGTACTTTTCCTGTGAATTTACTAACCTCTCTTGTATTTGAAGGTGTATCTGCTGAATTTTCTCAAAGAACTTTTCAATTTTATGGACCTCCAGTTCTACATTTTTTTCTTTGCATGGTAATCTCAAGATAACATTAAAATCACTCTTAGGAAAATAACCAAAACATTTTTGAAAAGGAGTCTTACTAGTCGAAGCATAAACTACCCTGTTATAAGAATGTTGGATATACACCAAGTTATCATCCCAAGTCCTCATATGTTTCCTTTTGTACCATATCAAGATAAAGAACAAGGTATGGTTCACTAATTTTATTTGCCCATCTTTCTGTGGATGAAAATTGGTAGACCTTTTCAACTTCGTATCCATTTTATCCCACAAAGTAGACCAAACCTTTCCTAATACATGAGTCCATGTCTGACACAATAGAATCAAGTAAACCAAAGTGAACCCACACATTATAAAAATATAACTCAACAACATAATTGGCCTTAGAATACACATTTTGCTAAATTGGTCTACTATCACAAAAATATAATTATGACCTTTCTTGGAAGTAGGTAATGCACACAAAAGGCATTGAGATACTTTCCCATGGCTGGAAAATAACTAGAAATGACATATATAACCCCAAATTCATGTTATTAGGATTTCTTATACTACAAAAAACACATCCCCTGATGAATTTAGCAATTATTGATTGCATGTTTGGCCAATAAACATACCTTTGTAAGTGCACTACAGTCTTGGTCACACCAAAGTGACCAATAACCTTGGAAGTGTGTGCAAGCCTCATCAATTGAACTCTTTCCTACTTAGGCTCATAAATTTTCTTGTTCTAGTAGAGAAAACCATACTGGAAGTAGTATTCCTCTAGGTAAAAATTTCTCAGTTGGAGGTTTCTACTGAAAAATATCTATAAAATACAGATCCTACTCATAACCTTCTTGATATGCTTCACACAAAAAAGGCTCAAGAAGAGTTAATGTGCCCATATCTAAAAGCGAAGGAGGTATATATAACATATCAACTAACTTGTTAGTCACACCTTTCTTATATTTGATAATCAAATGAAATTGTTGTAAAAAATCCATCCATCTATAATGTCTAGCGTATTGAATTTTTCTTTGAGCTTGCAAGTATTTGAGAGGTAGGTGATTCATGTGGATAATAATTTCCTTACCCATTAGATAATTTTTCCATTTCTTGACTACTTGAACAATAACATACAATTATTTATCATATGTACAATAATTCATAACTGCACCAAAAAACAATTCAGAATGATAACATACGAGCCTACCTCCCTAAAGTAGGAAATCCCCCATAGCATAGTCACTGGCATCGGTTTCCACTTCAAAATTCAGTTGCAAGTTAGGTAAATCCAATATTGGAGCATGACTAATCTTATATTTAAATGACTCAAAAACACTATCTTGTTTCTTACCCCAATCAAAAGCCTTACCCCTTGTTGTCATTAAATGTAGTGGCACTGTTATGGATGAGAAGTTCTTAATATACTTCCTCAAATACTAAACTACAACAAATCTCCTAGTCTCGATCAAACTCAATGGTGTAGGCCAATTCTGATTGGCCTCTATCTTAACTGAATCAATTCTCAACTCTCCATATTCAACCACATGTCCCTAAAAGACAAGTGACTGTTGTGTAAACTCGCACTTCTTTTCATTCAACAAAAACTAGTTTTCCTAAAGAACTTGCAAAACTTGAAGAAAATGGTCAATATGCTCCTCAAAAGTTCTACTAAAAACCAGAATTTCATCCAAGTACACAATAACAAAGGAATTATAAATGACCTCATTACCTCATTTATCAATCTCATGAAGGTAGTTGGTGTATTACATAGCCCGAATGGTAATACCAACCATTCATATAACCCCTGCCTAGTCTTGAATATTGCTTTCCATATGTCCTCTTCCTTGATCCGCACTTGATGATACTCAGTCTTCTAATCAAGCTTAGTAAAATATTTAACATGTTGTAATTGATCTAATAAATCATCAATGTGAGGAAGAGGGTACCTATTCTTGATGGTTATTTTATTTAAAGGTCTATAATCAACACACATTCTCCATGAATCATATTTCTTAAGTACTAAAATAATAGGAGAACCACATGGAGAAGTGCTAGGATGGATTATACCTTGTTTACTAAAAGACCACAACAACTATTTTACCCCTTTAGCATATTTCAAATATTTCCTGTATAATCCCAAGTGTAGAAGCGTACTATCAGGTAACAAGTGTATTTCATGCTCAATTGGCCTAATTGGAGGCAGCCTCGTATGCTCCTGGAAAACTTCCCTGAATTATTGAACCAGCTCCTTTATTTGTGTCTGCTTTTTGTTAGAAAACATGCTACAAGTGGTTTTATATGTAACAATATTGTCCTCTGGCATATCTATTAAAAGAAGTAATGTAAATTTACCACTAACATTAACAAGCTTTCACCCTTTAGTGTCACTTACCAAGGAGATCTTTGAATCTCCTGAAAATGTTGAAATGAGATAGCTCTTACCATCCTTCACCAAACAGTAATAGTTAGATATTCTCATGAAGATATCATCCTTGATATACAAATATGGGCTGCCAAAATCTACACCACACACATCAAGGGGAACAACATCTATAGTAACTTCATCAATAAATGTTTTATCAACACCAAAATTGATTTTACATTGTTTGGTAACCTTGATGTCTACACCTTTCTTTACCCAAGCCAATGAATATGACCTTGGGTGATTGTAATTTTCCAAATTTATCCTGTTGACTAACTATTTACTAATCAAATTATCTTGGGACCATGTATCAAAAAGAGCATCCACCATATTCTTCTTCACTTGAATTTTTAAATGAAAAATCTTAGTTAATTCCTTTTCCTGAACATCATTATTACTACCCACATATACCTCTCTGTGGGTGGAGCTACAACACATAGTCTCATCCACCTCTTCACTGCAAAATACTTCCTCTCCCTGGAGGATATTCATGTCCTTCTTATTTTTCTTATTTTTAAAGGTATGTAATTCTGTGTGGAGCTTCCAACATTTTTCCTTGGAATGAGTGTCAACATCACAATGTCCATAATGAAATTTAGTATCCTTTTCAGAAATGGAAGTAGAATTTTTCTTACCCTTTACTTTTCTTTTATCCTTTTGCTTGGTGTCACCTTGTTTCCTCGAAGCATGCTGAGAGATAGATGAACATTTCTTTATGTCCATCTCCAAGTAGTGATCATACATATAATCCTCGTCTACATTTGTTGACTTGGCTAAGATAACTGGTCTCTTCAAGTGGCTATGGAGTCCACCAATATACTTCATCAACAAGTCCCGGTTTGCTACATATTTTCCCATCGGAATAGATTTCTTCTGGAACTCACTAGAATACTCCTACACATTTTGGACTTGTTTCTTCTCCTAAGTTACTACCAATACATGGACCTCTCTTCCTCATAAAAAATAAGATAAAATTACTTTTTGAGTATCCTTTTAAAATTATCGCACTTAGTAATCAGAGGAAGCTTCTTAATAACCAATGAATGAACATTCAAACCAAATTAAAGCATGATTGGTTGATTTTAACTGAGAAAAGTAAATCTATTGACTCTTATTAATTTGATTCAAACTGAAATAGACCTCGAATTTGGCTAGCAAACGATCTAGCTTCTCAGCATTCATATCTCCATCATGTTGTCCACTCAAAATTCCCTGCTCTGTCAAAGGTAAATTTTCAAAATTTTGAGTCTTAAGTGTCTTTTCTGTCAAGCTGGGTAGCGTGAAAAAAGTCTTGGAAGTCTAAAAAAATCTAAGTTTTGGGTCATTTTGTAAGTATTTCAGGCCTGTCGGATATTTTTGTCCCGGTTGTCCCAAGTACAAAAGTGCGAGTTGTTCTCCGACCGGCCGAAATCCCCGAAATTGTCCTATCTTCGGGCCCGTCGGAAGTTTTTGTTCCATGTGTCCCGAAAGCTTTTGTGCAAGTCGTTCCAATTCCGGCCGAACCATCCGAACCGCGTACTTCGCACTTTTCTGTCCCAAATGTCCCAAATCAAAAAGTGCAATCTGTCCCATTTTCGGCCGAAACCTCCGAAATTGTCCCATTTCGGGCCCGTCGGATATTTTTGTCCCAAGTGTCCCAAATCAAAAAGTGCGCTCTGTTCCAATTTCGCCCGAACCGGCCGAGTCGCGTACTTCGGAACTTTTTGTCCCGAATGTCCCAAGTTAAAAAGTGCAATCTGTCCCATTTTCGGCCGAAACTCCCGAGTCGCGCACTTCGCTCTTTTTCATCCCAAATGTCCCAAAATGCATTTGTGCGTCCTCTCCCCGTTTCACCCGAATCGGCCGAGCCGCGTGTTTCGCGCATTCGCGTCTCACATGTCCCAAGTGAACCTAATGCAATTCATACTTAGTTTTTCCCGCTCGACCCGGATGTGCTAAATTTGAATTTAAATTGCGAAGATCAAATTCAAGAAGTAGTTACGAAGGACGAATTTCAAGACGCCAGTTACACCATTTTTCAGAGATATCCATTGTCATCTTCTAGATGGAGATTCTGGTGTGTCCCTCGTGGTAAAGACATGGCTCAGACGTGGATCAAATTCAAGAAGCGGTTTCTGAAGACGGTGGGTCCTTCTCAATGACTGTCCACCTGTCTCCTTCTTCATTCTTTTCTCTTCTTCCTATTTCTTTCGTATTCCTTGTAATTAGTTAAGGTATTGCAACCGGCGATACTTAACTATTCTTTATTTAAAAGAAACGGTTACAAGACGTAACTGAATTGTAATCTATATAATGGCATTCTTTCCGCCATTCGCAAGGGGGAAGAACTTGGATATTTGCTGAAAGTGTAAATAGATCTTAAAGAAATCAATACAAAAGGGCTTTCCGTTCTTTGTCTATCTGATTCTTGTTGTCTCTGTGTTTTCCTTTAATATTGTGAAGATCATTTTGTTCCTAACTCGTTTAGTCTCTTTGATTGCATACTGTTCAGTTTTGCAAGTACAGTGATCTTGTACAACCAAGAAGGAACTTTGTGTCCTTGATTAACAAATATGAAGAAGGTTATTTACGGAACTTTGTGTCTTTAAATTTAATCCCATTCAGCTAATGCAAATGATCTTGTCTTAAATCCTTTGAAGCTTCGCATACACGAAGAATTATTCTGCTATCTATAATTCTGAATGTTGCTATTCTGCTCATCTTCTTATTCCCCTTCCTCAGTCCTGGCGTAACTGATGATCCTTGTGGAAAACACTTTCGTAATATCCAAGTTTGACCATAAAATAATGTTCTGTGTATTTGTAAATAAGTTCGTTTCAGAATAAGGGAACCTCTCCCATTAAAGAGGAGGGACTTCTTGTCCCCTGACTGTTGCTCTTCGAAAAAGTCCTATTTGAAAACCAACAGTTTTTGGCGACTCCGCTGGGGAAAATCACATTCCAGTACTATAATTTTTCGATCATCCTTTGATCTGGCGACTCCGCGTTTCACTCGAGGGAGAAGGGCCTTTGCTATCGAAGATTCTCAGTTTCAGCTTTTGGAGCAACAGGGTTTTCCTTTCCCTTCAAATAGAAGAACTCGTTCAACGAGCACTCCACCTGTTCGAGAAAGAAGTCCTTCAGAGCCTGCTAGTCCTAATCTACAAGCTTTAATCCTTGCTGGTGTTACAGTTCCCCTCCGAACCGTATTTCCAAGAAGAATGGCACAAGTACCATGGGGTCAACGTGTCGGGCCCCTGGCCCTCACTCAACCTTTGCATGAGTTACCTAGAGGTAACCGAAAGAACTTCCCCAAATTCAAAGGCGATGGCAAAGTGCACCCTGATGAACATATTGCAGCCTTCATAGTTGCGTGTGGAGTCTTGGGGGTTGAACATGAAGACGTCTCAGTAAGACTGTTCGTCGAGACGTTACAGGACAATGCTGCTGACTGGTTCTATCACCTTCCGGCTGGTGCCATCATCGACTGGAATACCATGAGAACTCAGTTCGAAAGCCGTTTCAAGCCGGCAGAAGATGTGCATGCACTGCTTGCCCAGATTTCTCAAATAAAGAAAGATCCATCGGAACCCATGAGAGAATTTGTGGCTCGGTTCAACAGACTGATCAACAAAATTCCTGTGAATACTCGGCCGGTTGATCAAATCCAAAAATGTTTCTTTTTGAATGCCCAAACACCTAAAGTCAGTTATGCTCTAAGAAGGGCTAATCTTGGAACGTTAATACTGGATCAAGAACTGGCTGTTAGTGTCGAGGATGACCTAATCATGTCAGGGAAGTTGAAGAGAGATCCTCCCAAATCCAAATCTGCTGCTTCTTCCTCTTCCACCTCTGGACTCAGTACTGATCCATTAGTCCAGAAACTTGCAAATGATCTAGTAGCCATAAAGAAACAATTAGCTCAGCATGCACCGTATGCAGATGTCCCGAGAAGAAATTTTCAACCCAGAAACCGTTTGCCAGCTCCCCACACAAGATTGGCACTTGAAGGACCTCCCGTCAAAGTTCCTGTGAATGCAACTTGTGAGGTCGAAGAACCAGAAGATGATAATGAAGCTTGTGAGGAGTTCCTGGAGGAATTCGATGATGAGGCAGAAGAACCCGAGGGATCTCGAGTCAATTTCTTTACCACCAAAGGCATTGATGATGCAGATGACTATGATGAAGTGGTAGCAGATATGAACAGCGAATCCTTCGCTGTCATGACTCGGGAACAGACACATCAGAGGGAAAAGGTGACACAACCCCTAAAGAAGTCCAAAGAGCAGCCTGCAACTATTCCTGTAATTGCCAGAAGAGGATCTCCTATTCCTACCTCATCTGCACCAAAGGTAAGTACTACCAATCCTGCCCCTAAAGTTGCTTCTTCTTCTTTTTCTCCTAGGGTTGATAAGCCTAAGATTCCAAATGATGATGGTCCATCCACCTCTGGATTCTTTGACATTGTAGATCATCTAAAAAGGACCAAAGTTCAAATTTCAGAGGCTGAATATTACCAAACCCGTCCAAAAGCTTTTGCCAAGATGATCCAATTTGTAAATTCCCATTCCAAGATCACTTCCAAAGGCCTTTTGCCCACACCTCCTTCTGCACCGCAGCCCAGTCTAGTAGCTACTGTCACCTCACCTGGGGACAAGATCAAGCCTTTCTATGTAACACTCCTTATAGCTGGCCACAGGCTCAGTAACTGTGTCATAGATTCCGAAGCCTCAGATAATGTAATGCCCGCCAAAGTAGCTCATGCTTTAGGCTTGACCCTTACTCGTACTTATGGATCTTGCTACTCCATGGAAAGTAAGGAAGTACCTCTGGTGGGAAGGATTAAAGATGCATAAGTGGCTTTTGCTGCTTTACCTGAAAAGAAGGTCTTGGCTACCATACTAGTAGCAGACATTCCTCCTTCCTATGGAATGTTGCTAAGCAGAAACTTCTGTAAAGATGTGGGTGGAGAGATTCAAATGGATTGGTCACATGCTCTCATACCTGTCAATGGACAAATGAAGAAGCTACTACCTGAGAAGCAGTCCGAGTACATTGTGCAGAAGACAGATGATCCTAGAGCACAAATACTCTATGAGGACAGGGGCCATGGTAATTACATGATTTTGTCCCCCGATGAAATCCGACCCTGCAAAATATCACCTAAGGATCCCAATGGTGTCTGGACCTTAGAATTTGATGGCAGTTGTTCTTCGGCTGGTTCTGGAGCTGGTGTTCTATTAATATCACCTGAGGGCTGCCTGTACCCCTTTTCATTCAAATTGCAGTTCGAGAACACTAACAATACAACAGAGTATGAGGCTCTCATCCTTGGACTGCAAGTGGCCAAAGAACGAGGTGTAAAAAATCTTTTGGCTCGTGGTGATGCAGAACTGATTGTGAAGCAAGTCAGAAGCATGTTTCAAGTAAAAAATGGGAGGCTGAAGCACTATCGGAACCAGGTTTGGGATTCAATTGAATTCCTTGATGCCTTCTCCATTGAAGCAATTCCCAGAGAAAAGAACAGCAGAGCTGATTCACTGGCTGTCTCAGGGTCACTATTGATTCCTCATCCTGAATTCTCTCAGGATAAGTTCACTATTGAGATGTTCCACCGACCTAGTGTCCCTGACAATACTAATAACTGGCAAGTCTTCAACGACGACCAGCATTTGCTTTCCTTCCTGGAGCTCAAGGGCAATTTTGAACAACTGTATTTCAAAGGAAGTGACAATCTGCCTCGTGAGAGCGTGTCTTCGGACCAAGCCGTCACCCAAGGAGAAGAAACTGATCAGGAAGGGTGCATTAAGCTCAAAGGAAACAAGATCCCCAAGGGTTTGGTGAGTTTGGAGGAGTTGTTTGATAAACATGACAGGTACGTGAAATCTAAAGCTTCCACTGGACCTCAGCAATCAGCTGAGTATGATAAAATTGATATTGGGAGTTCTGATGACCCGAAGCTGGTAAATATCGGGAAGTGTTGCACATCAGATGAAAGGAGAAGAGCAATTGACCTTCTAAGGAAATATAAGGATGTACTTGCTTATTCTTATGAAGACCTAAAAGCCTTCAAACCAAAAGAAATGCAGCACTCTATCCCTCTCAGGCCAGGAATCAAGCCTTTCAAACAGAAGCAGAGGCAGTACAACCCAAAGATAGCTGACACCATATTTCAGGAGATTCAGAAACTGCTAAAGGCTAAAATCATCTTTCCCATTCACCATTCGACTTGGATTGCAAACATTGTACCTGTTAGGAAGAAGAATGGTGAGATCCGCATCTGTGTTGATTTCAGGAACCTGAATCAGGCCTCTCTGAAAGATAACTACCCTCTGCCTATGATGGATCAGATTTTACAAGCGGTAACAGGCTCTGAGATGTTATCCATGCTTGATGGCTTTTCTGGATACAATCAGGTAGAGGTTGATACTGCTGATCAACATAAGACAGCCTTCACAACTCCTTGGGGTACCTTTGCCTACAAGAGAATGCCTTTTGGGCTGATTAATGCCGGTGCCACCTTCCAGAGAGCTATGGATCTGGCTTTTGGAAGTTTGAAAGGAAAATGTATAGTCATATACCTTGATGACCTGACAGTGTTCTCAAAGACGAGAGCGGGTCACTTCGACCACTTGGAAGCAGTTCTGCAAAGATGCCGAGAGCATGGGATTTCCTTAAATCCTAAAAAATCTGTCTTCTGTGTTATAGAGGGAAAGCTATTAGGACACATTGTCTCAAAAGATGGCATCAAGATTGATCCTGAACGAGTTCAAGCCATCCAACAGATTCCTCTCCCTACTAGTAAAAAGGGCGTGCATTCCTTTTTCGGTAAGATCAATTTTCTAAGAAGATTCATCCCTGATTTTGCTGAATTAACTTTGAATATTTCTCAGATGATGAAAGGAAAGCAAGCATTTGGTTGGTCTTCTGAAGGAAAGGAATCCTTTGAGGGTATCAAGAAAGCTATTGCTAAAACTCCAGTTTTGGCCTGCCCTGATTTCAGCAAGGATTTCATTATCTACTGCTACGCCACAGATAGTACTCTGGCTGCTGTCTTAACCCAGGAAGATTCTGATAAACATGAGCTACCAATTGCCTTCATGAGCTATATCCTGAAGAACCATGAGCTAAAGTACACCATGATGGAGAAGCATGCCTTTGCAGTAGTCAAAGTTGTCAAGCAGTTCCGTTTCTATATCCTCAACTCTCACTCTACGGTGCTGGTCCCAGATACGACTGTAAAGTCAATTCTCACGCAACAAGAATTTGGATCCAAGAGGGGAAACTGGGTGGCTAAGGTCCAGGAGTATGATCTTGATATCAAACCAACCAAGCTGGTTCGGGGAAAAGGTCTTTGCGAGCTCATTGCGGAAGGAGCCCAACATGAGTTATTGGAGAAGAAAGCTGACCTTCCTACTGTTCTGTTCCTGAGTTCAGTTGATGAATGGTAGGCTGACATCGCTCATTTTCTCACCTACGGGGAATGCCCCTCTCACTTAACTGCTAAAGAAAAGAGGACTGTTAAGTTGAGATCAGCACAATATGTATTGTGGGAAAATGCCTTGTTCAAGCGTGGTTTGGATGGGAGATTTCTGAAGTGTGTGGACAAGGAACAACAGAGAAAATTGCTCTCAGCTTTTCATGATCAGGCATGTGGAGGGCACTATTCATCAACAGTCACAGCTCATAAGATACTCCGTGGAGGGTATTACTGGCCTTCTTTGTTCAAAGATGCATCCAAGTGGGTGGATAAATGTGAGGCCTGTCAGACTTTCGTGGGAAGACCTAAATTGGCTTCTTTGCCTCTCAAACCAGTTGTGATTGAGGAACCTTTCCAACAGTGGGGTCTGGACTTCATTGGTGCACTCAACCCTGTTTCTAGCGCTGGACACACTCATGTGCTAACTGCTACTGACTACTTCACCAAGTGGGTGGAAGCTATTCCAGTCAAGAGTACCACTTCTGAAGTAGTATGCAACTTCATTAAAGAGAACATCTTGGTTAGGTATGGTGTACCTAACAAGATTGTAACAGATAATGCCTCAAACTTCTCCTCAACTGAGATAATGGATTTCTGCTACGGGTATGGCATCTCTCTGGCTCATTCTTCATATTATTATCCCCAGGGAAATGGACAAGTAGAATCTACCAACAAGAATCTGGTGACTATCATAAGAAAGTTGGTCAATGAATCTCAGAGAAACTGGCATAAGAAACTTTACGATGCTCTTTGGGCAGACAGGATCACACCTAAAAGAGCCATTGGAATGTCCCCCTTTCAAATAGTGTATGGAGTAGAGGCTCAATTGCCAGTGACAGTGGAACTACCAGCCTTGCACCTGATGAAGGCCATTGAAGACACTAGTTTCAGTGATGCTCTGAACAAAAGGATCATGTACCTGCACAAACTGAACGAGGACAGATTGGAGGTTGCTGACAGAATAGCTGCCCACCAGCAGAAGGTGAAGATTCTCTTTGATAAGAAAGCTAGGAGCAGAGAGTTCCAAGTTGGTGATACCGTGCTGTTGTGGGACAAAAGACACGAACCTCGTGGTAGCCATGGAAAATTTGATTCTCTATGGCTTGGACCTTTCAAGATAAGGCACTTTGCTGGTAAGAACTCTTTCTATCTTGATTACATGGATGGTTCCCCCCTCCCACTTCCTTACAGTGGGCAGTATCTCAAGTTGTTCAAGTCCTAGGTGACTAGGGAGTCCCTTGTATATTATGTACAGTGTTTCTGCTTTTGCTTTTGGTGTGTTTCCCTTCTGTTGTTGTGTGTGTTGCCCTTGTATTGGTTTGTCCTTGACTCCGTTTGCCCAATGGATAAGGCACTGGTCTGCTTCACCGAGTTGTCTAAGTTCTTGCCTTGTCTCATCCCATGAATTTACACCAAGTCATCCCCAGAAGGAGCCAGCTGTTGTCCACTCAAAATTCCCTGCTTTGTCAAAGGTAAATTTTCAAAATTTTGAGTCTTAAGTGTCTTTTCTGTCAAGCTGGTAGCGTGAAAAAAGTCTTGGAAGTCTTAAAAAATCTAAGTTTTGGGTCATTTTGTAAGTATTTCGGGCCTGTCGGATATTTTTGTCCCGGTTGTCCCAAGTACAAAAGTGCGAGTTGTTCTCCGACCGGCCGAAATCCCCGAAATTGTCCTATCTTCGGGCCCGTCAGAAGTTTTTGTTCCATGTGTCCCGAAAGCTTTTGTGCAAGTCGTTCCAATTCCGGCCGAACCATCCGAACCACGTACTTCGCACTTTTCTGTCCCAAATGTCCCAAATCAAAAAGTGCAATCTGTCCCATTTTCGGCCGAAACCTCCGAAATTGTCCCATTTCGGGCCCGTCGGATATTTTTGTCCCAAGTGTCCCAAATCAAAAAGTGCGCTCTGTTCCAATTTCGCCCGAACCGGCCGAGTCGCGTACTTCGGAACTTTTTGTCCCGAATGTCCCAAGTTAAAAAGTGCAATCTGTCCCATTTTCGGCCGAAACTCCCGAGTCGCGCACTTCGCTCTTTTTCATCCCAAATGTCCCAAAATGCATTTGTGCGTCCTCTCCCCGTTTCACCCGAATCGGCCGAGCCGCGTGTTTCGCGCATTCGCGTCTCACATGTCCCAAGTGAACCTAATGCAATTCATACTTAGTTTTTCCCGCTCGACCCGGATGTGCTAAATTTGAATTTAAATTGCGAAGATCAAATTCAAGAAGCAGTTACGAAGGACGAATTTCAAGACGCCAGTTACACCATTTTTCAGAGATATCCATTGTCATCTTCTAGATGGAGATTCTGGTGTGTCCCTCGTGGTAAAGACATGGCTCAGACGTGGATCAAATTCAAGAAGCGGTTTCTGAAGACGGTGGGTCCTTCTCAATGACTGTCCACCTGTCTCCTTCTTCATTCTTTTCTCTTCTTCCTATTTCTTTCGTATTCCTTGTAATTAGTTAAGGTATTGCAACCGGCGGTACTTAACTATTCTTTATTTAAAAGAAACGGTTACAAGACGTAACTGAATTGTAATCTATATAATGGCATTCTTTCCGCCATTCGAAAGGGGGAAGAACTTGGATATTTGCTGAAAGTGTAAATAGATCTTAAAGAAATCAATACAAAAGGGCTTTCCGTTCTTTGTCTATCTGATTCTTGTTGTCTCTGTGTTTTCCTTTAATATTGTGAAGATCATTTTGTTCCTAACTCGTTTAGTCTCTCTGATTGCATACTGTTCAGTTTTGCAAGTACAGTGATCTTGTACAACCAAGAAGGAACTTTGTGTCCTTGATTAACAAATCTGAAGAAGGTTATTTACGGAACTTTGTGTCTTTAAATTTAATCCCATTCAGCTAATGCAAATGATCTTGTCTTAAATCCTTTGAAGCTTCGCATACATGAAGAATTATTCTGCTATCTATAATTCTGAATGTTGCTATTCTGCTCATCTTCTTATTCCCCTTCCTCAGTCCTGGCGTAACTGATGATCCTTGTGGAAAACACTTTCGTAATATCCAAGTTTGACCATAAAATAATGTTCTGTGTATTTGTAAATAAGTTCGTTTCAGAATAAGGGAACCTCTCCCATTAAAGAGGAGGGACTTCTTGTCCCCTGACTGTTGCTCTTCGAAAAAGTCCTATTTGAAAACCAACACATCATAAGGATGAATTTGTATCTTTGCCTCTGCTTTGAATGGAGGAGGTGTGTGAATGGCACGGGGATTCTCTTCTTCATACTCATGAGAATCAACACTTGTTCTTCACGGGATTCCAATGTCTCATTTGAAACACAAATTTTCTCCATGAGTAACCCCATGATGGACTCTAGTTTCCCTATGGACAAAGAAATACTACCCACATCCTTAGATAGACTTGCCACATTTTCCTCAACCTTGTATAAATGCTCTTTTCCAGTCTCTTCTATATCATATCCACAATCCATGTCTTGGATTCCTTGCTTCCACTTCCTGATGAAATGATCTCTGCTTCAAAAGGAATAAGGATACCATCACCACTTTCTTTTCCCTTTGAGGTAAGGTTCATTTAACTGCAATCTCAACACAAGTTAACCACACAAAAACTGAAATCTTAACTGCTCTAATACCAATTTGATCCGTAAACTGCTGATTTCTAACAATAAACAGATCATGTGCTTGTGAAAATTAATGAAAAATCTAATAATTTATTTGTTAACAAATATAATGTGCTAGAATTAAACACAACTATATTTAAAAATTGATAAAAGAGAGACAAAGAAGACAAGATTTATCCTGGAGAAACCCAATGTGGGAAAAACTCTAGTGGGTAAGCAAATTTTTTTCCTTTCCACTATGTAATTCTCCAAAAATACAAATTACTACCAATAATTGGCTTTCAAGAAGGATTCACACTCCTTATAATTTATTTTATTGCTCCCAAATTCTCAAAAAATAGTAAACTCACTCACAACAAACAAACAAGAAAATATTCCAACTTCTCCTCTTTGCTCACACTAGGATTCACTCAAAATCACTTACTAAAATGAAGAATTGAACTTGTATTTATAGATTCTCTACCCAAGGATGCATTGAAAGATAAACCAAACCATTTTGGAACCTCAAACATTTAAAACTATTGAGATCCCAAATTTTGTAATCATCATGCATAAGATCGCCACTAAACGTAGACTAGCAATTACATAACCACTGTGGCAGTTTCACAATCTCAAACTTCTTTCACTGTTGGTTACACAACCGTCACACTACTAAACATGGACAGGAAATTGCACAACCACTATGGTAATTGCATAACTACCAACCTCTATCACCGGTAGTTGTGTAATTGCCACGACAGTTATGCAGTTGCCGCTTTATGAAGAGCGGAGTTTACATAATCGCTAGGGTGGTTAAAGTTACCCAAAAAAAATAGAAATGTATTGAATTTTTGTTCAAAGGTGTCTGAATCACCCCCAACTTGACTAGACCATCTCCAAAAGAAGGAATATGCTGAGAACATGTAATGCAAGTATCAAATATAGATAATACATATAATTGGGTATTCTTATATCTCTTTTTAGATCACTTACTATGTCCAACCTTCTTGATTCAAATGATGACAAACCTCATGAAATCAACCTTAGTATCAACACCTAAGATCTACTTGATTCCATTATATAAAAATTACCTCCCACTTTGTGACCTCACTCATGCAAGAATGATGTTGACCAAATCCCTATCACCATTATTCAAACTTAGCATCCATGGTAGAACATCTAGTTCAACATGAGAATATTATCAATTCATGTGTAATTGATTTCACTACACTTGATTATGATGATGGATATTCTCTAGATGATTTGTTCAGCCCATAAATTCTTATTCATTTTGGGCTAAGTCCCACGTTGGGCATCCATTCTTATTATTTATTATTTCCTATTCTTTGGAGAGCACACATTTGGTGACAGAAGAATAAAAATATACACACATGTTTTGGAATAAACAAAGGAAAATGCACGCATAATTTTAGAGTATGAAGGAAGATTTAGATGTGTGAGGATGTAGTGGAGAAAAGAAACAAATGTAAATAGTTTAGAATCACATGGAGGCTGCATGGGGAAATAATTCTAACGCATAAAAGGAATAGATGGGTTAAGTATAGAAAGTCAACTAAATTTTTGAATGTGTGCATGCGAAGAGAGAAAAAGTGACCTACAAGATGATAATTGAAGGTGGTTGAGTGAAAAAAATGGAGTTCCAAAATACCCAAAAAATTATGCAATGCAAGGAAGCAGTCATCAAAGTGGCGTAACTTTGCGGTGGTAGAGGGAATACTACCATGCAAATTATTAAATTATAAATCAAGTTCCACATGTTATATCCACCACCTCAGTGTAATAGATAGTTATTTTTAGACTAAACTAAAGTACCAAATATAAATCTTGTTCAACTAGTGAAGGGCAATACCTCACGAGTATAATTACCTTGAGGGTTCATTGTAAAAGACACATAAAATAGACACAGTGATATGACTATAAAGAGTAAGGTTATTATATTGATGAGCGATAAGTTATGAATATTAAAAAGTATTTTTCATGGAGTTACTGTGTTTACTTGTTCTTATGGGTAAATCTTTATGATTCATAAATGTATGTTTTTAATGTTCTTTTCCTTATTAACCCAATTTATGTACATGATTTTTTTTTAATATTTTCTAAACATGATGGGGGACCGTATTTTCTTACACTTCAAATAAGTGTTCTAGGATCTTTCTTAGTGTGATAGGCCATTATGGGTGGTGTATATTAATTGACACGTGTCAGGATATGAAGGGTTCATGTATGCTTAGGTAGATTCATGTGGTAAACTAGATGTGTAACATAATCACTTCTTAGTAGGTTATGAAAACGCTAATAATGTAGAGATACTACGATATAAAGAATCATTATGCTCTATCTTTAGTCATAATAACAACACTATCACTATCTCCTCACGAGAGACACTAAATTTGATTCAAACATAAATGACCTTATGGATGATGACAATTCCTACTTTGAATTTGATTCTAAGGATGACCTAAGCCACAACCTTATCCCTTAAATAACTACTCTTTAATTCCTATCATACCATATGTCACTTCTTCCCCTTTCACTTATCCACATGTCATTTCAAATCTACATTCTATGACATCACCATCAGCTCTTCTCACCATTATGGCTCCCAACCCACTGGTAGATGAACTATTCTACACTTGGCATGAGGATCCTGAACATGATGTTTCATATTTAGAGCCGTATCGATAACATGTGAAGAAACATGAGGTGGAATTCATATGATACTAAATAAATAAAGTAACACACAACCATTTTTCATTGCACCACTCTTTTGTTCTCATCATGTATTTTACTTGTATAATAATGATACTTGTCAGGTTATCTCCTATAAGTTCCAAGTTTAGGAACCTTCATGGTATCAACATCATACAAGGGTAATCTTAAGAACCTCAGGATTCATACTCAACATCAAATATTACAGGATGCATCTAACATCATCAAATATGCATATCAATCATTCACACATCACCATTAAGTCACTGTTATCCAAAATGTGCCCCCTGCTCATTTTGTGGCTAACTCCTCTCATTCTTCCCTCTCTTGTGCCTCAGTCAAAAAATTTTGCTTTTTAGGCACTCAAAACCTTCTATAAATGGCACCATTGGATAGAGCTCTTTCTCAGCTTTCCAGAAAGGTAAAGTTTTCCTCCTAACTCCATGTATTTTTCAAGTTATGGCTCGGCAGAGTTTTTGTGGGAAATTTTCCCCTGAAAGGCTCATAGCCAATAAGAATGCGCCACGTGTCCAAGAAAGTGGTGGGGGTCGGAGGAGAACTCGGTTTTTTACCAAGTGTTTTGGGGAAGGTTTCAAAAGGAAATATTTTTGCCCGTTAGGCCCGCCGACAAATCAGGGGCTGCCACGTGTCCAGGGGGAAGATTTTGAAAATTTGGTTAAGTGTTGGTGCATAGAAATTTTGGAGGAGTGGCCCCACTATGCCAATAGAAACATGCCACATGTCCAAGGAGGTTCAGACCGGTGGAGCGCGGGTGGAAATTGGGAATTTTTCCCAAAACATTGGCACAAAAGTTAAAATGCCTACAGAGTCTCCGCCAACTAATCACATGAGGCCACGTGTCAAGGAGTGGCATGGCGTGGGGAATATTTGGAAAATTTTCCCAAGGAGAAAATAAAGGAAAATTTAGAAGGGAAAACCCGCCCCCCTTATTACGAGCCAATAGAATCTCGCCACGTGTCCAGGTGGGGCAAAAAATTCAGAGCAAGCCCACGAGGAAATTTAGGAGGGTCAAACCCGCATCCAATGGGGTTTTGACACGTGTCCAGGACAAAAATATCAAAGCGATCCGCATTAAAATTTGAAAGAATGGGCCCGCTCCCAATCAGAGCGTGACACGTGTCCTAGCTCGTTGGCACGGCGGGGAAATTTTGGAAAATCTTCCAAAGGCTAAAACAAAGAAAAATGTAGCGGGAAGGGGCCCGCGCCCAATAAAATTTTTCCACGTGGCACCTAGACTGGCAGGGTGTGGGGAAATTTTGAAAAAATTTCCAAATGACCAAAAAGGTAAAAATTCAAAAAAAATTCCCACCGACCCGATTTGGCCCTATTTTGCCCTAAAACTTCAAATCGCCATATCTTTCGATCTAGAGCTCGGTTTTTCGCGTTCTTTATATAAATGGAAAGCTAGTAAAATTATCTACAAGATTCTGGGGTCATTTTTGCATTTTGGTGGAGTTTGGAGAGAGAAAATCAAGAAACACCTCTGGCACGTGGTCATGCATAGAAATGACGTTTCAACCACCGTTTTTAATGAAGAATGGCTCGCATTCTCTCCCAGCATGGTTAAAAATGTCAAGGAATGGGTCTGTCAGGGCACCCATGCTTTTTTGATGGCATTTTGGTCAATGTTTGAACCCCTTGCACATTTTCCCATGTTTCTCTCTCCTGGGGTCGTGGTTTGCACTGTAAAAGCCAGGATGAGTTCATTTTGCAAAGGGAGAGACACTTTTTCAGCTCTGCAACTTCCTTTTTCTTCCTCCTTGGCAGAATTTGTGAAGAAATTTTACCTTTCCATGTAATGCAGCACCTTTTCTTACCTCTGGATCACTGTAATGTATTGTATTGGATCTGAGATGTTGATATATGTTTTGTGATTAAAATCCCTCAATCCTTTCATATATCTATCATTGCTTTCTTGATCTTTCATTACATTTTGAGCATTTGTGCATGTTTTGTGCTGTGTTTCCTTTTGGATTGTGTATTTCATGCAGCATCATGTGTCTACAACTCCTTTGGTGCATCACCTATTAGCATTAGTTCTTTCTTTTTTACATTTTCTATCCTTGTCCCTTTGGAATTCAAAGTAGATTTAGGATTTTAAACCTCTGCAATTGTGCAAGTAAAATAGCTGATCAGAGGAGTTGAGGAACCAGCCTCTAATCTGGAGATTCCTATTCCATTTTGCAAGTCCCACACTTGGGAAGAGGATTCAATGTTGTGCAATCACACTGGATGCATAGGGTGATCAAACTAGAAATCTGATCAACATCCAGGGGGTGCTACTGATTTGCAACAACAGTCACTTTATTCCACTTGGTATATCATTTTTTATATCTTGAATGGGTTTCTAAGGTCATTGTTTCTTATGTTGGATACTTTAGTAATTCTATATATCCTGTCACTTGGGTTTATCTTTCCTATTTGGGTTTTTATAGCTATTACTTCCTATCTTAGATACTCTGGTAATTTTATACCATCTCCTGCTTGGGTTTACATCTTCCTCTTAGGTTTCTATAGCCATGGATTCCTACCTTGGATAATTTGGTCACTACTTTCCTATCATCTCCACTTGGCTTTAACTTTTATCACTTGGTTTGACCCTCTAATTAGTCCTCATCCCCTTGAGTCTTACATGTTTTACCTACTCTTCCATTTTTAGCCTTTTATCATTTCATGCCTCTTAGTCGTGAATGTTCCTACATTTGTGCACAAATAAGAAAACGAAATCATACAAGTAAACATATATCAAACATCAATACATGATGTCACCAAAAAATGATATCCCATATATATCTCAAAATGAATCATTTTATAAATCATATACAATATATCCCTATCAAATACGAAGGTTATCCGATGTTTTGAGCTGACAGTGCTTGAATCGTAGGATGTAAAGATCATACTAGTGATGTAGCTCTATACTAAGATCCTGTAAACTCTCCCTCTACTCTCACCACTCGAATCTATAACATTGTAATGTAGGCTTTATAACTCATTTGGCATGTATCTAGCACATATACATTTGATCATCTCACTACCTACTCTTTTGTTAATGTCGTATGTGTCTAAAGAAGGCCCTGCACTAAGGACGTTATATTTCCTACACTTGGCATTACTTGTGAATATTTATATCTCTGAAGCTTGTAATATGCCTCTCTAACCAACCTAAATACACTTGCTGAATTTTGTTATTGTCTTTGATACTGGAACTACCATCACAAATGTATATGTCAGGTTGAATACATCATCCAAAATATTGTGTTGTGCACCCTCAATCATTGATTGTCACTTTTCATGGTTGCATATGTAAAAAGTAAGAATTATAGACCTCATTATAAATCTATTCAACATTTATTTACCAACATCATCTATTCTATCAAAACTACTAACTTAGAGGCTCATTTAGTTCACTAGAATGCTCCATTATGACGACACCCTCAACCCAACCTCCCAAAAATACCCTCTCACAATCATATCTCAATTGAAAGGCCCCTTCTAATCACACCCACCTATCTTGGGGAACCAATATCATTGGTGATCTCCTCAAAGCAACCATTCGCTGCCTTTTCTACCCCATCATATACATTACTATCTATACACCTATATTTGATTATTATTCTCATTGTGGCCTCTATAACCACCACTCATAATGTCATCCTTGAGGTATATCTTCTCTCTCCTAATTTATTATAACTTATCTCTTGAGTATATTCCCCACCTTTACCACCTAAGGTGCCTCTTCACCTCTGGCCCACCTCGATAACTATCACCTAACACTTAGCTATGGCGCATGCCTAACTCGATGTGATCGTAATGGTGACACTAACATTAGTGGTCCCAATCTCCCTTCTCACTCTATCATGTTGTGTATAATAGTCCAAAAGAGGCAAGGTGATGTAGGTATTAGTTTCCCTAAAACTCAAACTTCAAGTAAGATCAATTATTGACAAGCTTGTATACATACCTAGTAGTCCTAATAGGCTATTGAATCTCTTAAAACCCCTTATCACAGTTAATTAGGTTTTATTTGACCATAAACATAGATAAAATGATTTAATTCAATCATTCACAACATTATTATGGTTTACTAGAAAATAAAATACAAGAATTATGGTTTACTAGCCAAAAAACTATCAAAACCATTAGAATTAGGCCTCCTATACCCTTTAGCCTACACATACCTCCATAAATGCACCGTACAGTCTCTAAAAATTCCAAAACTACAAAAATAATTTATAGCATACTAAAACACAAGAGCATGTAAAATTTCAAAAGATTCCACTGGTTAAATATATTTTTTTGTAATTTTTCCCTAGTCAAGGTTTCTAGCAGGCCGAGAGGAGTAAACATTACATATCATGAGAAAAATGAGTTTCAAGATCTCATTCCAACTTTCTAATCTCTATTTTGGATTTCTCTAACTTTCTTTTACACAAATCTAATGGTGATAATGCATGAAATAGCAAGAACTATAAGCTTTATGTGAAACTTGTTACTCATAACTCTGTTTTCAGGGTTTTTAGAGCTTAAACCATGAAATTAGCTTGAAAAGTGATCAAATAGAGTTTGCAAACACATATATGAATTGATTTTTACCTTATAATCACACCAAGACATAGATTCACATTCAAAAATGCTTGAAAATGTGAGGTACATGCCTGATACACCATGAAAACCATCAACTCTCTTCTACAAGGAACCCTACAACTTGTTTTATCATCCTTATCATGTTAATTTTTACCCTTCCAGATGAAGCTCGAGGTTCTCTAGGTAATTTAATTTTTTTCAAAAAACTCTATTTTTGGTTTTAAGCCTACAAGAATCTCTCCACCTCTTTTAGCTCTATCAAACATGCTAAATTTTCCTTCTTGGTACATTGGAGATATTTTGGCTGCATTATGACTTAATTACACATAAAATTTGAATTATTTACATTTGAATAGGCATCTAGGACTATCAAGAACTAATTTCAAATTATCTATACCTATGACACACGTTTCACCCTTTAATACCATGGTAGAAGACCCTGTAAAATGGTTAATGTTTGGGTTGATGTGTAATTTGTACACCAACAATGTAGGCACTACTCTAAAAATTACTCAAACCAAATGTGTTCCTCCACCTATAGATGTGATATCTATATATATATACAATTATTTTTGGAAATGCAAACTTAATAATGTTTTTTAGTGTCTTGACATATTTGTGCTTGACTTGGCTTTAAAAGCTTGTAATTTGGGAAGCTTGAATCTTAAACCTAGTTAAGAGTGATTTATACATGTATGGGGGTTGATCCTATTATATGGTACTACTATAGGATAATTAAAGAGAGAATTAATTATTTTTGGAATGATACATGTCAATAGTTCTCTTGGAAGGTCCAAATGGATGTCAATTGAGGAAATGAATGCATTTGACTTGATTATATAGGGGGTTTTTGGTATACTTTTTCAATAAAGCCAACCCACGAGGAAAGTACCAACCCATAACAAGATATCAAAATGATAAATTGACTATTGGTTGGCTTGGGAGGACTCTGTTAGTTTTAAACCAAACTATTAGATGGTTTGGTCCCTATTTGAAATTCATGTATGGGGGCATGAGTTAATAGAAATGTTTAGGCACCACACTTAGTGGTAATAAAATATTACATAATGATGCATGTAACTCTTTGAGTGATTGAGTAGTGTAATGATTAGATCAAGTCATGTAATAGGGCTAAGGAAAACAATTGATCTTGAAACACATGCTTAAGTCATGATAGGTAATTGAGCTTGAAATAAGTGCTTAAGTCATGATTTAAGTATTAAACCAATAATGACTTTATTAAGTGATAAATTGCCAAATTTATATACTTATAAGTAAAAAATATAGTTGTTACCATACACACTAAGGATGTGAAAAAACTCTTATATATGTGCATCAGGATCACTTAGAGGTTCAAATAAGATTATCTAAACTTTAAGAAAGTATGATGGATAAGGGGTATATAACACTTCAAGATGCATGGGGTAGTCATGGATGTGTCCACTCTACTATTTTAAGGGGGTGTTAGTAAAAAAATTTGGTCCATACAAGGTTGTACTAACCTAATGAAAATCACATCTAGACATGTCATATTTTGTATAACTATGTCATCTAGTAGAAGCATAAAGTGAATCCCTACAATTTTATTGTGAAATTTTAGATAAATTTTAAGTGAGTCCTTAATGGAAATTTGGATGGTATGATCATCCCAATTTTAATAAATACTCAAACAAGGGAGGGTATTGATTGAAACCCTAAGAGATGAAGCTTAGATAGAATGGATTATAAATCTCAAACCCCGTGGGTGAAAAATGAGACCCTAGGTTGGTGCAGTTTGATAGATAATGTTAGAAATTTATATTAAGTGTTGTTATAAACCTTAGTTTATAATTAAATAATTCAGAATATTTATATTCTTCATTATTTAATATAAACTATTAGTTTATGGTTAATTTATTTTTAATTAAATCAATTTATATAAATCAAGAAGGTATGCCCCATCACTTAATGTTCATAATCCTTGGGGTTATTTAAATATGATCGCATATCATATTGTTGAGGATAATAGGTGAATACAAGGGAATTGGACTCACACTAGTTTAAAAACATGGAGAGAAGTGAGGAAAGGAGTTATTGGGTTGTGTAATGTTTCTCACATAATGGAAAACTCTTCATCTGTGGTTTTTAACTCCATTAGGGTTTTTCCACGTTAAAGCTAGTATCTCTGAGTAAATATGTTTATTATAATGTGTTTTGTAAATTTTTTTGACATTGTTTATTATATTAATTCTAAACTCGGTCCTAATATGGTATCAGAGTGATATAGTAACATTTTAGTTTAATTACTCAATCACATGACGGTTAGATGGTTGGGCGGTTGGCTGATTATTAATATCTATTTAACCCTCCCTTCCCTCTATGACATGCCTTTTTTTGATGTTGTTGTATGCTCATGGGAAAGGGACTCTATATTACATGTGCATGAAATCTTCTTATAAAACCAGGAATGGGTTATAAACATTTTTCTATGCTCTCTATAGATCATATGCGCATAGATTTTCATTTTCCATCTGCATCTTTTTTTAAGTTTATCAGGCCTTCGTGGATTTTTCAAGTCTTCCAAGACTTCTTAGACTTGTGCGACTTTGTTTTTAGTCTTCATCAGTTTTTTCAAGTCTTTCGTGGCTTCTTAGACTTACGCGGCTTCTTTTTTAGTCTTCTGGGGCCTCTTAGATTTGTGCAGCCTTCTTTTTGTTATCTATAGCTTTTCACAGATTTTTAGGCTTGTATGGATTTCCTTGACCTATGGGTTTGTCCTTACACCCATCAAATTTTCACCTCATGAACCATTTGAAAATTTCTTGACAAAGCAGCAGGCCACATGTCATCATTTTGGCACTCCTCAGGGTTGAAACATTTCGTGGACCTCAAGTTTGCGGAATTAATTATTTTGTATAGGCTTTCGAGTCTGGGCTTTGGTCAAGACAGGTCAAAGGAGCATGTGTTGGGTGATGACGATGTCAAATGATGCAAGATCAATGAGATACACGCCACCATTTATGAGATCTCCATATCAAAGGATTATGGCAGACTTGAAGTCTATGGAATAATCCATAGTTAATATTTCCTTTAGGTTCGAAGCAGAGATTATGTCTTGAGTCAACGGTCAATGAAGGACATGTTGGGACCCAAATTGAAGACACATGGCACAATAAAGAACATTGATGGATGACAGGTGTCTTCATTCCAGAAAACCTCAAAGAGATCAGTTTTGGTGGATGCTAGCCCGAGGAATAAGTCATATTCCAAAGGATTTCAGGTCTTCGGGGGAAGTATGCTAGGATTTGGTGGACTCCATCTTGTGGAATAAGCCACATTTTACTAGTTTTTTCGGGTCCATAAATTACAGACTTCAACATGCGGAGAATAATCCACATTTAATAAGTTTTTTGAGTTCTCTTATTTTTAAAATTTAAAAAGAATGTAATGTAAGTCAATCTAATATATTATATTGACAAGACCTTTTTTTGACTTAAATTCATCATATTTCAATTGTGAGGCTTAAAATAACGATAAGGGGATATTCTTAACAGTGATTGTTATTTTTAATCCTCATTATTCTTAATTATTCAAATTTATTGACTTGAAAATGGGATTTAATTAGTTTACTATTGATAAATATCATATGTTGAATGGGAATAATTACATCATTTGGAAAATCTGATTGAAGGCAGAATTCATGGCTCACAAACTATGGGTAGTTATGAATAGAACTGAGAAGACTATGACTAGAAGACACACAACTGCGGACAACGTCACTGCATATCAAAAAAAAGTGTAGGAAGCGATGTCCATTATTTTGCAAAGAATGCAGGATGATTTTCTACTTCATATCGAGAATCAAGAAATTCCAAGTGAGGCTTGGACTCAACTTGAATCAATGCACGAAGGTGCTTATTTATCAAAAATCATTAAACTAATTTTAGAACTTATGACAACTCCCATAGAGGGAGATGAAAAATTAATTAGTTATTTGGAAAAAATTAAAAATATTAAGTCTCGGTTAGATGGGTGTAACTGTGACTTATTTCAGGATCAATTACTTTATTTTATTATTCAATTGAATTCTCATGAAAAAATTAGAAATTTCATTTCAATTTTGAATCCTAAGTATCAAACAAGAACAGGACATTCCATATTTGCAAACCCTTAGTGGTCTCCTGATTCAGGAAGAGCAAGTAATGAAAAATTTTGATTCTAAAGAGAATGCCACTCAAGCACTTCTCACTCAAAAATAAAAAAGTAAACCTTCTAAATTCAATAAAAATCAAAAATTAACTTTTAAACCTTCTAGTAAAGACAATAAACCAAGAAATTTAAGAGTTAGCTTTGATGGTAAATGACATTATTGTAGGAAATTTGGTCATAAGAAAGAATAATATCAATTTAAAAATAAGTCAAATTTCAAAAACCAAAAGGTAAACAAATCAAATCAAGATCAAAATCAAAACAAGAAACAGAAAAATAGTCAAAAATATAATATAATTACTTTGTATGCTACCTTTTTCATTGCAAAGTAAAATGAGTGGATATTGGACAGTGGTGCCTCTAGGCACATGACTTTTAGATTAGATATTCTATCTTACATTAGAGAGTTTGATGACCAGGTCTATTTGGGTGATCATTCCATTCTCGAAGTTCAGGGACAAGGTAAAGCAAAAGTTTCCAATGGTTTTATTAACAATGTTTTGCTAGTTCCTAAACTTAAAATGAGTTTGCATTCTAGTTCTCAATCGACTCAAAATAATTATAGTGTGACATTGTTAAAAGATGAGTAGTTCATTAAAAATTAACATGGTGTTACCATAGTTAAAGGCAAACAAAGAGAAGGTTTGTATGTGTTTAATGGTTTTCCCTTTGCTTCTTGTTTGACATCTCAAAGAAGTGACATGCAATTATGGTATAAGAGACTAGGTCATGTCAAATTCAGGAGCATGTATGACATGTCTCGACTAAACCTAGTGTCTGGTCTACCACTTATTTCCCAAAATCATGAAACGTTTGAAGGATGCTTACATGGTAAGTAATATGCTAACCCATTTCACAGTCATCATGATGCAAATTCTTCAAAACCTTTAGAACTTGTCCATAGTGATGTCTGAGGACCCCTATAAGTTCCATCCCTTAATGGTTCTCTATATGCTATCATGTTCATTGATGATTTCTCTCGTATGATTTGGTCTTATTTTATTAAAAAGAAATATGATGTCTTGTCAAAATTTAAGGAATTTAAAGCTTTAGTTGAAAACTCTTCTAGTTATAAAATTAAGAGGCTCATGAATGATAATGGGGGATAATATGCCAGTAAGTAATTTGAATCATTTTGTGTTGAATTTGGCATTCAAAGAGAACTGAATACCACTCAAGAACTGCACCATTGTGGAAATGGCTAGAACTATGTTGCATTCAGGACAAGTTCCAAAATTCTATTGGGCTAAAGCAATGAACGTTGTTGTTCATATCTTGAATAAATTTCCCACTAAAGCCTTTGTTAATTCCACTCCTTTGGAAAAGTGGTCAAATAAAAAACCAAGTGTGTCTCATTTGAGAATCTTTAGTAACCCTGCTTCTCTCTTCAGTCTGAAATCAAAACGGAAGAAGCTTGATCAAACCTCTTTTTCCTACATATTCATAGGATACAGTGTCAAAATTAAAGGTATTAGGATATTCGATCCTTCAAAAATAGAATTTATAGAAAACATGATTTTAAAGTTATAGAAAAACCTTTTTGTTCATTTTCTTCATCTTATATTTTATATGAGTCTAATGAAAATTATGAAAATAACAATGAAACTGATGTGTGTGATGAAGAAATTAGTAATGAACCTATAGTTGAAAAAGAGTTCGTATCTATAACCAAAAGAACTAGATGGGTTGGGTCTATTATTGAAGACTCTAATCCTGGAAACCTTCAGAAAATTACAAGAAGTCAACATACATATCATGCCTTGATGACATTGTATGAACCTGAACCTCAATCTTTCAAAGAAGCTTCTTCTAATGAAATATGGATAGATACAATGAAAGATGAATATTATGCCTTGATTAAAAATCAAACTTTGGATTTAGTCCCTCCTCCTGAACAATGAAGTATAGTAGGATCTAGATGGTTATACAAGATTAAATATAAAGTTGATGGCAATGTTGATAAATTCAAAGTCATGTTAGTATCTCGAGGGTTTACTCAAAAACACGATATAGACTACATTGAAACCTTTGCACCAATTGAAAAACTTATCACAATAAGGATTTTGATTTCCCTAACTTCTCAACATGGTTAGGAAATCCATCAGATGGATGTCAAAAATACTTTTATGAATGAAAAATTAAAAGAAGAAATATACATGACCCAACCTAAAGAATTTGAAGAACCAAGTAAATAAATGTATATTTGTAAGTTGAAAAAATATTTATATGGTTTAAAACAAGCTCCAGCTGCTTGGTATACAAAGATTGAAAGTTTTTTCAATGAAGTTGGTTTTTGTAATTGTTCTTTTGATAATGATCTATTTGTTCAAATTGAAGAAAATAGTATCATTCTCATTGTATTGTATGTTGATGATTTACTTATCACTAGTAATTCAAACAACTTAGTTAATTAATGCAATACTTTGAAATGACAAACTTATGATTATTACATCATTTCTTAGGCATGGCTATATTTCAAGATAAAAGTTCTATAGTTGTATCTCAATCATAAAATGCCACTAATTTACTTAAAAGGTTTAATATGATTGATTGTAAACCTTTTGTTATTCATATATAATTTGGATGTAAAATTGATCCTAAACCTTCATGTGAAAAAGCTAATCCTACTTTATACATGAAACTTGTAGGTAGTTTGATTTATCTAACTATTACTAGACCTGATATTGCTTATGCAGTAGGGATTGCTTCAAGGTTTATGCATGAGCCTTATAAGGACCATTGGAAGTTAGCCAAAAGAATATTTCCTTATATTAAAGGCATGATTAAATTGTTTTTACATTATAATTCTTCTAAAAATGCATATTTATATGGATATTGTGATTCTGACCATGCTGGTGATGTGATAGATCGCAAGTCTACAATTGGATATAAGTTCAACTTTGGTGTAGGTGTGATGTATCCTAGAATTTACTGGGAATATCCCAGGCGTGCTGACACATCACTCAGCCTGAGCTGAGCACTCACCCAATACGCACAAAGGCACTAGGTCCCTCCTTAGAGTTGCTTGTATAGAATTTTAGCATGATGGATTATATAGATATCCAAATTCATTATCAATAGTAAATAACACACAGTGCATAAACCAGATCTACTTCCTAGAATAGATATTAAATGAACTAAACAATGACTATAACAAGATTTACCATGCAAGAACTAGATTCAATCATGTTCAACACCATTATCCATCCAATATTAACCATTATATTAAGTATTGTAAAACACAAAAGCTTCTTACATTACATAAGTATCTCCATGATTCATGCACGCGACAAAAACAACAGCATAACTATAACATTGTTTTCATACAATAACTCATGTAAATCAATACATATATATAGGGGAGGGGACTTACCCTTCACTGCCCATGCACTTCTCAAAATAGGTCACATGTTAATAATATACATGCGCCTTTACAATAGGATGCACAACATGCAAGTTCTCTAACAATAGACTTCTTATAGTTAACTCTGAGTAGAAATCCTATTATTCGCCTAAACTATGCATGACACTCAGTTGTCGCTTGTTCCCAAAATACCATTTATTGGACCACAAGTCTTCATGTCTTTGTGTGCTTAGCACGCTAACTCAAAAAATAGCCCTTATCCAAAAAATGGCAAAGTCTTAATCCAGGGTGCTCCAATCCTACCATAGCATTGCAGGCTCTTCCATTTCCCTACATTCGCGTGCCCAACACTTAGGCCATTTTTTTCTACTCAACATCATCCCACACTAGATTACATTATCATCATTGCAATAGGTAATCACCTTGTCGTTCCAAAGAATATAGGATAAATGAAAGAAAGAATCAAGGAATAAATAATATGGTGAGCCATTTTATTATGTACCCTTATCATCTTCTGGCAGAATGAATTTTGGATATTCACTTTGTAGTTATCCCTCAAACTCATACCAGTCCTTCAGCATTGCATTGATTTTTTTAGGGATGTCCACAATGATGTCATCTAACTCATCCATTGTCATGCTTCCGACTTCACTTTTCAAAATTCTAAGGATGTTAGCCATACCTGATACCATCCCTTCCATAACATCCACCTTCGCAGAAATGAGCTTCCCGATGCCCTTGATCCGATCCATATATTGTTTCCTTACAACATCCAACATGTTGCGCTTTGTGAAACAACTCGTATTTATATTACAAAAAGTATTGATGATAAGATATTCTAAAGGGTGGTGGTAATCTGGGTACAGGATGGAGTGTCGCATTAGCAAAAACTACGAATTACGTGAAAATAGTGAAATCTGTGAAAAAGGCAAAAAGCTTGTTTTTTCAAAAATAACAAAGGCCATGGCGGGAGATGGGTTTCCCACACTGGGTGCCAGGTTCCTCACTAGTGCGAACAAGATCCTAGTGGGAAATGGCTAGTGAGGTGGTGCTTGTGGATTAGCCCGTGAACTTGGTTGTCAAAACCCTAGTTTCTTTGTTCGGGGAGTTGGTACTCGGAAAACATGGCGGTGAAAACAAATTTGGTGCGGGCTGAGCTGACCATTGAGGCGATACAAAAGGTCCCTTTCAATCCATCCCCAGTTTTTTCTGATAGGCTGAAGAGCTCAGAAGACTTCAAGGTTGACGGAATCGATTTCAAAATCACTGTAGAAAGTTTATATCTCTTGGTGCCTCCTCCTCCCAAAGCTGATTTTTCTTATTTGCGGGTGAAAAGGGTGATTTTCTGCACATTTTTAGGCACCCGTTTTTCTCAAAGGAGGATTTTAAGATGGGTCACGTGCTTCTGGGGCTCAAATACTAAACCAAAAGTTAGTTTCCATGCCAATGGATTTTTCCAGGTATGTTTTCCCTCCCCTGATTTTGTTAAATTTGGTGCTTAAAGAAGGACACTGGTTCATGAACTCTTCCAACCTATACTTTCATCCTTGGTCACCAAATTTGGACCCCTAGAAGGAAAAAAATTCCAACGCCCCACTTTGGATAACATTCATGATCTACCTTTGGATCTCCGCAAATGGTTTGTTCTGAAGTCAATTGCGAACTCCTTGGGGACCCTCATGCCCATCCGTAATCTTGCACTGAATTTCTGACACAAAATCTCAGTGCGTCTTTGTGTGGCGATGGACCTGACTACCCCTCTGTCATCATCTTTGACTCTCTAAACAAATTCTAGCCCCAAGTGCTTTACCATTGATTACGAGGGTATAAATGCAAAGTGTTTTTATTGCAGGCAGTTGGATCATCTGAGTAAGGCCTACTCTTTGAAACTGGCCAAGGCTTCCAAGGAGTTAGATTCTCAGAAGGTTGGATCTATGATGAAAGGGCTAGAGGAGAGTGAAATGGCATCACCCTTGATGGATGATATTTCACCTCTTTCTCTTCTAAAATAAACTGAAGAAGTGCATAAAAACTCCGGGGAATTAATTTCCCTTATTAAGGAAGGTTTCGATCAAGGGCAAGTAGCTTCCCTGAACTTGCTACAATCTTGGCTCCTGGATAAAGTTGATACAAATAAGCTTAAGTCCCTTTTAGGTGATGGCATCTTGGAGGAAGGATAATTTGAGCTGGATCTGCTAGTACTGACTTTAGCTTCCTTAAAATTGGCTTCGGTTCAAGCAGGGTTAAAGGAGGCCATATGCGGCTCAGCCGGCAAAAAAAGCAAAAAATCCAAACAAGAACTGGCACTGTTGGAAGTGGATGTTGGAAAACAAAGTGTCTTGAACTTTTCCAAAGCTGTGTCTAGGAAGGTGAATGTCCTTCCCTCTCCTAAATGATAATACTTCCTTGGAATATCAGAGATCTCAACACCCTTGATAAACAACACTTGTTTAAACGTTATCTCTTCTCCTCAGAGGCGAGTGTCGTGTTCCTTCAAGAAACAAAGATGGTCGCGGACGATGTTGTTGCACTCTAAAAAAATTCAGTTAAGGGATGCAATTTCTTCTTCTCCGATGCTACCGGGGCCTCAGGGGGCTTGGGATTCTGGTGGAAGGAATGTCAGGTTCAAGTTGATCTTATCCACCAAAATCATAGTTGGTAGTTGGGTCTAGTTTTCTTGAAACATTCTCATTCAGTCTTCTACTTCCTTAATTTGTATGGTTCGAATAACATAATTGGAAAAAGAGAGGTTTGGCAAGACATCTCCAGGTCTTTTCTCCCCCTCGAGGATCAACTGTTTCTTCTTGGTGGTGATTTCAATGCTATCACCTCTAAGAAAGATAAAAAAGGTGATATTTCTAGAAATCAGCAATCCCAGGTAGATTTTTGTTCCTTTATCTCTAACAACTCTCTTTTAGATATCGAGCCCAAGCAAGGTTGGTTCACCTAGAGAAATTGTAGGAAGGGATTCAGTCATATTTCCAAAAGGCTCAACAGGTTCTTAGCTGACCCTAAGTGGTCTCTGAATAATGTTGTCTTAGAATGCTCGATTCTTCCCTGGTCTAGCTTTAATCACTTCTCGGTTTCCCTATTAGTCAATATCTAATTTGCCCCTTGTAAATCCCCTTTTAAGTTTTAGCTTATGTGGTTGAGGGATGCCTCTTTGGAAAACAACATTTCGTAATGGTGGCACTCCTATCAGGTTGAAATTTCAAAAATTCCGGTATTGGCACAAAAACTAAAAATTCTCAAAAAGGATCTAAGATCTTGGAACAAATCTTATTTTAAGAATATCTTCCAATAAAAGGCTAGAGTGGAAGCCGAGTTGAAATCTCTGAATGAGTTAGTTTTTGTCTCTGGTATGGGGGAGGTGAAGTTTCTTCTGGAGAATTCTTTACTATCCGAACTTGGTGAATTGCTTCTGTGTGAGGAGGTCTTCTGGAAACAAAAATAGTGGGAATCATGGCTCAAGGATGGGGACAGGAACACATATATTTTTCATTCATCCGTTAAAGCAAGGCAGAGCTCATATTTCATCTCTGAGATAAAGAGTCATGATGGTATTGTCCTCTCCAATCAAAAATAGATTTCTAATGAAGGGGTTTGGTTATTTACTTCCCTCCTTCAAGGTGACATCGCATCCTTTGATTCAGAGCAATCCTCTTTCCTTGACAATATCCCAACATTGGTCACTGATACTCAAAATGTGGCCCTTCTTAATCCCTTCACTATGAGTGAAGTGGAGAAAGTGGTTTTCTCTATGGCCAAGAACAAAGCTCCAAGTTCGGATGGTTTTTAGGCTGATTTCTTTCAGAATTTTTGGAACATCGTTGGCTATGATGTTTGGGTGGCTGTGGAAGAATCTCGCAGATCCCGTTTAGTGCTTAAATCACTAAATTGTACCTTTATAAGTATTTTCCTGAAGATCCCTCAACCCTCTTCATTCACGGACTTTAGGTCGGTTTCTCTATGCAATACCTCCTACAAAATCATCTCGAAAGTCATTGCTTCTAAACTTAAAGGGCTGCTAGAACCTATGATCTCTCTGGAGCAATCTAGTTTCTTGTCGGAGAGGTCAATTTTTATGGTATTTTTCTCTCTCCTGAACTCATTCATTCTCTCTCCTGCAATAAATCCCCTGGTATGTTACTAAAACTAGATATTAGCAAGGCCTTTGATAAGATCAACTGGCATTTTCTAATCATAATCCTTAGAAAGTTTGGTTTTTTGGTTCAGTTTTGTAATTTGGTGTTCAGTTGCATAGTTGGGCCTTCTTTCTCTATGTTAATTAATGGTAATGTTGAAGGTTTCTTTGAAGGTAATCCGGGTATAATACAAGGTGACCCTCTCTCCTCCTTTCTCTACATTTAATTAGGTGACTCGTTGAGTAGGTCCATCAGTAATAAAGTTTGGGACGGCAAATTGCAGGGATTAAGAATTACAGAGGGGGTGGACCCTATTTCTCACCAACAATTCATGAATGACACTTTCTTGTTTGGAAAATCTAGAATTCAGGAGGCCAAAGAACTGAAGGGGTTTCTCAATGCTTATGCAGTCACTGTTGCACAAGAGGTTAGCCATGTCGAATCCTTCATCTTATTTTTGAACATCCCCCCTTCTCTGGAAGCTAGAATTCTTTGCATCTTCAGTTTCAAAAAAGGCTCCCTTCTGGTCAAATATCTTGGTTTGCCTTTGTTTTGTGGCTTGTGTCGGACCTCAATGTGGAACGATATCATCTCTTCAGTTAATTCAAAACTCAAATCCTAGAAAGGAAAATGGCTATCACTAGCTGGAAGACTAGTCCTCATCAAATCTGTTCTCAGTGCCTCCTCCTTATACATGCTTTCCATACTGAAAATCCCCAAAACTGTTCTATCAAAGCTTATCAGGATTATGCCAAAGTTCCTATGACAAGGTCCCTCTATAGAAAGGAAAATCCCATTAATCAGCTGGGAAAATTTGTCGAAACCCAAAGGTCTAAGTGGGGTTGGCATTCTCAACTTGGGTATTCAAAACTTGGCCCTGGATGCCAAGCTTGTATGGAATTCTCCTCACAAAACCTCTATGTCTTTGTAGCCAAGTGGTGGAAAAAAAATATTTGGGGGCCCATCTTTCGAAATCAATTCTCCACATTGCTAACCCCCTCATGGTTCTCATATATGGAACTTCTTAGTTAAATGTCGAGAGCTCTTCTTATTCAATGCGGCCTGGAAAATTGAAAAAGGTGCCACGGTGTTATTCTGGGATGATCCTTGGAATGGTTTTCTCATGTTTGGGGAAAATCTTAAGTTTGGGTAAATCAAGAGGCTCTTAGTTGAAGAATGGGGACCATATGTTTCCAACTATGGGCTGATTCCAAAAAAAATTCTTGCTCTATTGGAATGGAAAAGTATAGATCACCTAAAACTCTCTCTGGAAACTAAGGATAGTTTTCGCTCGGGTCTGTAGGAACGACAAATAGTGCTTTCCGAGGGTAATGATGAAATTTTCTGGATTGCGGCCTCTTTTGGGAAATACTCCCCATGATGTCACTATAAATTATTGCATGTTGAGCAGGAAGCTAAGGCTCTAATCTAGAAGGCATGCTGGTCCCCCTCATGTCCCCCTAAAGCTGGCATTTTCACTTGGATGGCTTTCAAAGGTAAACCTCTCACTCAAGAAAGGAGGAAGAGATTTGGTTTTCATGGTCCCTCAATGTGCTTTCTATGTGAGAAGCATGAGGAAGATCGTTATCATCTTCTGCTTCATTACCCATTCACATCTGAATGCTGGAGTTGGTTGTGTACCAGGCTTAACCTCCTGTGGGTCCATCCCTCTACACTCCCAGCAGCCATTTTGGCTTGGCCTGTAAACCTCCACTCTGGTTCTCTCTCGTCGATTTGGTTGTGGTATTGTGCTACTTCTCTGGCACATATGGTGGGAGCGTAACAAAAGAATATTTAGGGAGAAGAAGAACTTGGTGGATAAGGTCATTCTTAGGTTGGAATGGGCTATCTTTGAGGTGGTTTCTGCTAATTGGTCCCACTTTCATCACTTCTCCAACATTGACAGGGAAATTAAGTAGTGCTGGCCTAGAAATAATCAAGCCCAGAGCAGGTGCTTAGTGCCCTTCAATCTCTTTATCCTCACTCTGTCAGTTAGCCCGTTGGCTCCCCCCCACCTCGGGTTTCCTCAAACTAAATTTTGATGGAGAGGCCAGAGGTAACCCAGGCATCTCCGGCGTTGGATGCATTATAAGAAATGAAAAGGGATTATTGGTTAGTGTCACCTCCTACAAGCTCAGGGATGGCACTTGTAATTTGACTAAACTACAAGCTTTGAGCAAAGGTATAGATCTAGTGGTCTCCTTAAAGATAGAAAATATGGAAATCGAAGGGGATTCGCTAGTAATTATGAATTCCATAATTAAAAAGAAAGCATTGTCTTGGAAACTTGACCTAGGAGTTAAAAAGGTCCTTTGGAAACTCAGGAATTTCAGTTCTTGGAACATTAAGCACATGTTTCTAGAAAGTAATAATTGCGTGGACAAGCTAGTGAATGCAACGATCAAGAAATCACAACAGGAGATAGTGGCATTCAATTCCAAAGTGTGGGAAGGATTAGGGATATTGATCTCATGCGAGGCAGATTTCATAGCACACGTCGTCTAATGATACACTTGTGGGATGTGAAGGGTCTATTTAATTCTTTGGACAAAAGCTTATCCTTATATTTTTTCTCCCTCCTTTTTCTAGCTATGGTTCTCCCTTGTCTACCATGAATTGCCTTGAGCTATGATTTGTGTGAAATGGTGTTTTGTTCCAGGATAACAGACAACTGGCTGAAAAGAATTTTTTGTATCTCCTATGTTGAAGAGTTGGATGTCATTATAGGATTCCTAGGCAAAGACTATCTATCTGTTGTTGGTTGTCCATGTGTCAACAGTGGCATTGCCTCAGTATTTGTTGAGAACCTCTCGATAATCTATCCCTCTAAATTAGATGTCATGAGTCTAGCTCTGCATTGTCTTTGACCGGCATACTATGGTAACCTGGCCTCCGAAGGGGTGAATTGTTTTCTAGAATTCTGGGTTATGCATGAGTCTTTTCCAAGCGCGTTGGAGGTGGTTATGGGTGTCTTCAGCAAACTCAAAAAATGGTTTGGCATTCTCCTGGCCTTCACTGAGTAGCTAGTGGTGTATGCCCAGGACCGAGCTGCCAATCATGCCTGCCTGGTGCTTCCTAATATAAAGACCCTCTATGCTCCATTGGACCCTATCCTGCCTGAATGGACCATGTTGCGACTATCTGTGGTAGGGTCCTATGACTTTCTCTGGCTGAACTGGGTGAATTCTAAAGTGAAAGTTGAAATGGAAGATGATACCATCCTTGGTCAGATGTCTCAGGATGCTAGTGTTGCTGTCACCTTGGGGTCTGGAGAGTAATCCCTCTCTCGCCCAGTACTATAGTTATAGTATATCTCGGATAATGCTGGCCTATGTTCGTGTATATCTAGTTACTTTTTTTCTCTTATGATTTTGCTATTTTTCTTTGAAATCTTGAGTCTGGGCCTATGTTTATGTAAATAGGGAACGAGTCCCTTCAACCCGCTTTATCTATATAAAAAAAACATGTCATTATTTGTTTCTACCAAGGTAACTCATTATGTGTGCCTGAGTGTTTCATCCTTTGCAACCTGCAGAACTTCATTCTCCTCTGCCTTCACCTTTCCTGAATTAAATTATCAGGCATTGTACACATGGCCAATATTGTATCCACCTTCTTCATTTCATATTTTAAGGCTTGTAAAACTACCTCGTAGTTGGATATCTTTATTGTAATAGAATCATTGACCCTTGATGCTTCTTCCACAACATCCTTTTTCATAGGTATTTGCGTTATTCCTTCCTCCAGAAGTAGGCAAACTGTTATGCGCAAATAGTGTAACTCAGACTTGAAGTCCTGAGGCACCTTCTCCTAAAAATGGGGTCTCTCCTATAAAATCTCATCTGTGATTTTCTCTGTCATATTTTTAACATTCTAGGCCTCAGCTACTGGATAATCTCACTCCTGAGCGAGGTGTTTGATCTTTGCATCTTTTTCTTTCTTATCCTCCAATAGCACCTGTATTTTTTCCGCCTTATCAATATTTCAGCGTGCTACTTCTATTGACACTTTGACCAACACATTACCCACATTTTCATCTAAAAATTGTGTTGACTTAATAGTTACATGGTGTGTGTAAGGCACCTTCCTCATCTTCTTCAAAATACACGCCTCCTCGCAGACATAAAAACTAGGCTCATCCATGTGAGTCTGCATACTCTAGGAAAGTTGTTTACAAGTGTACATGTTACTTCTTCCTCATCATGTCCACCTGTATTCTCGCCAACATCCTCATGAGCAAACATGCCCTAATCTTGTGGTGTTTCAATGCCTGCATCCTATTGTATAATGCCTATGAAATCCTAATTCACTTCCCCTTCATCCTCTCCTTCCTTCTATGTGGGGCATATTATGACGTTTGTGTCTCCATCGACATTTATCTCTCCTTCACCAGTGTGTCATTCATGAATAATTACGCTTGTTTCTATAGTCTCGTAGACTACACACTCACCAATATCTTCATCTTCCTACATTTCCACACTGGGGGTGGCCTCTGCTCTATGCCCACCCATACTTGGAGTTTCCACTTCTTCCTGTATGCTTGGCTATGGAGATTGCTCCTCACTATCTTTAACATGAACATACTTCCTGCACTTTATCCTTTCTTCCCCCTCATCCTTCACAGGAGTCACGCATGGTGATCTCCTTACTAGTTATGAAGTCCCTATGCTAGTGTCTCTAGATGTGCACCTTTTCTGTAGAACTCTCTTGGTATGCACAATTCAGAAGTTGTCTTCTGGTTCTTCCTACTTGAGGACGTTTTGTAGTCCTATAGGCACTTGATCCTCTTATGCAGGGGGCACAGATGTAAAATTTCATGAAGTCCCTATTGTCTACCCCTTCTTCAGAGGTCCTAGAACTACCATATCTGTGCCCTTCACAATTTTTCCATCCCTGAACCTTGGCCTCAGATATATATATATATATATATATATATATATATATATATATATATATTTGCATGTTGGTTAAATTTACCCCACGGCCAAACTCTCCGGCATGATGTCCACATTTCCTGATTCCATGGTTTCCACATATGCCTCTTTCCCTGGCCATACATATATCTTGCGCAGAATGTGAATATTTATGTCCACCTTGTCTGCGTCAAACTAGTTTTGGTGCGCGTCATGGAATCTGTTTACAGAATCTTTAAAGTATCTTATAGTAAATACAAAGGAAAACTTACACAGGGGTCCTTCTCTCCAGACTTCATATGGAAGCACCCCAAGTTGAAATTTTGGTAAACCACAAATTCATCCTCTCCTTCCAACACCTTTGGAAATTCACATGGAATGCCCCATTCTCCCTTAAATTCCCTGCACAGTATCTTGAACCACTTGTCTAGGCACTCCTTGTATGTATTGGTAGTAGTCCCCCACAGAGTGTACTTGGCATATTTCTTTGTTGGGGACTTATTCTCCAATAGAATCTCCCAGATATTCTCCCTAGGTATGTCGGGTACTCCAATTTCACTAAATACAATAATAATAGAATTTAGCCCTAAGTAATCTTCTCACCTTGGACGCGTGCCTCATTCACCAAACTTTCTGAGACATACCCGACAATGTTGTAGTATGTCTTGTTGACCATTTTGTGTGCTATATGTAACCACCACATATTCACCTCATTCTATTGCTCAGTGGAACCTATCTTTCTCCCCGTTAAGTGCGCTACAACTCTAGTGGCCATGTATGTAATATTGGTGACCTTGAAGACTCGACCCCCTTCTTATACTAATGTGGAGTTGTTATGACATTAATTCCTTCATCATATGATATGTCTCTAGTGATCTCTGAGCTCGAGTCACACAGCTCCATCACCTTCCCAATAAATTTAGTAGTGATTCTCATTCTCCTTCCCATGAAGTAGAAAAAGTCTTCATGAACATGTGACATGAGCCTCTGGTATAACTACTCAGGCTTCCCAAAATAGGGAAACTCTAGAATTTGTATGAACCCCACATTTTTAAGTAATTTCTTCACATAATCATCTAAGGCCCTAATATCATCCACCAATCGCCGATTAGTCCTCCTGTAAAATTTAACTGTGAGGTCCTTCAGGCATTTCTTAGTGTGGTGGTTGATCTCTGAAACCCTACATTGTGTAATTTTTGTTGTCCATGGTTGACCCTCAATAATTTCTTCTGGATATAATATCTCGACCAGCCACTCCTCTATTGGGTCGCCAACCTCCTCCACAAATAGAGCCCTTCGTGGTGCCATCGTTCCTCTCGATCCTCTGAGTGTGAGTGAAAACCCAATTTTTTGTGCAAACAAAACCTAAGTCACCCTCCTGTCACACACATGCTCCACCACTTCAATCCTTCTTCTATCCCTAGATGCTCAACAATGTGCTTTGAAATGTGATAGATTTACTCGCTCTGCAGAGTGCTCATCATCTCCAGCTCTTCTTATAACTCACAAGGTAACAAATTTTGTTGCAAACACCAGATTTAAACAAAGTTTCAAAAATCCTCTTTATTAATTTCTCCACCTACCACTGTATACATTTTAATTTCCTTTAAGTGTGTGTCGCGCCTCTTTGTCCCACGCCCCAATCTCTCACACCTCAAACTTTGGTGCCTTGGTCATAACTTTCTGACACACCCACTACTTATCTGTCACACATCTCCTCTACTCGTGCTTCCTTACACTAAAGTATTTATCCAATGTGACCCAAACATACATAGTCTCAAATGTTGTAGCCCCCTTGAGTTATACTAATCACTCACCGTCTTACACGTGGTCTTTAACTTTGAGCAATCCTCTTGAATTTTTCATCACTTTTCAAAACTTGTTCCCTTTATGGACACCTATGAGTTTATTTATTTTATGTACAGACTAACCTTATTTTATCCACCCCACACTAAGGTTATGTGCAGTCCTCTGCACATAAAAAACAATTGAGATAGTAATCAGCCTCTGGAAAGTAAATGTCCTTATTACACATAACACTGAACTAAATTAACAAAGCATAGCGATGAGGAAGGAAACACATTAAGGAAACAATACAGTAAGGGAAATCTATTATAAATGGAAATATTTCCTAATTACAAACACCAAGAAGGCTTATTTGTAGTAGGGCTTCAGCCTACTCCTGTTGTAGTAACCAGCTAATTGTGTTCCATCAAGCGCCTCTAACTAGAAAGCGCTTGATTCAAATATGTGAGTGATAACATACAGTCCCAACCAATGCACCTTAAGCTTGTTTGGGTGGTGCAAAAAATTTGAATCATAAAGAAGTACCATCTGCCCAACCCCAAGCTTCTTGTCCTTGATGTGCCTATCGTGTCATGCCTTTTGCCTATCTTTTTCTTGCTTCTAACTCCAACATGCTATGGCGCGCCTCTCATACAGTTGTATCAACTTGTCAATTCTTTCTTCCAATTTTTTCTAATCAGTTAGACCTCCCACATGCGTAATACCCAAATAAGGTAACATGAATTCCATGGGAAGAACCACTTCTGTGTCATACACCAACTAAAAGGGTGTAGCCTTATTCAACCATTTATAGGTTTTTCTATATGCCCAAATTACAACAAAAACTTTATCATCCCAATCTATCCTTCCAACATCACAAATATTTGTCAAAGTCTGGCTCAATATATTGTTGAAAGCCTTAATAGTCCCATTTTCTTGAGGGTGATGAGGTGTTGTCTTGTGGTGTGCGACCATAAATTCATCCAATAATATCCTGATTGTCACATTCAGGAAATGAGTGCCCCTATAACTTGTCAAAATCACAGGACATCCATACCTGGTAAGAATATTTTCCCATAAGAAATTTTTTGGTTGTATTTGTTGTATAATCCTTTATAGGTGGTGCTTTCACCCACCTTGTAAGATAATCTATACAAGTGATGATGTAGTGCGATCCAGTTCTACCCTCGGTTGGGGAAATAAGACCCACAAATTCTATTGCCCATTTTTTACAAGGCTCTACACTAGTAATAGGCCTCAAATGCATTTCATCTCTCTATCCAGGGGTTTCCAGGGCACTAACAGTGATCACGGCACCTTAAAATACTCCTTGCAATCCTTGTATAAGGTTTCCCACCATAAACCAGTTAGTAGAATCTTGCGCACGGTGGTGTCATCTGCATAGTGTCCACTTGCAATATTGGTCATGAGCATCCTCCATGATTGTCGTGTGATCATGCTCCAATACACACCGGAACAATACTTCATCTTGGCCTAGTTTGTATATGTCCCCACTGATCAACATGAAAGGCACAGTGTGAATTGTAAGTTTTTTCTTTTCCAAGGCATTCATTCCTTCTGGCATTATAGTTGTGCGTAAAAAGAAAACAATATCCAACAATTCTAAGGGGTGTGTGGTTTAACCTGTCTAATTGTGCATCTGGCATTGTATCTTCAATAATTTACACATCTTGTCCTAATTGAATCCTTTATAAGTGGTCTAGGCCAGAATTGCTTTTACCTGGCTTTACCACAATTGTAAATTAAAACTCTTGAAATAATAGAACCCATCGGCATATGTGCCCCTATAAAACGGGCTTATTTACCAAGTATTTCAATGCTATGTGATCTTTATAGAGCACAAAAGGTGTTGCCTAGCAAGTACTGTATGAACTTATGCAGCATGTAGATCATTGACAAAGCTTCACACTTTGTAGTTGTATAATTATGTTCTGCAGGAGTCAACTTTCTACTAGCAAAACAAATAGGATGATCTATAATACCTTCTCTAGGTTGTGCTAGAACTACACCAATGGACATGCTAGAGGCATCCACATGTACACGAAAGGGTAGATTCCAGGAAGGAAAATTTAAAATAGGTGTCGTAGTAAGCCTATCCTTCAGCACTTCGAATGCACATTGTTACGGTTCTCCCAAATAGAACTTCCCTTTACCTTTTAATAACTCCTCTAAGGGTACGACAATCTTAGCATACCCTTTGATGATTTTTTTGTAATACCCTATGTGGACCAAGAATCCATGCACCTCACTCTAACTAGTGGGTTCCTCTAAGCCTAAAATGTCTGCAGCCTTAGCTGGATCTACTAACAAACCATCCTTGTAGATGATATGCCCTATCAAAGTTCCAAATGGTGTACAAAATACACACTTCTTAATATTTAAAGATATGCTTAATTGTCTGCACCTCTCAAAAATTAATCAAAAAAATTCACAATGATCTTTGATAAGCCCATACACAGTCCAATCATCCAAGTAAACCAGTAATAATTTGTGAATAAAATCCTGGAATGCTTGAACCACAATGTGTGAAAATATTGCATGCGCATTCTTCAATCCAAAGGGTGTCGCTTTGTATGCAAAACTTCCCCATTCAGTGGTGAAAGTTGTCTTCTCTTTATCCTCCTTAGCAATTCTTACATGATGATACCCAGAGAATCCATCTATAAAAGAGTAAATTTTGTGCCCTATAACGCCTTCCAATATTTCCTCATTGAATGGTGTAGGGAAAGGATCAATCACACATGCAACATCTAGCTCCCTATAGTCCACACAAATCTTGATTCTTTCATCTTTCTTTATGATGATTATCATAGGGCTAACCCACTCTGATTCCTCTATGGGATCAATAATGCTAGATTCCAACATCTTGTCGATTTCTTCTTTAACTTTTACGCATAGGTTAAGGCTCATCTTGTAATGTCTCTTCCTAACTGGGTGTGTACCTTCCTTTAACTTAATTTTCATCTCATCCAAAGATTAATGCACCCCTTTCAACTCATGGTATCCCCTAGGAAATAAGTCTTTAAAATCACGTAGCAACTCAATTATCTTAGCCACTTCATAGTCAGACAAATAATCTCCAATTATGGCCTCCTTAGGTTCAACAATCATGCCAATGTTCACTTTCTTTGTCTTCATAGGTTCATGGTAGGTGTGTGCCTTCTCATCTGCACTGTCTAAGATGTCACACATACCCTATAAATGATCTATGTCCAAATATTTTGTTTCTTTATCATCCACCATGTAGAAGATATTTCCTTTCTACTTCTCTAGGCAAACATGTTAAAAAAATTCCACATTTGTCTCATCTACTTCATCAAAACACGCTTCTAGATCTGACTCACCAAATAACTCCTGAATGAGTTTTTCAGCCTTTACACTATCTCCCATAGTCAATCACTTCATAACTTGCAATTCCTCTTTCACAGGAGGTTTAGTAGAGAAGTGGTCAAAATTCTAAATCATTCCTGCAGTCAAGTCTTTCCAATTTCTAGTCTCCCTATGCAACTCCACATAAACATACCAAGTGTGCACAGCCTCGCAAGGTGAAATAAATTTTGTACACCCATAACGAAGGCAGTAAATATTCCTAACCCTCTCTCCAAAGTCTCTCACACTTCTAAATGTGGTGTTGAATAGGATTATTACCATGATATTAACATATTTGAGTAGGTGCATTACCCCTAAAAAACTCGGGCTGATACAAAAATTCTCACTTCTCTCAATCCTATGATATTATCCATATGAATCATTTCACCGACGTGCTTGACTATCCCACGATTTAGGGTATATGTTCACTAACATATTCCTTCTATCAGTTAGATTTATCCTTCCATTGTACTTCCATGGTATCACATAGAATACCTCAGAGGTTTCCTTCACCAGTGTATACCGGGGTACAGGGTTGTTAGCCTAACATCCTAACACAACGTGCGGCCTACTTACGCAAATGCAGATGCACTTGCTTACTTTGTATGCCCAACCATCTCATAAGTGATCCATGTGCCCAATTTTATGAGGAAGCATACTTCTGGTATGCATCATGATGGATCCATGTGCATCATCCCACTAGAGAATTCCTTCCTTAGATGGCTCAAGTGACTTTCGGATCTCAAATGGTGTCGCACATTGAATTCTCAGATTGCAAGGTCTTCTTCACTTAAGGGCTCAACATAAGGTGCCGATTTCCCATCTATAAAAGGGATAATAACTCACTCTGCAATCCTTGTTCTCAAAAGTTGATATATCCCTTATTGAACCGATAGATATAGTCATTATTTACATAGCACCAAAGGGAGCCCAAGTAGAGATGGGAAGTTATCTTCTTGATGCAAGCACTAATACCTCAAAGTCTCCAGTGAACTTGGCCCCAAATTGTATAGTAATGGATTACAGCCTTCAATACTCCAACGTTCATGCATGGCCTTAGTTTGATTTTCCATATACAGTACATTGGAAGATGGATGCAATGGAGGTATACCCATATAAACCCATGCATCCTAAGGTAAGCACATTCACTTCTGCGCCGAGTGTCAATCAAAATATTGCTCAAATCATCTATCTACAATAGCATTTAGAAGTAATCTCCTTGTCATAATCAAAGCTATCTGGGAGGGATATTAACATGAAAAATTTGTCGTTGTCCAGTCTCAATATTTGTTACAGTGCACAGAGTGTTTCCTTTCAACTAACTCCCTAGTAATGGAATAATGTTCTTTTGACGCATGACATCTTGCATACTTCCTTGCAGAAACTTGGTCATCAACATCTGACTGGAAGAGTCTCAGCATGCCTTCTTGATGTTCCAACTTCCTTGACTGTTATTTTAAACATGTGTATTTCACCCTACATATTTTTGATTACCTCCATGGTTTCATGGTAAACCTCCTTCTGATGTGTAGGGGTATGGATATTTTACATGTAAAACCAACTCTTTAGTGATGGTAGGATTCATGTTGCAGCCATGTTTCTCTTGGTAAGACTGCAAACTTTTCGGTGCATGTAGTAATATTCATCAGGACTACCTCAGGATGTGGATGCTAACTTTGACATCCATTGGTTTTCCACGACGCGCATTGTATCCTAACCATCCATGTTGCCCTTGTTCTTGACTTATTTTTTCTTGTTATGCTCTGATGTTCATATTAAGTCCAACATCTCTTCATAGTTATGATTCTTTCCACAAAAAGAACAAGTAATGTTCATTGGAGGACATTTGCACCTGTAATGGTTGAGGTGATTTCTGCACATGTATAAATGTTCCACGAGGGAACTCACCTCATCCACCACCACGTCCTCAAGACCTCTGAAATCCACCACGGTATCCTCGACCTCTACCATGGCCTCCCTTAAAGCACCCTTCATTTTGATCATAGTTCCCTTGAATATGATCATGATCATGTTGTGTCACCTTTATTATTAGAGTTATTCTGAAACCCATGTATTTGTACACCAATATCAATGACATCATGGATTTGATCAAACAACCTTGTACTATCTTTAGTATTGTGAGTCATGGAACTATTTAATTTTACAACTTAGTAAGACACATGCTCTTTCTTACCGCACGTTGCAATAATGGAGAAACATATCACATTATGGTCCAAATGAATATCTCACATTCCAAGTAACAATCTTTTGAATGCACACCTGAATACGAGGAAAAATATCCTTAGTATACCCCCTCTACTTCAAAATCTTTGCACCAAATTCCACATCCGTGTATCATGTGTTGTATTGGCTGATAGTTTCTCTAACTGCTTTGAACATTGTTGCAATCCAAGCTTCCAAGAATGGGGTCACTCTAGTGTCTATGCTTTCCACAATTACCTCAACATGTAGAGATGCTTCAAGTGCCTCACATGTTATGTATAAGTCTGATTGAGAGAACTCTCCTAAAAGGCATAATCAAGCCTCTGATCGAACCACTGTGTATGCTGACTTGATGGATATCATTATGATAGTTTAGACAAGAGATGTTTTGAAATGAAACATCATATTCCCAGAAACTCTCAGTAGTGCCCAACTTAATGTCCTTGAGCGCGCTTATACTTTTCTACTCAAACTCAGGTATATAAAATTCCTTAATAAAATCATCTTGTAACATAGGGATAATCCACACAATTTTGATCAGGGCTCAAATTTTCTGTATATAGTTGTGCACACGTGCCCTAAAATGTAGTTATCAAACTTACTATGGCCTTATGACTATAAATTGTAGGTTTATTTCTTTCAGTGTGCCATCAATATATCACACATATACACATGCTCAACATCATCTTCTATTCCCCTATACTTTGGAGAAAAAGTGACATATCCATGTAAATATTATGGGGCTTAGGGTATTTATGACCATGCCCACTATTAATCCAGAACCTCTGTGTGTTACCTCCACCTCCATTTTATACACTAGATCAATCTAGATACTGAGTTAAAAAAAAATCTGTTCCACCTTCAATCATCCACCCATTTAGCAGGAATTTTATTGACCAGATGATTTACTACCAGTGTGTCCCAATAGTGGTGCTAAACATGAACTCTTACAGTCTGTGAAGTTGTGCTACTTCCCTGATGTGAGTAAAACAGTTCTGTGTGCATGTGTTATGTTCCGATATTTCATGCACATGAATCGAGGTTCCTCCAACTTTTAGTCCTCCAAATAAAACAGTAGGAAGATGTCTACTTTTAGACCATAAATGTACTTTCTATTTGATTCACTCATAAACTTACTGATAAGTTAACTCTACTTCTTGATATTCTACTGCCCAAACTATCTTGCTGACTACTAGCCTGTACAAGAAAATAGAAAACCAAGCACAAGAGTCTAGGTTTCCAGCGTAGATTTTAGATGCGTGTACTTTGGCCTAAGTTGTCTCTGCTTGTGCATAATATCATAAGATTAAGGTATGAGTGTTCCTTATCATGCTTGTTAAAATGGGGAAGTTCTATATGCTCTTGCTCCACATCCTCTGCATGAGCTCCAAATCCTTCATGAGCCATATCTCTCCTCAAAACCATCCATTCTGTCAATATCACACTAATTCCCTAAATCCCTCTTACATGCCTCATTGTTGAATTAAGCCACCTTTAAAAAAATCTCTTTTCCTCTTTACCGCTAGGATCAACCATCCTTCACCACACCTGCTCCTACCTCCGCACGTGTAATGGGGTTTAGCTAGCCATCAACTTTTCTTCCAAATTCAGGGTTACCAATAATATTTTGATTTCCTAGTGGAATGCCTTGAAGATAGGTTCCCCTAGGATAACATAAAAATATGAAACTCAACTACCTCCAGGACCAAGAATAAGTGGAAATTGAGTACTCCAAAATATAGGAATATTCAAAACACCACGGAACCAAGTATCCACAATGCACATCCAAATAACATATCAGACATCATAGAGGGCCTAAAATTATTCTTACAACCCTGTCCATTGGTATAAGTGTGTGAAACATCTAATTCCTTTTAGACGTGTAATTTCAACCAGTCACTCGTATAACTCTAATTGGGAAGATAGAAAATAATCTCTCATATTTTCAAAGCAGTCATATTAGTATTCTACTCCACCTACATGCATGTGCGTAAAACTAATAGATCTTTAGTGTTGAATATTTGAGTATACTCTTCTTCCAGATATATTATCCATTCCTCAACACTTGTTTTAAGTTCAACTGTTTATACATCTTCATCATGCAACATCCTAAAAACAACTGAAAAAGAGGTACCTGGCAATGAAACCAATGATGTAGCCTAGAATTTACTGTGAATAGCCTAGGCGCGCTGGCACATCACTCAGCCTGAGTTGAGCACTCACTCGAAGCATGCAAAGGGACTCAGGTCCCTCCTTAGAGTTTCTTGTATAGAATGTTAGCATGATGGAGAATATGTATATCTAGATTCATTATCAATAGTAAACAACACACAATGCATAAACCAAATCTAGATTCCTAGAATATATATAGAATGAACTAAACAATGACTATAACAAGATTTACCATGCAAGAACCAGATTAAGTCATGTTCAACACCATTATCCATTACCAATATTAACCATTGTATTAAGTATTGTAAAACACAAAAGCTTCTTACATTATATAAGTATCTCCATGAGTCATGCGCGTGAAAAAACCAGTAGCATAACTCTACCATAGTTTTCATACACTAACCCTATGTAAATCAATACATATATATAGGGGTGGGGACTTTCCCTTCACCACCCATGCACTTCTCAAAATAGGTCACATGCTAATAATAGCCATGTAGCCTTTACAATAGGATGCACAACATGCAAGTGCTCTAACAATAGACTTCCTATAGTTAAATCTGAGTAGAAATCCTATTATTAGCCTAAACTATGCATGGTGCTCAGCTGATCGCTTGTTCCCAAAATACCATTACATGGACCACAAGTATTCATGTCTTTGTGTGCTCAGCACGCTAACTCCAAAAATAGTCCCTTATCTAAAAAATGACTAAGTCCTGATCCTGGGAAGCTCCAATCCTATCATAGCATCGCACGCTCTTCCAATGCCCTACATTCACACTGCCCAACACTTAGGCCATTTTTGTCTGCTCAACAATGTGCCATTACTTGGAGCACTAAAAATAACCAACAATCTCCATTTCTTTTACTGAGGTAGATTATAGAAGTGTAATGGAAGCAACAACATAAGTCATATGGCTGAAGTGGTTGTTGGAAGAGATGCACATGGAAGCTAAAGGAAGTACTTCTCTTCTATGTGATAGCCAAAGTTGTATTACTCTTGCTAAAAATATAGTTCAACATCTATGGAAAAATCATATCGAGATACATATGCACTATATCAAGAGAAGGTTCTTTGTGGTGATATAGATCTCCAATACTACTTGACTAAAGATCAAGTTACAGACATGTTTACAAAGTCATTGTGTGTTGTAAATTTCTGCAAGTTTCGTGCAATGCTTGGCCTTTCAGAGTTTTTATTGAGAGGGAGTGTGCATGGAATTGTCACCTCCTAATGGTAAGATGGTTGATGACTCTTTCTCCTCTATACTTTTTCTTTGGTATAAAGCATTGTAAAAATATCTTTATGATCTTTGTAAACTCATAGTGTTTATGGTGTACAGTCCAGTGTGTTGCATTTATTTGTAAAGGAGGTTCCTATTTTTATAAAAGAATCTTAGAGATGCATTTTTTAAGAATTTTTTCTTGAGAAACCGTGGGATGTGGTCTCAAAAATCATGTTTATCCTAAATCATACTTTTGATTTATGGATTCCAAATCTGTTTGTACCAAAAGGTAAGATGAGCATGATGAATGTGTTATAATTCCTTTAAAAGTAATATGTTATCCTAAACCTTCACTAATGGTTTATGGATTTACAAAACCTGTTGTACAAACAAGTAATGTTGGCATATGGTTCCCCATTTAATATTAAGGGGGAGTGTTAGAACATAATATTCAGTGTTGTTATAAACCTTAGTTTAAAATTAAATAATTCAGGAAATTCATATTCTTCATTATTTAATATAAATTATGATTTTATGGTTAATTTAATTTTACTTAAATCAATTTATATAAACCGAGGAGGTATACCCTGTCACTTAATGTTCATCACCCTTGGGGATATTTAAGTATAATCACAGATCATATTGTTGAGGATAACAGGTGAATACAAGGGAATTGGATTCACGTTGGGTTAAAAACATGGAGAGAAGTGAGGAAAGGAGTTACTGGACTGTGTAATGTTTCTCACATAATGGAAAATTCTTCATTCATGGTTTTTTACCCCAGTGGGGTTTTTCCATGTTAAATTTGGTGTCTCTGTGTAAATCTGTTTATTATAATGTGGTTTGTAATGTTTGTTTAACATTATTTATTATGTTAATTTTAAACTCAATCCTAATTAGATGAGTGAGATAACCAAAATGTAATACAAAATTGGGGTATTGTTCACAATTAATTATGTTGTGTAGTAATGATAATTCAAAACTAAAATAACAAATCCAAATAGTGTTAGATTATGTTACTATTGCATATCCCACCTATTTTTCCCAAGATAATTAATGAAAGTACAATAAGGGGTTATGGTTTAGAGAAGAAAGCATTCTACCATATTTATATCATGTGACTGAGTGCTTGCAATATGCACATAATAGAGCAAGGTTTCATCAAGTTATATGTAAAATAGTAGTATTAAAAATTGTGCATAGGAAAAATTTGTGCAAGGCTAGATAGGTTTGTGGTTGATTATGTCCTTAAGGATATATATATGTAATTAATTGTTGTGAGATGGATCTGGAATATGGAATTCAATTCACCTATCTTTGGAGGTCTACTTTTTAAATTTGTTTATATGTTTTCACTCGCACATATTGAGATATAGCTTCTCTTAGGGATAATTTTAGAGGCAATTTTTTGTTATATCATGAATATTTGAGTTTCTAAAATTTGCAAATTGTTGTTTGGAGGAATAGTACATAACATTAGGTCACCTAAATTATAAGGCTATAAGTTAATTTTCTAGTTCAGCTCACCCATTGTTTATAATAATTCCACACTTATGAATTTATATTGTCATTACCTCAAAGAAAAAAACTAGTTTCCTTTACATTTATATGTGTATTAGATATTATTTCCATGGTAAATATCAAATTCCATTTGAATGGAGGGTAGATATTATAGACTCGTATTTCTTCACCCAAACATAATTAACTCAAGGAGGTTCTCATTTCTCTATTAGAAATTGACTTAATATTCCAACCACCCGAATGCAATCCATAATTGACCAATTACATATTTTCCTTAGTTGTCTATTACCAACCGCTAGATTTCTATAAATGTTCACAATTTATTTTGTAACTGCTTGTTAAAATCAATTTCACACATAAATTACACTGGATTTTTATAGTTAATATGGCCTTTGGAGATATTGTGAGAGGGAAAGACAATTAAAAAGAAAAAAGAGCATACTATCTTATTTTAGTTATCCAAACAAATGTCCACGCAACCGACATCCACTTTAAATATAGGTACTAAACGATTAACTAAATATTTGTATTCATTTTCAATAAGTTTGATTTTAAGTTTCAAGGATAAGAGTAAAAAAATTACATGTAGAACCCCCCACTGATAATGGCGTTCTTCATGAAAGAATTAATCACAAGAACTTGTCACCACCTGAAGATATTATTGATGATGAGATTCCACCACTTGAAGACACTCCCGAGGACAAGACTCCACTTGAGGAAATTTTTGACGATGAGATGTAACTGCCAGAAGAGATTTTTAGTTCCCATAAAACACCAACTTTAGTTGAAAATTCTTCTCAATAATTTATGTGAAGGAAGAGAAGTAGATGGAGAATTGGAAGGTCTTTTAACTTTAACTAGGTAGAAAAATATCCATTCATTGAACCAATAGAGACAAAAAATAAACATGATAATCCAATAGAACGTAGATGTAAAATATGTAGTTAGAAACTAGGAAATGACCACATAATGTAGATTAAGTTGGACATAATTAACAAACATTATGGAAAAATATGTGTTAGTAAAACAAAAGGATGGACAAACAAAGAGAAAACATAGATGAAAAAATGTAAAAGAATACATGCATGAAAGATATGCACCCAAGTATGAAAATGAGCATAAATTTTTACACCATCTTGTTTAGAAAGGGGGAACAATTATAACTTAATTTGAAAAATAGATAAAATTCTCTATTCTACACCACATTATAAAAAGGGTAGACCTATTTTTTTTATTGTTTAGATTATAAGATTTTGTTTCAATGCATGGGCTCCATAACATTCCACAATCACATTATTTAGATAACAATATTTGGGAAAGGGTGAAATGTATAACAAATATTAAGGAGGATTTAAAAGCAAAATTTAAAATACATGTTTTATCTCACGGTCAATTGATGAGGTCACAAAAATTACCAACACATAATGGGTTTGCATGCATGTTTATAATTATGAGAACCATTCAATACAAGCTCATATATTATTTATTCATACAGTGGACATAAATTGTAATGCTAAAAACCTTTAATAATTGGTTGTTTCTAATTTAAGGATATAGCTACGATGAATGATTATGTAATAGCTACAAATTTGATGTGTATTGGTGTTGATGGTGCATCAGTAATAGACATGGAAATAGTATTTTTGTTTGAATACAAACAATTGTTACCCCATATATGATTTTAATTCATTGCATTTCTCATATAATGAATCTTGCATACAAAATTGTTTGCACATTTGAAAATGCCACAAAAATGGAAGAGCTTATCCATGACTTGTATGCTTATACGTCAAGCATTCCAAAACAATTTTTAGAATTTCAAAAAAAATCAATTGGAGTGACTGATAGTAAAAATGTGCTAAAATATGTTTATACAAGATGAATTTTTATGTACAAACCTACATGTAGAATGTTTTAAGAATATCTATTGTTAGCAGGATTTATATTTAAATACCGCACGACAAATGATAAGGAAAAAAATTATTACACCTTTTTGAGACATTTAACAACATTATTGAAATTATGCGGTATTTTTTCATGTTGAATGAAATGAATCTTTTTATAAAACATGCTTAAGAGAGACCCATATATATTTTTGACTTCATACGGTTGAGAAAACATGTATGTCAATCTCTAGATATGGTATACATGTCGCAAAAAAAATTTAAGCGACCTATACTTAGTAGTTAGAAATTTTTGATAGATATTAAGGATCCTAAAGGCTATTTGAAATTTAATGTCAAGGAGCATCTTTGTGTCATCATTAATGAGAAGGAGATAAGAATGCACACTTTTCACAAACAAGTTAATTTTATAGGAGCGTAAATTGAAGAATTACCTATAACAAGTCTCCTAGATGATGTTTTTATATATGACACATAGATAAAATTGAGATATCTTTCACAAATATTATCTAATGAGATTAAAGATCATTTTAAAAGGGATGAGTTGTTTGAGGCCATGTGAGTGGTGAATCTCATTTTTTGGAACATTGATGATGGTGAAAAATTAATAAAGTAATTTATTTCTCAAATACATGGGTACTTTCATTAAACATTTCGGTAAATCTATAGAGGTAAATGGATTCAAAATTAAAGGTATTTTCTAAGAGGATTTACTAACATCTCAGTAAAAAAAAATCAATCTTACAATGATTAATCAATATTGGTATCTAATTAAACCAACAACAAAAAATTACTATTACACAACTATGGAAAAAATTGTATCCTAGTAGCATCCTACAAGAAAATGTTAGTGAATATTTTTTATTATATGAACTATGTAAAAATATGATTTTTGGCTTAGTGGAAGATGAAAGGGTATTTATTTCATTATCTCTTGTTAAATCAAAACTTTGAAATAGTCTTGATAAAAATCTAGATACTTGTTTGAGATTGTATGTTTCATGTTATCATGTGGATTTGTTTCCTTGTGAAAGAGATCATGCGCTTTGGAGTTCTCTTACTAAAAGAAGAGGTGTCAGTAATATAACAATCAAACAAATATGATGTAAATATTGAAATTGAATATGCTTTTGAGATGTTAGATATTAATGTCAGTTATGAAGAGTGGGTTACTCGAGGTGTGTTTCGTCTACCCGAGTTTTAGTTTGATATATATTTCAAATAATATTTCTTAAATTAAATTATGTATTATTAGTTCTATTAGTTGTCCTATGTGGACAAACATTGTTATGCAAACACTCATTCAATATAAAAAAGCAAATTTCATATCCTATTGTTATACATTTGGATGGTTTGTTGAAAAATATTTTCATATATGTGTATTTTATTAACAAATATGTTATTTATTTCAACATGGTATTTGATATCTTAAAAAATCACAAAAAATCACACCGTAGTGACCATACAACTTAAAAACATAGTATATATATTTGGAAACATTTATGCTTACAAAACTTGCAACAAGAACTTAGATCTCAATATTTCATCACAAATACACGACCAACTTTATCTCATTCTTTCTTAATATTTTATGTTGGTGTTTCTATAACAAAATATCATGCCTCCCCTTATTTTTTTCATAAATTAAAATTCATGATTTAATAAGATATTCGGGTGTAGAATTGATATTAACAAGATTTTCTCATTCTTCATTGGTTGCATCTCCACCTAAAAGTAAACTTGGATCTACATTTGATTTCTTCTTTAATAAAATATCAAGATCCATTTCATGCTCTTAATGAATCTTCGGAGTATTATTTTGTTTGTTTAACATTATAATTTTACCTTTAGTGTAATTGCTACATTTAAACTTTAAGTACCACCGCCTCGTTCTTCATATTTTCATTGCATTTATAGAAATAAATATAATTACATAAAAAATTACAATAACTTAAATATATTTGCTAAAAAATATTATAACTTACTACAACCTTTTCTCTCTATTTTGGAAATTTCCATGAGGCTTTTTTCTTTAGCCCATTTGTTGCAATAAGTTTGGGCTTCAACAATCAAATTCTCTAACATGTTTAATTAGGAATTGGAAACTAAAATTGCACAATATACATCTTGATTCACTAAACATCACATTCTGTGGGTTCATTTTGCACTAATGAATATAAACAGCATATTTGGGATTGGTTGTGAAAACATGAATTTATTTCCTTGATCAATGCCTTTTCTCAAACCCCCATATTTTTAAAGTGTTGATATATTTGATGACATCATTAAGCAAGGATAAATAATTGGCTTCCAATAGAATCTCTAATGAAAATCAAGTTGTTTCATCATTAGATAACATGGAATTCTTTGGGGGAGTGGGTCTGTTAGGTGGTGATGTGAGCATAAGAGGTTTCTATGAAACAAGCACCTATTAACCTTGAATAATATCATGTGAATTGAAATTAAGTGGGGCCTTACTTTCAATCCCAAGGAATTCACCATTAGGATCAATGTGTTGTAAAATTGTAATACCCGTTGCAATTTCACTAGATATATCAATGACAGAAATATTGGGGAACTTAGAAGTTGATAATTGAACTAATACTAGAAACTTTAGAGTCCACATATGGATGATGTCCTCTTATTGAGTTAGATGTGTTAGCCCTTCTCTCTTAGAAGAAAAGAGATTATTATGTTTTAATAAAGTAAAGTAAAATAACCACATGGATGATTAATTGAATGGTAAACTAACCTTCAAATATGTAAGGGACAAGGAATTTGAGATCATTTTTTCATGGATCACAGTTGGATTTTACGAATTCTATAACCCATAACAGTCCTCATAGTATAAATCCAGTACAATAATTGTACATGAAATTGTATAGTTGTCATTACAAAGAGTGTAAGTCAAGTCAATTCCAATCCTATTTGATATGCATATATACTATTGGAAACTCGGACATTGAGATGGCGTGTGAATCAATGTCTCATTAAAAAAATTTAGATATATTTACTTTCTCAAATTTTCTAAGAAGAGCATATAAAACCATAGACAAGTAAAAATTTAGAAATAGTACATCGTGATACATTATTCTAATGTGGAAAACCCATAATGGGAGAAAACCCATTGAAATCAAGAACTAGGCTTGGGACACAATCGTCTTGTTCCAATTACCTTGATTTCATGGTTAAGGTTCAACTCATCCTATAGCTACAACTCCAAAAGTTTAACCAAGTTATCACTAGATATTTAACAGGATTCAACCTATCTAGAAGCTTCAATTCCAAAGTTTGGTTCAGCTACAACTGACCTTTAGTGAGCTTCAACTCACAGGGAAGCTATAACTCCCTACCTACTAAGCTACCACTTAGACTTGTTCCAGAATTTTGGTCACACTTAGTTTACTATCCTATACAGTTGATAATGACCTCTAAATCAGATCTTCTTTACTTCTTACTTTTTTCCCCAATTTATTCTTGTTCTTGTTACCTACTCAACAACTACTCTCAGTTATGTAAGGATTATCTCACACCTTCAATCTCTTCATGACACTCCTTGTCACATAGTTAATACCTCATTGTTTTCATGTGCATACTACTTCATTCATCTCAACACCTAGTACATGGACCTTTCACATCATATTATCATGGTATGGTATTCCCTACACTCTTCTTCTGTGAATTGACTCCTTCAAGCATCTATTAGTCTTATCATGCATCTACAGAATCTTCCAAGCTTCCTAGCATGCATCTTCATTACACAACACTCAATACAACAATACCTACTTATTTAACAGTCTTAGTATTAGTTTGTAAACTCTGTAAGCATTCTATCTCAGTCAATACATTGTTCATCTCAGTTGATTACTCATTGTATTTTCATGTACCTATTCAGTCATACATTCAACTTCATACTTTTTAACCTCATGTCAAGGTTCCACTCATCTCACTTCATCTATTCAACACTCGCTTTTATTCACATTCACTTCATACTTCGATATAACTCTTTAATCTATTCTTCACGCATACAGTCTTTACAAAACAACATTTCAATGTATATTCTGCTTCATTTCACCTCAATGTATTTTTCTACACTTATACCCTTTTTGCTTGAGTTCACCTCATAGAAGACTATCTTTTCAAATTCTATTTCAACTTCTTCATTGTCCTTGACCAATGAAGTACCTTATATATAATTCATTCGAGTTGTATAAAGAATATACACATTTTGTAACTGTTTAAAAAACTCTTTGGGTTCTTCAAGGATGGCTTTTCAACTTCACAAGGAATTCAAATAACATTTAGACATTTTGAAGTCTTCAACATGATGTAGATAACTCGGCTTGTCTAGATGTGCAACACTGATGTATTTACAAGAAAAATGTGTATACTCGGTCAACTAAAACTATGAAGACATTTCTCATGAATGAGGCATAGTTTGTACCCTTCACAGATCATGAAGATTGTCTCAGAACACCTCTATCAAATCAGATTCAACATGATTTCCACATTTTTATACAACTGGGGTTTCTAAACACAAACCCTTGTGGCATGTTTTATATATTTCACACTTCATGTTCTAAATCTACAACCATATGCCTATGTGAGCACTTAAGAGACTGAGCATACTGCCAAATCCGCGCATTTGCATGCATGAAAGTCAAGGATAGACTCAATATTTGCTGCTACATTTCATTTCTTCATGATTGTCATATGCCACAAACACAAACGTCAATCTCAGCTCATATCTCTTAAGAAAATAGTCTTTCTTAACCTTCAGAGATGCCATTTTGAGAGAATGAACTAATTTTCAGTGAATTTCATACCAAAACCACTCTTGTAGGGTTGTTCATAATCACTCCTTAGTTCAATTCATAACTCAAAACACTTAAGATGACTTTCAAGAACCTTACTTGCTTTGTGTGACCGCACTTTGATGGTGGGAAAATAAATAAATTGATTTTAATCCACAAGTATGAGAATTGTGACTAAAAACCTTCTGGATAACTAAAAAGGCCTCAAGCATAAACAATCACCCCTAATTTTTCACTTTGGAAACCTCAACATAATGCAAAATTTACAAAACACTAGCATTTCCGTACAAAGTAATTTTATATGGCTTAGTAAGAATGGCATAATTTATGTCTAGAGGTATCTTACCACACCCCTGAGTGATTACAAAATTTTCACAAGTCATTTGAAGTCAACACAACACATTTTATGCCTACTACTCCAAGAAACAGGTCTGGAAGGAGAAAAACCTTATCTAAAAAATGTTCATAACTTCTTTGTTTTTCAACCAATTTCCCTCAAACTTTTTGCAAAAATTTAGGATTGGAGTTCTCTTCAAAAATTGCTTCTATAATTTATTCAAATAAGGATCAAAAAAAAAATTGGGTGCTAAGAATATGGGTAGATCATTTTGCATTTCTCAATGAACCAGTTTTAGAACATCATGCGCAACTTCCTCATACCTCTTCAAAACTTGATGAAATTCAGCATGAATCACTAAAAGAAACCCCTCTACACATTCCATGTTTTTTTTAGCCATGATTTTTCCTTTACAACTCAGACCTATCTCATTTACATCAACTTACATTGTCAATCCTTAAAGGTAGTTTTAGTGCAATTTCAAGTTTTTCCTCTAGGAGCTAAATTACACGTTGTTATTGCTCATACATGCCCTAAGAAAAACTCTTAGGCTCCTCCCATTCTTACCTATTATTGCAAGGACCTTTAATTATCTCTTACACCTCATTAGGCTCTGGAACTAGGCCTAAATGAGACAATTTCAACTGATACTTCCAATATTTGACCTGTTACTCACTCTATATTATATTTATCATACTATTAACATCATGTATGATATTTAAAAACACTTATACCTAGTTTACCAACCATTTCCATACTTGCAGTAGACTCCTAACTCATTGATCAAGCCTGATGTACACTAAAACCATCTTGGATGCTCAATAAACCACTAAGAAAGGCACTACCAATCAACCTTCATACCTATGACTGAGCTTCACTTCACCATTCACTCCTTTTCAATAAATTCCACTTAACATCAATGACAACACCAATGACCAAGGTTCAACATATACTATTTATACTTTTTTCCAGTAAGAGAATGAATGACATAGATTATAACCAAGTCGTGAATGATTATTGGTCTTCTTTGTACAACTATTATTGCCTAGAAAAATCCCATAATATCTTGTACAAATGGGTTTGATATAATTTGATTTGAAATCCCTCTTGTTTAATGATTAGGGATTATTTTGATGAAAGAAAAAAATATAATCAGTATTAACTACTAAAACAACCATGGGAAAATTTTGAATCTAAATTATAAATCAAAATATTATCAAATGAGGTATAAATTTACAACTCATGGTGAGACTCCAAATACTTTTTATCATCATTTTTCAATGATACTTTGGTTGTGACAAGGTTAACATCTTTATGTGACAACCCTACCAAGTAGTGGATGTCGACATGTGACATTCTAAAGTAAAGATTCCATTTGGTGAGGGTAATTTTAAATGTTTCATGTGAACTATCATTGTGGGACATAAGAAAATCAAGAAAATTCATGTTTGTTTCAATTATGGCATGTAGAAAAGGCCTCAATGAAGGCACTTGTCGGCCAAATCATTGTATATTTCTAGTAATTTTACTAGTTTGATGATTTGAGGGCACATTAGATTTTTGTATGAGAACTTTTGTTGTATAGATGTGAATGGTGTGGGTAGGGAAGACATGTTTGGAAGAATAAGAAAATGGTATTTTTGTGACTGGTAGGTGGTCACATGCTCACAATTTCGAAGAGAGATGCATCTTGTGTGAAAAAATGTTTATAAAAATTAAAAAGTGTGGTCAATGCATATATTTATAAGAAAATCTAGGCACATGGAAATTGCTACTTAGATGAATAGTCGACACATACAACCTACAAGAGGTGGAAAAAACCATCTATATAGTGTAATTGATTAACTACGTTGTGTAATTGACCAATCACATTAACCAAATGGATGCATATTGCAAATGACATGTTGTTTAAAGAAAAATGACACATCCAAATGTATAACATAAATTGAGTAAGGCATGAGGTATACGACTAAACAGTTATATGACATAGCCAGACGACTGCACATGTGTAACTAGCCACCTGTACTACAGAACCACCTAGTTGCATATTTCATTTGATTTTTATAGTTGTATTATGACATTTATCACATTTCCCATCATTTATTTATTCAAAGTTAAAATTCTCCTATATAACTATCACTCCTAGTTTCCATAATTTCAAATCACATATTTACATATTTACCAAAAAATATAAATTAAATTTTGTAAGGGTTCTTAATATGTACCCTGTATTATCTTTTCTTATAGCCCTAATAAGGGGTTAGTGATGATTAGGATGGATTACCTAACCATACCCCACTAATGTGATAAGTGTTGTGCTATAAACCACTACTCGAAGAGGGATCAAGCCACATATGGTCCTCTTAACCCTATGATGAGACTCATGTGATATAGAATAAAATAATATAATATGAAGCCCTTAATTTTTCCCTCACACTAGGAAACATATACTTGATACTTTAATTTTGCTCGTGGTTGATCTAGGGAAATAATATAAATATATTCAAAAATTTAGTAGCTTGATGTTGTTATAGTTCTTTAAGGAATTGGATTCTTCAATGCTTTGAATTTTTTTCTTCTTAAATGGTGTGAAATATAGAATCCCTAGGTTCCCTAATAGCTTAAGGTAGATGTCTTTATATATTTGAATTCAAATGATTTCTTTCTCAACCGCCCAAAAGTATTATCTAGACCAACTAAGCTAAGTTGTGATTTAAAAATATAATAGTTAGAATTTTATAATATATGTTTGTAACAAGTTGGAAAGTTTCATGATTAAACCTCTCCTAGACCCACGAACATGTCCTGGATGTTCGAGGAATCAATTACGAAATAAGTGCAAGTTCACATATGTATTTTGTAGAATGTGCAGTGATTCCTGATAAATTGAGCTGGTAATAGTCACAGTATAATGGACTTGGGACATGGGAAAGACTAGGAGGGTGACTTCATTAATTATGTTATACAAATGGTGTTAATGTCGATATAAGTGCCAAAATCCATATTTCCAAGTGCTTTGACCATATTTCATGTATTGCAATATCCTTACACCCCTCATAAACATTTCTCCACTTTTAGTTTTGAGTCTCATGACCTCATGATAAGTTTGTAGCCTTTGGATAAATTCGGTCATGAAATTTTCCATCTCTAGAAAACCCATCACAAAGCTTTCTAAAAGTTATATTTTTAAATTATTATTTTTTCTTAGTCATCCTATATGCGATTTTGTGGTCGATTGAGCCATAAAACAAACAAAATTTAATAAATACAAATGTACCATGATCCATTTAAACCATTTAGGCATCATATTACTCCTTGGAGATCACTACCTACAAATAACACATCCTTCCTAAATATTACAAGAGAAACCCTAAATTATCCAAGAGCAGACTTATAAAAATACAAGCTCTCAAATGCATGCTACCAAGTGTCAAAAACAAATAAATGAATTCATTTTAAGTCACATATTATATTACTAGTTGTATCTCATCATAGGATGATGGTATAACTACATGTTATTTGAGTCCTCTTTGGCGTATTAGTATAGAGGAAATTCTCAACCATCATTCAAGTGTGTTGATGTTAGCTTGACCCAAACAAATAATCCCTTTTCTAGGTCAAACTTGAAAATCTAGGGTTTGGTACAAAGAGAAAAAAATAATATTTTGTCACAGTCATTGTAGCATTCTAGATTCACAAAACAATAGATCATATACAAGTGAATCTACACCAAAAATATGAGTATCATTAGATAATCCCAAGATCCATTCATATCCCTTAGACACATTCGATACCAAACTTGTGTAGTGTAAACACATTAGGATCCAAACCTATCCAACACTCATGAACCCTTTCACGCAACATTTATACACTTCCATATTTTCTGTATAACTTAACTACTTTTATAGATTTTTTAACATCTAAGAACATTGTTTCACCTTTTATGAGATTACTTGGATCAATTTATTCCATTTATATGGCCCAATCACTAAATTAATATTTTTTAAATGAGAAAAATGTTAAATTACCAAATATACATAATTCATATCCAATTGGGATTAGCATAACTATATGTTTATGAGTTATTATTTTCCCTTTTATTTATTTCATACCTTATTGGAATTTAATTAAAACAACTTAAAGGACCTTAATTATATGAAAAAATTCATTGAAGGATTGAAAAATGTTGAAAACTACTCTACCCTCAATAATAGACAATAGATAAAGGATAAGAATACTTTGAAGCTCGTTATTTTTCAGTCGATAAGCCATCTTATTGATCATTGTCTTGAACCTGAGTACAAGGAAACACATGTACTCACAAGTGTTTTCCTAAGCTAATATTGTTCCAAAAAGGTAACCTTCCCAAAAATATCAATTTGGATATGAGTCAATAAATTATCAACTAAAGATGTTAATGATTGTATGGATGTCGATTTAAAGAAATTTAAATCTTTATCAAAGGAATGAGATCAAATAAATATAGTAGTAAATGCACAATCTATCATGCAAAGTATAAGAAAATGTGTAAGATAGGAGATAAGAGTGACTTAAATTGTATCAGCAAAGATGGACTGATTCTTGGCTGGAAAACATGTTGAAAGGTTGGATCTGATCTATGAGAGCTTTGTCTAAGAAATTCATATCTAGAAAATATTTTGATGAGATAACTCATTTGTGGATAAGACCACCCGAGCAATGGTGTCTTGATTGGGTGTCAGTGTCCTGAAAAGTTTTCTGCTTCTAATATTTTCAAGGATTGAACTTATCTTCTTCCTTTTGTTGTTTTCACATTAACTTCATTGCAGTGTTCTTGTGTCGCACCTATGCCTGTAAAAAAACCTTAGCTTCCTACAAAATAATCAAGAAAACATTATATGAAATAAATAATGTGTATGCTTGAGTCTAACTGACTAGGTAGTCACCCCAATGTGATTATCACCGAGCATTGCACTACATTTTATACCCTATGTAGTTCTTGTGTGCATGTGATTTGAATTGTGACCCCTAAAGCTAGGTTTCCCTTGTGTCAGTCACACCAAGATAGTAGGATACAACTATTTTTCCACCAAGATGAATGTGTGAGATGGAATTCAAAAATATATCCCCTCCTATGTAGTGAACAATGTAGCCCAAATGAGTCCTTTAATGTTTTTCCTTGCCTCAGTAGTAGATAGTAAGTAATATCCAAAAATTCTCTAGCCCCTAATGATAGTAAGTCATGTATATATATGATTCCCTTGTTTTAATTTCATCATTAACAACAAGAAAATATGACCCAATGTAATAATAAATATTTTAGAAAAGGTACAAAATGTTGTGGCATTCGAAAATCAGGAAAAGGAGGGAAAATGATAGAAGTACTTGGGCACTCCTGTCCTTAATGGGTGATAATGTTTACAATGCTTGGAAGATATAATAGTAAATACAGATATGGGCCATATGTTTTATAATTTCCAAGAGTAAAATTGGTCATTCCAAAAAAGAAAATACGAAGAGTGTGTAAGAGGATAAAGCAATATAAAAGCAAAACATGTTTTTTTAATGTTATGTCTTCTCACTTAGGAATCATGCATATAATGACATACTTAGAGACCTAATGTCAATAGAAAGTGTGTGATTTTGTGACTACATTTTCCTCCACTTTATGTTGGTGAATGAATATTTGGTAGCATAAAGTAGATAAGAAAAGTATACCTTGTGGAGAGTCGAAGGGACCGTTTATGGTGGATTTCAGTTCATTGGTTACACAATTAACCACCAAACACTCAAAGGAAAACAAGGTTTAATGATACTTGCGTCAAAAATACAATGTCAAGATGTATGGATGCAAAATAGGCACGAAAGACTCCTACTTTCCAATGAATGAAAGGAACCTACACAAACACATAGATAACTAGGCAAGATAGATATTAGATAAAAATATGACAATTTTCTTGGTAAAGGTCTGATCCCAGGAACCAATGGGATTCTTTTGAAGGGTGTAAACTTCATTTTGACAATCAAGTGATAAATGATAAAAGATACAGTATGATAGTTGGAAAATGGAAAGAGAAATTAAGTCATTCATAGGGATAGAGAGATCCTGCTCTCGCATGATAAGTGGCTCAAGAAAAGGGCTAAGGCAAGCTTGAACTCTTCGAAGTATTTGATCCAAGCCTACTCAGTAGTATCTTTTTCTTCTCATATGACCTCAAGTTGGTATTCATATGTCAGCGATCTTTGGTATCAAAGAGATGGCAATAGAGATCTAAACTCATGTGTGCAATATCAAATTATTCCTCAGACAAAGTGATTCTGAGATGATAGGAAGATCGTAGATACTTGGTGATCAAATGTGTCTAGGCCTGATATAGTCATTTACAAGCATAGGGACAACTTGGAAACATATAGGTTAACATAAAATATAGATCTGATATATTGATTAAAAATAAGCAAAATGCGATAAAAGAGATTTCAGATAGGCAAAGATCGCTGATTGATTCAAGGGAATCACTGGGTGCTTGCGGTGTAAATAAGTTGGTGATTCCTTAGGAATCTACTAGTGATTATTATGTAAAGGTAGACTTGATTAAAAACTGCATTGAGTTGTATACCTTTGAATATGGGATGTAAATGGATTGATTTTTTTATAATGAGAACGTGTGCAAATAGACCTGACAATGTAAAATGAAAGGCCATGTAACCTTGTTGTATGAAGTATTAAACAAATATGATTATAGTGTATAAGTACCTATAGATGGTGAAATTAGTTCTCCAAGGGTTTGACAGGACTATGATGACAGTGTTGAGATCGTCGTATGTGATTCCATATTGATGTATAAATAGCTAGATCTTCACAGCAATTGTTAGGGATCTATGATTCGTGAAGGTTTGATGGGATTTTATAGAATCGCCAATGATTAGTTAGAATGGTTGGCGATCTGAAAAAAGTGGGGAAACCCACTTGGAATTGGTTTCAACCACTTCTAAATGGGTTACTTCAAGTTTGGAAGTGAGTAAGGATGGGTAGGAAGGTGTTAAGGGTGTTGGGAGGTTAAGGAGGTTAAGACTTAAAATGGGTTAGGGTGGTTTTTAGGTGGTTTGAGAGGTATTTATGTTACTTAGGTTGAGTAAATAAGTATTTATTGAGCGTAAAGTATGGTTGTATACTAGATGAAGACATGATTTATAGGATAATAGAATGGGTTTAGTATTTTGAATGGAAAATGTGAGGAGTTTGGATAGGTCAATGTAAAGTATGCTAAAAATGGGTGTATACATTTCCTCCCTTTTTATCAAGTGGTTTGTGATGGAAAAATTGTTGGAAAAAAATGGGTGAAATGGTTAGATTTGTGTTTGAATAGGTGGTTCCCCCTCAAACTGGGCATTCATTACGATGAGAGTGTAATAGTTGCACAAGTTTGAATAGGTTAATGGATGAGATAGAGACTTATGTAAGAGTGTGTTTAAATTTGAGGTTCCCTAAGACCATGGAATGGAATGGATTTCCACAGAGGTGGGCTTTGCGTGACCAGGAAGTCAAGTGATAAGGTTAACCAATGGGTTCTTGATCCTATAGATATATGACTTCAAAGGAGGTGGCAGCAGGAAAAGGTTCCCAAAAAACTTATAGTATCTACGATGTATTAAGAAATGCAGGCTCAAATATAAGGTATGTTTCAACATAAAGGTGAGTTTACGTGACCAGAAAATTTGAGTCATAGGGGAACCAATAGGTTCTCAACCTATAGACATGTATGAATTAACTGGGGTAATGCAGGAAAATATTCCCAAAAAGGTTATGAAATATGAGGTGGATTTGATAAAGGAAGGCTCTATATAGATTGATTAAATTTAGGATTTTAAAAGGGTCTCGAAGGCCCAAAAAAGGAAGCACATACTTTGAAACGTGCAATTTTTGACAAGGAATGATTAAAATGATGGTTTGATATGGTTTAAAGACCAAAAAATGGTGTTTGGGATTGAAGAAGGGCATGAATCTGCTAGGTGATTTTACCATGGGTCATTGTGCATTTTGTCAAATCGTCGGGTGATCAGGTGGGCAGGAAAAAAATTACAATATAAAAGGAATGTGTGGAGTTTCATTTGTTGCATTATGGCGATTTGAGAGCTAAACAACTAAAAAACCTTGACATTTTAAGAATATTCGAGTATTTTTAGAGACATAAAGGCGACTAGAGGTAACCAGAGATGATAGAGGCCCACTCATGCTGAGGTAAGTCATGTTTTTTATTTTTGTTTTTATTTTGTTTTATTTTTTATTTTTCTGAAAAATGAGAAATCACTAGCTCTTATTATTTAGGAAAGTGTGGGCAATTATATGATGTGGCCAGTGATTTATATGGAATCGCTAGTAATTCAGGTTTATCGATAATAAAGAGTTGTTTTTTAAAAATTATTTTGTTAATTTTTGATGAATTTTATTTGATAATGTGTTATTGGTTTTTATGAATGCAACCTAGGGACCAACTGAACACATGAGATAAGATCCCAAAGACATTGGATAGTGTTTGTGATCGGTTATCAGAGGATGATTGAAGTCACTTAGAGGAGGTTAGGTTGGGGGTTATTGTAGACATATCCACATGGATGTGGGGTAATGATTGGATTTATTCAAGAGATGGGATCATACTACATGCACTTTCTGGTTGCCTACAGGTGAGATGACCATCACCTTGGAGGACATTCATAGGATCCTATGACTACCAATGCAAGAGTGAAGGTGTATGTCATTGATGAGGTAGGAAGGGATGTTGTTATACAGTGGTTATATGGAGATGATTCTCATGATGTTGTTTTAAGGTTTTGTATATAGTTCACTTTATAAGGATGAGGAGGAGGGTCAGACCCTCGTTATGATGATGATGATGGGGATCAACTGTTACACCCTACCTGATTCAGTAAGTGGAATATTTTCTTGGATGTTGACTAGAGTTGTGGTTGATATGATGTATTATAGGACGAAGTTTTCTTGGGCCCTACCTTACTAGTGTATGTATATAAATATTTGTGGTCTTGGAGGAGGAGGGGTCTACCCCAAAGGTTTGAGCAGGAACCCCCCCAAGACAAGGGCTTGATAGAATATAAAGAATGTCAGGATGAGGAATCTATCTGAGTCCCCCCATTATAACACTGAACTTCCTCCAGATATAGATGGAGAGTCATGAGTGGAGGTTTGGTAGATTTGGATGTATCATTTTTGGGTTTATGAGTGTTGGGCGATATGATTTTCATTGCCATGGATTGGCCGAGAGGACTGAGTACCATTAGGTAGAGATTGGTTAATTTAGAGTATCTTATGGGGTTTATGAGATGGAGATTTGAATTCACAGGTACATGTGACCTGTGAGAGGCGAGGATTACTTCAGATATCTCCTATCCAGTTTGCAGGTCGGAGATGTGATCTGGAGGTTTTATTTAGGTTTTCCAGTATGGCCAAGGGCAGAGGGGGAGTTGTGAGCTACACAACATGATAGATTGGTGCAAGGTAGGTGAGTCGGGTGGTTGTGGCATATAGATGGGATGATGGGGATTTTGGTGTGGTGTTGCTTGTTGTACATGGGCCATTTGATATGGTTGATGAGGAGGGAGTGGGAGTGAGGGTGGATGCACAGGGGGATGCAATGGCTTGTGATGATGTAGGAGTGATAGAGGAATATGTGGCTTGGTAGTAGGGACAGTTAAATGGGTTCAAGAGGTGGGTGTGAACTCTTGTAGAGGCTCCACCGAAGGGTGGTGCTAAGGTAAGGGAGGAGAAGGATAGAGTATTTTTACTAAAGGCTACCATAGTGAGCCTAGAAGTAAAGAAGGTTGCATTATTTCTTAAGTGAGTTACCTTGATCACCGAGTGAGATACTCTTATAGTTCGTTTGAGACATAGTGATCGACGAGAGGGAAGGGTTGAGTCAGCAGCTTACACCTATGTAGGGTGAGTTCACGCATGCTCTGACAGATAAAGACATGTATCAAAGTGATAAGGATACATTATGGCATGCCTTTGGTGTGACAGGTCCATCGATATCAAGGGCTGAGCTATAGGCAACTAGATATCATACTAGTGGGCATATGGGGCAACCTAGTAGTGTGATTATGGATCACTATCAAACATTAGGCAATGAGCTTCATTATTATGAGTAAATAGTGATGTGGAGGCTTCCAAATGATCCTTGGCATGCTAAGTTTTTGGATCGACGATAACATGCTCCATCATGTAGTGTTTCAAGTGTGGGTAAGCCACCGAGAGGTCCAGGTGAGGGACCAACTGGAGATCCTAATGGTGATCGAGGGAGCAATACCAAAGGAGGCATTCGATTGACATGACTACAATTTACTAGATAGTTTTTTAGGCCCATTATGATAATAGATCTTAATGTATGAGGCTCTTTTGAATCCCTTGTTGATGATGTGAAAACACTTTTATATATATATATATATATATATATTGTGTGTGTGTGTGATTTTGATGTTGTGTTATATTTTGAGTTATGCGATAGTTTCGATGTAATGGATGTATGTTTGTGATTAGAGATGTGGTTGATGATTGTGATTGTGATGTTTAATGGAATTTATTTGAAATTTATGGTTTTTAGCTTAGAGATATATGTGTTATAAATTGATTTTGATGGTTTTGTATATGGCTATGAAAAATTATGATCTTGTTGTTTGATTAATGTATTATACGATGGATAAGAACATAATGTGAGATGTTTACTTCCTTACTATTCTTGCCATATATAGTGTATGATGATAAACTTGTTTTATGTACGATACTTAATGTTAACATATGACACACAATGGTTAGTCATATTAGGGTCATATAAATGTGGAATAGTTGTATCTATCCTTTTCTCACATGGAAAATATTTGTATGTAGTAAGCACGGGAAAACATATTCTTTATAGTTCCCAATTTTTTCCCCACCTTTATTGTATTTGGCACAAGCCAATCGATACAGGAAGCTTGCATATGACAAGAAATTTGATCGATGTGGGAAGCTTTCCTAGGATGGATGTTTTTTATTTTGATATGAGGGTTGATCAATGTGGGAAGCCCTTTTTGATATGAGGACTGATCAATACAGGAATTCCTTTTATGTATTTTGATTGGGTAGCCATCCTTGGAGGGAGTGATCTACGATTTTATTAAATTTTTTGATTTCATGGTAACCATCCTTTGAGGGAGTGGCCTTTTATTTTATTGACTCTTTTGATTTCATGGTAGCCATCGTTAGAGGGAGTGGTCTATATTTTGATTTGTTTATCTGAGGGAAAGTCTGGGTAACCACTTAGAAGGGGATAAGAAAGCATGCTAGCTACACGTGTATCCTTATCATGTCATTAAATAGGACAAGATAAAGGGATGGTGAGAGTAATGAATACAAGGCTCCCTAATTGTGAGCCATGAACTTTTTTGTGTGGAATGTGCTATAAGAAGATACGTGGTGCCCATATTCAAGGTTATGATAGGTATGATAACAAAAGGGACCACATGATTCGAAATCATTACGAGGGTGATAGGATGTGTGGGCTGATGGAAGGAGATCATAATGTGACTAAGGTCTCGTGAACTGATATTTTAACAGTGGAACATCCACAAGTGCAAGGCATTAATAGCATCCTTTTTAGGTTTATGATCAAGGGAGGCTAAATGATAAGACCCGAACCCATGTTTATGAGGGACGATATACGATCAAAGCCAGTTTGGAGAAAACTTTCCATGTTTACTCTTTTCCATGTTAGTCACATGTTGATTCTCTTTAAGAATAATATCACCAATGTTAAAGTCACGTTGTTTGAGATGTTTGTTATATGATCATTTTATTCATTACTGGTAGATGTTGATATGTTCAAGGGTAGTTAGACGATGTTCATCTAATTATTCAATTTGTGATAGGTGTTCTTGACGATAATCCTTATCAGGGATAAAGTCTTTGAGAGAAACGCATAAGGATGGGATTTAAACTTTGAGAGGAATAACAACTTTGATGTTGTATACTAAAAAGAAGGGCGTAGCACTTGTAGGGGTCTGAAAGCTGGTCTGATATGCCCATAATACAAATGGGATTTGAGAATGCCAATTTATACCATCTTAGTCAATAGTTTTTATGAGGATTTTATTGAGGGTTTTGTTGGATGCTTCGGCGTGATCGTTTTCTTGTGGATAATAAGGAGAGGAAAATTTGACCTTGTTATTGTAAGTTTTGCAACGTTTTTGAAATTTCTTATTTTTGAATGATTTTACACTATATGTGATGGTTTTATGAGTTATACCAAAGCAACAGATAAATGAGATGATGGATGAAATTGATGATTTTATCTACTTTAATGGAGATAAGGGGGGTTTCTTCCACCCATTTTGTAAAATATCTAGTTGTTTTCATGATGGAATTATGTTGTTGTGATGAATGAGGTTTGATAAGACCAATAAGATCAAGGCCCCATTGCGAAAAAGGAAAAATATCTTGAGCAGGTTAAAAAGTGTGGCTAGGGATATGTGTAAGGATGGAATGTTGTTGACATTTGACGTATTTATCAACATAATCACAATAGTATTGGATAAGTGTGGGCCAATAGTAACCCATGTGTATGATACATTTAGAAACAACTAAACCGTTGTAATGTCCACCAAATATGTCGTCATCAACTTCTTTTATAGCTAGAAGAGCCTCCGGGGTTTAAAGACACTAGAGGAGGAGACCGTCAAATCCTCATTTGTAAAGGATACTCCCTAGTATGACGTAGCACGATGTACGTTGTTGAAAGTATCTTTTACCATTTCTAGATAGATCTAAAGGTATTTTTCTTTTGGAAAGATAATTATATACTTGGTTATACCAAGTGTCTGATGAGTTATCTTCTATGTGATTGATGGTAGGAAGATCAATGTTAGTATAGGATGGTCAATCTAGTTTGTGTACAATGATGAAGAGTTTGGAATCATCTGGTGATAGAGGGATGAGAGAGGTAAGTGAATCCATGGTGTCTGTAACTTTGTTAGATGAGCAAGGGGTGGTTTGGATTTCATAATGGTCAAAGATTTGTAATAATTCTTCAACAATGGTTTTGTATTTTTGTAGGACCTCATTTTTACATTGATAAGTCCCTTTGATTTGATTGATGACTGGTTATGAGTCTTTGTAGATGTTAAGTAATTATACACCAAGAAAGGCCGGAGTCTGAAGTCACATGATGATAGCCTCATATTTTGCCATGTTATTAGTGCATTCAAAATTGAGTTTGAAGGATAACATAATAAGAGTGTCCCAGGGGGGGATTATGACTATTCTGATACCCCCCTGTTTGAATTTGGACCCATAAAATAACATGATCATTTTAAGAGGGGTATTGTAATGATCTAAAGTGTTGATAGATTCTTCATGGAAGTGTTTGCAAGGTAATTTATTAGAAGGAAGGGGAGATTCTACGAGTTGGTCAACAATGACCTACCCCTTAATGGATTTCTAAGAGATAAATACAAGGTCAAAATTAGTCATGAGCATGAGCCATCTAGTGATATAATCATTGTGATAAGGTTTAGAATTCATATATTTGAGTGGATTAAATTTTATGACGAAGTAGGTTTTTTTATTGAGGAGATAATGACTGAGTTTGGAAGTCATGAAGTATAAGGCACAACATAACTATTCTACTTTTGAATAGCAAGTTTCATAATCATGAAGGTTGTGGCTTATGTAACAGACAACTCATTCCTTACCTTTTTCATCTCGATGTGCTAGTATGGCTCCCAAGGCATGATCAGTTGTGGAGATACAAATATAGAAGGGCTCCTCCTCACGTGGAAGCATAAGCACTGGCAACAATAACAAAAAAAATTTAGGGCATTGAAGGCTTGTTAACAATTATCACCCCACTTAAAGTGGATGTCTTTTCTTAGAAGAAGATGGATTGATTGAAACTTTCCTTGAAGGATACGAAGTTGTTTGAGATTAAACAATGGAGGCATTTCGATAATGGGTTTGACTTTAGCGGGGTCAACTTCAATTCCCCTAATAGAAACTATGAACTCTAAGAGTTTTCTTGTGAGAACTCCAAATACACATTTAGCAAATTAAGGCGGAGAAAGACCTATAAAATACGTGTAAAGATCACGTCAAGGACAACTATATGGTCTCTTATATGTTTAGATTTACCTAGGATATCATCAACATAGTCTTCTACGGTTTTGTGGATGAGGTCATGAATATGTAGGTCATACCACATTGTTAAGTAGTACTTGCATTTTTAGACCAAATGGCATTACTCTATAGAAAAAGGTTCCCCTTGGGGTGATAAACAATATATTGTGTTGATATTATGAAGTGATGAGGATTTAATTATAACTAGATAAACCATCCATAAGAGATAGCATCTCTTGGCTTGTTGTTAGATTGACAAGTTGATCAATGTTTGATAAGGGGAAATTATCTTTTGGACAAGCAAGATTAAGGTCTCAAAAGTCTGCACATATGCATAATTTTCTAATAGCTTTAGTGACAAGAACAATGTTAGAAGCCCATTTTGCATAATCAATAGGTAGTATGAAGTTGGTGGAATGAAGACGTTGAAGTTATTCATTGACTAATAGTGCAATGTGAGGATGCATCCTACACAATTTTTGCTTCACGGGCTTAACATCTGGGATGGTGACAATGTTATGGATAATGATATTAGGGTTTATGTCAGGCATGTCACTATATGACTATGTAAAGGATTGACTGTGTTTGGATAAGAAAGTGGTGAATTCTTGGAGTTCATGCGAGTATAAGGCTTGGTCAATCTTGACAATGTGTGGCTCTTGTGATGTGCCAATATTAACATCAGTGGTTGATTTTTTGAGAAGCGTGGATGTGTTGGAAGGAAATTTTTTCTAAATATATCTATCCTCAACACCTAGATAAGTCAAGAAAGCATCTTCGTCATGGCAATGAAGGATGTCTATAGTAGGGGATTCTTCCTCTATCATGAGTGGTAATGTTAGGGTAAGGGTTTTAGTATTAACATTATCTTCATAAGTTGGCGGTCCAAGTGTGACATCATTGATTTAAAAAATTAGATGGGATTGTCAATGTCAGAGGGTGAGTCTAATAATGGTGATATTGGTTCTTAAGGTTCTAATGTCAATAGTGACAAGTTGGAGGAATATGCTTTGAATGCAAGGATGTGTTTTTCGAGATGTTTTCTTAATTCTTCAAATGGTAAGTTGTGTGGACCCTACTCATACCGACCCATACCAAAGCCCTTCCACACGCAGCAGTGGAGGTAGGTTTGGGAAAACTATGGTTTGTCTAAGATTGAAAAGTATAATGAGAATATTTTAGGATGGGGTTGAATGTAGAGATGAGATGAAGGATGTTTGATACCTCTGTAAACAAGTTGTGTCTGGAGGAAAGGGGGACCAAAGGAAATAATATTTTCTATGTTAGGCTCATAGATTAGTTGTTTGTCATGTTTCCCATACATTTTAGGCATATGGAGTACATTAAGGGTGAGAAGGGATACTCCCCCAATGAGAGAGGTTGCATGACATCTTCAAAGGTTTAATCATTTGGTAGTTTGGATGTGGGAATGGAGGAACTCATAGAAGATTGATATGAATATGTGGACTTTTGTAGTGGAATTAGCACATCATAAGGTCCATAGGTCATGTGATAGGATCTGAATGGATTTGGATTGGTGGGGAATGTAAAGGTTTCACCCTCATGTTTATATTTTATACATTGATGTAATGTGGATGGGATACAACACATAACGCGTATCCACGGATGACCTAGTAGTATGTTATATTGAAACTCTCCTTTTATAAGATAGAAGAGCTCATGAATACTTTTAACACTTGGTTTAATAGGTAAAGGTAAGATGAATGTACCTAATGTGGGGGAAACAATGTAGTTAAAGGCGTGAATCACAACATGTGATTGATCCACTATGGTGTTGGATAACTAAATTTTTTTAAAGGAGTGAGATGATATGATATTGATGATAATGTAGATATTGATCATTACACTCTTGACCAAAGCGTCGTTGATTTGGGCAGTGAAAAAGAGAGGAAGATAATGATATGCAGGTTGTAAGGATGGAATCTTAGAGTCCTCAAACACCAATGGTGGTAGAAATTTTAAGGGTGAAAATGAGGTTGGAAAATGGTTGATGGTTGTCTGATGGTAATGAAATGGCTTGAAGAGATTTGATCATAGCTTGTTGATGTTGCAAGGAACTTTGAGTGAGCTCATAAAGAGACATCTTAATGTGAGATTGATGTAATTATTTCAGGATGGTGTTTTGTATGGACATTTTGGATTGAGTTCTAGGTGTCAAGACTATGGACACCTTGGCTTTAGAAGTTGATGAGTTGGATGATTCATAGGGAGTGATGGAGATAGAGACTTCAGGCCCATTTCAATTGGAGGATTTCAAACCTTAAGTATGCGCTCTTGTGGTTATACATATGACATCTATCTAGAAAGAAGGGATTTATTAGAAGAAGTCTTACTTTTTCTAGATATGATGTCAGTGACAGTTTGGAATTGGTGTAATTAGGGACTCGTGAGGTCGATTTGATTTGATGTTTAGATTTGGTTCTATCGAGGTTAGGTGGTTTAGGATTTTTTTGTGGAGAAGTCCTTTACTAGTGAATCTTTCGGATTATGGCATGGAGGGCTTTGTAATATTCTGTGCAATGTCCTAGAATTTGATGATAAGCATATAATGCCTCATAGTTATACTAGGAAGGTTTCCACCCTTGATGATCAAAGGACTTAATAGATGACAATGTTATGATTGATGATTGTATGAATTTTTCGAGGATGTTAGTGTAATATCCTGATGTGGCTGATTGGAATGATGACAAGGATGAAATATTTTGGGTATTGTTTAATGGTTTATAAGTATGAGATGCTTGAGTTATGTTTTTCTTGATAGGTTTAAGTGTTGGTTGAGGGATAATTTTAGATTCTATGATAATGATTGTAAGTTTGGATGACGTAAGCTCCCAAAATGGAAGGTAAGGGAAAGGAATCCTATGATGTGTTTTTCTGGAAAATCTCTTATGGGTTTTCTATCTTTTTAGACGAATGATTTATATGCTTTTGTATTGGATTACCAACATTTTTTAACTTAGTGTTGAGAAACGAGGTCTTTGAAAGTGTTGTTTAAAATTTCTATGACGGGTTTATTTTCTTATGATTTTGGAGGGATGATATGGGGAGATTTCGTGTTAGTAGATGTGATAGGATCTAGATGTTGGGATGTGGATGGACTTGAGATCTTGGTTGTGCGAATATATGAATAGCTATGTTGATTGGTTGGTGTTTTAGTTGTGGAAATAGATGGTACTACAAATGTGGGGTGAGAGCTTGTTGATAGTGTTGTTGATATGATGAGACCCTACATCGTTAGACTGAGGTTGACTACTAGGTTGGGGTGATTCGGAAAAATTTATTTAAATATGCCCAATTTTTTATTAGGAGGTGCATTTGAATCATCAAGTTGTAATTCACCTCGGTCGATAAAGTATTAGAAGATGTTTCTAAATGAGTGACACCTTTCAATGTCATGGCCTTGGTCTTGATGATATTTACAATAGTCATTGTCTTTATACCATGATGGCTTGGATGCATATTCATCAATAATGCAAATGGGAGGGAGCTTAATCATACAAACAACCAAAAAAAATTCAAATAAAATGTTATAGGACTCATCTAAAGGCATATATTTATGTTGAGGTCGGGATCATTCAAAGTCCAAACGACCTTTGGATGTAATTTTTAGAGCATTTATGTTTGTTAAAACTTTAGATTTATCATTGTTATATGAGGTTTTAAAAGGGGAAACATTGTTTCTTAGATCGCAATTTGACTTTACCATATGTTTCCCACCTTGTGTCATGTTTTCATTGGTTTTCCTGACATCATGTGTTATGGGTGTATCTTTTCATGTCATCTTGTGTCATCTATGTCATAGTGATGATGTATTCATGGTGCCTAATGGTATGAGTCAAATTAATGTTGTTTTAACACATATGTGTTGTGTGAGTTCCTCGAGTCATGTTAGAGTCATACTATATAAGTCCTTGCATCTGTATCAAGCCTCTATTACATGTTTTGTGTCCTCCCAAGCTTATATATTATTGTCAAGGATCTTGTACGTATCTGCCCCAATTTCATAGTTTTTGTGTATCTGGAAATCTTCACTATGTATCTTCAAGATTCGATGCATGGTGTACCTTCTGCAGAGTTAAATGAAGAAAATGACTATCCTAGTTTATCACAAGGAGTCCCAAGAACAGGAAGAAGGCCTAATTCAAGCAATTCAGGTCGCTCATTTTTTCAAACATATAACCAAGCAACACTGGTTCTTGTAAACGGGCCTAAATCTCAGGAGTCTAGAAAATTGAAACTGTAAAGGAGTCACAATGAGGCTAAACAGTGGGAGCATATGTATTTCATGTGGAAAAACTCAATTCAAAGTCTAGAAGATCAAAAAACATGCGTTAGAAGTGAAGTGTAAATCCTAGCCAAAACTACCATTAAGAACTTGAGCTTTTATTACAGCTAAATAAGAGGGACCAGAAAAATTCAGAGTTGTTCTTGACAAACCAATCATTGGATATGGTGGAGGTATGTGTCCTTGAGCTCCATGTAAAAATTTCAGGATTCACATAGGTCATTTGAGAAATATTTTCAAGTTTCTCTAGGACCAGGTTTTGAGAAAGGCTCATTCAGACCACCTGAACTTCTTAGGTGTCAAAAAAAATAAAATCCAAAAAGGTTTTACATCAAAAGGTGTTAAAATTAAAAAGTTCTATTCAATTTTCCAAGACTGCTTTAGGCCATTCTCAGCCATGGTTTGATTGATAGGAAGTAAAAAGTTGTGTTAATTCTCAAATCTCCAGTATGAGCACCCCAAAAGTCTCCAGCGGTTCATTCATGATGCTTCCTAGGTCTACAATGTGTTTGGAACAAGTTAAGAGATCTAAAGATGTATGCCAAATTCAGTATTTGGACTTGAAATGAATGGTTTTTCCCTATACAAGCAAATGTGGTATTTAAACAAGGCTCTCTAAGTTGTAAATGGTCTTTAAGCAGTGCAAAGAGATATACAATGTCTTTCATAGGTCCTCCCATATGTTTTGAAGTGATTGCCAAGATCCACAAGAATATTCTTGTTTGAAAAACTATGCACAATCATCTATTGTGGCTCCTCTTTATAGTAAAATTTCAATGCTGGAGATGTTTCTGAGTGTTATAGGTTGAAACATGGTTTGATATAGCTAGAACGTTGATGTACAGAACTGGTAAAGGGTGATAGCATTGAAATATATCAAGAAAATGACCGAGTATCTCTCTTAGGAGTCATCTCGGGCCTACACAAATGACCAAACCCTCAAGCTAGGGTTTTGATTGAAATTTTCCTTGAATCTTCAACATGCTTCAATGAGAATGCACAATATGTGAATTACAACTCTGCTAGATGATTGTCTCCAAGTTTTATTTTAGGTTCAAGCTTGTTCAACAAGGATTTACTAATAACCTCTTGACAGTCATGATGATGGTAGCAACATGGTTCCGTTTACAGTCTGTGAAAGTTATTCTTTACACCTATCTCTCAGTTTCCAAGATTCTGCGCTTGTATACATTGCATCAAATACTCAAGATGACAGGCCATCTCATTCTTGAAGGACTTTGTGAAAGGATGAAGCAAAAGCTTTCTCAAGCTCAAAAATTAGGGTCTAAACTCCTACTTTAGTCTCGTATTTTGACTCATGTGTAAGTTTCTTCTTAAGTGAAGGTCAAATATCCTTGTCAAGCCCAGAGATGATATTGGGAGATCTCTGTTGAACACAAACATGAGTAAAGAAACTTGAAAATCATAACAGTGATGTCCTCTAATTCAGTGTCAACTTGAGCACTGAAACTACTTCAATATAAATGTGGATTTCTAAGCAAATAACCTTAGTGTCGAATGCCTGGAGTAGGAATGCGTGAATAAAAGTTCTATTAAGATGTTTGTAACTGTAAAAACTCCTCTTGCATTGTTAGAACTCTGATTATAACTGTCATATGGAGGAAGAGAATCAAAAGATAGTCGATTTTGTTATGACAAGATCATTTTTAGAAAAGTAATTGGTACACAAGTTGCAAGAAAATCTCGAGAATAGTGCCACATGTTTTTGATAATGTCCAAGCGTCATAGAGAGTTTTTGAATGCCAGCAGAGGGTGTCAAAAATTCCACTTTATGAGTTACAAGAACCATAACTTTAAAAGGTTGGCATAAGCAACTAGGAGTTACATGTGTAAAAATGTGAGTTATTGTCTCTTGCTCGAGTAACAAGAAGTGAAAGATGAAGAGTTTGAATACATGAAGAAGGTGAAAAGTTAGAAAGGGTTTGGAACATAGTTGTTAAAATTCCTAGTTCTATGTGAAGTTAGTTATTGTTACAGTGAGTACAAGAGATAAGAAAGAGCATGTGTGAGAGTAGAATGAAATTAAGATATAGAACTAAGGAATAAAGTGTGAATGAACTTTGTTACAGTAAAAGTGATTGTGATCTGTTGGTGAAGCAACATAGGATCTATATGATCAATTGTGTGTTGTAGTTCTCTAAGTAGGTGCTTAGATTGAAGAAGTGGGTGCTTCTTGCAAGTTATAACTTGCACAATCAGCTAAGTGGGTGCTTAGCCTTCATCGAGTGGGTGTTTGATAGTGTTTTTGAAGTTGGTGCTTCAGAGATTAAGTGGGTTCTTAATCAAGTAAATCAGTGCATGCTTTAGAATTGGTGTTCCCAATATAAGGCCTAATTTGAAGTGGGTTTTCTCCCTTCTTGGGTTTCCCACTATAAATTGTTGTGTCATGTTCATTTTGCTTTCTTGCTTGGGTTCCAAATTGTGTTCATGGTTTGATTGTTGAATCCAGTTAAGAAACTTTGAAAAATAAAATAGATTAAAAGTTTATTCAAGCACCCCCCCTCTAAGTACTTGTGATACTCAACAATTGGTATCAAAGCAGGGCCTTTTGATGGAAGCTTAACATCTTCAAGGTGATCCTCAGTTCACAAGCATGGAAAACACTCAAGCACAAGGTGGATTATCAAATTCAAGATCGCCTCTTTTCAATGGGACAAACTATGTGTTCTAGAGGATAAGAATGAGGACTTACCTCATGTGTAGTCAATAAATCACACACTTGTTATTACATTTATACCACCAAATATATTATTTTTATATATGGATCTCACATTAGAAAATTATTCACTAATGGGTCATCCCCTAGTCCTATTGTCAATTAGTTGGTCGTCGTAATTTGTCTTACATAGTTGTAAGTTATTTACACAGTTCTGGTTGTCTTTCAAAGAGTCTCGGGTGTCATTATTTGATCATTTTTCATCACTAGTCTTTGACTAGGGTGCCTAGGGTAGTACTGGGGCACCCTTTGGGCACCCCGGTCCATAATTTTAGGTTCCCTAGTCCCAACAGCACTTAGATCTAATTTATCTGTTCGAGGTCGGTCTTTTTCATTTTCACTCTCATTCCCCTAAGTACTAGTCGGCATGTCGAGTCATTAGTGTCGAAATTTGAGCAAGATATCCCTATATAAATATAACATACTTACTATCTTATGGGAGGATTATCTACTATCAAGGGCTAGCTATCTACTAAGGCAAGGGATTGCATTTGGGCATATTGCATCACACACACTACAAAGGAAGGGTTGTATTCATTCTATTCCATCCATCATTTGCATCTTACATCTAGCTATTTCCCCCTATCTATGCGGCATTGGCGCTAGGGAACTTTAGGCACACAAGCACACAGAACTACATTAGGTCTGGAATGTAGTACAACACTTAGTTGTAAGTCCACCATTGTGGCAGCTAAGGTTAGTTCCACCCCTTCATATGCATATTTCTTTTTTAAAAATTTGATGCTTTGTATTGGGTTTTGTAGGTAGATCTTTGTTGTAGGTTTACGACGACATAAGTGAAGTTAATGCAACAATCGCTGCGACAAGGATCGAGACATTGCGAAGATACAACACTCTAAGATTCAGATCTTGTGATTTTCTGTAGACCAAAGCACTCATACTATAGACTGGGGCACCCACAGGCTTCCCAATCCTTTTCCAAGCACCCCAATCCATTCAGATCTTCATCTGCTGCAATTTCCTGGGTAGTACCTTCATACTCTGCTTCATTTGCATACCATCATGCTCAGTCTAGAATCATAGCGAGGTAATTCATCTTTAGGTTTGTACCTTATCCCTCCTATTTCAATTATTTCATTTCATTTGAATATCAAATAAAATTAGTTTACATATATATTTCATTTCATATCATTTATTTCATTGTTGTTACTAGTTTAAATTAACTTATGATACAAAATATTTTCATATTTTTAGTTAATCATTTTGGTGAACCTGTACTTGAGAATATTTTTCCCTAGGATCCGCTTCAAACCCAAATGGCTAAGGATAGTTCATCTTCTTCTCCCATCATGTCTCATTTCAATGTTAATCATATTTATGATGAGGGCTGGCCATCGTTGAGCTTATGGCTCTCTATGGTAATCCTACTCCTATTCCAGCTCATATCCAACAACTTTTAGTATGGTCAACAATATGTGCCTACTGGTTTTGAAGATTCTCCCATTGGCATTAACATTGTTGAGAAACCAATAGCCTTCACTCGTTGTACACCATGTTATATGGATACCTGTTGATTCTCCTTCTGATATTTCTAAGGAAGTTTTAGATGATTCTCTTATAGATTACTTGTTTTGTATTGACAATCACTCACATGTGCATATTGATTCTTCTTCTAGTCATGCTTACTATTATAGTTCCTTCTCATGATTCTCCTACTTCTGATATTGCTTCTCATGACACGTCTCATACTAGCTTGCATACTCCTTCATATTATGTTGATGATTCTATTGATAACATCCTTAGTGACATTCTCATTTTTAAGTCTCTATCTGATGAGGCCGTTGATAATCATGATTATCCTTCTTTTTATACGGCCGAGTGTGACTCTCCTATTGTTAGGAAATAAGTGTTCATAGTATAAACATATGGTTTGAATATTAGTATTATTTAAATATTAAATAATACATGAGTGTACAAATAGTTGTAATGCACAACTCATAGAGATAGGAGTGTCAGAGAATATCTTGGGATTGGGAGTGATTCTTGAGAGATATGAGGAATTTGTTGATATTTCTAACTACACTAAACAAGGGAGTTAATAGGCTTTATAATGTAATCTCTATCAATGTAAAAACATCTCGACTATATTTTAAAATAGAATATTATTTGTTGTGTATAAATTTGTATTCGGTGTTGTATTTTTGAGAATATATACCAGAAACATCATATGGTATCAGAGCGACATATGGTCAGTGTGATGGAAGAATGAGTTGCAAGTGTATCTTTAAACCGGTCCATTTACATGCATCTCTTTAGAATGGCGATTAGATATGGTGAGTTCGATATAATCATATATTGGTTTGTGCTTCGAGATATTATCATTCATTGATCAAGTCATGAAGGATCAATTTATATTCTCTATATTCCAGTTGGATCTGCCTTAGCCATGACATTCTACATCATTTTGAAACTTTTTATAGATGTACACAATGTTTATCAGACCTGCATACGAATCTCTTAATCACCGGAATTAACTTCACATTCCATTTTGGCTCATCTCATGCTTCATCGTGCATTTCTTGGCATCTTCATATATTCTTGGTGAACACGGATCATCTTACAATTCGGCCAAGCTTTCCATCCACCACCGGTCAACAATAGTCTCCCACCATTAACATTTACTTAAAATTCCTCATTGTGTCTAGGTTTGCGTTCTTTTTTTTGTTATTAGTGTTTACTTCAATTTTAATTCAAAGACTATGTGTCCTTTTTTGAATAATATGTATTTAGGTTTAGTTATTTAAACTAGTTTGTTTTTTAACATATTTATCATTCATGTCTTTTTATGCGTTTTTCTATTCTCAAGATCATTTGTTTTTAAAAGTCATTTAAAATTTTAGAGTATTTTGTTTTGAATCGGTCTATTAGTATTGTTTAGTTTATTTAAAAGGGTAATCTCATTTTATTACATTTTAAAAGGGTAATCTCATTTTATTACATTTTAAATGTATCTTGATAAATAAATGGCTAAAAATATGTATTTGTTTAGTATGTCTTAAGTTGTCCATTAGTGTTAATTTGTTTTGTGAATTTTTTTTCTAAAGTCTAGTTTTTAAAAATAATAATGATAATAATAATTTTTAAAAATATTTTGTTCACTTTTATTTTTTATTTTATTTGTCTAAGTCAAGTGTTTATTGTCATATGTAGTCAAGTATCGTCATTGAGAGTCGAAGGCAAATTTGTTAACAAAAAATTGCCTCGCAAATGCATTTTTTGGGTAGTCGACATCCAAGTTATAATTGAGCCTCATGATTAAATCTAGTTGAGTTAGCAACAAACAAATGGAGGTTGGAGGCAATGGAGGAAGGAGGCGTTTTAGCAACCTCTCGTCATGCACCATTGACGAGGCTACAATACTGCTTGGTGGCCATGTTTTTTCAGTTGTGATCGGTGTGTTTAATTTCAACATGTGTGGAAGTAAGTAAAGAACTGAAGGATAATTCATGTTCATAGTTACGAACATATTTTCCTATATATTGTTCTCTTTTGTAAAATGTGAGTTGGGAAACATGTACGCTGCTATGGAGTGGTTGGTGGTCCACTAGAAAACCAATTTGAGAGTTTGTGAATCTCTTATAAAATCACATACAGGGTGGTTAATGGTTCCACTAGAAAACTTGTTAGAGTTGATGGTACTCTTTGAAAACCATTGCATTGTAGAACATGAGCAGGTATTAGGTAGAACTCACCCATGTTCACACTAAGGGGGTGAATGTTAGGAAGTGTTCATAGTGTGAACATATGGTTTGAATATTAGTATTATGTAAATATTAAATAATACATGAGTGTGCAAATAGTTGTAATGCACAACTCATAGACATAGGAGTGTGAGAGAATATCTTGGGATTGGGAGTGATTCTTGAGAGATATGAGGAATTTGTTTATATGTCTAACTCCACTAAACAAGGGAGTTAATAGGCTATATAATGTAATCTCTATCAATGTAAAAACATCCCGAATATATTTTAAAATAGAATATTATTTGTTGTATATAATTTTTTATTTAGTGTTGTATTTTTGAGAATATAACCAGAAACACCATATTCCATCATTACCTTCTCCTGAAATTCCATCTAGCACTATACATGAGTCACCTCCATCTATCACTTCTTCTCCTGATGTTTAATCTCCTCTTATTACATCATCAACACCCATTTATTTGTCTTCTCATATAGATGTATCTTCACCAGTCACTTCACCTATTCAAGATGTTAGTTATGCTAGTCCTACCACTACTATGGATGCTCCATCTACATCACTTGCTATAGCTCAGGGTTCACTTTAAGAAGCCTCTAGAAAAAAGGAGGTGGAAAATCCTCGACAAATATTCCTTTGGCCGCATTCGCCACAAAGGTGAATTTTCGTAGGTTTTTGCATGAAAAATTCACCTAACAGTTTTAAGAGAGCAAGTGTGAAAGTCACGTGACAGTAAGGTGGTGTTGACGCGCGCCAACAATCAGGAAACCCTAATTTTCCCTATAAATACCAACACAACCCCTCATTTTCATGTTCTCATTTACCAGCTACTAGATTTTTTCCTTCTCTAAGCACTTCTTGCTACAGGTACCATATGTCAACATCATGGCTTCTTCTACCCAAGGTGAACCTCAAGATCCAACACCTAGAGCCTCTGAGGCCAAGATTCAATAAATAAGCGCTATGTGCCCCCACATAAATGTAGTCATGAAAATAAATGTAGAATACATGGATTCAATAGTTGCATCCAAATTCTAAGGGCTTATTAGCATGCCCCAATTTGAGGTTAACCATCAAATTCTTAACTACCTCCTTTCGTCCTACAATAAGAAAATAGTACTTTTATTGTTACATTGAAAGATCAGTGTACATTCTCCTTCGGTGTCAAACCTATTGATATCCATCGATTGACAGGCCTCCCTTTTTAAAATGTGTCGATAGTAACAACCAAGGCAACACTCACTAAAATGATAAGATTTTCCTGGAATCTAGTTATGGTTTAAATGTTGATTGTAAGTGTAATTTACTCTCGTTTGAATGTTTTTTTTATATTAATTCAAATTGATATTAATTCCGATGACTTTTATAGCTCATGTCAGGAAATCCAGATGAGGAGTGGACCTACAAGATTTTGCAGACCACTTTCTTATTGCCTTGATTTATTTGTTTCAAGCCAGAATTATTATGCAGGGTCGACAAACTGACATTCCAAATTGGGTTGTTGCATACATTCTTGCAACAATTGGAAATCAAAAATTTGATTGGTGCACATTTTTGTCTAACAAGATAAAGGGTGACATTACCAATGCATCAATTTAAGAAAAACCAGTTATCCATTCAACAAACTATATCCTAGCTCTTTATTATGAGTCTTTTTATAATTTAAAATATGAACCAACTCCAACTTACACAAATGAGACAATGAAAAATTTGTCAATTCCACTTGAAGAGCAGCAGGTAAAAATTTGTCTTTTTTATGTTTTTCTCATTCTGATCGAATTTTTGTGCACTAATATAATGTAATTTTGATTGAATCTTTTCTGTATGCAGAAAATATTTTTGGAGTCTCTTCCACGAAAAAAAGCTACATCAAGAGGAAGATGCCAACAACATGTTGAGGCCTCAGGAGAATCACAATCTGAAATTGAAGTTCGCTCATCAGCTGATCCCCAAGTATTTGTATTAACAAAAAGACAGAGACGTAATACCCTTAACATTCAAAGTAGGGTTGTTTACATTTTGATTTTACCATTTAATGATTTACCATATTGAATTGACATGTATTTCCTGCACTTGCAGGGACTTTGGACTACTCATGTGCTTCAAAACAAGCATCGCCAACTCACTCAATATAATCTCATGCGATTATCGAATCTCAACAACAATTACCACCATCAGCTCCAACCAAAACAATTCAAAGTTTGTCACATCCCCCGAGTTTACACAATCAATTCATACCGCAACAAAATCCCGCTCAACCAGGTATGACTTCATTTATTTTGTGATTTATTTAATACTTTTACATATTATTTAGTAATTACTAATGATTTTTTTCTTGGCATCTTGTTGTTCAAAGTTGATATCCATCCTTTGTCTTCTACTCAAAATCTACAAACCCCAGCTACTCAATCAACCCCGTAATTATGATTCAAAATGTTGACTAGAGGTTCAGGACAAAAGACCATTGGTAAATGTATACCTATGATTCCAGCCCCTATCGGGACACTAAACATCCCCTCGTCATTCACTAGTCTGACCCTCTCTCTCGCTGGTTGTCCCACTGCAACAAGGCAATCAGTTTTGAATCAAATAACTTTAGATGAAGATTATTCAGGCATTGATAGCAGTGACTCAACTAGTTTTTTCAACACACGTGATATGATTTAGGGCCAACACGTATATTTCCATCTCAATGTACTTTTAAATTTATTTAAATTTTTAACATTTCAATTTCAATTTTAATATTAATTTCTATTATTGTTATTAGGATCAGCGCTCCCAAAAGCAAAAAGATGCAACAAACGTTGCTCGAGCTGAAATCTGTCATACTTCTCCTTCAAAATCATCCTATTCTGATATAGATTGTGATGACTTGCTAACATTTCCTTTGGATAACTTGATTGGCTATGATTTTCAATCCCACATGAATGAATTTATCACGCCTCAAATCAGTGAGCTCATTCAATGGGAGAGAAGGGTAAAAGTATTAATATCTGAGATAGTAAGTCATTATGACAACCATTGGAAAAGAGTGAGCTTATTTACAACAGTCAAAAATCAACCCGCAAAGATGAATGCATTGTTTATCAAAGCTAAAAGTGGGACTGTCGCATATAACCACACCTATAACAATAATATTTTAGATAAAGTATTAAACAGATTGGAGAATATCAGTGTTGAGGCCTAGGCCTATTTCAATAAATATAATCAGTTTGAAAAAAAAAAATTATTATTATTATTAGTGGCAAATAGTTTTTTGAAAGGGACTATACCCTTGAGTACAAAAGAGGGCCTAGAAGCCAGAATAGGAAAGAGAACCAGAACAAAAAGGATCAAAATCTAAATGGGTCAATGAATCCCCAAAGTAACCAAAGAGCAGCTACCAAAACAAAATCAAAATAGAGCGAAAACTGCAGAAAAGCATTTGCAAAACGTTTTACAGCAAAAATAATGTACAATAATTACACACGGAAGTGCAACAAAAGCACCCCCAATTACTTATTAGCGGCTTTGTCGATGGTAATTTGATAGTTTTCCAAGATTTGAACATCCCCATAGGGAGATCATGTGGGCTATTAAGTTAGTAAACATCTCAACTGAGCAATGGTCCTTTATTTCCTTATCAGTCCCCCATAAGGGTAGCCAAACACCTCATGTATATGAGATACTGGAGACACTTCGATATCATGAGTTTGCTCAATACAACTCCTGATATATTACAGTAAAAATTCATCCATGTATATGAATCATGGTGAGTCTTGGCCTTCCCTAAATGGGAGTTCCTAAGGAGTTCAGCTTCTTAGTGCAATATCTTCAATGGGAGATATTATCCATAGCCACCTCCTCCTTCTTCTTCCTCTTACCTTTTTGCTCATGATCTGCCATGTTTTTACACCTCTTCCCTCAATAGCTTCAATGTGGATGCGTCTTATAGGACAACCAGCCTTTTTATGGAGCTCTCAACATATGGTTCTTCCTGGAGAACTAGCACCGCTCAATATGAAGGATGGTTATCTTTTGTAGCTTTCAATCTGTCCACTGAGGACCCTTCCCCACAACAGGGAATTATCAAGGATTCAATCTTCTAGAGGACCTATAACTGATCTGGCTGAAGTGGAAGCAAAGGGGGTGGGGGAAGAGGTGGGGGGAATGGGAGATGGAGCTAGGAAGGCTGGGAGAGGGGTAACAGCAGCAGTGGCAGGGACAGAGTGTGGAGAGATGGGGCTGGCGGCATAGCAGAAACGGGCACTGAGGGGGAACAGAGCCAGGGGAGGAAGTCGTTTTAGGTGCAGGAGGACCGAAGGAGACATAATTTATGCAGCAGGAAAATTAGCCCCTGGTGCAAAGGAACATTCACGAGCATGCTTTTAAATACTCCAAAATGGAGCACTCAAGAGAGCTAAGTAGATAGTGGGGGAAACATACTGTGCGGTTCCTGTAGAAATGATTGAGGAAAGACAAGATGTTTAGCAGGTACTAGTGACGAACCTCCCTTCCAAAGAAATGAAACGCACCATCATGCGGGTAACCTCATCATAGGGCGAGGGGATCGAATTGACAAGCAGGCCCGCCATGACAAAGACCAGCTTCTCAGTTCCTTCAATCAAATCTCCTCTCCTTATCTTCTCTATTGAACCCTTTTATTAAAAAAATGGTATCCATCCATGCCAAGGCCAGTCGCTTCAGCTATCATCTCCTCATTGATCGCAATCTTCTACCCTCCATACTCAACAGTGCGATCCTTCCAATCTTTAATACAAAACGCACTGAAATACTTTGATCATGGCCCTAAACCTTCTCCATAAAGTTGGTGATACCTCCCTGGCTTAGAATATTCCAAAGCTCCACATTATATACCTCCAATCCGGATCCGCGCTGGGCTCGATCTGGCAAGGAGGGCCCCCCATTGTCACCGTGCTTAACTGCTTGCAAAAAATATTAGAAACCTTAAGAGCACTAATGCCAGTCCGCCTTTGCTATTATTATTCACGCAATGAAAATGCTTATGAGAATAGCCGTTTCTTTTCCCACAAATACCTGCATGACTGCTGATTTGAACCTGTGGACCAGTTCGCATGTGGGAACTACGGCCCTTTTGATAGCCCGCTCCCTAATCATCATTGACATTATTTCTAAGCCTATCCATAGAGATTTAATGAAGATTGTATAGACACTATGTTACAAAAATGACACGAACTATATACTTTCGAATAATTCCACAACTTTCCATTAAGTTCATACAAACTTGATTGTTTGCCAAGAATTAGTATAAGATAGGTGCTTTAAAGTCTGCACATGTTTGTTTTTTTGCTTTATTAATCCGGTTTCTTTGATCTATTTGTGCAGAGTTTTGCATGTTTATAGATATCTTGCTTGGGTAGTTCTGCTTTGAAGCTATTTAGGAATGCTTCATTATTATCCCAAACAATTGGATTAATCATTAATGCTCATAATTTGCCAATGCATTCTGCTCAGCTTGTTACCCTCCTGTTGTAAGTCATGGGTATAGATCCGGATATTCAGTGAATGTTTGCCAGATACTAATGGACTCTGAGATAAAATCCTTACACTGTTCCAACTTGGAGGTGAGCTAATATGATTTTAGATGATTAATGATATTCAACCGGAGTCCCACTTCATGGACAAAAGGTTTTGCATATTATAATGGACACTTCTACAGACCCCATACAATCATCTCACATGTTCGGAAATTTGATTAAGATTGAATTCTATATAATTTTCCAGCATACGCAGCAATGATTAACCTTTATGATCCCGTGATCACGACTCATATACCGCAGTCCCAGGGTTAACCAAAAGAGGCCCCATCAAAATTCAAATACCAGCTAAACATTAGGAGGATGACATTTAAATAAACGATCTAAACAATACTATTACTGTAAACTTGCTTTTGCTGAATGACAGCTCGTATGACTTGAAGCAGAATTGGAGCTCGAAGACATCACTCTTCATTTTACTGCATAACTCTATATTGTTGACGGGTTTAAATCTAGTGATTTTCTCTTTGATATCATTAGCAAATCCTGAGCTGGTAGCGAGTCTTATTTCTCCAAATAATATCATTTCTATCCTTCCATACCTCCAATTGCATATGAGGGATAGCCAGCAGATCTATCTGACAACACAATGTCTTAGACATATTGCCCATTTCCATAGCTGATGAAATCTGTTCGGTGCCAAAATCACTGAGAGCTTCAAATCTAGAGAGGTCAAAACTAAATGTCTGATAGCATGAATCACAATCGAGATAAATTGATGAGCCACGAGGATCCAAAATCAGAGTCTGCTGAAACTTTCACGGAGATCCACATCTACTACGTAGCACAAAAAAAATAGTGATACAGTGGCACGTTGATAGAAGGATCTGTCAGATAAAAAGCTGCATGTGTTGAACACAATTGAACTCAGTCTCATACACTGACCAATATATCCTTTGAACTCAGATCTACAACATGGAGAAAAACTATACGTAGAAGAGAGTCGATGAATGGATGCGTCAGAATATCATAGATCAGGGCACGAGTAATTTTCCCCTTAATATTCTAATCCTCCATGGTGTCGCTCTGATACCAAATAATAGATTTGGATCAGTTTTATAGATGAATAATGTACAATATTAAACACGGAATAATAATATACCCACTTTCAATTCATTCCGGATGCATTACATAATGAACAAGCTTCAAATATATAGGGAGATAGTTTCCTATTAAGTAGGAAACAACTCAACCACAAATCTATATATATGTGAGTTAGCTTATAACTCCCAAACAACTCACGTATATAATATACTAACCTGCATATTATGAGTTTGTTTATTACAACTCATAATATATTACATAATATTATTCATCCATATATATGAATAATGTGAGCAATATAAATGATTTCCTAAGCCAAGGTCTTCCAAGTTCACTTGGAAACGGACAAAGAATAGTTTATCCACAACAATTAAGATGAAAGATAATATTGTTTTAGTTAACAAACAAAACAATACACTTAAGCAGATAATCAAAGAGAATGGCTACGACCCTGAGATTTTATTTAAAGCAAAAGGTAGTGGGAGATCCTTCTTTGACATCCCATGGAGATGCTACAAAGGAAGAAGAAGAAATCGTCAAGAACCTAGACATGACTGTTGAGGATTTGATCAGTTCTGGGGATAATTGAGGCAAGGAATACAGTAGGGTCTGGTGAAAATGTTAATGATTGAGGCTTGAGGATTAGGGAACCTCAAAATTGAAACTTTAAATATTTGATATATAGAAGAATGAAAGTTGATGCTTGAATATTTGTTTAATTTGAAGTTTGGATTTAAATTTTATGCAATATTATATGTGCTTGCAATGATGGTGATAGTTACATTTATCATTAGATGGGGATGTCTGGATAATGAAATTAGAGTAGATGTGGTTATAGTTATTATTAATTTATTCATTTAGAATGTGGTGTCTATGTGGGCATTAGGTGTGGATGTCTGGATAATGAAATCAGAGTAGATATGAATGATGATGAATTATACATGACTAGATGAATTGTATGTTGTTATATTTTTATATAGAATTTCTATATTGTATATGGTGTGTATGTTTGATGGATAATCATGATTCATGGATTTAAACCTTATGCAATATTATCTCTGCATGCAATGATGGTCATGATTACATTTTTCATTACATGTGGGTGATGACATCTAATATGTTTGATGACATTATAGTAGACATTATTCAATTAGAATCATCCATGTTATGTGGACATTTAGAATGTGGATGTCTCATGTGGATAATGAAAATAGAGTAGATATGGATGATGATGAATTGTATGTGACTAGATGATGATAATGGATTATTGTTTTCAGAAAATTAAGAATGTGCATTATGGTGTGACAGATACATCTTAATATAGTAAAAGCTTCTTCTCTCTATTTTAAATTTCGAACTCTTTAATATGCATATCATTTCTTCACATTTATTTTCAAACCTTTATATTGAATTGAAACGACAAAGTTCAAAGGAAAAAAAGAATGTGGTATGACACAGATATCTTAATACGGTAAAATCTTCTTCACATTTAAAACTATGGCTAAGATAGGGTTTAAGGTACCTCTTGTCTTCTTGAGCAAGCTAGACGACCTTCGATTCTCAAGAATTCAACATGAAAAATGGATAAGGATTAGAATAAAAATGGGTGAGTTTCCTAATAATCTCAGTTCCAAGAAGCGAGAGCTTCCTTGGATGGATGTCAACTCATGTTTTTCATAAACATTTATGAAATGAAGAGAAATTAAAATGCTAGAATCCAGATCTAACCTAAGCAAATTAAAGAAAACCAGAACCTGTTCATATCGAAGGTGACACAAATATCAAGAATGCACTGCAAAGTGGACGGCAACTGTACCAGACACTAAGCATGGAAAAATATGCAGAATCCATATTTGAGTTTTGAAGACCTTGCAAAATACATATCAAAGTGGTTTGAAAATTAAAAATACCAATCAAATAAATCCAATTTTAATAAATAATAATATTTGAATAAATGTAAATATACATACCTGTAACATCTTCGATGATAACTATAGATCAAAAATAGCCTCCTCACTATCAATATTTGCATCTGCAAAATTACAATGGTATTTATGTAAAACTATAAACAATTAAATTAGAATCTATTAATATGAAATTGAATAAATAAGAACAGTTAAAGTGTAATGTCAAGGTGATACCTATTTAAAGCTGAAACAATCCATTTTCAATAGCTTCTTCGTATTCAATATTTGCATCCGTAGAGTTTGAAGATGCACCACTTCCAGTCTCATCGTTGAGATTACTTGGACTTGTAGCAATATTATTTACACCTCTTCTTTCGGCAAGGGAATTCCAATGTGTAATAGCTCTGTCAAAAGAAAGGTTTCCAAAGAGTAGCGAGAAACATAACACCTTATGTAACTTTCAAGATTTTTATCCAACCTATTTCTTAGTTTTGATTTAATAAAAGATAAAGCACTGAAAACTCTTTCATCCTCCACAGATCCCAAAATCATTGTTTGACACAACTCATACAACCGAAAATATTCACTGATGTCTTCCTGTAACACACTACTTTGGTATATTTTTTTCCAGAGCCTTGTAATAGCACCACTCTCTGAAGGTTCTTCTAAGAGTTTATATTGTGACCTCATTTTCGTTGCAAAATTAGTTGATTGAGTCTTTATTAAATCAACAGTATACCTTTTATTTCAATACCCTCGACCTCTGATGTCTTGCTGAAATGATCCAATATTATACCCATGTATTTATGGAAAAGCTTACTTACAAAATCAGCACGGCCACCTTCTGTATTCCAAAAATTTGGATTCACCACACCCATGGCTTCAAGAATTTTGTCTTTGCTGAAACACGTTCTCTAATTTCTATATGCTAAGGATTCTGTAATTTTCTGAGTTTTATTCTTGTTTCAATTACTACATAATCAAACAGATTTCATGTCACAGGAACTTCTTATTTTTCCGTTGATGTAACATCTTTACTTTTTTACAGAATGTGTAGTGGTATCTCTTTCCCGCTAACATGGATATAGTGTGATCATGGATATTAAATCTCAAAAAGTTATTGGGATGGTTAAGATCCAATAAAAATTTCCAGTTATCAAAATAGGTATATCAAAACTATCCATGGGGAAGTGTACAAGGCATCAAGACTCATACATACCATTTTTCTCATCTGTATAAAATCAACAATATAGATTAATCTCCCTTGTGCATGCTTCATCAATGTATTGATCTCCTGTAACATTAGAAGAATGCCTACCAATGTAAGCAATGTCTCTAAATCAGTTAGATAGAACAACAAGTCCCTCGCCCTGTCAATTTCATGATGATATTTGTGCATGAAACCAACCAACGAAGGATACTCCTCATGCACTCTGCATGCAGGCTCATACAAAGAAATCCACCTTGTCTCAACATCCTTTAGAATTTTTTTGCCATTTGTAATTCCTATGGAAAATTTCTAAAACTCAAGAAATAGCTTTGGGTTGCTTTCCATATAGGCATGTACAGTTCTCTTATAAGGTCTTCTACTTTTGCAACATTTTCGTAGTTGCTAACGATTTTATATGCTAAATTCATTTTGTGAGCCATACAGTGAATTACTAACATATAAGGGGCCATTGATGTTTGCAATCAAACACATAGCCCAGTTCTATGACCCTGCATGATTGATGCACCATCTTCTCCCATGCACACCAACTTCATAGCAATTTCATTAGCAGTCATGCCAGTATTTCTTTCAAAAGAGAAATAACTAGTTTATATAGGTTTTATGCATTGCAATTTTCAACCATTTTCTGAACACCCAACAGATGCGGAGTCCTCATATGATTTTCTAAAGTATAAACATGGATATATACCCATGCGGTGTTGTCAAAAGCTGTCACTTCATCAATTGACAAAGAGATAAACTTTGCATTTTTTACACACTCTTTCAAATCTTCCTTCTCAATCATAGCAAGGCATTTAGCCATTTCCCATGCACTGTTGTCTGACCAATGAGACAGGGGAACATTATTCATTCCATTATATTGATACAAAGGTTTGAAATCGATGAAATCTGAAATTGGTCTTCCTTTCTTAAGAATGTGGAATAAAGTAGAAAACTGTATGAGTTTAGCACACAAATTTGATTGATTCATCTTACCAATTTGTGATGTGATCGTTCCGCCATTTTCTATGAGAAGTCTGCATATTTTCTGATCAGCCTCATATTCTGCCACATATTTCACATGCATGCATTCTTTTTCAGTTTTCCATCTGTGTGTTTTTATTTTCTGGCCATCTTCCCCTGTTACAGTGAAATATTGTTTTCCACAGTGTTTTTCAATTGTGTCCAACTTCAGTTGCATTTTTTGTTGCCTTCCCAATTTCCACGTACATATTGTACATGTACATTCTGATGAAATTTCTTCATAATTAGCTGGTTGTACAGGTTCATATAAATGGAAATTTTTCAGCCGAGTCAAACTTGTATGTCCTCCCAAGTGTCCCATATTCTTGTTCGTATTCATTGTTTTACTTTTATATGTAGAGCTTTTAGGAATATCACAATCATCAGGTTTCCTTTTCCATGAACCACTATTTCCATTTGAATTTTGTGTTGCATTTTGCACTCCTGGTTGCACATCAACAGGAATATCTTCAAGATCTACCTACCTACTGGAATATCTTCAACTCTACTTACGCTACTAGAATATCTTCAAGCCCTGGCATGGTATCATTATAGGTGTCATTTGGCTGATTCTGAGCAGAATGCATGTCCACTTTAATAACACCTTCCACACAATGTGTGCTCTGATTGATTTCAGTGGGAGATCTATGGGTGCTGGTGGTTGTGGTATCTGAACCAACAAAGTTTCCAAAATACTTGAACAGAGACTTTTGAGTTTTTTTTATAACTTGTTGGGTGTTCTGATCACTGGAAGCTTCCATTGTTCTGAGCATGATAAATTCAAATCAGATAAGCTCATGGTTGTTCATCAACAAACACACCCTATCGTGTGTCAACAACAGTTTACTATCGTGCATTAGTGACAAAAACTTGTCACGCGTCAACTTAAACACCTTTTCGTGCATTAACCAAAATACCTTGTTACACGTCAACAACAGTTCCTTTTCACTCGTTAGCAACAGAAACTTGTCATGCATCAACCAAAAAACCCTATCATGCATCAACCAAAATACCTTGTCGTGCGTCAACAACAGTTCCCTCTCGTGTGTCAGCAACAGAAACATTTTGTGCATCAACCAAAACACCTTATCGCACGTCAGCAGAGAATTATTGTTGTACTTGTCAGCAGAGAGTTCTTGTCATGTGTCGACATAGAGTTCTTATTTCACATCAGCAGAGAGTTCTTGTCATGTGTCAACAGAGAGTTCTTGTCACACGTCAATAGATATTTCTTGTTGTATGTCAACATAGAGTTATTCTTGTCGCGCATCAACAGAGTCTTCTTATCATGCGCATCAATTGAATGCTTTTGTCTAAAAAATTATACTTTGTGTACTAGCCTATGTTGCTTCACAAGTTTTTTGTACTTGATAATAGATATGCCCCCAGGTGGTATGCGTTAGCAATTAGTGTTCTACCCGATGAATAATATAGGATTATATAGGGGATATTTTAAAGAGGTAGGTGAAGCCGACCCCTAAAAAAAATTAAACTGTAATTTTTAGGTGAACATATCAATGACCCGCACCAGAAAATTTGCCTTTTCAATTTTTTCTAAAATGGAATATTTTCCATATTACAAATATTCACCACTAAAAAAATCCCTACTATAGATTTTTTGGCACATACTACTAGTGTGCCTTTAGCATTTGTCATCTGTAGTTATTCCTATGATCACTCACAATGAAAAATTACAACCTCTTAATACATTGTTTCCATCTCCCGTTATTCCTTCATGGGATATCATATCTCTCATGCATGTTGTAGGTCAATTACAATCTCAAGTTCATTCTCTCACTTTATAAAGTAGGGCTTATTATGTTTCTATTGACAACAATTCTTTGAATGGTAACCTTGTCCCTAAGAAGATTCGTAATTTTGCATTTCCTAAGGACTTTTTCATGCCTACATTTACTTTATTTGATGGTATTGGTGATCCTCATGCTCATATTTTATGTTACCACATGGTTATGTCCACTTATTCTAAGTATTTATTACTTAGGGCCTTTGGATAAAGTATTACTGATGAGACTTTGCAATGGTACACACATCTTCCCTTTGGGTCTATTAGTACATTCTATGACATGGAGGATGTTTTCCTCTGTCAGTTTATCATCAACAATGGCCCTAAGGTTACTTACGACCGCATACCTACCTTATATCAGGGTTCATCGGAATCTATTAAGCATTACATCTTATGATTTAATGCTTGTATGCATCAGTTAGTATTCCAACCTATAGATCTTGAGAAGAAATTCATTTTCTATCATGGCTTGATTCCTGCACTCAAACAAAGATTACAATATGATACATGTGAGTCATTTATTCTTCTATACTACAAATTTGTTGATCTAGAGCAAGATATTCTTTCTAAAAATGTTATTGATCCTCCACATACATCTACTTCTATTATATCATCTAGTCTTCCTTTTTCTAAATTAGTTGAGCATCTTACATAATCTCCACCTTTGTCTCATAAGCAAGGAAAACAATCTCAACCTACTCCACCGCCATAGACTACTTCTTCTTCTCCTCCGCAATAGGACACTTCTCCTTCCAATCCATCTATGATGTGCTCGTTTCCTTTCTCGAAAAGTTTCTAATTTTCTTACCATCCAACTAGCATCATCCACAACATAGGCTACAATTTCAATGTGACTAACCTTATTGTAATCATCATCGCATGAATGGTCATAGAGACGGTGATTTTCATGACCTTTGTGATAGATTGCAACATTTAGATGATCAGGGAATCATATCCTTTGGCTCTTGATCACGTGAGTGATCCATCTCTCCTCTACCTCGTTAGATATTTTCTACTACAGTTGAGTCATCTCCTCCACTTAGTGTTTAGGTCATGGTGCCTCCACCACTGCAGTTTTTTACTCATGCATGCTCTCCACCACATCCATACATCGTTGTGTCATCACATTCATCACATTCATTTTATCCACTACATCAAACTACTCCTCCACATTGGCTTCCATAACCCTCCACCTTCATGCATACCACTGCAACTCCATATGACATTCATTCTGGCACATATTCACATACTGCTTCCATCCCACATGCTTCCACTGCTTTAGCCACCTTGGCTTTTAGTAGGTAATTACTATCACCTTACCCCCCGGTGACACACTTGTGTTCTTACGATTCTTACGACTGTTGAGGGTTTTTCTCTAAGAACCTTTCATCACGCACTACATCGTTCATCTAGCGCATCCAATCATTTCCCGATGATGCACTCTTGTTTCCCGTGGTTCAATCTTGACTGTTGAGGGGTCTTCATTAAATGAACATAATCATCCATATACTGGGGGGCATTGCTAATTTTCCCCCCTTATTACACTAACATATTACGATTACATTAGATTATCATGACACACATTCATCACAACATGTTAGTTCAATAATCATACATCATCTCTTTTTACATTCATTTTAATATCATCATTATATTAACTACACATTAAAAATTCCATTTAATAAACATTAACAATATCCAAAAGCATTACATACATTCCAATAATAATCACCAAACCATACAACATTGATACACCCAAAATCATCTCATTATCTATAAATCACATGTGTCCATACATATGTAGTGAATATAATCATCACTGGGGGCAGCTCCCCTACATCATATGCAATAATACCAATCAAACCTCATCTTCACTATCACACTCAAATACTGTGAGATCCCTAGAATTCGATACCTCACCAATAACTTTGGGTCATTATTCGTGGCCTTGATACCTCTTCACTTGCCTACGTAACAAGGTGTTCTCCGTAGACTAATATAAAAATTGATGTTATAAATCCAGAAATCAAGAAAATATATCATGCACTAAGGGACTGCTTCCCAAAGCCTCTCTAGCTTGTCAAGTATCCTCACGTGCCTCATCCCTCTTAGCTAGCAATACAATACATGTCACTATTGCTATGACCACTGGCTCAAATAAATGGGCATGCTTGCCTACTATCTCATCCACATGTTCAAGAATCCCTCCACCGAGTACATTGATCCCCACATTTTGTGTCAATGTTTGGATGGATGTGTCGACTATCATGGACCAGTATGTGTCACCTACAAAATAAACAACACAATTGTTTAGATAACCATTAGTGTCACATAGACTAGTAATAAAGCACACAACATAAGTTATATATCGATACTCACACTCCGTTATAGCCACTTCCACATTGTCGGGCCCATGTGCTTCCCCCTATCCCCCTCCTCACTCTAGTAACCCCAATGGACCTGTAAATGATGGGACAACAATACCCATCGATGTCTAACCCACCATGCATTATACTCCTCTATGTAACCTACATTGTCATAGTCTATCAGCTCTATCGCCGCGTCTACCTCATCTGGACCAGGGGTTGTAAGCTACTACTTTGTGGGCCCTGGTCTAGCTTCGGCCCTCCTAGGGGCTCTAATAGCTCTCAACCATATATATGGTTCTGGGGGCACATCTTGAGCCATGCCAAACTATATTGATACTTTCTCCACCTCAAAAAGCTCAGCCACACCTGGGAATCGATCCTCTAACCATAGTCCTCCGAATACACCTCAATCTACAGCATCCTCAAGTCATTCTCCATAGTTGCGGTATGGCCTCAATGTAACTGCCTTGGGCCCCATCCTATCTATTAGTGTTTTATAGGTATTTGTATCCATCCTATTTCTACGCATATTAATCCACCTCCTCGCATATATCTTTGGCCTAGCCCACTCCCCTTATGGACCTAAAAATGGCCTCAACACTGCTATATGATCATAGGCCCATACATGTAATAGCATAGTAGCTCCTACCCCATTTTCATGTTCATCATGAGTAAATCGATACAAGTATTTATATAGGTTGGCCAACACACATTGCGCCCATGCATACCTAGTACTCTACTCCTCTATATGCTGATATATATCATGCAAGTTATACAAGACCACTGCAATGAAATTTCGCAAGCGCAGCACCCTAGACCTCAAAATAACATCCAAACTGATATGGACCTCAGTAGGTACTCGAGTCCCCACTTAATATCATCTAGAAGCTCGCATCCGCCTCTCCATATGCTTCACTAGAATCACCTGTACTCTCTCTCTGGCAACTAGAAACCACAATATATGATACATATCCTCCAACGTAACATTCATCTCCCTGTAGGCATCCAAAAATGTACACATATATGCACACCATCTATCGCATAGTGTAGTCAATATAGGCATATTATGGGGCACATCCCCCATCTGTGTTATGTGCCACAGGTCGGCACGGTCCATAACATCCTAATAATCATCTGATTACCCTAATCTAAGCAACGTACTTAAATGACATCCACCATAGAATTCCCTTGAGTGAATATCCCTCTACACAACACAAAACAACAACAAAAATAGTGTTAGAACACTATATAAATTCAAACACAATTGCTTATTACATTCATATATGTTACAAATCTCAGTATTCATCATTCTAGACCAAATACACACATTATGGACCACAACGCCCAGATGTAGGACTGGGGCACCCATATCTGGGTGCTCCTATCCCAAGGGTCACTAGCTCCCTCACCACTATTGTCCAGGTCTAAAATGCCGAGAAAATGAAAATTCTCAAATTTGAAAAAATTCAATAAAAACAACTACTACACCATACATTTTTCGAAAAACAAGACACTTACCAACTTTGTAGTCGTGTGTGACGCTACAACAGTCGCCACCCTCTCAAACTGATTAGGATGCACTGCTCTCACTTACGACATATTTAATTACTTAGAGCTTAATCCCAATCACACAAACAACAAATGAAGTGATTAAACACTTTTTCACTTCACTACTTATAGTTACTTTTTCACCTACTTTACTATAGTCATTATTTCATGCTATTTCTCACAATTAATACACCACACCATTTTTTTCATATCTTGAGTGTAACTACTCCGATTTATACCCCATTTGCCGAATTATTTTTAGAATTCTACCTCCCACTGTCACATACACATTACACATGTATTATCTCTCCTTGAATTTTTCTTCCATCCAATTCATTTTTTGTAATTTTTATCACTTTTTATATGTTTTGTGTTTACTTTCAGCTTAGCATTCGTTCTTATCATCACTTCCCCTTTTTCTGAAAGAGGGGGCATATCATTTGGGTCATCCTATAATTCCCCTTACATTACCATGTGATTAGTAAATGTTACCAATCCATCATTCTCACCACGCCACGTCTCACTATTAATTCTCCCTATTGACCTAATTTGGGGGCAAAAAATATACAATTTTTATATGCAACATTTCAATCACTTCCCCCTAATGACCTAAATTGAGGGTATCAAGCAATTGAAAATATTTCTATGCAATCATTCACCAGTTTCTATTGATTCCCCCATAACGACCTAACTTGGGGGAAGCTAGCATAAAATCTCTCTACAAGTAATAAATCGAATCAATCAATCAAAGCATTCAAATTGATAACAATCAAAGTCATATCATTCAATCAATACAAAATCAACATAATTGGCCTCCCAGATGACCTAACTTGGGAGTTACGTGCGGCCTCCCAGATGAACTAACTTGGGAGATTACATCTCATGCTTTCCCAAGTGACCTAACATGGGAAGATTTTTACATTTCATGTTTTCTTCCATATGACCTAACTTGGAGGCCATCATACATTTCATGTTTGCTTCCAGATGACCTAACTTGGAAGGCATCACATTGCAGTGACACATGTGGAGTGGGGGCAAGAGTTCCTTTCCTATGCCACTCATGTATGGGTCAAATTTTTGATCAAAATTATTTGGATCCAAAAACCACAAAATATTTAATCTCAGTCCATCTGTAGCAGCTAGATCTTGAGGATGTACTTAGAGATTGGAGAATAACACACTTTTCTCCCTACACTCTTCCTTTGGCGACAAGATGCCCAAATCCTCTGGTCGTTTATTCACATACATGCATTCAAGTCAAGAATTGATTACTCCCTTCCCCATCTTATCGCCATCATACACATTCAAAAGCATCATACATGGAAATCATCACTCTCGTTTAGTTCACTTCATCATACTAGTACACTTTTCATTATGTTGTATGGATTAACCCGTTAATCCATGGTTTGACACACTTTATAGTTCTTTTGGAACACTTTTAATACCACATCTGCACATTATACTACAACATGGGCTTCTCCAGCTTTCTCTCAGGAATGCATCTCTATCTACTTTATGTTACCGAGCTTTGTGCTCACCAACATAAAGTGGGGGATAATGTAGTCACAAAATCACACACTTGTTATTACATTTATACTGCAAAATATGTTATTTTACATATGGATCTCGCATAAGAAAATTATTCAATAATGGCTCATCCCCTAGTCCTATCATCATTTAGTTGGTCATCATCATCATTTGTCTTGCACAGTCATCAATTATTTGCACAATTCTAGTCGTCTTTCAAAGAGTCTCAGGCTTAGATGTTTGATCATTTGTCATCACTAGTCTTTAACTAGGGTGCCTAGGGTAGTACTTGGGTGCCTTGGTCCATAAATTTAGGTGCCCTGGTCCTGGAAACACTTAGATCTAATTTATCTATTTGAGGTTAGTCTTTTTCATTTTCCCTATCATTCCCCTAGGTACTATTTGGCATGTCGGGTCATTAGTGTCAAAATTTGAGCAAGAGATCCCTATATAAACATAACATACTTACTACCTTATGGGCAGAATATCTATTATCAAGGGCTAGATATATACTAAGGCAAGGGACTACATTTGGGCATCATTGAATCACACACACTACATAGGAAGGGTTGTATTCATTCTAATACATCCACATTTTTCATCTTACATATAGTTATTGCCCCTATCTCTGTGTCATTGGCATTAGGGCACCCTAGGCACACAATTTCACACACAAGCACATAAAAATACATTGGGTCTGGAATGTAGTGTAATGCTTAGTTGTAAATCCACCATTATGGAAGTTAAGGTCAGTCTGACCCCTTCATATGCCTCTTTATTTTTTAGGAATTTGATGCTTTGTATGGGGTTTTACAGGTAGATATTTGTTGCAGGTTTATGGTGACATAAGCAAAGTTACTGCGACAATCACACGACAAGGATCGACACATTATGAAGATACAGCGACACTCCAAGGTTTAGATCCTAATATTTTATATAGACTAGAGCTCCCATATTGTAGAACAAGATGCCCACATGCGCCCCAATCCTTTTCCAAGTGCCTCATTCTAGTCAAATCTTCATATGTTGCAATTTCTAATGTAGTACCTTCATAATTTTCTTCTTCCTCATAATATCATGCTTAGTCTAGAATCATAGTGAGGTAATTCATATTTATTTTAGTACCTTATCCCTCATATTTCAATTATTTCATTTCGTGTAAATATCAAATAAAATTATTTTGCATCTATATTTCATTTCATATCAGTTAATCCATTGTTTTTACTAGTTTAGATTAACTAAGAATACATAATATTTCTATTTTTTTAGTTAATCATCATGTCACTTGGATTTGATATATGGGAAAGTTTGGATAAAGGTTATACTTCCCCAAGCACTCCAATTACCTTTGCACCAGAAGGCAACATATGAGAGCAACTCAAGAGCCATGAATGCCATCCTTTGTGGCTTGACCGAATCTGAATTTGTGAAAGTAATGCATTATACCACAGCCAAGGGTATGTGGGATAATCTTCAAAGCATTTATGAAGGGCATGATAAAGTAAAACTTGATAAGCTACAGACCTATAAAGCTCAATTAAGAGTGAACATCAGCAAGACACCTTATAAACTCTTTAAAGGGAGTTCAACCAACGTGAAGCACATGAGAGTCTTTGAAAGCAAGTGTTATAGTAAGAGGGATGAAGGCAATTTGCATGATTTTTATTCTAGGTGTGATGAGGGCATATTTCTTGTGTATTAATCAATTAGTGTTGCTTATAGATGCTACAATAAGAGGCTTCAGAAGGTATTTGAAAGCACAAATGTGAAGATAAATGAGTCTCAACCTTTAAAGATCATAAATCAACTTACGAACAATTATGAAGATGATGCACCTTGCATTGATGATCAAGAATATGATGATGAAGTAGAAAGTATATATGATGAGGTGGAAGAAGTGGAAGAGAGGCATGAATCCAAGACACCTTCAATAAAAGTTAGGAGAGATCATTCAACAAATCAGATCATAGGAAGTAAAGAAGGTGGTGTGCTCACAAGAAGAAAACTAAGAAATCAAAAAAATAATGAGGACATGAATCTATTATTAATGTTAGAACCCAAGAATGTGATAGAAGCTAGCAAGGAACTACACTAGATGGATGTCCTGAATGAAGAGCTTCACCAAATTGATAAGAAAAACACTTGGGAGCTTGTACCTAGGCCAAAAGACTAAAATGTGATAGGAACAAAATGGGTGTTCAAAAATAAATTGAATGAGAAAGGTGAAGTGACAAGGAACAAGGAAATACTTGTATGTAAAGGCTATGCACAAATTGAAGGAATTGACTTTGATGAAACATTTTCACCAGTGGAAAGGTTGGAAGCAATCATATTGTTCTTGGCATATGTTGTTCACAAGAAAATCAGAATTTTCCACATGGAAGTCAAGTATACTTTTCTAAATGGCAACTTAAATGAGGAGGTGTATATTGAAAAACCTTAAGGATTCTCTTTAACTGAAGGCAAGGACTATGTATGCAAACTAAAAAAAGGATTTATATGGACTCAAATAAGCTCCTAGAGCTTGGTATAGCAGGTTGGATGTATATCTCATTGAGTAAGGTTTTAGAAAGGGAGTGGCTGATAGAAATATCTACATCAAAGAATAAGGAGACCATCTAATAATTGTCATAGTCTATATGGATGACATCATATTTGGAGGGGATCATGAAAGGATGACTCATTAATTTTCTGATGTGATGAGAAAATATTTTGAAATGTCTATGCTTGGTGACCTCTCATTCTTTCTAGGCCTTCAAATAATGCAATCATATCAAGGAATCTTCATATCTCAAGATAAATACATTAAGGAAATGCTCAAAAGGTTCAAAATGAAGAGTGTGGACCTATAGGCATAGCAATGGAGGTGGAATGCAAGCTAAGAAAACATGAAAACTCGCCAAAGGTGGACAAAACATTGTATAGGTCTATGACAGGAAACCTTCTCTACTCTACTACATCAAGACCTGACATTATGCAAGTTGTGGTTCTAGCTGGGAGATTTCAAGAAAATCCAAGAGAAGTACACCTCAAGGCAATCAAAAGAATATTGAGATATCTCATGGGAACATTAGAATATGGTCTTTGGTATCCTACAAGTAAGGACTTCAACATAAGGGCATACACTGATACTGATTGGGTTGGAAACATTGATGATAGGAAGATTACAAGTGGTGGTGCCTTCTTTTTTGGCAAGTGTCTAGTATTCTAGTTGAGCAAGAAACAATCTTCAATGGCATTTTCAACTTGTGAAGTTAGTACATAATAGTTGTCATGTGTTGCACTCAGGTTCTTTGGATGAGGAAAATGTTGGAGGACTACAAGGTAAGGTTTGATGACCCAACTCCTTTGCTTTGTGTTAACACTAGTTCCATTAATGTCTCCAAAAATCCAGTATTCCACTCAAATACCAAACACACTCAAATCAGATTTTACTTCTTGAGGGAGAAAGTAAATGATAAAAAGATCAATCTTGAGTATGTAAGCACAAAAGATGAAATTACAGATATCATGACTACGCCACTGCCAAAGGCAACCTTTGAGCATCTAAGATATGAATTGGGGGTCATTCCTGATCCCACTAGTAGATAATAGAAATAGGACAACTCAAGGGAGCATTTTTCTAATGATGATTAATATCTTTTCCAATGGTGTTTGAGTCCAATTTCCCATTTGTAGTATATATTTGTAGCTTAGAATGCTTTCCTTATCCATTTCCATGTTTTTCCCACTTTCCTTTATCATTTTTCTATCCTTTTCCTTGGCTTTTTACTTTAAGTCACAAAACCACCCTGACGGTTACGTAACCGCCGATCTACCCTCAGTTGTGGTTGTGTAACTGCATGTCTACATAGACTAGTGGTCCCTTGCGCATTTAATCGAGACTCTTTTAGCGTGTTTTTAATGCATGCAAAATTCTTCAAACTTGATTTTAGCACACATTTCTTAACCAATTTAGATGTCCTTAATCTCATTTGATGTGTGCCAAATTCTCCTTCCCTTCTTTCAGTTAATTGTGAGTTAACTGCCCCTTCTTTGAGAGAGGTGGCATTTCTTGGTTGCCAAATGGATTAGACCATTTCTCTGTCATTTTCCTATAAGATCCAAGATTCTATCTTGGAGTATTGGTTAAGATTATTGTTTTTAATTGTACTATTATGCTTCCCATAATCATGTTGAGAAATACACAAGTAATCTCAATCCTCTTTCCTTGTTATTCTCTCACCTACATTGCCACCAGATTGCTTACAAGCCATTCTAGCTCCAATGTTTCTTCATCATTTCTTTTACACAAGCCAACAAAGTTCCTTGGGCTCGTTTGAACACCAAATTAGAAATAATCTGAGGGGGAAATGAATCAAAACCAACAATATAACTGTCACAGCTCTACACTTTCAGGTTGGGGATATATTTGGATTCTTAAAAATTTCTTTGTTTGAGTAGATATTATTCCACATTCTATTTTAGAGTACATCAATTCAAAGAAAAACAATTATTATAGCTTTCCTTTATTCACACAAAGATTAAACTGAAAGATATCTTTCCCTACCCATCCTTGTGGGTTTGCATCTACTTAGTGTTATTGTAATTCCCCTTCATTTTTGTAAGCTTGCATAGATCCTGTTTTTTCTTCCGGGAAGTTTCAGGGAATGAAAAGCTGCTAAGGAGCTTTCCTTTCTTCCCATGACTCTAAGGAAATAATAGAGGAAATTATAGATCTAAAATTACAAATTGGAAAATTCATGTTTTAATTAGAATAGATTAGATCCATTCTACACAGGGAAATAGCCACATCTGGTTGTTTGCTTGTTTAGTTATGTTAGTTTTAGTGTAGAAGCAATTTTAATTTGTTTGTGTGTATTTTTGTTTTCTAGTAAGCATTAAACAATACAAATACATTAGATTAATTAGTTCTTTATTTATTTTATTTCATTTTATTCAAAATCATCAAAAACACCAAAAATAAATAGATTGGTTTATTTCCTTTGTTTAATTAGATAACTTTCATTTGGTAATTTGTTTCTAGTAACACGTAGATTTAATTAAATTCAAGGAAAGTAATTGAATTAAATTGATTTAAATATGTTTATTTCTATTTGTTAAATTAGGAACATAGAGTTAATTAGAAAGGAACTAACATATCTCCCCAGCATATCCCTACTTGGCTTAGGATTAACCTTGCCCTCTTACGGTTTCTCTGTGAGATGGTTTGTTTCTTTGCTTTAGTAATTTTCACATCCCACATAACCATTCAAGGTCCTCAACAACCAAGAGATTACGTATACGACCCCCAAGTCCCGCAACCAAACATAGTTGATCTATTTACAAACATTGAAATGGGTCTTAAAATATTTGTTTTCCAGACCTCACCACTTCCACCCGCCATTATCTCACAGTTGACAGCCTTGAATGTCAAAGTAGACAACGCTTACGAGTTCTAGAAAATTCAATAAGATCGAGATTAGACCCCACATTTTACCCATTCGTCTTATTTACACGTTTACTCCCACACCTCCATGACCTTGTCTGGAGACTTCTATGAGGCAAACACAGGACAATTTCCTTGTATTTGCATCCGGTTCAGAGAGCGTTTGGTGACACATATATCAACAGACTTCTTCATTTTTCCATTCTCCTCGATTGCTCCATCTCACCCACCCAAGTGAGGTAAGCATTCACTGCTTTAGACGAGCAGATCCCCATAGTGCTAGTTGAGGACATTAGATTGCATTGATCACTTGTTATCCATTTCTACCCATTCTCATATATTTCACCTATTTTTTTTATATAATTTTCACATAACCATTTATCCATTCCATTTCGGTTGTCCCAACATGACCTCGGGAGGTCGCATGCACTTAAAATCATGTGTTGATTTTAAGACGTATAAAATTAGTGAACCCGACGTGAAGGACTAGTTCCTTTTCATTTCCATTATTTCTACCTTCTTTCACCCATCCTTATCCTCTCCTATTATTATGTGGGTATTTATATACCCCCCAACTATGTTGAGTCAGGAATACGATGGGCCCATTTTGGGTCTTGAAGCGTATTATAACCACATGGGTATGCAACATTCACCCTCACTATCTAGATAGGCTGATAACTACTCATCTAATTTACCTTCCCTGTACACTCCTCCCCCTCAAGGTTCCAGCAATGGTTCATCAGTTAGGATTGAGGAGATTGATCAACCTATTTACAACCCATAACCTGAGTTCTCTAGTTCAAACAATATGACATTCACAGGAGAGAAAGGGTTCAATCCTCAAGTCTTGCCAAGACTACAAATTAGCATGCAATCTAATTTGTTCACATCTTACCTATTGTCAGGCAAGGAACTCCTGGCACACTTCTCCCGAAGCAATCAACATCTTAACGCAATGGACCAATCCTTGGAATGGATGCAAGGATACACTGATGTTCTTCTCCAGAACAACTCCACTACCCATCCTCCTGCAATGGGAAACACATCCAAAGAGGGGTGTCCTCCTAATAATCAATCCATAACAAGACATCATGTGTGTTTGGCTTCCCAGCCAGACTCGGAACGCACCTAAGCCAAATTCAACACCATCTACGGGTGATGTAATTTCAACACTGGTGGATAGAGTTAGGGAACTAGAGCTTGCCCAACCTTCTCATACTACACCTTTTGTAGGGTGAGGTAAGATCCCCCACCATGTGGAGAACTCTAGTTACTTTCCTATTGTGCACCTTCACCCCCTCCGGTTTACATGGGTGCCCCTAACCCTGATGACCTTCTCACTGGTTCAAGCATGTTAGGTATGCCCTCTCACACTTCATACGTGTATCCCCCACATGTGCCAACCTGAAGTGCATTCTCAAATTTCATCCTAAATGGAAATGTGACATTCCCTGGTTTTTTACTTACTTCTCCTGTACCAAAAACAATGTTCCCTTGTATAAATCCACATATATTCCAAATCATTGTAGGGGGACATATTTTCTTTTTATGACTCATATGCTCAACCTCAGGGGATGCCTTACGCCCCTATAAATGCTTATAATGTGCCATATCAACCTCTTATTCCTTCCCCACCTCCCCATCAAGGGTCATCCATGGTAGAGTCTTATGCGTTTGGTACATACACTGAATATCTCAAGGAGCCCCTTGAATTTTCCATACGAAGTGTAATGCTTCCATGAACACTTGCCAAAGTTCAAAGGGGAGGGGGATACAAATGCGTATATCAAAGAATATGACACTTTCGTTAGAGAGCTACTCCCATGGGACGTAGTTGTCGCTAAGATTTTCCCTAAGACCCTGGAGAGGATTTCTTTCGACTGGTACTACAAGATATCAGAATCCTCGATTCATTTGTTCAAGCAACTATTTTCCAAATTTAAAAAGGATTTTGACATGAACAAACTCTTACGAACAAGAATCAAAGAATTCCTTCATATCAAGCAAGAGCACAATGAATCTGCCACACATTTCATTCAGAGTCGGTGATAAGTCCTCTACTCCTCAGCTAACACTCTAAACATGTACCAAACAGAGATTTATGACTGGTTCCTTCATTTTATCAATTGAGAAACTAAGGAGGAGGTTCAAAAGTTTCCTCTTAGAAGCTACAATGAGGTATTTAAGGGTGTTCTCCGCATTGAAAAAGTGGTGATTGATAGTGGCCGGAAGATGTATGACTCAAATAAGAGATTGGTAAACCCCTCCTAGGGTAATTCAAACTACCTGAATGGTTCAGAAAATAATAATGAGGACCCAAAGTCCTCAATAAGAACCGTGGTGCTACGACGGATGACGTAACTGACCAATTCAAGAAGTCGAATGTTGTTAACACCAACAATATGATTAATAGTAACAATTAATGTGAATGTCAAAATCAAAGGAGTAACAACTTCACTTCTTTCAGTCAATGTGGTGGAATTTATTCATCCCTCTCCCCCACCTCAGCAAGTCCAGGCCCAAGGTCAGTTCAATATCAGAGCAGAATATCCGAACCAATATCAGAACCAAGGCCAGAGGCCCCTGAACTTCAACTTTAACAACAAAATTATAAAGCATAAACTATGGGCTCCAACAAAACCAAAATCAAAGACACTTTGATTACGATCTTGATTTATATTACAGTTCCTATAGGGTTAGATGACATGACTCTCGTACATGTCGTGATTGTAAAAAAAATTATACGAGGGACTTCCAGAGGACCAAAGACAACTCTTTATTAAGATGTTTTTGTCTAATCCTATTACGCCAACATAAAAAAATACTCACATGGGGCCCGTTTCCCCTCAAAAATCTACCCTTGGGGTTTATAGAGACCCTCTTCTGATACACACCCCAAGAATAGAAAGCTTAACCCTCATGGAACTAATAAAGGGGCTCCTATTGGAAACAATGATCATGAAGCATCTACTTCGTCAAACCCTTTGGTACCTCCTTCTTTATATGGTTGGAATCAGACCAAGATGATAAGCTTGGTTGGGTTGGAGACTAAAACTGAGGTTAATGCAATGACCCACTCATGATTATTCCTAACAAACTCTTCATGTTTACCCTTTAATGTTAGACGATGCACCAATAACCCCTAAACCACTAGGGGCCTATGATTTAACCATGGATTTGACAAAGACCTTTTCTCACAATTCATTTTTAGATTTGTTGAATAATTTACCTACCATCGAGTGAATTTATTATAAGCATTAGGCCTTGGCCATATAATTCATGCCACCCCTCCTCTAGAGGCCCAAGCTAATCATATAGACTTCAATTTTTATCCTCCATGACAACCCGAGAGGGATGCGGGATTCATATTTGACATCAGTAAGATGCCAACTGATACTAAGTTGGAATGAAGAGGTGACCCTACATTGTACCTCCAAGTTTGGATCTATAATAACTATGTTAAGCATGCAATGATAAATGATGGGGATGTTGTCAACATAATCCCTTTCTCGTTTCTTCAAAAGATAGGCTATGGAGAAACCAATTGCTCTTTAACTCGTAATATGTTGAAGGGCTACAATAGTCTCAAACAAACATCCATTGGGAATATAGTGCTTCTGGTTACCCTTGGACCAAAGACTGTGGTGACTTAGTTTTATATAATAGATCAGGAAACCAACTATAATATGATTCTTGATCGACCTTGGATTCATAAAATGAAGTCTATCCCTTCCACGTTGTTCTAAGAGGTAATATTCTTACACCTAGGCAAAGTTTTTCATGGCTCTGGGCGACTCAAAGCCATTTGACATCCATTTGGCCAACCTAGAGAAGAAAATCAAGATTCATATTGAGTTTGAGCTCCCAACCAATTAATTGAACAAGCCCCAAGACTCAAAGCCTAAGACAAAAGGATGGGGATTCATATTGAGTTTGAGCTCTCCTTCTTATTCTCATCATAGCCAAAAGGATGGGCATTAAATACGTTAGAGTTTTAGATTATTCCCAGCTTATTGCTAACAAAGTGTATGATGTTTATGAGACCAAAGTTGAGCAAATATAACTCTACAAATCCACCATAATGGAACTCTATAAGATTTTTGACTTCATTTCTATTGAAGTCATACATAGAGAGTGTAATCAATTTCTTGATTCCATGGCCACGTATTCCTCATGGTTTTGTCCAAGCGAGGATTTAAAGGAAATTGAGTTTATGGTCTCATTTCGATCTGAATCCTTGGTTTGAAGATTTCCAACCAAGGTAATTTTGGCATATGTTGAGGCTGAGAATGATCCTCCAACCATGGATTTCACGGAGAACGATGAGGCAATCCTAGGATTTCTCAATGCTTACACGGATCTTCATCCTGTACACCATAAGAGATGCTTTTCTCTCAAACCTCGCCCTTCCTCCTACTTTGAAGATCCCACAATGTGTCCTTCCTCACCAGAGGGTCTTGAGATATATGAAGTAGAGGGAGAAGAATTGGAACTACCTCCATCCCCACCCAAGTTCAAAGAGGGTATCTCCTTGTTTATTGAAGAAACCATAGATATTAATATAGGGATGGAGGAGGACCCTAAGTTCTTGAAAATTGGCCCTTATTTAACCCCAAATGAGATAAAAGCTCATATAAAGTGCTTAAAAATCACTCAAAATCATTTGCTTTCAGTTACAAGGAAGTGACAGGAATCGCTCCTGACGTGGTGGTTCATAACCTCATCACGAAGTCTGATGCCAAGCCCATGAAATAGAAGTCACGACCCATGAAGTGTAAAGTGGATTTAATGGTTAAGGAAGATGTAATGAATCTCCTTCAAGTGGATTTCATTAAACCAGTGGACTATTCCATGTGGGTTTCTAACATCATCCCGATCCTTAAAAAGAATGGGAAGATACACATTTTTATCGACTTTAGAGATATCAACAAAACCTCTCCTAAGGATGACTTCCCATTGCCTTCCATCGATGTAATTGTAGATGCAACAACTGAAAATGAGTTGTTGTCACTTATGTATGGCTTCTCTGACTACAATCATCTAAGGATCTCTAAGGAGGATCAAACTAAGACTACCTTTACTACTCCTTGGGGAACCTTTTGCTACACAGTCATGTCATTTGTCCTAAAAAATGTTGGATCTACTTATCAACGAGTGATAACATACATCTTTCATGATCTTATTTATAAGATTGTATAATCTTACATTGATTATTTTATCACCAAGGAAAAGAAACATTGTGATCACCCTGAGGTGCTTCATGTCATCCTCTCTTGTCTTATTGAATACGGTGTAACATTGAATCTAGAAAAGTGCACATTCAGAGTGACAGGAGGCAAGTTACTAGGGTATATACTTTCCTCTTAAGGAATTAATGTAGATCCAGTGAAGATTAGGGCGGTTCTAGAGACGACTCCACCCTCAGAAAAATCAGGAATTAGGTCTTTTATGGGTAAACTTGGGCCAATCCGTAGGTTTATTCCTGATCTAACTTGTATCGTCCATCCCATCAACAACTTGCTAAAAAAGAGTGTAGTAAAGAGTGGACTTCTAAATGTCACGAGGCATTTGATTCACTCAATTGTTTTCTCATATCACCACCTACACTCATGCCACCTAAGGGCAATCATCTTCCGATCTTATACTCTCAAGCCACCAAAGTCTCGTTAGCTTTCATGTTGGCACAAGAAGACGATGATAACTATGAGCGTGTCGTTTACTTCATTTGTCACACTCTGCTTGAATATAAAACACATTATACGTAGGCAGAGAAAGAATGTCTAGAAATATTTTTTGCAACCAATAGGTTATGAAATTATATGCTTAACGAGGAAATGTGAGTGATCTTCAAGTCTGACCAATTGTGAACTTTCTTTACTCAAGGTGCCTTGTCTAAAAAGGTTGGACGTTTTCTCACATTGATGGGTGAATTCAAAATCACTTTCATCAACCAAAATTCCATCAAGGGAAAAATTATTTTTGATTGATTGGGAGATAACCCGATAGATTTTGGACACCTAGTAGACCTAGATTTCCCTCATGAGTGTGTATTTTATGTGAAATTAAATCCTCCCATTGCATTGTGTTTGTGGTACATGAATATTATCAACCATATTGTGTACCAGGCATATCCTAAAGGAGAAACCTCACAATAAAGGCATCAATTATTTGTCATAACCACAAAGTATATAATTGTAGAAGAAGTGCTATATCACAGAGCCTTCAACGATATGATTGTGAGGTACATGGATGAAGAAGATTCAAAAAATATTATTTTTGAAGCCCACAATATAGTCTGTGGGGGAAACTTCGAAGGGCATGCTATCGCTCAAAAAATTCATTAAATTGGTTATTTCTTGCTCACCTTAAAGCATGATGCTATGGAATATGTACAAAGGTGCCATAACTGTCAAGAATTCTCGCATGAGACACATAGCCCTGCTTATGCTCTATAGCTACTTGTGACACCCTGACCCTTCTCTACTTGGGGTGTGGATTTGATAGGGAATATTTCTCCCTTGTCAACCGATGGTCACAACTTTATCATTACGGCCATGAAATATTTTACAAAGTGGGTTGAGGCCATGCCTCTCACTATTGTGCCTGGGTCTGTGAACGTTAAGTTCATCTTGAATTAGATCATCTGCAGGTATGGAGTTCCACAGGTCATTATCTCAAATAATGGCACATCCTTTAAGAACAAAGAGGTGCGAGAGTTGTGTTCACAATTCAAAATCTTTCATCATACAATCTCTTTATATTACCCTCAGGCCAAAGGATAAGTTGAGGCTATAAATAAAATTTTAAAGTCCATACTCCTCAAAACAATCAAGGAGAATAAGCGTGAAAGGCATTTAAAGCTATTTTTGGCCTTATGGGCCTATAGGACATTAGTGCGAATGCCTATAGGGGTAACCCCCTATTCTCTAGTCTTAAGATCAAAGGTGGTCTTACCACTAGAAGTCAAATTACCTAGTCTTTGTATATGTTTGCAAGGTATTTTAGGTGAAGATGGGTATCGAGAAGCGTGGATGGTTTAACTTGAAACTTTGGATGAATCTCGACTTATAGCCGAACAACATCATCGCATCTATGCTAATATAATAAAAAGGTCTATGAATGAGAAATATGGGTAGGAGACTTGGTTTTGAGACTAGATAGCCGGATCGACAAGAAGACTAGTGAAGGATGAAAATTCAGGCCAAAGTGGTTAGGTCCATATCAAGTCATCGAGGACTATAATAATGGCGTGCATCTTTTGTGTACTTTAGAAGGTGAAGAGTTTGATGAATTAATCAATTCACTTCACCTTATACGCTTCTACACATAGTTCATTTTAATTTCCACCTGTATATTATTACATCCACATTGCATATCATTTGCATAACCATATTGTAACATTGCGAAATAACAAACTTATTTTTCAAGTGACTTTCAAAATTTCAAAGAATTGGAAAAGCATTTAATCATACTTCTTCAAATATTCATTATATCATCTCCAAATTATTCAATCTCTTATCATCTTACTAGATGAAGTTTTGACATTGATCCTACCAGGACCTACACACTTAGTTTTATTCACGGCTGCTTCTAGCTTAGGTGTTTTTTCCCATAGTTTGTATTAGAATCTTCTTAGTGTCACATCTTTCCTCAAAATATCTCTTTTGGAAAATCAATCTAAAACATTTCACCTAGATTTCTTGTTCACCTATCTCAACCCTCGGTGGTGAGCCATCGCATCCTACTGGTTGCGTGGGGTTGAGGCTAGGGGAAATTCTTCCCTCCCAAAAGCACAAGTCAAAGTTTAATCAATAAAATAAAATATATAAAAAATAAACAATAAATACAAAACAATTTCATTTTGCAAATAAAACCACACTTCTTTACCCCACCAATCTTTGGTGATGAGACCATGCTTCCTACAATGTAGTATGATGCTGGGAAAGGAAGGAAGTGTCTTACTCTCTAATGTCTTGTCCTTGGTGAGAAGCCCATGCTTCTTACTGGTAGCATGGGGTAAGACATAAGGGGTCTGTATGATGGAAAAGTGACATGCGAGCATGGGAATCTATAAGTACCTCTTCCTTGTACCCCGACCTCCCGAGGTCGTGTTGAGACAACTAGTGAATGTTGAATGCAAATGGATACAGAAAATTTAATCGGGTAATCTTATATCCTCAATACGCAATAATGGAATCTGTGAATCTAAGGCAAAGAAGGCCCTCCTAACATAAATTGGTGTAATGGTTCGTTCAGATATAATGGCTGTTCAGAGGCTCCAATCAATGTCGAGCTCAGCTGAGATCCTGTTTCTTGGTTGTTGGATACGTGGGAAGTGACCTGTGGGAGCTTCGTATGTATCTCCAGACAAGGTCATAAAAATGGTGATGGGCAATTTTGTGGATTTGTAGTTAAATATGGGTGATTTTTTGGTCTAGCCCAGAAAATATTAGATTGATTGGATTCTATGTTTAATATGGAGAACTGTACTATAATATCTGGCGGGAGTGGTGAGGATCTAAATACCAACGTTTGTAAGCCGGTGTCAATACTTAACTCATTTGTAGGCCCGTTGGGTTGTGGGACTTGGGGATCACAACCATGAGTTCGTGGTTGTTGTGGACTTGTTATGGTCATGTGAAGAATCAATCCCTTCTCCCAAATATCTAGTAATCGTATGCCTTTTCATCCTTTATGTTTAGAACTAGAAGTTGTGTGATTTTCTCGGAATACCTTACAGGTGTTCTGGAAACTTGAATGTGTAGGCTGGTATCTATCTCAACGAGGAGGTCTCTTGTGTTAGGCTGTGGAACTAAAGGATCGCAACCAAATACTTGCTATTTTTTGAATCCTTGCATGGTCATTTGGATATTTTATCAAGGCAGTCTATAGTTAGGATGATTTGACCAAAATGTGTAAGCTTTGTCATCTTCGATATTTAATCCTCTCAGTTGTTCGCTAATTACTTGTAGGTTTGTCATTGCTCGACAAGACCTGTATCCTAAAGTCTTGATCTATATCAGCTAATGTTGTGGGTAGATTTGGCTGAGGCACTATGGGGTCAAATATATATTCTCTAGGCTCTCTAGGTCCTGTGATTGTCATACAAAATGATTCAACTTTTAACTAAAATTAATAAATTGATTACGAAAGAAGTATTTACACTATGCAAGCATTCTTCTATTTTTGTATTTTCAATGACGTATTTAAATGAAATTAAAGAGCAGCTACTCTAGTATATCTATAAAATGGACAACTAATCTAGTAACAGAATAAAAACAAGCAAAGTAGCCTGGTATGGCTATTTTCTTGTGCAGTTGTGATTTTATCCTAAGTATCTAAGCAACTATTTATTTTGAATTGAAAGACTCTCGATCCTACCTCAGAAGTGAGGAATGAATCACAGTTTCTCAGAAACTATTAATCCCCACATCTTCCTTGGCGATATCGAGAGCAAACTTTTGATTGAAATAAAATAATTCACTACTCTATTTGATATGTTATAACTAGAACTTTGATAGCTCAAACCTGGCATTTACAGAACAGTGGTAAATCCATTTGTGTGTGATTTCATCCCCTCATTGTGATCTCCTCATTCCTTCGTGTCCTCATGAATCCAGAAAGCGGGTATATGATAGTATCAACAGAAGATGGTATTTGAATAATGGAAGCTTTGGATATAGACCGAATATAATGCGAGTAGGAGAGGGATAGCGCAAGTGAACAGAGCTTGACTATGCAATTCCTAATGGGATTTATTGCTACAATACAACACAAGTGTACTGAGAGCTTTAGAATCTATCCTTGTGACAAAACAAAACCTGCAACTTTAATGGATTCTAGTCTAGAAATGAAGCTATTATATGCTAAACCAATTGTATGGAGCAACAGTGGAACAATACTGAAACAAGAAGATTTAAATGACCTCTAAAAGACCAACAATGGAGGCAAAACATGAAATTGACAGAATTCTAAGCAAGAAATTCAGAGATTGAATAAGATAATTGAGAAGATGAGGGGCCATTTTCTTGAAAACAAGTTGGCTATTTATAGCCAATGTATTTACCAGAGGGTAACTCCCATTTGAACTCTTTTACTGTAAACAAAGGAAAAACACTATTACCAGGGAACCAAAAACATTAATGCAAGCCAAAGTGGTTGAAGAAATCATTTAAAACTGAAGATTTACATTTGACGTGATCGTCGGAAGAATCTAGAAAATGCACACAGGACCGCCGCCCTGTCCTGGGCGGTAGTCACGGGACCACTGCCTAGGCAAGGCAGCGGTTTTGTCATTGAAGCCAAAAATGTAAGAAGAAGGGGGGTAGGGGGAAAAATAAAGCATGTGGAGGCTAAGCAGGGCATGCGGGATACAAATGTATACTTGGCGAGCTTTTTTCTAGATTCCGAACACCTTGCAAGGAGACGTATATCGTCATTGGGGCATGTGTAACATCCTTCCGGCGGTGTAGTACCCTACAATTTTGGGTATGTACATATTGCCCCCTTGGAGAAGCGTCTTAGCCATGAAGAGGTGTAAAATGGTGGATCCGAATATGGCGGTCCTGAAATGGGGAGTTAGGAATTATACCTGACAGACCCATGTGTTGGAAATTCGCCATCCAAGATCTCGCTACCTTTAAAATGAAAAAAAGTGACTCAAGTACAGATAGATAAAATAAATTGAGAAATAAGGCTGAATTGATTTGAAAAGAGGACTTACCATCCATGCGGGGTTTAGAACTTACCTCCGTCGATGCTTCGACCCTGCGAAAGAGATTCAAAATCATTTTTAGAAAGCTATATATATAAAACGAAGTCATTTCACTATTCATTTGCGCGGATTGATTTGATAGTTTTTGAGCTTTGGGACCCACAGTGATGGTTTTCGATGAGAGTATAGTCAAAAAGTTTGTGGTGAGATAGTGATCATGCCTCCAAGAGTGGAACATTGACTCGTGAAGTCTTAGGTTAGTTCTTCTCGATTTATTGTTTTTAAACCTAAAATGTGGAAATGATGAAATCTTTGTCTCAGGGAGGTCATTTTTGATAAAAAAAATTTTAAACATGTCTCTAGGGGGCCGCCCATAGGGTAGGCTTATTTTTTATCTAAAATGGTGTATTTGTTTGTTTTTGGGCATTTTTTAGGGTATACGACCCGTTTGTACTTGTGGGACAGGACCGCCGCCCTGTGCAGGGTGGCGATTACGGAACCGCCACTCTTCACAGGGCGGCGGTCCACGACAGAGAACCAAAATAATACTAAACTTTACTTATTTTTGTAAGTTTAGCATTTTTCAATGTTTTTAATAGTTCATCCAATTGTATTTTAGCACTAACTTACTCCTTTTTTGTGTTTTTGGGTGTATGTAGAAGAAGGAGGAGTACATTAGAAGGAGCCGAGAGAGGGAGTACGATTGGCTCCCAGTAGTGTTAGAGGCACTCTCCTAGGTAGAGTGAGATACTCTTCAGAGGGCTAGCATTTGGGGGATTGCACAGGTCCCTCACGTTGCACCTTCCAGTCACATACTATGTGACTTATTTTCATACTGGGATGCGGATCGGAACACCTTCCGATTGCCAGGAGTTAGGGGTGAGTGGTCCATCACCCTGGAGGATGTTTACCAGATACTGGGGGTTTCGATCCTTGGGCGGTGGCTGTCTCTTAAGACAACAATTTTGAGATCCCAAGTGGTTTAGTGGGCCACCTACATGTAGGATGCAGTTGTATCGATGGGATCGAAGAAGGGAGTGAGGATCTGCTCTATCATTGATTCAGACATTCCTGTGCTTTGTAAGGCCATCATGGGCATCCTTGCTTTGAGACTGATTAGGGACAAGGGAGGGGACACCCTCTTATATTGTTGGGCCCCCATTATTACACAGATTGAGGGCCATGGACGTGTCTACGCTTGGGGAGCAGATATCCTCGGGACTACCTATCATGATTTATACAGGGTATTCTGATTACAGGGACAGTCACTGAGCCACCCAAATATTTTCATGAGTTGGGTGTATGAGCATATTACCCCATATGGGAGAGGTGTAGAGGTAGAGGATCCCAAGGCCGTCAGGGTAGCGAGGTGGATGGGGATGATAGTTCTTAGAGCACCCCACTAGCCAGTGGCATCTTTGAGCACCGCAGACATGGAGGCCACTCCTTATCAGGCCATGGCAGAGGGTATGGGGAGAGGAGACTGTTACATTTATTACCTGTCAGACTACCAGCCAGTTGATAGACAAGGCGGGGAATTTGGAGATCCACCCCTTTGATAGAGTACCACAGCAGTTCGGCCTCCCATATAGTGACATGCTTCCTCTAGCGGGGGGGACATTGTATAGATCTATCAGTGAGGCTTGGGGAGGTCCTAGAGGCCGGGGTTGGACTATTTTTACTCCCGGTATTCCCATTGTGGCCAAGAGGGTAGTACGTGCTTGAGGGAGAGCTGGTGCTCCTCGGGTACCTTTACTTCGGATTACCACCAGTCCCACCCAAAGCAGCGATGAGCCCATTGACGTGGACTCCAAATCTAAGGAGTTCACTGGGGGAGGGGAGAGACTGAGGAGATGGAGATTAGTGAGATGGGTGGGGGGGATGAGAGTGATCCCGAGTGGCATGATACTCAGGAGATCTTACAGGCCGAGAGGGTGGAGCAGAGTGCAGAGAGGGTGACTCTGGTTTTAGAGGAGTTGCTCTCTCAGGACTTAGGTGGAGATGGTGAGTCCGTTGCAAGCCATCACATTGCCCCAGATGTGGGAGAGGGACACCAGTCAGTGGTGGCATCAGTGGCAGGTGCGGATCCTAGAGATCCTTCTTAGAGGCCTAGCTATCCGAGTGAGTTGCCACTCTTCTCTTGACATTTGTTTTAGTTAGAGTTGCCTTAGTTTTTATTTGTTTTTGTTTTTTTTACTATTCGTTTTATCTTTTGATTGTTTTCTAACTTATTTTCTCCTTTACTTACAGCGACTGCTGATGAGTGGCGAGACTTGATTCGCTGAGTATGCACTGATACCTTGCTTCTCCCCTCGGAGAAGAATCGTGCTAAGCTTTCTGTGGACATGGGGGAGCCTTCAGCAGCCGGTAGGTATACTGATGTTTTTTCCTTTGTCTGGCATGCGACGAAGATCATGACTTCTCTCCACACTGAGGTAGCTGGATATAGGAAGGTCAAGCGCTTGATGAGGAGAATTCATTCTCATAGCAAGATGGTAGCTACTAGTCGTGACTGTGAGCCCTCGGTGCATTCGGAGCGTCGGCGTAGCTAGAGTCCTAGGCGTGGTCGCCCACCCTCTGAGGGATCCCATAGGGAATGAGAGACCATTTTTGTAGCATTTTGTCAAATATCTATATCAGTGCTTTTGTACTTTTCAGGCTCATTGAGTGTTTTGACCATGCCTAGTGCATGATGGCATTGTATATGAAACTTGATATATATATATATATATATATATATATATATATATATATATATATATATGTATATATATATATATATATATATATATGTATGTATCTCTTTTTGGATCCAGACTCTTGGTGCCTAGACTAATGTGACTTGTTTCCATATGTGTATTTAGATGTTTTTAGAATATTTATTTTTCATTCTTTTTAGATTGTATGTAATGGATGACAAATGATAACAAATATTGAATAGAATGTTTCTCTTTTTTACACGTTTGTAATGCTGATATGAGATGATACAAACATATGGTAGTACCGAAATTTTAAACTCTTTGGGCAATATTCGTAATTTCTTCTTATATTGGCAAAACCTGATGAATGCATTATGATAAAGAGATGAACTTGCCCCAATCCCAATTCCACGCAACTAGTAAGATGCGAGGGCTCAACACTAAGAGTTGGGAAGGGCACAAGTTGTATGAGTTTGACTGAATGGAATGATGAGAGACAGATAAACCAGAAACAGAAACCAAACGTAGACCTACACACCTACCCTACTCAGAACTACCACCAAGCTTAGAAGGCCACTTACTTTCTAGTTTATCTAGACTTAGATTGATAAATGGCAACCTGGTTGACAAAATCTGGTTTTGAGGATTTCATCTCTTTGGAATTTGGATATATTTTTTTCTCTTAATAGAATTTTATTTGTGCTTCTAGCATACCAAGATTTGTTAATTTGTGTGAATGGACCCCCCCACACCCTGCCTCACGCCACTAGTAAGAAGCATGGGTTTGTCACCAAAGGCAAGATATATGCGAGTAAGGGCACTTCTTTCCTTTCCCAACCTCACATCACTTAGTAAGAGATGTGGGCTTATCACCGAAGGTTGATGGGGCAAAGAAGTGTGTAAAATAAAATATTTGGTTTGCTTGGTGCTTTTGATTCCATTTGATTTTGACATTTCTGATCTATGACTTTGGGATATCCTTTCATTCAAAGAGATTTAAGAGGGATAGATGTGACACCAAGAAGCTTCTAGAACAAACCGTAGGCAAGAACAACTTCACCTAGTAGAAAGAAAGAGCAAAGCCAAGTATGCAGGCCTTGGTATGGTTTTCGTCAATGCTTGTCTGTCGAACTTGATGAAAAGATTTGAAAAGTATTTGATGATGTTTGAAGAGATGTGTTTGGAATGCTTTTGCCAATACTTTCATAAATTTGTAATAGATTGCTTAAGAGTAAGCTCCTGGACTACCATTTTTACGAAATGAGCGGACAAAATGAAATAGCTAAATGACTAATGCAATGTAGGTAGCTATAATGTACAAGTGGTGATTCTGATGTTTTATGCGTAAAACCGTTTAAGATGCAAGGAATTGACAGTTTCACTAAATTCCTCACCTTCTAGTGTGCGCAAAAGATACGCACCATTTCCATAGTCCTTCATGACTCAGTATGGGCCCAACCACTTGGGCCGGAACTTCCTTCCTTTGCCGGTTTTCTTATCGATCTGGCTGTCTAGTCTTAGAACTAGATCTCCTTCATATATTTCTCACTCATAGACTTTTTTGTTGTACTTTCTGGCACATCCGAGTCAGCATAAGCTCTGTGCCTTTGTTCGGCATTTAGCCTGACCTCATCAAGGCTTTCTAGTTGAGAGAGGCGTGCCTCCCTATAAGCTTCTTCATCCAGAATCCCTTGTAATGAGATGCAGAGACTGGGTATTTCAACCTCAGAGTGGGAGAACTGCTTCTGCCCCCGAATACCAGTGAGAAAGGGGTTCCTCCTGTTGGTGTTCTTATTGAGGTTCGATGGGCCCACAAGGCTGGATATAGTTTTAAATTCCAATCTCGCTTGTTCTCCTTGACCGTTTTGAGGAGAATAGCTTTTAATGTTTTGTTTGTCGCTTTGGCCTGCCCATTGGCTTGAGGGTAGTAAAGAGAGGCCGTGTGATGGTTTATCTTGAACTTGCTACATAACTCATGGACTTCGTCATTTTTAAAGGATGTGCCATTATCTGAGATAATGACTTGTGGGACACCATACCTACAGATAATTTGGTTCAGAATTGAATTTGGCAATTACCGAACCTGGTACTATGGTGAGAGGCATGGCCTCCACCCATTTGGTAAAATATTTCTGTGGCTGTAATTATAAAATTATGGCCATCGGTTGATGAGGGAGAGAATTTCCCTATCAAGTCCAGACCCCACGTGGAGAAGGGCCACGGGGTCGCTATTGGTTGCAGGGATTGTGTTGGCATGTGAATCTCGTGAGAGAATTCTTGGCATTTGTGGCACTTACGTACAAATTCCACTGCGTCATGCTCGAGAGTGGGCCAAAAATAGCCCATCCGATGTATTTTTCGAGCGGTGGCGTGACCACCGAAGTGGCCTCCACATATCCCAATGTGGGATTCATGAAGAATCTTCTTGGATTCTTCTACGTCGATGCATCTTAGAAGCATGACGTCGAAGGCTTTACAATAGAGTACCTGTTCTAAGACAACATATTTAGTGGTAATAATGTGTAACTGCCTTCTTTGTTTGTGATGTGGCACCTTCCAGGTATGTGTGGTCTATGATGAAATTGATGATATCAGTATACCAGGGACATGTAGAGATGGGAGGCCTGGTTTCGATGAAGTATATACACTCATTAGGAAAGTCTAGATTTACCAGATTGCCTCCATCTAGTGGATTGTCAGCTAACCAATCTGCAATGATTTGTCCCTTAACAGATTTTTGGTTTATGAATGTCAACTCAAATTTACCCATTAAGGTTATGAAATGTCCAACCTTTTTAGATAAAGACCCTTGCATGAGAAATGTTCGTAAATGATTTTTCTTTACAATGACCCTCATTTCTTGATTTAACATGTAATGTCTTAAACATTTTGTTGCAAAGACTATGGCAAGGCATTCTCTCTCTGCCTGTGTGTAACGTGTTTCATAATCAAGCAACATTCGGCTAATGAAATAGACTGCACGTTCATGTTTATCATTGTCTTCTTGAGCCAACATGCAGGCCAGCGAGACATGAGTGGCTCGTGAGTATAGGATCAAAGGGCGGTCTGGTTTGGGAGGCATTAACGTGGGTGGAGATAACAAGAAGCGTTTAACCATTTCGAAGGCCTCGTTGCATTCTTCAGTCCAATCAATGTTATAATATTTCTTTAATAGATTGTTGATTGGATGAATGGAAAAACTTAAATATGGGATGAACCTTCGGATTGCACTGAGTTTCCCAAGAAATTACCTGATTCCAGACTCGTCCGATGGTGGGAACATTTCGAGAACAACCCGTATTTTGGCTGGATCAACATCAATCCCTCGTGAAGATATAATGTAGCCCAGAAGTTTGCCTCCTGTCACACCAAATACGCACTTCTCTGGGTTTAATGTGACGCCATATTCATGTTAATCATGAGAGGATGATACGGAGCACTTCTGGATGATCACAACATTTCTTGGCCTTGGCCAACAAGTCATCCACATAGGATTCCACAATTTTATGGATAAGATCATGGAATATATATGTCATTGCCCACTAATACGTAGCGTCGGCGTTCTTAAGACCAAATGACATGACAGCGTAGCAATATGTTCCCCAGGGAGTTATGAATGTAGTTTTGGCTTGATCCTGTTCAGATATTTTAATCTGATTATATCCTAAGAACCCATCCATGAGGGAAAATAGTTCAAATCTAGTTGTTGCATCAACGATAATGTCAATGGATGGTAATGGGAAGTCATCCTTGGGACAAGCTTTGTTAATATCCTAAAAATCTATGCAAATGTGTATCTTTCCATTCTTTTTTAGAACAAGGATGATATTAGATACCCATTATGAATAGTCAATGGGCTTGATGAATCCCACTTGGAGAAGTTTTATTACTTCCTCTTTTACCATGAGAGCCACTTTTGGCTTCATTGGTCTTGACTTCTGTTTAATTGGTTTCGCATCTAGTCTAGTGACAAGATTATGTACCGCGACTTGTGGTGCAATGCCTGTCATTTCTTTATAGTTAAATGCGAAAGCCTTTTGATGTTATTTGAGGATTTGGGTGTGTATTTTTATCTCCTCCGGAGTTAACAAGGATCCCAACTTCAAAATATTTGGTTCTTCCTCCATCCCAATGTTTATGTCAATGGTTTCTTCTATTAAAGAAGCATTACCTTCTTCAAATTCAGGTGGGGCTGGAGGTAGTTCCAAGCTTTCTCTATTTTCTATCTCGTATATATCGATATCCTTATGTGGAGGAGACTCTACCATGGGATTTCCAAAATATGAAGAGGAATGTGGTATTAAGGAAAGATCAACTATACGGTGAGCAAGGTGTAGCTCTGCATAGGCATCTAGATATTCGAGAGTGACTCTATCATCGTCAAAGTGATCCATGATAGAAAAATCATGCTCAGCTTCTCCATGAGTCAGGAGTGAGTTTGTTGATATTTTACGCACTAATAGTTCGGAACGAAGTGATACCATGAAATTTGTATCCTCCAACTCATTGTTTGGGGTGAAACGGGAAGTTGAGGTTGCTATTGAGTCCACGAGAAGGTTCTGCTCTTGTGGGATTACTTCAATTGATATGAATTTAAATCCCTTGCTTAGATCTAATACTGTTGTTTTATAGAGTTGTAGATGTTCAGCCCTAGTTTCATATACCTCAGAGACATGGTTTGCAACTAGTTCTGAGTCTCCTAGCACTCTAATGTTGTCGACACCCATTTTTTTAGCTAGGATGAGGCCAAGGAGGAGAGCTTCGTACTCAGCCTCGTTGTTTGTACATTCAAAGTTTAATTTAAAGGCGAAAGGTAGGATCTTTCCCTTGGGTGAAGTAAAGATTACTCCCGCCCCAGCTCCAAAGCGACATCTAGCTCCATCGAAGTGGAGAGTCCAATACTTGCTTGGAAAAATGGATGTTGGGATATCTGTCGTATCTATTTCTTTTGCTTCGGTCACTTCTACCATAAAAACTTCATCTGATGGGAGAGAAGCAATTCCTAGGGTGTGTTCCATACCCATATAATCAAATGGTAGGAGAATAGGTAAGTCCTTCTCTAGCAACTCGACAATTTTTGTGGTAGTCCCTAGTGACACTGTTTTTATAACATTAGTCTCATTTTTGAGTGCTGGAATGTCCTCGGCTAGATTTGTAACTTTTAACTCTGTGTTGGATATCAACTCTTCTTTTGGTTTCGAATTAATTGGCTTGATGAGTTGATTTGTTGGGAGTTCAAACTCGGAGTAAACGCATGGTCTTTTCTTCAATTCAGCTAGGTGTATATCAGAGGGTTTTGGATCACCTTGTGCCACAAATATTTTCCCTAAGTGTAGAAATCTTATTTCTTGGAATAATGTGCAAGGGATTACCTTCATACGGTGTATCCATGGCCGACCAAGGATCATATTATAGTTGGTTTCCCGATCTATAATATAAAACTCGGTGAGGACCATCTTGGGTCCTAAAGTGACTGGAAAAACTATGGTTCCAATTGAAGTGGCTTTGAGGCTATCATAACCTCTTAGCGTATTTCGTGTTGTGGAATAGTTTGTCTCTCCATATCCTAAATTTTGAAGGAAAGTGAACGGGACTATGTTAAATACTCCCCCATCATCAATCATTGCATGTTTAACATAATTATTGTAAACCCATACTTGTAAATGTAAAGTTGGGTCACCTCTTCGTGTAATTTCAGTGGTTGTTGGCATTTTGTTTATATCGAATATAAATTTAGTATCCCTATCTGGCTGCCCCGGAGGATAAACGTCAAAGTCCACATGGTTTACTTGCATTTTCGGGGAGGAGTGATGTTGATTAAATGACCAAGGCATAACACTTCTAAGAGGGCAGCTCTGTGGGCGGGAGAGTTCTTTAACAAATCCAAAAAGGAGATGTGAGAGAAGGTTTTAGTTAATTCATTAATTAAATTGTAGGCGCCTATGGGTTTTTACCAACGTTTGTTGGTTGTTGTCTAGTTCTAATGGATAACTTGGAGTTGGTTGAGAAGAATAATCCCGTGTTCTTGTTATGGTTTCTATGGGTAGCTTGATGTCTAACTCTACCAAGCCAACTATCTTAGTTTGGGGTCAAGTTCCTAGTTGGGGTGCGATTGGTGGATTTAATGAAGTTTGAAGCTTCATGGTCATTGTTTCCTGTCACAACACCCTTGTTTGTTTCATTAGGATCTAGTCTGTTATTGTTAGAATAGTTTGGGAGTGGATCATTAAAGATCTTGAGGGGTGAGTTTTGAGGGGACACTGCCCCTGTATAAGTGTTTGCCATGGGTACTACAGAATTTGCTAAAAACATATCTATAAAAAGTTTCTTTTGATCTTCTGGCAAATGTTGCATGAATTTATTGTATTCACGGCAAGTCCTAGTATCGTGGCCTTGAATCTTGTGGAAGCCACAATATAAATTTGGATTATAATTTCGAGGCTGTTGATTTATAATCTGTTGTGGCCCGAAATTCTGATAAGGTTGCTGGTTGTTAGAGTTAAAATTTTTAGGTTGTTGCCTTTGGTTTTGAATCTGATATCCAGTTGGGTTTTGATTTGGACCTTGTGTTTGGGTTTTTCGTTGTTGTTGTTGTTGTTGTTTCCATGGTGGATGATTAAAATCCACTGCGTTGATTGTTGGAGTAAAATTGTTATTTCACTAATTATTAACAGGTGGCAAAATGTTTACAACGTTTTCCCTTTTAACTTGGTCAGTTAATCCATCTGTTGTTACTCTGCGGTTCTTGTTAAGGATCTTAGGTCCTTGATCAATGTTCCCTATATTAGAATAGACCGCAATGTTTTGATTGGGAGTGGTTAATTTCCCATTTGTCCCATATGTCTTATGACCACTATCTATCGCTGCTTGGTCGATTCGGAGAGCATTCTCGAGTACTTCATCGTAAGTTCTTAGTGGGAACTTCTGGACTTCTTCCTTTATCTCTCTATTGAGAGAATTAAGGAATAAATCACATAGTTCCATTTTTTCCATGTTTGGAGCACTTGCTGATGAGTAGAGAACCATATGCCATATTTGAATAAAATGAGCAGCAGATTCATTATGTTCTTGTTTAATATGCAAGAACTCCCCGATTCATGTTCTTAACAATTTGTTCATGTCAAAAGCTTTGATGAATTCTGACACGAGTTGTTTAAATAATTGTATCGAGGCTTCAGGTATTCTGTAATACCAATCAAGGGCAATACCCTCTAAGGTCTTAGGGAATATATTAGCAACAACCCTGTCCCAAGGGAGTAACTCCCGTATGGTTGTGGCATAGGCCTTAATGTGTGTGTTTGGATCACCTTCCCCTTTATATTTGGGTAAATCGGGAAGAGGTCTTGGAAGCATAACACCTCATATGGTGAATTCTAGGGTATCTTTTAAATATTCTGAATAAGTCCCTACCGTATAGGCCTCGACCATCGATGGCGCTTGTTGAGGGGGTGGAGGTGGGATGGGTTGTTGATATGGCATAGCATATGCGTTTGTAGGGAAATAAGGGAACCCTTGTCATTGAACGCTCATCCCGGGGAGAAGAGTTGTGGTAACTTTGAATAAATGTTTAAGTAAGGAGGAGCACTGTTCTGGTACAGGTTGTTTGGTGTTAAGCCGGGAGGTGTCATGTTTTCAACTGGAGCGGCATTTGAAAATGTGGTCCTAGTTGGTGTTTGATGTGGGTAACTATAAGGATTTTGAGGAGGCATGCCTAACGTGCCTGTTCTTGTAAGGAGGTCGACCTGCTGGGATGATGCAGAGGGTTAGGGGTTCCTGCTTTCCCAAAATATGAATTCTGGTTTGCTTGAGCAAGTTCCGGCCCTCTAACCTTTTCAACTAAGGCTGAAATGACCTCTAATGGTGAAGACACAATGCTTTTCCTTAATGGCGTTTGTTGTATACCTTGAGGTTGTAAAGGGGTGCGATACCCTGCTATGAATTGGTCATTACCTTGCCAAGCTTCACCGAGGGCATTTGCCATAGGTGGAGGAATGGGGGTGTTTTCTTGGAATAGGGTATCAGATTGTATTTACAAACTCCCTAGTGGTGGATACATGTTTTGGAATTCGCTTTTAGGAAAGCATGCTAAGTACTCCTCATCCAAAAGGGTCTGAATGTCTACTGATCTACGGTTTAAACAAAACCCGAGGAGATGAAGCGGATTCCCCAGTAAACATCATATTATTAGAGCCTAATGGCTCTAGCTGTTGTGTTTGTGCAAGTTGATCAAACTCCTCAATTCGGAACGAAGAACTAGAACTACTTCTGTGAGGGGGAGTTTGATATGAAAAGCAATTACTTGAATAGTTATCAGCCCATGAAGAAAGTGAGGGTGATGTTTGTCTATTTGTTTGACTATAGTTTACTTTGAGACCTGAGAGAGGTCTACCATATGTATCGTATCCTGACATATTCGGGGGGTATATGAATACCCGCAAAATAATGGGAAAGAGAAAAGGTGGATGAAAGAAATGAAAAATAATAAAAGGAAGAACTATTTGTTCATGTCGGGTTCACAAATTTTGTACGATGGAAAAGTGACATGCGAGCATGGGAATCTATAAGTACCTCTTCCTCGTACCCGACCTCTTGAGGTTGTGTCGAGATAGTCGGTGAATGTTGAATGTGAATGGATACAGACAAGCTAATCGGGTAATCTTATATCCTTAATACGTAATAATGGAATCTGTGAATCTAAGGTGAAGAAGGCCCTCCTAACCTAAATTGGTTCATTCAAATATAATAGCTATTCAGAGGCTCCAATCAATGTCGAGCTCAGCCGAGATCCTGTTTATTGGTTGTTGGATACGTGGGAAGAGACCTGTGGGAGCTTTTATATATATATCTCCTAACAAGGTCATGAAAATGGTGATGGGTGATTTAATGGATTTATAGTTAACTATGGGTGATTTTCTGGTCTAGCCCAGAAAATATTAGATTGATTGGCTTATATGTTCAATACGAAGAACTGTACTACAATATCTGGCGGGAGTGGTGAGGATCTAAATACCAGCGTTCGTAAGTCGGGTGTCAATACTTAACTGATTTGTAGGCCTATTGCGTTATGGGACTTGGGGATCACAACCGTGAGTTCATGGTTGTCGTGGACCTGCTATGTTCATGTGAAGAATCAATCCCTTCTCCCAACTATCCAGTAATCGTATGCCTTTTCAGCCTCTATGTTTAGAACTAGTAGTTGTATAATTTTCTCAAAGTGCCTAACAGGTGTTTTGGCAACTTGAATGCATAAGCTAGTATCTATGTCAATGAGGAGGTCTCTTGCATCAGGCTGTGGAACTAAAGGATAACAACCAAATGCATGTTCTCTTTCAAATCCTTGTACAGTCATTTGGATATTTTATCAAGGTAGTCTATAGTTAGGATGATTTGACCAAAACATGTAAGCTTTGTCGTCTTCGATATTCAATCCTCTTAATTGTTCACTAATTTCTTATAGGTTTTTCATTGCTCAAAAGACCTATATCCTAAGGTCTTGATCTATATCAACTAATGTTGTGGGTAGATTCGGCTGAGACACTATGGGTTCAAATATATATTCTCAAGGCTCTCTAGGTCCTGTGATTGTCATACAAAATGATTCAACTTTTAACTAAAATTAATAAACTGATTACTAAAGAAGTACTTACAGTATGTAAGCATTCTTCTATTTTTTTATTTTTAATGACGTATTTCAATGAAATTAAAGAGCAGCTACTCTAGTATATCTATAAAATGGACAACTAATCTAGTAACAGAATAAAAAACAAGCAAAGTAGCCTGGTATGGCTATTTTCCTGTGCAGTTGTGATTTTATCCTAAGTATCTAAGCAACTATTTATTTTGAATTGAAAGACTCTCGATCCTACCTCAAAAGTGAGGAATGAATCATAGTTTCTCAGAAACTATCAATCCCCACAGCTTCCCTGGCGATATCGAGAGCAAACTTTTGACTGAAATAAAATAATTCACTACTCTATTTGATATGTTGTAATTAGAACTTTAATAGCTCAAACCTAGCATTTACAGAATAGTGGTAAATCCAGTTGTGTGTGATTTCATCCGCTCAGTGTGATCTCCTTGTTCCTTCGTGTCCTCATGAATTCAGAAAGTGTGTATATGATAGTATCAACAGAAGATGGTATTCGAACAATGACAACTTTGGATATAAACCAAATAAAATGCGAGTAGGAGAGGGATAGCGCAAGTGAACGGAGCTTGACTATGCAATTCCTAGCGGGATTTATTGTGGGAATACAACACAAGTGCACCTAGAGTTTTAGAATCTATCCTTGTGACAAAACAAAACCTACAACTTTAATGCATTCTAGTCTAGAAATGAAGATATTCTATGCTAAATAGATTGTATGGAGCAGCAATGGAACAAGATTGAAACAAGAAGATTTAAATGACCTCTAAAATACCAATAATGGAGGCAAAACATGAAATTGACAGAATTCTAAGCAAGAAATTCAGAGACTGAATAAGAGAATTGAGAAGATGAGGGGCCATTTGCTTGAAAACAAGCTAGCTATTTATAACCAATGCATTTACCAGAGGGTAACTCCCATTTGAACTCTTTTACTATAAACAAAGGAAAAACACTATTACTAGGGAACCAAAACATTAATGCAAGCCAAAGTGGATGAAGAAAGTGTGTAAAACTGAAGATTTATGTTTGACGCAATCGTCGCAAGAATCTGGAAAATGTGCATAGGACCGCTACCCTATGCATGGCGGTGGTTAAGGGACTGCCGCCCTATCCTTGGTGGTGGTCACGGGACCGCTACCCAAGCAGGGCGGCAGAGTCATCACTAAAGCCCAAAAATGCAAGAAGAAAGGGGGGCAGAGGGAAAAACAAAGCATGCAGAGGGTGAGAGGGGCATGCGGGATACAAACGTATACCTGGCAAGCCTTTCTGGACTATCTGAACACCTTGCAAGGAGACCTGTATCATCATTGGGGCATGTGTAACATCATTCTGGCAGTTTAGTACCCTACAATTTCAGGTACGTACAAGGTCCTTTCAAATAAATCAATAAGTTGTAAACAATTCAACAAGTAAAAGGTGCTTTAAGTCCTTTGTAATCATCATAAAAATTAGTAAGATACATAATTTATAAGAGAGTTCATCCAAAAAACTAGATTTTGTCAATCATGAAGCCATCTATGGGTCTAATTCTAGTTAAACTTGCAAGTAAACTTCATTCTAAATTGGATAGTTAGCCTTGCCTATAGTTGAATTACAGTTTTCCTAATTGGGTCTTTGTCAAAATCTTATCTTCACATCATTAATTTCATTTATTAAAGTCATATAACTCATGTCTTTCTTGACTCAAAATGTTGAGCCCTCACATCTTAGTGGGTTGCATGGAGTTAAGAACGGAGTGGGGTTCATTTCATTATCATATCACTTTTATCAAATTTGCCAATAAAACAGGAATACCAAATATTGCTAAAAACCCAAAGTTTTAAGTTTGCAAATTGTCCTCATATGCATCATATATATATCAAAAGAAAAAAAAAGGAATAAATCATTTTGTTTCACATTTGCATCATCATCATCCATACATGCATTCATAAAATCATATAAAAATCATCGAAGATTCTACACATCTAAGAGTACACAGATGAAACAAATCATAAACAAGTAAACTCTTACATAAGATATCCAAGCCAAAAAGAAACATATTGTAATGATAAAGTTTTTATACAATGTTGTCACACCCCAGGTGTGGTCAAAAACGCTCAGAATGAGCACAAAAATCCAAAAAATGATATATACAATAAAAAATGATCCTAAGAAATAAATTCCTATGGCTTATCCCATCTATGGGATCCAGATGAAGGTGCATGCCTAAGACTCCTATTATGGCTCCTGTGATGGGAGTGGGAGCCTCTATGCCTAGACCTATGAGAGTGACTGTGAGATGAGGAACCAGGTGATCTCCTAGTGGTGGTCTTGTTGTGGGAATACTCTCATTGTTTTCTCCTATTGATCATCTGATATACAACTAGCTCAGTCCTCATCTTGGTCATAGCTCTCGCTGAAATCCACGTCGGAGAAAATACGTCAGTATACCGCCTCACAATGACCGGCTACCCAGACTCCACAAGTAGCTCATTTCACGTCATGCCCATGGGATGCGTGAAGGTATCCACAAGAATTTTGTGTATAAGATCTCGCCAGTCATCTGCCATAGCTACAAAATAAAAAAAAGAAGAATGGCAAGTTAGAAAACTTTTTAAAAAAAATTACAATGTACTAACATTTCTAGTCTAAGTACTAGATTCGAGAGAAGAGTGTTTACTTACTCAGATCTCTTGGCTGCCAGGATGGATCTACTGGTGTTAGTGGAACTACTATGGGTACCTTCTCAGCTACAATATCCTCTGTAGTCACTCATTTTCCTATAAAGGACTGCTCGTCACCCCCTCTCTCATGTGAAAGAGGCTCCTCTGAATGAAAAGTATCATCCTCGGCCTCATCCTTGGCCCTACCTGCTATGGAAGTCTCTCCAGTGGTACTCTACTTTGTATTAGTCTCCTCACCTCCCTCCTCGTCTCCCTCCTCCTTGGTCTTTGTCCCCATCTCGATCTCCTCCTCCTCCTCCCCGCTATGTGCGGGATTGCCCTCAATCTATAACATCACCCCTAGCCTAGTTGGATCTAGAAAAACCCATGATACACTAATCAGGACCCCAGGAGTAACAACGATCCACCCGAGTTGACCCTTAGGGCCAGCTCTAGCCTCTCAAATCCCACAATAAAATGTAGGAACCATTAGAAGGGCGTCAACATAAGGCATCCCAAATTATTGCGGCACCCTCCAAACCGAGTGTGCCTAAAATTTTTCAGTCCAGTATACTAACTAGAAGGTGGTATTGCATGTAGCCATAGTAATCCTCTCATCCCCCCATAATCCATCCATATCCTGATACGGATGTGTGATCATGTCATCTATGGTAAGAGTAGCCAATGGTTGATGTTGCCCCCTGAGTGGGGCTATAACTGTCCATCTGACTACCCTGATAACTCTAGGGTCAACTATCAAAACTCCCCTTTGGTAAGCGACCATGTGCTCATACACCCAACACATCACCAAAGTAGGATGACTAAGGGACTTGTCATGTAGTTGAATAACCCTGTAAAGATCATGGTACATGGCCCCCATGATGTCTATACCCCATGCATATATATGGACATGCTTCTCTGTGCTCTGAACGATGGGGGCCCATCAGTAGAGTAGTTTATCCCTGCACTTTTTGCCCACCAAGCACGAAGCCAAGATACCAATAATGGCCTTGCGCAAGATGGGGATGAGGGTGGAGGAAATTGACAATAGTATCATCCCCTTCTTAGTACCAGTGTGTCATGTCAAGCAATCTCCCATATAGATAGCCCACTGCCAAGATACAACCACTGATCCTTCAAATTCAATCTCCTACCTATAACAGGAACACCTAGAATCCTGTGAACATCCTCCAATGTGATGGTCAACTCTCCTCAGACCCTAGGTAACCAGAAAGCATTCTAGTTTGCGTCGCAATAGCTCAATAAGTCACAAAAAAAAGTGACTTGTTGATGTTACTAACTGCATCTGGGATAATCTCCATATCCCCACCCTATACAATAAGTCTCTCTCATCCTGAGACAGTGAATCCAAGATAGGAGGAATCCAATCACACTCTTCGGCTCGACTCCATCTAAAGTATGAACTCTACATTCACCAAAACACCAAAAAAGAGCAAGTTAGAGACATCTAATGCATAATAAGCTCATTAAAAACATCGTAAAATAACTCAAAAACCAAAAAAATCTTCACACTTGGTAAATTTTAGCCTCTGCCTTGACAATTATGCAACCGCCCCTCTGTACAGAGGGGTAATTACATAACCTCTGCCTCCGCAAAGTGGCAGTTTTGTCCAGGAAGGGTACGTTATACCCTGGGACCCAAAAAACCTCAAAAAAGACAGCATTTTTAATGAAAATAAAAGCCACATCCCATGTGGCACCCTTCTAGTGAAAATTTTGACAAAAAAATTAGCAAAAATAACCCCCGAGGTTGAATTTTTCAAATTGTAGGTTAAAAATAAACAAATGTAAGTAACTCAATTGTCTCTGAGCCACTTCTCCTCTCACTAGTGGGGTTTTCATCATGTTTAAATGCTCTTCGATTCGACTATAATTACACGTGAAACCATCACAGGTGATTTAGAGCTCAAAAATCTCTAAGTGGGCGAGTGGAAATGATTTATATAAATAGTGATTTTGGTTATATATAGCATGCTTTAAATCAGTTTTGAGTGTGTGTGTTTTCCAAGGCTGGAGCACTGATGCAGGTATATTCCTATCCCCGTGGACATGGCAAGTCCTCTTGTCATTTTATTTTAGCATATTTTCTCCCCCCCCAATTCTACATTATATTTGCACTTGATTATCGTTTACTTCTTATAGGTAGCGGGAAAATTGGATGTGCGTCAATTCAATACACAGATGTGTCAGGTATAATTTTTAACTCTCCCATTTGGGAGCTCCATACTTGGTCTCTACGTTTTATGTCTCTTCATGGCTTAAAACACTTCTCGAAGGGGGAAATATGTACGCACCCAAATTTTCACGTGTTACATTGTTGAAATGGTTTAAAATCCCCATTGATGATTAATATATTTTCTAATGGTGTTTGAGTTCAATTTCTCATTTGTAGTATATATTTGTAACCTAAAATGACTTCCTTGTCCATTTTCATGATTTTCCCACTTTTTTCTATCATTCTGCTAGCTTTTTCCTTGGCTTTTGACTTCAAGTCACAAAACTGCCCCGACGGTTATGCAACCACTAGTCTGTCCTCAGCGGCGGTTGTATAACTACCCTGGCAGTTGCCAACCGCCGGTCTATGCAGACTGGCGGTCCCTATGCGCATTTAACCGAGACTCTTTTGGTGTATTCTAAATGCATGTTATCTTCTTTAAACTTGATTTTAGCACACGTTTTCTTAACCAATTTGGTTGTTCTTTAGCTCATTTGATACATACCAACTTCTCCTTCCCTTCTTGTTGTTAATTATGAGTTAATTTCACCTTCTTTGAGAGAGTTGACATTTCTTGGTTGCCAAATGGTTGAGACCATTTCTCTGCCTTTTCCTATAAGATCCAAGATTCTATCTGGAGCATTGGTTGGAGAATATTGTTTTGAATTGCACTGTTATGCTGCCTGTAATATTTCTAAGAAATACACAAGCAAGCTCAATACTCTTGCCTTGTTATACTCTTACATGTGTTGCTACTAGATTGCTTACAAGCCATTATGGCTCCAATGTTTCTTCATAATTTCTTCCACACAAGCCAACACAATTCTGTGGACTCGTATAAACATCAAGTCAAAAATAATCTGAGGGGAAAACAAACCAAAACCAGTTATGGCATTGTCACAGTTCTACAATTTCCAAGTTGGGGATGTATTTGAATTCTTAAAGATTTCTTTGTTTAGTAGATATTATTCCACATTATGTTAGAGTATATTAGTTTATCTACCTATCCTTTACTCACACAAAGCTTCTACTGAAAGTTTCTTCCCTACATATCCTTTTGGGTTTGCACGAGAAGTTTTATCTGGAAGAAGCTTATGCATCTGTTTAGTGTTATTGTAATTTCCCTTCATTTGTATAAGCTTCCATAGATCCTGTTATTGCTTCCGTGGAAATTTCAGGGGAAGAAAAGCTTCTGAGAGGATTTCCTTTCTTCCCATGACTCTGAGGAAAGAATAGAGGAAATTGTAGATCCAAAAATATAAAGTAGAAAATTCTTGATTTATTAGAATAAATTAGATCTTCTCTGCATAAGGAAATAGCCATATTTGGTTGTTTGCTTGTTTAGTTTTGTCAATTTAGTGTAGAAGTAATTTTAATTAACTTGAAGAAATTTAATTTCTCTATGTGCATTTCCTCTGTTTTCCAGTTAGCATTCAAAAATAGAAAAAACATTAGATTAATTAGTTCTTTATTTTTTTATTCCATTTTATTCAAAATCATTGAGAAAATAATTTTAAAAATAGATTAGTTATTTCCTTTGTTAAAATTAGTTAGCTTTCATTTGTTAATTAGTTAGTGGCAACACGTAGATTTAATTAAATTCGAGGAAAGTAATTGAATTGAATTGATTTGATTTAAATATGTTTGTTTCCATTTGTTAAATTAGGAACATAGAGTTAATTAGAAAGGAATTAACATATCTCCCCATGTATCTTTAGTGTTTAGATTTACCTAGGAGATCGTCGAGATAGTCTTCTACAATTTTGTGGATGAGGTCATGAAATTTGTAGGTCATACCACATTATTAAGTAGATCCTACATTTTTAAGGCCAAAGGGAATTAATATATAGCAAAAGGTTCCCCATGGGGTGATAAAGGATATATTTTGTTGATCTTATGGTGCGATGAGGATTCAATTGTAACCAGAGAAACCATTTATAAGACATAGCATCTTGTGGCTTGTTGTTAGATCGACAAGTTGATCAATATTTGATAAGGGAAAATCATCTTTTGGACAAGTGAGATTAAGCTCTCATAAGTCCGTACAAATGCATAATTTTCTAATATCTTTAGTGACAAGTACAATGTTAGAAACCAATTGTGCATAATCAATAGGTAGTATGAAGTTGGTGGAAAGAAGACCTTGAAGTTCTTCTTTGAATGATAATGTAATGCAAGGATGCATCCTATGCAATTTTTGCTTCACGGGCTTAACATCTAGGATAGTGGTGATATTGTGGATAATGATATTAAGGTCTATGTCAAGCATATCACTATATGACCATGTCAAGGATTAATCGTGTTTGGATAAAAAATTGGAGAATTCTTGGAGTTCATTTGAGTATAAGGCTTGGTCGATCTTGACAATGTGTGGCTCTTGTGATGTGCCAATATTAACATCAGTGGTTGATTTTTTTAGAAGTGTGGATGTTTTGGAAGGAATTTTTTTCTAAAGATAGCTATCCTCAACACCTAGATAAGCCAAGAAATCATCTTTGTCATGGCAATGAAGGATGTATATAGTAGGGGAATCTTCCTCTATCATGTGTGGTAATGTAAGGGTAAGGGATTCAGTCTTACCATTAGCTTCATAGGTTGGCGGTCCAAGTGTGACATAATTGATTTAAAAAATTCATATGGGATAGATACCATGTCGTCAACATCAAAGAGAGAGTCTAATAATGGTGATACTAGTTCTTAAGGTTCTGATGTCGATAGTGACAAGCTAGAGGAAGATGCTTTGAATGCAAGGTCATGTTTTTTAAGATGTTTTCTTAAGTATTCAAAGGCTAAGTCATGTGGAACCTGCTCATACTGACCCATACCAAATCCCCTTTCACGCACATCAATTGAGGTAGGTTTTGGGAAAACTATGGTTTGTCTAAGATGGAAAAGTATAATGAGAATGGTTTGGCATGGGGTTGAATGTAGAGATGAGATGAAGGGCGGTTGATAACTCTATAAACAAGTTGTGTCTGGAGGAAAGGGGGGCCAAAGGAAATAATATTTTCTACATCAAGCTCATATATTGGTTATTTTTCAGGTCTACCATACATTTTAGGGATAGGGAGTACATTAAGGGTTAAGAGGAGATACTCCCCCAATGAGAGACGTTGCATGACATCTTAAAAGGTTTAATCGTTTAGTAGTTTGGATGCGGGAATGAAGGGACTCGTAGAAGATTGATCTAAAGATGTGGAGTTTTGTAATGGAAGTAGCACATTGTTAGGTCTATAGTTCATGTGACAGGCTCTGAATGGATTTAGATTGGTGGGGAATGTAAAGGTTTTACCCTCGTGTTAATATTTTATACATTGATGTAATGTGGATGGGATACAACACATAACACATATCCAGGGATGACCTAGTAGTATGTTATATTTAAACTCTCCTTCTACAAGATAGAAGAGCTCATGAAGGATTTTAACACTTATTTTAATAGGTAAAGGTAACATGATTGTGCCCAATGTGGGGGCGACAACGTTGTTAAAATCGTGAAGCACAACATGTGATTGATGCACTATGGTGCTGGGTAACTAAAGTTTTTTAAAGGAGTGAGATGGTATGATATTGATGATAATGTTGTTATTGATCATTACTCTATTGACCAAACTGTCATTGATTTGGACAGTGAAAAAGAGTGGAAGATAATGATCTTAAGGCTGTAAGGATAAACTCTCAGAGTCCTCAAACATGATAGCGACAAACATTTTAAGGGCATAGATGAAGCTGGAAAATGACCTATGGTCATCTTATGGTAATGAAATATCTTGAAGAGCTTCGATCATGGCTTGTTGATTCTATGGGGAAATTTGAATGACCTCATAAAGAGACATCTTAATAGGAACTTGATGTAATTGTTTAAGGATGGTGTTTTGTATGGACATTGTGGATTGAGTTTGAGGTGTCAAAAGTATAGACACCTTGGATTTATAAGGTGATGAGTTGGATGATTCAAAGGGAGTGATGGAGATAGAGACTTCAGGCCCATTTCAATTTGGGGCTTTTAAATCTTGAGTATGCGCTCTCATGGTTATACAGATGACATCTACCTGGAAAGAGAGAATTTGTTGGAAGAAGCCTTATTTTTACTAGATATGATGTCACGTGACGGTTTGGAATTGGTGTATTTAGGGACTTGTGGGATCAGTTTAATTTGATGTTTAGATTTGGCTATATAGAGGTTAGATGGTTTAGGATTTATTTTTTTGGGAGAAGTCCTTTGTTAGTGAAACTTTTGATTATGGCATGGAGGGCTTTGTAATATTTTGTGCAATGTCTTAGTATTTGATGATAAACATATAATGCCTCATAGTTATACTAGGAAGGTTTCCACCTTTGAGGATCATAGGGGTTAATAGGTAGCAATATCATGATTGATGATTGTATGATTTTTTCAAGGATGTTAGCACAATATCCTGACGTAGCTGATTAGGATGATGATGAGGATGAAATATTTTGTGTATCATTTAATGGTTTAAAAGCATAAGATGCTTGAGTTATGTTTTGCATGATAGGTTTAGGTGTTGGTCGAGGGCTAATTTTATATTCTATGATAGTGATTGTAAGTTTGGATGAGAGATGTTCCCAAAATGGAAGGTAAGGGTATGAAATCCGATGATTTGTTTGTGTGGAAAATGTCTTGTGGGTTTTTCTATCTTCTTAGATGAATGATTTATATGCTTTTGTATTGGATTACAAATTTTTTTAACTTAGTGTTGAGAAATGTGGTCTTTGAAAGAGTTGTTTAAATTTTCTAAGCCGAGTTTATTTTCTTGTGATTTTTGAGGGACAATATGGGGAGATTTTGTGCTAGAAGATGTGGTAGGGTCTAGATGTTGGTATGTGGATGGACTCGAGATCTCAATAGTGAGGAGATATGAAGAGCTATATTTTTTGGTTGGTGTTTTAGTTATGGAAACATATGGTACTACAAACATGGGTGAGATTTTATTAATAGTGTTGCTGATATGATGAGACCTTGCAGTGTTAGACTGAGGTTGACTACTAGGGTGGAGGTGATTAAGAAAAAGTTGTTTAAACATGTCCAATATTTGATTAGGAGGTGTGTTTGGATTATTAAGTTGTAATTCACCTTGGTCGATAAAGTCTAAGAGGATGTTTCTAAATGAGTGACACCTTTCAATGTCATGGCCTCAGACTTGATTATATTTACAATAGTTATTGTCTCTATACCATGATGGCTTAGATGCATATTCAACAATAATTCAAATGAGAGGGAGCTTAATCATACAAACAACCAAAATTTTATTAAAGAAAATGCTATATGAATCATCTAAAGGCATATATTTACATTGAGGTTGGGATCGTTCAAAGTCTGAATGACCTTTGGATACAATTTTTAGAATAACTACATTTGTTGAACCTTTAGATTTTTCATTTTTATATGTGGTTTGAAAAGAGGAATTAGGTTTGGTTTATTAGATCACAATTTGACTTTACCATCTATTTCCCACCTTGTGTTAGGTTTTCATTGATGTCCTGTCATCATGTGTTATAGGTGTATCTTTTCATGTCACCTTGTGTCATGTGTTTCATAGTGATGATGTATTCACGGTGCATGATTGTATGAGTCAAATTGATGTTGTTTTAGCACATATGTGTTGTGTGAGTCCCTTGAGTCATGCTAGAATCATACTATATGAGTCCTTACACCTGTATCAAGCCCCTATTACATTTTTTATGTCCTACCAAGCTTATCTATTGATGTACATGGCCTTGTAGGTCTCTGCCCAATTTTATAGTTTTGTGTATCTGGAAATCTTTCACTCTAAATCTTCAAGATTGAATGCATGGTGTACCTTATGAAGAGATAAATGAAGATAATGAATATCCTAGATGATCATAAGGAGTCCCAAGATCTAGAATAATTCCTCAGTCACGCAATTCAGGTCACTCATTTTCTCAAACACAGAACCAAGCAAAATTGGTTCTTGTATACAAGCCTAATTCTCAGGGGTCTAGAAAATTGAAGCCATAAAGGAATAATAATGAAGATAAATAGTGGTATTATGTGTATTTCATGTGTAGAAACTCAATTCAAGGTCTAGAAGACCAAAAAACTTGCTTTGGAAGCAAAGTGCAAATCCTAGCCAAAACTGTCATTGAGAACTTGAGTTGTTCTTACAGCTAAATGAGATGAACCAAAAACATTAAGAGTTTTTCTTGACAAAAAAATCATTGGAGATGGTGTAGGTATGTTTCCTTAAGCTCCATGTAAAATTTCAGGATTCAAAAAGGTCATTTGAGCAAGATAATAAAGTTCCTCTAGGATTAGGTTTTGAGAAAGGCTTATTCAGACCACTTGAACTTCTTAGTTGTTAAAAAAAATTATATAGTATTGCTCAAATAATTCATAGAAGACTATTTTTCAGTAAATTGATATATAATTAAATTGCAAAAATTTTTACATCAAAAGGTGTTGAAATTAAAAAAGTTTTATTCAATTTTCTAAGACTAATTTAGGTCATTCTTAGCCATGGTTTAATCGATAGGAGTAAAAAGTTGTGTTGATTCTCAAATATCTTGTATGATATGCCTTGAAGCCTCCAACATTTCATTCATGATTCTTTATAGGTCTAAAATGTGTTGGAATATGTTAAGATCTCTGAAGATGCATGCCAATTTTAGTCTTTGGACTTGAAATGAATGATTTTTCCCTGTACAAGAAAATGTGGTATTCAAACAAGGTTCATTGAGTTGTAAATGTTCTTAAGTAGTGAAAAGATATGTAAAATGTCTTTAATAGGTCCTCCCATATGTTTTTAAGTGATTTCCTAGATCCAAAATAATCTTCTTATTTGAAAAAATATGCACAATCATCTATTTTGTCTCCTCTTCATAGGCAAATCTCAATGTTGGAGATGTTTATGAGTGCTTCAGGATGAAACATGGTTTGATATAGTTGGAATGTTGATGTACAGACCTAGTAAAGGTGATAACATTGAAATATATCAATAAATGACTTAGTATCTCTCTTCTGAGTCCTCTTGGGCCTACACAAATGACCAAACCCTCGAGCTAGGGTTTTGATTGAAATTTCCTTAAATATTCAACATGCTTCAATGAGAATGTTGTGTGAATTACAACCCTGCTACATGATTGTCTCCAAGTTTTCTTTTAAGTTCAATTTTTTTCAAAAAGGACTTGTTATCAACCTCTTGACATTCATGATGAGGTAACAACATGGTTCAATTTATAGTCTGTGGAGGTTCTTCTTTGCATCTATCTCTCTATTTACATGAATATATGATTGTTTACATTACATCAAATACTCAAGATGACATGCCATATCATTCTTTGAAGGAATTTGTGAAAGGATGGAGGAAAAACTTTCCCAAGCTTAGAAATCAGGGTCTAAAACTCCTACTCCGGTCTAGTATTTTGACTCATGTGAAAGTTTCTTCTTAGGTGAAGGTTTGATGTCCTTGTCAAGCCAAGAGATTATATTGGGAGATATCTATTGAACACAAATATGAGCAAAGAAAGCTAAAAATCATGACAGTGATGTCCTCTAATTTGGTGTCAACTTGAGCACTGAAACTACTTCAATATAAGTATGTATTTCTAAGAAAATAACCTCAGTGTCAAATACCTGGAGCAGGAATGAGTGAATAAAAGTTCTATTAAGATGTTTGTGACTATAAAACTCATCTTGCACTATCAGAACTCTGATTATAACTGTCATATGCAGGAAAAGAATCAAAATATTGTCAGTTTTGTTATGACAATATCATTTTTAGAAAAGTAACTGGTACAACAAGTTGCAAGAAATCTCAAGAATAGTGCCACATGTTTTTGATAATGTCCAAGCCTCATAGAGAGTTTTTGAATGCTAGTAGAGGTTTCAAAAATTCAACTTTAGGAGTTACAAGAATCATAACTTAAAAGGGTGACATAAGAAACTACGAGTTACATGTGCAAAAATGTGAGTTATTGTCTTTTGCTCAAGTAATAAGAAGTGAAAGACGAAGAGTTTGAATACATGAAGATGGTGAAAAGTTAGAAATGGTGTAGAACATAATTGTTAAAAGTCCTAGTTCTATGTGAAGTTATTTTTTATTACAGTGAGTACAAGAGAGAAGAAATAACATGCGTGAGAATAGAATGAAATTAGGAGATAGAACTAAGGAGTAAGGTGTGAGTGAATTTTATTACGATAAAGTGATCATGATCTATTGGTGAAGCAACATAGAAGCTATATGATCAATTGTGTGTTGTAGTTCTCTAAGTAGGTGTTTAGATTGAAGAAGGGGGTGTTTCTTACAAGTTATAACTTGCACAATCAACTGTGTGGGTGCTTTGCCTTCACCAAGTAGGTTCTCGATAGTGTGTTTGAAGTTGGTGCTTTAGAGATTAAGTGGGTTCTTAATCAAGTAAATCAGTGTATGCTTTGGAATTGGTGTTCCCAATATAAGGCCTGATTTGAAGTGGGTTTTCTCCCTTTTTTGGGTTTCCCACTATAATTTTTGTGTCCTGTTCATTTGCTTTCTTTCTTGAGTTCCAAATTGTGTTCATGGTTTGATTGTTGAATCTTGTCAAGAAAATTTAATTTTTTTGAAATAGATTAAAAGTTTGTTTAACATTGATTCACCCCCCTCTCATTACTTGTGATACTCAACACCATCCTCAAAGGTGAGGAGTTCTAGTTTTTTGGGCCATAGTAAAAGCTTCATCGAATGTTTGAATTGACTAAATTTGAAGGGTTCATGATATATGTTTGGCACGTGATCAAGAAAAAAACTATATTAATTTAGTTTTTGGGAGGGAAAAGGATAGTTGATTGATGATTCCTCACCATTTGGTGACAAAATCAATAACAGACATAGCCTCGAATTGTTTTACGGCATACAAGTCAGTGATATATATTTTACGGACGATGTTGATAGAAAAGTGTTATAAGAAAAATTTCACTAGTTGCGTGAATAAATAAAGGGAGTGTTGTGGAAAATTTTTATACTAATCAAGTGTGGGGCTAACCAAGGACATGGGGAACGTCCTCAACATGAGGTCCGGATTATGAGCAGCGAGATGATAGACATGAAAAAATGTCCTCATATGTTGTTGTGGGTCCTCTTTGTTGTAGAAATTGATAAATTTCGGGAGTTCCTAGTGTGGAGGATAAGATTTGAAAGGCACACATTGATTGATAGGTTCATTACATATATTTTTTAGAGGAAAGTTTATTCTTGGGTCATATGTTGGTGGCTTTGAGGCTAGTTATTATACTTAATAGTTCCTGCATAGGATGTTCTGAGATGGATGAGTGTTTAAAGAACAAGGGTTGGTTTGGTTGTAAGTGAGAGGATTTAATTATTGATATAAGTGATATGGTAATGACGTATTTTGAGAGAGTGGAATGTTTCCTGAAATGTTGTAAGTATATTGAGAGACTAAGTGTTTTGAGGAGGATTAAATATACTAATATGGTTGGGAAATAGAAGTGTAGATGGGGACTGTGATAATGATGGGTTATGATGAACTAGAGTGTATTTTTATTACGCCACACCCGTCGATGAGATAGGTTGTTAAAGAGAATGAGTGTTGGTGATGAAACTCATGTTGATGGGTGGTAATAATGTAGGGATATAAATTACTAAGTTTTGAATTGTGGATGTGGGTTGTTGTGAGATTATAGGTTGTGTCGTGGATAAGGATCTTGCGGAGATAGGTATACCAAAAAAACTTGTCATTGGAGGAAGGGGAGTGAAATATGTGTGAATGACTACAAGGGCTGAAGTACTAGCATAGTTTTAGGCACCTTATGGATTAACTGAGGATACATGCATTACAAGTCCCTCTTGACTAACCAAGGGTTGTGTAGTAACAATGGGGTTTTGAGCACCTTGAGGGATTTCCAAAGATGCAGATAGTGTGGGGCCTTATTTAGTAGCTGTATTTTGTGATGATATGGCATGGATTTTGAAGCTAGCAATGGGAGTAGATGAAGTAGCAATTGATGTTCCTGTGTCACTAGAGGTAGGGTAGGGAGCAATCTTCTCTATAATTGGCTAATAGTCGAGGTCATAAAGTCTAAAATAGTTACAAGTATCGACATCGGTAGATGGGTAATATTATGGATAGGGATGACATATACGAATGGATTTCTCCTTTAGGTAGATGCTAAGAGAAATTGGGTTGGTGTCTAACAGTTCAACAAATATTGGGTCTTCAATTTCGAAGAATTGTAGAGGGTCAAGACAAGGAGAATCCGATGTTTTAGACTGAGTGCTAGAAGAATGTGGAGGTTCTTGAGTTGATTCTAGGGACTTTTGAAGTGGGTTTGACATATTTGGGATGTTTGGAAGATGAGACTATTGTCTAGTCAAAACCATGAACTAAACGAACTAGAAATAAAGAAATAGAAAGATAAACAATGTTTGTATAAGGAAATGAAAATCACACAGTCACAAGAAAACTTCCTTTTGATTATCTTAATTAATTTAGAAAAGTGCGAAATGAAAATATGGCTGAAAAAGGAATTAGGAAAGAGGCTTACTAAGGCTAGTTTCATATGCGTCAAGGTTGGATTCCTTGATATACTTGAAGGTACGAGAGGCCCAATTATGTATTGGTGTTGGTACAAGGCATGATATTGGGGCCTAGCCCCTCACTTCCCTATCTCGCAATGATAAGGGTGTCAGGTGCTTAGTTGGTATACCACCCAATAGTTATTTATAGTTGGCTAGAAGACTGAGTCTTCTTCCCCCTTGGTGATGAAATCCAAGTAGGTAGACCTGGAAGGATATGTTTATATGCAATTTTGATTTTTTTCTGTGGTTTGGTTGTGTGTGAGGGGAATTTGTGAATGCAATTTTTAAACCTCTGATTAAGCTAGATGAGCATGAAATGATTAAGGTTATTTTTAAAACCCAAAAGGAAATATTGATTTCAATGAAGATAAAACACACAGAGAATGCAATACTAAAAGAAAAATGAAAGAAAAGAAGCATACTTGTGTTTGTTTTTCTTGTTTTATTTTTATCATTTTATGAATTTTTGAAGAGGTGATAACAAAGCACTCCAAGATAAAAATTTAGATGACTTGATAAGAAAATAAATAAGAAGATACAAGATATGATCAAAAAGGGACTAATGTCCCACCAGGTGTGGCTGAATGTTTATGTTGGATTTTGGTTTATTGGTTATACAAATAATTACCAAAAACTTAGAGGACAACAAGGTTTAATGATACCTACATCAAAAATACAATGTATAGATGTATGGATGTAAAATACGAGAGATAATCCTCCTTCCAATGAGTAAGGGAATCTACGTATACACACATAGCTAGACAAAATATGTCTTAGATAAAAAAGGCGACGAGTTGCTTGAAAAAGGCCGTTCCCATGAACCAATGGGATTCCTTTGAAGGGTGTCTATTAGAAGAAAAGTGACTGAGGTGGGGTGAATCAGTCATACAAAAAATTTTACTTCATTTTCCATTACATACATTGATCATACATATCATCCATTCAACATCCATAAGCCATGTGAGATTATTAGGTTTGTATTGACTTTCACAAGTGCATGAAATAAGAGAGAACAACAAAAGACACTAGATAAAAGTGGGAAACCCTCAAGGGGAAGAAAACCCACTAAAACCTCTACTAGTATTACTCATAACAAAGGACTTGCAATAATATTACACATAAAGCAATATTTTTTTAGTGAGGAACCAACCCCACAAGGAGCACCAACCCCTAGTTTAGTAGGGAACCCACCCTACAAGGAGGCTATAACCCCCTATATGACTAAGCACCCACCTAGCCACCTAAAATGGTTGATCACTGATGATATGTTTCTCCCACAATTGATTGTGATCTCTAATTCAACTCCATACACACAAAAACCCTCTCAAAACAAGCTCTTCTCCAACCCTGTCAAATCTCATTTTTCTCTTGATGATTAGGTATAATGAACTTGCATATCTGATCCTAAATATTCCATATCCTTTCACACATATTTTATTTTCTATCCTTGGCCCCTCTTCATTCTTCCTTCACCTCTTATGGCTTGTTCATACATCCACCATCTTAACTAGCCACAATGAGCTAATATAACATGCTTTTATAATTGACTCTAGCTCATAAAAGCTCCTAGGTTAGCCATGACCATATAGCTCAGTAATTACAAATCAAAAAAATATAAACATGCTCACATAAATCACACCAAAAGACCCATATATGTTGGCAAGGGTCACACCATCAAGAATAAGCACCAAGACACTCAAGTAGGCCAAAACAATCTCTCCAAGATCCAACGAATGCATCATGAACATCAAGGTCATATAGAAAATTTTTCAAGACTTAATTAACATCATAGAACTTAGTGACATCCTATCAACACCACCAAGAAACTCAGGAACCTCTAACATTTCAATCATTATCAGGAAGCACACTAAGAAGTAAGCATGCACAACTAGGTCTTCAAGCACCCAAGAACTCAATCCCAGAAAACAAGAAACTTATCCTATCAAAACTCTTCATCATAACTCAATTATTATACCATTGGAAATTTATTTGAATCTAATCACTAAAAAACTCATTTCGTTCATCCAAACATAGCACAAGGCTTCCAAATATCTCAGTCTTTAAAACAGGTCAAAAATGCCAAAATGGACTCAAGAACTAGTCTTGAGGAATCAAGATACAAACACCTCAAACATCACTTCCAGGCTCAACCAATGTATGTAACACATCAAGGGAAACTTTTACACCTCTCTAAGCATTCACAAACATATCTCGTGTGGAGAAAAGTGATCTAGCACACATGTTTCAATCACCTATCTTGGTAAGCCCAATAAGACCAAATAGGCAATTAGGAATTGAGCAAGAAAACAACTCTCTAGATTAAACCAAGGCTTCAAACACATCATGTTATGTGTATAACAACTATCCATGACCATAAAATGTTGCAACAATGAGCAAGACCATCAAACTGAACTCAAACCTCCATGACTAGGTTTTATCCCTTAAGGCCAAAAGCAGTAGGGTGACTTGGAGGACATGTAACTTATAATTTATTCACTAAAGATACCTATAAATTTTCATGGAAATTTTTTACACATCCCACACTTTGTGGAAGAATTCACTTTTAATCACAAAGCTTCCATCTCAGCCCTAAAACTGCAAATCTCCGCAAAACAAGGGTTTTTCTCTACCTTCCTGAAACATCTAGAACATAAAACCACCACCAAAATGAGCCCTGTAGAACCATATTCAATCGTTATTCATCAAATTTTCCTTCCTAGATTCTTTATTTCTCATACAATTCATATTTCTCCTATCGCTTCCTTATGAGGTTTTTAGCTAGGGTTTTGAGTTGTCTGACTTCTTAACGATTGTTCATAAATATGAGAATATTGAATCAACTCATTATTTTTGAAAAATAATTTAGACTCAATTAAAAAACATCCCACAAAGATCCAGTCTCCAATAAAGAACCCACACGTGTGTGTGAGCAAAATAACTTCACTGTCGAGCTGGAAATGAGCATTCTAAGAACTCAATTTTGCCAAAAACGTCATAACATACAAAAAAATCACCATATAAACCTAATATTTTTCCCATATCATCATAGGGACCTCCTCTATGCATGCCAACTCTCATTCATACTTAAATACATATGAAAATCTTCATCCACTAAGACTTAATTATGTCTACATGCCTTATTCTTAAGAAATTTGCTTCAATGAACCTTGAAACTTCATCAAACATATATAAGATGACTTCAACAATTATATGTAGTGTCACAACACACCTCTCATGATTGGATAGGATTTCCCTACTCCATATCTCATGCTTCCATACCATGCACCATGCACTAGGTCTAGGCATAAACCTACAAAGATGTGGCTCATTACAAACATTATATGACTTGACCATGATGTATTCTTATAGACTCATTAACACCTTTTACACACCACATGGACCATGTATGACCTCATGACATTCTTCAACAACCTTTGGAGTGCTCATACTAGTTTGACAAATCCTAAAACCATGTTTATACACCATGTCATGACTACAAGATTGGACACTACCAATAAACCTTCATGTTTGACCTTGATTGACACCTCATAGAAATTCCTAATACACCTAGAATACATTTTCCATTAATGAAAACACCAAAGACACACTGGCTAATAATGTCAACTCATTTTGACAATCAAGTGATAAATGATAAAAGATATAATATGATAGCTAAACAATAGGAAGACAAATTAAGCATCCAAAAGGATAGATATCCTAATCTGCATGGTAAGTATCACAGGTAAGGGCTAAGGTGAGCTCGAACTCCTTGAAATATTTGATCCATGCCTATTTAGCAACATCTTGTTATTCTCGTATGACTTCAAGTCGATTTTTGATGTCATCAATGTTTGGTGTCAATGAGATGACATAGAGATTCAACTCATGTGTTAAGTAAAATTGCTCCCAGAAAAATGGATGTGAGATGATAAGAAGATTGTAGATTTTGGTAATTGGATGTGCCTGACCTGGTACAGTCATCTACAAGCAAAGATAACTTGGAAACAGACGAATTAGAGAAAATATAGTTTGAGATATTGATTGCAGATATGAAAAATGTGATTAAATGACTAAAAGAAAAAGATCGATAGCGATTTGAGGTAATCACTGGTGATTCAAAGGAATCGCTAAAGATTATAGTGAAAAAGTTTGATTCCTTATAACATGATAATTAAATGCAAAACAAATTATTTATAGATTGATTTTACCTTTAATATGATGTGTGGACAGACTGGGAATGAGAATGGGTGTAAATGAGTTAGCTTTGATATGGAATGCCAGGAAACAATGTTGTAGATGCCTTAAAAAAATTTTGGGCCTTCTAGAGATGTGATACAGATGTAGAAGATGTCCAAATGTTTGAAATGATGTCGTCTAGTTTTCCAAAGTATCAAAGCTTTGCTTTAATTACCAGGGATCCATATTCATGAATATTGTTGGGCTTTTATAGAATCATCGGTGATTAGTTAGAATAGTTGGAAATTCGAGAAAAGTGAGGAAACTTACTTGGAATTGGTTTCAACCACTTACAAACAAGTTAATTCGGGTTTGGAAGTGAAAAAGGATGAGTATGAAGATGTTGAGGATGTTGGGAGGTTAGGGGGTTAAGCTTTAAATGGGTTAGAATGGTTTCTATGTGGTTTATATTGTTTAAGATGAGTAAATAGGTATTTACTAAGAGTAAAAGGTGATTATATGGGGATAAAATCTTATTTATAGGATAATATGACATGGTTTAGTGTTTTGAACGAAAAATGTGAGGGGTGTGGATAAACAATGTAAGTTTCGTAAAATGGGTGTCTACAGGGAGTTGTAACTAATAGTGTGTCAAGTGAGGAATGTGTTTGATATCGTGCTGAATGGAGATTGTGAAGTGTGTATCTTAAAATCTAAAAAAGAGGGTAAGGATCCTAGGGGTGACCTTGTGTGCATAGTAGAAGTGATGCATGTGTGTGTTCCTTAGATATTGTCTTTACCAAAGTGTCTTGTGCTTGAGATTGTTCCTTGTTCTATTTGTGTGTTTCCCTTTTTTCAATGCTCATGGTAAATGAAATGTAAATTTAACTCAGGACATAAAAATGTGTACTAAAAAACAAGTGAATCAAGGATAAAATACACTCGTGTGTCTTAAGAGGAGAGATATAATTGTTCTTGTATGTTTATTTCCTTGGAGATGGTTGGAATAGTATTGAGGATTTAGGCGTCATGTTGGCAAACTGAGGATTTAAGTGTTTTGTCGCTAAACTGAGGATTTGAGCGTCATGTCACCAAGGGAAGAGTATTGGGAGATCAGACAATTTTTTCCTCCAACCTTTGATGCTTCCCCAAGGATAAGTACCACTGCAGATGGTCACAAACCCAACAAAAACTGAGCATAGATGGTCTCTAGAAAAAAATGAAGTAATTAACCACATTGCTTAAATTTTGTAGCATGTCATTGATTTCATTCCTAATAGTAACTTGTAATTGAGCATGTGTTGTTGGAAATTGGAAGATAATGCCACTCAAAACCTATTGATTTTGTATTATAGTTGTTTCTACCCCCCAAGACAATAACACCTAGGTAGGACACTAGTGCCTACCACTCCTATATGTGTTGGGCACTTTTTTCCTGCACTGATTTTAGGCCCAATTTTGATTCTGAACTAATTTATTAGCCCTTTTTATCCTTATTTTGTAGTGCACCATTATGTTTCTAGTCTTTGAACTAATGAGAGGGTAAAATAGTCACCTGATTATTGCCCCCACTCATTTGTGGTGCATGAGATGAACCAAGGCGAGCATTGCCCAAACGAGGAAAGTTGAAATTGGTGTGCACATATGAAATAGAAATCTTGTAGGGGGTAACGAATATGCATCGTAACAACCATGGCACATGAAAACAATGGGAAAAGGCTATCCAAAAGTGTTAGTCATAAACAAGTATACATGATGCAATAGAAACAAGTCAAAACACACATTAAGGCGATAAAAGACACAATGAGTAGTTAGTTAAATACATGAGACACCACTCAGGGTGTCGCAAGACAGTAAAAGTTCTCTAGGAGATACAAGAAAACAAACAATGAAGCATAGGGAATATCCCGTAAACAATGACTATCAAGACACAATAAAATAATACAATCTTAAGAAAATTAGATAACCATGGTTGGGGGTATGCCTACAAGACAAATGTTACACATGAAACACCCGTCAGCATGTTAGAAAAATTGATAGTATGCCACAATGTATGCAACTAGAAATATGAATGAAAGTAGTAGATATTGCAATGATAAAATATGAATATAGAGAAATAGCAAAGGTATATGCCCCCAGGAGCCTTAGTGGGATTGGTATGGTATAATTTCAATCATCATACATCGTGTAGAAACTTGTAAGTGATTTGCATTCACCTCAAAAATTACCATGTGAATGTGCATGTGTGTATGGAAAAATGATAGAGCATACTATGAATCCAAGTAACATGATAAGTAATGTGCAACATAGAATAGAATGAGTGAGAAAGGATACATCCAATCAAGATCTAACCTAGTATTTTTGAAATTTTGCAAATATGTGAACATGAAATAGAATAGATAGGAGAGGGGAGCAAGGTTCTCCCTAGTGTATGTGTGCAAGGTGAGGTTCATGTAAGTAAATTCATCCTCAATAGTCACATTTCAACTTAGAACAAGAGTGTGGTATCGGGTAGCACGGGGTGAGAATATACCCCCAAAGTGCGAATACCACAATGGTTTATCTAATGAGTATATGGAGCAAGGGTCCAATATCTGCTAGTGTGAAGGAAGTACACATGTGATCATGATCAAAGACTCTATGGCCATGAGGGAGTGCATGTAGAGAAATATACCATAAAATGGACCTATATGCACCATGGGGAGTGTGTGTCCTAGGAGGAGACCTCATGAGGTGGACTATGAGATTGATGTATCCATCGTGAGCAAGAATTAGAAGATAAATGTGGAGGAGATCCATGTGTATATATAACAATAGCAGTAGGGATTATACGAGATTTAGATTCCATAGGAGTATGTGCCAAAGCCATGGGGCCTTCATGAGAATATGTAGAAGTAGGTGTGTTAGTGATAGAAGTAACTAAAAGTGTTAGACCAGGAGGAGGAAAAGATAATAATTACTAGTAGGATGCCTCAAATAGTGATAAGGTGACTCTCATGTACAAACTTAAGGCATGGATGAACTATGGATGGTATGGATTTGGCATCCCTAAGCCAAACGATTCCTCATACCATGTCACAATGCACAACTATAGATGCAACAATGAAAGACATAGAGGTGTGAGAGGCCCAATGGTGATGGGAAGAATGACATGCCCATGAGAAGTAGGTGATCTACGGGTCATTTGAGATAATATAAAACTGATATCTTGCCAGAAATATAATGAACATACATTGTACTTGTGAATGTGATGCACCATAACATTATTGATAATATGAGAACTAATAGAATCATTATTGTGTAAACTATGTGATGGAAAAGAAGCATGAAAATCAGCATCAGTGAAAGAAATTATAGGTGAAGGAAGATTAGTAGTACTAATTAGAAATCCCAGAGGATGATTTGAAGATGAAGGAGGATGTACAACCTGATAAACATGATTAGAACAGGATTCAGGAGCTGATTTTTCATGCTTATGTAACAGATCATTGAATATTTTAATCTTGTCATTTTCATTAGTAGATTTAGGAATAAAAATAGTAGATTCAGGAAACTCACTAACATGATTTCTAATTAGATCATGAATTATGTGTCTAAGATTGAAACACTTATTAGTAGAATGGACATTGCATCTATGATAATCACAATGTGCATGCTCATCGAATTTCTTGCCAGAAGGCCTATTAGGATATAGTTAAAGAGGATAGGGAAGAGAAATCAGATTGCTTTCAAAGATTTTAAGAAACAACATATGTGGTGGATATGGAAATGACATAAAAATGTGGCATGTAGGTCATAATTGGAGCTTCATAGGTTGAGATATAACATCAACATTAGGCTTGGGGTCACTAGGCTTGCCCTGGAAGGAAGATTTTCTTAGGGACTTGGTAGTAGATGGATAAGAAGCATTAACACCTTATTTAAGTTTTCCCAAAGAAAGTAAATTTATTTCATGACTATTCAAAGCATGGCATAGTTGATTAAAAGAGTAAAAAGAATCAAAGAGTATTGTTTTCATGAAAATATCTTCCATGAAAAATTCAAAAAAATTGTCATGACAACCTAACCCATACTTGAAAATACCTCTCTCGATCAATGTAAACTTTTCCTTCGCACAACTCAGTTACTATGTTACCCTCATAATGGAAAATAGGAATGTGATAACCTAATTTTCAAGTGTGTTTCATGTGTAGGGAAGTGATTCATAGATTCATTCAAGACCATTCAGAAGGAATTTCTCCTAGATGCCTAAAAAGGCCTATTTTCAGGATTTTCACACTACCGGATACTCCTCGAAAGCTAACTGTTGAGGCATAACCTACCTGGGAGTTGTACATGGGATCTACAAGATACCTTGAAGTGATTCATCTAGAGCTCTAGTTTTAGGAGCCTCAAGATGAATCAAAAAGTGATAAAATACTCATTGGAGATATAAGAAATCATACTTTACAGTGCAAAAGGTTCCAAGATATTTTGTGGAGTGGATTTGTAGACATTGGCTTGAGAATACAAGTAAAGATCTATGATCTACGTATAGATTCAATGGAATATTTTGAGAGTTACAAGGAGATTTGAGACATTATTAAAAGGAAAAAGAGACATATGTAGGGCCCTCTTTTCATCCAAGGTGTTGGTTATATTATTTATCATCATAAACTTTGGTGACAACTACTTTCAATGGTGTACAAGTTTGAAAAGAATTGAAATGGGGTAAATTTAAAATTGTTGGTAGAATTTTCTCCTAAAAAATCGTGGTAATGTTCTCATCATCCCTTTTGTAGTAAAAATCATACAATTTTTTCCCTTGGAAGTCCACTCCTACTTCTGGTGGTAAGAAAATGTGTCCAGGTGTCTATTTCAGACATTATTTAGTGAAGGAAAGCATCTATTTTTGGAAAAACCGCACTTGGATACCCCTCATGTCCCTTTTTCTCTTTTTTCCCTCACCCAAAGGGACATGTGGCACACAAAATTTTTCCACCATGGTGGAAGGGATGTTTGCATCACTTAAAAGATGACATGGTGGTTATAAAATGTCTTACACTCATCTAACCCACCTAACCTCATGATGACCTAACCCTTGACCCAATTTTTAGGGGGTGATGTCCATTTTTCACCTTTCCAAAATGGACATGGGGGACACTAGAATGTGCCACCACATGAGGAGATAAAGTTTCATCGCTTGGAACACGAACTATGTGGTTAGAGAATGTTTTCAACTTCACCTTTCAAATCTAGCCCCTTCCTCATGAAGAGCAGACCCATGGCACATTTTGAGAGGGTTTATGTCCCTTGGGCCCCTTTCCAAAAAGGGACATTGGGGACACAAAATGGTGTCACCATGTGGAGGAGGAGTTTTTCATCACTTAACTGCAGAACTAAAGTGTTAGACATATGTTTTCCACTCACTCTCACGACTTGTTTTGGCCCCCTTTCATGTTGCTTCCATCCTCGACACATCTTTAAAAGGGTGATGTCACTTTATCCCTTACTAAATGTGATAAGGGACATGGGGAAATCTGAGACCCATTTGGAAACTTTTAACCCCACTCCTCTACCCATGAGTCTCTAGTTAACCCGGGTTAAGTCAGGTGAGTCAAGTGATGGGTTAACTAGGTTTATGAGTAAGGGAAGGTGCAAATCTCGTACTTAGTCATTTCTCACTTACTCTTCATGTTTTTTAAATCCCTAATTTCCTTCTCCATTTTTGTTATGCTTCTAAAAATCCACCAAATCCCTCATGCTCAAGAACACACTTTTTCTTATATCTCACAAACCCTCCCTCCATTTTCCATGAGATTTGAATTGAAGGTTCCTATAGACTATATACTATATACGTGATATGATTCATTTGTATCATGTATATAATAGAGAATAAGATATAAAATGATAGAAGGATGATGTGGTGATGAATGAGACCAATTAGATGAGTGAGACCAGTCATTAGTCGTATAATCTCATCCATTATTCTATTATATTCTATTCTTTATAGACATTACATGAGTGATGACTAATATTAGTCGTATCACATCTATAATGGATGATGATGAGTGATGCATAGATGTATGATGGATAAATATCTTCTCCTACTATCTCGCTCATTTTCTGTTTAACCCAAGCATAGGCCACTTCACCCCATACATAGATATGGCACCCCTCTAATTCCTGGTCGCCCCCATATTTGATTTCATGCATTCACTCATAAAATCATCACAATTTTATGGTAGTCCCATAGTGGGTACTTTCAGACATTTTATAAAGTAGTAGAGTAGATGTTTCCCTTTCTAGATAGTGGCAAGACGAATCAAACAATGATGAACCACGTTCTATATATAGGGGTAGCGGTTCGACTCTGGGGGCGAGGGCCCTTGGAGATATTCATCTCCTGGGTGGAAGTGGGGAGTTTTTCATGCCTCCAATAATGCACCCTACTATTTTCTAAATCCTCTTGAAAATTTTAGCCAAAAATACTCATTTCTCATATCTACACAAATCCAATAATTGAAATCCTTTGAAAATTGGAGCAAAGGCCTAAAATGAAAAACAAAATTTTTTGTAAGTGGTTTCATTTGAATTCAAAACTAGGAAGACCACTTTCTATTTTTAGTAATCCTTTATTGGAAAACTTACTAAAAATAGTAATATTGAGAAAAATGTGCATTCAGACACCTCATTACATTTCCCCATGATTGAGACACTCAAATTTTGCAAAATTGACAAAATTGGCTAAAATGGGACTATAATGACGAATATTCGGATGGGATAAGCTCAAAATTATCACCTTTTAATACTTCATACATTCTCTAATCATCCTAGAACTCACATAAACTTCTCCCTTAGTTTTCAAGCAAATTCCTAGATTCTCCGATGTGGTGAGCATAAGTGCCAAAATGGGAAAAATGCCAATTTCATCCCAAAAGCTATTTCACTTCATCCCACATGGAGTGAATGATCAATAGGTGGATGGCATTGGTTTTGGTTTCATTCTTCTCCCCTTGCTCTGGAATTGGAAGGATTTGGTCTTATATTTCATTCATCATTAGTGGTCTCGCAGTGGCAGAATCATGATCATGTTTGTGTAAGAAAAATGCACCAATTTCTCCCATGTGAATGATTGATCATAAAAATGTGATAGTGTTTCAAGAATTAGAAGGATTTTCTTAGTGAGGGAGGTCACCTTTCGATGTTCTCGGTGTTCTACTTTCCAAGTTCTCATCACTCCTCTTCTTGGTATGTTTAAGCAGTGTTTCAAAGGTTCACCATTTCAAAAGTTTTCAAAGGGGGAAAAGTGTTCAAATGTCTTCATTAGAGCTCTTCATCAGTACATCATAGTGGAGGGTCATCATGGATCAAGTTGTCATCTTCAACATCTTTATAAATGCTCTTCATTGAAGGTGGATGCATCTTCATCCATGCGTTGGAGCATTTCTTATTCCCTCTCCTCATTCTTTCTCCCCTTCTCTCCCCCCTTTCTAATTCTTCATTGTAAGTAATCATTGTATTTTGTCTTATTCACTTAAGCGACTCTAATGTTAAAATGTAAAATTCCATTTTGATTTATAAAAATGGGACTTATTTTCTCACTTTCTAGGATAATGAAGAGTCACAAGTGGAATAAGGACATGAAAGGTCATGTGGGGGTAGAGGAAGAGTTGCATTATAAAGCTATAAATTGGGAGAGCCTCCTCATTTCTAAGGATGGTTATTCTTGTTTACTAGCTCCCGTACTCTCTCTAGGAACAAGCGATAAAATTTCCTCTATTTCCTTTGCTTATGTTTCCTCTCCATCTCAACTACACTCCATGGGCATGTACTTGTTGAATATTATGCATTGAGACTTTGTGATTTATGTGTTTTGTTCCTTGTTGATTCTCATGTTGTCTTCTCATTAAATTCATGGATAATATTTTGGTTTTGGAACGATAAACTATGTTGTACTATTTATTGTGAAACCCCCTTGCTATTCTCTTCACACCTCTATTTCGAGCCTTTTTTGCCCTTGTAGTTCCTACAAGCACTTTTCCACGAGTGTAGGGAAGTACCCCTGTATGATCCATGGTCAAAAGACCACCCCTAGTTCATAGAATAATGTACATAATTTCCCTATTTTAAATAAATGGAGTTTCCCCAATCAAGTAGATGGACCTAGTCCCACACAATGTTGGTGATAGTTCACTAATTTTCCCACCTAAAAAATAATTTTGCCAATAAGTAAACACTCATGCAAAGGAGGTAACAGGATTTGGATGAAAATATCTTGCAATTCACATTTAGCCAAGACATTGTTCATTTTAGAAATATTACTCAACAAATAGTCACTTAGATGCTTATTAGTTCCTTGCTTCATTTTGGCCATTTGTGCATATGATATCTTTGTACCAATTTCATATAAAAGTGAGCTAGAATTTTTTTTTCTAAAGGACTAAAAGATCAAATGGAATGCAAAGGAAAATAGTAAAACCATCATAACACATAGTCCTATAAACTCCTAGGAAACAACTTGGTTAAGAGTGTGTCATCACAAGCATAATCCAAACATGCCAGAAGAAATGATCAAACGTGCTCTTGGGGATATCCATGGCCATCAAAAAAGAGGAAACTTAGTTGAGCCAAAGTTGTGAGGAAGTGGATAAGAAGAAACCTCAAGTGCAAGAGGACTATGAAGAAGAAGAAAAGAATCAAGGTATGGAGAGGAAGAAGAAGAGACTTGTTACAATTGATGAATCTGAACGTGTAAATTATGATACAAATATTGTAAGGAACATGTACCTAAATAATAATTATGTTGGATGTGAGAAATTAGAGGAGAAGAGAGACAAGTGTTAGGTGAAAAAATATGAACATGACTAGTGGAAGCCCCCACATTGATGAGAGGGGAGGAGAGTGGAATAGAAGATGTGAAAAATGTAGTGGGGATAACAATGGTGTCTAGAGGAGCCGAGGCAGAGATCCACTAGGATAAATAACAAGAGATCAAGATTTTCAGGATGATCAACAAGTTATGTATTTAAGCCATTAATAGTTTTAGTGGTAAACTCATGACAGGTGATAACCATGATAGAATATAAAAAGATCCAATAATGGACGTGTAAGAAACATGCTCACCAAATGATTTAAAGAAATATAAATCTTTATCAGAATACTGAGATCAAACAAATATATCATAAATAAATATGATCTAGTATGTAAAGTATAAACATATGTGCAATATACGAGCTAAGAGTGACTTAGCTTGTATCGACAGATATAGACTAATTATGGGTTTGAAATAGGTTGGAAAGGTTAGATTTGATCTGTGAAAGCTCTATCTAAGAAACTGGGATTTGGAATCTCTTTGGACAAGAGTTCCTAGATGTGGGTAGGAATTTCCGGGCGTTGGTGTATGAACTGGGTGCTAGTGTCCTACAGAGTTCTCTATTTTTGATATTTTTAGGGATGATCTTTGATACTTCCTTGTCCAACCAATAGTCCCCAATGATAGCTTCCTTGGGCTCCTTCTCCGAGCCGATGTTAACTTTCTTGGTTTTGAGTGGTTCATGATACACACGCACACATGCATCCACACTGTCAACTACCTCACGTGCATCCCAACCGAATGGTCAACATTCAAGCTCTCCATCTCCCTCTCCATCAATAACGTATACCATCTTTCCTGTTCTCTCTTTTTAGCACACACACTCTTGAATTGCATGTCTTCTGGTTCCTCCTCTTCGAACCACGCTTCCAAGCTAGGTCCACCAAGTAAGTTTACTAACCTATCTTCTACCATGGCGCAATCCCCCAGAGTGAGGCACTTGATAGTCTGCAATGCCTCGTCAACTGGTTGCATGGTACTTCATGTACTCAAATGTGTGAACTAGGTCAGCCGCTAATTCCTACCAATTTCCCGTTTGGCGGTGAGTTTCAGAATGGATGTACCAAGTGCACACGCACAACCTTGTAGTGTCGAATACAGCTTGTGCACCCAAAGGAGGGTGGTAACAGCTTCCACGCCTTCTCCCGAGACCCTCTCACATGCCTAGATGTGGGAAGAGGTGGGTCCATTTCCATTGTAATCCTTGATAGTGGTGAGTATGTTGCTCTTCGAGAATTAGACAGTGAGCCCAATTCTAACTTCATGCCATTCCAACAAGTTTTCACTATGCGTAGCCCACCACCTCACTGTTGTGCCTATCAAAACATAACCTATCATACCTCATCGCTCGTCCTCCCTCCATTGAGCTTCTATTTCTCTTAAAAATACCTCAGGGTATGCATCCCCAGAATACTTGGTTATTTACCTTTCCTCCCAGGTGCCGAAATTGTATGCGTTGCCATTGTTACCTTGGTCACTGATCCTTTCAGATGTCACCCAATCAATTCATAAGTCCCATGCACCCAATTATCACATGCCATACTTGTAGTATCACTAACAAATTGAGCATCATCAAACTAGATGATTCCTTCTATAGGATGGATGGTCTTTAGATCTCTTATGGAGCTCACATATATTCTTTCAAGGACCTCCTCTCTAAGGGGTTCAGTATAGGGTGTGGAATTTCCATCAGTAAGTGGTATAATCACCCTCTCTTCCTTATTTTCAAAGCTTATGTACCCCTTGTTAAACGGAGAGATCTCCATTATTCTTATAGCACCACAGGCGCCCAAGTAAAGCATAGGAAATTATCTACCTCGGACAAGCACCAAGACTTCAAAATCCCCAGTGAACTTAGTCCCCTGAATGGTAATGGTCCTTAAAGAAACATGTACTACTTCTTCCCTCAAGAACCTATGGTCTCTACCTAGGCACTACTTCCCTTGTCACGCGTGCATGACTCGTGCCCTAAGCATTGTTACCATGCTCCTAGCAGGGGAATATATTCTCCTACCTCTAGTTCTGATTCACGTATTACTTTTCTAGCTAGGATCTCCCCTTGCCATTACATCCATGGTCAGACATTCTTAATACTTCCCACCAAAGTAGGCAGCGCCCTTATCCTTCTGGTAGTTGATTGACTCATATGTGTCATATAACTCCATCCTTGTGGTACACTCTTCGTACTTATGTTTTTTTCCACACCACGAGCATTATAGAAGATCTGAACATTCATGCTTATAATGGTTGTGGCTCCACAATCAAAGCATGTTCCATGTGGGAACTCACTTCTTCCTCCATGGTTACCATGACCATGAAATCCTCCGTGAAAGCCTCTTCCACGTGGCACCTCCATCTCCGTGCTCTTCATACCGGTGTTCATCTCCTTTGGAACTGCTGAGCAATGCCAGTTTGGCACACACCAAGATCAATTGCCTCATGAATCTGGTCAATCAATCTACAATCCTTGGTGTCATGTGTGGTTGAGGTACATATCTTACAATAACAGGACATGTTTTTATGGATCACATGTTGTAAAAGGGGGCACCTACTTACATCATGGTCCCCGTGACATATTTCACAATTTACCGCTACGGCACGTACCGCCTTCTGAGTACATATCCCACCATTATCCTTTGTGTGCCCTTCTACATTACAATCTATGCACCACATCCCATTGCGAGGTCTCTAGAACTATGTTGGCAGATAATTTCTCTAATTGCTTAGCCATGGAAGCGATCTTGAGCCTCTAGAAATGGGCTAACACCAGTGTCAACACTACCAACTGCCTCATTACTCGCAAAGCAGCTTCCAACGCTTCGCGCGGGTCTGTGAATGTTTTATGAGACAAATCCCTCCTAAAGGGTGTGATCAACCCTCCTGACAAACCACTGAGCATGTTGTGAAGGGTGGATATCATAAGACAATTTAGACAATAGAGTTTTTAAAGCACGCATCATATTCTCGCACGCTCTCTTGCCATTCCCTGTTGGATTTCTTTGAGAGAGCTAATGCTCTTCTGTTCAAACTAAGGTATGTGGAATTCTGCCAAGAACACATTTCTCAGCGTGGTATAATCCACAACAGTCTGATGAGGGTCATAATTTCTATACCAACTATGCACGTGTCCTTGCAAGTTTGTCACAAATTGACTGGCCTTTCGATCCTGGGTCATGATCCCCTTTGCACCATAGCAGCTCGCACTTATGTACATGCTCTGTGGCAATCTTCTATCCCACTGTAATCTGGTAAGTGTAGAGACATCTCAAAAAAGACTTGAGGAGGTGGCTGAGGCCCTTGTCCTCCCATGATCTAATCCCTTGGTTTCCTTTGGTGTTCCTCCTCCACCAGACCCACTAGATCCTGAGCCACCAGCTCCACCACTTCCACCTCAGATCCTCCTGTGTTAGGTATAGGGCCTCTGTTTGTCGTGCCGAACGCTCCCGTCATCCCACTGAATTGTGCACGCCGACAGTTTGTGAACTAGTGCCACTCCCAGTTGTATTTCCCCCACCACTTCCTAACGTGCTTCCAAAACCCAGCTGTATATGTGCCTTGTCCAAACATTCCACCAAATACTGGAATAGTGTGTGAAGCCATAGAAGTCCCAAACAAGAAGTTGTATCTTCTGGGTGCCAATCGGTTGCTTCTACTGATATCAAATGGATCAACTGTACTTTTCCCTCGTTCAAACAAACCAAGTGCTCAAGGTTTGGTCACTAGGTGGGGTCAGATGCGCGCCAATGACTCTTCTTTCTCTATGCGACAGACTCTCATCAAAATCCGCAAGGTTTTCTCTCCCGCTGCTTACCAAGATGGGGTATCACAGATTATTTGGGTTCCATAATCCTTCACGTGAACCTCAACTCCTTTCCACCATGTCTGGCTCCATAACCCACTTGTAATCCCACACTGTCTATCAATCTCCCTTTCACATGCTTCGTTATACTTGAGCCATCTCTCCTCCCTTTCCTTTTCAGTCCGTTATATCAGCCATCTTTCCCCAACCTGGCTTCCTCACCAAGTGCTCAGGGTGGTTTAGCCGGCCATAGGAAATGCCTCTAAACCCATGGTTACCATCAATATTTTGATTTCCAGGGGGATAACACACAGAAATGATCCTCTGGGCTCCCGCAAGAACTCAAACTCAGCAACTTCTGGATAGGAATACATGGAAATTGTGTATTCCAGAGTGTAGCTAGTCAATACTCCCTTCCACCAATGATCTATAGGTCATTTTTGCACCCACCAAGAACAAGGGAACCTCATGCACACCGAGCCTATCACCCAGCGGGTTGGGCACTCACCCGAGGCACGCGAGAGGGAGCCGAGTCTCTCTTTTATGTGAGTTCAGTGGAAGGCATACTTCATGATCTTGACTTAGTGATTTAAAAGAAATGAAAAAGCTATAGAGCTCAGAATGGCTTCTATACCCCTTCAGTCATAACAAAAGCAAAGCACGCAACAGAATTAATAGAACTAGGAAGTTGTAAATCCACAAATAGACTTAACATTCAAGTAAGGTTCATGATTATACAAGATCAAAAGCATAGTAGAAACATGCAGGTAATACAGAGAAAGGAGATCTTAATATAAACACAGTGGTAACCTTATCATATTCATTCATAGTCTTACTTATAAAATATTACAGAGAGGGAGACCATAGTCATGCACCATATCTGGATCCATACATGTATGCTCACAAAACAAAATTTTCATTCCCCATTCCCTCATTACATTCTTCCTATAATCATCTACCCATTTTATCCCATAGTTCTCACAGTAATTCTGTAGAGCTCCGCTACCTCACTTGTGTCTCTGTTCTTTGCCAAGGGTGCACGTATAAATAGGCATCTGAGCTCTAACAAACTCCTCTGCAACCTCAGATCTGGCCCCAAGTGTCAAGGTGTGGGTCACCCCAGGCACATGCCTCTCCATGTCATGATTAGCTTTTTGGATCTTCCTATCACAAGGTATATTCCTTCCAGGACACCCTGTTGCCAGGCTGGAACCTTATCCAAATGGAACACGTTCTTCATGTGTTCTGTCCAAAAGGCTGAAAATGGCTAAGTCCCAAATTGTGCTTCACGGGCGCACGTCCTTGGTTCTCCAAGAACCCTTTTTGAATTCTACCTTGCGCACCTTCACTTGCGCACTTCCTCCAGCCATGCACACCTACGCGCCTTTAAGATTTGGAAGCTACATTAGGGTCCCAACATTACCCCACACTTCACCTATTCTCCACCCTCGGGAACCTTTTCAAAGAATGCAGTACAAAAATGCAAGGCCTTGCCTTGGAAAAGAATGGAGGGAAAGAATAAAGAATGGGGGAGAGAAAGAATAGAGGGAAAACTACCTAAAGAAGAAGAAGGGGAAAATTTTGCCACAGGTCGGCCTCCAGTGTATTCCAAGCACTGACTTCATCCTGCGCTCTTGTGCAGAGGTCGCCAACCAATGTGCTCACCTCGTCGAAGGTTAACCCTTCCCCTTTCATGTTTAATGGTCTCCACCATAGTCTCCAGTTCCTTAGCATGATCTTCCAGGGCATCCATCTTCCTCGTAATGACCTTGTAGAGCTCTTTTAGCTGGGTTTTGATTGAGACTCGCAGGATCTCAATAGCTTCAGACTTCTTTTCCACTTCGGCTAGGATCTTTTCTCACTCAGCTCTATTGCCCTTATTCTTTTCCCTGAAGTCCTTCAGCTCAGCCTCGTCACTGGCAAGCAGCATGCTTGTCACCTTGTCTTGATCCACGCAATGGTCGTAGGTGACCCCCGTGGTTTGTGCAGCTATCTTCACATCAGCAAGCACCTTGTTGTATTCAGCCATGAGCACGATGACTTTTCAATTTGTCCTCCTTCTCCAAGCACATAGCTACCTCCTCTGCTGACTCCAAGGCCAAAGGCTACCTTTCCATGGTGAGGATCTGAGTCAAGTCCTCTAGACATTCCAGGGAGGATCCATACTTTTACACGTGGGAGGGTTAAGGTCTGGGTGCTTCATGATAATAGCTTGGGAGATGAGCTCCACCTTCTTGGAAACTTCACATACCCTAGCCTTTTCCTCCTGAAGCTCCCTCTGTAGTTGAGCACTGATTAGTTTCTCAAGGCTGAGGTCCTTTGTTAGCTTAACTACTTCTTCCTTCCTCTTCTCCAACAGGTCCTCCAAGACTTTAACCCTATCATTTCTACAGAAGAGCCTAGCCTCAATTTCCATGGAGACTTTGTTGAGCGCGTTACACACTTTCTCATCTGATAGTTGTTGTGTGTTTATAATGGGGTTGTCCCCCTTTCCTTCGGACAATGCTAGTACCACTCCTTGGTTAACCTCAAACTCGAGGCTCATCGAGGTGGGAGTCGAACACCCATGATAGCATCTTCCTTGTGCATGGGTATCCACCCTCAGGATCAAAGGACTCCATGGCGGTGAGCTCCTTGGTGGGCATGGTACTCTGGAAACAGCACGTAAAACTTTGTTGGGGTCATCAATATATCCCATCATTATTCTTCCCCCTTCCACGCATTTACTTCCCATGCACACGCCCTTGGGAATAGTTACTGAAAGAGTTGGGCCTTTTGTGCTACCCACACTCTTCTCCCTTTGCTCTTCCTTGAATTCACCGAGCATGAGCTCCGCACTGTGCTCCAACTCCTCTTCGACCAAGGTATTAATTATCTTCTCTACCTCCCTTGTCACTTTCTCATTCACCTCCTCCTGAGTGAGCTTGGGCATATCTGGCCCCTTAGTACTTGCCCCTTCACTCCTTTCTTCACTCTACACACCTTCCTCCCCTTGGGTGCCCTTCCTCCTTACAAAGATGAAAGCATCATTTGTATCTTCTGCTCCTTCTTCCCCCAAATCATGGACATCAATCGGCTCCTGATCCACCTCCAACTCTTCCTCTTCATCATCATCCTTTTCACCTATATAGGCATTCAGGTCATCTGTATCTTCAGACTCTTGTTCTTCCATCCCTTTTCTTCTTCCTTTGCTGAAAACTCTGGAGTCGGGGATGTGGTCTTCTCTTCATCTGAGGGTTCCTCAGGGGATGGTGGCTTCATAGGCTCTGGGGTCTTCTCCCTGACCACCATTCTCTTCTTCTTCTAGACGTAGGTACTTGGCCCCATGGTATCTACATTCTGCTTTCTCCACCACCCTTTGTTCCTCTTTCTCTTCCCTCTCCTTGTGCTTTGGCATGGGCTTCTTTCTGCCAATAGGGTCATCTGGGATGGATATCTCATTCTCCACGTACACGCCCTTTTCAAATTTTGGCCTTATGCATAGGTAAATCCTTGTGGCATTGCTCCCAGCAATAGGTAAGGTCAAAGGCCTTACAATATGCACATCCTGTGACACGTATCTTTCAACGTACATGTGCTTCTCTGGGTAGACCAACTTCTTTCTCATTTCCCTGTGCTCTCTGTCAAGGGTGGACAACTCCAGGTTTAATTTCTTCGATTCCTTGTATCTGTTTACCCCCGCTTGGAAAAATTGGGTAGTAAACGAGAATGGGAGTTTGCACCATGGACTCCAACTGCCATCCACCAAAATGAACCTGCCAATGCAGAAGTGCTGGTAGACCGCAAACTCTGCTTCTCCTTCAGGTCACCGCAGGGGAGTTGTTCAGGGATCCACCATTCAGCCCCGAATGCATTCCTAAGGTGCTTATACCATTTGTCTAAGCACACCTTGTGTACCCCTGTCATTGATTCACATGTGTATTTCTGAAATCTCTCTGTAGGTGAGGGATCTTCAGCAGGGTACTCCCACATGAACTTGTCAGATGCATCTGGCACCCCGATTTCTGAGAACACAATTGTCAACAGAATGTTTCCAAATAGGATCTTTCCTCCCTTCTCCACACTGCTTATGATTTCATCTGCTATGTATTGGGAGATGTTGTATACGGTGCCTTCCACGACCTTCCTGTAGACATTCAGCCAGGGCTTGCTCACCTGGGTCCACCTTTCTTGTCCATTCAGCTTGGAGACAAGGTGTGCGGCCATCTTCATCACCAGATCACTGATATCTGAGACATCGTAGTACCTTGATCCCTTCTTCAATTCCTGGGATGCTATGGTTTCTTTAATTACCTCCTCATCCTAGGAGGTCATCTATGAGCACATCCCCTACACAGTTTAGGCCTGTGAAGTGTGAAATTAGTTGGGGAGTTATGCACATTTTGTGCCCTGCGAAGCAGAAGAAGTCTTCATGTACGCGCATCATCAACCATTGGTACAAGCGCTCAGCTTCCCAAAATATGGCAACTCATAAAGTTGGAGAAGCCCTACCTTCTCCATTTTCACCTTGACCATGTCACTGTAGATTGGCAACCCATCAGGTGTTCATTTATTTGTGGGGCGCACCAGCTCCAGCACCATTTCCTTCACGATTATGCTTGACCGGTGATTGTAGTCGATCACGGTCATCTGTCTTATGTGGGACTCCCACTCTTGCCCTAGCAAAACCCCATCCGGGTATTGCATCTTCTGAGTACCATTCCTCATTTGTATCCAAGGGTATTTCTTCTTGTTTCTTCTTTCCTTTTCCTTTACCCTTTCCCTTCTTGGATTGTTCTACAGGTTTACCTACTAGTTTTGTGGCCATCATTGCACCCTTTGCTTTCATTCCCTAGTTATCTTGCGAGTTTGTTTGAAAGTTTTCCTCATGCCCCCGTGCCCTAGAACACAAACCCTAATCTCTGATTTTTCTCCTTCGATCACGGTGCTTCTTCACAACGTTCCTCACACCCATGAATCACTTCTGCTCTAGTTTGTAGATCTAACGGACTGATTGCACTTAAGTTTTTGGGATTTTCCTTCGCACGAGTCAGTTCTCGAAACCCTAGCTCTTGAAAGAAAATCACTCTTCTTGTTTTCACAAAGTAAAATAATGAACTGCCCATTCTTGTATTTATAGCTTTTCCTACTTTTACGCATTTAAGGCTAGGCTACCTACCACCATACGACAATGTTTAATGTGGTGTTTCAAACAAAACCTGACTTCAGTGCTTCTCCTTACGCCCAATCCTTGCACCCCAATCCTTGCGCGAAAATTTTTCACCCACCCCAATCCTTGCGCACCCACCCCAATCCTTGCGCGAAAAATTTTCCAACCTTCTGGCATGCAAACAATCCATCTTGACAGAAGACTCTTGCATGCGTGTGTACCAGTGCCAAAGGCACTTCTTCCATCCTCATGATTCTTGCTTTCACCTACCTCATGTTTTTGCACTTTTTCTCCTTTGTACGTGGATTTCCAATGTAACCTTATCTTGCCACCTATCTACCTTCTTTTCTCCTAATGCATCTTTTTAACAGGGCCAATTCAAATGGTCTACCAACCCAATCCTCCTGGTAGAATAACTCCATGCTTCTCTTTATCACCTCACCCCACACTAAAATGATGCATGGTCCTCTGTGCATTCATAAGTCAAAAAGTAATAAGGTTACCGTGCCCAAGGTGCAAAACAAAACAACAACGTGAAAGGGAAATACAAGAAAGGAAAAGCATAAAAGGAAATTCTAAACTAACTGGCAAAACTACCTTATTTACAAACACCAAGAAGCATTATTTATAGTAGGGCTTCAGCCTACTCCCATTGAAGTGTCCAGGTAATTTTGTTCCATCCAGTGCTTGTAACTGGCACGCGCCCGAATCAAGGATGTATGAAATTACATAAGGACCCAACCAATGCACCTTCAACTTTCCAGGATGGCATAGAAATTTTGAATCATATAGCAATACCATCTGGCCAACCTCAAACTATTTGTTCTTAATATGGCGGTCATGCCATGCCTTTTGCTTTGCCTTCTCAGTTGTTTGGCTCCATCTTGCTAGTGAGCGCCTTTCATCCAACTTTATCAATTCATCTATTCTTTCTTCCAGCACTTGCTCATCGTCCAACCCTCCTGCGCACGCTATACGCAGAGATGGTAGCATGAATTCAACTGGTAAAACTACTTCCACGCCAAACACCAATTGAAATGGTGTGGCCTTGTTCAATCTTTTATACATTGTTCTGTATGCCCAAAGAACTGCTGACACCTTGTCATCCCAATCCTGCCTACCCACATCACATATCTTAGTCAATGTGTGACTAAGGATTTTGTTGAATGCCTCTGCAGTCCCATTTTCCTGAGGGTGATAAGGGGTAGTCTTGTGATGGGCTACCATGAATTCTACCAATAGAATCCTGATGGTTTCATTTAAGAAGTGAGTGCCCCTATCACTTGTTAAACTTAATGGGCACCCATACCTGCTGATAATGTTTTCCCACAAAAATCTAGCAGCCATGGCTATGGTGCAATCCTTAGTGGGCGCGGCCTCTGCCCACCTTGTCAGATAATCAGTACAGGTAATGATATACCACGAGTTAGTCCTTCACGCAGCTGGTGAGATTGGTCTGACAAAATCTATTGCCCATTTCTCAAAAGGTTCCACACTGGCGATGGGGCAAAGGCATCTCATCCCTTCTTCCAGGTTTTCCAAGGCACTGGCAGTGGTCACAGGCCTTGCAAAACTCAATGCAATCCTGGTGAATCATCTCCCACCATAGTCCGGTGACTAGGATCTTACACGTGGTTGCATTCCCCACATAGTGTCCTCCAGCAATCCCACCATGGGCTTCTTCTATTATGGCCACGCGTTCATGTTCTAATACACACCAGCAAAACCTCATCACGGCCCATTTTATACAAATCCCCATTGATCAACATGAAGGGCATGGTGCGTATGGCTAACCTTTTTCTTTCCAGTGCATTCATCCCTTCGGGTGCCACACCTTCCTTGAGAAAAACAACAATGTCTTCTAACTCCGAGGGCATGCACCGCAACCTGAATAGTTGCGCATCTGGCATGGTTTCCTCGATACTTTGCATCCTCTCCTGAATCAATCCTTGATAAATGATCCAGCCCACAATTGTTCTTTCCAGGTTTTACCACCACTTTGAATTCAAATTCCTGAAATAAAAGTACCCAACGGCATATGCGCCCTTGCAGCACTGCTTTGTTTACTAGATACTTCAAGGCCATATGGTCAGTGTAGAATATGAAGGGAGTCACCAGCAGATATTGTCTAAATTTGTGGAGCACGTAGATCATTGACAATGCCTCGCACTCGGTCATTGTATAATTCTGTTCTGCTGGTGTCAACTTTCTACTTGCAAAACACAAGGGATGATCAACAATCCCCTCTCCTGGTTGAGCAAGAATGGCTCCCATTGCTGTACCAGAGGCATCCACGTGGACATGGAAAGGTTTATCCCATGATGGGAATCATAGAATAGGTGCGGTGATAAGCCTTTCTTTTAGAGTGTCAAATGCCCTCTGTTGCGCCTCTCCCCACTGAAAGGCACTCTTATGTCTGAGCAATATTTCCAAAGGCGCGGTGATCTTGGCATATCCCTTAATGAACTTTCTGTAGTACCCAGTGTGTCCAAGAAATCCATGCACATGGTGCTTTGGCTGGTGGGCTCCCCTAATCCCACAATAACTGCAACTTTCACGGGATCCACCAGTAAGCCCTCTTTGCATATGATATGCCCCAACAATGTTCCAAAAGGGGTTGCAAAGACACATTTCTTGATGTTGAGGGAAATCCTCAACTACCGACATCTTTCAAACATCAATCTCAAGTTATCACAATGGTCCCTTACCAATCCATACACTGTCCAATCATCCAAATATACTTGAAGGAACTTGTGGATGAAGTCCTTAAATGCTTGTACCACTATGCGCAAAAATACAGTGGGCACATTCCTCAATCCAAAGGGCATGACCGTGTATGCAAAGCTTCCCCACTCGGTGGTGAAAGTTGTCTTTTCTTGGTCTTCCTTGGCAATCCTTACTTGGTGATATCCCGAGAATCCATCCGTAAAGGAATAGACCTCGCACCCAACAACTCCTTCCAAAATCTCTTCAGTGAAGGGGGTGGGAAAAGGATCTATGATACAAACAACATTCAATTCCCTGTAATCCACACATATCCTAATCCACCCATCCTTCTTTATGCTGATCACCATTGGACTTATCCATTCTGATTCCTCCACAGCCTCAATGATACCAGATGCTATCATTTTGTCTAGCTCTTCTTTAACCCTTACGCGCATGTTGGGATTCATCCTGTAAGGCCTCTTCCTGACTGGGCACACACCATCTTTCAACTTTATCCTCATTTCCCCCAATGAATGGTGGACACCTTTCAACTCATGGTATCCACATGGGAATAAATCCTCAAATTCACGCAAGAGATCGATGATCTTTGATACTTCCTTGTCTGACCAGTAGTCCCCAATGATAGCTTCCTTGGGCTCCTTCTCCGAGCCGATGTTAACTTTCTTGGTTTTGAGTGGTTCATGATACACGCGCACATGCATCCGCACTGTCAACTACCTCACACATCCCAACCGAATGGTCAACATTCAGGCTCTCCATCTCCTCTCCATCAATAACGTATACCATCTTTCCTTTCTCCTTTTCAGCACACACACACTCGAATTGTATGTCTTCTGGTTCCTCCTCTTCGAACCACGCTTCCAAGCTAGGTCCACCAAGTAAGTTTACTAATCTATCTTCCACCATGGCACAATCCCCCAGAGTGAGGTGCTTGATAGTCTGCAATGCCTCATCAACCGGTTGCATGGTACTTTGGTACTCGAATGTGTGAACCAGGTCAGCCACTAATTCCTGCCAATTTCCCGTTTGGCGGCGAGTTTCAGAATGGATGTACCAAGTGCGCACACAACCTTGTAGTGTCGAATACAGCTTGTGCACCCAAAGGGAGGGTGGTAAAGCTTCTGCACCTTCTCCCCAGACCCTCTCACATGCCTGGATGTGGGAAGAGGTGGGTCCATTGCCATTGTAATCCTTGATAGCGGTGGGTATGTTGCTCTTCGAGAATCAGATAGTGAGCACAATTCTAACTTCACGCCACTCCAACAAGTTTTCACTATGCGCAGCCCACCACCTCGCTGTTGTGCCTATCAAAACATAACCCAGCATACCTCATCACTCGTCCTCCCTCCATTGAGCTTCCATTTCTCTCAAAAAGACCTCAGGGTATGCATCCCCAGAATACTTGGTTATTGCCTTTCCTCCCAGGTGCCGAACTATACATGCCCATGGTTACCTTGGTCACTGATCCTTTCAGATGTCACCCAATCATTTCATAAGTCCCATGCACCCAATTATCACATGCTATACTGGTAGTATCACTGACAGATTGAGCATCATCAAACTGGATGACTCCTTCTGTAGGGTGGATGGTCTCTGGATCTCTTATGGAGCGCACATATATTCTATCAAGGACTTCCTCTCCAAGGGGTTCAGTATAGGGTGTGGACTTTCCATCAGCAAGTGGTATAATCACCCTCTCTTCCTTGTTTTCAAAGCTTATGTACCCCTTGTTAAACCAGAGATCTGCATTATTCTTATAGCACCACGGGCACCCAAGTAAAGCTGGGAAATTATCTACCTCGGCAAGCACCAAGACTTCAAAATCCCCAGTGAACTTAGTCCCCTGAATGGTAATGGTCGCATCCTTCAAGACACCTATGGGCATTGCCTTTGTCTTATTTTCCATATACAACACATTTGAAGATGGCTGTAATGCAGGTCTTCCCATTTGATGCCAGGCATCCAGAGTGAGAACATTAACCTCCACCTATGTCAATGAGGATGTTGCTAAGTAGCCATCCATCCACTACTGCGTTCAAGGTGATCTCTTTGTCATAATCAAGGCTGTGAGGTGGGAGGTTTGCATGCAGGATCTACCTTTCATGTTCTTCCCTGGTGCGTGGTACCTTTTCTCTCAACCATGCTCCTAGCAGGGGAATAATATTCTCCTACCTCAGCAGTTTACACACCTCCTTAACCTCATCCAAGTCATCCTTTGGTGCTTCTACTGGTCTTCTTTGCTCATCTTTTCTAGTTTTCTCTTTTAAGCATTGGATCTCCCCTTGTAAGCTTCAAATTACATCCATGGTTTCCTGGTAGACTTCTTTCTGGTGAGCCAGGTTTGGATACTTCCCATGTACTACTTCTTCCCTCGAAACCAGAGGTCTCTACCTAGGTGCTTCCCTTGCATGCGTGGACTCCACCCTTGTTGTTACCATAACAGGCTCTAGTTCTGATTCACGTATTACTCATGGGAGCCATTGCGCGTCAGCCTTCTTAATACTCACCATGGCAGTGCCCTTATCCTTCTGGTACTGCTGACTCATATGTTCATATAACTCTGGGCACTCTTCGTACTTATGTTTTTTTCCACACCAGGAGCATTGTAGAAGATCTGGACATTCACGCTTATAATGGTCTGTGGCTCCACAATTAAAGCATGTTCCACACGTGGAACTCACTTCTTCCCCCATGGTTACCACGACCATGAAATCCTCCATGAAACCCTCTTCCACGCACACCTCCATCTCTGCGCTCTTCATACCGACATTCATCTCCTTTGGAACTGCTGGCAATGCCAGTCTGGCACACACCAAGATCAATTGCCTCATGAATCTGGTCAATCAATCTACAATCCTTGGTGTCATGTGTGGTTGAGGTACATATCTTACAATAACAAGATACATTTTTGTGGATCACACGTTGTAACAGGGGGCACCTACTTGCATCATGGTCCCCGTGACATATTTCACAATTTACCACTATGGCACGTACCACCTTCCGAGTACATATCCCACCATTATCCTTTGTGTGCCCTTCTACGTTACAATCTGTGCACCACATCCCACTGCGAGTCTCTGGAACTGTGTTGGCAGATAATTTCTCCAATTGCTTAGCCATGGCAGTGATCTGAGCCTCCAGAAATGGGCTAACACCAGTGTCAACACTACCAACTACCTCAGCGTGCAAAGCAACTTCTAACGCTTCACGCGGGTCCGTGAATGTTTTATGAGACAAAGCCCTCCTAAAGGGTGTGATCAACCCTCCGAAAAACCACTGAGCATGTTGTGAAGGGTGGATATCATAAGACAGTTTAGACAATAGAGTTTTAAAGCATGCATCATATTCCCGCATGCTCTCTGCCATTCCCTGCTGGATTTCTTTGAGAGAGCTGATGCTCTTCTGTTCAAACTCAGGTATGTGGAATTCTGCCAAGAATGCATTTCTCAGCACGGTATAATCCACAACAGTCTGATGAGGGTCATACTTTCTATACCAACTATGTGCACGTCCTTGCAAGGTCATCACAAATTGACTGGCCTTTCGATCCTGGGTCATGATCCCCTTCGCGCGCCATAGCAGCTCGCACTTATGCACATGCTCTGCGGCATCTTCTATCCCACTGTAATCTGGTAAGTGTAGAGACATCTCGAAAAATACTTGAGGAGGTGGCTGAGGCCCTTGTCCTCCTGATCCAGTCCCTTGGTTTCCTCTGGTGTTTCCTCCTCCACCAGACCCACTAGATCCTGAGCCACCAGCTCCACCACTTCCACCTCCAGATCCTCCTGTGTTAGGTACAGGGCCTGTGTTTGTCATGCCGAATGCTCCCGTCATTCCACTAAATTGTGTGCCGACAGTTTGTGAACTAGTGCCACTCCCAGTCATATTTCCTCCACCACTTCCTAACGCACTTCCAAAACTAGCTGTATATGTGCCTTGTCCAAACATTCCACCAAATACTGGAATAGTGTGTGAAGCCATAGAAGTCCCAAATGAGAAGTTGTACCTTCTGGGTGCCAATCGGTTGCTTCTACTGATATCAAATGGATCAACTGTACTTTTCCCTCATTCAAACAAACCAAGCACCAAGGTTTGGTCACTAGGTGGGGTCAGATGCATGCCAATGACTCTTCTTTCTCTACGTGATAGACTCTCATCAGAAGCCACAAGGTTTTCTCTCCCGCACTTACCAAGATGGGGTATCACAGACTGTTCGGGTTCCACATCCTCCGCGTGAACCTCAACTCCTTTCCACCATGTCTGGCTCCATAACCCACTTGTAATCCCATGTTGTCTATCGATCTCCCTTTCACGTGCTTCGTTATACTTGAGCCGTCTCTCCTCCCTTTCCTTTTCAGTCGTTATATCAGCCATCTTTCCCCAACCTGGCTTCCTCACCAAGCACTCAGAGTGGTTTAGCCGGCCATAGGAAATGCCTCTAAACCCATGGTTACCATCAAGATTTTGATTGCCAGGGGGATAGCACACAGAAATGATCCTCTGGGCTCCCACAAAAACTCAAACTCAGCAACTTCTGGATAGGAATACGTGGAAATTGTGTATTCCAGAGTGTAGCTAGTCAATACTCCCTTCCACCAATGATCTATAGCACGGGTCCATGTTAGATCAACATCTTGCAAGTTCTGATATGTTTCTTGGGTCCAAGGGTGTGACTTATAATACCACCCCGATCTAGATGTATAAGCCGAGAGCCATTCAAATAACTCTACTGGGAAACAACAGAAGAAGGTTTCGTACAACTCATGATAAAGAGTGTCTTCCACCCATCTTCACGTGTCAAACCCAGGTCCAGTATTGAATCTCTGAGTGAATTCATCCTCCATGCTTTTAAACCAATCTTCAACACCTTCCAGGGTTATTCTCTCCATCATCACTCTTTGCACAGATCATGATGTATGCCATGTTCCACTACAACTTCGAAAAGAGGTCCCAGCAATGGAACCAAGATGTAGTCATTTTTGCACCCACCAAGAACAAGGGAACCTCATGCGCACCAGCCTATCACCCAGCGGGCACTGGGCACTCACCCGAGGCACGCAAGAGGGAGCCGAGTCTCTCTTTTATGTGAGTTTAGTGGAAGGCATACTTCATGATCTTGACTTAGTGATTTAAAAGACATGAAAAAGCTATAGAGCTCAGAACGACTTCTATACCCCTTCAGTCATAACAAAAGCAAAGCATGCAACAAAATTAATAGAACTAGGAAGTTGTAAATCCACAAATAGACTTAACATTCAAGTAAGGTTCATGATTATACAAGATCAAAAGCATAGTAGAAACATGCAGATAATACAGAGAAAGAGATCTTAATATAAACACATGGTAACCTTATCATATTCATTCATAGTCTTACTTATAAAACATCATAGAGAGGGAGACCACAGTCATGCACCATATCTGGATCCATACATGTATGCTCACAAAAAAAATTTTCATTCCCCATTCCCTCATTACATTCTTCCTACAATCATCTACCCATTTTATCCCATAGTTCTCACAGTAATTCTGTAGAGCTCCGCTACCTCACTTGTGTCTCTTTTTTTTGCCAAGGGCACATATAAATAGGCATCTGAGCTCTAACAAACTCCTCTGCAACCTCAGATCTGGCCCCAAGTGTCAAGGTGTGGGTCGCCCCAGGTGCATGCCTCTCCATGTCATGATTAGCTTTTTGGATCTTCTTATCGCAAGGTATATTCCTTCCAAGACACCCTGTTGCCAGGCTGGAACCTTATCCAAATGGAACACGTTCTTCATGTGTCATGTCCAAAAGGCTGAAAACGGCTAAGTCCCGAATTGTGCTTCGCGGGCGCGTGCATCCTTGGTTCTCCAAGAACCCTTTTTGAATTCTGCCTTGCATGCCTTCACTTGCGCGCTTCCTCGGCTGTGCACGCCTACACGCCTTTAAGATTTGGTAGCTACATTAGGGTCCCAACTTGAATACATTCATTGTAATGGTCATTTCAAAACTTTCTATGGGTATGATAATATTAGTAGAGGTAATTGGAATATAGGGGGTCCAAGGAGGATGAACAACTTTAAGAGGCACTAAAGAATCCGTGAATGTTTATGCTCGAAGAATTTGAAAACCTTGATCAGTAGATATCACTTGAGAAGGAACACTATCATTTTGGACCTTTGGAGGAATCATACTAGGAAACATAATATAAGCATTATGATCATTTGATGGTAAAGTACTTTGAGAATAAAAACAAGTAGGAAAACCTTGAAAAAAAAGTTCTTCTACTATGTTCATAATTCTAGAGATATCAACAAGATTTTTCATAACACATTTATTCAAATTAGTAATATGTTCATCTCTATTTTTCTCTTAAAATTTAACCCCATAAGCATAATATATGTCATTTGCATTCTAATAATCCTCTTAAGGGGCTATGACACTCACATAATAAGCATGACAACAAACATCTAACTCCACATTATCCCTATGCCGTAGGTTGTTCTTGTGTTCTACTAGGAAAGCGAGAGGTTATTGTGCACATCTAGGACCAAATTTTTACTGTTCTAACTTACTTTGTGTGAGGATAACACATTTTTCCTTACTATTTGGTACTTTCAAATCAATTTTTGACATTTTATAACAATAAGGGCTTATACAAAAGGGATCAATAATCTTAAAAAATCATATTTGAGGGATGAAGCATTATAAACACATTAGGGTTTGAGATGTAGCACACGAGAGCTAGGGCTAATAGATTGGAACATACAAATAACACAAGTCATGAGAACATTACAATTCAAATGTAAACAAATATAAATAGGAAAACATACCTACTTACATAATATTGATCATTTAGATCATAGGAAAATAAAAAGCAACTAAAATTCTAGAAGCACTTTAGGATTTTTAGGTTAGTACTCAATTTCACATGAATTTGGAAATAGTTTTTAGTGGAAGACAACAAAAGACAAGTCCATGCAACAAGGCAAATCGAATCCATAGAACATAGACTATGTAATCAACATGACCGATTTCATACGAAGTACATAAATGAATTCCTTTGGTAAAAGCAAAGTTTGTTCGATGAATGTATTCACTTGATTATGGTCTTCAAAAACCTCACTTGCGTTTTTGGTTTCGAAGTGGATCACCATGACATTTCCCTTCATGCTCTAACCATAATTTGCCCACAACACCTTGCAAAGCTTATATAAATAAGAGGGTATAATGGAGGCCTGTGTTATCTCTCCATTATTATTAGATACCTCACGTCTTGATCAAATTCTCAACTAACACTCAATGCAACTCAACAAATAGTGCAATGAATACAAGTATCCAAACTCTTATTTTATTTATGGATGTAAAATAGCTAATAAATCCTAGAATGCTTGATTTTTTTCGTACGGGATGCTCTTGGAAACAATAAATCATGCCATCACGACTTTAATATCACTCAAGTGTAATTGATTTTTCTTTACGACTTTTCTTCCCAAACACATTCATGTATTTATAGACTTCTTAAATTTAAATTAGGACACCATTGATGCGGAAGTTGACACATAACATGTAAGAAACCCAACAAGAAAAATATACAACTCGGAGAATTTAAAATCAAGGTGTAAAAAGACCCTAAAAATAATGATGAGTTTCATACACTATACATAATTGACGCAACCAATGAAATAACCACTACCTAAAACTACAAAAAGAAAACAAAGAAGATGATAGAAACTAAGAGAGAGTAAGGAAGACACATAAACTACTAGGCATAGAAAAAAAAAGTTAAAGAAAACAAAACAAAATTTAAAATGTCAAAAAATTGTATAAGACCAAAAAAAGAGAAGAAAGAAGAAAAGAAAAGAAATAAGAAGAAAGAAAAACAAAAGTTAAATACATCATAATTTGTCCTCTATTATGACATACATTTACTCTATTTTATGATTTTTAGAACTTCAAATGTAAAACTTTTAAAATCAACTATTTATTATAATTACCTAATTTATTTAATATTATGTCAATATTTAACTATAAATATATATTAAAAGGAATGCATAGCATAACTTAAACATGTAACTAGGAACATGCATTTAAAAAAAGAAATGTCAATTGTGAATCTTTAAACTTCAAATCTCAAAAGATTAAGACTAACTATTAATTATAATTTCTTAATTTATTTAATATTATGTCAATATATAATATTAAAAAATATATAAAATAAATACAAAATGAAATTTAAATGATCAATATTCATTATAATCTCCTAATTTATTTAATAATATATCAATATTTAATTATTAAAATATATATTAAAACATGCAATTTAAACATGTAATTATGAACATGCATCTATTTTTTTTTTTAAATCTTTAAATTTTAAATATGAAACTTTAAGGCCAACTATTCATTATAATCTCCCAATTTATTCAATATTATGTCAATTTCTAACTCTTAAAATATATATTAAAAAGAATGCAAAGCATAGCTTAAACATGTGGGAGTACTAACATGCATCTTAAAAGAGAAGAGACAAAATAACAAGTGTAACATAAACAAGTAATCATGTAAGTAGAATCCAAAAGTGTTCCTATGTGCCTTTAGCCTTTTAATCTCATGCATCAATAATTGCATAGGAAAAGAAAACACGACCAAAGTTATTATTTTCTTTCATCATTTATTATAATCTCCTAATTTATTTAATAGTAAAAAATATATTAAAATAAATGCAAAGTGCAATTTAAACAACCAATATTCATTATAATCTCGTAATTTACTTAATATTGTATCAATATTTAATTATTAAAATATATATTAAAAGAAACGTAGAATATAATTTAAACATGTAATTATGAATCTGCATCTAAAAAAGAAAACTATTTTTTGAATCTTTAAATTTTAAATGTGAAACTTTAAGTCCAAATATCCATTATAATCTCCTAATTTATTTAATATTATTTCAATTTTTAATTATTAAAATATATATTAAAAAGAATGAACATAACTTAAACATGTGCTACTATGAACATGCATGAAAAAAGACAAAATAACAAGTGTAACATAAACAAGTAATCATTCAAGTCAAGAATCCAAAAGCGTTCCTATCAATAATTGCATAGGAAAAGAAATCACGGCCAATGTCATTATTTTCTTTCAATCATTTATTTAGTTATCAAAGTCCACTTGCCAACCTGTTCCATAGAAAGTTTCCTACAAAGCGCCGTCTTCGTTAAACCACTACAATTGTGCCCACGTCACCCTCGTGGGTCCCGTGCCACGCCAGCCCAAGATGCATACTGACGTGTCGTTATTATTAGTATTTTTGTTTTTATTGAATTAAATTAGGTTGTCGTGTGGTACAGCACCTGCATGTGGCCAGTTCGAATTCGTCTTAAATTCTGAGAAACTAAACAAACTAAACCTCTGCATTTTATTTATTTTTTCGCACCCTGAATCCGTATAAAAGATAACTCCTCCGCGGTAAAATTGGAAACCAGAAAAATTAAAACTATTTAATAAAACCAAATTCCATTTCCACTAATCGCAAGGTGTGGATAATTTGGCGAGTCTGGCTTTGCCTTTGCAGGGATTTGTAGGGATAATATTCATGCAAAAGTTTTTTTTGACCCCTCGTGACTCTTCTGCTTTCTAACGTCACAGTCGGCCACAGAGCTTTAGTTAAATATCAGCTAGTAATTACTTTCTGGGGCTTTCTTAGAAGGCAATCGTTTTTTTTTTTTCTGGTCGAAATGGAGAATTTGAAATAATTTACATGAAAGATTAGGGGGGTTGAAAAAGGAAGTGATTGATGTCGTCGGAGAAAGAGGAATGTTCTGCTGCTGGCTGTACAAATTTCCGGGAATCAGATGGCTGTTGTAAAAAAATGGAGGATAAGCGTTATTCCCTGCGGAAATTCAAGCTCTACGAAACTCGATCGGTATGTACTTTTCTCCCTTTTTTTTTTGATGTTATATTCCTTGCAGATCAGGTTTTCATTATCAGCACTTAATGTTAGATTATTGAACAAAATACTTGGATCAAGTTTTCGTCGTCAGCACTTTTTGTTAGATATCGTTCACAGCACATTTCAGATCAGGTTTTCATCATGAGATTTTTTTTTCAACAATTACGAGTGTAATAATCCGTGTTTAAAGCAATATAACTGTTAAACATATGCATAAGAGAGCCTAAAGTAATAATACAGTCAAATGAATGTGAGAGAAGACCCTGCTTTGGCTTTGTGGTGTAGATGTACTGCTAAAATAACCTGTGTTATGGCCTGTTATTTTTTTTTCCTATTTTTGGTCAAATTCTATGCGCCTTTTCTCAAAATTTTTCAGAACTTAAATATTGTAGTTGACCTGTTCGCTAACATGCTGAGATGCCTGCTAAATTGTGTTACATTTCTTATGCGAACGGTTTGGATTGCGTTTCTATCATCCCTATTTGTGGTGGCTTGTCATTTGGTTCTACTTTTTCTGTTGAACTGTATAAACCGTTACTCAAATTAATGAAGCTCTATAAGCATTTGCTATGATTAGTAAAGCTTTATAAACATGGGATTTGCACAATTCTATTGTACATTAAGATTTTAAAGAGCCTCTCAAAGCAAACTGTTTCACATGCTGCACTATATACAACCTTGTATTCAACTTTTGCATACGATGAAACAACAACAGATAGCTTTTTAGTGTTCCAAGAGAGAGTTTCTGAACCAAAGCTAGAAATTTGTGTCTTGTCTCACTAGTTTCGTCTAAACTGAGGCCTGATATATACCTAACATTTCCTGCGGTTTTATTTCTTACAGAACTTCTATATGATAGGAAGGGACAAAAGAAAAGCACATTTGAGATTCATTTTATTTTTCCTTTTTTGGTCAAAATCTATATGCCTTTTCTCAAATTTTCTCAGAACTGAAATGTTGCAGCTGACCTGTTTGCTAATGTGTTGAGATTTTCCTATAATCGTGTTATGTTTCTTAGCAAACTGTTTGAATCTCGTTTCTATCATCCCTTTTTTTGTGGCTTGTCATTTGCTTTTACTTTTTCTGTTGAACTGTATAAATCTTTGCTCAAATTAGTGGAGCGCTATAAGCATTTTTTCAAATTAGTGAAGCTCTATAAACATGGGATTTGGACAATTGCATTGTCCATTAAGATTTTCAAGAGCCTCTCAAAGCCAAACTGTTTCACATGCTGCACTAAGTACAACCTTGTATTCAACTTTTGTACATGATCAAACAATAATAGGTTGATTTTTAATGTTCCACGAGAAATTTTCTGAACTAAGGTTAGAAATTTGCCTTTTGTCTCACTAGTTTTGACTAAACTGAGGTTTGATATATGCCTAACGTATCTGTTGGTTTTATTTCTCACAGAACTTCTATATGATAGGAAGGGACAAAAGAAGAGCACATTTGAGAGTCCTGAAGATAGATCGGCTGGACCCCTCTGATTTAATAATTAGTGAAGATCCTACCACTTATACGCAAAATGAGTGTCGTGAACTGCTTCAAAGGATAGATGAAGGCAACAAGTCGACAGGCGGCCTTAATTTTGTCACCAAGTGCTATGGAATTGTTGGTATGTACTTTATGGGTATTACATTGGCCTTACATGTTTGTATTAAAGAAACAATTTCCTCTTTAAGAATATTATGTTTTTACGTCTAAACTAAGGGATGTTATGTCCCATACCCATTAGAAGTGATTGATGGCGAACGCTATAATTGGAGAAACAACTTGTTTTTGCCTTTTTTCAGTATGCTGGGAGTTATAGTATGATACTTAGCTGTTAATCATCATTTTCTGTGCAGTTGCATTCTATTAAAATCTTTGGCAATTTAACTTTTCTTGATAATAGCCACAGGTCATGATAACTAGGGTTTGCTTTTATTTATTTTGGAAAATTTTCAGCATTATTGAATCATAATGATGTTTATTTTTGGTTATTAATTTCTTAACAAAAAACTATTTGGATATCCTTTTCATTGCTGTATGTGGAAGATGTGATCTTGATTTTTGTGACAATGATAAGGTGTTAATGTGGGTGTATGTGTATAACGTTAAATGTAACTTGATTTATAATTAACTACTAGATTCTCAAGGTTAATGCTAGCTGCTATTTTTATCCTCATGCCAATATCTTGAACGGTATGTTCTTATTCACCCTTAACAATTGATGAAACTTCATAAAAAATATTCTAGGGCAACCTTTATTGGCTATTATGGTGTCAATAAATTGTAACCAGGTCTAAGTTAATATTTTGCAATGGATTAATAAGCACAATTATAACAAAACCTGTCAAATTTTTTTGGTGAGAAGTTCTATTTAAGAAAATGTGTCAATATGGTATTGTTTAGAGGAACACACCACTTAACATCCATTTTGTGAGTTATTTCAGGTAGATTCTTTAGAGAACAGTTATTTCTCATGCTCCATTCTTATTTTATGTGTCTTGTTTTGTTTCAAGTTTCATTATTCTATTTGGTATTCTTTCTTCATATCTTTCACGGATTGAATTCTCTATGATCTACTTCTTTTGTTTCTTATATATGCATTTCCATTGGTATCAAACCGTAAAGGTCATGCCAGTGGATTATGGAATACCGGAGAAACTTTCATTATCTGGTATCATACCTTAAAGGTCATGCCAATGGATTATGGAATAAAGGGGAAACTTCCTTTTTTTTGATACGGGGAATTGGTATCCAAAGCTGTTCTTGAACCATGAGGTGAAGGGTTTGAGATTGGCTGGGGTTGCCACTATAACCCAGTTCTGTGGAAATGCCTCACTCTCCATGGAACAGTTAAATTGGGGGCTTTGAACCATGAATATATTTGTACTGACATGCTTTAACATGTGCCAGACCGGCTGGCCTATCCCCCACGGGCAGAGGAGAAACTTTCATTATTTGCTTGTTCTGCGAAGTATTGTCTTGATAATTTCAAGACATTTGAGTTTTTGTTTCTAGAATATGGATACTCGTGAAACATCATATCATATTTTGTTAGCAATCTTTGGCGATCTTCCTCTTAGGAGATATCTTGGCTATTTTTCAGAGATTTTGGAGTGGACTTTTGTTATGCTTCTACCTTTGATGTGCCAGGTAAAAGACAAACATAACTTGGCCATGTAAGTGTTTATGGTTTTATGATTCTTGATGCCCAGATTCCATGTATCAATATATTTAGATTTAGGACATGAAAGGAGATGGATTTAAGGATGTTACATCATTATAATAAGCATCACTGTGAAATAATGCTCATATCATTAAAAACTGCATCTTTTTTCCACAATATATGACAAGCCTATATTTGGAGCCATTCAAATGATGCGAGGACCCATAAATAATGATTGATTATTTAGCATGGATGTAATAAACTACATAACTTAAAATTGAAATCATGATTGATGAGATAGTAAGAGTAATTCATCAAGGAGATACCTCATTAACATGATAAGGGTATGCTGTATAAGAACTTCTGATCTTGTACAAATGTAACATTTTCTCTTAGTTATGGTGCATTAAGTGAATGAATTGCATGATGAGGCCCAATTGGAGTGTCGATTTCATAATATTACTTACTTTTACTTAATCACACTTATTGCTATTTTGAGTTCTAGTTGCGTTCATTTATTGCAGAATGAGAGAGAAGACTTAAATATTGGATTCCACTACAGTCCTATTACCATTCAGCTAACATTGCACTAATTATTTGTTGCTAAATTGAATCCTAGCAGCCTCATTTATTGCATTATCATAGATGAGAGTTGGAGACTACTTCAATAGAGATTCAATTGTAATTCTATTACCGCTCAGCTATGGTTCTTCAACTAAACATCTGAAGTTGGAGAACCATTAGAAACGCTGACACTAGACTGAAAAAACACTCTCATAAATGGGAGAGAGTGCAAATAGTTGACTGCAACAATCTTGTACAAGGTGAGCCAGGAATGAACTTCCAAACTATCTCACGGAAAAAGGTGTAGGTAACATCAATAAATATCACTCCTATGTGGTTAGTGTATCTAACCATCCAACTATACAATAAAAAAATGTAATAATGTTGGAGTTATGTTTGTACTCCAACACTGCCCTCAAACACAAGCTTACATCACATTGATCTATAGAAGGATAACAGAAAATGAACTGAAATCCATTGCTCAAGACTGCCACTGCCACTGGATCTTCTTGAGTCTCAACGTTTCTGCTTCCCTCTGGAACCTTGGTTTCCCTCTCAGCCAAAAGTTGTATTATCCTCGCTATGATGGTGGGTGACTAGAAAATTGACGATGCTTGTAAAGTTGCAGTTTCACTAGATTGCTGAACCTGCTAACCATCAATCCAACCATGTTGTCTAGGGCTCTCTCTATACCGAAAGAGAGTTGCACGGAAATGTGTTATCTTGATGAATGTACCTCCTGTCTGGGGTGGATTTGTGCCCTTCTGCTGTGGTTCACTACCCTGATAGTGTGGGGGAGCTCTGATCACTCCTAATGCCCATACAATTAGTGGGTTGGTGACGAGGATTAGTATTGATACTCTTTTCTTCAATTGAAGAAGTTTGGAACTGTCATTTGAAATGGTCAATCTTTGAAACTGCATTGCTCCTTGCATGCGTGTTGGGAAGTAGACAATCAGCTACAATCTCTGATAAAACTGGAGCTGTGTAGAAATTGAAATGGGGCACAACAAATTGAATTAATTATCTATGCTACTATTGTGAAATAAGTTGTTTGGATAATGCTGAATTGGGAAAAAGGTATTATTGGGAAGCTTATGTGAATACGGATGATAAGATGGAAATCCATTACATTCCCAGTACTCTAAAATGATATGCCATTCACTGGTATGATCTACTGGATCAAGAAAAGAAGAAGATACTTTACAATCAAAGTTGAAAATGTAATTAGAGAAACAAGACACTGATGCACACATTTATAATGAGTTGGCAAGTTTGAATCATTGAAGGGTCTACAAAAAACTATAGCCACCAAATGTTAAATTTTACAAGGATGCTTGAACAACGTTGAATTGAAACAACAAAATTTATCATTGGAGTATGAAATTCCTATAAGGAGAGCTCGAGGATCGAACCAACCTTGAATTTTACTGACACTTAAACACTCGCTGGATGTAGTCATCAGCAATGTCCAAGAGCAAAGACTTAAGAAGACATTGAAGAGGGTGCAAGAAGTGTACAAGAAACCACCAAGCTGCAAAAAAATAACTGATGAAGAGAATTCAAAAACGGAGAATCCAGGCATTTGGTGGATAAATTGTTGTGTTGAGGGGCACAAAGAATTGTAAAGTAAAATGTTGCACCATATGCAATGTGAAAGCACATGGGTGATACAAAATGTCCATTCAATTTGAAAATTAAACCCAAGGAAGAACGACACTGCATTTTACCACAATAAAACCTCCCTACATATCAGACACATGGATCCACAGAGTAATACATCTGCTAGTAGGTAAAACCTGTTATAGGTGAGAGTTAAGTGCAATATTCTCTGATTGGCAATTTGGCAGAAACAATTATCCACAAACATTCAAGAGGTCATACATAGAATGCCAAGATATTGGAGTGGATTTCCCTAAGGAATTCCATAACACAATATACTTAATAAAAGAAGAAATATCACAATATGATATGATGCTTATGGTAGGTGGGCAAAGCCAATGTTAACACCTACTTCTAATAATGTGTAGGGTGAGTTGACCACTCAAGAACTGACATACATCCCAATGTTCTTGGTAAATTATGAAAAATACAATAGGCCCAATAAGAGATTTTTATCTACCATAACATTGTACATGTAGGAATGTAATAAATGGGACAATTTCTCTATAGAGTGCCCGCATAATCAAAACCAAGTTCAGAAGTTGGGTATGGAGTTTGGTCCTTGTGATCATGGTGACGAGGAGTGCCCTTTAAAAGCAGCCAATATGGCTGAAATAGAACAAGACAATGACAAATTCTGATTAGTTATCACTTCACGCGCAACAAAGACAGAAAAGAAGTTAATAAAAACAAAGGATGAAGGATGATGTGCAGGCACTTAAAGATATAAAAACTGTCATGCCCACAATTTACAACCCAAAACCACCGGTAAAACCATGGTAACTGTTTCGTACACAACATGTGCTTACTACACAAGACAACGACACATAATTCATTTTTTACCATACACACTTAATACATGAGCAACAACAATAAGTTCATGACTACACATCTACCAAGGTATTGCTGAGCACTGAAAGAAAGAATGGTCGTCACAAGCTACAAGAACTCACAAACACATCTTCTCCGAAGGAGGCCATAGGACTAGCATCATTCCATCTCCACTAGGGGTAACAAACTACAATCGTGGGGGTTTTTGCCAAGTTCAATCACAGCGATCTTAAGAAGACATTGGCCCAACTAGGTATAAATCACACGGCTACTACATTATTTGTTATACATTAGGCTACATTTTATACAAGGTTCATAAGGACATATCCTGTCATGTCCCTTTTTGAGGGCTGATTTTCGAAGACCTCAACCCATTCTCTCCCCGTGGGTCTAAGGAGGAAAGCAAGGGGAAGATCTGAACTATATCTTTATTGTTGTTTTATTTATTATCATGTATCCTATTGGGAAGCCTAGCGCTCCAATAGAGGGACTTAAGTAGTTAGGAAATAAAGGTATCATGAGCATGTAGGCTCCAAATACCATTCATATATTTAAAAGCACTTACCTTAAGGGGTCGACCATCATTTTATATTGTAAAAAGCACACCTTGTGGCTATAAGGAGGTCACTTGGGCATTATTGAATTATGCTTTTGGGTGATTATTCATATTTTGGTGAAAGTTGGTTAGTGTAGTCCTCTTACTATCTCTCTCAAGGACGAAACCCCTTGAGTTGAGGACCTTGTCCAAGGACAAAAACCCTTGGTTGAGGGCTTTGTGGAGGACGAAAACCCTTCATAAGGTTTTGTGTATGCAAGCTGATTTGAAAGGCAATAAATTATCATTTTCTTGCATGATTGGTCTCTTTGACTCGATAACATATTTGTTTGGATTCAAGTGATCCACTTGGGAGTGGTAATTTGGTATGTGTGATATTAATCTGGCAAATATGAAATTACTATCTTGTTCTCTATATTTTCTAAGGCCAAAATCTTGAGTTCGGTGAATCTTGGAGGTGTTCTACTATTTTTTACAAGCTTGATGATGTTCACTGATTAGGGTTCCGTAATTATTATTTTCACACTCAATTATCATTTTTAACAGCTGAATGTGTTGCTAAGGGTTTTCTACTAATTTTGGCATAAAATTTGAAGGATTTTTTGCAAGGTTTGACCCATCTTTGAGGGGTTTAACTCCTCTAGGGAAGTCGCTGCCCTAGGAAGGGTTTAAATTACAGTTTTGCAGGGGTATAACAACAGTTCTATAATCTGATTCTTGAGCTTTTGGTCATTTTCCGAGTCCCCCCAAAAAGGGACATTACATATCCCCACTCCAGGCTCAAGGTACAACTTGCAAAACATATTGAGTACTAACTTATTCACAAGTAGTTATGAAGAGGCAACACCCAAGGTTAAGGCCTGATGGGTTTAGACACTAGTGGATGGTCGCTTAAGTGGTCCCTTCCACGTGGTCACACTAATAAAAAGTGATATCAACTCATGCAATCAACTAAACTAGGATGTGTTCATGTATGGCATTCAAGACCCATCTTCCATATGAAATGTGATATACAACATGTGGGTCCATACAGATCCTTTTCCACACGATTCAAGGTCTTTCTAACTTGCAAGGATTCAACCGAAGGAGAGACACAATGATACGTATTTGGAAGCTATTTTAGGTCCAACACGTTTGATGTTTCATTCATTACACCACATGCATGCTCTATGTCTTAGAGTTAGAAACATCGTAATGGTTTCCAAGTCTTCGAGTTTGTCATCACATTGAATGAAAGTAAGTTTAACAAGGAGTTCATAGAGGTACCATTCCCAAGCAAGGACTTAATAAACCAACATTATTGGAGGGTCACATACATGTGGCCCACTTCATGGAAGATACATAGAGTGAGGTGCACTCTATACATTTGTTGCTCAACTAAGAAAAGGATACTGAGCTCATTAAGAGCTAGGATTGCCTTAAGTTACATCTCCCAAACCTTGGGTTTTCAAGAGAGGAGATTTACGTTAGGTTACTTTCATGGGTGTTTAGAATGCCATATTTTCCGTGTTTAGGATTAGGGGAGGTAGAACCATCATACTTTTGCTAGTGGTATTTTACCTAAGTTGTGGTCTTAACCAATTTTTTAAAAATCGGAACTGGACTCGGAACCAGCTGAGGTCCAGACCGGAACCGAACCGGAACCGGACCAGAACTAGACCGGTTCAAACTTAATAAACCGGTTTACTTAAAAATGCATAAAATTTTAGATTTTTAATGAAAATAATATATTTGAAAGGTTAAAAACCATGATTTCAACAATTACACACAAAATATGGAAAGTTTGCTCTTATATATATTATATATGCAAGAAAGGTGTTTATAGCAAAATGGCACGAACTCCAAGTCCAATACACAATACATATATCATAGATGAGATTCCGAAACAAAATACATAAACAATGAGGCTTTAAATGGCCTCCATAGTTCGAGACTCCAAAAAACAACATGCTAGGATCATTGATACATTACAAATACTACAAGTTACAAAACTCTAGAATAAACTAGATGACATCAATGATCAATCATCAAACTCTGCACCGTTGCTGGAAATGGGATCCTCAAGGTCATCCTCATCAATATCATCACCGGCCTCTGACTTTGACTCGGACTCATCCAAATCCTCAGGTACATCTGCAACAACTGTATTGGCACAGGGTCGGGGAGTAGCATGAGTGCGACTAGTGCCTGCTATGTCTCGTGACGATGGCGGCAATGCTGCTAATGGCTCATCAGATTCCTGATCCAAACCCATCCACCCCAAGTCATCGGGATCAAACTCTGCTGGCTGACTCTCCTCTACCCATTCTCAGGTTGGATCTATATCATCCAAGACAATGGGATCAATATCAGGTCTTCGGTTCAACAATTGGTTGCACCTTAACCGAAGGTTGTACTGCACAAAGACAAGATCATTCAACCGTTGTTCCAAACGGTTTCTCTTCTTCGTGTGAATCCGCTCAAAGACGGACCAGTTGCGCTTGCACCCAGAAGCACTGCAAGTTTGGCTCAGGATCCTAATTGCAAACTTTTGCAATTGAGGACATTGACTAACAAACAAATCCCACCAATGTGCTGTGATAAAAAGTGTAAATGTTTAATTAGTAAACAATGACGATAAAAAGTTTAAAACACAGTTAAAAATTAAAAGTAAAACATAAACTTATAACTTAAAGGTTAAAGCGTAATTCAACAAATTAGATAAAAAATGTCTTATGCTAAAAATTCATGATTATTCATTAAATTTTTTAATTAAACCAACTTCAAAAAACTTAGAATTTCTTACCTATTTTTGGTTCACATCCCTTGTAATCTTTGCAAGGTTTTTCTCGAAGGTATTTGTGGCTCTGCTGAAGAAGCTGATCTGTCGGTGAACCTCTAGTTGTTGCATCTCATCAGGGGACCATGCGCTCTAGGTACTCGTACAAACCATCTTTTACTTCTCCTGTTTGATCTTCTCCAAGCTGAGCTCTGTAATGATATTTCGGGTTCAAGAAATATCCATCTGCATGTATAGGTCGATGGAGTTGATTGTTCCATCTATTATCTATGATCTCCCATGTAGGTCCATACTTAGTTACCCTGTCTTTGTATGCTGCCCTTATCTGCTCCTTTGCCTGATCCATAGCCTCATAAATATAGCCCATGGCTAATTTTTCCCCATCCACCAACCACAACACTTTAACAAGAGGCTCGACAACTTTCACAATTTTTGTTGTTTTTTTCCAAAATAAATTTTCAAAAAGTTTCTTCTTTGTGTCTTTCCCATCCCGTTTCCGGCTCCACTTTGATGCATTCCATTCATCACTTGAAAACATCATTTTCAAGTTATGTTGTTGGGAAATAAGAGATTGCAACGTGAGGAAGTTTTTTGCAAATCTCGTGATGGCTGGCCTAACAAGTTCTTTGCCCTTAGTGTTCTTCCTCGTTAGGTTCAATACCCATGAGTGATTGTAGATGTATTTGGTGATGCTTCTGCCATGCTCTACTGTGTTCTTGATCCAATCTTTCTGCCATGCTCTACTGTGTTCTTGATCCAATCTTTTTTCTCTATATCCTCAAGCATGAGGTCTATGCAATGTGCAACACATGGAGTCCAAAATATTGCTTTGTGTTTAGCCTCTAACATCTTACCAACAAGAACATAGTTAGAGGCATTATTTGTTATGATTTGTACAACATTTTCCACCCCCACCTCTAAAACAATCTCATCCAAAAGCTCAAACAATAAATTTACATCTTTCTCCCTATCAGATGCATCTACTGATTTCAAAAACATTGTACCTTGTGGACAAGAGGCAAGAAAACTTATTATTGTGCGGTTCTTGCCATCACTCCACCCATCTAACATAATAGTGCATCCTATTTTGGCTCATGAAGCTTTGCAACTTTTCAAATATTCATCTATAGATGCAACTTCTTTCTTCAAAAGTGATCCTCTCAAGTCATGCATACTAGGGCCTTTGAAGCCCTTACCAGCAACAACAATGGAATCAAACATCGGCTGGTAATAAGGTGAGCGGGCAACATTGAAAGAGATATCTGCATCATACCACCATCTAGCAATGTACTCAAAAGCTGCTTCTTTGTATTGCTTCTTCCAATGGTTATCCAAGGCGGGTTGATTTTGTGTTGGCATTGAGGTACTAGCAGTAGCAAGTGTGGAAGATGGAAAAAAGCTTTGAATGGTCTTTCTTTTCTGAGGCCGGTTTTCTTGACTATGAGTGGATGGGGGAGGCATATCCCGAAAGGGGTCTCTAACAGTCACAGAAGGGTCAAAACAAGATCCTTCAACATTCAAGGCATCATCCCTCCTCCCTATTTTAGCTTCCATCTCTTTTTGCCTAACTTTCTCTTCTCTATGTTTTTCAAGCATGTTTTTCATTTTCAACCTAATGGCATCAATATTAGGTGCATCACATGGGTAACTTGGCCTCTTTGACCAGCCAAGTGTTGTTTCAACCTATGAATCCCCCCCCCCGATGTGTTTCTTACAATATTTACAAAAAACTTGATCATCAATTACGTCTGCATGGGTCCATGTAGGGTCTTTTGTTTTGGGGGCCATTGCAAATGTAAACAAATATGAAAATGCAAATAAAAACAAAATAAATTTCGTATTTCTTATTTAATAAAATTTACAAATAAGGGGCAAGTTTAAAATGTAACATACCTTTCAATGTGCACACAAATGAGGTGAAGAAATGCTCCAAGCTTGTATATGGCGCCACAAAGAGCCCGCACTCCAAATGTAGATGTAAATGCCACCACAAAGAGTCCACACTTGATGCCAAACAATGCCCTAACTCACTCCAAATGAACACTATTCAATGCTGCCCCAATCCTCCAAATCCTTGCAAATAAGAGAGGTGCTCACAAATGGATGCCAATATCACCACAAAGAGCCCACAAGCAATGCCAAACAAGCTCCAAGCCTCCAACTTCCAAGCTCACTACAAAAAATAAACTTTTCAATCTTATGCTCACAAATGCTCAATGAGAGAGGTGTGAAGTGAATAGAGGGGGGGGTGTATTTATAACACCAAATTAGGGTTGAAAAGCTTTAGAGACAATAAAAAATACAAAAAAAACAATTAAAAAACTATTTTTTTAAAGTCATCGCCATATAAGGAAAAACAGGCTTGGACCGACCGATTTAGGATGAAACCGGACCAGTTTGACCGGTTTTAGCCCAAACCGGCCAGTTCCGTTTCGAATTAAATGGATGTAGTTCGCCGAATGCGGTGTCTCAGGTTTTAACTGCTTAATATGTTCTATGAAGTGTCAATGCCAATGTAGTTTAGAGTGCTAAATATGAATGATCACAAGGCTCAAATTGATGCAATGACCTAATATGTCACATGTAGGTCTTGATTTTGTGTCGTCATAATGTTCTATTATGTTTGTATTTTTGGAATAGAAATCTTTAAAGGTAAAATGTTAGGTAGAAGCAATACTAATGGCCCTGGTATAGGCTATAAATGGTGAAAAAGGCAAGGTGGGTTCTTGGGTAAACATTGTTCCCTCAACAATCACATTGGACCCGTGAAATGTGTTGCATCATTAGGTAATGATCTAGTTAAGAACTAGGAAAGAAAATGTCAATCAATCAATAGTAATGCTACACGTTGTGTGCGAAGGTGCTATGCAGATAGTTGCAAGAAGCTAACCAATAATTGTGTCAATGTGATATCTTATACCATGTTGTGGTAAGTGTGAAGAAGCCATGCTTATCTATCAATTAAGTAATCAATGATGCTCAGTACATCTGGATCATCACATATGTCGATATAGCTTGTATAGTTTCTATTTATTATATCCTTTGACCCATCCACTAGTGGGTACTCTAGATATGTATAATTCCAATTTGATACACTTTGATATAATGGTAGATCATCATATAAATGACCTCTTTTGATCACTTTTTGATTTTATACTTTAGATACTTGTGTAGTTGTTGCTTCATTTGGAACCATGCTTAGCTCTTGATCTTGTGAAGCATACATTTCTTACTCTTCACTAGATGTGTAATCATATACTTGTTTTGTAATAAAAGCATCTAGCGACTGCGATACTTCATCTATATGCATTGGTTCTGCTTCCTCTGCTTGCACTTGATCTACTTGCTTTGTTGTAATGGGAAAAACTTGCTCAGGTATGAGAGGCATTACTTGCTCTGCTTGAACTTGCTCAATTGTAATAGGCATTACTTGCTTTGGTTGCTCTTGCTTAGCGATAATGGAAACTAGTTACTTTGTAGCATTAGGAATTACTTGCTCTGATGTACTTGCTTTTGTAAAATCTTCCTCATTTGTTGAATTAATACTTCCTCGAGATCGATCTCATCTATTGAAGACCATTTCGTCATCATATCTATTGAGACTTGCTTCCATCTGTGTTAATAAATGTTGTCCCAATTTTGCATTGAAGTCATCGTTAAATTAATCTTATTTAATTTATATCGTAGGTTGCATAGTGTAGGTGATTTTTAACATAATTATAAAAAGGAATTTAATTAAGTGGGTGTTGAAATAACCTTTATGTATGAGGGTACTTAATATTAATATTTTGCTTAGCTTAGATTTTTAATAAGTTGAGATGAATAGTTAATTTAATTGGCATGTTTGAGGTAAGTGTAGGCTCAATGGTTATTATCTACATACTTATTTTAATTAATTGTAGTTGCTTGTGGTAACTTAGGAAGCCTTGTTTATAAAAAAATATTTCCGTCCAGATTAGGGTTTGAGTTGTTTGGGTTGAAAAGAATTAAGGGCCCCGTACTTGGGATAAGGACATAACATAAAATGTAGTAGGTGTGACCTTGGGTCCTATGACATGTAGATTAATATGTCCCACAGAGTTTGTATATAGTAGTGAATGTTTTAGCTCATGTTGATCATAGCCCAATTGCTCAATTAGATCTAAGCTACACATGTTATGAGCATGCTTCTTGTCAATTATAACCTCGTTACGACTTTCGTTGTTAATAGTTGCTCATATGTATAAGGGATTGATCCATTTCTTCTTCTATAGTACTTTGACTAATGGTTCCTCTTTGATTGGAGATGGTGCTTCGATTACTTACTTTTGCTTAGGTGGATTACACACTTGTTTATGTTCTTGTGTTGCCTTATGCTTTTTTGCTTCTCTCTTCCTTTGTATAAGTGCTCATGAGTTAGATATTGAATATGATCGTGTAAAGCCCACTTATTTCTTCTGTGCCCATTGATGTGGTGGTAATTGCAAAATGCTCTTCCTTGATGGCAAATCAAACAAGGTTGCGGGTCTATACTGATTACTAGGTAATCCAATAAGTCTCTTATCAAGCAATTTGCGTACGAGAGTAGTAGGTTTAACTGTGTCGCAATGTATAATAGTATCGTGATTATGCCTTCGTTTAGGTGAATATCGCTCTTCATTGTAAGTTGAATGACTTATGGTTGTTGAAATAGAAGTAGAAGAAAGGGGTATCCGAGGTACGTGTCTTTTGCATATGTGGTCCTCAATGGTCTCATACATAAGGGCTTCAACTAGCTTAGGATGTCCATCCGATGGATCCTCTTCGTAGACTACTATCTTGTCTACTAATTGAGAAATATATTCATTTAATTGAGTAAGCAGTGATGTAGGAAAAGTAGTTACTAAACCTTGGCATAACATGTGATGTTGTTCCTTCAGACTTGGATTGAACATGGATTGGTGTCTTAATGACGTAAAATGAATGAAATTAACATGGGTAGATTCGTTAGGGTGTTGGTGGATTGCCTCCAAATGCTCAAAATCAGTATGATTGGTAGTACTAGTGTGTAATTGAAAATGTAGGAGGAATAGGTCTTGTAATACTAAATAGCTATTAATGGATCCGCTAGGTGAACCAAGAAAACCAAGAAACCATACTAATGCAAAACTAGTGAGACTACGTGGAAAAAGCCTTGAGCAAAATTCTATTGTTGTGAACATATAGCTGTAGGCATCTAGTAAAATGGTCAATGTGTTGAGAAGGATCGTCTTTTTCTATGAATAGGATAAACTGGGCTTATGAAATCTAGATGGGAGTGTAGTAGCATTGTAAATGTTTCACACTATTGGTTGGTTAGTAATATAATTATTATCAACCCGACTAATAAATTACTTAAGAGGATAAGCGTAGGCTTTTAATTTCATTTTTGAATTCGTCTCTAGCTTGCATCATAGATTGCAATTGTTGTGTTGGGATACTAACAAGCTGGGAAGATGTGTCGCATGGTGAGGTAGGCCTAGGAGGATCAACACACGGCCTATGAGGTAGAGATATATTGCGAACACATTAATTCAAAGAATTATCACTATGACAAGATGCATTCACGTTTTGTTCTAATAGTACAATGTTTTTGTCTAACACATTAGTTAGGAAAGACATAATTGATCGGAATAGAAGAACCCAAAACCCTAATAGAAGGGGGAACCATCATGGAATTAGATTTGAAATTAGAACCCTAAGGGAAATAAAATAAAACCTTAAGGGTGAGGCACAAAACCTTATGCTAACATGCTCGAAAAATAAAGTGGGTTCACCAAAATTTAATATCAAAATTAAGTACTAACCTAATTAAGATGGTTACTTCAATGTAAATGATTTAAAACAATAAATATACAGTCCTAAATTATATCATGAGATAGCATTCCATCAATAAATCTTTAGAAGTAGAACATAGCAATTAGGGTTTTAGGGTTGGAACATATTCACCCCAAAATGTGTTCAAACAATGTGACATTGTTATGATACCGGGCGAGGAAGTTCATTAAGATGTCATAAAGTTGCCTGTTAAATCTCAGGACCTGAAATTGAGTGCAGGACATAATCGATAGAGAGGGTCATAATAGTTTGGACAGTTTTGTCCTTAGCAAACAGTTTTATCCTCCACTACTTTGTTCTCACTCAATGTTTTTGTGCTGGTCTGCCTGTTGTTATAACCCTAATTCATGGTTTCAGATCTTTGCAATAACTGTGCAACACCAAGATGTGGCTTCTTCTTTGTGCAGACCCTACCTCTCTCCGTGAAGACCTGAAATAAGGGTTAGTCCTATTGGGTTGGACTGACCTCACCCCACCCTTGTGTGATGAACGCTGCACCATGTACTAATACTTTTAAGAGGGATCAAGCCTCACATAGTTTGCTCTTCTAGTGAATGCGTGTGAATGTGCAATAAACAATGTATTTGTGAGATCCTAAAATGGCTTCCGGCACTCAGCAATGATCTTGGGTGTAGAATATAACATGTGGTAATGACCTAGGGCAGCCTTGCAAGAAGTATTTAAACTTGGTAGTTGGATGATGTGCTTGAGAGTGATTTTGCAATTGTGTGCTTTGTTGTGATCTTCTAGGTAGCCCAAAAATGTGAGAGAATAGGCCCTTTGAATGGGTGGGGTAAGTGTGCTTTTATATGTGATTGTTGTGAAAGGTTTTCTCGTTTAATTGACCTTAGGCTGATTGTTCTAACTTGTGCATTTGAAAAAGTGACCGTTAAGTAAATGGAGGACAAAACCGTCAGCCGGTTTTGTCCCTCATAGGCGCCTGTGTCTTGCAAAGGTGCAAATTCAGATCTGTCAGTTGGAGTGGTGGCCAGTTGTCTGAAGATGTGTTCTATATTCAGGAAATATGTTTTTGACTGGTCAAGGATGAGTAACAAGTGTGACCTAGTGGCCAAGGAGTGCTAAACTGAGCGAGATGTGTATAGGATTTAGTCATTTAATTGAACAATAGGAAATGGGCTGAGATAAATGCCAAAGATAATTGCGAAAAGCCATTGGTCCAGTTTTAGGGTACTACAAATGCAGGAGCTCTAGTCTTAAGATATGATGAAAGACAAGAAATCAAACCCAGTTTGTTCAAAGTGTTGTCACTTGGACCATTTAGATTTTTTGAGAATGGAGCAGTCAAAGCGGAGCACTTGAATGTAACACTAGTTAAAGACATGGTGAATGGCCTTAACTCAAAATTGTTTCGAGTAAGGACCAAAAATGTCAATATGATTGACATCGGATTTCTGCGTATGGAAACACGATTCGCCAACACAAGGGAGAGTAATAGATGTTACTAATCATGCCCAAGAAATTGAACCTTCAAAAACTGTATGATCATGAAGAGGCAGTCAAACCTTGAAACAAAGTTGATCTGTGCAGAAGACTGTACAACCATGATCAAAGGTGAACCATTATGTGTACGACCAGAAAAATATAATTCCTCTGTTTGACCACAACTTGCTCTTGCCTGATCATATGTACGGGTTGCTTCCACTATTGTACAACGATCATTATGAGCTATTGCAACCACAGTATGGCCTCACCGTCTGTACATCCTGACGCAATGGAATGCTGTTGTACGACCCATCAATATCCCTGTAAGATCTGATGCTGCAGGATGGCCTGCTACTCTTTCCATACAACTGCATTTTGTTCTATCTGTTACACCTGGTTTCGTATGACCATCCACTCCTGCTGCTGATGTACGACCAACTGCTCCTGCTGCTGACATATGACCAACCACTGCCGCTGTTATTGACCAGGAAACCTTGTTGTTCCTGCTGCTGTCCAACCACAAGCTGCTGCCGTCATTGCTACCGTATGCCCAGCCATATGACCATCCCCAAACAGTGTTGAGTGGCCCAAAAACAAAATACAAGTACAAAACCCATATACTTTAGAATCTCGTAATATTTATGATCTGTTTATGGATGAATGTAGAAGTACATTTCCCTGATTTGTCCAACAAAACTTTGGCATTTGCCCATTTCATTAGGTAATATGCAGCCACCGCAATTTGTTTGCATCAATGAAGCTGGCTTGGATTCTTGAATGGACTGATGAAATCTAAAGCCCATTTATAAAATAACTCCCAATGTTGACATGGATATGATGGCATGCAATCTCATCTCAAGGTTTTTCTCAAGTGTCACATGCAAATACCCATTCTTTAGCATTTTGAAGCAAAGTAGGTCACTAGAGACCTACTAGTGAAGTTTCATTTGTTTCAGTGTTAGGCCCATAAGCTCCTCTGCTAGACTCTTGCGGGCTTTGTGCAAAATGCTTCGAGTTTCATCAACTACACACCAAAAAATGATTTGGTACAAGTTTAATATCCGCCCTTTGATCAGCTAGAAGGTTCTTGAATTATTCTTACTTTTCCTTCTCTGTTGGCTACATGTCATTGGGAAAACTACTTGTTGAAATTTTATCACATGCCCATACCTGAAAGTTAGTACTGTAATGTCAAACAACCATGCGTCTAGAAAGTCACCATCAATTCTGTTATGGGATTCCTGACCTGATCTGTGGTAATTGGTTGGTGATAACACGGCCTTTCCTTGGTTGAAACATAGTGAATTCTTGTAGCAAATGCCTACATCTGCTAACTGGACCTTTTATCACTGGAGTTTTTGTCAGGTATAACAAGTTCTGATCAATGTTACGCGGGGACATGCACCCCCCATTCCCAAGCCGTCCTGGACGTCCGGGACGTCCCAGGTGCTTGGGGACGGGGACGAAACATCCCCCCACGCACCCCCCAAATGCAAAAATGAAGGGGACGTCCCCTAACTTAAGGGAACACACCCGGGACGTCCCCGGGTGCTTCGAGACCTTGGGGACTCCAACGTGGATGCCATGAAGTCCCTGAGACGGCTAGGGGATGTCCCGAAGTCCCCGGAATCTCAAAAAAATAAAAATATAAAAAACATAAAGGATTATGACTTTGAAAAGAGGAAAATGAAAACTAATCCTTTTTCCATGCAAACTTACCTTCCCAAGAAATGGACTTTTGTTGTTTTATTTATGTTCCAAAAGAAGATATTCTATAGAGAGGTCGTTATTTTACATTTTAAAGCCTTTCTTATTCATAGCGATAGGATCGATAAATTCACATGCATATTTTTAAGGATTTCTTTGGTTTCAAAATTTTGTTGTGCAAGTCTTTCTGCCGCTTTTTGTATGATATTGGAGGGCTTTGCCGAGATATTAGGATATGTTCTAAAGGTTAACTTTGTCTTTAATTTTTTAGTGTTTTTCAGTTACCTTCGCTAGTTTTGTCTATGGATGGCTATCATGTAGTTTGCATGGCCTCTACTGTTCCAAAAAGCTATTTTTTTAATTCGAGGATATAATCATACAAATGATATGATAAAGAGATGTTGGCATGTTACAGGCCCTTTCGTAACATTATTAGCTATGGTGTTGAAATTATAACCTTTCATGTTTTTTTTTCAAGGTTAGGGGACCCTTTGTATATTTTTACTATTTATATATTATTTTAATAGCCGTCCCCTCGCCGTCCCCAAAATTCGGGATTTTTTTGCCATCCCGGAAACCCCGTCCCTACGTCCCGACGTCCCCTTGTCTTGGAGTCTTAGGTAACTATGGTTCTAATGGTCCACATAACATGAATGAGATGGAAAGCAGGAAAATATTGATCCTTTTGTAGAAAGTAAATCATGCCCAAAGATTTGTGCAATATCCTCCAACGTGGGGCAAGTTTTTTGTTTTTGTTTTTGAACAATATGAAGTGACTTCTGCTCTATGTGCAACTTACAAAGAACAATTTTAAATTGTAATAGTCCTAAACTCAAGCTGATTATTTTTATTGAATAAATATAATTAGAAATTTGCAAGGAAATTTGAATAGCCATGCAACAGTAGAAGGAAACCCACAGTATTATAGTATTTTTAAAATCAATAATCTGATTCAATAAATGTACATGGTACATAGAGATTTATAATAACCAATGGTCAAATCAGATGCTTTCTGTTTCTTGCATTATACATAAATTAATTTTTCTGAAGTACAATGAACAGTCTTAATCCAACAAGGTTAAAATTGTTAGGAACAATATTTGTTTGATCATTTGCATTGTTCGTCTAAGGGTTAATGCATTTGATCGAATTGGTAATACTAGAGTAGATAACTTTCAGTCTGATGTAACTGTGTGACTGCCAGCTCAATTTTTATCATTGCTTCATTCTTTGTGGTAGGGTCCAACTTGGCGAGATCAGTCTTTGTCTTGATTCATGAAGAACCTTGTGCTTATGTCATTCTAAAATCCATAAGAAAATCTGTTTATACATCTTGCTAGATAACCCTTATGTTAGCAGTAAAAATAGCTACTATGTTTTAGACTCTTACCCAACATGTTTGTTTTAGATGGGTTTTATTTTCAGGGTTTGCCTCTCCCACGGCACTTGCTACTGCCATGCTCAATCTTCATTGTACTCAAGCCAGAAGGGGATAGCCCCAAATAATGGACTGAATTCTATTCATCATAATTACTGTGGGCTCATTCCACTCTTTGTCATTCTTGTTCTCTCTTCACCACTTATCTATACGAGGAATAGAAGTCTGTTGGAATACTTTACATTAGTGCATTTCATCAATTAACTTTGAACCCTTTTGACTGGTTTATGTTTCTAATAAAATATGCTTCTTTCCTATAATGGAAATAACAACACATTTGTGTTTTATTATTTGGTTCATTCTATTACAATCATCATTATTTAGTCAAAACAAATTTCTTGCAAGTTATTCCAAAATTTGCAGAAAGCACCAGTAACGTGGCAGTTTTACTAGTCACGACTTCCTTTTGAGAAGTATTTGAAAATAAGTTTTTTCCTTTTTAACATTTTCCCTTGTTTGCCAATTACCTATGGTTGTCTTGTACTTTTGTCTATTGTATTTTCTTAGCAATCTCAATGGTGGTTATTATAAATTTCCCATAAGGTGGGTTTGTCAACCTTTGTAATTGTGTATGGATTTTATATTTTTATAGTAATAAGTGTTTGAGTCTACAAGACAAAGACAAAAAAAACTAATTGTAAGCTTATGTGCACTGCAAATAGAACATCACCATAAAATTATGGAGCACTGAACAAAAATGTTTATATCATTGTATTTTGTGAATGTAGGGTTTATCAAGTTTTTGGAGCCGTATTATATGATACTTATAACAAAACGAAGACAAATCGGAGCTATATGTGGGCATGCCATTTTTGGAATCAGTGAGAGCCAAATAATTTTGGTTCCACATCCCACTGTACGAACTAATTTGGCATGTAGTAGAGATGAACAAAGGTATATTGGTTTCCTATTATGGCATTAAATGGGAATTTGTTGCATTTTTAATTGCAAGTTCAGATTTTGTGTGCTTGGATGTGTTCTTGAGCAATGCAGATATTCCTTGTTAAATAATGCCTTTAGACTTTACGGATTGTGGTTTGTTGGTTAATTTAAGTGGTGTAATGATCTGTTTAAGTTTTTAGAAATAGGTTTTCTAGTTGCTGCCATTTGGACTTCTAAAGGAGCACATGAATTTGGTGTGTCAATTTTGTTAAGGCTGGATGGTAAATCTAATTTGTATGTTTTGCCAACATAAATGGCTTCTGGCTCTTTATTATATCCTTTGGTGTTTCTCAAGATTCAATATATTTTTTACCTACCAAACAAAATCTAATTGGAAATACATTCCAACTGTGGTTGAATTCAATGTCTGGCATAAACAGACTGACCATGAACAAAGCGTATAAATGTAAGGAACTATTTCTATAGGGTGTAGGCTTTCTTAATGCCAACATAAGTCAAAATCACGTTTGCAATTGACTTGGATTCCAATGATCACTGCAGTATTCTGGTCCTTTATTATATTCTTTGGTGTTTCTCAAGATTCAATATGTTTTTTACCTAAAAGATCTAATTGGAAATACATTCTAATTGTGGTTAAATTCAATGTCCAGCATAAGTGGACTGACTATAAACAAAGATTTCAAATGTAATGAACTATTTCTATATGATGTAGGTTTTGTTAATGCCAACACAAGTCAAAGTCATGTTTGCAATTGATTTGGATCGCAATGATCACTGCAGTATTCTGGCCCTTTATTATATCCTTTGGTGTTTCCCAAGATTATATGTTTACTACCAAAAAAGATCTAATTGGAAATAAATTCTAACTGTGGTCAAACTCAATGTCTGGCATAAGTGGACCGACCATAGACAAAGCCTACAAATGTATGGAACTATTTCTGTATGGTGTAGGTTTTCTTAATCCCAATAGAAGTCAAATTCATGTTTGCAATTGATTTGGATTCCAATGATCACTGCAGCATGTCTCAGTTTATTTTGTGGGTATACCTTGAAAAAAGTTTTCCTTTTATTCTATGTGTAATCAGTAACATTCACTATTGTATGTAATTATTAGAAGACAAGTCAAGCCGGGAAATTTTTATAAGACACTGAAATGATGAGGTATGTATTGTCTTCCTTAGATATGCTTGAGCAGTTGACCATATGAATGTGAAGGTTCTCACATATGCATGTGTCATGTCAATGGTGATATCTAAGGCCAGATGAATGAAATTGAACTTTGCATACACACACATGTATTTATGTATGTGTGCTGTGCTATGCATGTGACTGTGTGTTTATCTAATATGATAGTTCCGAGCCAGCCATTTAAAATAACAGATAAGGATTCCCACTACAGCCTGAGATTCAAGTCGGGAATAGTCGTTAGTAAACTATGGGGGTCCTAGAACCAATTCTTATGAAGAGGGAACCCAGGAAAGTTGAAAATGGATGCAACACACTAGATGCTGCTATCTATAACACATTTCACAAGAGTTACTACACAATACTAAACAGGCTAGAATAAAGGCATGACATGCACATATATGTAGTTTGAGATGTGAAGCACTTCAAATTACTCAGGGAATTGAAGCCCAATTTTTAGTTTTAAGGGGTATGATTTGATCCTAACAATATTTTAAAGACAATGTATGCAGTTGGGAGAATAGTCTGGTGGGAAAAGTGATATGGGGTTGGTGGGTGAGTGAGACTAACATGCCAAAGCAAATCCTCTGTTCTTAAAATTCCAATGGAGAAACTTGTGTAGCAAAAAGGCTACACTAAGTCCAAGTTATTTTATATATTACAAATTTTAAATTTAATGACTTATGGTCTGGAATTAGTTATTTCACACAAAACACATGCTGCTAACTGGTGGCACAAGATCCCACTGCATATGTATGCTTGGGCATGGAGCATGTATGACAAATTCTAAGAGATAGCCAAAGAAATTAAGGCAAAGGTGAAAGAATGAGGAAAAATTGGATCTGTAGAGACTTCACTGGCATTCTGCCTTACTTGGAGATAGTGGCTCTCAGGTTCGGTCAGTGTTTGCTAGGCTATGCTACTGCTTGATAGTCCCAGCCCTGTTTGTCCTTCGGAAAGTTAGATGCAAAAATATTTTTGCTTAAGAGGATAGTTCTTTGTCTGCCTTTTGCTCCACGCGGAGGGATGAAGCTCGGCATCAGCTTCTTGCCAAAGGCGGGTTGCTGATCGAGGATGCTGGTTCCTTGGATCCTCAGCTATATTCTGATTTGATTTCTGCTCTTGTTGCCTTTAGGATGAGGTTATGATTGTCATTGTATATAGTTATACCCATCTTTGCTTTGTATAGCTTTTTGTAAATATTTTTTTCTATCAATATGACATCTCTTTCAAAAAAAAAAACGAGGAAACACCAAAATTGAAGTCCTTGAGGAGTGAGAAAAGGGCTTAGAAAAATGAAAAGTGTATCTATGTTGATGAAAAGAAATGGATGGGCTTGAGCATGTTAGTATTAAAGATGGATGGAGGCAGTCATGGAAACCCTATAAAGCTGTGCAGAAGAGCTAGGTTTCAGATGGTGAGTAGTAAGGACAGTATCCAAGTTTGATTAAACCACAAAATATATTTTTCATGCGATAGCAACATTTTTCATAATTTCGGCAGCTGTTACATAAGAAATTGTGCATTAGCATTAAATCCATTTGAATATATTTGAATAAATTGTGCATATGTATATATTTATAGGTGTTTGTGGTTGCTTACATTTTGCACAGCAACAGGCTATCAAGCAGCTTAAGAATGAAGTTTTGAATGATAGAAGAAAATCTTTATGTCAATTAGCACAATTTTTGAGAAATATTAAAGAAACAGTGAATTTTAAGTGAATGGTTCCTGTGCAGCTTAAAAGGAGGATTAGTTGCACGACAAACACAAATTGTAGCAACTTTCACCTTAGAAGATTGGGTGAGTTTTGGTAAATGCTTTAGTAGGCAAATTGTGCTGAAGGGAAACATAGTGGGATTGATTAGACAAAGTTGAAAAAGGACATGCTAAAGGACTGTCATTTTATGGCAAAAAACAATTGCTGGGCACGTTTTAACTTTTGGGAGGATGGAAATTGAGTATTGTTGTGCTTTTCAATGTGAGGTTCTTGTATTAAAGTCGATAGGTGCATGGGGCGAGGGATGTATGCACCTTTCATTTTATCAATTCAGTTTTGATTATTTTAGTTGTAATGATCTAAATGCATCAAAACGGAGTGCAATCCAGATTCTAAGAATATACTGAAATATGCAGGCAATTAGAATCTGGAAAGTGTGGGAAAAGGAGACTAGAAATTGAGAAGGGGAAAGTTTACAAAGTGTAAGACCCTACCTTGAAATGCATACCTGGATGACTGACAAAAGACTTAGAATTTCAGAACAGACTCAGACTGGATGAGAACCATGTTCAGCAAGTTTGACTGCGTTCTGATATTCAATTGAGACAGTTTCGGTCACCGAAAGTGTCCTGCACTGATTGTGCAGGCTCCAAATTTGACCTGCACTCTGCTTTACCTCTTTTCAGAAAAAACTTGTCTTCTATTGATGTGCGAATCTTCAGATATGGCTTCTCCTAGAAAACCCTAATCATGCAACTCAAGGAAACATGAAGAACGAGGCCTAGAGTAGGCCCAAACTTCCCTTCAGCGGATTCCAAAGAAGGCGCTGCTCTACATAGCCGGTATGAATCAGGGCTCATGTAGGTCTATGTAGATTTACTTCCCATTCGAGCGGAGTTTTGGTCCTCAACTTTCCCTATATGCTCAATCAATGCAACAAACAATCCTTCTCTTGGCACAAGACACTTCGCACTGTGCAATTTTTTTTGTTTTTTTAATTGAATGCCGAAGCATTACAACTGGGCACTGACTTACATAGATTATCAACATCTTTGCCCATGTTTTGGAGGAAACATATAGCAAAATTACAATATTGAGTAAGTGTACAAACTAAATCAGTGAGCATCTTCAACCTAAGTCAATGCATTCGAATTTGCCGAGGGTAAAATTTGTAAAAAAATGATAAAATTGTTGCTAAAAAAATCAACAATAAAATTCGTGATTAAATTCGACTACAAAAAAATACTTATATTTTAAAAAAATATAAAATATGGATATACTAAATACAAATATAATAAAAATAAAAAAATAATATATAATAAAAATATAAAATATAAATAAACAATAAAAATTTAAAAGTATTTTATATAAAAGATAAATATATGATAAAAATGTAAAAGTATTGTATATAAAATATAAAATAAAAATGTTAAAAATAAAACCTAAACTAAAAAATAATAGGCATACAATATAACTAAAATTGTAACTAAAATACCTTTGCACGGGCATAAAAACCTAAAATAAAACCTAAACCGAACTGAAACAATAGAATGTAAGAGTCGAAGAATAAAAAATAATGCGACATGAGAGGGCGCAATGAATGGCAATGGAATTGTGCAAGTTCGTGGGCATAGTAGCTTTCAAACACAGTGGGGTATGTTAGCTTCCAGTCACACTAACTCTTTTTGGAACTTCAAACACAAGGGCTAGGGAAAAACGGCCATATAGCCATCATATTTTCGATTTTTAAGTCGTTTTTGGCATGCAGGAATTGAAATCGCGAATTTTGAGGAATTTCGTATCACAACATGAGATTTGACGAATTTCGCATTTTTGGCTTTAAAACTGGCGAATGTGGTGACACAACCTTCAACTAAGTAGTTATTGGTAAGGGGCATCCGCATCATCAAAGTCACCCAAGGCACGATCCTAGCCTCAACCGCTTGACTCTTTGTGTCGGGGTGTTGAGGGCCTTCGCGTTAAACAAGAATTGATCCCCAAAGGGCTCTATGTGAGCCAAACAATTTCACCAATGGACCAAACGACTGTTGACGCACCATGCAATTTTGATAATGGATAGATTTCAGATTTGGATTGGAGACTCTAGGGATGGTCTTGTGTACTCTGGAGTGGATTAGGATTTGTGTAGCTTAAGTAGTGATCTCCAAGATGATAGATAGATTGTAGATGATAATAATGACCTCTAGGGGTTTCTATATATAGGTAAGTCACCAAGTTCATGTTTGTCGAGGATAAAATTCGAAGCAAGTTTGTCACTTGATAAAATTTGGGAACATGTGTAAATTCGAAATGTAAAAATCAATTTTTCTAATTATTTTACTTCAAAATAAATAATAGCTATACAAAAATGTCGAAATATATAAATATTATTAAACTTCAAAAATGTTGTGTCAACAAATGCATCATTATATTTATAACTTAAGTTTAAAAAAAAACCTAAAATTTTTGCCATTCTTTATCATACCATCACGGTACGATGAGTCGATTTGTTTTTTTTCCCATCCTATTAGGATTTTCATAAAGAACGGTGTAATAGATAGAGTCCTAATGTTCATTAGATATGGTCCCATCAGTTTTAGAATAAATGAAGATTTTTTTTTCTTTTTCAGAAAAGTTTGAGTAAACTGATTCGTATTGGGCTGACTATCCAAATAGTTGAGCCCATTCTAGGGTCATGGAGAATTCTGTATATTTCGACCAAATTAGGGTGAAAAATGGGGTCAACTCCTCAACAAAAGTGGCATAAAGTTTAGCTAAAAGCTCACGACTTGAAATAAATTCATGAGGAAGTGGTATCTAATACTAAGTTATAAACTATAAGCTAAACTCTTTAAGTTTATAACTAAAAGGCTAGACCCTTATCATAGTAATCATAAAGTTATAACCTAAAATAAAATAATATCTAAAGACTAGAACTAAAAGAAGTTAAATGTAATCATAAACTATAACTTAAAAAATAAAACTAAAAAATAAAATATATAACCTAAAACTATAAGTCTAAAGCCTAAAACCTAGCTAAACTTATAAAGTTAATAACTTTAAATTGAGAAATCCAAAATGTATTGGATGGTATTGCAGTTTGCAATGAGGATTTAATGAGTCATAGAAGCAATTCCAAGATGCGATGGATCCACAAGACTTTGTTGGAAATGCAATGGAGGGCTCAAGGCACATACAACACTGTAAAATTATTGATTATAGGATGCTACACATAGCTCCCACTCACTACTCACAATGCTACATGTAGGTCTCAGAGAATACTACATGCAAGTCAACAATACACACATTCAATCTCTCCAACTCTCAATCTCTAAAACTTGCTTTTTTATTTTGATGAGGGCTTCCATATGACGATTTGCACTTTTGAAAATAGTAGAGATTAAGCCCTAACCCTAGTTGACATTGAGAATGGTAATAAAAAATAAATGACTATTTCAATGATTGTTTTAGTGTTTGTATTGGCCTAACTTCACTATTTTTGTAGGGTTTATGAAAAATTTGTTAAAATTTTTGATCGTATGAATTTTAGGTTAATTTTTTTTTAATGTTTTGGAAATCGCCATATTTTTAATTTTTACTTGAAATTTGGTGAATTCTATGACTTGGTATATAGGCGTCTCTACGTGGATGCCTGCTAGTTGACCTTAAAATTCGAACATAGGCCAACCTCGAAAGTGCAAGCATCGTTATCTTGTGTTGAAGTATGTTCTTTGTATGATTTATGCTTGCAAGCATTGGCGATTTGTTTGGATAAGTGGCGCATTTATTTGAGGAGGATATTTGGATGTTATTGATGATTGTTGGATGTTTTATGATCTGACTTTTAGTGCAGTAAACTTATTTTAACCCTAGTGACTGGGTTGAGGATTTTGGGGGCTGTTTTGAAGGGTTTTTGGATGTCACAAAATTCAGATCTTTAGTTCTTTGGAAAGATCTTAATTTATAGAACAATCTGCATTTTATTTGGTGAAGAAATATTGAGTTTTGAGTGAGATATCAATTTTAGAATATTTTAGCTGTCTGCAAGCTTTTCTGGGTACGGTAAATTAATATTTATTTCAGATCTGCAGTTTGGGGTTGATTTAATATTGCATTTGATTATATAAATTAGGAGGAATAAGGATAAATTGATTTCATAATTTTTGGAGGAGTTTTTGTGCCCTAAAAGTGCTGGGTGACCTACTTTTTAGGTCAAAATTAGGGTTTTAGGTTGGCTCTACGAAATCTGATTTTTGCATACTTTTTTTCATATTTTTGTGACCCAAAATCCAAAGTTTGAAGATTTTTGCATGAACGGTTAAGCGGGAATTAATTTTTGAAGTTTGCAGCATTTGGGGTTTGGAAATTAATTATTCACAGCTGTGTGTGATCAGATTTGTGTTAATTCGTAACTTGTCCTAGAAGGGGACATTACAACTTCCATCAGAACTCAATGTGCACTAATTGAAAGCTCTCGTAATATGTATGTTGTCATGATTTTGTAGCTTTTGTAGGTGGTGGGAATGATTTGGAAGCAAACAAGTTGTAATACCAAGGGGTGCAAAGAAATCAAAATAAACTAAGGGGCTAGAACAATGATCAATGAGAAAGGGTAACATCAACATCTGGACACATAAAAGAGATCAAACAAAGCAATTATGTACAACTCAAGTTGTGTAGGGTAAGCAAACAAGTGAGGAAATCAACTATGTTAGTCAATGCTAACCAATATACCCATCTAAATGTTCATTCAACTGGTCTTCCCATCAAGATGATCATACAATATTCTTAATCACCGTGAATGCAAAGAGTTAGGTGATATCACCATTGGTATCTGAAGAGTAATCATAAGCTGTCATGGTAAAACTTGAATCATCTGCACTAGGCATATAAGCATTTGTTTGAAACGAGTAACTAATAGTAGTCTTTTGAACCTTTTGTAATGAAGCTATGCTATTTACTGTTGTACTTATTGGAATTTGTCTTGGGTGCTTTATCTCTCAATACTGTGTAAGAAGTTGTTGTAAGACTAACTTAGGGTGTGGCTGATTAGGTGCCTTTGCTTGAACTTATATTGTTTTCACTTGAGGTTGTAAGTATTTGCTGTTTTTGTAGCACATGCTATGTAATACTTCATAGTTTGGATTTCTAAAGATGATTCATAAGCGAGTGTTTTGAATTGTGACAACTTTGTTAACATGTATATATTTCAGGCATCGATTTATTGTAGACTGGATTTGACTACTGAATCTCATTTGATGTGGCCAAGGTGCATCCAAGCAATATGTTAAATGTCTCATTGCTTGGTACTACAAGAAACCAAGTGAGTATCATCTTAGGTCAAATACGATGATTGGTAATGTGATTACCTCCAAGAGGAGCTCTAGATATGGCCACTTAATCCTAGAACAATAGCCATTGTGCCCAGTAAGTCTGTGTGAGTGTGCCCAAGATTGATAAGTAATGTCATCTGTGCAAATGTTTTCACTTGAACCGTTGTCCACTTTGATGCTCTTTTCCAAATGTGAATCCATGAAAGCATGTATAAATAGTGGTCTATTGATTGAATCATCTTTTGGTATCTCATGGTCAAAGAATTGAATGGTAGGTCTTTGTTCTTTCACATTCATGACCACACCTATGAGACCGTCTATTGGGTGATCATTGGACACTTTTGGAACATATGATGCCGGTGGAGGTTCTGTACAATATGTCATTTGAGATTCATCTTGCTTCTTTGCGGGGTATGATTTAGAAGAGGATTCGTAAACACTTTGAAGCATTAATTTGGTTGTGCGATAGATTAATTCAATATAACATTTTTTCCTTTCACTTAAATACTGTTGTTATCAATGAGGTCTTGGATCTTGTGACTCAAGCTAAAGCATATGTTCGTAGTATGGCCTGAAGATCTATGGTATTCACAATAAGCGTTCACATCAAAGTTCTTTGGCGGTCATCCTGATGGGTCAAGATCATGTTGTGGAGATGAGAAGATCATGTTGCATTCAAACAACCGTTAAAGCTCTTGGTGAGGACTCTTGAGTAATTGTGTATACTGCCTTGGCTCTGGAATAGAAAGGACAAGCTAGTCACTTGGTTGTGATACCGTATTAGCCATATTGTTGGCCTCCTTAGCTTGGAATGCAGGTGCATCATTATCCTTAGCCTTGAATGGTGTCTCAACTTGAAATTTGACTCCACTAAATGTAGGGATGTTAGTCTCGTACTTGAGCATATTTATTGCAAGGAGCTTTGTCTAATGGCTCGTACATCTATGACCAAGTTCGTCAAAAGATTGTTATGTCTGGAACACAACTTTGTCTTTAGTAGGTTTAAGTAAAATTTAAGTAATTTTTATTTGTGATTCATTTTCATGTATGGGATGTGACATCTTGGTAATCATAGTTTTAAATTTAAGCACCCAGTCACTAATAGGCTTATTAGGTCCTTCCTTAAATTGTGCAATTTGTGAGAATGTGACCTTTTGGCTAATGTTTATTGAAAAATGAACTAAGAAGCTAATGGCCAAAGGATTGAAAGCATGCACGAAGTCCGATTGTAGGGCGTAAAACCAATCTAATGCATAATCCTTGAGACTTCTTGTAAAGAGCTTGGTCGACAATTTATTGTCATTTGAAAAATCTAGCCATGAAGCATAGAAAGCCTTGATGTCTTGTGATGGGTCACTCTTGTCATTGAACAATTCAAATTTAGGAGCAAGGAAACCATTAGACAAAGGGTAGCTAAGCACCTCAAGAGCCAATGGGTTGTGTAATATCTCATGGGAGTTCACCTTATGGCTTGTTTTGGGGATCTTTGTTCTAGTATGAGAATTTTAGCTCATATATCCTTAAGTTGTTGTAAGAGTGCATGTTGAGATGAATTTGTAGCAACATGCGTGATAGTAGGCACTCTAATATTTTGAGAACGATCTTGAGCCAATGATGCAGCATGAGAAGTAGGTCTAGGAGGCACAAAAGAAGCTACAGGTCGTGAAGGAATGTAAATAGCAATCTGAACTTTTCAAATTTAGGAGCAAGTAAACCACCCGGCATAGGGTAGCAAAAGCACCTTAATAGCCAATGGGTTGTTTAATATCTCATGGGAGTTCACCTTATGGCTTGCTTTTTGGGATCCTTGTTCTAATTGGAGAATCTTAACCTGCATATCCTAAAGTTGTTGTAAGAGTGCATCTTGAGATGGATGTGTAGCAACATGCGTGGTTGTAGGCACTTTAGTGTTTTGAGCATGGTCTCGAGCCAAAGATGCAGCACAAGAAATAGGTCTAGGAGGCATAAAAGAATCTGTAGGCTGTGAAGGAAAGTACATGGCAATTTAAATATTAGTAGGTGGTGCCATTGTAGTAGATACACTAGGTGTAGGCAACGCTACAAAAATAATAGGTGTAGGGAAATGAGTAGAATCAATAGTAGCAGTAGCCTTGTCACCTTATGTAGAATGCGAGCCTATAACATACAAGATATGAGCATTCAAGGGTTCATTGTTGACATGTACTTCCTCAGATGTAGATTCCTTGGCTTCAGTTTTCTTTTGCATTCCTTCAACGCAAATAATGTCATTTATTTGTTCAGGATTTACCTTGATACATTGTCTGAATTCACATAACATACATGGAACATTCCTATCACATACTACCCAATCCTATCAAGTGTCAAATCAGACGCTAACATTTTATGATATAGGTGAGAAAATGAACATGTAATCATTGATAAACATTTCTGTAACAACCATGTCATCATGCCTAATAATATTTTGGACACTCGTGCCATATATGAATCACATTTACCCATAATAAAAAAAGAGACATACAAGCATGCATGCTGTACAAGATGGAGAAGGATCAACACATGGGAAATACGACACCATTATAGAGTTCTTAATTGGTATAAGATGAAAACATAAAAAACATTCAAGAAGCTAGGGTTACTGATATATAAATCAGATATAAACACCCATGAAAAATAGGCCCTAAGGGGAAATGGATGTAACCCAAGAATGAACTGTACGTTGGGTAGTTCAAATGAGTCAAATGCGTGGGGCTTTACCAATTTGTTTTTTGATTATTTTTGGCCCAATGACCTAAATACAGCTAAACAGAGCACAATTCAGATCCTAAAATTATACTGAAATATGCTGGCAATTAGAATCTGAAAAGTGCCAGAAAGGAGACTGGAAATTGAGAAGGGAAAGTGTATGAAGAATGAATTAAACCCTACCTTCAAATGCATCCCTAGATGACTGATAGAAAACTCAGAACTAGATGAGAATCAGTTACAACAAATTTGACTGCATTCAGGTACTCTTGGGACAGTTTCAATGGCCGAAAGGGACTTGTGCCGCCAAAAAATGACCATTTTGACAGAGGGGGACAGTTTCGGCCACTGAAACTGCCCCTTTGCCAAATTTGATGCAAAATGCTTAGGAAAGTAGGATGTAAGTCTGTGGAGGTATGCTGAGTGTCCTAGGCAAACTAGAAATGATACTGAGAGTGTCCAAGGGACAATCGGAGGTGACGAAAGAAATGTTGGGTTGACTGAAAGGAGGGAAAGGGTGTGAAGCAAAGCCTAATGTGCACTAGTGGTCCAAGTGCCTAATAGGTGTCAAAATTGATGTACAACCCCTATAAAGGATTTACTTAAATGTGTTTTAGTTGTGCATTTTGTATATGGTACTGTTTGTGGGATGAATAGATGTTGATTGAGTCACTTATTATTGCCACTTACTTGAGCAATTAGTGTTCGTTAACGGAACCTAAGTACTGCTGTTTTTTTGTATGTCTGGTCTGATATATATTATATTTGACATCAATATTTTGTTGTTAGGTAAATTTGTATAACTGACCCTGCCGTCAGCTAAATAGAAGGGAATGCACCATCAATCTTAGAACAGCTTTCTGTTTAGTGGTTGCATCTGAGAGTTTTCTATTCTATCAAAAGAAGCCTGGGACTGGCACCTAGCCTTGTCTGAATGGCCAGGTTTAACATGGTCATATTGACACCAGCAGCATTGCAGCATGGATTGAACCCAAGTCATCAGTATGACAGATGATCTATGTTAGCAGTAGAACAGTTCTCCGGGACCTTAAATTCAATCTTGTTATCAATGTTTGCATTTTTTTTCAGTTATTAGTAATGGCCTTATGGCACATTATTTGTTATTTTGATTTATCCACTTTTTTTGTTTGATTCTTAGAACAAAGTATCGAGAAAGTTATTTTCCTCCTGCTGTGATGAGTTGGCTATTATGGTAACTCAGACTAGGCAATATGCCGTGATTGTTTACATTAGATCGTGCATTGGGAACCATTTATCACAGATACTTATTATTTGTGGCCCTTTTGAAAGCTCTAGATGGTTTTTGTTACTCTGATTGTATCGTCCTTTTATTTCTCAGCTCCTGCTTTTTAGGACTTCTAGGTAAAATCCAACTTATTTTCTTAGAGCATTTTTTACTCTTTTTTTAGGAGGATGTTTTCGTTTTGAGACACCCTCTTACTGGCGGTGTCTTAATATGTTGTACTTGCACAGTCCCATTAGCCAACTTTACTTATTGACTTTGGCACTTTCTCCCTTTTTTTATAGAAAAATGATCAAAGGATTGTATTGTGATCAAAACAAACTTACATACAGATCTGGCCTCTGTATTATGGATAAAACCTTCAGCTCTGTCACCATGTTACTACTGTATTTACAAATCTTTCTTAAGTACAATCCATTGGGTGGTATAAAAACGACAATAAGAAACTGAACTATATCCTAATTACATCCTCAATCATTATATACCTTACAAATACCAATAAAAAAGTAGTTCAGATCAACCATCAATAGTAAATACTGTCAAGAGTGCGAGGAGATTGAAACACTCTTGGATTTTGCATTTGCATCTGTTCAGGTGTTCTCATATCTGAAGAAATTGAATGGTCTGATCTGCTTGAAGGCCTCCATCAAGTAATTTCATTTGATCCACAGAGTACAAATGTCATTTGAAACATTTCAATTAAGAAATCCATGACTAGAATGACATTGTCTTGAATAATCATGTTTCATTATTTATGGATACCTTAACCTGACTATTGCACCTAAAGTCCATTTGAAAATAGCTTAAAGATTGCCTGGAGGACGGAGTGGTTGAAAAGTGTTTGTAAATAATTCTAGCAGCAAACCACACATTTCTTCAAAACAAGTGGTGACAACTAAATCTTAAAGCCGATAAAAGACATTACCAGAAAGAAGTGGTTTATATTGCACTGTGAATCTGTCTTTGGCAGTTTATATAGTGAGATATGAGTCACTGCTTATTTCATTTGTAATCAATTCGATAACCACTTGAAGATTTTACTGAACAAGGTGTGTTGCAAAAGTGTAAGGAATAAATTAGTAAACAAAATCAATGCCTGCAAAAGGAAACATTTGACCATGAAAATTAAAGCAGATAGAAGCTTCAAAAAAAGAGGATAATGACATGGAGATATGAAATGGATAGAAGAAAATGTTGAAAAATAAGGTTGAAAACTAAGGAGAAGACGGGAAGAGACTTGATGAACCAAAAACAATTGAGAAATTGAATTGAAAATTTGAAAATGTCTGCAAAATTGGATTAGAATGTTTGAAGAGATTGAAAAACCAGATCGAGAAGTCTGAGTTGATCAAAAATCTAGATCAAGAGGCCTACGTAGATGGACATTGACTGGAAATGATGCTGCAGAAAATTAGTTACTGGATAATTGGAGTGATAAATAGGTTTACTCTAATCTGGGACAAATAAAAGAAGTTGCATACCCCCTTGACACATTCTGGAGAAGAAATGATTCAGAAACATATTGATAAACAACTTGAAATGTAGTTATAGCATTGTTTCCACATGCATACTTATTAAACTCATAGACAAAGAGAACATAGTCCAAACATCTGTTGGTATGTGAAGTCAGAATAGAGTGAGCAGGTAGCGACGAAGTTGGCAGGTTGACCCGAGTGTACAAAGTTTTTTCGAATCGCATGCGCCAGGCGCAGCCGAAGGCCTAATTTTGGCGTTTGTACAACACATTTTCGGGGGAGTCTGTACAGTACGGTACGTGGTTTGTACTACGCGCGGTATTGTACTACAATTTCTTTCTATAAAAGGAACCCACAAATAGTAAAGTTGTATGATTGTACATGATTGTAATCATTAGAGCTAGTGCGTGGTGACTGCCATTGATGTAACAGCAGATTTGTTCCTGTGTAACTAGACTGCCTGGAAATGCCAAGTACCCACCCGTACCAGGCCTGATACGTACCAGGTACGTGTACGGGTATGGGTATGTACCCACAGGCCCTGGGTACGTCCTGGGTACGGATTTCCGTACCCGGGACATACCTAGAGCCTGTGGGTATGTACCAACAGTGTACCCACATGGTTTTTCTTTAAGTGCAAAAAAGTAAATAAAACTTGAGGGCTTCGACTGGAGTTGAACCTTGGAAAGTTTGTGTGAGATTCAATATTGCCAATAGGCTCGGAAAGGTCAAGAGAGATGAAAAGGACTACATTTGGTTGACTTACTATTTGGGTGCTTTCTTGTTGCTCCTCATGGGTCCTTTATTCTTCAGTCAATTTGGAAGGCATGGGAACAAGTGAAGCACTTGGTGGTTGGGCAGCCTATCTTCTCTTCCTTTGACACTTGGTGCCTAGCCTGTAAATCGATTTTGTTGAATCTGAAATATAATGACAAGATCCTTGCCTTGACAAGAGGCTGCTCTGCCATCATTTGGTTTGAGAAAGGAATTAAAATATTTCATGACTTGTACAGATTTGGGAAGTGGATGGAATGGACAGACCTTAAAGCTTTCCATAAGGTTCCTCAATCTCAATTCAGAATGTATACAATGCTCAAAAATGTTTTCACAGCTCCCTCTACTGGACTAATTATGGATGATGAGAATGACTTTTGGGATACTATGAGGTGGCTCAAAGGGTCCCTTCTCCAAGAGGCTACCTCCAAACAACTCTATGAAAAGATTGCCTTCTCCCCAAACCTTTCCCTGGGCCTTAACAATAAGTGGAATGTTTGTGAGCCCATTAGTAGATGGACTCATAGACTTAATGTTTTTTCCTGGTACATTACCAGGTTTTCCACGTAATATCTGTGTACGTGTTTTAGATCTGTTTATTTGTTATTGCTTTCACCGTGATTGTTTCTCTCTACACTGGTTATTCTACTAACAACATCTGCCTATAGAATGATAAATAGACAATTATGAGATTATTTTTCCCTCTAATATCCTTGTATCTATCATAACATGTTTCCACAGGCATACTTGTTAAACTCATAGAAAAAGAGAACATAGTCTAAACATCTGCCTATAGAATGATAAATAAACAATTATGAGATTATTTTTCCCTCCAATATACTTGTTTGTATCTATCATAACCTATATATGCCGCGATGGGAATTTTTGAGGAATCCAATATAAGTTGTAAGTTTTCTGCTACACAGACCTGAAATGCTATTTTTTCTTATTGTTTTGTTTAGTCTTGATTAAATACAATTATTCAGCAGACATGTTTGAGACAATTACAGATGGGATTTTGGGAAGCAAATGGAGATTTTTTACTGGTGGTGGTTTTCTATATCTGTCTTTCTCTAAGATGATTTTTGTGGCATGATTTCTTGAAGGTTGCTAGAGTATTGGTAAATCTGCTTTATGAGTCTGTCTTTCCTATATATAGCGAAGACTTGAATTTCAAGAATAAATATGTATTTTGTGAGTTGAATGCACAAATGTATTTTTAGAATAAGGAGTTCATCTACTATTATTTTTGGACTGGACTGCACTGGGAGACTTCTTGTTGACTGGATTAATTTCTGCCATTTTATATTTTAATTTGGTTTTCTTAACACTTTCAGATTACAATTTTATTTATTTGTCTGGCGTTCTCTTCATGTGCTGTAATAGATACAAGAAGCTGCTGTCTACTGTGGATCTTACAAAGGACTTCTTTTTCAGCTACACGTACCATGTTACCAGGAGTTTGCAGAAGAACCTCTCTAATGATGAGACAGAGAAAGTACTTTATGAAACAATGTTTGTATGGAATGAGTTTTTGACTCGTCGCATCCGCAACTGCCTCAACAACACACTTTGGACAGTGGCATTGGCATATGGATTCTTTAAGCAGGTCCGTAACTAATTGTATAAGTACATTTGGAAAGTGCTTTTCATTCTTCTTAATTTTGTGTATATATATATATGCAGCCATATTTTACTTGGGCTTATATTCTTGTATTTAAGTCAACTTGTAGTTTCCTTGATGCATTTGAGCTGAAAAAGCTCATGGCCCATTCTTTCCTGAATATTCATTATGGTTTTTTTTCCATTGTTTCTACATTTTGTAAAGTTGCATACATAAATATACAGCAATGTTACTGCAGTCTTATAAAACTAAGATTATATATAGGTTTATCTTCTTATATTGATTTAAGTTGTTTCGTTGATACATTTGAGCTGGTCAGGCTACTGTCTAACAGCCAATTCTGCCGTAAATATTTCATTGGTTCTATACTGTGTTCTAAGATGCTCTCCCTAATTTTTGAGCTCATAATCATTCTCATTAATATTTGTGTTTAGTCATGTGTAGCTGCATCAAACTAATTCAACATTAATACCCTGAAGTACAAAATTCGTGAAAGAATAGAAATGTGTTTCAGCTCAATGTTTGATAGTACGTCTTGGAAATGATAATTCAATACCATGTATAAGAGTTAGCATCGGATGCTTGATTGAGGATTTCTTTTGTAAATATTGTTGAGCACACGTGTTAGCAAGTAGGAGTGAGGATGAAGAGAATGGAAGGCATATGGTACACTGACATCTTGTGGGTGTCCATCTTTTATCAAGCATAAAGAAGTTACATTCATGTTAGGTAGTTATACATCTATAACTCAATGACTAAATCGGAAACTACTCCAAGTTTGTTCCAAAATTTTACAAATAAAATTGAATCAAAGAGTTTAGTCATTAAATCTGCAAGCTACTTCTTACATATCAATCTGAAATCTGCAGTCTATCGTTTTGCTGCTGTTCAATGTATAATCTTTGGTTGAGACGAAAAACAAGAAAGATTGCTAACAACAATACATAGATCCGGTTGTGTACATGTAAGATATATCAAGCTGCCTACCAATTTTCTGTAGAGTGATTCATTGACTAGTGATGAATCATTATCGTTTGATAACAATAGCTCAACCTCCATACTTTTGAATCTAGAATATTGGAAATGTTAATCAATTTGAATGTACCGAGCTTGTGGTGCTTGCTTGAGTCTATCTAGAGACTTAATCAACCTGCAAACTAGATGATCACAATTAAGAACCCAAAAACCTTTAGGCTGCACCATGTAGACCTCCATGTCCAAATTGATTTAACAAATATACAAATATGTTAAATTCTAATTGCAGAGTCACAACGAAATGATAAGCGATAAAGTACAAATCTGACCTAAGCAATAAGCTGGAGAAATATGAAACCCTAAGTGTAAGAGAAGGGATGGAAGACTTAGCTGATTTCGCAATAATCCTGAAGTGTGCCGAGTTCGAAAACTGATGAAACAGAAGGGGAGACTGTCACAACTGAACCCAGAAAATTACAAAAATGCCGGAACAAGCTGGAATAGGGCGCTCGAACTGGGTCAGGGGCGCCTAGGCGCTAGAGACTGCTTCTGGGTGCCTGTGTTTGCGCAGAACCTCAGAAAATGATTTTTCTTGTGTCTCAAGTTGTTCGCTAGCCTTCGCTGTTGATCGCCTCTGTAACCTGTAAAACAAAAGACCTGCAAAACCCCAAAACATATCAAATCCTAAAAGAAAAAGATGCAAATGGGGAGTCAGACTGACCCCAACGGTCACCCGACAGAGTGAACTTACGACAGAGTGCTGCACTACATTTCAGACTCCATATAGTTCTTGTGTGCGTGTGCAAGAAGAATCTGCCCTAGGAAGCTCTTGTGCAAGGTGCACTTGAATAGCGAACAATAGCTAGATGTAGCAATGAAAGAAGATGTGTGGATGGAAAAATGAACTTCCCAACCTATGCGTGTATGTAGAATTAGTAGTCCCTTGTCCCTTGAATGAAACTAGATGGATGCTTTGATGCTCTTGAAATGCCTTTGGATACAACTTTAGGTGATAGTAATAGATGCTTAGAGCTTGGTCCTTTATTATGGTCACATAACTTTGTATTTATATGATTCCTTTGTTTGAATTTCGTAATTAACATCTAAAAGGTCGACCACCAAGAAAACAAGATGCCCAAAAGATAAAAGAGGCCCAAAAGGGGAGAGAAAGATACAAAGAGGTCGGGGGTGCCGAGAGGGGACAAGGGCGCCTAGGCGCTGGTGTCCAGAGCTAAGAAAGATGAAGCAGTGAAAGTCAAACTTGGCAGTGGGGTGTGTAAGACCATAGAGAAAGCAAGAAAGCAAAGAAAGAGGCCAAAGATAGATGTCAATTACTAGTTTTCTCGCTTAGGAATCATATGAATAGTGGAGGACCTAGAATTGTACCCAAGTGCGTGATTTAGTGTCTACGTCCAAATCAATGTCCACGAAGGCACTCGTTTCATTCATTTGAAACACCTTCCAACCAAATTGAGCTGCTATGGAGAGAATTTGACCATCTTGCAGTAGTAGGTGCAAAAGTCTCCTCATAGTCTATTCCCTCATGTCGTGAAAAGCCTTTCACAATAAGATGAGCCTTGTACTTGTCCAAAGCACCGTTGGCTTTGCTTTTGACTATATCTGCTTATTTGTGTCCAATGGGTAATTCCACCAATTCATTGTAATTCCACCAACTTTGGATTAACAACCTTGTTTCCGGTCCTCTGAGCCAGTGCCATTGATTGCGAAATTTCATCCTCCTGCACAACTAGCCATGCTTTTGATTGAGGCATTTCAACCTCCCGCATGTCTAGTATAGTGGATACTCCCTCTACAACTAGCTGTGGCTTTGATTGAGGCATTTCAGCCTCCCACACATCTTGTATGGTGGAGTCTCCCTCCACATGTGCATTTAAGTTGATTGTAGCAAGGTCAACAAGCCTATACACCCCACCTTGACCAATGCTTAGGGCAACTGCCCTATTATGTGTCACATTAGACACTCCACTTCTTCCCAATGAAATTTATAACAATATTGGGTTTTTTATGTTAACTAACTAATAGACAAGATTTTTATTCATGCTAGAAATGTTCTTAACATTCCTTACTATGAATGATTGCATTATTCAACACTATGTGGATATCTCCTATCCCTCAACCACAAATGACTCCCAATCAACTAACAAAACTAAATCATAAATATTTGTATTTGCAATAAATTGTACATACCAGTCCTTACGACATGTAAAATGTCTGGCCGGAATCAATGAACCAACAATTGGTAGCATTGTCTTTTGAGCATGATGCCACAAGAGCATACTCTTCCTTAGAATCCTGTTCATATTCAATTGCTACTGCATTTTCCTAACCCCACATCCTTTTGTTGTGAGAAAGATCATGCTATCACTTCCGCGGCAATCTTTTTTCACATGCTCGACCTCATGACAGTAATAGAATGTCGCCTAGTATTTGGAAGATGATTCACTAGGACTATATTTCCACTTCTCCTGCGACAGTGCAGCAAAAGCACTTGCTGTTTGTCCAGAACACGACTCACTTGTTTGTTTTTGCCTGCATTCCTTTTGCAACAGATAGGAACTTTCCTAATCAAATGTCAGGGTGTGTATTTTTCCCATCAAGTGTAAAGCCTCCACAAATGTTTCATAAGTGGGAAATTAACTATTGAAAAGAAAAGCAACCAGATTGTCATCATCCATCTCTTTGCTTATGGTAGCAAGTTGGTCTCGGAGATATTTCATCCGAAGATGTTTTGACAATGACTCACCTTTATTCATCTTTGCTGAAAAAGAAAATTGTTCTAGTACAAAACGCGACTTTTCTCCGAAGTTTGATAGTCATTTTGGAGATTGGTCCAAAGATCTCCCACCACAGTGGCATTCTGAACCTCTGGGATTAAATCATCTTAAACAAACAATTTCTGCAATAGAAGGGCTTCCTTATGGCGTTGTTCATAATCAACAGGGTATGTATCAAGTATGAATTTATTTTTGAGAATGATTTGATTGTAGTATCGATGCTCCATAATTATATCTTGGGACTCCAGATGTAGTTTTGACCAATTAATTCTGCATATTGGCCACGATTCACAAAATTTTTGACCTTTGACATTTAAATCAATGCAAAATGAAATGGAGAGTTCAAAAAGCAACTCACAAATCTATAAGGCAAATCACACAACCATACAGGTACAAAAAATTCTGCAAATTGTGATTATTTTATCTGCACAAGACATAAATCACTTTGAAATTGCAATTTTTCTTCTTATCTTATTATGAATCATGACTGTAATTTTTCTCCCATGCCCTAGCACAGTTTGTTCTTGTGGTCTTTAATTCACTCATGTCCTTTTTTCTCTATCATTTTTCTTCTTCCCATGTCCTAAATCATGACTAAATGCTCCAATTCGTGTTTTTACGACTTTCTACTTTGTCATGTTTTGCCCTTGGAAATCATTTTTCTCTACACGACTCCTAGTCTGTCCATGAATCTTCCTTTGCACTGAAAATCAACTAAAAACAGTATAACTCGTTCTTTTTGGAACCCATGATTCTTTTGGTCTGTTTGTGTTCTCTTTCTCTATCAACAAAAACATCTGCAACATTGATGTTTTGTTTTTGAATCAAGATTTTTATCTTTTTATCCTTCCATGATCGTCCTGTTCTGCAACACAAGATTTCTGGAAATTAATGTTTGTCATTGCTGCGTTTTCTTTTTCTCGGTTCCTGGTTTTTCAAACAATCATGTCCTTTCACGGTCTTTCTAGCATGCGTTTTGATGTTTTTTAGGTATTCACATTTCTCCTGTTGCTTGTGGATGAACCTGACGATCTACCTCCCTCAAATCATGTTTGCAAAATCACTATCTTCTTGCTCCTTGCCTTATGACTGCACGTGACTCGTGAATGAATGTTAGGGCTTCCACAAACTGTTAGAAAATGTGCATAAAAAAGAAATGAAGAGAAACCAGAATGCAGACATGTTCATTGTGTGTCCGTCATTTAATTATGTGAGAGATGGTTACAAAATTGTTGAGCAGGTTACAACTGTTTATTAGTTAAGACTATAACTAATTTAACTAAATACTAAATTATAAGTCTTATTTTAATACCCCCTCTTAAAATTTACACCACTGAAAGAAGATAGAATTATAATCTTCAGAAGTTTTTGTTTTGAATGACAATTCTTGGACTAGGTAGAACTCCATCAAGCTGCCTCCCCAACCCTCGTAAAGGCGTTCTAGAGCTGAATTGCCAAGTTCCCAAATTCCACCTCCTTGAACTCCCGAATTATAGAATCTCCTAAATTGTTGGACAACCCTCCATTTTGAGCTACTTCCATAATGTTCCATCAGATTGTCTCGCGACCCTTAAATTGATAAATTCCTGAGATCCATAGACTCCTGAACTATTTGGACAATCATCCATGCTGAGTTTTATCTACATTAGATCCCTTACTGCCTTCAAAACACTAACTTTTTAGAGTACATATACATTTGTTTCTTCATCAGTAAACTCTTTAGCATTTGGTGGATTGTCAACAAAGGTCACAATTACTTCTTTTGGATTATCTTTGAGTTTTCTTTTAAGTACATCATTAGCTTGAATGCGACAATCACAGGTTGTATGAACCCTTTTCTTGCAATAATAACACTCAACTTTCCTGGTATCTTTATCTGATTTTTTGTGATTATTTCTCATGCAGGAGCATAGTACACTTTCATGTGAAGAATTACCTTCTGTATTGTCTGTAGTTTTCTTTTCTTCAGCCAAGAGAGCTGAAATCACATCTTCCAGGATTTGCGAAGGCATTTGACTAAGATTGAAAATGACATTGCTATATGAAGAAGGAAAGCTATTAACAAAATGGCTGTAGTCATTTTTATGTACTCTTAATACAACTCTCTAATCCCATGCACGTGCCGGCCTATCACCCAGTGGGCGCTGGGTGCTCACTTGAGGCACGCGTGGGCGTCGAGCCCCTCCTTTATGTGAGCATTGTGAGAAGATCTTGCCATTGATAGAAATATTAGATGCAAGAAAAGTAAATGTTCATGCACTCGTTATGAAAGCATTAGGATGAGCTATTACATCTGTATACCCATGCAAATAACAAGAGAAACATTATATAAAGAACATATCTTATTCATAACATAAAGAAGAGACACTAGGGTTTGCACCCATGAACTAGTATATTTAGAATAGAGCCATATATTCATATTGATCATAGTATCAGTAACCACATTACATTAAAAAAAGGGTCATAACAGACCATACATAACAAAAGACTTCAAACTTATCTCTTGCAGATCCTCCATGGTGTGATTCCCATTCTAACTAAGCCCTCCCAGTTCATCCCTTAGACATACATGTCATTCTAAAGCCATACAATGAGGCCTATTACATCCATTATCCCCCTTAGCACTAATGCTCTAAAATCCTAGCCCTACTGCAACATCATACTCTTGATGCATTCCCTTATGATCTCACATCTGCTTGTCTGTCAGCTTCTTCTCCATTCAGGTGTCTCCTCAATGTCTTTTCGTCTCTCTTCTTTTCTCTAGAGCATCTCTATAAATAGGTTTAGCACCCACCGCCATGCCTTCCTTCAGGAGACAGATCACTTGCCAAGTGTCCATGTGGTCCTCCAATGGAGCATGCTTATTTTGTTCCGAGCTCTCCACTTTCCTGCAATGATGTCTTTCGGGAACCTTCCATGTGTGGAATATTCTTTCCTTGACCACCAAGCCTCCAGGCTGGTACCTTATCCACTCAGCATGCCTAGTCGGGTCATGTTTTTCCTCAAGTGCCTCTAGAATGCCGAATATGGTTAAGTCCTTAGATCCTTTGTCCTGCCTTGCGTGCACGGCCCTGGTTTCTCCTAAACCCTTCTTAAACCCTTGTCCTGCGTGCCCTTCACCCTTCTTCTTCCTGTACCCTCACGCGCCCTTTGGCACTTAGCTCAATATTTCGAGGCCCAACATCACCCCACACTAAGCTTGTTCTCCATCCTCAGAAACATACCGATCCTCCAAAGAAATAAAGAATGACGGGTCTTAGACAATTTGAATAAAGAATGAAGGAATGAAGAATGAGAAATGAAAGAATGAAGAATGGAAGAATGCTGTTATTGCTGTAAAAGGAGTGGGAACTCCTTCATCATTGTTGCCTCGATTTTCTCCCAGGCATTTACTTCACCTTGTGCCTGCTAGAGTAGGTCGCCCACTAGAGTGCTCACCTCTTCAAAACTCAGTTCATCTCCCTTAGCGTTCAGCGCATCAACAATCCCCTCCAGCTGCTTGCTAAGGTCATCAAGCGCATCCATTCTTCGCGTGACCTGCGGGTACAACTCCTTGAGCCGATTTTTGACCGAACCTCGCAAGGTTTCAATTGCTTCCATCTTCTTTTCAACCTCGGCTAGGATCTTATCCCGCTCTTCCCTGTTTCCTTTGTTCTTTTCTTGGAATTCTTTCAGATCCACCTCATGTGTAGCAACTAATATACTTGTTACTCTATCCCTATCAGCGTAGTTATCATACACGGCCTCAATCCATGCTCGTGATGGTCTGTACAGCGACAAGGAGTTTGGAATATTGAGTGATTGTCTCCTCGATCTTCTGCTTTTCTTCTTCCTTCTGGCGTGCCAAAATCTCTTCTGCTGATTCTAATGCGAGCAGTTGCCTTTCCATGGTGAGGATGCGGGTTAAGTCTTCCAAGCATTGCAAGGTTGACTCGTATTTTTGCTTAGGCGGTGCTAGGTTTGGGTGTTTCAAAGTGATGGCGTTTGTGATCATTTCAATTTTCTTGTACACCTCTCGCACCTTCACCTTCTTCTCCCTTAGTTTGCGCCTTAATTGTGCGCTGATCAACTCTTCCTGCTTTAGATCCTTGCTCTTCTCAATGAGCTCCTCCTCCAATTTTTCCTCTAGGAACCTTACCCTTTCATTTCTTCTGAAGAGTCTCGCCTCAATCTCTACTGACACCTTGTTGAGCGTATTGCAGACTTGCTCATCGGATAACTGTTGAGCGTTTATCAGGTGGTTCACTCCCTTGGTCTCTGGTACCTTCATCAATGCTCCCTAGCTGACCTCGAACTCGGGCTCATCAACATGGGACTGAAACGCCCAAGATAACATCTTCCTTGTTCGTGGGTACGCGCCTTTTTCTTCAAATGAAGACCATGCAAGGAGTTGGTCTGTGGGCACGGTACTTTGGAAGTGCGCGTAGTACCTTACTTGGATCATTGATGTAACTCATTCCCTGCTCCTGCGCCGCTACCACGCTCTTCCCTCCTGTGCGTGCTGCCCTTGGAAAGCTTATTGCCAAGATGGGATCTCCGCCCATGTTCCCATACTCTTTTCCTATACTCTCCTCCTCTATCTCCTAGAGTATTTCGTCAGCGCTTCGCTCCACTTCCTGCTCCACTAACTCCTTTATTATGCTCGCTACTTCTCTTTTCGCGGCCTCTTCTATCTGCTCCTTGGTGAGGCTTGGGGTTCTTTGATTCTTTGTATTCACTTCCTCACTCTCCCCTTTGCCTTGAGCGCCTTCCTCTTCCCCATCCTTTTCTTCATTTTCTTCGTCTTCGAAGTCGTGCACATCGTACACTGGATGGTCTTGAGCCTCTTCATGGTCGTCATCATCCCTTTCGCCTTTGTAGGCCTACAGGCTCTCCGTTTCTTCTGAGTCAGCCTCCTCTGCTACTTTCCTTTTCTTCTTAACTGGTGATTCCAGTATAGGAGACTCTTCCCTTTCTTCTTCTTCTATAGGCGACTCCTTGGTGATTTTTCTTGTGTAGGAGGCTCTTCTTGCTCCGACGCCTCCTCTTCAGGTGTCTTTTCTTTTTCCTTAGTGGGGGACTTCTTCCGCCGTGCATATGTACTTGGCTTGGCGCCTGACTCCTGTGCGCCCATGGATTGTGCTACTTGTACACTTGGTGCCTTCTTCTCTGGCGCCTCTTCTCTTTCCCTCTTCCTTGACGCAGCCTTCTTTCTCCCCGTGGGGTCTTCTGGAATGGAGACATCACTCTCCAAGTAGGCGCCCTTCTCATACTTGGGCCTGATGCGCAGGTACACCCTCGTCGCGGTCCTTCCAACGATCGACAACGTCATAGGTTTTGTCATGCATACCTCATGGGAGACATACTTCTCCACATAAGCGTGTTTTTTAGGGTATACTAGCTTCCTTCGCAGTTCGCGGTGGTCTTGGTCCACCTCATTGGGGTTGAACCTTAGTCTTTTGGCCTCCTTGAAGCGATTGACCCCTGCTTGAAAGTATTGCGCGGTGAAAGAGAAAGGCAGTTTGCACCATGGACTCTTGGTCTCATCTGTCATTGTGAATCTGCCAATGCAGAAGTGTTGGTAAATAGCGAACTCAGCCTCTCCTTGTACTAGCACTGACAATTGTTCGGGTATCCTCCATTCAGCTCCGAACGCGTTGTGCATCCTCTTGTACCATTTCTCCAGGGGCTCGTTATGGGCGGCCGTCATGGCGTCACAAGTTTACTTTTCAAATCTTTTCGCAGGGGAAGGGTCTTCATCTGGATACTCCCATACAAACTACTTTGGCCCATCGGGTACACCAATCTCCGAGAAGACAATGGTGAGGAGGACATTGCCAAACATGATCTTTTCTCCTTCGTGCGCGACATTGATGATTTCCTCTGCAATAAAAGTGGACAAGTTATAGATGGTTCCTTCGACAATCTTTCGGCAAGCATTCAACCAGGCCTTGTTTATTTGTGTCCACCTTTCTTGTCCATTCAACTTGGATACCAAACGCGCGGCCATCCTCATCACTGGGTTGGAGATATCTGAGATATTGAAATAGCGCGAGCCCTTCTTATAATCATAAGCCTAGACTGTCTCCTTAATGGCTTCCTTATCCTCCACATCATCATCCAACGGCTCCCCTTCGCAGACAAGGCCAGTAAACTTAGAGATTAGTTGAGGGGTTATGCGCATTCTGTGATTTGCGAAGTAGAAGTGGTCCTCGTGCACGCACAACATCAACCATTGGTACAATCGCTTGGGTTTGCCAAAGTAGGGCAACTCATAAACTTGCAGCAACCCGGCCTTTTCCAACTTTACCTTCACCTCATCATTATAGATCGACATTCCTTATTGTGTCCTTTTATTTGTTGGGCGAAGCAGTTCTAATGCCATCTCCTTCTCAGTGGTGCTCGTGTGATGGTTGTAATCGCTCACTACCATCTTCCTTACATGGGATACCCATTCTTTTCCCAACAACACGTCATCTGGGTATTGCATCTCCGCATACCATTCTGCATACCATTCCTGGTGGCGGCAGTCTGGTTCCCCTTGCCCTTGCCCTTCTTTGGTGAGACAGTTGCCATCTTTGGTGCCATTTTCTTGTCGGGTTAAAAACAAACTCTTCCTTGCTCCTCTTCCTTGCTCTGCTCAAATTTGTGGCTCAACTTCGTGAAGAATCCCTTTACTCCCGTGCCCTAGCTGCAGAACCCTAACTTGGACAACCTGTTAGCATATGGATTTGCACGCATGCAAATGACATGCAACAGTGTGGGAACGAAGTCCCTCCTCAATGAAGGTGAGGCTGCCTTTATTGAAAACCAAAACTGTATTTACATCTGTACATTCAAAATTGTATGTGGGGGGTGTTTTGGAACATCAATGGAAGAAAAGTGAATGAAGGAAATGGAATGAAATGAAAGAAAGGAGTGGAATGGAATGGACTGAAAGAACATGCAAGAGTTAGGTAAAAACAGAGCCTAATATTGCATGAAGAGAAAAGATGAATAACCAACACAAATAAAACGGAGTTTGAGTTAGCCAAACAAGAACATGCAAAAGGGAACACACATGAGCAAGTAGATAGTCAGAGCTTGATCATTGTGAACTAGAACAACTGATTACTAATGTTGACAATAAGATCAAAGATAATATTTGCATGCAAGATTTAAACACCTAACATCTAATGAACATAAGAACACCAAATGTTACCAGAGACAATGAATGAGACACAAAGTTCTTATTCCATTAACTCCAAAATGTTTTTCACAAAGAACACAAAGTTTCTTCTGAAAACAAAGCTTGCACAAAAGTATCTTCTTCTCCTCTCTCAAAGTCACCCTTACAAATGAGCCCCTCACTTCCTTTTATAACCCAAAAATTGGTTACAAAGTAGTTAGGGTTTTAAATGCACATTAAATAGGGCACTTGAGTGACTTTGACTTTTTCCAACCAACTTTATTAAATACAACCCAAAAATAGAAATCACTTAAAATATCCAATGTTTCCCAAATAACAACACCTTTAAAAATATACAATAATAATCAGTGCCTTATCCATTGAAACGGGGTCCGCCTATCTCAAACGTATGAGAAATGGACTCTCCCAATTCGCTAGATATCAAGAAATCAACTTCCCACACCTCCGGTGAAATTAGGATCTGCTGCTTTTGATAATTGAAAGGATCTAAACCTTCCCAAAGTTTCAAACATCTTTTCCTCTTCTGGAGGTTCACTTGACCGAAGAATAGCTTCACAAAATACCTGCAATTCAAGAATTCTACTTGGCATATCATTTAAATTAACAATTTTAGACTGAGCATCCTCAAACAAGTTCTTCAATTTGATACACCGTTCCATGGAAACCGCCGAAAAATTGTTGGCAGGAGTGTACATGTCCTTGAACAATCGTGAGAATTGTTCTTCTACCTGCTCCGATGAACACCTTTGATTATGCTCATTCACTAGGTTGCAAGGAATTTCAGCTATGAAATCCTGGATTGAGGAAAGTGAAGCGAAAACTTCATTGCACATGTTGTCATAATGGATCATAGAATCCACAAGAAGCGTCTTTCTCGATTTGAGATGTAGACACTAGAGGAAACGTGTCCCTCGATGTTCAAATTCGAGAATCCCTTCAATAGCCAACACTGAAGACTCCATACTTGTCATCTCCTGCAGACTGGGCAATATCTCATCCAAATTTGCTATCGTAGAAACAAAAGTTTCTTTGAAAGAAAGAATTGGATCTAGATATACACTGATATCTTCATGAAGCTTAACTGCAGTCTTGATCGTTCCTTGGCCCAAAACGAGAATCTCCGAAAGCCAAGTTTTAGTGACATGGCCCAACGTGTTTATTTCCTTTGACAAATTAAGAGTCTCTTCATCTGGCTAAGGCGTGAAAACTTTATTGTCTTTAGCTGTTCCCTTCTTTCTCAATGCGCAGCAAGGAAATTTTAAATCTTTTTATTAAAGAAAAACTCCTCCAATCTGGCACATGAAACTCTTTCCTCTTCTTTTTATATTAAAAACTTGTTCTTTCTGAAGGCCGATGAAGATGCAGAATATAACAAGTCGCAAAAACAATTCATTTTTTTTTAAAACATACTTGCCCACGCGTTCAGTTGGGTTGCGTTTTTTTATTTATTTATTTACGTAGGCAATACAAACAGTATTGACAGTATGGGCGCAGGATCAATCGATGATGTTCTCCAGAGTATGGGTCACGCACTGTCCCGTACGTTTCTCGTTTCTGTCGCCGCGCACTGTTCACGTTTTTGCTCTTCAAACTTGCGCCTCGCACCACACTGTTTGCATTATTGTAGGATTGCCTGTAGCTTTCAGGAGCAAGTTTCTTAAGCAGTGCGCCGTGATAGTGCTAATATTGAACAAGATGAATAACATTCAACATTCCAGACTACGCACTGTTCACGTTTGGTTCTAAAACTCGCGCGCGCACTGTTCTGTGTTTCTAAAACTTCGCCTTAAACCACGAATGCTTGGCTGCGCACTGTCAAACGCTGATATTGAACAAGATGAATAACATTCAACATTCCCCAGACTGTGTGCGTCCTGTCCCTGGCGCGTGAGGTTTCTTTTGCTGGGCGCGTGGAGTTTCTTGAGACTATGGGTCGCGCACTGTTCCGTATGCTTCTTAAAACTTTGCCTTAAACCACGAATGCTTGGCTGCGCACTGTTAGCGCTGCAACAGATGTATGACAAGAATATGTTTCTTTATTTTTTTTTTTAAACAATGCGCATATATTTGCCTTAATTCTTCTTTCTTTTGCTGTGACTAATTTCTTTTGCTCACAATGGCGTGGGTTTCTCTTACATAATGTCAAACAAAATATTTTCTCTTTCTGACTTTTTCCACCGGGTTTGATGGAGGAAGTTACGAGGATTAATTCGACTTCCTCTCATCCCGGGTAGTGGCTTAACTACCAGGGGAAATGGGAAAAGTAACGGGCAATTGCCAACGGGAATGGCAAAATGGGTTGGCAATCCCCGTCCAATTTCCCCATGTGGGAAATTGGGGAATTTTATGCCCGTTTGCCAATCCATGATTTGGCAATTGGCAAAGGAAAACCCACGTGCGGGAAATTTGAAGGAAATTGCCAGGAAAGTGGAAATCTGGGTTTGGGATGCCAACCCGGCAGTTGGAAACAAAAGCTAACTTCCCCGGCACCAAAACTTGTCGGATGAATCTTAATTTATATTTATTTAATTAAATACTCCTTAAGTGATTAATTTAATCAGACAAGGAGCAATTAATTAATTAAATATTAATTAATTATTTTAATGTATTTTAATACGTTTTATAGCCTGGCGGGAAGAGTTCTTGCCCGAAAATCACGAAACGAAGACCGAAACGATCACAAAAATAAGACGATCGCAAGGAGTCCAATGAACCATGCAAAGTAATACTTTTCAAAATTTTCTCATTTTTAATTATTTAATTGTCTTTTTTGACAATTTTGCGCAGTCAAAATTGGCTGATAACACAACCCTTCCACAAGACGGTGTACTCTTCTGAACCCTTCTTCCTTACGCCCATGTACTCCTTCCACTCTGGTTCACAATTCACACTAGTCACGCACTCAGATTTTCACAATTCCTCCTTCGCACAAATCTTTCTTCGCGGATGCCCTAGTTCACAAGAGCTCTTCAATATTGTAATAGCAAGGTAAACAATAATGTGCCCAACGTTCTACTTATAGCTTTTTGTTTATCTCCCGCAATAAATGCCATGCCACCTACCATCGTACTTAGCATTAAATGCGGATTTTTCCACTAAAGACGATCTTAAGCGCTCTTACCCACGCGCCCTATCCTGCGCGAAACATCTCTACAACCTTCTGGCACGCAAAATCTTTACTGTCCAAAGACTCTTACACGCGTGTTTGTAGCACCGAAGGCACTTCTTCTGCCCTTAACCTGATTTTTGCCCTCGCCTACCTCATGTTGTTCTTGCGCTTCTCATCCTTTGTACGTGGTCGTTGTAAAGCTATCCTGACACTGCAATTCCTCATGTCCACCTTTTCCACGCGCTTCCTCCTACCTTACGCACTTTTTATCCTTGAATCTGGGCCATCGAAACACAATTACTACTAATTTCCATTTTACTTTGCACTACTCCAACCAATGGACTTTCAAGGATGGCAAGTGTCGGAATCAAGGATGCACGAGATGATATATGACCCTAACCAATGGACTTTCAGTTTCCCAGGATGGCGCAAAAACTTGGAATCATATGGCAAAACCATCTGCCCAGCCTCAAACTGTTTGTTTTTAATATGGCGATCATGCCATGCTTTTTGTCATGCCTTTTCAGTCTTCTGGCTCCATCTAGCCAGTGATCGCCTTTCGTCTAGCTGCATTAACTTCTCCATGCGCTCTTGAATTGCTTGTTCATGAGCTAACACTCCTGTGCGTGCAATACGCAACGATGGTAGCATAAATTCAACTGGTAACACAACCTCCTTCCAAACACCAACAAAAAAGGTGTGGCTTTGTTCAACCTCTTGTAGGTTGTCCTGTATCCCCATAGAATGGCTGATACCTTGTCATCCCAATCTTGTCTTCCCACATTGCAAATTTTTGTCAGCGTGTGACTCAAAATTTTGTTAAATGCTTCAACAGTCCCATTATCTTGTGGGTGATATGGGGTAGTCTTATGATGGGCCACCATGAACTCTACCAACAAAATCCCAACTGTTTCATTCAAAAAATGTGTACCCCTGTCACTAGTCAATCTTAAAGGACATCCATATCTGCTGATTATGTTCTCCCATAAGAAGCTAGCAGCTGTTGCTGCTGTATAGTCCCTTGTAGGTGTTGCCTCCACCCACCTTGTTAAGTAATATGTGTAAGTGACGATATAGCGCGACCGAGTCCTTCGCGCGGCAGGCGAAATTGGTCCTACAAAGTCAATGGCCCACTTTTCAAATGGTTCTGTGCTGGCTATAGGTCTCAAGGGCATCTCATCGCTTTTTCCTGGCTTGCCAAGGCGCTGGCAATGGTCACAGGCCTTGCAAAATTCAATGCAATCCTAGTATATACTTTCCCACCAAAGCCCTGCAAGTAGAATCTTCCGGGCGGTGGCATTCCCTGCATGGTGCCTTCCTGCAATCCCACCATGTGCTTCTTCCATGATTGTAATGTGCTCATGTTCTAACATGCATCGGCGTAGAACCTCATCACGAACCAACTTGTATAAGTCTCCACTAATTAGCATGTAGGGCGCGGCGCGTACAACTAACTGTTTCCTTTCCAAGGTTTTCATTCCGTTTGGCGCCACACCCGTTTTGAGAAACACAACAATATCTTCTAATTTAGAGGGCGCGCGCTGCAACCTAAACAGTTGTGCGTTTGCCATAGCATCCTCAATGCTCTGCGCGTCCTCCCCTGAGTCAATTCTTGACAAATGGTTAGGCCCTGAGTTACTCTTTCCTGGTTCCACAACAATTGTAAACTCAAATTCCTGAAACAATAGGACCCATCGACATATGCGCCCTTGCAAAACGGGCTTGTTCACCAAGTACTTCAAGGCCATGTGATCTATGTAAAATATGAAAGGTGTTGCTAGCAGATACTACCTGAACTTATGCAGCGCGTAGATCATTGACGTGCTTCGCGCTAAGTAGTGGTGTAGTTCTGCTCTACTGGTGTTAAGTTTCTGCTTGCAAAACAAAGGGAGTGATCAATAATCCCTTCTCCAGGTTGTGCTAGGACTGCTCCAATGGTTGTCCTTGAGGCATCAACATGCACGTGGAAAGGTTTATCCCAAGAGGGAAACCGTAGTATGGACGCAGTGATAAGTTTATCCTTCAAAGTTCCAAACGCCGTTTGCTCTGCCTCTCCCCAGTGAAAGGCACTCTTGTGTTTTAGTAACTTTGCCAATGGCGCAGCAATTTTGGCATACCCCTTGATAAACTTCTAGTAGTACCCTGTATGCCCAAGGAATCCACACACTGCGCTTTGACTGGTAGGCTCTCCTAACCCCACAATAACAACTTTGGCGGGATCCACCAGCAAACCTTCCTTACATATAATGTGCCCCAACAGGGTCCCAAATGGAGTAGCAAAAACACACTTCTTAATGTTGAGGGATATCCTCAACTTGCCGACATCTCTCAAACATCAGTCTTAAATTGTCACAATGGTCTTTCACTAGTCCATACATTGTCCAGTCATCAAGGTAGACTTGCAGAAACTTATGGATAAAATCTTGAAATGCTTGGACCACTATGCGTGAAAACATAGCCAGCGCGTTCTTCAGTCCAAAAGGCATGACCGTATAGGCAAAACTTCCCCATTCAATGGCGAAAGTTGTCTTCTCTTGCTCTTCTTTAGCAATTCTAACTTGATGATATCCTGAGAATCCATTCGTGAAGGAATAGATCTTGCGCCCAGCTACTCCTTCCAGGATTTCTTCAGTGAAGGGGGTTGGAAAAGGGTCAATGACACATACTGCATTTAGGTCCTTGTAGTCAACACAGATCCTTATCCTTCCATCCTTTTTAATACTGATGACCATGGGGCTTACCCATTCCGATTCCTCCACAAGTTCAATGATGCCTGAAGTGATCATTTTGTCTATTTCCTCCTTGACCTTGACGCGAAGATTCAGATTCATTCGATAAGGCCTCTTCCGAATCGGGCGCGCACCTTCCTTCAACTTGATCTTCATCTCTCCCAAGGAGTGGTGAACGCCTTTAAGCTCATGGTACCCGCGTGGAAATAAATCCTAAAAGTCGTGCAATAGATCAATGATCTTCGAGACTTCCTTCTCAGACCAATAGTCTCCAATAGTGGCCTCCTTAGGTTCCGTTTCTGAACCAATGTTAACCTTCTTTGTTTGTAGGGATTCATGGTAGGCATGCACGCTTGCTCATCAGCACTATCAATAACTTCGCGCGTACCTTCAGTATGGTTAACATCCAAACTCTCCATCTCTTCGCCATCTATTATGTAGACCATCTTTCCCTTTTCTTTCTCCATGCATGCGCTCAAGTTGCGTCTCTTTTGACTCTTCTTCATCAAAGTGCGGTTCCAAACCAGGTTCACCCAATAACTCCACTATTATATCTTCCACCATGGCACTATCTCCCATCGTTAGGCGCTTAACAACTTGCAATGCCCTATCCACCGATGGTTTAGTACTCCGATACTGGAAGGCTTGAAGGAGGTCAGCTGTCAACTCTTGCCAATTTCTTGTCTGATGGCGCATCTCGCAGTGAATATACCATGTGAGCATGCGCATCCTTGCAACGTGGAATACAACTTGTGCACACATAAGGAAGGTGGTAAGGCCTCCGCGCCTCCCATCCATGCTTTCTCACATGCTTGGACGTGAAACAAGGCGGATTCCTTCTGATGGTAGTCTCGTATTGCAGTGGGTGCATTGCTTTGGGAGAACCTTATAGAGAACGCGATTCTCACCTTACACCACTCTAGAAGGCTATCGCGATGGGTCGCCCACCAGCGCGCTGCAGTCCCAAGCAAGTTATAGCCGAGCATCCTTCTTCTCGACCTCATTTCTCCATTGATCCTCCATTTCCCGCAAGAAATCATCAGGGTTGGCCCCTCCAGAGTAACTTGGTAACTTCTTCCCTCCTAGGCGCCTGACTGAGCGCGCCTTCGTTACCCTTGTCACAGGGCCTCTTAGTTGTCGCCCAATTAACTCATAAGTCCTGTGCGCCCAATTGTCACATGCCACACTAGTTGTATCACTCATGGACTGAGCATCTTCAAACTGAATAACTCCCTTTGAAGGATTAATAACCTTAGGGTCCCTAATAGAGCGCACATAGATCCTGTCAAGAAGTTCTTCTCCCAAGGGCTCCGTATAGGGTGCTGATTTCCCATCGGTTAAGGGGATGATGACCCGTTCTTCCTTGTTCTCAAAGCTTATGTATCCCTTATTGAACCTTAGGTCGGCATTATTCTTATAACACCGGGGGTGCCCAAGTAATGCTGGAAAGTTGTCTGCCTTGGCTAGCGCCAAGACTTCGAAGTCCCTAGTGAACTTTGCCCCTTGGATAGTGATAACAACATCCTTCAAGACACCAATGGGCATTGCCTTTGTCTTGTTAGCCATATACAACACATTCGAAGATGGCTGTAATGGGGGCCTTCCCATTTGATGCCATGCGTCTAGGGTGAGAACATTGACCTCCACGCCCGTGTCAATTAAAATATTGCTCAAAAGCCACCCATCTACAACAACATTCAATGTAATTTCCTTGTCATAATCAAGGCTGTGGGGAGGAAGGTTGGCATGCAGAACCTTGCCTCTCTCGTCCTTCTCCAGCGCACGGTACCTTCTCCCGTAACCACTCTCCTAGCAAGGGAATGATATTCTCTTGCCTCAACATCTTGCATACTTCTCTAACCTCATCCAGATCCTTCAGGAGCCTCAACATTCTTCCTTTGCTCTAATTGTCTTGACTGCTCTTTCAGGCACCGGATCTCTCCTTAAAGGCTTTGAATCACATCCATGGTTTCTTGATACACTTCCTTCTGATGAGTAGGGTCCGGATACTTTCCATGCACCACTTCTTCTCTAACAACCAACGGTCTTTGCCTTGGTACTTCCCTCACGCGTGCAGCCTTTGCTCACGTCGTAACCAATACCAGTTCTAGTTTTGACTCGCGTGCCACTCTTGGCATCCATTGTGAATCAACCTTCCTCACGCTTACCATCCTAGTGCTTTTGTGTTTCTGGTGTTGCTGGCTCATGTTCTCAAATAACTCCGGGCACTCCTCATACTTGTGCTTCTTTCCACACCACGAACATTGTAGCAGATCAGGGCACTCACGTTTGTAGTGCTCTGTAGACCCATAGTTGTAAAAAGTTCCACATGGGAACTCACTTCTTACTCCTCCGCGGTTTCCAAAACCACAAAATCCTCCTCAGAAACTTCTTCCACGCATCCCTCCATCCGCGTGCCCTTCATAGTGACAATCATCGTCCTTGGAATTGCTCGCGAGGCTGGTTTGGTGCACACCAGTATCAATGACATCATGTATTTGGTCAATCAATCTATACAATCCTTGGTGTCATGGGTAGTAGAGGTGCAAATCTTGCAATAACAAGACACATTCTTACGAATTGCGCGTTGCAACAATGGGCACCTACTTGCATCATGATCTCTGTGGCAAATTTCACAATCCACTGTCATGGCGCGTACTGATCTCCAAGGGACAACTGTCCTTTGCATGCCCCTCTACCTCACAATCTGTGCACCATAGACCACAACAAGTTTCATGTGCTTGAGTTCACAGATAGCTTCTCCAGCTGCTTCGCCATTGTAACAATCTGAGCCTCAAGAAAAGGGCTAACACCAGTATCAACGCTTCCAACAGCCTCAGAGCAGGGCAGCCTCTTAGGCCTTGTGCGGGTCTGTGAAAGTCTTATGTGAAAGCGCTCTCCTAAACGGTGTTATTAATCCTCCAACAAACCATTGAGCATGCTAAGAGGGGTGAATATCATAGGATAGCTTTGATAAGAAAGTCTTGAAACGTGCGTCGTACTCCCGCACACTCTCTACCATTTCTTGTTGAATCTCCTTAAGTGCGCTGATGTTCTTCTGTTCAAACTTAGGGATATGAAAGTTAGCCAAGAAAGCATTCCGCAACGCAGTGTAATCTACCACTGTCTGATGGGGATCATACTTCCGGTACCAACTATGCGCGCGTCCTTGCAACGTTGTTGCAAACTGACTTGCCTTCCGCTCTGGGGTAGTGATCCCCTTCGCACGCCATAGCAGTTCACACTTGTGTACAAGCTCTGCAGCATCCTAAACACCCTCTTAGTTTGGTAGGTGCAAAGACATCTCGAAAAATACTTGCTGAGGTGGTTGAGGCCCTTGTCCGCTTGATCCAGAACCTTGATTTCCTTCGGTGTTACCTCGACCACCAGATCCACTAGATCAACCAGGTCAAGTTCCTCATGATCCACTAGATCCTCTAGATCCGCTAGGTCCACTAGGTCCTACAGCTCCTATAACACTAGATCCACCTCCTGTAGCCGGTAAGGGGCCTGAAGTGGTCGTGCCTAGTGTTGCCAACATCACACTGAACTGCACGCCAACAGTTTGTGATATTGCACTGCTGTCAGATGTGTGTCCCGCGCCACTCCCAGACGTGATACCCAAGCTTTGCGTACTCGCACTTTTCCCAAACGTCGTTTCAGACAATATTCCTCCAAACATAGGAAATGATTGTGCAGCCGTAGATGTACCAAATGAAAAATTATATCTCCTAGGCGCAGATCGGTCACTCCCACCAATATTAACTGGGTTAGCAATACTTATCTCTTGATTTGGAAGACTAAGTGCCAGGGGTTAGTCACCAGGCGGATTTAGATGCACTCCGACGACTCTCTTTTCTCCAAGCGACGAACTCTCAAAAGAAGCTGAAGAGGTCTCTCTCTTGCGCTTGCCAAGATGGGTAGCACAGACTGTTCAGGCACCACGTCCTTCCGCGTGAACCTCAATTCCTTCCCGCAACGTCTGCCTCCATAAATCCATCACTCCCGCAACCTCGCGTTGTCTAGCCAACTCCCTTTCACGTGCTTCGCTATACTTGAGTCGTCTCTCCTCTCTTTCTTTTTTAGCCGCAATGTCTGCCATCTTCCTCCACCCTAGCTTCCTCGCCCAACGCTTAGAGAAGCTTAGCCGGCCATAGGGAATGCTTCCAAACTTAGTGTAATGAGTAGGATCTTCATGGCTAACGGGATAACATGCAAAAATGATCCTCTAGGTTCCTTTAAGAACTCAAACTCAACAACCTCAGGACAAGAATACATAGAAATAGCATATTCCAGGGTATAACTGGTTAGCACTCTCTTCCACTAATGATCAACAACATGCGTCCAAGTCAGATCAGCATCCTGCAGCCTCTGATATTCCTCTTGGGTCCAAACGCGAGATCTATAGTACCATCTTGATTTGGATGCATATGCCGAAAGCCATTCATACAACTCTACAGGAAAGGAGCAAAAGAAGGTCTCATACAACTCATGATATAGGTGTTCTTCTACCCATTTGCGTGCATCAAACTCAGGTCCAATACTAAATCTCTAAGAAAACTCATCCTCCGTGCTCTTAAACCATGCTTCGACACTGTTCAAGGTCAAGCGCTCCGTCATCACGCATCATTTTCACAACTTCGAAAAGAGGTCCCGGCAACAGAACCAAGATGTAGTCATTTTTATGTACTCTCAATACAACTTTCTAATCCCATGTGCGCTAGCCTATCACCCAGCACGGGCGCTGGGTGCTCACGCGAGGCACGTGTGGGCCGAGCCCCTCCTTTATATGGGCATTGTGAGAAGATCTTTCCATTGATAGAAAATTAGATGCAGAAAAGTAAATGTTCATGCACTTGTTCTGAAAGCATCGGATGAACTATTACATCTATATACCCATGCAAATAACAAGAGAAACATTATATAAAGAACAAATCCGATTCATGTACATGAAGAAGAGACACTAGGGTTTGCACCCATGAACTAGATATTCAGAATAGAGCCATATATTCATATTGATCACAGTATCAGTAACCACATTACATTAAAAAAAGGGTCATAACAGACCATACATAACAAAAGACTTCAAACTTATCTCTTGCAGATCCTCCTTGGTGTGACATTCTAACTATGCCCTCCTAGGTTCATCCCTTACTACAGATTCTAACGCCATATAGAGGCCTATTACATCCATTATCCCGCTTGGCACTAATGCTCTAAATCCTAGCCTTACTGCAACATCATACTCTTGATGCATTCCCTTATGATCCCGCACCTGTTGTTTGTCAGCTTCTTCTCCATTCAAGTGTCCCTCAATGTCTTTTCGTCTCTCTTCTTTGGTCTAGAGCATCTCTATAAATAGGTTTAACACCCACCGCCATGCCTTCCTTCAGGAACAGATCGCTTGCCAAGTGTCCAGGTGGTCCTCCAATGGAGCATGCTTATTCTGTTCCGAGTTGTCCACTTCTTGCAATGATGTCTTTCGGGAACCTTCCATGTGTGGAATATTCATTCCTTGACCACCAAGTCTCCAGGCTGGTACCTTATCCACTCAGCACGCCTAGTCGGGTCACATTTTTCTCAAGTGCCTCTAGAATACCGAATGTGGCTAAGTCCATAGATCCTTTGTCTTGCCTTGCGCTTGCACGCACCCTGGTTTCTCTTAAACCCATCATAAATCTTTGTCCTGTGCGCTTCTCCCCACGCACCGTTCTTCCTATTGGTTCCATGCGTTCACGTGCCCTTTGGCACTTAGCCAATATTTCGAGGCCCAACAATGGCTTTAGAATCTTCGTCATCGACTAGAGTTTTAACCTTTGCTAATTGTTTGAGAAGAGATGTGAAATTATTTATATGACTAGACATAGTAGCATCATCAACCATCTTAAATTGAAAGAGTTGAAATTTTAAAGAAAATTTAGCGTTCATAGTTTTTGCCTCAAACAACCTATTTAGGTCATCCACGATTTCTTCTGACGATTTGTCTAAATCTATATGATGAAGTTCAGAATTAGAAAGAGCAAACCCAATTATAGCTTTTGGTTTATCATTGTGGCTTTCCCTCTCTAACGATTTAGCAACATTGGTTCCCTGTAGTACTTGGTTCTTACTCGTGCCTTACGTTTATGGCTTAGATAGGCCCTTTATCACTTAATTCAAGAACAAGTAGAGGGGATATCTTAAGCGAAACAAAAATAGGTCTCAATCCGTGTTCAAACAAAGAAAAAAGTAATCCTATAAAGCCAAAAGTAAACTAATCAAGATGGATAAATCTGCCAAACCACCAACACACTAAGCCAACAAGTCTACATGCAAACAAAAGGGTCTTGGAGAAGCTCCAATGGTGGACACGTTTTGGCCTTCCTCCAACTATGGCGAGAGATCCAAGACATCCTACTTCCAGATTGGAGAATTTTGGCTTCAAAAGATATACTTATACTTACAGTCAATAATTAAGATCTAAGGAAGAGAGCTGCAAGACATCCTACTTCCCAATTGAGTATTTTTGGCGTAAGAAGATATAATATATACTTTATAGATACCAAGAAATTATCACCTCACAACAATTGAAGCTTACACCAATTGTATATTTGGTAATAGAAGTGGATAAAGCATGGATACGGTGCAATTGAATTAAAGTTTCGTGACATTTCAGGCCCAAACATAGGACCCATTGTCAGGAGGAAAAGAATGTATTTCCCTAAATAGACATATTAGAATTTATAACCAAAATGTTAATGCTTGGCCATTCATATTCATTTTGAACCCCTATTTATTTATTTTTTCAATATTCGTATTTACGTCTTCCAAGAGTTTCTTAGCACAAGCCCATCATCTTTGTTTAAATCATTGGGAGCTTTCTCTATCTTTAGCGCTTCTCGAACCCTGTGTTCTTACCAGGGGGTCCTTTGCGACAATATGGCCTCTTCTATAGGAATATGGTGCTTTGATATGAAAGAATGTTCTGCCAGCGACTGATTTTCTCCACTTGCTTGTGCAAAGTATCTATGCTATGCTCCTTTGTTCGAAATTTTTTTCTATCTCCCCATTTATCTGATGTATCATTTTCTGCATGAGCACAAAACAAAATAAACCTCTTCATATAGCTTCAGATTTTTCTGGCCTTTTTCCCTATCAAGTATGCCCCTTAAAGTTATTAAGGAGGTAACATCCTTGCAATCCTCTCCGTAACACCTTGTATATATGGAAGTTTGACCATGGGATTCCTTTAATTGCCTTCAGTTTCTCTAGTTTTAATTCTACCCCTTTCTTCTCGATTAATGACTTGTTTGAAAGCTCTTTGAATATGTCTGTCCTTTTATTCATTGGCTAGTATGACTCTTTGTAGGTACACCAGTTCTTGCTTTAAATGGTCCTTGTCTGATATCCGAATTTCCCTTGTTGCCAATGTATTCAATACTGCCATCTTCTGTGTCAGGTGGTGGTATGAACCATTCCAAGATGACATCTGTGTGTGTCTTCTTTCTATGTACCTGGTGTGAGTGAACCATCCAGTCACTGTTGTCACCCAAAAGTTGCACCCTGGTAGAGAATGGTGTGTACTGTCTCTCCTGTTGACAAAATTGGGACACCTTAAGGCTGCGGGTAACCTACGTCTGAGGTGAACCTCTAGAGAGAGCTGGTTCCCCTGTGAATCACCTAAAAAACGAAAAATTTTGACAAGGAAAAGGGAGAAATAATGCGGGAAAAAGGGAAACAAGGGTGATACACCAATAATTTAACACATGCATGTAACTCTGCACACAGGGAAATCAAAGATCCACACACCTGCACAACTCTTAACTATTTTGCAAAACTAATTCAAGGGTTTTGGAGAAAAGGACAGCGGTAGAGTGAGTAATTTCCACACTAAGGCAATACAATTTTCTGTTAAACACAAAGAAAACAAGTGCAAAGATCTAGAACTAAAGCCAAACAGCTGCAAGTGTCTAATATCCCTTTTTTACAATGCAAAAAACCTCCTATCCAAGTCAACTACTGTTGCTAATAATAGACTGCTGTCTATTATTAATTTTGCATGTTGTTGTGCCAACAAGGATAGACTGCTGCATGTTTATTAATTCATTCTTTTCTCCCTTGGTGCATGGGACTGTCTGGAACAGCAGTTTGTGAAAATAGAAGCCTTTGCACTTCTCTTTTTGGTGCATGGGTTAATTCAGAACCAACAGTTGCTAATTTCAACAAAAGCATGCTAAAAAGGCACTCTCTTTTGGAGCCAATGTTTATGACAAGATTGCTGGCTGAATTTAACAAAAGCAAGCTATATTTATCCCTTCACCTTTGGCGCATGGAGCTGATATATTTAGCCAAGTGCTATTTTTAGCGCCAACCACTTTTAGCAAGTGCTATTTTTAGAAAAGCTTCCACTTTAATTGCTATTTTTAGAAAATTTCTATTTTAAGCCAAATGCTATTTTTAACCATGCTATTTTTTGGCCCAGCACTATTTTTTAGCCAATCTTTCAAAAACAGCCAATGTATGCGTGAAAAATATGGTAACATTTTGGCGACATCACGGGATTGTTTTCTTGCTAAACAAAGAGATTAGTAGCCTTCTGCATCCATTGGGCTATGGAGTCACATACTTCTCTCAACTTGTATCCTCTGAAACAAAACAATTTGAAACACCCTCTCCAACAAAAGGAAAACATGTGCATGCAAACACTTCTTGAAAAGTCAACTAACTAAGAAAACTGGAAATACAATGTGCATGCAAGCACTTTATTATACAATAAACAAACACTACCCTACTCCTTATATAAACAAGGAGAAAGGAAAGCTAAACAAACCCACATACCGGTTGGGAGAAATAACTTTTTTTTCTCAAAAAACGCGTCCATGACATCAATTTTGCAACTAGATCACATGGTATGAGTGCAAGACATGGCTTGCACCATTGATTTGCTCAAAATATCAAACCCATAAAAGAATGAACACTTCTATAGGATCTGCACTCTGTCTTTGTAGACGTTGGGGCTGATTTTTGGCAACTTGAAGCTTTTTCTTATGCTCTGAAATGAGCATAACTGATGGCAACTCCTTTTGTGGCTCTAAACTAGCCAAATACTTGATTGGACATGGTATTCTCATAGCTGATAAACTGATTTTCCTGATCTGCCCCTATTCTTTGTGTGTAATAACATCATATAGAGTACTTGAGTCACTTCCGTGATCATATTGGATGCTTGTAGACTGATCTGAAACATTTTCTACCTCATCCTTTGCAAACAACCCCATATTTGGCTTTTTTTCAAGCTCAAAAGATGTAATAACAAGAGAGTCTTTATTTGTAGAAGATAGATGATGGAGGTGGAATACTTACAATTGCAAATTGGCTCTTCCTCATCAAAATCTTTAATTCTGATAATATCTCATCCTCTTTATTGTTCATGCTTGAGGAAAACTTCTTTTGAATTTGAATTTCTTTGCTGATTTCCCTCCTTTGTATGACTGTTTGCAAGCTGATCTGAAGATGATATAAGCTCAAGATTGCTGATCTGATCCTTACAAACATTCATATGCCTCCTTCAAAACATTATCTTTACATTGTATTTCATGAGATTTGAGAAAACTTGTCTAACCTTTGCTTGTTGGCCATATTCCCCCAACTGCTCTGTAACTTCAACTACTTTCTTGGCACTCCTGCATTGTAGGCTTAACCAAACATGGAATTTGTTTGTCCTTAAATTGTAAGATCCATTTTGTTAGATTTTGCTTGAGGCTCTTTAGTTGGCTACTCTTCCAAACTTGGCTGTCCTTGACAAAACTTGTTGCCCTCATTTGTACCATTTTTATCTCCAAGTGTTGTACCTGCATCTACAAATCATCATTAAGCATGGAACTGTTTCCATAATTTGTATATTCCTGCTCCTAAAAAGCACCATGATTATTAAGATAACCATACAAATTGTTTGGGATCTTGGGCATATTCATTATGATAGGGCTTGATATTACTGATCCAGATGAGGATTTTGGAAAAAAAGAGGTGGAGGGGACTAATCATTCTCTTGAAACTGGGAATTCCAATGAGGAATTGAAGTCTATGATTGCACAACCTCATAAAAAGATGGAAAGATGGAGGAAATGGTCTGCTGATTGAGAAAAATGGATCTTTAGGCCAATGGAGTCGCCAAATGCTGAATATTTGTGTCTGAAACGCTGATATATGCTAAGAACAATATCTTCTTTAGCAAATTTTGTACTGTTCCACCCGGCATGCCAGAAACTGTTGGTCACCCAGAAGTTGCACCCTGAGAGAGAATGGTGTGTACTCTCTTTCCTGTTGACAAAATTGGAACACTTCAAGGCTGTGGGTAACCTATGTCTGAGGTGAACCTCCAGAGAGGGCTGGTTCCCTTGTGAATCACCTAAAAAATGAAACTTTGACAAGGAAAAGAGAGAAAGAATGCGGGAAAAGGGAAACAAGGTGTGATACACCAATAATTTAACACATGCATGTAACTCTGCACACAGGGAAATCAAAGATCCACACACCTGCACAACTCTTAACTATTTTGAAAAATTAATTCAAGGGTTTAGGAGAAAAGGACAGCGGTAGAGGGAATAATTTCCACACTAAGGCAATACAATACCTTGTTAAACACAATGAAAACTCAGAAAAACAGCAGTATGAGAGGGCAAAAATGGATTGTATACTCAAAGTTGCAAGTACAAAGCTCTAAAACCAGAGCCAAACAACTGTAAGTGTCTAATATCCCTTTTTTACATTGCAAAAAATCCTCCTTCTACCCAAGTCAACTGCTGCTGCTAATAATAGACTGCTGTCTATTATTAATTTTATCTAATTTTCTCCTTCCCATGCTGCCGCGCCAAACTCTGTAGACTGCTGTTTCTTCATCTTTTTTTAAAATTATTTTCCCCTGCATGCTGCTGCGCCAACAAGGACAGACTGCTGCATGGTTTATTAATTCATTCTTTTCCCCCTTGGCGCATGGGACTGTTTGGAACAGCAGTTGGTAAAAATAGAAGCCTTTGCACTTCCCTTTTTGGCGCAATCATGGGTTAATTCAGAACCGGCAATTGTTAATTTTAACAAACGAATGCTAAAACGGCACTCTCTTCTCTGGCGCCAATGTTTAGGACAGACTGCTACTACAATTTAACAAAAGCAAGCTATATTTATCCCTTCACCTTTGGTGCATGGAGCTGATATGTTTAGCCAAGTGCTATTTTTAAGCGCCAACCACTTTTATACAAGTGCTATTTTTAGCAAAGCTTCCGCTTCATTTGCTATTTTTAGCAAACTTCTATTTCAAGCCAAACACTATTTTTAGCCACTTCCTAAAAATAGCCAGCTCCTTTTGCGTGAAAAATATGATAACAATCGCCTCAAGACTAGGACCTCAAAAAATGGAAGACTCCGTTTTTCCTCAACCTCGATTGTGAATTGAATATGCTCCCGATATTTCATTGAGATGTGTAGGAAGTGGTCCTGGATTTCTTTGCCAAATTGCCAACATAAGTTAGTATCATCATACGAACGATAGGCACCACTGCAGTTTCTATGGGAAGAATTAATTTGCAGCATATACATAAATTTCTCCTTTAAACTCCTGGAATGTCAGGATTTTAAACATAAGAGATTGCTTAAGTGGTGGAGAAGCTTCAAGCAGTATTTTTAGACAGAAATGGAGTTCCTTCAATTGCATAGCTTATTGATGCCTTCTGCTTTGCAACAAATATTGAAGGGAAGTTTAAGACATAATTCTGCAGAAGATTTTAATTCAAAAGCAAAGCAGTAGGAAAGCTGCAAAGGCTGATATGTCAGATTCAAAATTGTGATGATAGTAATCAACCCACAGAGAAACAACGTAATCCTTCTAGGAAAGTATCCAAAGAAATAATGGTGCCCAAAATTTGCATGTCAAATCACAAGGAAAATGGTGTGATTTTCATCAATTTTGCATACTCGAATGATTAATTTCATGCTTGCAAAATGTTTCTAGCACAATTGAAACAACCCTAGTTCAAGGTGCAAGGAAAATTTCAAGACTTGAAGGTAAACACAAAAGTTTTGCAGTTTTGACCATGCAAACTAAGTCAAATCCCACAGATTTAAACAAAGAGAGAATGCCTGCAGTTCATAAACATGAGTGAATAGCAAACCTCTTAAATTGTTGTTGATACTAGTGGTCAAAAGAATATTCTTGCTTGTGATATAGTCATATATCTCAGATTGACTATTGTGCTAGATTCATAACCTGACAATCATTGGAGGGTTGCAACATAGTAAAGAAATACATTTACATCAAGCGCGTAAGTTAAAGTATGCCATCAAGCCTTACAAAGAAGTTCTCTATCACATTGCACTTGTTGATGTTTGTGATCTGGGGCTTAGAAGGTACCCAATGGATAGACACGCTTAATGCATTAAATGTGCTAATGGTGGAAGTGTATACAAAATTGGTTAAAGGACCGAAAGATATACTGAGAGGGTACAATGAAACAAGGAGAGGCACTAGACACCATGCTAGAGCTGTACATTGCAAAGATTATATTATGCAATAGTTTTGTAGATTGATCTGAGAGATCAGATTGTGTTGCAAGATGTCTAACCACTATTGTACTTCCTATTTTATCTTTTTCCCATTCATCTAATACACTAGCATACAAGCGTGGAAGACAAACAATTTTGCCCATGGTTTTAGAATACGAAGAGTAACTGCCCAGGATTGCAAATTGTGACATGTGGACTGCTTTTAAAGACAAAAGGGAACTCAAGGAACTTGTAGGATGTAACTGTCAGGTAGACACATTTGGATCAGTTGGTAAACCAAGAGTTGGAGGTCAGTTAGAGCAAGAATAGTGTTGGTGACAGCATGGTTTGCATACTCGTACTTGGCCAATACTCGGAAGACCCAAAAACAATTTGACTTGGCAAAACTCGTCAACTTAAAAGATACCTACATTTCTTTAAAAAACATAAATTTTTATGCAAAATATAGTTATAAAATGTATCAAATGAGTCTGCAAAACGTTGTGGGAAGTGTTTTCTATTATATTTGATTGCAAAATTCACATCATCATGCGGAATACAACAGCCAGCTGATAACTCTTATGAATTTATGATGATTGTCAATGAAAATTATCATCATAAATTTCATATCTATGCAAGTTGCAAATCAAAATAATTTACGATTTCCGAAAACGCAGGCGAGTAATTGCTAAAAAATTATGAGTACTCGTAAAAACTTGTGAGTACTTTACTAATACTCCAGCTGTCAGGTTCGGTGAGTTTACTTGCCCAGCTATAAATATGGTGAACTAAAAATGTGGCTGTGTACCAACCGACTCAGAGAGTACTTGTGCGAGATTGCAAACTATGGGGGATAGGTTTAACTCCATCAGGGAGCAAAGCAAAGAAAGCACAAAGTTTTAGATCTAGAATAGAGAAGCAGAGCTAGAGAGCCTGGATTTTTGATGTATGTGCATTGATGTCAATCCATGAGATTGAGTGTATTGTCTTCTTCATGGATAGTGGGTGAAAGGGTGTGTATATCTCTGTGTATCTTTATGTTTGTTCAATAAAGAGAGCATGATTGGTTCCACTCCGAGTTCTGGCATCTCTCTGTGCCCATAAAATGAGCGAGTTTATGTTTAGCTCGGGGATTGAGGTAGCCATTCATTTGGCCCAGTCATTCCCATCCACATCAATTTGGCATCATAGCAAAGTTTTCCTTGCTAGGTTGAGTGTGTGAGGCTCTTATTGAGTGAGTTACAGGTTGTGAAAGAGAAGCATGTATTGTTGAGAAGATATGACATACAATGGAGTACCTCTTGGAAGAGGAAGTGTACCTAGAGTTGCAGACTTGGTAGTGATGCTGAAAGGGATACAAGTGAGGTTGGATGCAATGGAGACTGCACAAAAGAGATGAACCATAGTCACTGAAGCAAATGATGAGAGAGGAAGGAGGAGGAAAACCAAAAGATTCCATTGGAAGATGTAGTGGTTGAACTAAGAAATATTTCTAAAAGCTATTGCAGGGATGGAAGTGAGCCAAAGTTGGACACCCCAAATTATGCAGGAAGCTTGAGCCCTGAGGATCTTGCTCATTGAATCACAAAGTTGGAGAAATATTATGACACGGAGTCGACGAAGGACCCCAAGAGAGTTAAGTTTGCTTGCCCTAAGTTGAAGCGACATGTAACCTTGTGGTGGGATCATGTGCAGCTGGAAAGGGAGAGGAGGTAAAGAAAAAATCAAGGCTAGGGACAAAATGGTTGCAAAGTTGAAAGGAAAGTTCTTTCCTTTTGATTATTAGATTGAGTTTATTCAGGAAGTTGCAGAATTTGAGACAAAGAGAGATGAGTGTGAAAGACTACACTGAGGAGTTTAATAAGCTCACCGTTGGATTTGGTTGTGTGGAAGATGAGCAATACAAGATATCAATATGTAAATGGACTTTATATTTCCATACAATATGAGTTTGGAATGTTTAAGTTGAAGTTGGTGGAAGAGGCCCATCAATGTGCATTGAAGGCAGAGGAAAATTTGTCTAGGAGGCAAAAAATACATCTGAAGGAAGAGACAAGTTCTCAAGAGAAAGTGAAGCAATGGTAGAGGACAACTTGCTCATGAAGGAAAAGCTAGCACTTCTCAAAATCAAAATCAAACAAAAAGATGAAGAGGGTATTCTTCTAGAGGAAGAGAATACTTTGGTATAGAAACAGGTTAAGGATTCATGGGTAAGTGCTTTGAATGTGGAGATGCTAGACACAGATCTTTTGAATGTTCTAAAGAATTTCAGACCAATCATAGGAAGATTGAAGCAAATAATCATATTGCTTATGTGGATGAAGAGAGTGTTGCATCCCTGACTCACACAAAAGAACTGGAACATGGCGAAGCTCTTATGCTGAAGAGTATTGTTAAGATCATCCAAGAAAGACATGAATTGGCGCAAAGAAAGAATCTTTTCCGGACTATGTGCAAAGTGGGAAGTAAGTGCTGTAAGGTGTAATGTCCCTTTTAGGGCAGATTAACACAATTTTCGAATTCAGGTGAAACCCTTATTCAAAATTGACAACAATCTGAAAATGAACCAAACCCCCTATAGAAATTCACCAAATTCTGAAAGACACTTGCAAACCCTTTTGGAAAATTATAAAGTTAATCTATAACAAGTATAGGGACCACACAACTTCAGATATGATTTTTATTTATTTATTTTGTAGGCTTTAAAATATATAATTACAGCGATACGTATATTTGCAAATTTAACAACAAATAACAAACTGGTGGAGAGATGATGCCCTTTCATGCTCCCAATGCCACAACCCCTCAGAGTCACCTCCAAGGGTAAAGGGTGAGGTCAGCGTGTAGATCTGCCCTAATGCAGGTCGCTGCACCCTATGCTGCCCTCCAGCTGCTGCGCCAACCTTCCAAGATGATGCGCTAGCCTTGATTCAATATTCTTTCGCTCGATGTGAGTGGCTCCTGTGTGATGATGCCCTAGCTTTGATATGCCCAAGTGTGACTCTTGTGTGAAGCCACCAACAAAACATGAGGGTTTTTGTCCCCAAATTCCGATCACAATGAGGGTTTTTCGTCCTCAGTGATGGATGCTAAGAGGGTTTTTGTTTGCAATATCTGAAAGTAGAAGCACAAGTGCTCGACTTCATAAAATCAAGATGATAGATGTCCACAAATGAACCCCTCCATCTTCTTTTATATCCTTCCCATTTCTTTTAATTTCTAATTAAGTGTCGGCCCACTTATATTATAAAAGTACTCTTATTTTAAAATGAAAACATAAATGGCCGACATAAAATTACTTTTTGACTCACTTAGTTTTAATCTTACCATGTTCCCCTTTCCTTCACCCCATTAGCCTGTGGTAAACAATAAAATAGGCTAAGGGTCTTCGTTCTGCCTTAATTTCAAAAAAGGGGACATTACAGTCCTCCCCTCTCAAACTTGTTTTCCCTCAAGCAATTGCAAGCCTGTATGCTCAAGTATCACGTTGCCAATGTGGTGATCATACTGTAGTGCTTGTAGAGCTTGGATCCCGTACCTATCAAATGGGATAACTCTTGCCAAAGAACGTGGTGTGATATATCCCAACTAGATAATGAGTGCCATCTAACCTCAAGATGTTCCCCAACAATTTTAAAATCCCTAAAAACATCCACAAAATTCTGCAAAGATGAAAGATGCCATATGCTCACATCATTGGGCTGCTGCTGTCCCACCTGGCTTCTTTTATGCAAAGAAGGTTTTTAGATATCAAACCCTTGGGCTCCAATGGTTCTTTTCATGATTTGGTGAGCTGTTCCTCCCAATATTTGATAAAAGTCAGATTGTAGATGGGCTGGAAATGAGTTGCAAAAGCCACCAATCACTTGTATTTTCATCCAACTGGGTACCCGTGTGGTTGCCATGAAGACCTCCTTCAGCTGAACCCTTCTTCCAACTTCTTTCATCCAAGATTTTCCCTCATTTTGTGCAAGCTTACAACTGTTCTTAGCTGATAACAACAGTCCCATACCTATTATTGTCAAGACCAGCAACATGAAAAGGGTACAACAGGTACAAAAATAAAATTTCCTTGCAAAAAGCAACAACTTGGGCAATGTAGGGGCTAAGAACAGCCATGCAAGAACTGACAATATCACATTAACAATCACCAACTGAAAAGAACTACCCATGATTGAAGGCTCTTGTAAACCTATTTGTATGAAAGCAAATGGAGTAACCCAGTGGCTGGTGATGGTGATGATAACAATACAAAAAATCAGTCTCATTGTTGTCCCAAATGTGTCAAGCTACTCCTTTACCTTTGCTGCAGTATCGGCTTCTTCCACGTGTGCTTCTGAGGCTTGTAGAAACACCCCTTTCATCCCCTCATCTTCAGCCACAATCTCATATTCTTCCTCATTTGCTTGGGATGATAATAAACTCAGCTACTCCATCTCATCCTTGTCTTGTTTGTTCTTCATATCCTCTACCCACTTTTCAAGATGGAAATTGGATGCATATACTTTCTATCAATTGCTGTCCCAATGAGAAGGTCTTCTTTTTCTTGCCAATCTCTTTCACTTGCTCTTGTGAGAGGCTTCTCTCTTGTCTCTAGCTGTTGCAATTGAATTTCCCCTTGCATGTCCTTTTGGGAACATCCTTGTTCGATCACTTTGCCACTCTCTTGTGTCTCCATGATGACTTGAAGGCAAGTCTCTTCTGCTGTTATATTCTTATTGATCATCTCTTCAACTGCTGCTGTCATACTATCATCTTGTTTCACTTCCTTGCATTGCTTCTCATACATATGAGCATGCTGGACTAAACCACGCTTATGCCTTTTCTTTTCTATGTTCTCCATTCCTGGACCTGCACATTGGAAAAACACATTAAGGGAAACAAGAGCTTTCAACAACACTCCTTATCCGATTCGTCATGCCTTATAAACATGTTAATTAGCTCTCTTATATTGCTTGCATCTTCTTCATAATTTTATTTCACGTGATAGACTTCCAACAGTCCATTCTTGCTGTCCCACACATGGCCGTAGCTGTAGCATTGCATTTTCTTGCTCACAAACAACATTGTAGTGGCTAGAAACTCTTTTATAACAATGTCAAACAATCCCTCATTGATGGTAGGTGGAAAATCCTTCCACTTTGTGATTGAAAACACTTTTGTGACTGTCAATAAAAGTTTTAAGGGGCTGGCTCTGTCATATTATAGATTTTAGTACGAAAGGGGCTGATTTGATCTCTGCAAATTTTGTGGTAATATGCTTTTATTTTTCTATCTTGATATTGATTTGAGCTTATGTTATTTCACATACTTCATTTTAGTATAATCACTGTGATGTGTTAGAGTTTCTTTCACATCTGAACTGTTACTTGTGTTAGATAAATTGAGGAATATTTTGTTCGGATAATTTAGTTAAATATCTGGACTGTTGTCATATAGAGAACTGTGGTCTATTAATTAATCTCCGTCATCTTAAATTTGCACTATTTCACTACGAACCTGGACCTCTGTCATGTTTATTTTGAATTGATATAACTTTGCAGGGAATAATTATCCCCATGGTGTTAATAAATCTATTTCCCAAATTCGCATGTTTCCATGAAAAGAGTTTATTTTAAAGATTGCCTTCAAAAGCATGTGTATTTGTTGTTCAACATTAAATTTGGATTAAGATTTCCTGAAAGTTTGTAAATATTTGAGCCTTAGGTATTAGGTGACCTGTCACAAGGTATATGATGTAATGTCCCTCTTTCTCAAATAGTTCGATCGAAGACCTTTGGCCCTTTTTGTCTACCCGACGGCCAAAGGGTGATTTCAAGGGTGACTTCGGTTTATTAATTTTATTATATCGTGCTAAAAATAAAATAAAGTATCACTAAGCACATATAATGAATTAATAGACAGTTTAAGTGACTTCGACTTAGGAAAGTACATTTAAATAAATTAATAAATTATTTAATGTGCTTTCCTAGGCAAAAAATGTGACTTGATTTGGGGAAGAGTTAAATAAGCCAAAAATGCGACTTGCTTGGAGAAGGGAAAAATTAATTATGTTGTTTTGGGAAAAGTGCAACTCGCATCTTTGAAGGGTTTTTTGGCTATAAGGAAAAAGTGCGACTTGGGCAAAGGCATTCCAGATTATTATTATTTTCTCCCCGGCAGTTAGCTTTGAGCTTTTGCAGACAAAATCCAAGGACGGAAATCCTCTGGATTATACCTCTTGTGGACGGAAACCCTAGGAGCAGTGAGAGGAGTTCCTATTCAGGGATCTTCATTGTATTCACATGTTTTTATCATTTCAGCAGTTTGAAAGAGAAATAAATTGCAGTAGTGGGCATATAGACTTCTTCTAGAGTGGGGTGACTTATTCTACAATTGTTTTATGTAGTATCTAAGGTATTTTTCATGCTAGATAATTTTTTAATTTCCAACATCAGTTATATATCAAATCGATTTGGTTTGAATCATTTACAGTGGGTTTTGGACAATCTTTATTATCAATCTATCTGCAGATTTATAATTGTATTTCCGTAAATATTTAGCATCAGAAATAATTATTAAATACACGGCTGAATTGTTCATGAAGAAATCTGCCTGTTAAACCCTAGGCGCCTTTTCTATATTCACCCGGTTTGCGGGGTTTGTTTTATTTAATTTATCTATGCAGTTTGAGTATGGTGTTCTATGGATTCTTTTGATGTTATCAGTTCAGATTTGAGCCAGAGCAATATATATATATATAAAAGTATTCAGGCAAAAGGGGTTTGGGATCTTTCATATGATTGGCATCCAACGAATCTAATCCTCACAGTTGGTGATTAGAGACCGAATTCCAGAAGTTTTGCCAAAGATGGAAGTAACACTGTTTTGTGTTAAACAGGTCCACAAGTTGATTAGTCATGTTCAAAAGTTTGTTCTTCTTATGCCAAGTCCAAAAAATTATGTTTTAGGAAATGTAATATCCCCTTTTGGGATATTATCCAAATATGCAAATTAATTTACTGAATCGACTCTAGAAAGACTAAACCCTCATAGTTCGACCTCAAATAATCCAATGTTAGTTTCAATACAACCCAAAACGGTTGGAGTGAGCCAAGGTGGTGGATTAGATGGGAGTACCAGTTAGGAAATTAATCACTTCAAATCTAAAATTAATTACAACAGTAATTAATTAATAAATGCACTAAACTGCTGCAAACTTCAAAAATTAATAACTCCTTCACCATCAATTATTTTTCTATCAAACTCATGCCAAAAGATTCTTAATATTTTTAGCTTTTCAACAAGCTATAGATCACAATTTTTGGATAAGTAAAAGGCATGCAAATCAACCCAAGAAATCTAAAACTGTGTAGATAAAACCATAACACAAACAACTGAAACTTGGAAAATTCATAACTTGCTCAATACTTCATCAATTGCCATGAAATAAAGTGCAGACTAATTTATAATTCAAGAGCTTTCCAAAGATATAAAAATCTGAATTTTATGATAACTGAAACCCCTTCAAAACAACCCCCAATATCCCAAACCAAGTCGTTAGGGTTAGAATAAATTGCATAAATAATTTCCAGAACTTAGAACCCTTCAAAATATTAAATAACATGCAGATTTTTTCCCTCAATAAAATGCGCCAATACCCTAGACAAGTCGCCAAAGCTAGAGAGAAAATATCATACACAAACACCTTCAACACAAGAGAGCAAAATGGAAAGAACAATGGAGTCTTCAATAATCTTCAATAATGGATCCAAATAAGAAAGAGATCAATGCAAGAACTAGGGCATACATCCCATGGGCATACATCCCAATTCTCCAAGCATGGAGTGAAATCAATAATTCATCAACATACCCCTCTAAGGAAAATGTGACCTCCCTTTTATAGAACTAAGGGGTGCAATATCCAATAAAGACCGACCTTTCCCTTTTGGAGGGAAAACATAAACTCTCATTAAAATATTTAATACTAAGACTATGTGCACTTTATTTATTTTTTTAATTAAATAAATAAAAGTAGCTAACCTATGTGCACATTAAACTAACTAAAAAGACTCCCACTTGTAGCGCTAGGCATGCCAAGGGGTTACAATGCAAATGAAAAATAAATATTAATATCTCGAAAAAGGAGACATTACAGGAAATCCCAGGGCGCCCATGTTTCGTGTTTCGGAAAATGTTCCTCTCTAGAAAGTCATCATCTAGACTTGCCACATTTCTCAATGAGTTTAGGCACATGCCTACTTTTTGAATGGAATTCAATCCGGATTTGGGTTTTTTTTGGGTGTGTGTATGTCCCACATGGTGCCTGCATGAACCTCTTCAATGAAAAAGCAGTTTATATTGAAAAGTGCTCTTACATGCTAAAAAACCAAAAATAATAATAACATGAGAATTAAGGGTTGGGATCAAAGAAATTGGAGGACCTAGCTTTTGTGCGTTCTAGTCCTTTGTATTATCTCTCACAAAAAGAAGAATACAGAATGGGGGAAACAAAAACTTGGGATATAGATCTTTAAATTCTGGACCAGGACATTTCTTTTGTTGCCCTTGATCACAAGGACGATGAACATCTTCCCCATGCATCTTCTGTAGGAGCTACTGGAGTCGTGTCTTCTTCTGGCCGCATTGCTGATTTTGGTGATTTTGAGGATTGAGAGCTAATTCTATGAAGTAAATCATGTAGTTCATTGTGGTGACATGTATAGATTCATATATAAAGGCTAACTATTGACAGCAATCATTGTGATTTTAAATGGAGTTTCTTAAATAATTGCAGAAATACTGAAAAGAGGGAAAACAATAAAGTGTGCATATTGTGTTTAAAATGTCACACGGAAGGACATTGAGAAGTAGAATACTTAGTAAAATCCAATCAGAAACTTCAAAACACATGATATTCAGAATTGTCCATTCGGTGTAAAGGAAAAACTGAAATATGTAAGGCAGTGCATTCCAATTGAAAACTTCAAAACACACGATATTCGGGATTGTCCATTCAATGTAAAGGAAAAAACCAAAATAAGAAAGGAACTGCATGCTGGCACAAGAAGGACCTAATGGGGGCATTTTGTAAGAGAATGTCCTGATAGTAGACAACCCACTTAGGAAATGTGCACAGAACACAGTGTTGGAGATCGCTCAGATGAATAGTGTCAAAAACTAAAGTCAGCTGTTATGATAGAAATAGATGATTCGATTCATGAGGAATATCTCATGGTTGTCACTAGAACACCCAAAAAGAAAGAAATGGACATAAATGTATGAAAAAAAAGAACACGGGAAGCCGTTCAATGGTAAAAGGAATAAATTCAGACATTATTCCCAAGCAGGGTCAGCTACCAATGAGACAAAAATTTATGGTGGAGAAATAAGCAACAATAGGAAAGGAATTGTCGACTGGTGAACCAGATCAAAGTAAACAACCCATGTCATGTGTACGCAAAACAATGGTCACAATTGTATCCAACTAATTAATTTACTGATCAATATTACTGAGAAAGACAACCAATTATAAGAACAAAATCCACTAGAAAAAGAAAAGCTGGATATGTTACTTTGTAGAAAGGATTGTATGTCAGAAAATCCTATGGAAATTAATGGTATGCTTTTGAGCAATACATAAATTGATGGTGTTTTTGAATTTTGGGGGCACCCAGGTTGTTATTACTTGATTTTCATTTGAGAATGAAAAACCAAGCATGGATTGTGCCAGAAGATGTTCTCCCACCGTAAAGAGTTATGATAGCTGGAAAAAAAATGGAAGCAGAGTTTTTGGTACTTGAAATAAAATGCGTGTTAAAGCAATATGACGCTATACTAGATCATCCATGGCTAAGGCATGTAAAGGCGTTATATGATTAAAATTGAGAAATGATTTTGATCAAAATTGGAAATAATAAATTGAAGGCAGATACTATCACTACAGAACTGATTGAGGAAAAGGATTCTGTTATAAAGCAAACACTCTGATTCAAGAATGCAGTTTGAACCTGGCGAGTTTGTTCTCCATTTAGACAATTGTTCAGAAGATAACAGGTAATCCGATAGAGGATCATTTCATTGTAAAATGAGTCATTAGGTAATGTTGCACTCAGCCTATGTCATTGAAATCGAGTGATGGCCAAGGAAAGTGGTGGTGGTGATGGTGGATGATAGATGATTATCGCTTGACACTATCAATCAAATCAATGGGGACAATAAATGACAGTTGATACAATGCTTAGCACGCTTGAACAAATTCGCGGTGAATGGGAATACATGATTGGTACTTGACATTGTCTAACAGATAATCATTACAAAACAAATATCCCCTATACTAAAAGTATGACTACAATGAGCCTTGTCTTCCAAAAATTGAGAGAAAATGATTTGACAATCCTACCAGATGAATAACGTCTGATGGTTAGTGACATTGGCTTATATGGCTGCATTTAAACATAATTGGTTGGGTTATTCTTTTTATCAAAGACTTGATTTAATGAAGGATTAAAAAGACTTGGAAATATATTATTATTGATTTAAGTAAGTTATGGAAAGGTACCTACACGGTGTCCTTGCAATATGTTGCTCTTAGAGGTAATCTTTGGTTGAATACTTTTATGGAGACATTTCTATTATTCCAATCATCAAGTTTTCATGCAATAGAATAGCTGTTATATTCTGCAATCTATCTTCCATTATATTCTGTATTATATCTTCTATAACATTTTTGTGTGAGTACTGAACTGTTATTCTGCATACATATATATCTCAATACTGCTTTCATAAAAGAATACTTTAGACCTCGAGTCACTTTACAAGGAGTTCTACTTACGTACATGCACGTCTCAAATATCATAAGTGCTAAGAAATTATGCCCCAATATAATGTATTAAGTGGAATAGTTTTCTTCTAGAAAATGATTGATTTTGATGCGGATCCATGTTGGTTGCATGGATGCCCAGCTACCAGAAATTGGCTCCCACGTACCTGATTTTATGTATTATTCTTTCTATCATGGTCCACACACCCCGCAGGTGTATATGAAAATGAAATAAACTATTAGAATTTTTCCTGTGATTGCTCTGCTGTTGTTATCCTCAGCATGGTGTACTCAGATTATTCAAAGTAGCACTTAAATAGACATCTAGTGTTATTATTAGATATGCTAAATTTAGAGTTGCTGTTATTATTAAACATGCTTTTCAGATTTAGAGTTGCTGTTATTATTAGATTGTCCAAATATTTTTCTGCTCTAATCCACTACTATCTTGATTTTTTTTCGATTAAATGTGGTGTCTGCACTTGCAAAATTTCAGTCCAGATTTCTGAGTCTAACAGTATGATGTTTTCAGAGGTGTTTAGCTAAGGTTCTTGTTCACAGTAAGTGCAGGTCTGCACACCATGAATCAAAATTTAACATGAACTCTAAACAGTACTGCATCTGGACCAACAATTACATCCATACCTCCATGTACCCTGGGGTATAGACTTCCCTTGTTAGTGTTTATAAATCCTATGGGTTATATTTTGTTTATAATGTAGGTGCCAAGAATCATGTATTTGCATCTAGTGTCGTTTTAGAGCAGGATTCCTCCTTGCACAGCCACCAATGCTGGTTTGGAATTGCTCCCCGTGATACAGACATATATAAACCCAAAAATGAATAGTAGGCCCTTTGGAGGGAGAACATGCAAACATCTGACATATCCATCCCTTAACAAATAAATTTGAAGCTAGAATGAGTAATCTCATTATGCATTGACTCAACCACCATTATGAAATATCCCTTGTGGGATACCACTTAAAAAAGCACAAAATACTGACAATTTGCAGCCAAACAAAATTCTTATTTTTGCAGAAAATAAAACTAGGGCAGCGAATAGAAATAAATCTATAACTCACAAAATACTTGCCCGAATCACTTGAAAATTTATAGAGAGCTTGATAACAATAAAACTAACACTAGGAAATTATTTTTGGAATTTTTCAAATTATAGAACACTGCTAGAAAATTACAGCGTGCCTTAAATAGTTGGAAAACTTCTAAAATTCATATCTTCCCGAATACAAGTGCAAAAACCATGAAACTTTGAAAATAACATTTACAAATATAGAAGATGATATTCCAACCTTCAGATCTGAAAATGGCCAACTGGAAACCCTCCAAATAAGGGCTGCAATCTTCAAAACAAGTCGTCCTTTTTGGTAGATGGTCAAAACCCCTTTGAAATCTTCTGGAAATGATGCCAAACCCTTCCTTTATTGCTGCCGTAAGTTTGATCTGCAAACTCATTGATTATCTTCACCAAACCTCTCAAAAACCCTCAAAACCCTATCTCTAAAACACCTGAAAATATCTCTGTGAATCAGCCCTGAAAACAACTCCAAAATGACAAGCTAGGGTAGATCTCTCACTACCGAAGAATGCCTTGCTAGCTAGGGATGGATCTCTCACCACCGAAGCTAGGGTTCCTGTGGGATCTCACTCCACAAGCTGAAGATTTGCAAACAACAGTTGCACATGAAAAGAAATAGTTGAGTATGCATCAAGTATCGTCTCCTTTCTCCCCTCAACTCCTTATATAACCTTTTCCAAGGCAAAAGAACCCCAAAAGGTCCTAGTTGCATTTTTCCTTAGGATGGGCCAATAACATAAAGTAACTTAAGTTACTTTTCACCTTTTAAGTCGCCATGGTCCAAAAGTGACCCCCAACGCAAAATTAGAACATAAGTACCATGTGGCCCCTCCCTAACGACAAAACATAACATCTAGCCCCTCCAAAACCTCTTATGCACATGTCAATGAAGAATAATAATAAAATGGACTAGATATTCATACCCAATAGCTCCCAGTGTCCATAGCCCCTTGGGTATGACCAAGGCCTGGACTCGAGTTGGCCCCTAGGCCTATGGCGTAGGAAAGGGGACATTACACATTAGTAGCTCATGTCTAGTGAACAAACACCCTATTACTTGAATGCAAAATAGATCTTATCTGATAATTTATTTCCCTTAATTTAAGAATAGCATGTAAATGATTATTGCCTCAGTTCAAGTCGATGTCAAGAAACATATATTACACAGATATTTAAAAAATGAATGGTAGGTGCCTTGGAGGAAGAACATGTAGACATTGGACTTATCCATCCCTCAACAAATAATTTTGAAGCTAGAATGAGTAATCTCATCATGAATTGACTTAACCACCAGTTGTAGCTCATGTCTAGTGAATATACACCTTGTTACTTGAATGCAAAATAGATCTTATCTGACAATTTGTTTCCCTTAATTTAAGAATAGCATATATATGATTGTTGCCTCAGTTCAAGTAGATGTCAAGAAACATATGTTACACAAATATTACAGTTTCCACCCAATTTTTTTTCTTTATGACCGTCCATATTGTAACGGAGCAGATTGCATAGGTTTATAAGTTACATGACACGGAATATGTAAAATGCATATAATAATAGCGGATTTTGGAGAAACATTAATGCGAATTAATTTGTTTAACGGCCAATTCTCAACCAAGTAGACATAACTTTCTCTGGTTGATAGACCTATCTCCTAAGGTCATTCCTAGCTCTTGACAACTATAGTTTCTTGCTTCCTAGGATATGTTTGAGTACAGTTTCATGGAAATTTTATGGTCTTGAATGATTGAATATAGTTTTGGCCTGGAATTGAGTATGTTAGGGTGTGAGAGTCGATGCTTTGTCAAGAAATAAGGAGAGGAACAAGACAATAATGACCCAATGTATGTGGAATTGACACTCAAATCTAAAACACGTGTGAATAATCCCGATTAGAAGTAATAAGTGGTTTTTGTATAATATTACGGTGGAAAAAATGTAAGATTCTCAAAACACGTTAATCAAACATCACACAAATGGTGTGAAATCTATTTTGCCACCTTTCTTGTTATTGTTTCTATGTAACAAATATCATCTATTTAATTGGGTGTAGTTGAGAGTGCCATGGTCCTATTTCCCATGGATTCCATATCTTCCAGGTTTTCATATTCATACCTGGTAGCAGCTGAGTAGAACTAAACTCATTGGAAGCCTAGGCTTATCTTTTGTAATTGATGTTCATTTAAAAGTGGGCTTGTCTTGATTTTTTCAGGCTAAGCTTTTGATATCCGGGAAACACTTTAGTTTGACTCTCATCGCTAGGCGTTCAAGGCATTATGCTGGAACAAGGTAAACTATTGTTGAAGGCCAACAAACGCCACCATCCAAGCTTATTTCATGCATTTTAGCTCATGAAAACAAAATTCATTTAACTGATTGAGGTTATATAAATTTTTCTGACTAGAAATCAATAGTGCAAACTGATGGAAGAAGCTATTATATGGGAAAATATAAATCAAATTTGAGCATTGCTTAGCATGTTTTAATTAATTATTGAACAGGTATTTGAAACGGGGAGTTAATGATAAAGGTAGAGTAGCAAATGATGTTGAAACAGAGCAGATTGTTTTTGAAGATGTGTCTGAAGAATGTCCGCGCAAAATTTGCTCTGTTGTGCAACACCGAGGCTCAATACCCCTATACTGGTCTCAAGAAACTTCACGCTTAAATTTAACGCCCGATATTATATGTATGTTAGCATATTCGACAGTGTATATTTATAAATATACCTGTAATGTGGTAATTACAGATTTATTTGTTACAATGCACGTGCTTGTTGACAACCTTTTTGATGTTTTGTTCAGTACAAAAAAAGGATCCAGACTATCAGGCAACAAGACTCCATTTTGAGAATCTCGTAAAGAGATATGGAAATCCAATTATTATTTTGAATCTTATCAAGGTGGGATTTTTCATAATGGAAAGTTAATTTTTTTCCCAAAAAAATGAAGTAATTGTAGCTGTTGCTCCAAATATGCTAAAGCAGAAATGTTACAATCCTTACAGGATTGTGATTCGACTTTCATTAACTGCAATTTGCAAATAATATGTTTTCCTTAGAATATGAGATTAGTGTTTAAAAACTCTAGTAATTGCATGGTACATTCTTTTGCCTCAATCCTTCATTTAGAGTTCATTTCTACTAATGTGTTTTATCTTTGAAATCAGGGGCATGAGAAAAAGCCTCGAGAAAGTATTCTTTGTGTAGAGTTTGCCAATGCAGTTAAGCAAATTAACATAAATCTTTCTGAGGATAGTCAACTGAAGTTCATACACTGGGATCTACATAAATTCTTTAGAAGGTCTGTGCTCCACTGTAGCTTGAATTAATGGATTTGTAAGATTTCATATATGTTATGGAATTTCACTGACTTCCATGTATTATTTGTAGACAGAATGGTACTTAGATTCCATCAAACATCTCAAGTCGCAGATAACTATGATCTTTCTTTGTTGCAGCAAATCGGCAAATGTTCTACAACACTTAGCAAAATTGGCAGTTGAAGCTTTGGATCGCACTGGATTCTTCTATAGTTGGATAACTTCTGACATGAAAATTGAAAAAAATCAGTCAAACAACAATTTGGAGTAAGTATGAATTGAACATGAATGTGTATATGAAATAGTATGGCTATCTGTAAAGTGGTGATAACAATGTTTGAATGTTATGAATGCAGTATACACATCCACATTTAATTTTTATACCTTTTGGAGTTATCATTAATCATATAACAATATTACCTTCACTGGCTATATTTTTATAAGCTCTTGGTCAATATGACATTTCCAAGTAATTAAATAGGATTTTTATGCTTTATTGCACTGCAAACTCAACAAACATGGAATGGGACTAGATAGAAATGACTGGTGGCCCATATTAGACATTTGACGTTTGTACACCCAATAATTTTATATTGAATATTTACATGATATTATTCCCCACATCACATAGTTGAGGGATAATAACAGGTGTTAAGGCTTTCTTTAACATTGAAGCGTAGGTAATCAAGAAACTATCAATGTTCGTAGAAAAAGAACAAATAGGAGAAACCACTAGCAGAAAGAACATTTTGAGTGGATTAATATGTTTATATAAGGGAGTTCCCTGTGAAAATGTACTTTTTACCATTTGAGAGCTCTGTCATGTGTTGCAAAGCCACCTATATTTTTTGGGAAACCATATGTATGTGCTGGTTTCTACATGTAATTAGTGGCGGGAAATTCATGAACCATGACCAACTATAATAGAGGTCAAAGCAGCTACCTTGATGGACATAAAGAAGGGGTTGGTAGCAAATATAAGAGCATAATGTCCACTTTCCTTTAAACTGCGTGGTTTGTTAGGATTAATGTTTTATTTATGTGTGTGGCCGACACGACAACATGGTTTGATTTGTTGTTAGTGGGTTTATGTCGTTTTGGTTGGGTCACTTTTATCTATTCGGAATCATAAAATCCATAAACAAGCCCATTTCATTGTCATTTTGTTGGAGCTTTGAAGCAATACCATATTAATTATCTTTTTTCTTATTCTCTTGTGCATTATTGCTTATTTGTGCAATTACTTTATTCTTCCGTGGTCAGACTAGATATTTGCTTTTCACTGCTTAAATGCACTTGCAACTTCTTCATGGTATCATTGCCAAGGGTCTAACCATTGACTTTTTTGGACTTAGTTCACCTTTGTTTGTTTGTGTGACCATTGTGTTCTTAGAAGTGTCCAAGTTAGCTGTGAATTAGAGATTGCCAAAAGATTTACTTCATCAATGTGATTTGGCATTATGGATGGATCATTAATTTTTTGGTGAATGAATTGAGGGTGATACAATTGCACTTTGATTTGGAGATTACCACTCTTTATCACACCCTTGTTTTTGAGGAAATGCAACTATTTTATTGCGACTCAACAATTACAGTTTGAAGTTTTATACGTAGATATTTTGTACAATATCTGTGGTTGCATATTTTATGTTTGGCATTTTTCAAGTTTGTGGTGGTCTGTAATGAAGCTTCATGGTTTGAGTTGCATCTAATCAAAACTCAAACAACGTTCTTTTGAGGAACAAAACCTTAGGCATTATGGTGAACTTGAGCCTACTTGCTATGATCTTGCTTTAAAATCATGTCATAACGGCAAGCAAGCAAATAAACAAAAGAAGTCTAATTTTTAGAAAGAAAACTCCAAGTCATATGATTACCTCAACCAATGGAAGACCAAAGGGATATGCTGGTATTGTGGAAAACAAGGACATCATGTAAACCTTTTGCTTCTAAAGGAAGTGAGATATGGGGAAGAACACTTGAGGAAAGCTAGGGAAGTCACATATCGGGTACAAGTCTAAGGTAATGTCTGTTGTAGCTTTGATTGGCAGTAATGCTTCCAACAATGAAAAGTTACTGATTCATGGACTACACGGTATATATTTCATAATGGAAGAGATTTATCTCCATATCTGAGTATAAAATTCTGGATTAAATTTTCTTGGGTTATAATAATCTATTGAATGTGAAAGGCATTCAGTTTTCTTTTATTTGATTTAATGCCTTCTTTCAGTATTTTTCCTTTAGGAGACAGGTCAGTTGGATTCGGAGAAAAGAAAAAAGCAAATAGAGGATAAAGTAAGGCTTAAGAGGTCGGTCCTTTTCTATTTGGCCTCTGGCGCCAAGGGAAGGATATAAAAGGGACTTAAGGACTTCATTTGCAATCATCTTTGGCACGTTTTTTCATACACAATTGGTTTGTTGGGCTAGATGTTCACTACCTTTCCACTTGAGGACGAAAACCCTCTTGTGTAGCATCCAAAGAAGACGGAAACCTTCCTTGTGGCTTGGTGGAGGACGGAAACCCTCCATTTTGAGTTGGAGACATCAAGAAGAAGGATTGCAAAGGCTTTACATCATTTTTGGAGCTCTTCCCTAGAGGAGCGACTAGGGTTTGAAGCTGGTTTGGTGCCTTCTAGGGCACAAATTTCATATCTGATTTTATAATCTGAATCTCCATAATTTATAAGGCCGGAATCTATATTTTTTTTGATTTTTGGTGGTGTTTATCTATCATTTTCAACCTTGGTTTGTGGCTGTGTTGTTGTCCTAAATTTAATTACAGCAGTATATCTTTGCTGATTTTCTCCATTTATTTGTTGCCAATCGGATGGATATTGATTGTCGTGGTTGAAATAATTACTTAGAAGCATTTTTCAGCTGTTGTGCATGGTTATTTCACGAATTTAAGCTCATATACAGTTCGCCCTAGGGTTTTAAAGAATATTTAGCTGTTATAAAAAAATCAAATTTCACTTCACTTGGGGTTTGTGTGGTTTCCTACTTTTTCAGTTTCAGTCCCAAAAAGAGACATTACAGTGGTATCAAAGCTTCGGTCTTCCCATCCTGAGGGTATTCGTGCAAGGCAGTGACAATACAATCATGGAATGATGACCTAGGTTCTTACCAAAGGAAGAAGTCATTTCAAAGGCGGAAGCATGGCATCCAGTGGGTCACAACATTGTGGCTATCTATGAAGAATATAGGGCTCTTTCGAAGGAGATCTGTGATGTTATTTCGCTTGCCGAATTCATAGGGGTAAGCAAGGGTAGGTATGGGCCCAAGCCTAAACCTCAAGTACCACAGGAGGATCTTCAACATGCCTTGGGGAGGGTGATGCTCTCCACATTTGATGATTCCAAAAATGGGACAGCTAGAGCATGGAAGAAAGGGTTTAACCCTAACCACAAGAAAGTGCCAAACCAAACCCAAAAGGGTTTCTCTTGAGAGAAGAAAAAGCAAAATCAGATCTGCAGGAGGGCTTTGAGGTGGAGTCACCAAAGAAAGAGGTAGAAGTACCTATCATTTTCCCTAAGGATGAGCCATTGACTGATTTTCCAAACAACACCATAGAGACACAAGGGTTTGATGAAAGTTTGATGCATGAGCCTAGAAAGGAAAGGGAAATCATGGAGCATGAGTCCCAAGGTAAAGGTTCCTTAATATTTAATGATATTTCATTGGTTTCTAATGGGTGTGTGTGGCAAAATGTTGAAAAGAAACCAGATTTGCTTAAGGGTAAAGAGGATGCATTGGAAGAGGAAGATATCCACCATGCTAAGAAGGAAGAACCATCGCAGCAGCAACTCATAATGATGGATCAGCCTTTGGGAGCCCTAGAAGCACCCACCACCATTGCCAAAGGTGATTCCTTGACTGATTTTCCTGACAGCCCTATGAAAGCTCAAGAGAATGGAGAAATTGCTAAGCAAGAACCAAGCAAAGTGGAAGGTAAAGAACTTTTGATTGTTAATGATATTCCCTTGATTTCTAATGGTTGCATGTGGCAAAATACTAAGGGAACTTGGAAGCATGAGGAGCAAGATGATGAAGTGAATGTTGGAGATAGCCCAAGCAAGCCTCATGAGATAATAGGAGTTGAGCATATTGGGGGTGTCCAAGGTATGGAGGTGTTCCAAAATCATTGCCTTCTTCTACACTAATTCAGTTTTGTTGTCTTGAGCCAATTGACAAAAAGAATGACAAAATGTCGTGGTTGAGGCTCCATTGTAAACCATGGCAAGTGGCTGCACATCATGATCAGCACGCTGAAAACAGGGTTATAAGTGGAGAAAAATCTGAATACTAGAGGAAAGGTAAAGCGGAGCTTCTGAGTGAAGTTGTTATGAGGTACACCCATGAGACAAGGGCATTTCCGGGTGCCCATGACCACTTTCAGTCCGCTGTAATTTTCAGACCAGCAACTAAGGGTAAGCCATATGATATTTTGTTTGATCATGACAAGAGTCTATTGCATTATTATTTATCATTGCCATGCTTTGGTGATCCTAACCATGCTAATGAGGTTAAGGAGCAAGGTTGGGAGAAGACTTTTTGCCAAGGACTCATTATATATCTCCCAAGCAAAGCCTATGAGGTGGTTTTTTATGACAGCCCAAGGTACACGCATATTTCAGATCCTTTGTTTCCTTTTTCATCATCATGTTGGGCTGATCATCACAAACTCTTTGTCATGAGTTTGGACTTCAAGATAGGGGTTGCGTTGCACATGATGATTGAGAGAAGAAGAGGTATGATGAAGAGTTACATAGATTGCTTACATCCTTGGAATCCGGGTAAACCCTTGAAGCTCAAAGAAGGTGAAGGTAAAGATTTCAGTTTTGATTTTTCCTCTCTTTGCTTATGGAAGGGAAGGAATTTGATGAGTTTGTATGAAGTGGGAAGAAATGATAACTATGTACTCTTTCTTATGTCGCTGCCATGTTTTCACCTCCACAATCCGCAAGATCAATCAGTTTTGCAAGGAACCCTCAAGAATGACACTCGGAAAGAGCAAGTCCATGGAGGTAAGGTGTATTTGAAATATTTTCTGAGTGCTGGTTCTAACTCAGAAATTTTGAGTTGTAAGAAGGTTAAGGACAGCTCGTGGCCCAAAAAGGTTTCAGTTTCATTGCTTACCAACATGCCAAAACAGTTCGATTTTCACCATGCACAAACAGACAGGTATGATGACTATGTTGCATTGCTCTGCTCCATGATATTGTTGTGTTTTTACTCTCATGATCAGCTTGTGCCAAGTGGAAAGAAGGTAAGAAGTGAATGGTGTAGCAAAGGGTGCAAGGATGCTTGGGTGCAATACCAAATTTGTTTTAGCATATGTGGGGTTGGTACCATTGCAAACCTCAAAAGGGGAAGAAGGTCTGATTGCAAGATCAATTTGATTGATAATCTCATCTTTGAGTGTCCAGTAATGACTCACACCTTTGCATTTTGGTTCAGCTCTCATACATACCAACTTTCCCAGGTAATTGGTTTCTTATTTGGCCATGGAATAGTAATGCTCATAGATATTGGCACCACTCATAAATTAATTAGAGGAAAACTTACCGTTAAGCATGGGCTGAGCATAAGTAACTTTGGAGGCTTCAAGGTCACCAATGTCAATAGTATTTTCATGTTGTCAAATTTCATGAGAAGGTGCAAGGTATGTAATGTTTTCCTTGAAATTAAGCCAGCTGAAGTTAATGTTGTTTGCGGGATGCAATGGTTTCAGTTTTTGGGAAAAATTCATTATGGTTCTCTTCTTTATAAATCAGCTCCTTGGAAGAACATAATTATAGTTGGGCATGCACAAATTCAGCCACCCAATAAATTTATAGGAGAATTTAAATTGCTGATTTTGATACAATCAGATTATGAGTTGTTTCCAGATCTGAACAGCTATAAGAGTGTCCATTTTGAAGTCATTAAATCATGGAAAATGGTGGTAGATGGTTTCAGCTGAAGGAAACAACTACTTCAACCAACATAGCTCCAAGTTGGGTGGAAAATCAGGTGATTCATGACTGCCATACTTTGTTTTCTATCTACACACAAGATGAATTGTGTATTTTCTTGCAAGGAACAAATTACAACATCATTAATGAAGATCATCTTGAGAAGGTATGTGTTATGGAAATTTTCAAACCTTGGAAAGAAGGGCATTTGAAATGCTTGCTCACATTCTTGGTTCCAAGATGGGAGGCTTGTACATATGATATAAATAGATATGCACATCTTTTTGCTTTTAGCCCATATGGAAACGAATTGTCCTTCAAAAGGGTGTATAAAAACAATAAGGTGGCAGATGATTTGTCAAGGAAGCCACTTCCTTTCTCTTGGGATGATATTGCCCTACATATTGAGAAGATGAAGGAGACTATGGGTTTGGATCAGCCGAGTTTGCAATTGCTTGGGGACAAGCAATTTTGGGAAGGGAGGACTGTAATGTCCCCTTTTTCAAATTGAGGGCCTAAAAGTGGACTTCTTGCCATTCCTTTTCGTGGCAAAGAAGTATGAATGAACAAGGGAAGGAATTGCATTTCATTTCAGTTTTCTTTTATTTGATTTAATGCCTTCTTTCAGTGTTTTTCCTTTAGGAGACAGGTCAGCTGGATTTGGAGAAAAGAAAGAAGCAAATAGAAGATAAAGTAAGGCTTAAGAGGTCGGTCCTTTTCTATTTGGCCTTTGGCGCCAAGGGAAGGATATAAAAGGGACTTATAAGGACTTCATTTGCATCCTATCTTTGGCACATTTTTCATATACAATTGGTTTGTTGGGCTAAGTGCTCACTACCTTTCCACTTGAGGACGAAAACCCTCTTGTGTGGCATCCAAGGAAGACGAAAACCTTCCTTGTGGCTTGGTGGAGGACAAAAACCCTCCATTTTGAGTTGGAGACATCAAGAAGAAGGATTGCAAAGGCTTTACATCATTTTTGGAGCTCTTCCCTAGAGGAGCGACTAGGGTTTGAAGTTGGTTTGGTGCCTTCTAGGGCACAAATTTCATATCTGATTTTATAATCTGAATCTCCATAATTTATAAGGTTGGAATCTATATTTTTGTGATTTTTGGTGGTGTTTATCTATCATTTTCAGCCTTGGTTTGTGGTTGTTTTGCTGTTGTCCTAAATTTAATTACAACAGTATATCTTCGCTGATTTTCTCCATTTATTTGTTGTCCAATTGGATGGATATTGATTGTCGTGGTTGAAATAATTATTTATAAGCATTTTTCAGTTGTTGTGCATGGTTATTTCGTGAATTTAAGCTCATATACAGTTCGCCCTAGGGTTTTAAAGAATATTACAGCTGCTGTTATAAAAAATCAGATTTCACTTCACTTGGAACATTGCAGTGTCAGATTTATTGAGGATAGTTGTTAAACACCTTTTCTCCATGTTATGCATGCCCTAAAAGGTCACATTAGGCAATCCTAGCTGATTTGGGCTAGTGCAAAAGTTTGGAGCATGTTCAAATCAATAGTTGAGTGTAATGGTAATGCAATTAAGATAAGGCTCATGTTCTCATATCTCTCTGTGTTTATCAGGGTGGCTTTAAAGTTATAAGACTAGTAAAATTGTCATATTGTTGAAAAAATTGTAATGTTTAGGCTTGACAAATCTAGGTATCTTCTGAATTTAGTGTAGGTTGTGACGGAATGTTTCAGCATTAGCCATAAATCATGGGAAAACAATGTATATTATGTATTGATCCTTATTCAAAGCAGGTTTCACTTAGGTGCATATTCATGCAAATCATAAGGATCCTAGAAACTTGAGTAATGCAAGGGTAAGAAATCTTAAGGCTTCATTTATCGAGATTCAAACACAAAATGTACATCTAAGTAGTACACACACAGAAAATAGGAATCATCAAGACACCAAATTCAGGAACAAAGTTACCACAAAAACATAATGTGTTCCAATTGTAAAAGCGATTCCATAGGATTGCGTTTTTGCATCATAAATAGAGTTGCAGTCATGGTTTGCAACAAGGCAGATTTAATTGTTAGAAGTTCCCAAGCATGATACCTAAGGCTTGTTATCCTTGAACAATAGTGCTCAATATGAAAATTCATATCTGTATGTCAACCAACTATGGAAGACATTATCGGGCCCTCCAGAGACAAGTTGGTGACAAATTCCATCTATAGTCTACCTAGACATTAGTCCCATTGTCAAAACCAAAATAAACTACATGCTCCGCAAAACCTACATAAAGCAAATCGATTGATATACTGTCAAACTGTAAACAACACCCTTTCCTATTAGAAGACCTTTGGCCAATCCTGTCAACCCGATAGCCACAAGGAACAATTATCAAGAGCTAGCTTAAGTCACAATAAATTATTATAAAGTGCTACAAAAATAAAAATAAAAATTATTAAAGCACTTACATTAATTTATTTGGCTTAGTAAAAATAAATGATAATCCCTATGGTAAATACGATTTGCCTTGAGGCCCTACAACGCAAATATCATTGTAAAGGGATTTACTATATTTTATTTGTTGGCTAGATTTTCTGCATAGTTGAAAACCTAGGCAGTCATGAGATAAATCTCCCTCATTTACCGGTGACGCTCCCGTGTCAGATTTATCAATAAAAATATGCTAGTATCTATATGGGGGTTTTACTTTAACTATTCAGCTCATGAACCATAGCTGTATAGTTCTGCAGCAAGTAAGCAACTGTTTAAGAAAGGAAATATTTATAGAAAAAGGGAATTATATTAACACAGAGAAGAAATGGGGAAGATGTGCATCCCAATCAATAGATAACAGAGTTGATTGCATACACATGGAAGAAACCAATAGATATCAACACAAAATTATAAGCAAAGGCATTTCAGATCTAGATCTAAAATAACACAAAGTCTATTAAAAGATCTAAGATAGAAAGCTAGAAACAAATTGCACGGTGACACAAAGTTCTCCGGAAACCTGCTCTTTTATATTCCTTTGCTTTAAGTGGCTCTCAGGGGTTTCAGCACAAAGTCTGGAAACACAAGAATGCTGCTTACAAATTCTCTTCTTTAACCTGAAGGTTCTTCCTCTACTTATAGAATGTAGAGGGGCAATTACAAGTCGGAAGCTTTTAGTTGAACTGGCACATGTGGAACTGGGAAAGGAAACAACTGACAATCTTCCTCCTGGAATTCCTCTTTGCATGACATGCATGATTTGCAACTGAAAATAGAACCTTCTATTTTGCACGTTTGCCACCTATCTATAAGTAGTCGACTTCTTCAAGTAATGGCTTTTAAACCAATCACTTAAGCTGTATAATTTAATTGATCGCTCAATTACTTTGTCGGAGGAAATAAGAGAAAGAAGAAGAAAGAGGAAAGTTGCAGTCTTGTTCTTTTTCATATTCTGCATGCAGCTGATTCTTTTGCCTTTGATGCTCACCAAACTAGATTTGGAAGCGTCTGGAAGCGACTGGATCTGGAAGTGGCTGGATCTGGAAGTGTCTGGAGTTTTGCCTTCGCCTTGTCTTCTCTTTTATCCTTGAAGCTTTTGTAGTTCTTCTCCTGTACATGCATTAGTGCAATGTCTGCCGTAAATAACTCATCATTTTTATTTTTAATTGCATATGAGCAATTAAAAATTCTGGAAAGCACTCCGGGTGAATGCAAATTCAATGAAGGCTTCAACTGAAAGATTGGGAGAACATGCACAAGGTCATGGAAGGAATTCTTCACGCACTGGCTTCTTCACGGGCTGCATTCGAAACAAGAGGATGAAGCCTTTGCGTCGAAAGCTTTTGCAATTATGAGATCTAGATCTGGATAATTCTTTAGATTCAGAGGATATGTTCAATGTATTGGACATTGATTTAAGCTCCCTTTCTCTTATAAAGCACTTGTAATGAATTCCTACAATTAATTCAGACAAAGATGACTTCACCAAATTTGATGTTTTATTTGCATGCAAAGCAGACATGAATTTTACCAACTTCACTTGAGCACCTGTATCACTTATGCAAACAATTATCTAGACATAAATCAACCTCCTTCAACCTGTGCGCCAATTCTGGAAGCTTTTAGCATTGATTACACCTTCTGAGCAAAAATCCTCTCCAAATGGGGCACACTTTTTGTCTGGGCTGCACTTCTCTGCTTGTGAATTAATTAATTCATCCTTATGGCAGCCCCTGCTTATATAATCCTCATGATTCTATAATTAATTAATACCTTTCCTATTCCTGGCAATTAATTAATTAATTAATAAGGTTTACTCTTCAAATGGGGCGCCTATTTTGTGCATGCTCATGGCTGCCATTAAATAAATTAAATTTATTTAATTTTAGACTTCTGCTTCCAGTTAACTCAAGACTCACAGTATGCTTTGACCTTAGCCACTGAAAATATGAATTAATTAATTCATTTAATACTTAAAAAAGTATTATTTCTCTCCCAAATGGGGTGCACTTTTTGACATGAAGGAGCTGCATTAAATAAATAATATTTATTTAATTTTAGAACTGTTTATTTCCAACTTCCTTTTGTCCACTTCCCTTTGTTGACTTTTCCACAAGCCTGGGCGCCAAAATTGGGTGAATAAATATTAACAAATATTTATTTAATGCATTATTATTCACCCAAGGTGGGTCGCACTTTTTGGAATAAGGAATTTCTATTTTTAAAAGTCAATTGGCAATAGGATTATTTACCTTGCAAGACAACTCTGAAAATCCCATGATTCACTTAAGCTGTTTGACTTTCATAATGGGATTATTTACCCTGCAAGGCAGGTAATAAAATCCCATCAATGCCTTAAGTGATTTTTCTTTTATTTCACAATGAGAATTTTTACCCTGTAAGGCAGGGAAGAAATTCCCGCCTGCCTGTTGCCGCTAATTTTTCCATTGTGACTTAAGTGACGTTGCTTACATGGGAAAAAGTACCCTGCTAGGCAGTGACAAAATTCCCACTTGCCCGCTGCTTCGAAAAATCCCATGATCCACTTCAAACCCCCTTTTTCCAAAAATGCGGCCAACCCAGAAGAAACTTTTTGGTGCACAACTTTGTCTTTTCCAAGAGAACCAGACCTTCAATGGCGAATTCTTTCTGGCACAACGTGCATATCTGATCTCCAGATACTCCAGGCCAAGAATCAGGCCAACCAACAAAGGAATTGATCCAGAGGAATTTCGCAGAAAACGAAATGGGAAAACACAAAAAACACAAAACGTTGCCAAAAGTTACAAATACAGCCAAGGATTCATTCCTGGTTAAAACCCTACTGGTATATGGGAATAATGATATGTACGATCACAACAAAGTTAAACCGGAGCACAAATTGCCTCAAATGGGCTCAAAGTAATTAAATACAAATTTCCCGCAGGCAAACCCCAGTGACAGAATATAATGATTTCAAGCATCTGGGTATTTGGCGAAATTGGCTAATATGATTCCTTGGGATTATCTTGTCGTAAAACTGATACTTTCCGACAATTAAAACACAAAACAACCCATTATTTTAAAAGAACAATTTTTTTTTAATATGGGGTAGTCTCAGATTTCAGGGTGAAATCTGCGGACACCATTATTCTTCCTAGATAGGATAATGGCAACTTGGGCCAAAGAGGAGTAATGAAGCTTAGGAAGGATAAAAATATAATTAATTTATGTATTCTCCCTAACAAAATGCGACTTGCACTAGGAGGGAAATGTTGTTAGGAAAAACATTTAATATGGGAAAATATTAAATAAATGCATAGGGAGAATCATGAATGCTGATTGGAGGAGAAAAATGTTGTTTTAGGTCTCTTTCTCCTTTATAAGGAGAGGTCGACTTGTGTAAAGATCATCCAGAAATTTTATATGACATTTTTGTCTTGTATTGAGCTTTCAGCTTTTGCAAAAATTCCAAGGACGAAACCCCTTGTGAATTCTACCTCTTGTGGATGAAAACCCAAGAGTTTGAGAGGGTTTTTCACTCAGAAATTCCCATTGATTGTAATATGATTTTCATTCATTTCCAGTAGTGTCTTTGAAGGTATTTTGGTGAATAAATTGCAGCAGTATTTCTTCTATTGGATCGACCCAGTTTGGGAAAAATTCGGCATGTTTTATGAGGTATTTAGATCTGAAAATTATTGTCAAATATCTCCCAATTTTTATGAATTAAAGTGCAGCAGTTTCATAAAATTTTGAGTGGTTTTTAGAGGGTTTCTAAGCAGTTTATTAATCAGATTTCAGATCTGATTTCTGAGTTGTATTGGCAACCATAAATTCCAATTTTCATATATTTTGGCGTCTAAAAATATGGCAATCAGTTCGTGAAAAGAATATAATTTTTTTGAGAGTGACTTGCATTGGTTTCTCATCCAAACCCTAGTCGCATTTCCTCTATTTAAATCATATTTACCCTAATTTTATTGCCATAGTATTCAAAAATTATATCTTACTATTTGTGAGCGAGAAAAATTCATTTTGGGCAAAGAGATCCATTTAGGGATATCTTTCCATGGTATCAAAGCAATCTTCCTCCCACATGTAGGGTCTTGGTTTGTAACGAGGTAATAGAGTTGAAATGATTTGGAGATAGACAGGAAAGCTTTCCATGGGATCCGGACAGAGAACTTCTTAGAGCAATGGTAGACACCTAACAACGGTTGATTCAGTTCATGGAACTTATGGGCTCCACTCTTGACAGGTTGGCGTTAGATAGGCCAAGAGATAGAAGAGACAATTTGAGGGCCAGGCAAGATCAGAAGCCTAGATCATCATCACTTTTTATGCATGGAAAGAATAGTGAATCTTCACATATGGTTGATACAACTCCCCATGAGAGTACTTTGGTGTGTTCAAGTTCCAATGAGGTATGCACATGTTTATATGATGAATTTGGTAGACATGCTTTGGGCAATGATTTATTCACATCATCCTTGTAAGAGGGTTCACTAGAAGCTTCTACTTTGGAGGTTAGCATAGAGCATGTTAGAGTTTTGGATAGCAATGACATGGATTTATTGGGTGATCATAAGACATCTTCTAATGTGATAGTCACATCATCTACACGTGGAGAAAAATGAGATCTACATTTGGAGAGAAATCAACCCATTGTGTATTTCAAAGAAGAAGAAACTCCAAAATGTACGATTTCCATTGAGCAAGATAAAGGTGTTAGTGAAACTTTTCTTGTTAGAGAAACTATTCCCGTGCAAGGAAAGAAATTTGTATATGCAAGCAAAGAAGATGTAATGAAAACTCTGAGAAAGTGTAAGGAATGGAGTTGCTAGATTGATAACCGCTTAAGAGAGGCAACACCTACAAGAGTTTAAGGAGAAGATGCGGACAACTGAAGCTAGGGAGTCTTCATCCACAAAAGAAGACCCTTGGGAACAACTGGCACATGAGGATAATTCCGAATTTTCAGTTGATGATCATGCCCTTCATGGAGGTGATGATTTTGCCTTGATGACATTCATAGTGGACCAACCACTCAAGAGTTGTCTTTGATGGGTGTTGAATACATACATAATTCATCTTTGGTTATGCCACTGATTTATTATGATAGGACAACTCTCTATTTGTTGATTGGTGACTTCATCTTCATTGATTTGTCATGGGTTAATAGCTGTCCTACTTGGAACTCCATGTTACTTTCTAATTTTTCAGGATCTACATCAACTTTTGGTAGGCAGAGTATGAATTCACGGGAGGCAGATGGTGTGGTAAGAGGTACATCATCTTTGTTGTTGCAGCATTATTACATGATGACATTCAGATTTCTTTCCCTCATGAGAAACATGTCAAATTAGAGGACATTTTTTACATTATGGAGTATGTTGAACCATTGGTCCATACTCATGAGTATCATGAGAGCTATATTTTGTGGCAAGATTTGCTTCACTTGACAGGGACATGTGCCAGGCTTGTGGATCACTTTAGCATGTTTTGTTTATTGTGCATGACACTTAGACAAAACAAAATTTTAGATTTGCTTGAAGGCAAACAATTTTGGGAAAAGAGGACTGTAATATCCCCTTTCCAATTGAAGACCTTTGGCCTATTTTGTCAACCCGACGGCCAAAGGAAAAATATAAGGGTGACTTAAGTCACAATAAATTGTTATAAAGTGCTATAAAAAAATAAAATAAAATTATTAAAGCACTTATATTAATTTGTTTGGCTTAATAGAAATAAATTATAATCCCTATGGTAAATACGATTTGCCTTGAGGGCCAAATATCATTGTAAAAGGATTTATTATATTTTATTCTTCCTAGAAAAGATAATGGCGACTTGGGCCAAAGAGGAGTAATGAAGCTTAGGAAGGATAAAAATATAATTTATGTATTCTCCCTAGAGGAAAAATGTGACTTGCACTAGGAGGGAAAAAGTTGTTGGGAAAAACATTTAATATGGGAAAATATTAAATGCTTGCATAAGGAAAATCATTGCATGCTGATTGGATATTTTGGAGGTTGCTTTGGGTTTCTTCGTCCTTTATAAGGAGAAGTCGACTTGAGGGGAAAACATTCTATGCTATGATCATTTTGATAATTTTTGATTTGTGTCTTAAGCTTGTAGCTTTTGCATACATAAATTCTAAGGACGAAAACCCTTAGTATTTGGCTCTAGAGGATGAAAACCCTCTTAGAGAATGTGAGGGATTTCTACTCAGGAGATTCTATTGTGCTTGCAAAGATTTATTTTCAGTATTAGAATAAAGGGATTTTTGTAGATTTTGGCCAAAGGATTTGAAGAGAAATTGTGATCAATTTTTATATGCCTTTGTCCAGCTTGAGTGACCACCTATGGAGATGATACTTCATGTTCTAAGGCAGATTCATAGCTGTTTTTAGTGGCTGTAATTATTCCATATTTTTATATATCAGATTCTCCATTTTCAGAATTTTTGGTGTGCAAAAAGGTACCAATTTATTTAATTTCAGGAGCAACAAGTCTGCAGATTTTTAGAAGTTATTTCCAGCCATTTGTGCATCTGAAATCTGGGTTTATTTGCATAGTTTGGATTTATAAATTTGTAGAAGCAGATTTGTATGAGATAACGATGATATAAATGCTGATTTAGTTGGGTTTAATGTTGCACCCTAGTCGCATTTTCTAAAGGAATTTTCAGATCTGCATAATACATATTTTGTATCTTATCTATAAGTTGCATTTTAAAGTTGGGATTTGCCTAAAATCCCATTGGGGAAAAAATATGTCCATTGGGGACATTACAGCCACCCTCTTTATATATGGGGGCACTTGCTTACCCTATAGAGAGATTTGGGAAGGTTGAGGGCCCCTATCTCGCATATATTATATAGAGGGGGAAACCCCCTCTCTATATATGGTGATTTATCGACCCCCCGCCTTCCTCGTCTCCCTCCCCTACGATTATTTATAGTCTATCTTATTTCTATGTAGACTACATGCTTATGGAATACAAGGGGTACTCGATAGATTTATTGGCACCCTCTTTATATAAGGGGCACTCGCCTACTCTCTAGAGAGATTGGGAAGGGTGAGAGCTCCCTATCTCCCATATATTATATGGAGGGTGAAATCCCCTCTCTATACATGGTGATTTATCGAGCCCCTCCACTCCCCTGTGTATATATGCACTCACTTGCCCCTATATTGTATATCTGGAGGATGATTTATCAATTGTGCCCCCTGCCCCCTCCATACATGCACTCGCCTCTATATTGTATATTCAGAGGGTGAGGGGTGAGCAGAGCCCCCTATCTATATTCCCCTACCCAGTGGGTGGTTGGTGAATCACTTGAATGCCATAGAAACACAACGACAAATACATTAGGATGCTTAGAACAAATTATAGAGGAGAGGAAAAATGTATTTTTTTTCATAAGTTTTTCGTAAGTTATATGTAAGTAAGTGGCATTACAGTTTTCCTCTCATGGCTAAACAAAACAGGGCTACTAAAAGGACAAAAAAATATCACAAAGATGGCTATATGTATGCTTCATGGTAGGGACATAGGATTAATTATTTTGGCTAAAACTGTTAATGCTATTGCATATAATTTGAGCAAGATTCATATCAAGGCAATTAAGAATGTTACTCATGAAGATGCTTGGAGTGGTTGAAAGGTACTAGAGTATTTAGTTGTATTGCATGTGTGTGGGTGTGCATGTGTGTGTGTTTTTGAATTGTTGTGCTGATAAAATCAGACCCTTGTGTGCATGCACGTGTTTGTGTTTGAATTTCCATGCTGATGAACCCACACACTTGTTTGGATCGGATCATAACATTCTAAATAATTTTATAATCGTGCAAGAAAACCCATACCAAATTGGATACTAAATACACTTCTAGTTTGGATTATACTTTTTATAAACAGAGTGACAAATACATTAGGATGCTTAGAACTAATTACATAGGAGATGAAAGAAGTATTTGTTTTCATACATTTTTATAGGTTATATGTAACAAAGTGGCAATACATTATTCCTCTCACGGCTTAACAAAACGGGGTTATTAAGAGGAACAACAAAATCTTATGGAGATGGCTAGATGTACGCTTCATGGTAAGGACATATAATTAATTATTTTGGTTAAGGCTATTAATGCTACTGCATATATTTTGGGCACGATTCCTATTAAGGCAATTAAGAATGTTACCCATGAATAGGCATGGAGTGGTTGAAAAATAATAGAGTATTTAGTTGTATTGCATGTGTACATGGGTGTGAGTGTGAGTATGTGTACTTGTTTTTGAATCACCGTGCTGATGAAATCACACCCTTGTGTCCACGCGTGTTTGAATTTAAATTTCCATGCTAACGAACCCGATTGTTTGGATTAGATCTTAACATTCTAAATAATTTTAATCTCGTGCAACAAAACCCATACCACGTTGTATATTTGATACACTTCTACTTTGGATTATACTTTTAATGGATGTTGAGGTGTTTTCAACAATAGATATATCCCCTATTGTCTTTTTGCTCCTTTTGTAGATGTTGTTGTTTTGTTTTTTCTTGAATGGTTATCTCACCTTGTTTTCCTTATGGTTTCTTTTTGTTAAAAAGTTATAGTTGGTACAACACACTGTTTGTGTTGTTAATTTTATGATTGCGTGTTTTGTTCTTACTTCCATATGTCTCTTATTGTTCTTATGTTGTTTCGTTTTCAAATGATCTTGATTTCATTTTCATTATTACCCCAAGAGTGAGGTGACAAATATTGTTATCATACGCGTTCCTAGCTTAGTGTAATCGAATCATGTTTATGACATATGAAGTCAATATATATTTTCCATCGAACGACACTTCTCAAATTATTTCTACCAACATTTTTTGCCAAAAATTCTCGATATCATAATAAGAAATATATTTAAGGGAAGTTGTTTGCATTTAGGAAGGGTTGTAATGTCCCCTTTTTTGGGACATTCCTATCTTTCGATCTACTTTGCATTGTAACCCCTTAATATGCCTTACGCTACAAGGGGGAGTTGTCTCTAATTATGTGCACATAGTTTAATTAATTTCCTAATATTAAATTAGGAAAAAATAAATATAGTGCACACAGTCTTAGTATTAAATATTTTAATTATGTTTTAATGCGAGTTTATGTTTTCCCTCCAAAAAGGGACAGGTTGGTCATTGAATGTCGCATCCCTTAAATCTATAAAAGGAGGTTGCGTGACCTTTAGTGGGCATGTTGGATTGATCATTTGATTTTACTCCATGCTTGGAGAAAAGGGATGTATGCCCTAGGTTTTTGATGCTCTTGTTGTTGAAGAATCTCATTTTGCAAGTCTATTAAAACTGGTTTGAAGATCTCATTGAAGTCATCTTGCTGCAATATATTTTTGAGTTTGTGCATTAAATTAATATCTCTTGGCAGCGAATTGTTAAGGGATTATTCTTCATATTATTAATTGATCTTATGCCCTAACCCTAGCGACTTCATTGGGGACTTTTTGTTGCTGTTTGAGTGGCCCTTTTGCCTCTAAAAATCCTGATTTCTATTGTTATTTGCTGCTGCTATTTGGACAATAAAATCTGCTGAGTTTTGTGCCCAAATTCCATGTGCTAGGGTTTCATCTACACAATTTCAGATTTCGTGGGTTATTTTGCATGCCTTCTATTTATTGAAAAATTATGTTCTATAGCTTGTTGGAAAGCTAAAAATATGAAGAATCTTTTGGCTTTGGTTTGATAGAAAAATATTGAGTATTGAAGACGTTATTAATTTTTTGAAGTTCAGTTGTTCTGGGTGCCATTTTTATTTTATAATTTCTGCAAAAAAATCTGAACTGGAAAAGATTGTGATTCTAATTGGTTCTCCCATCTAACCCACCACCTTGGCTAATTCCAACCCCATTTTGGGTTGTAATTACGCGGACATTGGGTTATTTGAGGTAGATCTAAAAGGATCTCATCCTTCTTGATTCGCTCTGAGTTGAAGTTGTTGCAATTTTCTAATTGCACAAAAAGGGGACATTACAAGGGTTCATGGGATTTATTTGCCTGATGACTCCCAAATGCTCAACAATCACTTGGTTGATGACTCTCTCTTTCTATTCAAGCAATTCCAAATTCTATTAAGGGTGTCATGGAGTGTTTGGATATTTTTTGTGGTGCATTTGGAGCTGTCGTGTCATCATAAATCTGAATATTGGCTTGTTGGTTGGGATAATGTATCTTCTTGGATTCCACTTGAGTGGTCATTTGTTCCACTTGGAACTATTTTCAGATATTTAAGCATTCCTTTTGGATTGCATTTCTCCAGTGAGTATGTGGGAATGGGATCATCAACGAATTCAAACTAAACTTCTTTATTGGCAGAATAAGGATCTCTCACTTGCAGGTGGATTAACTGTGGTGAGTAGAATTCTTCATGCATCTCATGTTTATTGTGTCATGTTTCTTCGTCTTGAGAACATTTTGAGAAAGTATCTCTATTCAAAATATGGGGGGTATTTAGGGGCCTTCCTTTGGTCCCATGGGCTGTTTGTACTATGTTGAAGTAAGGAGGATTGGGTTTAAGGGATATTGTCACATAGGGATGTATTTTGGCAGCCAAATGGGTGATCCATTTCTTTGAGGGTTCTTCTTCATGGCATATTTTCATGAGACACTGTTTATTAAAAGCTTATCATTTGAAAAAGATTAGAAGCTCCTTTGGTCTTTGTGATATTTTGCCGATCCTTCTAATTTTCAGATTGTCAGATCTTTTGTTCTCAAAAGTGTCTGGGCAGCTTGACAAAAAATTACAGGTTTGGTTACATAGATTGTTTCTAGTAGTTGGACTTGGTGGGATCTAGCTAACATATCTATATGGACTTGGAAATTACATGACATGTCTCTAACCACTATCCCACATTTTCCAAGCTCGTAGGCTCAACAAAAAAAATTGTTTTGGAAGGATTTGTGGGACAAGAATACAGGCAACTGAAAAGATTGGCAATCCTTATCCCATGAGTATGCTTTATCCTCTTTGGATTGGTCTTCTATAAAGGAAATCCAGAATCTTATCCCCTAGGAAGACCTATTTAAGACGAATCTAGACATCTGTCATATCTCTTTTCGGAGGCTAAATTATTGAAGACCTTAACCCATTCTTTCCCCCACGGGTCTAAGGAGAAAAGCAAGGGGAAATTTGGATTATATTTTTACTATTGATTAGATAGTCGTTTTCATTTATCCTATTAGAAGCCATTTTGCTCCAATAGAGAAATTTAAATAGTTTAGCATTAATGGTATTGTGAGCATGTAGGCTCCAATAACCTTTTTAATATTTAAAATGCAATTACTTAAGGGGTCGGCCATGATGTAATGATTGCTTTAAGCAACCTTTATGCCTATTTAAGGAGGTTGTTTGCGCATTATTGGATTATGTTTTAGAGATTATTCTTACTTTGGTGGAAGTGGCTAGTGTAACCCTTGTACTCTTTCTCTCAAGGACAAAAACCACTTGGGTTGAGGAACTCTTCCAAGGACGAAAAAACCTTGGTGGGGAAAACTTGTGAAGAACGAAATCCCTTGATAAGGTTTTTGGTGTGCAAGCTGGCTGGAAAAGGAATAAAATATCATTTCTCTTGCAAGTGTTATCTTTTGGTGCAATTTATATCTTATTTCAAGTGGAGCGACCCATATTGAAGTGATGTTTTGGTACGTGTGATGACATTTTGGCAATTCAAAAATTTCTAGCTTATTTGCCATATTTTATAAGGCCAATATATTGAGTTTCATGATTTTTAATGTTTTCTAAGTTGAGTTATGAATTTTTAAAGAAACGCTGCAGCCAAGGGTTTATTTAAAATTCATAACTCCAGATTTTAAGCATTTTAAATCAGTTTTCTTACATGAGGTGATTTCTGGTGATATCTAATAATTTTAGAGAATTAAATAGAGCTGATCCAAAGTGTTTTGAAGGCATTTAAGTGGGTTGAAAACCCCAAATCAGGTCGCTTCCCTAGGAAGGGTTTTGAAATCAGTTTTGCAGGGTTCATAACAACAATGTTCTAAATCTGATTTTGAGACCTTTTGGCCATTTCCTAAGGTCCCCCCAAAAGGGACATTATAGTGGTATCAGAGTTCTTTCCTCCCAGCCTGTGAAGCATGGAAAAATTGGAGAGGATCACGAAGACCAAGAAGGAATGATGGAGGCATTGAGTCAGCTTACCCTAGCCATCCAAAAGTTTCAAGGTGGTGGTTCGGCCAAAAACGAAGAGTCTTCCTACATCCCCCGTGAATCAAAGAAGGAGAAAAAGTTCTTTTGCAAGGCCCTACAAACCCCAATTCATGGCTAAGGAGGAAGGTCGGTCCGCAATGGAGCCCTAAACAAGCTCATGGGCTACATCACATTGCTTGAAGAATACCTAGAAATGCCAGAGGAGTTTCAGGAGGTAATGTCTCTCACGGATTTTCTCACAATTAAGGATGGAAGAAAAACATTATTGATAGAGAAGCCTAGCGCCAAAAGGAGAGGTGCAACATGCATTGTATCTACATCTTGAAGGAAATGGAGCCATGAAAGAGGGAGAATTGGCCCTTACTCCTATTATTGTTCTGGAGGGTCAACATCATGAGGTAATTATTGATCATTGGTTGGTTAATATTGATGATGTTTCAACATGTGATGAGTCCAGGATTGAAAAGAAGAGTGATGAGCAAGAAGGGGAAGAGAAAGGGATGGTTGGAACCATTTTCCAAATAGAAATGATGACAGTAAGCTTGCTGGTCTGTTTATAACAACAGTCACTAAAGACCATAATGATGATGGGTTAGACCTTGGTAAGAGCTACGAAGACATTCCAAACACACATGAGCAAGGTATGGAGGTAGTGCACCCTATCAAGCAACTTCCAAGTCATGCATGCATCAAGACAAAAGTCGCTTTAGGCTCAAGGACTGGAATGGGATTGATAGGAGGTACCCTTCTTTCCAAGGCCAACAATATGCATGCAAAGCTAACTATTTTCTCTTTCCATTTGGTTTGTAAATTGGGGGGTGACAATGATGTTTGCATTGATAGTGCCTCAACAAGTCTTTATTGGTCAAGAAGATTGGAAGAAACTCTCCATAAAGGACAAGATAAGGTGGCTGGACTGTCCCTAACAACAGTCAAAGGGAGGTCATTTGATGGAAACCACAGCCCTAACAAGAAGCCGAAAGTTATCCAAGACAAGCACCGACAAATGTGGAAAGTGAAGATCCCATTGAGGAAATCAGGCCAAAGAAGAGTACTGATTTGAACTCAAAAATTCTGAGTCATAGGAGTGTCATAAAAAGCATCACGGTATGAGGTTATCTCAGTTTTTACTAATATATCATTTCAGATTTGCTACCATGGACAGCCAGTTAGAAAGAATACTCATATCTCATGTATGTTGTATACTCCTATGCCACCGCTGATTGGATATTATCAGACACATCATACTTCACGGGGGTAATGAGGTAAGAAGTACTTTTTGCAATAGAAAGCATATAGATATTTGGGATCAATTCCAAAGGTGTTTTCGCACATGGCATATAGGTGATATGTTAAGATTTACTTGGGGAAGGATACTTGATTTCAAAATCAGTATGGAGGGCAATGACGGTGATTCAAATTTTCGGTTTCATATGTGGTTAGCCCATGGCCCCACAATAATGGGAGAGCTAAAAAGAATGGAATGGATGGGCAGCATTCTTACTATAAAAATGTGGCACACATCACCCGCATTCTGGGTGAGGGTCCTTTGTTATGACCAAAGGGCCACCATGCTTATAGAGAATGACAATAAGCATTAGTTTATTGAAGAAGAATTGGCAAAAAGGATGGGGCCAAACAAGGCTGGTTTCAAAGGCTTCGTGGTTACCATAACTTATGGGAACATATCCTCTTTGCACAAGAACGATACCACAGCTCGCTATTCCCATGAAAAGGTATGAATTTTGTAACGGCTTCCTTCTTTTAAATTCAGTTGAGGCACATCTTGTTTTTGGGGGTTCAAGAGCTCCAAACTTTTGGGGGAATTAACCCAAAAAATCCACAAGAAAGGATTGAAGTTCCACTCACAAAATGAAAGAAGTCAGAATTTTTAAAGTCAGCAATGGAAATGGCAGGCATGTTAAGCAAGGGAAATCTGATTTTACTTCATTACTAGGAGTAGAGAAGGGATTGATTCTAGCTAAGAGTACAAGGAGGAATGTTACAAACAACATCACGAGGATAAAGAATGAAGAGAAAATGAAACATAGTCATTGGAGCGATCACATCCATGCATGTGAAAAGAAAGATGGTACAGTTCTCACATATTTTAGAATGGATATAACAACTGATTGCATATTCTCAGTTCCTCTAGAGCAATTTTCAGTTTCTACCACCGTCCAATCATGTGTGAAACCTCATATTCAGTAAGTACTTAAAGGAATTTGTGTTTGTTTTCTTTGATATCTTGAGATATAACAAAACATGGGTGAAGCATCTACAACACCTTAACATAATGATGAGTGTTTTAGGACAGCAGTCCTTGCAAAGAAATTCAAATGTGGATTTGGTTTGAGCAAAATTGTGTACCAAGGGTATATCATAGAGCCTCAAGGGGTGCATGTGGAGCAACCAAGGATACATGCCATACTTGGTTGGCCTCCTCCAGTCTGCATTTCACAACTCAGAAAATTCCTTGGGTCTAAGAAGGGATTTCCACATCTTGCTGCCCATCTAACTGATTTAACTAAGAAAGGGGCACTCAGCTGGTCGCTTCTAGCTGAAGAAGAACAATTGATAAACTCAAGAAGGTGATGTACTCATGTCAAGTGCTTGCTGCACCTAATTTTTCTTTTCCATTTATGGTGGAACTTGATGCATTTGGTGAAGGAATAACGTCTGTTCTAATGCTAAATCAACGTCTTATTGCATTAGAAAATAAAGAACTCAAGAAATGTGAGCTAAATATTCACATTTATGATAAGAAGATGATCGCCATTATGCATGCCTTGGTCAAATTTAGGCCATATTTTGTTGACGGGTCAACAAAGTACAAACTTTTGGTTTTGACATCAAATATGTCAAGGGGAAAAACATTGCAACAAATGATACCTTATCACGGAAAACAACTCTTCAAGGGAATCAAGGAGAAACACAAGAAGGATCCTCACAAGGAGTCAAAGATTTAGAGCAGAGAAGTTCATCATTGCTCGAGGACAAGCGATCTTGGGAAGGGGGGACTGTTGTGTCCCTTTTTGGAGGTTAAATTCTAAAGACCTTAACCCATTCTTTTCCCACGGGTCTGAGGAGAAAACCAAGGGGAAATTTGGATTAGATTTTTTTTATTGATTAGATAGTCGTTTTCATTTATCCTATTGGAAGCCATTTTGCTCCAATAGAGGAATTTAAATAGTTTAGCATTAATGGTATTGTGAGCATGTAGACTCCAATAACCTTTTTAATATTTAAAATGCAATTACTTAAGGGGTTGGCCATGATGTAATGATTGCTTTAAGCCCTCCTTATGCCTATTTTAGGAGGTTGCTTGGGCATTATTGGATTATGTTTTAGAGATTATTCTTACTTTGGTGGAAGTGGCTAGTGTAACCCTTTTACTCTCTCTCTCAAGGACGAAACCTCTTGGGTTGAGGAACTCTTCCAAGGACGAAAACTGTTGGTGGGGAAAACTTGTGAAGGACGAAAACCCTTAATATGGTTTTTGGTGTGCAAGCTGGTTGGAAAAGGAATAAAATATTATTTCTCTTGCAAGTGTTATCTTTTGGTGTAATTTATATCTTATTTCAAGCGGAGCGACCCATATTGAAGTGGTGTTTTGGTATGTGTCATGACATTTTAGCAATTCAAAAATTTCTAGCTTATTCGCCATATTTTATAGGGCCAATATATTGAGTTTCATGATTTTTGGTGTTTTCCAAGTTGAGTTATGAATTTTTAAAGAAACGCTGTAGACAAGGGTTTATTTAAAATTCATATCTCCAGATTTTAAGCATTTAAAATCAGTTTTCTTACATGAGGTGATTGCTGGTGATATCTAATAATTTAGAGAATTAAATAGAGTTGATCCGAAGTGTTTTGAAGGCATTTAAGTGGGTTGAAAAGATGAAGGGCCATTGGTCATGGCTTACCTTGAAGGCTTGAGGGCTTCCGGCTTGATGAATGTGTTGAAACTTGAATAGTTGACCAATGAGGATTTGACTATTGCTCTTCCTCTTATTGTTAATCTCCCTCTCGCCAATGTTCTCACTCTTACAACCTTCCTTGCTCTCAATCTTGCTATGCAATTGTTACACTTACAACCTTGCTCAATACTTTCAAACAGTGATAGTGATTTGGAGTGAGGGTGTACAATTTACTTATTATTTTTCTTGAGTTCTTAGAGTGTAGGCGAGGCTTATAAACTATTAGGGTTAGGGTTGGGTGCACAAACATCAAGAAATAAGACTGATTTTAATTTACAATTTTGATTTTTGGTATTTTTTATTAGGGAATGGCTAGAAATTTCCAAGACATTCCAAGGATTTAAGAAAGCTTCCTAGAAGTTTCGTGGACGTCTCTAAGTTTCTAATAGGTCAAGTCGTGACTTAGAAACATCCCCTCTATGAGAGAGACTTCTCGAGGATGTCTCTTATCTAGTGGTTGCAATGGAGGTGTGGAGGTGCGGTGGAGGGATGCTTCCTTGCTGTCCCCAAGTCTCAGGGATGTCCCCGTCTCTAGAAACGCCTTGGGGGGGGGGCGGGGGTGGGGGTGGGGGGGGGGGGGGGGGGGGGCAGGGGGACGCATCCTTGTGGAACACTAGTATTTTACATTTTTTAATCTTGTTATATTGGTCCTAGCACTTAAAGGGCCCTTCCATTGGATTGGCAAATGACGCATTGTCTTAGAAACATGGCTTGTAGTCATAAATAACATCAAAAACATGTCAATGAGATGGTGCTTAAATGTCAACAAAATAACATATCAAGTTTGTAGAATCTAAGGATTGGATTTAGGCATATACACATTACTACCGCAATAATTTCTCAAAGGACAAATGCTCTAGAATGACTATGCAGAACTTGAGTTCCTCCTTTATTTTAAGAGGAGGCTTCCCTTTATTCACTATTCACAAGTATAAAACAAACTGAAAATGCAAAGATATACAATAAATGGAATTTTCAGTTGAATTGGATCCACTAATTTGCATGATGAGGTTTCCTACTCAGCAGTATAAAAAAACCATCAAAAATAATTGCATGCATTTACAAAGTAAGTGATCAAACTTCTTGAAAGATGCATTGACATAATAAATTGAAAATGGCAGCATTTAATTTAGAATTAAGAAATTGAAGCAAATGGTATGATAATTTGACAGATATATTGAAATATAAGAACATGTAACTATTTTAACTATACTTTAGTCAAAAATAAGGAATAGAATTTATATCAAAGCATAAACTAGACCTCAATGAAAACTCAAAGTTATGTGTACTATCATTCAAAAAATATCTGTAAATTCCCTTCACATCAAAATTGGTGTATTGAAATAAGGTCCCTTCGTCTTGCTTAAATGTAGTATCAGAGCTCTAGGTTCCACTCTAGGGAACTTTGGGCTTTAAAACATGATTTTGAATAAGTTGGTGTTTCTTGGGATTGTGAGAACATGCACTAGTAAAGGTGGCAAATACCACCTTGGTGGAAACAACTGGGGTGGAAGAAGGGCTAGAAATGGATGGAGTGCAGAAAATGAGGACAATAACGTTGAGGCTCACAATAAAAATGCCCACAATGATAATGAACAACAACATAAGGGAAATGAAGAGATTCTAGCTAGAATTCTTGGGGTATTGAATACCGTTTAAGAATGGTTGGACACCCAAGAGGCATGGTTAGCTAATGTAGAGGAATGAAAACAGAACTGTAAGCAATACAACGAAGGAAAAGGCTCACGAGGATAGAGTAGTCCTTGATTCTTTCATTAAGGAACTCAATAAACTCCCACCTCCAATCTTTGATTGGGTTTTAAACTAGGGATGTTGCAAAGGCTTGGATAATCATTTTGCAAAAATATTTTACTTTTCACAATCTAAGTTCCAATATCAAGGACCGGATAGGGGGCTTACCAGTTATTAGTGATACTACCTTGTGGTGGATTTATCAATGTGCCTTGGAAGGGTATTCACCACTGACCATAAGTTTAGACGCCATGTGTTGCACATGCATAGACCTCATGCTCGAGGATATAGGAAAAAGAGGATTGGATCAGGAACACTATAGATCATGTCAAGAGAATTACAAAATACATCTATAACCACTCATGGGTATTTAACTTGATGAGGAAAAAAATTGAGGGAAAGGAACTTGTTAGGCCCACCATAACGAGATTTGCAATAAACTTCCTCATGTTGCAATCTCTCATTTCTCAGTGACAAAACTTGAAAAAAAATGTTTTCATGTTATGAGTGGAATGCATCTTAGTGGAACCACAAACAAGATGGGAAAGAATTCAAAAAGAAAAAAATTGATAGCTCAGTTTGGAAAAAAGCAGAAGAGGTTATAAAAAAATTGGGCCCCTTGTTAATGTGTTGTGGTTGGTGGATGGGCAAAAATTGGCCATGGGTTACATTTATGAGGCTATGCATCATGAAAAGGAGCAGATAAGGCCAACATACAGGGATAGAGTAGCAAAGTATGGGCATGTATGGCAAATCATTGATAACATATGGAATAATCAAATCCATCGCCCTATACATGCAGCTGGGAATTTCTTAAACCCAAGGTATCATTACAAAGCTCAACTTGGAGAAGATCAAACTGGGGTCATCAAAGATAGATTGTACACATGCCTAAAGCACATGGTCCCTTTTGAGAGTCAACAAATGGAAATACACCAACACATAGGTGCTTTCAATAGAGACAGAGGTACCTTTGGCAAAAATCTATTAAAGATTGGAAGGGAAGTGGACCAACCATGTAAACAATTCCAAAGTTTTTTAAGTTTAGTTGTTTTAAACTCTAAAAACTTGAATTTTTAGTGTAAGTCACAATCTAATTTGTTGAATTAATTAATTGTTTTCCCCTGGGGCAGCACATTGGTGTGAGTCATTTGGTAACCAGTGTCCTCAGCTACAAATTTTGCAATTTGGATTGTTGGAATACTCGCATTTGGCAAATACTCGCCAGACCCCCAAAAAAAAAAACTCAAAAACTCGGCAATATTTGGCCAATACTCGGGAATACTCAGCAACTTAAAAAATACTCAAATTTCTTTAAAAAACATAAATTTTAAGCAACACAGCTACAAAATGTATCAAATGAGCCCATAAAATGTTGGAGAAGTGTTTTCTATTAGATTTGAATACAAATACAATACAAAATCGCATCATCATGCAAATACAACAATCGGCTGATAAGTAATATGAATTTATGATGATTGACATTGAAAAATATCATCATAAATTTCATATCTATGCAAGTTACAATATACAATAAATTACATTTTCCTCTTCCCCAATCTAGAGAAATATTGGGGAGAGGGTCTAGTGCCTCTACTAGTCCCCACACTCGGTTGCGTCTCCACGCTCCTCCTAGAAGGCTGCGACTCTGGCTCGATCCTGGAACTAGATGGTGGTGTTGGTGGCTCCTCTGCTGCATGTTGGAGATCACCTCCAAAGATGTCATCCAATCCAATATCTCCTCGGAGTCCTGCTAGTGCTTCTCCCTCCATAGCCTCCCTCTCAAAAGAAGCAATCTCGTCCGCTGTGAACGCAGGGTTTTCCTCTTCTTGCCCAGTCCACTCACTGTATGGATCTATCTCATCCAAATCAATGAGCTCCTCTGATGTGGCCTCAACTTTTCTTGTGCGAAGCCAGAGATTGTATTGCACAAAAACCAAGTCGTTGAGCCTTTTTTGAGTCAACTTGTTGCGCTTCTTCGTGTGAATGGCCTCAAACAAACTCCAGTTGCGTTCACATCCAGAAGTGCTACAAGGTTGAGATAGAATTCTGAGGGCTAACTTTTGAAGATTGCGGGGTATTCCCTCCCCAATCCTCCCACCAAGAACCTACAAACAAGATAATCAAAAATTTATAATTAATTAATAAAATCAAATATGTAACTAATAAGTAACTTGGTAAACATTCTAATTTTTATTACCTGGTGACTGCGTGGTTCTCCCTCGAATAGCTAGCACCGAAGAAAAGAGTCTCCCCCTAGCATGTTTGTAACTCTGCAACTCTAAAATGACGAGGTCCCTCGTCTCAACATCTGGTATCATCCTCTCAATACATGTTGAAAGGCCCTCCATAACCTCTCCGTTCACATCTGTGAAGCTGTCGGAGTAGAAATACTTGGGGTTGAGGTAGTACCCCTGCATGAATAGGTTGGTGGAGTTGATTGTTCCACCTCCTATCAATAATCTCCCAAAAGGGACCATATCTGACGATATCCCCCATGTAATAGTTTTGGATAGACTCTTTGGCCCTATCCATGGCCTCATATATAAACCCCATGGGGTTTTGCTCCCCATCAACCAAACGCAAAACCCTCACCAACGGCTCTGACACCTACACACAAATTAAAATGTAAGATTGCAAACTTACAATACATATTAAAGTAAAAAAAAAGTGAAAAGTAAAACAATATATTTATAATTTAACAAATTAAAATAAAGGAATGAAATATAAATCGAAGTTTGAAATTACCTTGATGATCTCTATAGCTCTCTTTGCAAAGATATCATCAAAAACTATCTTTGCAACCCTCTCTCCATCAGCTTTCTTTGAATATTGTGAGTCTAGCCATGCTTGACTCACAAACATTTGTTTCAAAGGTGTCAACAAACTAGAAATACTTTGCAACGTCAAGAAGTTAGTTGCAAACCTTGTGACACTGGCTCGAACAAGCTCTTTCCCCTTTGTGTGTTCTCTCATCAAGCTCAGAACCCAAGGGTGATTGTATATGTACTTCGTTATGGTTCTTGCATCTTCTACAACCGGCCTCACCCAATCAATTTTGCTATGTCCTCCAAAAGAAGGTCAAGGCAATGAGCTGCACAAGGAGTCCAAAAGAGTGATGGATGTCTCTCCTGCAGTAGTCTCCCAGCCGCCACATATGTTGCTGCATTGTCTGTGACAACTTGCACAACATTCTGTACACCAACCTCTAATACAACTGTCTCTAACATAACACTCAAATTCTCTGCATTTTTTATTATGTTAGAGGCATCAATAGACTTTAAAAACACCATCTCACCATTTGAAGCTGCTAAAAAATTAACGAGAGTGCGTTTCCTTCCATCCGTCCACCCATCTGAAAGAATGGTGCATCCAAATTTTTGCCATTGTTTCTTGTGCTCTTCTAACATGGTAGTGGCATCTGCAATTGCACCCTCAAGTAATTTCCCACTCAAATCTTTTGGAGAGGGTGCCTTGTACCCTTTCCCTGCAACTGTCAACGCTGTCACCAAGTACTCCCAGTATGGGCTCTTTGCCACATTGAACGGTAGGTTGTTGTAGTACCAAAAATTTGCACAAGCTTTATCCACTTTCCTCGTGCATATCTTTGTTCCAGGCTGTACCTTCCAATGAAGGTTGTGCTCCAGGTGTGTTCCTTGCCACAAAAAAGCTCGGTATGCCTTTGCTTGAACTCGATGAAGAGCCCACAATTGTTGCCGCATCATCCTCTAAATCCTCTTTCATTGCAGCCCCAGGTCTAATAGCTTGTGTTATGCGCCTCTTCCAGCTCTTCCGCTTCGTATGCATGGACCACGAGTAGAGCCCACAATTGTTGCCGCATCATCCTCTAAATCCTCTACCATTGCAGCCCCAGGTCTAAAGCTTGTGCTATGGCTGCCTTCAGCCTTGCCTTCTCTAGTTTCTTCTCCTCTAACTCTGCCACCTTTGCTCTCATCTCTCGCTTTGCCTCTTCCGACACGTTGGGGCAAACCGTAACATCTCGGCAAACAATACTTGAAAGGTGATATTTCAAACGATTGATGCCTCCATTCATTTTTCTGTTACAGAAATTGCAAAAAACTTCGTTCTCACTAGCTCCATGTACACCATACTTCCATGCTTTGGAACGGGCATTCGGAGGAACGGTCCCTGCTAGTGATGCTGACCCAGATGCCGAAGCCTGATGCCATTGTTAAGCTCTAATCTGCAACACAATGCACATTTAAAAAATTAGAAAACGTAAACTTAATTTAATTTAAAAAAAACATGCCTGAATAACAAATTTGCGTAAATAAAAAAAAATACATTACAAGCATTCAATTTTACATTACATGTATTTAGAATTACAAAACGAATCGATTACAATACACATACATAAAATTTTACTAGTTTACAATGAATTTGCGTTAAAAAAAAATACATACCTCTGGCTGCAAATGAGTATAAAAAAATTACAAGCATTCGATTTTACATTACATGTATTTAGAATTACAAAACGAATCGATTACAATACACATACATAAAATTTAACTAATTTACAATGAATTTGCATAAAAAAAAAAAAATACATACCTTTGGCTGCAAATGAGTATAAAAAAAATTACAAGCATTCGATTTTACATTACATGTATTAGAATTACAAAACGAATCGATTACAATACACATACATAAAATTTAACTAATTTACAATGAATTTGCGTGAAAAAGAAAATACATACCTCTGACTGCAAATGAGTATAAAAAAATTACAAGCATTTGATTTTACATTACATGTATTTAGAATCACAATATGAATCTATAAAACCTAAATAATATACACAAAATTTGAAAAAACTTCAAAGAATTAAAAAAAAAAAAATCTACCTCCAAATGCAATTCTCCAAATTCTCTCTTCGAATTCGCTCCAAAATCCACTCAACACAAGCAATGCAAGCTCAAATGGTTGTGTGAGTGAAAATGAGGGAGTAGAGGGCCTTAAAAAGAGCCAAAACTGCGTAAAAACAGTGTTTTTTTTCCCTTTGAAATCCGTGTTTCCGTGTATGACTGTGTATGGCGAGTTTTACCCATGAACTCGCTGAGTTGTGGCGAGTACTTGTTGAGTACTTGCCACAACTCGGTGAGTACTCGCCACAACTCGGCGAGTTTTTTTTTGGACCTCTTTGGCGAGTTTTATGGCGAGTTACTTGTTTTGCATGAGTTTTTAATAACTCGGTCTAGATATCTTAATGAGTGTCTCCAGTTGGTCTCTCATTCACTGTGCTTGAACCCCTGCGAAAGTGATCCTTGTTACATTTTGTTCCCATTCCCACAATCGTTCACTGACATTATCCCTGACTCGCAATGATGACTACAAAGTCGTTTCAATCTTTTAATCCTCTGCCTTTGTCAGCATCTGTTGGTGTAGTTTTTTCCTCGCTTCAATATCATTCTTATCATCTCTCATTGCAGCCTGCAAATGTGTATTCCAATCCAAGAGCTCGAATCTTAGTTTGTTTCGCCTGAGCTTCGTCTTGCTTCAGCATTGTGACATACTCCTTGAGTATCATTATGGCCTCTTTTATTTCCTGTTTGGCATTGGTTAGTCCATTTTGCAATATTTTTCGCCGCTCCATTGTCGTTCCAGTTGTCCACCAACTCGTCAACGAGAAGTATTATCCGCATTGCCTCACTCGTGACTTGGTCGCCTATGGTGACTGTGTGACCAACTGTAGGACAGTATTGTCAAACATACAACCTTAGATTGTGCAGCGTCTTCTCCAAGTTCTCCTTTTGTTGGGTCATCTGCAGTGCGGTTTCTCCAATATTTGCTTGCAGTGTATGTACTCCTTCGATCTATGTTTCCATGGTAATTGCTCCAAATCTACTTCCACTGTGTTAATTGTAGACTAGGTTGTTGTAGCTTGCACATTTGTCTGAGCAATTTGTGGGAGTACACTGCGAACATGGATGAAGGGATAAATAGCTTGCGTTTTCGTGTTGGCACCATTGATTGCGTTGTCCACCTAAACGCTCACGCATCTCCCTCTATCCTGCTTCTTTTGTCTCAATTTTGTTGAGTTGAACAAATGTCTCATTGCCATCTGAACAAACATGTTTAATGCTTCCTTGACCTTCACAGTTTGGATTTGCAAATAATTGCAGCAATTAATCGAATCTTCTGTGAGTTCTCTGATGTACTTCCTCTTGTTTTCGCTATTTCTTCTTCTTTCCTTCTACTTTCTTTTACTTGGTTTAGCAATGACTGAGTTCCAAGCTTCTGCACTTAGCCCGTGCAAATTCACTCTTCAATCTCTTAAGTTTTTCCTCTCTTAATAAGTTTGCAGAGGCTTTTCTGGACAATCACAATTCTAAGCTTCTTTATTCATGTTACATGGCCTTTTGTGCTTCACCCAACTCAATTCGGTTCTAGTCTTTTGCTACTCTTCTTCCATGAGTTCCATTGCACACTCTCTCTTCCTCTTGTCTTTGCTACTCTTCAACTTGTTGTTTGTGTAGCTTTTCTCCATCTTCCTGAATCTTATTCAAGCGTTGTTGTTCGGAAGCATCCTCTTCTTGACACAATTAACTTGTGCTGGTTCCTCCACTGACTGGATGCACTGGTCTATCGTGACGGGTTTCTTGTTCCTACATTATTTAGCGCACTTGATCGGCTTCCATATGGAAGCCATATTTTCAGATTGGTTGACTATACCTACTTGCGGACTTTATGTTGAGTTGAAAAAGTGTGCTTGGTATTTGGATCTGCTAGCTTTAGGGACTGTGCAAGTTTGAAGTATTCTTTTCTAGCCATTGACTTCTCGTCTAATTCTGCATTATTAGTTCCCTATCATCAATAGGCTTATTCTTGCCCTGTGTCAAAGCACACTTGTATTTTGTTGTAGTAATGTCTTCCTGTGTAAGCTCTTTTGCACATGTTGACACCGGTACTTAACATCGTTGGTTCTTCGGTATGTAGGCAGTCGCACCACTCTGAAAGGACTTAGTTTAGCACTTCTCTCCTTCGTTAGGCGGGGAGACTAAAAATTCTGTCCTTTGGAGTTTGCTAACATCAGATACCACTGCTTTTTCTTTAGACGCCTCCTTAATGTTGCAGCACCATGATAATGTTTTTGTGTCATGCATCCGTCCAACAGTCTCATGACTGATCCCAATGAGAAGGAGCTTTGGCATTGAAAACGGGTAGTATCGAAGAGGATCTTCTACGACCAAATTAGCTTCTTGGTTGCGTCTTGTTCCATTACGAATAGTTTTCCAAGTATACCATTCGGCTTGTTCGCTCTAGGAAGGCATACATTCATGCGTTGCCCATTTCTGAAATTGCAATTGCACTGACATTCTGATCCTATCAATTTGCGATTTGTTGAAAATCCAATGGGATTGGCATGAGACCAACTTGGTGATACCTAGGGTCTGTTTCTGCCCTATGGTGATTTGTCTTCATGCTGGCGCAATGATCAAGGTTTAGTTCCCTCTTTTATCTTAAGGCATTTCAATCCTCCACTTGAGAGTAATGTCCCTATTCTTCCCACTGCTAATGAGTTATTGATATCGTGGTCTTCTATGCCATTCCTTAAATCCGTGGCAAAGAAGCAAATAATGGAGGAGACACCTTGAGCAACCTTAATCCACTGGTATAGAGTTTTTCATCTAATGATTTCTTATATTTTTCTGCTTAGTGTTTTCCTTTATTATACAGGTCGGCCTTTCCTTCTGTACTTGTGACATCCATATTGGCAAGGATATAAAAGGAGATCTAATGCACCATTTGCTATCTAGACTTGGTGTCAATTCATATCTTAGTGGAGTCTCAAAACTGAGCTTAGAGTACATGCAACATATGTTCTTGCACTGCTGGGGACAAAAACTCTCTGTCATTATGACTTGCCTAGAAGGACCTAAATTCTTCTCTTCTAGTAGGTTAAGGGTCAGGTACGATAATACCCTTCTCAATTGGCTTGGGATTGATGTTTGAGGCTGATTTGGAAGGATGTAGATCTTGGACTCATTTCCACGAGGACTTGTATCCCATTCGTCAGTTCCAGGGGTGGAGCGACCCTACCCCCTGGGTAGAATTTCCCCGTCATTTAGTGAACTATTTGAGTAATTTGAATCCGATAATCTGATTTGTTATGATTTTCATAAGGCGGAATTATAAAGTGTCCCCTGGTGATTTCCCCCGCATTTATCCATGCCTAGATCTATAAGGGAACTTGTGGCTGCAATATAGATCCAGTTCATAAGTGAGTACGATTTTCTCAACAATGAGTTACTTCAGTATATATGCTTGTGATTTTGGCTTTTGTTATTCCAGGAACAATACATATAAAATTGTGGCAAGTGGAAAATCAAGATATTTCATGGTGTCCTTGTGAGCATAAGTACATGGTAGGGATCATAGTTTTGGTGGTGATTTTGCATTTACAGTCTGCTAACATATTTAAAGAATCAGAGGGTCTGCATATTTGTGTGTCTGGTTATATTAACCCTATGACATAGGCAGTCATTACACTTGTTGATTCTAGGTAATAGTTCAAATGCTTGTACGGTTGATCTTGTTTTATTCTGCTCCCTATCTATAGTTTTCTTATTGCTTCCTAGGGAATCTTCCACTAGTTGCATTCTTACAGGATCTTGCACTGTGCTACAATGGTCGGATGCTTGTTGGAATCATGCCATGTTGTCTACTAAGTGCAGGCTTATGGCTATCTTCCACTTGTAAATGTGCATGCTTTATATGGCAGTGGCTATATGGATGTTTGTCAGCACTTGGTGACTTCTAAGTACTTGGAGTATATTGGTATCCCATCATGCAATCATAATGATCTTGGCATGCGGGGTTGTGTACGTTCTTACCTCCCTAGGTACATGGGGGTTGTGTGCGATATGCTATTCTCTGATTTTTAGCAGCCAACTTCCCAATAATTGCACTGTCTTCAAAAGTTGTGTAGGGCATGTGGACATGGGATAAACGCTGATTTTCAAATCTCTTCTGTGGGATAGTACTTTGCATTGCTCTACTTCTATAATGCCCTCGGGGGCCCATCCAAAATGGTTGTGAAACAGAGTGATGAATCGGATGAAGCCTTTTCTAGTACTAGAAATGAACACTTTGCCTCTTGCTGCAATGATCTTTATAGTGCATTTTGTGGTTTATATAGAGTTCAGACCAGTTGAGGCTAATGCATCATCGTCCCACTATTCTTGTGATGATTGCCCTACAACTCCAGGGGTGCTTGTTTATTCCCCCTAAGTTGCCTGCCAATATCAGAAGATGTCCGCTATAACCAATTTCTGCCATAATTCTTTGACTACGTTCAATTTGTTGACTCTGGCCCCCAATGGAATGCCTCTCCCTGTTAGGCAGTAAATGACCATAGATGGTCGTAATTGATCGATACTTCTTACAGGTCCCACAAGGTTTGGTGAGCCATTTGTATGGGGGAATAGAGATACCCCGATTTGGGAGCAGATGTGGCTCGGGCAACTGTGGCTGCGTTAATGGAGAACGGTGTCCTACTTAGATAACCAGATTCTCTTCGTTGTGGTGTCAAACTAGCTCAATGATCGTCTACTGAGGCTATGGGATGGTCTCCCATGTAAGGCAGTTGTTCCGACAGCCTATGCCAGGATTGTTCCTCGAACCGAGGTCCTGATTGGCATAATGTTTACCCTCTGTGCGGCAAGCTGCTTGGGCTTTCGGCTGCTCTGCCCCCCATCAATGAGTTTAGAGCATAGCTCTGCTAGCTCATGATGGAGGTGGGTCACTCCACCTAGTCTCGTCAATAGCATCTACAAGTGAGATCCCCATTGTCATTCTTTTCTATGTCCGATCAGGGAAAGGAAGTGGCTAAATCCTTGTTCTTACAGTTCATTCCTTGGATTGCTGGGTACAGTAGGTTTGGGTGTAAAGGAGAATCCATGGTTCTCTATCTAAGTTGACCTTGTTTTCTTTGCACTTTCTCTTTGTTAGGACTTCGCTCCTATTTCTAAAAAATAAAAATAATGCAAATTCTAGCCCGGATAAACATGACTTCTTGGTAACCACATATTATGCATATGAAAATACTAAGATATCCAGTAGATAACTTCTAAGTGGCCATAATTTAAACCATTAATCGCAGTGAATGCCAATGCCACAATTTCTTTTATCCGTATGGAATTATTACCGTCAAAGGCCTTAGTTAAAATGTCATTTGTACTATAGTTGATTATCAGCATTACAAATGATCATAATAGTGAAACCTTTATTATCAGTTATCCTGTTTTCTTTTTTGTTTTGTGTTGTCTAAGCCACCGCATTCGAATTTTTTACAAATTCGATGGAGTTCTTAAATATTGTTTCAGAACATTCGTTACTAAAAAAATTCGAAATAAAATTCGTGATTAAATGTCGACTAAGAGATTTACTATTGGGTTAACTAATTGGTACATCTGGTATTAGTTTAGGAATGCCTGGATTTGTAATAGGATTATATTACCTAATTTTCATTTATGTACCCACGATGACTACAAGGTAATAATAAGATCCGTACTTTTTAATAGGTTATTAACCGAACTATATTATTAGTGGTGCATCAATTCATGAATTATTATCTTAGCTCAATTTAGCAATTTATATATACTTACTATTATATATTTATTATTAAATATGTACTATGCTCTTACCAATACATTTATTTGCATATATTCAAGTTGAGGCATATGTTACTCGTGCATATATAATGGTTAGTTACTGCTTACTCTTTGATTCGAATGCATGATATATTAGGCTACGATTGATTGCCCGCTATTGTGGGAATTCCCTGCAACCGAAACAGGTAGATGCTCCATCGATTCCCGCAAATTCCGGCAATTCTAGCACAGTTTTGAAAAAAATCCTCGACTATAATTTCTGCAACTACCAACGCTATCCAGATCTATGGCAGCCATATCAATTAATTTCTAGGTGAGACTTATCACGTATCGTCGTAGCTCATCAGATTGCTATCAGATAAATCTAATGCGGTGACTTAGCTATGGAGTCAATTAAGATTCCGGTTGAAACTTATATGTACCTATAGCTTCAAAAGTATCCTATCTGATGTCATGTTTCTCTGATAGTATTGACAGCAATGGAGACCCTGCTGGATATGTTTATGGGGCTTTAGCACCACCAACAGCTGGAAAAAAAAACTTTCAAAACAAAAAACTGTATTTGGGCATTCCAGATATTCTCTCCCACTTTTGTTGGAGAAGGCCAGTGCTGCATACGCCCGGGTACAGATATCTTCCAGATGTTGTACCCGGGCGTTAGTGTTTCATAGGTACACGACGTACCCTAGGCACTCCCACGTCGTACCCGTCGCCGTTTAACACAGATATTGAAAACACTCCGTACCCAGCTGTAGCGAGCAAGGGCAGCTGCTAGAAGGCCCACTGTATCGGTATCCTGGAGGGTTGCACTAATAATACCAGGAGAAACAGCTGTTTTGGATCATTACAAGTATTAGTCACAGGACTACTGCTCTTTGACTCTAATGTAAAACCAAAAGACAATGTGTGATCTTGAGCGTGCAGGGTAAGAGATTGTGGTTATCAATTTAGCAAACAAGCTTTGTATGTGGATGCATATACAATTAGATGCGTAGAAAATCCATTAACTGTGCATTCTTGATGCCAATGTCACGGCCAGGACACATATGGACTGCAAAAAAGAACAATGAAATAGAATGTCCAAACGACTTCCTACATCTTCTTCTTCGGCATTACTCAAATGACCGGATTTACAAGTAACTAATATCCATTGGAATGCCTGTTACAGTTAGTATTCACCTATGCACTAGTAATATTCCAGAGTATGACTCACCTACGTACACTACGAAGCAGAGCTCTTCAAGTGCCTACAATCACAGATAACAAACTCTTCCTACAATAGGATCATTTATGCATGCCCAATAATCTAATATTCAAGTACGAAAATAGCCCCACTTTTGAAGTGATTGCATCCTCATTGATGAATGCTCGAGTAAAACAAAGGAAAAGCCATACACCTTATGATAGCTACTAGTATTTCCATTTGAATCAATGTCTTGAATCAATAGCCCTTGCAGATCATTTAAATGCGCAATCAGTTGTTCTGAGCATGCATGCCAGATTTGAATGAAGCCAGTTCAAAGATCGATAAGCTTGTTGTTACTCAACAGGGAATCAGTTGAAAATGCTCTTAGATGATCAGATTCAAGTAGGTTCTACTCATTAAATAAATTCAATGATGAAGAAAAGGTTGTAATGCACCAATCTAAAAATTGTGATTAAATGATGCTTTATTTTGTGAGCTCCAATTCATGTACTGAGATGCAAAAGCCTAATACCCAGATGACAACAAGTTCTGAATGAATGCCTTACACAACAAATTCTACCCCATGCAAGAATTATGATGGCCAGTACCTAAACTGGCAGCAATTGGGTCCCGAAAAATTGAAATTAGACCATCCAACAATATGCAAACAGTTTCAGAATGATGCTCACCCACCTTTAGATTGCGGAGACGATGCAAGTAAGATATTGATCGTAAAGATGAGGTTTACACCAATACATTGACATTGAACTGAACTCTCTCCATAAACTCACAAATTTGTGCACCCAGACCACCTGAACCTGAGTCTGGTTCTCTACCAGGTACTGATCTTAGTTCAGTTCAGAAATGGGTTTGCCCCTTCCTGCTTTACGATGTCACAAAGAAGTAAACTGACCTTACCATTGTAGGGACATACCCGTGAGGGTACAATACTGCAACATCTGTGACTGCCCAAATGTACAATTTTTTATACAGTTTTTTGTTGAACCAAAGCCCACAAGATAAAAATGTGTAGGGCTGATTATCATACAGTGACAACACATTCCTACTATACCAGCACGCATATAAAGAATATGTGTATGGTTATCAAATAAGTTCCAGAGACCAATATAAGATGTAAGGAGATTATTGACTACAGACCCAAATATTATCTGGTACTCCCCAGGTGTGCAAATGCAAAACTGCCAAAGGTATACTGCCTACGATTGAAAATTAACATGTGCTTAAGCTGCAGTTGTTGCATCTTATTTTGGAAGATGCAGAATTCAATGCCTGCAATTTTATTCATATGTAGATACATTGCCAGCATGTCCATTTTCAATGCAGTTACCCGCAACACTTTGCTTAGAGCGCACACAATGGAGGCTCCACGCATGGAAGATGAACCTTCAAGTCATTCAGCATCCATATCTAAATATGCAGCCATCACTATTTTTAGGGATGAGGCTCAGCTAGATTCTTGGAATTTTTTAGAAGTAATGGCATTTTAAATTGTTTAACATTCTTAGACATATAATATAGAAAACATCTCTAACCCATACCAATACATTCTTGTAATTTAGGCAAAGCCCCAAGTAAATAGGATATCTGCATTCACACAATTGCATAGATGTTTACTATGTATTAGACAAAAAGCAATCTAATGTAGCTTTACTGAAGTAGCAGTTACCCTGTTAACTAATGTTTGAGTCGGGAAGGCATTTGCTGAACTACAAATCTAGGTTCTTCCAGCATGGTCTCATTGAGGGCCAGGCATAAGATCTTAATGTGCTATGTCGGAGCCAACAAGGCTTCATTGTTTTTAGTAGTAAACGTAGTTCAACGTTGGGAATCACTATTCGCTTAATGCTGTGAGTGTTAAACAATTTAATGGACAATAAGGTGTCTAGATTTCAAGGAAGCTGTAATCTAGGTATTGATCAATTGGTCCAATTCAGATGAAGAGGTATGAGGTTCATAAATAAGCACTCTTAGTGGGAATTACCATAGTACACACTTCATGATTAGAGCTATGAATATCCTGCTAAATATTTCCCTACAGATATGTCCTACCACAAGTGCCCGTTTATGTGTTGCAGATTTTTAGATGTTGCAAGGATGATCTCAATGGAATACTTTCAGTAAAGCAGTGTACATGTAGACTAATTACATGATGCTGAATGTGAAGTCATTCCTTCATGAATTTGGCATGCATTGACTGAAAATATCATGCAATCGCAGGTTCGAATTTAGGACTCCAATTTTTCAGACACAGTTTTTGACTAGACTTCCTGGAAATGCCAAGTACCCCCCCCCATACCAGGTACGGGTATGATTCAGGTACGCTGTGGGTACATACCCACAGGCCCTGGGTAGCGTCTTTCCGGGTACGTACCAACAGGGCCTGGGTACATATCCACATGGTTTTTTTTATTTAAGTGCAAAGAAATAAATAAAACTTGAGGGCTTTGACAGGAATTGAACCTTGGAAATTTTGTGTGAGATTCAATATTGCCAATAGGCTCGGAAGGGTCAAGAGAGATGAAAAGGACTACATTTGGTTGACTTACTATTTGGGTGCTTTCTTGTTGCTCCTCATGTGTCCTTTATTCTTCAGTCAATTTGGAAGGCATGGGAACAAGTAAAGCACTTGGTGGTTGGGCAGCATATCTTCTCTTCCTTTGACAGTAGGTGCCAAGCCTACAAATCGTTTTTTTTTGAATCTGAAATATAATGACAAGATCCTTGCCTTGACATGAGGCTGCTGTGCCCTCCTTTGGTTTGAAAAAGGAATTAAAATATTTCATGACTTCAACAGATTTGGGAAATGGATGGAATGGACAGACCTTAAAGATTTCTATAAGCTTCCTCAATCTCAGTTGAGAATGTATACAATGCTCAGAAATGCTTTCACAGCTTCCTCTACTGGAGTAATTACGGAGCATGAGAATGACTTTTGGGATACTACGAGGTGGCTCAAAGGGCCCCTTCTCCAAGAGGCTACCTCCAAACAACTCTATGAAAAGATTGCCTTCTCCCCAAACCTTTCCCTGGGCCTTAGCAATAAATGGAATGTTTGTGAGCTCATAGATTCAATGTTTTGTGGTCTTCTTGTATTCAGTCAAAGAAATCTTGCTTTAGATGGCTTCTGATTCATAATAAGCTTGTTGGCTTCTAATATTTTATAGGTTGCTGAGACTATAAGCTTGTTTTCTTTAAATTTTTATATATATTTATATTTTTTACTTTTTAAAAATATATTGTACGAATGCACCCAATTGCGTACCGTACCTGAAGTTTTAAAAAATTGCCGTATCAACATACCGTACCCGTACCCTAAACAGTCTAGGAATTTTTTGCAGACTAAACTCATGCTAGGGCATGTGATAGTCCAGTCGTAATTCGAAAAAGAAAAAGAAGACATTCTTTTGTGCAAACTGGCATGTTAGGGGACGACAGGTTGGGAGAAAATCACCATATTTTGCAATCACAATTTTTGCATCATTAAAGTGCAGACCGTAACGAATGAAAAAAGACTGTTTGACATTTTTTTAAGCAATAAAGAATCACATTAGGGGCACAACCGAAGGGTTTTTGGTTTTCGATTGCAGTCTTTTTCATTCTCTATACTAGATCTAGAGGCTTGAGATTGTAAGTAATTTATAATTCTGCAAATTTAGATTTTACTATAACAGACTTTGCATTTATTGTTGTGTTAATTTAAGGGTCGACACCCATGTGGATCACTGCCGATAATGGTTTCCTTAGGCATTAGACAAGGTGTCTTGTATAGGCTGGTTGACCTTGTGACAATCAAATTAAACGCATACGTGCAGGGGACACTCCACCTTATAGGATGCTCGGGACATAAATGCATGCACAAAGGAACACTCCACCATATAGGATGTGTGGGTACTTAATGAATGTGTAGAGGGACACTCTGGCCATACATGATGTGCAGGACTCGAATGCATGCACGAAGGGGACAATTAAAACAAAAAGGATGTGCAGGAGTTAGTTGTGGAGGGAAACTCTGCTATCCAGGGTGCACAAGAGGCACATGGTGAGATGGTAGGAAAATTCACTCAATCAAATGCACAGGTAGTCGTGTGAGAGGATGAAATGCCTTAATTAAAGGAACTTCTTAAAAGGATCGGGAACAAGGTTGCTAATTCAATAGAGCGTGGTTATTTTGCTCTTGCCCTTGGCCCTTTTATGGTACCTAAACCACCAGTTAAACAACCCATTGGATCAAAATGGGTGGACAACATCAAAATTTCTGCAGTTAGTACTTTGGACATGTACAAGGATCATCTTGTTGCGAAAGGATTTTCACAACAGGAGAGAGAGATGTGTTGCGAAAGGATTTTCACAGTAGGAGAGAGAGATGTGAGCCCATCTCCCATATATCCAAGGAAGAGGAGGGGGCCAACTAAACCCTCTATAGCCTATTGCACTCCCCCCATATATAAAATAGTTAGGCCTTTGTGCCCCTAGAATAAAAGCCTCCTTATGGGCTCTTGGGCTATCTAAATATTATATGGGGGTCCTCGACCTCCACATATAGTGGCTTTTGGAACTCTACAACTTACTAGAGATGAGTAGGCACTCGAAGGCTTCCTAATGATAATGATTGGTAGCTATCTCTATAGGGTATTGGGCAAACACCCATATGAGATGGTTTTGTCTCATATTGTGGAGTTGGTTTTTACCCCTATTGTGAAGACAGTCACAATTTGGTTGCTTCTTTCCATAGAAGCTTAATTTCGTTGCAGGGTATTTCAAAGTGCCTTCTTAAATGGAGATTCGGATGAGGAGGTTTACCTGGTGCTTGATGGTTTTTGGGTTTGTAAATATAATCACCCGGGTTGAAGATTGATCAAGTCCTATGGACTCAAATAGGCCCACAAGCTTGGTATATTACATTTGATCAGCACATCCAAGATTCTAGTTTCAGAATTATGGAGGGTCGAACTAAAGTTATCAACCAATGATGAATCATTACTGGTCAATGAACCACTCTATAGTGAATTGGCGGACAGCTTGATATATCTTGTACCCACATGACCGGATTTTTGTTTTGTTGCTAGCTATGTTTTAGGTTTCTATTTACATCAAAGCTTATATATTGGACAGCAGCAAAATTTCGAAGGACTGCTGCAGATTTTAGAGTAATTTCTAAGGAGCAGCCTACAAATTCAATGACTAAACTTTTTAGTTTAATTGTATTTGTAAAATTTGAGGACAAACATGTTGTCTCTCGGTTAGTCATTGGGGGCGGTATTGTAATATACTTGTTAAGACTTAATGAACTATCAATTATCTTATAAAAAATGTTTGATAATGAACTTCCCCAACTACAATGTAACTTCTTCCAGTATAATAAAATGACGAACACGCACATATCTTAGTGTGCCGTGTACCTTCTAGTATCTCTTCATACTTTTAGTGTATATGTTCTCCAACAGTTTGTAACAACTAACTGGAAGTGAAACTGCCACCTTTTAATGTCCAACTTGCTCACCTGAGACTTAGCAATCATCATCCTCTAAGCATCCATGGGATTATGTTGAGTGTGAAATTAATAATTATACTTCTAAGATTCTAAGCATTGTAACTAAATTTTTGCTTGAGTGATCCATTGATGTGTTGAAGGATGATTTTTGTTTCTAGCTAGAATGTAGGTTATGGCCTAAGGCACTTTTGTTTACCGTATGAAAAATTGTTGGGCTCACAATTGTTGTCCTATTATTTTCTTAAACATGGACACCATCTTCATTTGATTGGTTTTGGTTGCTATCATTGGCCTTGGAGCTCTTTCTAATAAAATCCATTAATATTCTCTCCACTTGCTATGTGGTATTGGTAAAGGCTTTAAGTTTATTTTCCAAGTTTTTCTTTTTGCTTTGTTGACACTTATCACATGTTGATAGTAATTATCCATATCTTTCCACATGTTTTTTTCTAGAGTATGATCCTTTTTGTTGCTTGTAATGTTTTGTTTCTTCCTACATGGCTTGTGAATGTCTAGTTGTAGAATTTATTTAGGTTTTTCTGTGAAGGGGTTTATGGCTGGGTAGTATGATTGTATTCTTGTAGTAAGGGATGTTAGTGTAATCTATATCCAAATAAAAAGTTTTTTCATTTGGAAGTATAACAATGTTTTGTCATTCGTTGGTGTTAGTTTGTTATTTGGAGGTTTCTTCTTTTGCAGTTCTTTTCCAGGCATAGAAGTTGTATGCAAGAATTTTAGTATTGTTATACAAATGTTGGAACAAGACATGCGATCCTTTTCCCACAAAAGTTGCATTCTTGAGTTTAATTTTTTATCAAAAATTGTTGGACAAAGGGTGGGATGTAGAACTTGCATAGTAATCTTGAAATAGACAAATAGGTTGAGGGCTTAACCATAAGTATTGCATTATATAGTTAATATTCCCAAGAGTTTCTTGTTTCTATTAATAGTTCTGTAGTCACCAGGAAACTCAGGTTTAGGGATGGCAACCTTGTCCTCGTATGCTTACCCTCATCAACTGGTGATTAAATTTATATACAATATATTAGTACCTAAAATCACATGGTCTCATACCCTTTTTTCAAAATTACACCTCTACGTGGGACCTCATACCCATATCCCAAATCTATTGGTGACTATGATTAAAACAATTTGGTTTTTAATATTTTACTAGTGTTGCAAGGAGACTCGTTTCCTACTGCTTGAGATGTGTCTGAAAGAGTTGTACTCTTGTTGGACACCGATACTCATTGGTACTCAGGAGACTAGCATTTTAGTGCTTTTATAATTTATTTTGTAGTTTTGACCCTTGATATTGTGAGATATCAAAGATACATATTCATATAATTGCACTTGTCTTTTAGAGATAGTAATACATATATATACTGTCTCTGGGTGCCTATCTCCTACTTTTAAGAAAAATGGTGTACCCGTCTTTGTCTCCTCGTACTTGTACCCGTACATGTCTCCTGGGTAACTATGTATTTTGCTCCTAAAATATCAGTTATTCCGAAATTTGAACTCTTGTGCTTCACAATTTTTAATTGTCACTTGGACTTGACATTATAAAATAACATTCACTATGTTGAGCAATCTATAGGTATTTTCTGAGAGAAGGGGGGAAGTGGAAAGCAGCCACAAATTCACAAGAATTTTTCAGATCAATTCAACGTTACTATAGCAATGCTTATATGGATGCTGAAAAGCAAGATGCTATTAATGTGGTGAGTACATATCCTTTGTCTCTCGTATGTTTTTATTCATATGTATTTTTTTAGTGGAGTTAAAGATGTAACCAAATGTTATCAATTTTTCTTTTCAACTTTTCATTTCACGTGCCTACAATTCCAACATACTTGTTCTTTGTATTGCTGCATTAATGTTTCTTTATGTGCACAGATTTTTGGGCTACTTTCAGCCACAGCAAGGAAAGCCTGCTCTTTGGGAGTTGTATTCTGATCAACATTGTAACGTTGGACGACGCATCGATAGTTTTGTAAATGATAATACAAGGTAAGCTTATGCAATCATAATGGAATGAAATTTACAGCCTGCATTATTCAATTCTTATTTTAGAATGTGGCTTAAGGTTAAAGGATTTTGTTATGTTGACTGTTTTATTATTTCCATTTTTTTTAAGACATTGTTGGAATGCCGTTTGTTTGCTTCATAATTCTGGGAATTCACATATATATTCTTCATAGGATAGCAAGATAATTTTTCTGTCATCCATAATATCAGAAATGCCTATTTAATCTTTTTAAAATATTTTAAACAAGTGTGGTAGCTTATTTAGTTGATGAATTTGTCACTACTGTTTGAAATAAATCTTAGACAAAAACATAAAAGTGTGTTTATATGCCAAAAAATGTCATATTTACATATTGAATATAGATGAACATGATGGATAGGATTATATATAAACCCACACACATTACAATAGGCATATCACTATGAGATGATGTGTGGCGCCTCTTGATAGCGATCCTTGGTAACTAATGCTATGATTAATTGGATCGATAATATGCCTCCCATGTTGGAAATGCTTCGACCTCGAAGCACACAGAATATGGAAGGCAATAATATTTCAATAAGTGAACATAGTAATGACAAATCAAATTGGGATCAGTCCATCCCAAATCAAGTTTAAGAGACATTGAAAATGCTCGCAAATTAATATTTGATTCATCGGTTTGAATATTGGTGACTTGGAGTCCAAATATTTCCTTTGTTATTGTGATTAAAATCCTTAGAATTTTGACATAGGAATTGAATAATTTCCTGATAGTGAGGATGAAAATAATGTTCTAAATTTAAAATTCTTTGATTTTTGTTGATCAATATTTTCAACTTGCATCTTAGTTGCATTTTGTAGAGTATCAACATGAAATTTTACTTAAGTTTGATTTTTTTCAATAGAGACTTGAAATTTCATTTTGAACATTAGCAATTGACATTGGTACATAATCGTTATCTTCACCCATCATCATTTTTGACAATCTTTCAAGAGTTCTTACAATTTTAATGTATTATTTTGAAAAAATAATAGCCAAGGTTCTAACCCCTTTAAAATAGTTTTTAATACTAAAAGCTTAAAGTAAAGAAAATACCTTATGTTTGGGTGATATGATTCTTTTATCCACTCTTTCTTATTATCATTTCCTGAGACTACTGATTTGAATTTATTTTAAAAAAAATAGTTTATTTTTAAATCTCATAATTTATAATGTTTTTGCTAATGACTATATGTTTGAAATTTGTATTCTGTAAGCCCTATATGGACACAGGCTTTAACCTTAATAGAATGGTGCAGTGATTAGATTGAGTACGACAATGGCGTGAGGGCGATTTAAGAGGAGAGAAATAAACATAGAGACTAGAAACGGTGTTGTTGTGTAGCTACAAATAACAGATGATGAATGCTGCATAACTAGAAAGTGATATAGGGAACACCAATATACCAATGTGATAGAAAAGTGTGAATAAGCGGCAACTACCTAGCTCACCCTTTTGTAAATTAAATTTTCACGGTGCATCTGTTCGGATCTCTAGGACATTGGAAGGAGTTAGTGGAATACTTCGAACCACAAAGCAAAAGTCCTTTACCGTTATCAACGAAGTTTTTGGATACACACAAATAAGTATGTTTAGATTTGGGATCTTTTTCAAGGAACTAACATAATAAGGCAACAAGATATGACCCATCTCTACATTGAAGGTGATTCCTAGTTAATAATAAAAAATCATCCAAAAGGAATGGAAGGCAATAAACCAACACAGGCGATATAGGGCATGTAGAACCAAATATCATTGGCATTTAGAACCAATAATAGAGAGCCTACTTGGAATCGATGTATTACAAAGGCTTTCATATGAGTCTTGAAACAAGAACTAAGAAAGAAAGTTGCAAACGTCATGGTCTAGATGGATACTATTTAAGACACAAGTCTCAAAGCAGGCACTATGGAAATGACCCTTCCTAGACAAGGTTTGAAAAAAGTCAAATGAATGAATGAATGAATGAAATATTTTAATAACATCCATGAGACAAAGCAATTTTTGGGACCAAGAGTCAGTAACAAGAGAGTTTTCTGTAACAAAAACCGTTTGACACGGGGCTGCCCAACTATTCTTGCAGAATGTTCATTAATTTTATGACATTGGATCTTGATCAAGAAATATGTTGTTTTGTCGAGCCTCATCTCCTCAAACAAGGAGGTTAGGTTGTCAATTTTTTAGTCTGTCTTTGTAATTGATTCGGATGTTGTTGTAGACTACACACTCCATGATGTAGTACCATTATGTCTCCACCACCTCTTGATTACAAAATATGTATATTCTCTTTTCCCATTCTTCTCTAGGCATTTTCCACTTACTAGTTTCACAACTAAGATGATGTGAGTTAGTCCTTAATTGAGCCATAACTTTTTTGCCTTCCCATTGATGTTTGCGCATATGTAGGACTTTTCATCGTGGTCCCATGTGGAATTATACTCTTTGACATAGTATTCTTTTTTCCACCCAAGTTTCTCTGTCTACATTGCTATCTGGAATTTCTCTCACAAACTTCTTTATTTCCTCATTAGTATTTGGGCCTCAAGCATGCTAATGCCCCATTTTCTCATCCATTTGTTGTGTTGTTTCATCCACATGTTCTTCTTTCTATTCCATTCTTCCGTTACCACCATTTTGGGCTGCCAATGAGAGTCTTTATTTGTGTCTTCATTAAGTAACTCAACATTAGTGTCATCATTGATGCCTCCAATGAGAAAGTACCTGTTTTAGCTGTCTCCATTTTGTATCTGACATGTTGCTGTCCCAAAATCCATATCCATATAAGACCACTAGTGTGACAAGCAAGCCGAACAAGGTTCTTTTGGCTCTCGAATCCCATAGTTTTGCGTTCTTACACTGGTTTTGTAGCGAATATAAAGCCTTCCAACCCCCTTGTATTCTTTTTGCTCTACAAGTCTCCTAACTAAGCTTGTTGTGAAACTCAAGCCCGAGGTACTTGTATTATTCCACTTCCTCTAGTGGGCTTTCTTCAAAGAGGAAGTTAATTTGATTCTTATTCCGTTGTAATGAGAAGACCATGACTTTAATTTTTGGGTATTCACTTGCATTCCAACCTCTCGGTAGAAAAGCTTTAGGGACTTCAAGTGTTCTCTCAAACCTTTCGCTGTTTTTGTAATTAAGATAAGATCATCTGCATATAATAGCAGCTTTACCACATTGTTGGCTAGGTGAACGCCCCCTCCACCAACTTCATATATCCACCCCTCTAGCATATCAATATATAGCCAAAACAAAGTAGGGGATAGCGGACATCCTTGCTTGACCTCATTGTCGCTTCAAAAAAGATCAACTAATCAGTAATGGACCTTTTAACCAAAATGCACCACTGTCCATTTTGTTAGCCTTGTACTCTTGAAAGGCCAAGCTCCCCAAGCAACTGTCTCTTTTTGCTTGTTTGTGGCACTTTGTTCATACCACGGGCCGTGATTTTTCGTCTAAAGCCGTGAAGTATTCTACTTTGCTGCATTGCATATCTACATCATGTTCCTTGGCCCACACATCATTGAAAGGTCATGGCTCATTCTCTCGCACTAAATCTGAGTATCGCCATGCCATACCCGTTTGATCCTAATCATGGAGTGCTAATGCTGCCATCGCCACATGTTCAACCCTTCCTTCCACTTACATTTTTGGTTGCCTCTTCATGGTTGACCCTCATTTCTTCTTGTTGTGACATGTTGTTAACCCGAACATAGTTGCGGAAGCTTGCTCAAAGTTGTGCTATTCTATTCAAGATATGGAACATCATTCAGAGCCATGACCATAGAAGGTCTTTTCGGCCACACACTATTATGCAAACCCATGCTACACTACCTTTTGTCATGATGGTTCTTCTTGTGCTGCAGAGCGTTGTCAACATTCACCTTTGCACTCTATGACATCCCAATGGTTTCAATGATTCCCACTCTACTAATTTAGTCACATCTTTGATGCAGCACCACCTTTCCTACATTCTTCTGTCCGTTTGATAACCCACGAAGATCTCCTTCAGTTTGCGGCAACTCATCCATGCTGCCATGTGCCTGAATTGACTCATTCACTATTTCTAAGTTGTGGGTCACTTCCACCAACTGTTGACAACTTGCATTTATGTTTTTAGCCACCCTTATGTTGCAAGAATGCCACAATAGTCATGGAGCTCACCCTTCCGCTCTGAGTGTTTGTAGATTTTAATGCCCGACTTGATGCGATGCAAGTGGAATGACAATGTACGCCTCTAGGTTACAAGACATTTGTAGCTAACAACTGATTCAGGAAGCAAATTGGATTACAGAATGTTGGAGACAATTCAAACCAATTTTCATGTAATTTCACAATCATCATAGTTTGTCGAGACAAGAGAGTTCATTTACAAATTCAATTCAATACTCACAAAGCACTTCCTCTTGACCAATATGATAACATTGTTAACAATCCTATTGTAGAACACAATAAGTCTTCTATCAGTGCTAACAACACAAACAAAATTTATTGAGGCCAATCATGTTGTCTCAAAACGCAAGGTAATTTCAAAGCAATCCAAAACTATTATGGATGTAATACTTGTTAGTTACCCTATTGTCAAATTTGCACCTATTGTGCGAGTCTAGGAGACAATGAAACCCAACAAACAACATATTGTTCTAGGTTTTATAGGGGTTGTTAATTTTCATATATTAGAATATTTCAGACCTATCAAATTTTTGTTTGGAGGTATTCTGAACCTATCAAATCGCCAAGTTGTCAAGTCAACCAAAACCAACTTGCATTAAAACCCATCAAGTTAAAAAATGTTTTCATTATGGACGTTGTGGTCATACCTCTAGTGATTGTTTTGACCTAGATCCTTGTGTATCATGTGATCAACATGCACATTTTGTTCAACAATGTTATCTCAAAGGCATGCCTACCAAATCTATGAGGCATGTGCATTTTGGATACATAGATCACTCAAGATGGCAATCAAAAGCTCGTTTATTTTAAAAATATTACAAGCAAGTACATTCCACTATATCAAATGATGAGCTCAGCCTTGTAAATATTGTTGAGCTTGGTTATGCGAGTATATATTCTATTGGGTGACAACTTGCTGAGAGATTTGCAGAGTTGCACCCAATTCCCAAAGAGGATAGATAATTATGCACGCAATACCATTGATATTGACCAGAGCACATATCTATTTTTCTTGTGATTTTCCATTTTGATTGGGATATTAATGATGATCATACTGAGATTGCAGGATATGCAGTTTAGTACAGATTACATGTTTATTATAATTTTGCACTTGAGTTTTAAGTTGAAAACCCAAATGAGTGGCTTACAAACACTTCCCATTAAGTTGAAAACCCGAAAGAGCGAGTTAATGGCGACTCATGATGAAAACCAGTGAGGGTGTCATTCAGTTGTTCATTTACATCACATGATGATATGTATTGTTTCCATTCTAAGGGGCCTATATAGCAACTCTCCACTCTCTTCTTACATGGGGATTATCAGATGTTAGATTTCGAGTTCTTCGAGCAGATATTTCATATATTACAGATTATAGCAATATCGTTGCATATTGTGCACCATAGTTTCTGCACAGTTCGAGTTCTTCAAGTTGATACTCCATACATTGCAAATTATAGCAAATAGCCACATATCGTGCACCATAGCTTGTCCACCACAGTGAGTGATGATCAAACCAACATCTGATGCATCAGAAATTACTATTCATCCATATGACCATACATGGAGCTAGTTCATCTAATTTTGACTCAATTATTTGCCACTGGAGTAGTTTTTTATTTGTTGACATGTGGCTTAATTTTGAGAGATTTGTGGACAATAATTAGTTCACAGTTTCAGCTTGACAGACAGTTTGGCCTTTCAGTGTTTGCATCAACACACTTTTGGATTATTCATGGGTGCAATCAGCCTGAGTTATCCAGTTTTCAGTAAATACAGTGTACCTGCAACACACTTGCACTACTCGTGAGCACAATCAACTTGGGTTTCTCTATTTTTCACTCTTTGGCACATGTTTTATTTTGAGCATCATTTGCATCATGAAAATTGGAGAGGACAAACAAACACATTAGAGTAAGACTTATAGGGGGTATTAGAAATAATATCCTAAAATTTTAATATTCGCCACTTTAATATTAGTGGTTGTAATTTATTGTAAATAATCCACACATAAGGGAAGTTGAATGGTCATCCAAAAGATGAACCAAAGAGTCACCCTTTGTGGCTATTTATGCTTGTATGCATATGTGCATCATGAAGAGCTTTATTGAATACATGAGAGCTTCATTGAATATTTTCTTCGTGTCTGATTTCCCATCGATTTCATTCTGTCAATATTTCTCTTGCAATTTAATCCCTGGCTTGACACTCTTCCCTCTATTTCTGTAAAGAGCAGAGCTTGTTCTGTTCTACGAATTCTTCTCTGGAACTCACTTGAGTTCTCATCTTTTGTGTATGGTGTTTTAGCCTCTATATTGATGAATGAAATGCATTTAGAGTCTCATTTTGCAGCCTAATACAATCATGTATACTTGAGCAATGGTGAAGTTGTGGCTTATATTTGCCTTACTCTTTTCTCTTGTTTCCCTAGATCTCTAGTAGATTGTTCTGATCTACTATTATGTTGTGATGTGTGTGTGGACGATATTTACATTAATATAATATACTGTGTTATCCTTAAACAAAAAGCAAAAGGAAGATCCCTATTTCATTCTTTGCGCATCGCCAGCCCTTTCTCCTTTATTTCTCTTATACCTTTTCCCCCTGCAGTTGCTAGATTAGGTAGTTGGCGGTAGCATTAAGAGTAAAAGTAGATGAGAACTAGCTCTCTCTGGAGGTTTGCTTCAAGTTGCAAGTCCCACAATTGAGAAGCAATCCCTTTTTGTGTTGTTAGTGAATAATGTTCATGGGCGGACACTTTCAACCTCCTAGAGTTCTGGCATGTCCCTTGGGACATATTGTATTCTTGTTACAAAAAATCTGTGGTACCTATTGATATAAGAATCTTTATTTTTGAATATCTAGCTAATTTTTGGCGTGTTTCTTAGCTCATTCGGTTTTGTGAACAATATATAAACACCTGATAACTCCACTCCACTCCGCTCTGTTTTTAAAGGTCGAATGGCTGCAACACATGAGACAAATAATGCCGTGAAGTAGCACTCAACGGGAGAGGCGTTTTGAAATTTTTGCAACTTTCCCCAAGAAGGAGAAGTAGACGTGTCCGAAGGGTGACTTCCCCCATCAATAGAACTCAATCCAATCCTCAATCGAATAGGTTCTTCCTCGCTTTTCCAAGAAAACTCCATCATGTAATCTTCATGGCTGCAAAAAGAAATCATCCTTTTGTTACCTTTAGTGGAGGTAGTTCTTTAGGCTTAATTACATGGAACAATATCCCTGTATCTAGTCTTAAAAGTCTTTCATACTTTACTAGTGAAAATGTTGTCACCCCCATCGACCATATCCAAAACATTGCCAACCTATGCTCGATTGATCATGTCATTCAAGATGATGTAGCTATAAGACTGTTAACTACTTCACTCAAAGGCAAAGCTCGTTGTTGGTATAGAAGCCTGCCTCCTAATTCAGTACAATACTAGGACGAGCTGGGAGAAAGATTATACAAGTAATTTCAAGAAAAATGTGATAACCTGTCCCTCATGGAGTAGTTAACCACCATCAAAAGGGCTCTTACTAAAACAACACCTGATTTCAACTACAAATTCTAGAAGACTTGGGACAAAATCCCGCCTCTGAGTACGTCCTTCACCTCATACAACTTTTCTATACTCAGAGCCATAGATTTTGACATTCTAGTCATTATTCATTCTATGGGTGGCATTGTGTTACTAGATGCTTAAGATATATCAATCCTAGCTGGAAATAGTTTGATCCAAGCTAGAAAATTGGTTCCAAAGCCTCCTATGCCTCTATTTCCTGAATTGTCAAATTCCAACATTGCCATAACTAGCCTCCAACCACCATACCCAGACCTGAAAATGTTCAAGCAATCCTTAGTACCTCCTCTAATGAGCTGGATGAACTCAAATCCATGTATCGAAACTTTGCAAATGAGCTAACTGCCATGAAAAAACAACGAACTCAACTGGCTCCTAGACCATTCCAACACTATAACCTAACTTATCAGCTGTATAGAATGCAAAATCTAGGCCAAATAGTCTTTGCTAAGCTGCTGCAGCAAAAGTTCCCTATTGTGTCTAATCCAAACAAAGCTCTAGTCCCCATTCAGAACAATATGGTTGAAGAAATGAAATGGTTCTTCCTGTGTGGGTTGTTGCACGATACAAACAATTGTGCCTATAGAAATGCAACCCAAGCATCGATGGTACACAGTTCCATGGCACAATAGACCCCACAAGTTGAACCAGGTTAGCCTACAATATATTCGGCTGAAGGAAATTTAGTCTATTGGCTGGAAACTGATTTCTGCATAGTAAACAATGACAAAGTAAGTGCATCAAGGACTCAAGTTCACTCAAACTATAACATGCGGGAAAAAGAAAGATTGGTTTGTGTACAGCCAACAGAGACCCCAACTCAACCCCTTGAATGTGGTTGATCAAATAAAGAAGACCAACGTGAATGTCACAATGTGGGATGCCCTTGTCATGCCCAAACAAATGGATCTCCTACAAGTATCTTTAAAACAATTAGACTACACCTTTAAACCGAAAATGAAGGTGGCTCTTGAAGCTGCCAACCTCTATCTGTCAAGCCGAACTAAAAAAAGGTACCCATGTGAAGATTCTTTTTGACCTTTATCTAATTATTGGGCAACATCTCATCCATAATTACATGATCGACTCTAGAGAAAGTACCTTTGTGATGCCCAAACAAGTGGCTGGCATCTTGAATATTAGTTACACCCAAGTAAGAAAAGGTGGTGTTCAATTGGATGACACTATTGTCAAGATAATAGGTGTCATCAAAGATTTGAGCCTCACCCTCCATGCTTGTTCAAGCATAATAGTGCCTCAAGAAATGACAGTCAACAATCTTTCTCCCATGTTTTCCATCTACTTATGTAGAGATTTTATTGCCAAAATAGGAGGATACCTGTCACTGGATTGGTCACACATGCTCCTCACAGCCAGATATGGCACCAAGGTGACTATACACAATGAGCTTGTTGCCCAATTCCATGTAGAAACCTTCGATCTGTGGCCTGCAAAGGAGAACTGTACCATCTAAGAAGAAAAAGAAGATGTTTCTACCCTTAATGAGCTGCATGAAGGGATACCTGATGAATAATTTGACCACAAGGCTCAAGACAAAGGCAAATTGAATCCTAACTGTTATTGAAGAGCGTGGGATGGGTAGATATTGTACCCAAAAAGAAAGCACAATATTTCACAGATTCTAAAAGAGCAAAACTCAAGCTGCGATATATGGAAGATGTTCTTCGATGGTTTCAAATGCAAAATTGGTGTTGGTGCGGGTGTTGTCCTAATCACTCCAAGTGGGGAAAAGACTTCCTATTCCCATAGGCTACAATTCAGCTGCACCAACAATGTTGTGGAGTATGAAGCTCTGATCAAGGTCTCTAGATTGTTTAGAAAAGAGCTATCACATGGTTACAAATGTATGGAGATACTAAGGTGGTCACTAAGCAAGTAAAATTGCAATGCCTTGCCATAAGTTCATTACTAAATTCCTACAGACACAGTGTGTGGGATCTTATTAAAACATTCATTGCCTTTAATATCCAGATGGTCCCTAAAAGGGAAAATACAAAAGCAGACATAATGGGTGTTATCGGTGCCTAGTTTGGTCCAACCATAGACCTTATGGAAGACATAGGCAACAATTTAAGCTCCTGGTCAGACATGTTGTACCTGACAACGATTGCCACTGGCAAGTTTTCAAAAGCGACAATCAAATTGTCACTTTCATTCAACAAGAAGTTTGATTCTCAGAAAAGTTGCAACCTAGATTACAACAAGCTTATGATAGTCAGGTGATTCAGCTGAAAACAAACTTCGCAAGGGACTCGTAACCTTGGAAACAATGTTCAATTCCGAGGAATATGGTGATCAACGACGAAGACCTTTACAAGTCTCTCAAGTTGAGAAAGGTATGTCGTCCTGATTAGCAAGATTTTTTTTATCAAAAATTGCAGAGAGTATGATGATATTATTGCATGGACCTATGATGACCTCAAGTGCTATGATCAAGATGTCATTCAACATACGATACAACTTTCGTCTAATGCGAAACCACTAAGGTAGAAACGGAGACTTGTCAAGCTAGAAGTTGATCCTCTAATGAGAAAAGGAACTAATAAATCTAATTGAAGCTAATATCATCCTTCCCATTAAGCATTCTACTTAGGTGGCTGACATAGTCCTGATAAGGAAAAATAATGGAGATATATGCCTGTGTATATTTTAGATATTTGAATGAAGCTTCCCATAAGGATCACTATCCCTTTCCTTATATGGATTAAATTCTTTAGTAGTTACCCAAAGCCGAGAGGTTCTTACTTCTTGATGGGTTCTTTGGTTACAATTGAGTCCTGGTCAAGGAAGAAGACCAATACAAAACTTCCTTCACGACTAAGTTGGTAACATATGCATATAAAAGGATGCGCTGTTGGATTATCAAATGGTGGAGCTACATTTCAAAGGGCAACAAACATAAATTTTAAGGGCCTCATCATTAACATCATCTTGGTTTACGTGGATGATATCACTGTGTTTTCAAAGAGGCAAGAGGATCATTTGGATCACTTGGAGCAGGCCTTCAAAATGTGTAGAGACTTTGGGATTTCTCTTAATCCTAAAAAAGATTTAGGTATCTTTGTAGTCCATGAAGGAGTGCTCTTGGGCCATATCGTGGCAAAAAACAAGTCTAGCCATAGATTTAGACAAAGTATATACCATCCTTTCCTCGTCCCCACGTCTTACAAAAAAGCATTGCAGTCCTTTCTGGGAAAGATCAATTTGTGATAAAATTCATAATAGACTTCGTAGGTACGGTCAAACCATTCACACTCATGCTAAAGAAGGACGTGACCTTCAAATGGATGCAAGAAGGAAATGAGAACACATATAAAAGGACGCCCTTTGGATTATCAAATGTTGGAGCTACATTTCAAAGGGCAACAAACATAAATTTTAAGGGCCTCGTCATTGACATCATCTTGGTTTACGTGGATGATACCACTGTGTTCTCAAAGAGGCAAGAGGCTCATTTGGATTCACTTGGAGTAGGCCTTCAAAATATGTAGAGACTTTGGGATTTCTCTTAATCCTAAAAAATTATCTTCGTAGTCCATGAAGGAGTGCTCTTGGGCCACATCGTTGCAAAAACGGGTCTAGCCATAGATTTAGACAAAGTATATGCCATCCTTTCCTCATCCCTATGTCTTACAAAAAAACATTGTAGTCCTTTTTGGGAAAGATCAATTTTGTGAGAAAATTCATAATAGACTTCGTAGGTATGGTCAAACCATTCACACTCATGCTAAAGAAGGATGCGACCTTCAAATGGATGCAAGAAGGAAATGAGAGCTTTAAACATATCAAACACGCTATTTGTCAAGCCCTAGTGTTAGCAAACCGGAACTTTGAGAAGGATTTCATCCTTTATGCCTTCAACAGTGAAAGATCCCTTCCCCAAATCTGATCCAAATTTCTAGTTTGACTCATTTGACATTTCACAAACACTTAGCATGCAATTACTTACAGGTTAGGTAACAACAATAGTATGCAAAACAGATTTTTCTAGGGCCCAAATCAGACTCGGACATGAAATATAGGACCATGCAAGATCAGCCTAACTGCTGCAATAAATATTCAACAATGACCTCTAGGGTTTGATGGAAAAATACACATAAATGCTCCCAAAAAACTATTTCTTTATCACAAATGACTGCCACTAATTTTAAGAGTTCAAACATACAAAAAATCTGATTTTTATTGACGCCACAAACACTCAAAGATCAGATCTGAAATCTGATTAAAAAACTGGTAAAAACCCACTAAAAACCTTCTAATAAATTATGAAATTGTTTTGCTTCACTTCACAAAAATCTGCAGATGATTTGACAATAGAAATCAGATTTAAATACCTCAATAGAACATGCCAAATCAGTCCCACACTGGATCGATCCAATAGAAGAAGACTGCTGCAATTTATTCTCCAAAATACCCTTAAAATACACTGCTGGAAATGACTGAAAATAACTCTGAAAATCTGATTACAATCAATGGGAATTTCTGAGTGAAAAACCCTCTCAATCCCTTGGGGTTTTTGTCCACAAGAGAACTCTTGGGGTTTTCGTCCACAAGAGGTATAAACTAAGGTTTTTCGTCCTTAGAATATTAATTTGCAAAAGCTCAAAGCTTCAAATGCAAGAGAAATATCATATAAAATATTTCTGGATTACTAGAAGAGGCAAGTCGACTTTCCTCTTTATATAGGAAAAGAGACCCAACGTGACCTTTGGACCTCCAAATCAGCCAATGAGCTACACATTGATTTTTCCTATGCAAAGCGACCCTTAATATTTTCCCATATTAAATGTTTTTCCCTTAGGAAGTGCATTTCCCTCCTAGTGCAAGTCGCATTTAATCTACTGCACTTTCCTAAGTACTAGTTTAAAGTTAAGTCTATGTAATTTATCTTCCCTATGTGCTTCATTACTCCCCTTTGGCCCAATGTCGCCATTATCCTTTCTAGGAGGATATAATAAAGTATAATAAATCCCTTTACAATGACCCTTGAATTGCCCCTTAAGGCAAATCGGGTAGACAAAAAGGGCCAATTTAGTCTTCTATTAAGCTATTCGAGAAAGAGGGACATTACAAGTAGCCAATACATCATATTTGCAGTTTTTTATAGCACTTTAAAGGAATTTATTAGAACTTAAGACACCCTTATATTTTTCCAAGGCCCTCGATGCTGACAAGGATTGTTGAGCCAAGTATAGTCTTCGATTAAAAAGGGGACATTAGCATTAAATGAAGTCCCCAATAAATCTAAAGAGTTTCTAGGCATTTTTTACATCAAGTCACAATTTTTTCGTCATCCAAGTTAGTCAAAAAGGCTTTTCGCATTAAGTGGAAGTGAGAAATTAATTAGCAAGAAGCGGGTTGGATCAAGTTATCATGGAGTTTGACATTGAGATAATGATCTAAAGCTAGTAAGAGGTAGAGCCATCTGCCAACACCCTAGAGACTTAGATAGTTCACTTGAAATTGTAGCGCAAAACCAATTAGGACTAGCCACCAAACAAGGAAGAGGAACCCAGTCATCAAAAGATAATTTATCTTTAGACTAAGAAATATCCCGATAGCCTTTAGGACCAAAAGAAGACCCAACCGACCTGACTGAGGTACTCATGAAAAAAACTGAAAAATAATTCAACGACATCCCTTAAGGTGCATTAGGCCTTCTTGATGGGAAAATGTGATGGGCTCAAAGTCTCCTTCGAACTGGTTCTTCAGTGGAAATTTTGAACATTACATGGATCAACAACCATCAATCACCAATGCAGGCTGCTTATTACTGGCCTATACAGTTCTTAGACAATCATTGGGTAAGACAGTCTTTCCCTGCGAGTGCCTGCTCATTTTCCATGCCTTTCAAAAAAAATAGAGCCTCTCAGTCCTAGTAACCATCATGACTGATCTCCTTTTTCCCAATGGGGATCCGCTTTCATTGGACCATACCTCCACATTCTTGTGTTCTGCCACAGATGGATCTCAGTCCTACCAATGACTACTTCTCCAAATGGATTGAAGCTTTCCGCTGAAGAATCCGCTTGAACCAGTACCTATCATGACTCATTCTTTTGGGAATCATCACCAAGATTGACTTTCCATCACAAAGCCAAGATCTCCTAGTTTTCTGGGGTTCATGGCTTACATCTCAAAACTTCCTCCAACTTTATTGGCAAGGTAATGGACTTTTTAAGACCACAAACAATTGGGCTTGCCAAAATCATCGAAATTTACTATTGAGCATATTTCACAGGCAGTGGAACACCAAGGTGAAATTTTCGTTTTGTACGTCTTACAGGATCAAACAAAGCACTTTGGACAACTCTTCCATCATGCTAGCATTTTCATTTTTGAAGCTTGAGACTTCAGCACTCTGAAGTTGGAACTTCCTAATTAAAAAGCCACTTACGTCATCAGCTTTTGAGTTCAGACCTGGAGTATCATGATGGAAGGATGCTGAGAATGAAAAAATTACCGAACCTTGAAGGCTTAATGAGACATTTTAATAAGAAAGAACATAAGCTATGTGAAAAGACCCTTAGCTTATCCAAAAATTTCCCTTGAATATAATGGGGTGGATACAAGGGGAAATAAATTAATAAGGGAAGTGTCATAATAACGAAAAATTGATAAGCGCTTATGTAATTCTATATTAATTTAAAACAATGATTTTACAGGGGAAGGCTTGAACCAATGATGTTATTGTGCAGAACTCGATGCTTGAGTAGAGAGACTTTGGGTGTAAAGTCTTTTTGTGCACCCCTAGTTGTGGAAGGATAGATACAGCCACTCTAGTATGCTATGTCAATGTCATCAGGAATGCACTAGTTGATTTGAGTGGACCAATCAGCTCATTGATTATCCAGCTAGACTCCTCCACTAGAAAATTTGATGATGTGCTCAGCCCACCATCTCTGTCAGCAGAACCTAGAAGGACCATTGCGACAAGGGAGGATTTGCCCACTGAATTCCTTAGGGCTGCATTAAATTGTGCTCAACTCACTTAAATGAAATGCATGTGAATTGAATTTTTCTGTCATCTATACTCTGTATTCCTTGAACTCGTGATTTTGAAAGACAGATGGAGCATGACAACACTATATCTGAGACTTTTGGGCAGTTAAGTGCTTTGTCATACAAATAGTTGTGTTTATGTCCTTGCTGCATTCTTTTCTAACAATTATATTCCTAATTGACATAAATTTATATTTACCTAGCATTATTTTAAAAGATCTTAAGATAATATACTGGTTAAGTTGTTTAGCATCCACAATCAAAAAAACAGTATATTAAATAATGTAAGATGATTATTATAGAAACCAGCTTCCCCCCAAAAAAAATATGAAGATAAGATTGTCATCAAGGAAACTTTCTGGGTGAGAATTACTGCAGTACCCTTTATCCCCTGCTTATCTTAATTCTGGTATAGTTACTCCTAGCACTACTAGCACAACCTAAGAGCAGCATCATTAAAAGGGGCCATTGCTGTCAATTTACAGTCACTTACAGAACCTGTGAACCTTGTGTCGTCATATATTACTTGATAAAATGCATTGATGGCAAACACAAAATAAAATTGTCTGATCATTTACAAGCCTCGCAGATATTCATTCCATTTCCAACTTCAGATGTTCAAAGATGCCAATCATGGCCTACATTAACATAGCCTCATAGTGAACCTGTGCAAAGGCATGATAAGAGTTTTCCTTCTTGCTTGCCATTCCCAAGAAGGTTATGAATGATTGATAAGATGTACAGGCATCCATCACATCATTTTGGTCAGAGTTCATACTTTGTCTAGTGTCCTTAATTTAAAGTGCCTTTGGAGAGCCGTCCAATCTATTTTATTGACAAGACCCCTTTGTCATTTCCATGCAATTATCCTTATATAATAAGGGCCCCAGTGCTTCTTAGAAAGAAACATAGCCCACTTGTTGGAGAGAAAATTTGTCAGGTGGACAAATCTATGGGTTTCTTGCCAACACTTTGGGAATCGAAGTCCCTCTACTTAGACAGTGCAGCTTTCGTGTTTGCATGTGCATGAAAAGGTGGATTTTCCTGGTGGCCTTGCGGCCGGGGATCCAACAGGGGTACTCCACTGACCCTGCGGCAAAGCTAGCAATTACTTGCTAGAGAAGACTTTGTTCTGGAGAGTGGGAAAGGGGAGTGAGAAAAGAGATAGGATAACTAATGTTGCGGGTAGAAAATCAGATTCCTGCACACACTAGTTAGAAATTTCAACACATGCATTTATGAGAAGAAACAACCAAAACTTCCATGCTACTGGCTAGAGGAAACCATGCATACAAAGATGCACACATTTATATGCCTTAGAAAACATAAAATTATTCCTTCATTAGCATTTCCGGAATTAGAGTTGTACATAGTAGTGAGGATGAAGGAAAAGTAGTGAGGAGAAAATAGAAGAAAATTTGCTAACTCTTTGTTCCTCCACAAGTAGACAAAAGCTCTCTCTTGAATTCACAAGAATACAACCAACAACCCTTTGAGAATGGGAGGTATTTTTCTTTTATAAAAAGAGAGATTGCTTTTATAAGAAGAAGAGATGACTCTTCATATACCCCTAATGACTTTCACATGTCCTCATGCAACTTAAACCTTTTAAACTTATTAGGAAATTATTAAGTCCCTTTTTTATAACATAAAGGTGACTTTTACATTAGAAACATAAAGTTACCTTTTAATTTCATTAAGGACATATACAAAGTTCACTCCCAAAAAAATATAACATTGAAGAGAGAGAAAGTTGGGGGTGATACAAGAGAGAGAGAGAGAGATTAGAAATAAGTAGGAAGAAGTTGAAGCTGCCTTTGATGAATCCCAATTATCTTTGTGGATGATATGATGAAACGCTCTAATGTGATGAACTCTGAATCCTTTGGCACATCTAAATCCTGCTTTTTTGATGCTACATTTCCATTTTTATCCACTTTTTATTTTAGTATGCCTCTTCATGGACACGTGTTTATTTTAGTAAGTGCACTGAGGTAAAAAAATTTGATCCAAGAATTATGGGGCATGACAGAGTAAGGTAAGACACACACAATGCAAAAAAATACATGAAAAATGGATCAGTAAGGAAAAATTTATGCATGGGCGTATTTTACTGTCCCTATTGCACCAAGAGGATGAGAGAAACATAAAAACCCCATTTTTTCTCAGAGGCGGGATTTTGCACTTTAAGATCTGAAAATGGAGGAAGAGTTGGGGAGTGCATATATGCACGCAATCCAAAAAATTTGGAAAAAAACGAGGCAATAGAGAAATAATTATGCATGGGCACATTTTACTATCCCCATTGCACCTTTGCAAAGGGACATGAGGTGCAAAAAAATGAGCGATGCACTTTTGAGAGGCAAAACATAAAAATTTGGTGGCACCAAGAGAGTGAGCTTGAAATTGATATTTTCAGAGCTCCATGAGGTATTTTGGGAGAAATTTTATATGATTTTTTACTCCAAAAATCCTTCCAAGATCAATACAATGTGTATAATATGTTATTTTGGTCTGGAAATCCCTGAAATGTCCCCTTTTTATTAGGATTATAAACCATCCCTACAAAGAATAAAATCCAATGAAAAATTCCAAAAGGTTTTGAAGAATATTATGATTCCACCATGTAAAATATTCTCTTAGATACCAAATGATTATTTTTTTCCCTTTTGACTCCTTACATAGCTCCCAGGATCATCCATCGAAGATCAAGTATTTGTTTTGAAGTGCATAAGAGACAACTTACTATTTTTAGTAAGTGTTAGAATAAATATCTATGAACTCCATCCAATGTTTCCAACTTGAATGTTTATTTCCTTTTACACTTCCTTTATTAAATCCACCTTATGGGATAACTTACTATTTATAGCAAGTGCCTATGAGACAACATACTAATTTTAGTAAGTGTTGATTTTTGAGTTGAGAGGACTGCACTAATGAGTATCTCTTGTATCACTCTCCTTGTGTACACTTCCTTTACCTTGACAACTTCTTAGAATGACTTTATATTTTAGTAGAATACCCATGAATAGGGAGCTTACTATTTTTTATTAAGTGGTCATTTTCTCTATTTTCTACTCCAAACAATTATTCTAACTTCATGATTATCTTCGGTGCACATTATCTTCGTCGCCACTGCTTCTAATGAAGACTAACCAAAAATAGCAAGCCTTTGAAGGAAATCTTACTTTTTTTGGAAAGTGGGTCTCTAGTTCTCTATTTGTGATAGAACACATTTTTTCAAATTCGGACTCATCATCGCGATCTTTTCCCTTGAATTTCACTTGATTTCACCCATCAAAATTCTCGGAAATAAAAAATTATTTTTTTACGTGGCAAGGGCTTCTAGCACATAGCTCCCATGGCAGCCATTAATGAATTCGTGAATATATTTTTTGGGTATATTTTTCACCTCTGATAGTGATGGAATTGACTCCATTGGGATAGGTTTTTCACTTGAAATCTATATGCAAATTTTTAGATCGATCCAACTGTCGGATTGGCGAGAAATTCAGCAAATGTGAGCTAGGGCACAAAAAGGAGTTTTTGTTGAAAAAAATAATCCAAGGAATTATTTGACCTCTTTTTGTTACATCTTTATCTTATCTAAAAATGAGGAATTGTGAAAAATATGACATCTCAATTTGTGCCCTAGATTGAGAGAAATGAGCATTTCTCCATTTTTTACTACGAGGGTTTTCTGAAATAATCTTCTTTTTCTTTATTATTTTTTCACCTCTTCGATCCGTTTCTTTGTGATTTCTGAATTTTTGGATGAAGGATTATTTTCATGGAGTCATTCATATGTAATAATGGATGGTAGGAATCCTAGAGAAATTTTTGCATAGTGTCGGTAGGGTACGGATGTATGGGGGATAAATGACAAAAAATGACTATCCCTCGTATATATATGCAAAATTAGTAGGGGAGGGATGGGGTGAATTTTTTGTCCCTTTCCTACCTTTGGAAAAAGGGACGAAGGGGACATGAAATTCCACTTCGCGCCTCAGGCCCTCATCACGCCATTTGTCACTTTTTTATTGGTTGTGCAACTTAGAGGAGGAGGCTTAGTTTTAGCACCTGAGAGCCTGTTTGTAGTCATATTAGTGATATGGGGGCTTAAAGGGGTGGGGCGTGTTTTTGTGTCCCCTTTGTCCCCTTGCTAAAGAAACGAAAGGGACATGAAATTGCGCCTCATCCTCACGCTGCCACGTGTCCCATCAAAAAATGACTAAGCATGAAAGATCGTACCCTGGGACTAGCTTGCGAAGACCATATCTCGAGCACCCGGATGAGTTTTGAGGTGAAATTTTATATGAACGTGACTGGAAACAGTCACTGAGTCCAATAGTGATGGTCTCAAGGTCCAATTTTGACTGCAATACCTCCAAATGACCCTTTCTTTCTCGGGACCGCTTGTTGTGTGCCAAAATAATGAGTTGCCTAGGGAAGTGTATGATGCTTCGAGATGTGCCATCTTTTCCACCATGTAGGTCATGGAAAATAATTTTCATAGGTACTTTATTGGGTTCTTGAATCTTCCCGTGGCTCCCTAAATCTTACTTTGAAGCTCAGGTCTTCTTTCACGGTGCGAGCTCCTTTAGGCCCAAGAACTTGCTTCTGACAAATTGGCCGCAAAACTTCCAAATCTTCCCTGAATCTTCAAAAATATTTTCCTTGATGTTCTTAGCCCTTGAATACTCCTCCATGATGGATTTTGCTCCTTTGATCTGCTCCAGGGGTGGTGCACAGGTTCTAGGAAAGTTGATGGTAGCCCCTCCTAAAATTGCTTGAAAGCTTGCATGCTCCAAGAAATCCTAAATCACCTAGGTGGACTAGGTTGACATTCACTTGGGGGTCATTAGACTGACTGGGTAACGCTGGTGGTTAGCAATGGACTGACCTAGGGGGTGTCTTAAAGAGATGTGGCTTTGAAAAATTTCGACATTGTGGTATAGTTGTCCTACCTTCGGGTGAATATTCGCCCTTGCAAAAATAGTGGACAACACCCCCTTAAACTTAACCACTCAAGTCACCCCCTATTACAGTATCCAATCCATGCCCATGGTCCAAAACTTTGGGCTAAGTTTTTAACAGATTCTTTTCTAATTTCTCATGACCACTCACCCCTTTCATGCTTTCCTTCCCTTTTTCATTCTGAAAATTTTTGTCTTGACAATGAGTTTATATACCATGTACATGGCATTCCAAAAGCCACACAACTTACAACTTCTTTTCCCAAATGATATGATATGTGGATTTGGGAGTCATAGAAGCAATTCGAAGATGCATAGATTAGGCATATCCAACTTGAAATACTAAGGAATATTTTAGAAGCTTGTTCTAAGGGGATTTGGATTTTTTTAATCCACAAAAGAGGAAAGGGGAGGCATAGCAGGAAAATATACTCCTTGGCAATTGATCAACAATTATGCTAGTAGGAGGGCTACTTCCATTGTGCATCACCTCCATTGGCATAAGGATCCTGGTATGTTGGATTTATGTGTTACAGCCACAAATTTTGACAACTAGAACAGCCACAAGGAAGCAATTCAAATATATCATATATCTTGCTCAATATCTTTTTTCGACATAAAAGGTGATGCTCATAACTTACACAACCCCATGTAAATATGATAGAGTTGATATGAAGGTCAAGGTGAAGATGAAAAGTTTTCAAAATCACAACCTAATGGCAGTCCCATCAATGATGGAAAAGTATTTTCATTTCTGCACACACCATTGACATTTGAGATGGAACTATACTCTTTGTTTCGTTGGCAACCAACGTATCCTTTTGATGAACAAGTTCTACAATACATTGATCACTTTATAAACCAACCACTTGGGTTGAATCTTGTGTAATCGTGGGGGTCCCACTAGATGTGTCAAAATGTATAACATGGATAATAAAAATAAAGAGGAAAATTAAAACAAAATAAACTGCAAACCTTCCGTTATAGATCCCAAAGCAACCTCAGATTAGATGCGACTGAAAGAACGGGGGTTTTGGGATCAATATTATTTGTGAGCTTTTGTGGATTGTGGATGCTCCAAGATACTCCGAATGGACGATGGATCAAGCTACCAGCCTGATTGATGTGATTTGGGAAGCATAATAACCTGAAATATCGATTTGATTCACCAAATAAATGCACAAAATAGTAGCATGAAATTTCAAAGATTTTGGTGGATGATTTACTAAGGAACATTGATTTATAGCTAAGGAAAGTGAATCCTCAAAGAGTTAGGAACTGTTTTACTTTCTTTATAAGCTTGTTGCTTACTTACTGAAGCCATGGGCCCTTTTCCTCTGTCATCAGCAAATAATCCCAAATCTATTCTATCCTTGGGTCTGATGTTGAACTTGATAATTTCAAACCAATCCTTTCTCTTCTCAAGCCAGCTTGTATGAAATCTCTTTGACTGCTCCAGCCAAAGTCTTAACCACTTCCTCCAAGTCCACTACCTTACTTGCCGGTGGCTTTTCTGGATTAATTAGCTTAACACCCTCCCTCTTTGGAGGTTTTCCTGCGCCTTTGATATTGTTATCAATTTGGACAGCCATAGATAAATCCTGCCTCAAGGTTCTAGGGCTCTTATCCCTTAAATAATAAGCCACCTTTTTGTTAAAGGCATCTAAGTACTTAATCAAGCAAGATTCATCACTAGACCTTAGATTAATATGCAATCTGGTTAAGGTTTTATTAAACCTAGTGTTAAAATCTTCCACACATTCATTTGGATATTTCTTTATATTCTCAAACTTAGTCAAGAGAAAGCTAGGATCAGTCTTATCACCATATTGTAACTTGAAAACATTTTTCATTTATGTCCAGGAATCAACTGAGTTTTCGGGCAACAAATTATACCACTCTCTAGCATCTTCTTCTAAAGTATGTATGAATAACTTGACATACACATCTTCATGTTCTACTTAAAAGTAATCCATAACATTCTGAAAAAATATTAGATGATGATCTCCACTTATGGAATTGTTCCCTTGAAATATAGACAACCTATTTATGATTTCATGTGGTATTTCATTTGGGTAACGATTGATTGGAGAGTTAGACTATTGTTCTAGATTTGCATGAGTTAGTCATGGATGTGTTGGCAAGGGGTTGCACATGTTTTTGATGTTTAATTCCATATCTGTTATTTTATTCACCTAAATGTATCATGGATAGTTGGCTTTTGGAAGGTGGATTGATTTTGGATTGCCATGACTTGGGAGATATCATCATTTGACTCAAATGCATGATTTTAGTTAATTTGAACACATCCTCTTGATTATAATAATGATTTTTACCTTTAGTCATGACTTGGTCAACTTGAGTTGAGGAGGTGGATAGGATATGAAGATTATTTAATCAATTTAAATATGGAAGTGGACATGTGGATTTATTTAATTAATTTGATATTAAAATTAGCTAATAAAATTAGGTAAGGGGGGTGATAGGGTGTAAATAGAATTAATTAAAATAATTCTAGAAAGGAACAAGGTATGTAGTGGTATTTTGAATATTTATAATGCGTAGGAGTAATTTGGGGGTATCTACACTTACCGTAGGGAAAAAATGTATGGTATGGTCAGGAATGTTTGTACGATCTTGACCCTTCTGTACGGTCCTGAACATTGTATAGTATACCAAAAATTTATGTCTAGAACTATTTATGAGTACTTTTCCCTATGAAAACTTGTGTCTGGACCTATGTTTCTATCTGTAGGTATATAAAATATCTTGATGAATACTCTCTCTTTTGAGGAGCGTGTAATAAAGCATTTGAGAACATGGCTCAAAAGAATAGATGTGTGCCCATGCACTGTATGTCTGAGACATTGTAGGAGAATTTAAAATGTTGAAGTGGTGACTACCATTGAGAACTTGTACCTCAAAAAGGGATTTTGCATGGTGGAAACCATGGTGCACAAAGAGACCAACAACCATAGCAACAAGATAAACAATATGTAATAGAACTAGAATAGAGATAAAACAACAATCAGGTGAGTAAAGATAGGAAAGAGCATGTAAAAGTCCTCAAAATAACAACCTAATGACAGTCGCATCGATGATGGAGAATTATGTTCATTTAATGAACACACCATTGACATTTGAAATGGAACTATACTCTTAGTTTGGTTGGCAACCAACGTATCCTTTTGATGAAGTTCTAACATACATTGATCACTTTATAAACCAACCACTTGGGTTGAATCTTGTGCCGACAGCAGGTCGGTCCACAAATATTTAATTCATATTGAAAAGAGATGTACACAAGGGTGCCTAGATACGATTAATCCTTTACCTTCCATTGAAGCTCTATTTATTGATTTACCTAGGACCAGTGAATCAAACTCTTCTATAATCATCTACCAACTTGTATACGCGAACATCATCCATACTACTAACCTATTTACTAACGACACCGAAAGGGGCATCTTTATACGAAAGAAGCATGCCCCTTACATTATATATTTATTCTAAGTTAACATGGACTTTGGAGCAAGTCCTAACAAACACCCCTATGATCCAAAGTGAGTTCCTCAGACACATACCAAGTTGCTTCCTAATTTTTTCAAACTTTATCTTCTCAAGGGGTTTTGTGAAAATATCAGTTTTCTGATCTGCAGTTGGACAAAATATTCTCTTTTAAGGTTAAAGCATGTAAAAAAAACTTTTAGCACAAAAAGTATAATATGATCCTCATGTGCAAATTTCACTAACGCCTCGAGGTTTTGGTGTAACAATTTGTTACATTTGGTATCAGAGGGACCATGTTTGAATCCCACTCGGTTGGTTACACTGTGTAGCCGGGGCCCATGGGGCACTTAAATGTCGGTGAAGTGGGGCTCGCATGTGTGGGAGTGTGGGTGTAGACCCAGCCCGAGGCCGGGCTCTGTGGAATTGTGGTGGATGATATGATCCTCATGTTTGAATTTCACTATGCCTTGAGGTTTTGGTGTAACGGTTCGTTACAAAGTACAATTGAGGGGATTTGAACGTTGAACCTCCCTCTCTTCCAAGTGACTCACAAAATAACTCCAACCACTTGCTCTACTAGCACTTCCAAAATGTAAAGTGTAAATCTTCCATATGAGGTGGCTGTTTTTCTGAGTTTACAACAAAAAAACACTCATAAAACTCACCCGGGAGTAAAAAGTTGGATGAAAAATAACTTTGAGGGACCCACTTGAACAGCCACCTCAGCCTTTTGAGCAGCTAACCAACAAACTACTATGCCATCTATCATTTGGACAACATATGAGAGTTTTTAACACATTATCCAATGCCATGTACAACTGGTTTTATTTCCTTTTGCTGACTGCAACACTCTTTTTTTCCAGATTTGAACACCATGTTAAGGTTTTGCAATTAGTTTCCAATGTGGTAGCCTTTTTTGATGCTTTTGAAACACTTTTCTAGCCTCTTCACAAAGCTATTATAGACTTAATAACAAAATAAAATTAAAAAAAGCTAAAGCCACATTATAAAGTCTAATTTTCCCCTAGAAAAATGTGACCTCCTTATGGGATGGATCAAAAGGGAAAAACATTCAATGAGGGGCTAAAAGCTTATTGGATGTTAAGGGAGGCAAGTTGGTCCATTAGCTCTATATAAACAAGTCGACTTGCTTGAGGAGGGCATGACTTGTCTTTTTTATAAAATCAGATTTGTATGTTGAGCTTTGAGCTTGCATTGTCAATTTTCTAAGGACGAAAACCCTTAGAGATTCACTCTTGAAGACGAAAACCCTCCAAGAGTCTAGTAGAAGGAAGAAAACCCTTCATGTAGTTGAGAGGATTATCCTCCCTAGGGTTTCGATTGCAGATCACGAAGTTAATAGTATTTTTCAGGTGTTTTCTTGTAGTTTCCCAAGCATTTTGTGGGCTATACTTGCATAAAGGAGATAGCTGATTTTTCAACGTATCAGATTTGAATACATCTATATGTTTTTGCTGTAATTTCCAGTCCAAAACCCTAAGGGCGAATTAGTGTTTTGGCTGTTTAGGGCACTTATGGTGGTCATTTGTATGAATGGGTAACATCATTGCATTCTCTCTATTTTTGTGAGTTTGTGAATAGTTTATTTGTGTGGATCGGTGTTAGGAAATATAGTGCTTACATGTAATTAGTGAGTTACCGTGTAGTAAATATTGCTTACGGTTATATGGTTAGATCATATATTGTTGTATATAACAATATTGGTTTGCATATTGTTTGGCTATACCCATAAAACATTTAAATGGGTAATTTGTTTGAAATACTTCCTATTTTGTAGGAAGTGGTTATCCTATTATAATGGATATAAATTAACCAAATTCATTGTGCAAGATATACAATGAAATTAATATTTGTTTGTCCAGTTTTATGTGTTACTTTGCTCATACGTTGTATTTGGTACCAGAGCGAGTGAAACCATTGGATATTATGAAGTCTTATATTTATTTGAGGGGCAAAGTTTGTTTGTATTACTGCCCCTGCTCATGAAAGTCTCATATTTTAATATTTTTTTTTAGATTAATATGCAGAATCTTGTAATCTAATCTTCTCGGCATTGGACTAAAGACTCAGACAAGTTGTTGAGTGCATTGAAGGGTCTCCAAGTCGTAGAGAAGTAAATAATTTGGGTTTATGATCTATAATATCTTATAAAAGGTCGTTCATGTACTGCGAGGGGATTTTTACCATAATTTTTATTTTGTTGTACTATCCATCCACATTGAATCTCTTTCGGATCGGATCTAGAGCTCTAAAGTGCAGGTTTATTCTTCTATTTCATTGAGTCCACTATGCTAAACTCATTTACATAGCTTTAAAACGCAATTCTGTATATTATCTTCTTTATCAATGTGTGCATTCGGTCAATAGAAGACTGCGTTCCATTTCAACAAAATCTGCATAAGTCTCATCTCCTATGCCACGTCTGCATTGGTTGGTTTCTCACATGCTTTTGTCGTAAGCTTGACAACTTAAACAAATTCAATTCAACACCTACAATTGTATTCAAACTTCTGTTATTGCAGAATTCACACAAAGTTATGTTTGATTTAGCGTACAAATATGGCAACTCGATGTTGTGTATGAATCGGCTAGCATCGATTTGAAGTAACTGTCTCAGTTTGTTGGATATCCATTTTTTTTGCATTGCTCGTGATCTTCAATCCTCTCACATTGCATGCATTGCTCTATATTCAGGCACATTGACGTTTCTCTATCTCGTGGCGGCTAGTGATGAGTTGGAGTGGTTTGCATATAATTATAATTACCTTGAGTCATCCAAGTTTGAAAGTTGACAATTAACCACGCCATACCATTCAACTACTTGTAGTTGGGACATATAGCCTAAGTCACAAGGTTCGAGTTCGAGTTCGAGTTTGGCGAGGATAAAAATCGTTTCAAGTTCGCCTAATCAATAAAGTTCGAAAAAAAAATCGCCATTAAATTCGAATAATAGAAAATATGGAAAAATGGGATATAACTTATAACTCGACAAATTAATAACAAATTTGCAGCGAAATGATATTATGATTTTTTTGGAATAAAACCCCAAATAGGGCAGTGAACTGAAAAATAATGATAACTTGCAAACCACTTGTCCAAATCACACGAAATTTTACAGAGAGATTGTTGATATGATAACAAACACTAGAAAAAATATTTTTTTATTTTTCTGAATAATAGATAACTGCCAGTAAATTTCAGAATGCCCTAAACTACTGAAATATTTTAAAAATTCATAACTACCTGAATACAATTGATTAAAATCTGATTTTCTGGAAATAACATCTACAACATGTATAGAAATGATCCCAACCTCCAAATCTGAAAATGGGCATATTGAAACCCTAGAAATACCAGCTGCAATCTCCTAGGGCTGACGTCTCCTTATGAAAGGGGCTGGAAACCTCCAAAACTTGCTCCAAAAGTTGCCCTAAGCGTTGGGAAAAATCTGAAATGCAAATGGCTGAAATATATGGGCAAATGATCTTCCTCAACCTATGAAATCATCCTCTGAAAACCCTACCTAACCCTGTAGAATCTGTCTAAAAATCTGCTCTGAATGGGCTCCAAATCAGCAAACTAGGGTGGATCTTTCACCACCGAAAGAGTGCTACTAGCTAGGAGTGGATCTCTCACCACCGAAGCTAGGGTTCCTGTGGGATCTTACTCCACAAGCAAAGAGAAGTGCAAACAGTAGTTGCTCCAATATCAAAAGATGTGTGTGTATGAATGATGCTCTTCTTCTCCCCAACACCACCTTTTATAACCTTCCAATGCAACAAAGGAACCAAAAAAACCCTAATCGACCCCTTAGGGAAAACCCTACATGAACACAAAGTAACTTAAGTTACTTTTTCCCCCTAGGCACTAAAAGTGACTTAAGTGACCCCAACAAAGGAATAGAATAATAAAGTACCATGAGTCCCCCCCTCAACGACAAAATATAACAATAATTCCCACCAAGTTGCCCAATACTAATGTCAATGATAAAATATAACATAAAGCAAGGTGGTAATTAAACATCCATACCCAATAACCTCCAGCATGTCGTTAGCCCCTCGGGTATGACCAAGGCTAAGACTGAAAAATGGTTGTTAGGCCTTTGGTGAAGGAATGGGAACATTACAGTCCTCCCTTCCCGAAATTTGCTTGTCCCCAAGCAAATGCAAACCAGGATGCTGTAAGATTTTCTCTCCCTCCCAAGTAGCATCCTCAAGTGGCAAGTCTCTCCACCACACTAAGTACTCTGTGATCACCTTGTTCCTGAGCTTCCTTTGTCGCACCTCAATGATAGATTCATGTTCTAAAACCAACTTCCCCTCATCGTCCAGTGGTGGTAAATCCGTAGAAGGCACAATATGCTGCCCTAGTGCCTTTTTGAGGCATGAAACATGAAAAACATTGTGTATCTTGTTGTGTTCGGGAAGCTCCAGCTCATATGCAATTGCCCCAACCCTTCGTGCTATCATGTATGGTCCATAGAACCGTAGTTTCAGCTTCTCTACCATTCTCTGCTTAAGTGAGGATTGCCTATAGGGCTGCAAATGTAGGAAGACTAAATCTCCCACCTCAAAAGACCTCTCTACCATGTGCCTATCTGCATAAATCTTTTGTTGATTCTGTGCTTTCTGGAGGTTCTCCTTGAGGGCCTTCAGAATACCTTGGTTCTCTTGTAACCAATCACGAGCTTTGGGAGCTCGGCTATCTGACAATACTAAATTTGTGAATGATGTAGCATCATACTCGTACAATGCCCAGAAAGGAGTCATGCCAATGCTCATCTGGTAGGTGGTATTATAGCAATACTCACCCATGTGTAGCCATCTAATCCATGCACGCTGATGTCCTGTCACATAGCTACGCAAATAGCCCTCTATCCACTTATTGACTATCTCTGTCTACCTGTCTGTCTGTGGATGATAACTAGTGCCAGGAGTCAATTCCGTACCTGCAAGTCTGAAAATCTTACCAAAAAGTGCTCATAAAGATTTTTTCCCTGTCATTGACAATGTTTTTAGGTAAACCATGAAGCCTAAAAATACCTGTATAGAATATCTGAGCCACCTGTGGTGCCTTATGCCCCTTAGGCATAGAAAAGAAATGGGCATACTTGGTTAACCTATCAACCACCACATATATACAATCATGCCCGTGTATTGAGGGAAGCCCTGTGATAAAATCCATGGATATGATCTCCCACTTTTGCTCTGAAATAGGAAGAGGCTGTAGTAGTCCTGCTGGAAAGGAATGCTCGGCTTTGGTTTGCTGGCAAACCACACATTCTCTAATATGGTTAAGGACGTCATCCTTCAACCCCTTCCATGCAAATCTCTCCCTGATGTACCTATAGGTCTTGAAATACCTAGGATGTCCCACTAGGGGTGTATCATGCACTGCTCGAAGGATCTTCTCTTTCATCTTGGATTCTGGTACAAGGAAAATCCTATCCTTGTAGTATATGAGGTCATCCAAGATCCTGTATCTATCATCCTATATAATGCCATCCATGATCTCACATGCAAACTGATTTTTGGAATACTCAACAAGTATGTGAGCCTTCCAATCTGCTGAAATCTCAGACATAGAACTAAGCATAGAAGTAAGGTGAGGCCTTCTAGATAATGCATCAACAACAACATTATTCTTACCTTTGGTGTACTCTATGTCGAAGTCATATGTTTGCACCTTATTCACCCATCTCTGTTGGCGGTCGTTGAGATCCTTTTGCCCCAGGAAGAACCTCAAATTGTTGTGATCCGTACTAACCACGAATTTGTTGCCCACAAGGTACTGTCTAAATTTGGCCAAAGCATGCATAATGGCCAACATCTCTTTGTCGTAAATCGAGTACCCCCTCTCCACAAGGCTCAATTTCCGACTCTCGTAGGCAATGGGGTGCCTATCCTGCATAAGAATTGATCCAATGCCCTCACCTGATGCGTCACATTCAAGTATGACTGGACGAGAGAAATCCAATACAAGAACGGGACATGAGCTCATCACCCCCTTAAGGTAATCAAAAACCTGTTGTGTTGGATTTGACCAAGCAAAAGCCCCCTTCTTGGTCAAATATGTCAATGGTGCAGTCAAGCGAGATAATTTCTTCACAAACCTCCTATAGTACGTGCATAGCCCCAAGAACCCTCTTAACTGTGTCAATGTCCTAGGCGGTAACCAATCCAATATTGCCTAAATCGTTTCCCTATCAACCTTGACTACACCTCCACTAATCACATATCCCAAATACAATAACTCTGTCATACCAAATTCACACTTAGAAGCTTTTACATATAGTTTAGCTTCCAACATACCCAACACCTCATCAAGATGTCTAATGTGTTCCTCCCAAGTCCTGAGACCAACATGTCATCGAAGAAGACCAATATAAAATTTCGCAAATGGTGGTTGAACACATGGTTCATACAAGACTCAAAAAAGTGGTTGGTGCATTAGACAAACCGAATGGCATCACTAGAAACTCAAAGTGACCATAATGGCATCTGAAAGTTGTCTTATGCACATCCTCCTCTCTGACCTTGATCTGGTGATATCCAGATCGCAAATCTATTTTAGAAAAATAGATTGCCCCTGTATAGCTCATCTAATAACTCATCAATGTGTGGCACTGGATACTTATTTTTTATTGTCTTCTTGTTCAATGCAAGGTAATCTATGCACATCCACATGGTTTTGTCCTTCTTCACCAATACTACTGAAGAAGCAAAGGGACTGGAACTAGGTCTAATATGCCCCATCTTTATGAGCTCATGTATAGTCTTCTTGATCTCGTCCTTAAACCGTTTGGGATGACAGTAAGGAGTAGTAACCACCGGCTTGTTGTCCTCAAGCTCAATCACATGCTCAAATCCCCTGTTTGGAGGCACACCTAGAGGTATATCACCAAAAACTGCACTATGTTTGTCCAGTAGGCCCTAGACATCTATGTGGTACTCTAGTCGACCGTCCTCTGACTTCTTGTTCGTAACCAAGCACTATACTTCCCAATCCACCCCGTTGTGCCTGTAAATCTTCTCAATCCGCTTGGCTGTGACCACCCTGGGTGCATCTGTAAATAATCCCCTCAAGATCACGTTCCTCCCTTCGGACCTAAACTTCAACTCCATAGTCTAAAAGTTAGTTCGGAACTCTCCAAGAGATTGGAGCCACTGCACTCCCAATACAAGGTTGGTCTCTCCGATACCAACAATATAAAAGTCATCGGTAACTGTATAGTTACCCATCGTAATGCTCAGCTGTGGGACTCGCTGCGTGCACCTCATAGACTCTCCATTGGCTACAACCACGTTGAAGCCCTCAAAATCCTCTGTCTACAAACCCTGTCTCTCAACCAACGACGCATCAATAAAGTTGTGGGTAGCCCCACTGTCAATGAGCACCACTACTCACTGACCCTGCAGAACTCCTCTGACCCTGAATGCCTTGTACCTCAGGGTACTAGACAAAGTGGCAATAGTCTCTCTAAGGGAAAGTCTCGTCCTCCTGCTCAATACCAGCACTGCCCAAAGCATCTCTATCTCCATCATCCAATCCCTAAGTCTCCTGCTCCTCATCTCCATCACTGTCATCCTCCTCAAAGACCTCAATGAATTGGGCCTTTCCTTTCCCTGTGCAATCATGTCCTGGAGCCCAAGGTGTGCGGCAATCGAAACATAGTTTCTTTTGCCTCAACTCATCTCTAACCTCCCGGGATATGAATGGTTTCTTAGTCGTATCCTGCCTGGGCGGAGGTACCTTCTGCTGAAAACCATCCGGTCTAGATGGAGGTACCCTTCTGCTGAACTCAGGTGGAAACCTCGACTTTCGAGTAGATAACTCCAAATCCCGTGCTCTCCTAATAGCATCATGCAATGAAGAAGGCTCAAATGCCTTCACAAGTCCTGCTAGTGCATCTGTCAACCCTGCTATGAAGAGTGAAGTCAATCTCATCTCTGAAACATCAAGAACCATGATTGATAACCTTTGAAAGTCTGCAATGTACATGTCTAAAGAACATGTCTGTCTCAAATGAGTCAACTCTCTGAAATACCTGTCAAGATCCCTCCTGTCAAACCTGCTCATCAACCTCTATGTGAACTCCACATAGGTACCAATATGCATATGCCCCTGTGTAATAAGACCATGATGCCACCAGTCATGTGCATCTCCCTCAAGGTGTAGGATTGCAAACTTAATTGCATCCTCTTCGCGCATGGGATTCAAGTCAAAGTATGTCTTCAACTTCTGAATCCAGGATTGTGCTGTACACTTCTTGGACCCATCGAAGTGTGGAATGGAAATTTGTCCCAATCTCCTCTGTAACTCTGGAACCTGAGTAGTGTGATCCCTCTTGGGCCTACTACCGATCTTCATCTTGCAGTACTCAGTAAAAGGCATGTTAGCTTTAAACCCTTCACTCAAGGATTCATATTTCAGCCAACAAGTCTCCTCATCAAAAAATTTCTGATTGTTGTCCCATTTGTGTATTTTCCGGATCTTTCAAAAATGTGGGCTCATGCATGCTCGAATGTGCATTATGGGAATGGGGAGTGCGCTGCCCTGAATTGCTATTTTCACCTCTTCGACCCTGCTGCCCCGTGTTACTGTTTTCTCCTTTTTCCGACATGATTCTCAACTCTGCCCTGCGCTAATCTTTTGGTGAGCTGGCTCAAATAAAGATTAGTGGTCTCCTGTTGTTTAACCATATTGATAAATAATTTTTTCATCATCTCTTCGTTCAGCTCATCATTGTCACCCATTTTCTACCCTTCTTTTTTGCAATGTATTTCTCCTAGAATAAACTTTCATTCACACCCAACAAGCTAGAGGAAAGCCGGCTCTGATACCATTGAAATATCCCTAGTGGGATATAACTTATAACTTGACAAATTAATAAAAAATTGCAGCAAATGATTTCTGATTTTTCTGGAATAAAACCCAAATAGGGCAGCGAACTGAAAAATAAGATAACTTGCAAACCACTTGTCCAAATCACACGAAATTTTATAGAGAGATTGCTGATATGATAACAAACACTAGAAAAATATTTTTTGATTTTTCTGAATAATAGATAACTGCCAGTAAATTTCAGAATGCCCTAAACTGCTGAAATATTTTAAAAATTCATAACTACCTGAATACAACTGATAAAAATCTGATTTTCTGGAAAATAAAATCTACAACATATATAGAAATGATCCCAACCTCCAAATCTGAAAATGGGCACCTGGAAACCCTAGAAATACTAGCTGCAATCTCCTAGGGCTGACGTCATCCTATGAAAGGGGCTGGAAATCCTCCAAAACTCCAAAAGCTGTGCCAAACTTGCCCTAAGCGTTGGGAAAAATCTGAAATGTAAATGGCTGAAATATATGGGCAAATGATCTTCCTCAACCTTTGAAATCAGCCTCTGAAAACCCTTGAAAATCTTGAAAACCTATGAAGAATCTGCCTGAAAATCTTGCTCTGAATGGGCTCCAAATTAACAAACTAGGGTGGATCTTTCACCACCGAAGAGTGCTCTGCTAGCTAGGAGTGGATCTCTCACCACCGAAGCTAGGGTTCCTGTGGGATTTTACTCCACAAGCAAAGAAAAGTGCAAACACCAGTTGCTCCAATATCAAAAGATATGTGTGAGTGTAATGAATCTCTTCTTCTCCTCAACACTACCTTTTATAACCTTCCAATGCAACAAAGGGCCCGAAAAAACCCTAATAGACCCCTTAGGGAAGACCCCATATGAACATAAAGTAACTTAAGTTACTTTTTCCCCCTAGGCGCCAAAAGTGACTTAAGTGACCCCAACGAAGAAATAGAATAATAAAGTACTAAGAGTCCTCCCACTCAAGACAAAATATAACAATAATTCCCGCCAAGTTTCCCAATACTAATGTCAACGATAAAATATAACATAAAGCAATGCGGCAATCGGACATTCTTACCCATAACCTCCAACGTCGTAAGACCCTCGGGTATGACCAAGGGTAAGACTGAAAAATGGGTGTTAACAACAAAGGAAATTTTGTGTCATCTCATTCATATATTAGATAATTTGTTGTGAATGGGAAATTGGTGCAATGCAATCTATCTATTATTAACTTCAATGATTTTATGATTGCTTGATTTCTTTTATTGCTTTTAAATGCTCAATAATTGTCTTCTGTGACACTCGGAAAAATTCTTGAATGTCTAAACAATCTATGACATTCTAAATTGACGCTACCATTACAGTCGAGCTTCAGGAAAAATGACAAAATTGAACCCTAAAATGAAAACCCGAACGGGAGGACAACCATGTCTGTAGTGGAGGAGTCATCCGAGTCATTATTGATCTCTGTGAAAGATCTGATAATGCTTTTTGGGTCACGGGAAAGGAAAGGGCGACGACATCTGCATGTTTCGATTTAGGTATTATCACGTTGAACCAAATTGCAATTTCCCATTTAGACTCTCTGGTTGATGTCTTTTGACATTTGTCATCCCTCCTTTTGGTTCCTCTCCCATATCTCGATCCCTAGGGGTCGAGATTGGGTTTTGAGTATTTCGAAGCTGATGTTTGTGAATTTCGTGAATCCCTGTCTCTGTCGCAATTGGTGGTCTGCCCTTCGTGATCACTGTTATCATTGTCGTTGTGCTTTTTGCCCATCGAGATCTCTATGTTCTTTGTCGCTGTAGATTTGCCCATCGTGACTTTTTCTCACTCTTTCGTTTTGTTCATTTTTTTGATTCTTGTTAGTCTTCTCTCTAATTGTGAACCTGGTTGTAAGCTTTTCTCAGGTGTATCGCTTTCCATGGTCTGCCTTTCGTGACAGAAGGACAGAGATTCTTGGGGATGGAGCCCTCTAGAGTCCGCTTTTTTGAGAAAGGAGAACCCTCTCGAATGTCTTTTCATGATGCTATTTGGGGACCCCTGAGACCAATCTTTTTCCTCCACTCCTAGTCCAAATTGTCCATTCCGATTAGTAAAAGAAGACCCTTGGAAAACTCTAGCAAGTTGTATGAAAGCTGCTGATGGAACTCCGGTTATAAAAACTGTGACGTCAGATGTTCAAGTTAATATTCGAGAGCTTGAAGACAGATCCCTCATAGTTCGATTTCTATGGTTCAAACCGTCACTGTATGCGTTCAAGGAATGGGCCTGGAAAACGTGGAACATCCCAGTTGAGTACACTGTTTCTGTCTATCCTAACAGTTACTTCTTGGTTGTTTTCGCGAATTATGCTGAAAAGGAATATATCTTCCAAGGGGGTCCATGATTTTTTGGGAGAGTGGGTTTGTTTATGAAACCATGACAGCCTCTATTTAAAGCTGAAGAGAAACTCCCATCTATTGTTCCTGTTTGGATCCGGATGTTTGGATTACCTACTGAATTTTGGAATCCAGTGGTTTTCCAGGATATTGGGAATTCTATAGGCAAATTTGTTAGAGCAGCGGACTCTTCAATCATAATGGAGCAAATGGTCTACGCTCAAATGTGTGTATATATGGATATGAATCAACCACTACCTGCAAAATTTTTATTGGAAGTTGGGGAGGAAAAATGGCAACAACAAATCGACTATGAAAATATTCCTTTTAGATGTTGTCTTTGTCATCAATATGGCCATCTTGTTAAAGAATGTCCGCAGCGGATAAAAGAACAAAATAAGGATCCACATAGTTTTGAGGACTTTGTGACCTCGCTGAAAAGAAAGGTATTTAAGGAAAAAAACGCAAGAAAGGTGCAACAAGATAATTCAAACAGATTTGCAGCATTGCAATTGGAAGAAGCAGAGGAAGACATGGAAGAAGTGCAGGAAATCCAAGTCCCAGAAACTGAAGATGCTCAGCCACCACATTAGGTTCAAGAAAATCTTCAGCTCCAATCAGTATCTAAAGAGTTGGTAGCGCACCAAGCACATTCGGGAGAAATGAAAAGTTATCAAAGGAAACATAAGCTTATAGAGGAACAAAGGAACAAAGAAGTGGGTAATGATCAGGGTCATATTTTGCCGTGATTGCCCTCTTCTGCAGAAATACCCCCTGTTGAGAACCATCTTCTAGAGAATGCCCCTAGGAATTCAACAAGAAAAGTAGAAAAAGCTGCATATGGATTCTACTCTGAGAGTAGGAAGAAAATCTAACCAACCTCATATTCAGAAAACAGGGAAGCAATTAACGGGTACTGGTAAAGTTGGGGATTTGGCTTCCGTTTTTGAACAAACCTCACAATAAAGTTGATCACTTGGGATGTTTGAGGGCTAAAAGGTAGCCCTTCTAAAGTTAATGAAGTTAAGCGTATTTTGAACCAACATCGCCCTCACATGATATTTCTTCAGGAAACTAAAGCATCTATTGAGTTTATGGCAGCAGTGATCCCTAACATTCAGAAAAAACTTTAGGTTGTCTCTTTGAGCTTATAGGGAGCTTCTAGAGGCATGGCATGCATATGGGATCCTTAACACGTTCATTATATAGATAGTGGAGTACACCAAGGCATTCTCTATATGGTGGCTAGATACGTTCCCAAAAACCAAATTACTTTATTACTGAACATTTATGCTCCGGTTAAGGTGGAAGCAAAAAAAGCACAGTGGAAGATTATTTATGATATTGTTGCTGCTCATTCTGGAGTACCTGTCATTATAGGGGGAGATTTCAATAGTCCTATTTTCTCATGAGAAACAGGGAGGGAATTTTACTCTAGATGCCTTTGTTGTTAATATGTTGGACTGCATACAAAAGATGAACTTGGTTGATATTCAAACCCATAACATACTAATGACATGGTCCAATCGAATAGTGGGGGAGAATCGAATACTGGAAAGGTTGGAATTTTCTTTAATTTATGAAGAATGGTTAGAAAACAACATTATTCCAACTGTTAACGTTCTAGACAATTCAGGGTTTGATCACTGGCCGGTATTGTTGGAATTGTGCAAATCAAAACTGTTCAGAGATCCCTTTAGATTTCAATTGATGTGGTTGAGAGAGGAACATCTTCCTTCTTTAATTGAGAAATGGTGGAAGGAGGGCCAGCCCAAGCATGGTACCAAAATGTTTTTCTTCACTAGAAGAATGCAACATATTACTAACCAACTCAAGAAGTGGAATAAATCTGATTTTGGCAATGTCTAGGGGAAAAAACTTGAAATTTTGGAAGCTTTATAGGAAATGTCTCATCAAGTAAGATTGCAAGGGTACTCAAAGGAATTGCAAAGAAAGGAAATCCTTCTTAAGCAAGAATTGGTGGAATGGGAATTAAGAGAAATTTTTTTCTGGAAACAAAAATCCAGAATTAAGTGGCTGAAAGAGGGAGATAAAAACACCTCTTTTTCCATAAATCTCTCTTTACTCACCATTCTTATAATCACATTGCTTACCTGGAAAAAGAGGATGGAACCCGGGCTAATACACAAGAAGATATTCAACAATTAGCAATACAATACTTTTTTGGGATCTTTACTGCTACTAATCTGGATGGAATTGCTCAACAACAATTGCTTCATATCATTCCCATCCTGGTTAGTGGGGCAGACAATACTTTTCTTTCGAAACCAGTTTTAGAAAATGAACTCCAAACAGTTGTATGGGCTATGAAAAAGGGAAAACACCAGGACCTGATGGTTTTCCTATAGAATTCTATCAGGAATTCTATGACATTATGAAAAAAGATCTTCTGGAAGTGGTGGAAGAGTGTAGACAAGCGAAGACTGTTATTAAGGTCATCAAACAAACCTATAGTGCTTTGGTTCCTAAGAAATAAGAGGCTTCTACCCTTGCGGAATATTGCCCTATTGTTTTATGCAACATGCTCTATAAAATAATTACAAAAGTCATAACTGAAGGGTTTAAATCTATCATTTATAAAGTCATATCTTGGGAACAAGGGTTATTTGTGCCTCGTAGACAAATCTATGATGATATTGTTTTGGCTCAGGAAACCCTCCATTCCATGGAGATTAAAAAAAAGCCAGCTATGTTTTTGCGACTGGATTTGTTTAAAGCTTATGATAAGGTAAGTTGGTCTTTCCTAATGGACATCCTCTTGCGGTTTGGTTTTTCTCCCCTTTGGATCCAGTGGATACAAGCATGTATCTCATCTGCTTCTTATTCAATTTTGGTTAATGGAGTTCCTACATCTAGATTCTCTGCATCCCGAGGTATAAGGCAGAGAGATTCTTTATCTCCATTTCTTTTCATTATAGTTGCTGAGACTTTTGGTAGGTTGTTCTCCACAACAAGAATCCAGAAGAAGTTGAGGTGTATCAAACTGGCTACACAGGCGTACCCTTTGTCTCATTTGCGGTTCGTTGATGATTCGTCCATCATGGGGGAAACATCTTTGGAAGAAGCTAATCAATTCCACAAAAACTTGGAGCTCTTCTCAGGATATCAATAGGCAAAAGTCAAATATTTTCTTCCACTTCTCTCCCAGACTGGAACAGGATATTTTGGCGAAATTAGGATTTCAGAAGGGCACGCTACCTCTCAAATACTTGGTTTTCCCATTAGATTCTAAACGATTAATTGAATGGACTTGGTTACATGCAAAGATTCTTTAGAAATTTAGTAATTGGACTCAAAGATGGTTAACCTCAGGGGGAAGAATAACTCTGTTTAAAGTTGTGTTATAAGCTATTCCTATCTATTTTGCTTTTCTTTTGAGCATTCCTGCAAAATTTTTGCACCGCTTGGATTTTATTAGTAAAAAATTCTTATGGAAAGGCACTCAATAGGTTCGGAAATGGCATCTAGTGAAATGGAAAACCTTATGTTTGCCAAAGAAAAAGGGAGGATTGGGTTTCAAATCCAGTGTCTAGAATAATAAAGTGTTGGCTACAAAGTTATATTGGCGACTGTTGCAAAATCCCTATTGGTTATGGGGCATCAATATTAGAGCAAAATATGCGGACGGTATGTTGCCGCACGAACTAGTTCGGCACTCTTTATCTTCTCGGGGCTCTTGATGCTAAATCTCTAGATTTGCATTAATAAATTAAGCAATAATTAATTGAAATCAACACATGAAATGAAAACTAGAAGATAGAAACCAAATGTAAATAGAATGGAGCAATTTCTATTGAATATGAGAGGGCATTTTATACAATTGCTTGCTCCTAAAATCATGGAGTCAAGCCTTATCATTTTATCCCCATATCTCTCCTTTATTCCCTAGTCTTATTCCCAATCCCAAGATATTCTCACACATTCCTATCTCTATGAGTTGTGCATGACAACTAATTGTGCACACTCACATATTATTTAAATATTAAATAATACTAATATTCAAACCATATGTTCACACTATGAACACTAATTTCCTAACATTCACCCCCTTAGTGTGAACATGGGTGAGTTCTGTCTAGTACCTGCTCATGTTCTACAATACGATGGTTTTCTAAAAGTACCATCAACTCCAACAGGTTTTTTAGTGGAACCATTAACCACTCTGTATGTGATTTTCTAAGAGATTCACAAATTCTCAAATTGGTTTTGTAGTGGACCACCAACCCCTTTAGAGCAGTGTACATGTTTCCCCATCCACATTTTACAAAACAGAACAAAATATAGGAAAATATGTTTCTAATTATGAACAAGAATTATCCATTTGTTCTTATTTACTCTCACACATGCTGAAAGCAAACACACAAAAAAGCAGAAAATAAATGATCACCAATACAATGAAGCAATCTCTTTGTTGGTGACTAACAAGAGATGCTTATTTTTCCTCCATCCTCCTTTGCCTCCAGCATCCATGAGTCACTACTCAGTATAAGTAGTCATCTTCATCCTCCTTCTGTTCAAGTTCATCTTCTTCTTCAGTGCTTTCTTCATCAGCTGCATAGGTCTCGTCTATCTTCAGCTTATTGGATAAAATATCTTTGGCACGAACAGTACAGAAAGAAGACTTGTGTCCCTTTTTCTTGCAATAAAAACATTCTAATTCTTTTTTGTTTCTTGAAGAACTAGGATACTTTTTCTTTGTATAAATTGCAGTTTCTTCCTCAATACCTTCTTTTGTTTTTTTCTCTTTAGCTAGTAATGCAAAAATCACACCTTCAAGTGAATGAGAAGGCATTTGACCAAGAGTAAAAACTACATTACTGTATTTTGGATGTAAGCTATTTAACAAAACAACTTTTGCATCTTCATCATCTACCTGAGCACTTACTTCTGTCAGTTGTCTTAGAAGAGATCTAAGATCATTAATATGACTTGACATAGTTGCACCCTCATTCATTTTCAACTTGAATAACTACAACTTAAGTGTAAATTTAGCATTCACAACTTTTGCACCAAATGTCTGACTAAGCAAATCCCATGTCTTTAGAATTTTTTTTCTAAGTCTATATAATGTAACTCAGTGTCAGATAAAACAAGTCCAATAATGGATTTTGCTTTATCATCCCTGGTTTGCCACTCCAGTAATTTTGTTGCATCCGTTGGTTCAATTTCTTTTCCATTTACAATTCCCCATAGATTTTTGTTCATTAGTTGCATTTGTATTTTCACCTTCCATGTGTGAAAATTTAATCCATTAAATTTATCTAGAGGGATTTCCATGATGGGTGTCAAACACAGTCGAAAATGCACCCTTACAATAATAATCAGCTTTATATTTAACCAAAATAATAAAGCTTATCAGAGTTTAATTGCTGGAAAACATTGACTATTTTTTTACAAAATAATTAGAAACGTCATAATTGTTTCCACGATTTATTTTAAAATACGAAATGGGTTTCTGTAATTTTTTGACATAAGTTTCCCATAATACAAATAAACAAACCCAAAAAATTTCAGAAAATTTCGAATTTGGGTTTTTGAGAAAAACACAAATTACCAGTCGTTTATTTGGAAGATCATAATCAAGAAAATGGCGACAGAAGCTTTAAAAATCTCAGATCTGCATCCTTGAGGCTACGGTTTTGTCCTGCAATCACTCTCATAAATCTTCCTAATTTGCTCTGATACCAAATAATGTTAAATCTCTAGATTTGCATAAATAAATTAAGCAATAATTAATTGAAATCAACACATGAAATGAAAACTAGAAGATAGAAACCAAATGTAAATAGAATGGAGCAATTTCTATTGAATATGAGAGGGCATTTTATACAATTGCTTGCTCCTAAAATCATGGAGTTAAGCCTTATCATTTTATCGCCATATCTCTCCTTTATTCCCTAGTCTTACTCCTAATCCCAAGATATTCTCACACATTCTTATCTCTATGAGTTGTGCATGATAACTAATTGTGCACACTCACATATTATTTAAGTATTAAATAATACTAATATTCAAACCATATGTTCACACTATGAACGCTAATTTCCTAACAGCTCTTTGATTCTCTCAGTCCTTAGAATAGGTGAAGAAATAATTAAAAAGCATATTTTTTGGAAAATTGGGAAAGGTGATCAGGCGAACTTTTGGACTGATTCGTGAGAGATGCACATCCTCCCTTGATTGAACAATATTCAGACTTTAGAAACATTATGAATACTCTTCATAGTCAAGGAAAGGAAAAGGTGAGCCATTATATGCATCCCACATCTCAGGGGACTGATTGGATTTCTCCATCTCTGTGGCAGGTCAACTTGTCTGATAATCAAATTCACTTTTTTCAAACACTCCTGCGGAACATGATCCTTCCAATCACCTCTGAACCTAATACCCATGCTTGGGGAAACTCTTCGGAAGGAAAGTACTCTGTAGCTGACGGAGATATAGCTTTGGTAGTTTCTCAGCCACACCCCTGGAAGGACATTTTCGTTGATGTCTGACAAACTGCTTTGTGGCCTAAGGTTAGATTCTTCTTTTGGATTTTAATCTATACAAGGATTCTTATTGGAGACAATTTGATGAAACGGGGGATGGTTGGACCCTTTAGGTGTCCTTTATGTAAAGATGCAGATGAAACTCTGAGTCATCTCTTTCTTCAACGCCCTTTTACTATGTCTCTATGGAATACCTTGACTAATTGGCTATCTATTACCTGGAACCCCTCTATAAATTTAGTGCATATTCTTAGAAGTTGGAAACACTCAGTCTCGGACACTCAGGATTTTAACAAAGGAATTTGGATTGCTATCTCTCTTATGTTGTGGAATGTATGGAAAGAAAGAAACAAACGTATTTTCAAATCATAAAGTAGAGATAATGGGTATGTTAAGGGATTGACTCAGAGTAATATTGTGGAAACTATTGTGCTTAACATGAAAATTACCTCCCCACCACTTGGAAAGTGGAAAGTTTTGTTACAAAAACTTAATCCGGGGAACATGCAATTACAGACAAAGCTTTGTTCTAAACAATTGATGCCTTCTGTTTTGAGACAGTGGAAACTGCCCCTGTTTGGCTTTGTTAAATTAAATACCGATGGAGCAGCGAGAGGTAATCCGAGTTCGGCCAATATGGGAGGGATAACACATGACTCTTTGGGCACTCCCCTCTTCTTTTTCGCTCATCAATTGGGTGAGTGCACCAATAATGTGGTTGAAATCATGGCTATCGAGCGAGCTCTTCTGGAGGCAGCTAAACTGGGATGTCTTAGTATCATAGTGGAATTTGACTCTAAGGTTATTGTTAACCTTCTGTCAACTCAAGAGCAACATCCATCCAATAATTGGCTTATCGCTAAAATTCAGGATAATATTACGGCTATAGCTAGACAATTTTAGACAATCATATATCAACATGTGCCTAGGGATCAGAACAAAGTGGCGGATGCTTTGGCCAATTGGGCATTAGATCATACTATTCTGATAAACTTTGGACCTTTACCTTTGACATGGTCTCCAAAGAAGCGGAAACAAATTGAGAAGATCCTTCATTTGCAATCGCAAGATGGATAAATTGCAGATATGTTCTTTCTCTTTTCTTATTTGTAGTTGGAATTCCAAGGATATTTCTTCGAGTATGAGTATAACAACATGGCATTGTAACTTGTAATTTATATTTCTATTAATATAAAGGTGGTGTGTTTTTAAAAATAAAATAAAATTAGTCAAGTCATTTATTATGTTTTTTTTAATAAAAAACCACCACTTTTATATTAATATAAGTATGAAGTACAAATTACAATGCCAAGTAGTTATAGTCGTACTCGAGGAAATATCCTTAGATTTCCAATAACAAATAAGAGAAGGGAAGTAGCATATCTGCACTTTATCCATCATGCGATTTCAAAGAAAGAATCTTCTTAATTTGTTGGTGTTTCTCCGGAGACCAGGTTAAAGGTACATAGTAGAATGATCTAATGCCTAGTTAACCAAAGCGTCTGCCATTTTGTTTTGACCCCGAGGTACATGATGATATGTGATTGTTTGAAACTGTTTGGCTACGACCTTAATATTATCCTGAATTTTGGCAATAAGCCAATTATTGGAAGGATGTTGCTCTGGAGCTTGTAGAAGATGAACAATGACCTTAGAATCAGATTCCAGAATAATACTAGGACTCCCAAATTTAGTTGCTTCCAGAAGAGCACGTTGGATAGCCAGGATTTCAGCCACATTAGTGGTGCAGTTTCCTAATTGATGAGCAAAGAAAAAAAGGGGAGTTCCCAAAGAGTCATGTGCTATCCCTCCCATACTAGCTGCACCTGGGTTTCTTTGAGCTGCTCCATCAGTGTTTAATTTGATGAATCCAAATGGAGGTGGTTGCCATGTTGTGATTCTAGAAGACATCCTCTGTTTAGTAGACTGTTTTGTGTGGAGTTGCCTGTTACTATGATTGAGTTTTTGTAGCAGAACTTTCCACTTCTGAGGTGGTGGGGAGGGAATCTTCAGATTGTGCACTATAGTTTCTCCAATGTTACTTTTGGTCAGTTCCATATACCAGTTGTCTCTACTTTCTGATCTGAAGATGTGTCTGTTTCTTTCCTTCCAAACATTCCACAACGTGAAAGAAAGAGCAAGCCAAATTCCTTTGGAAAAGTATTGGGTATCCCTGACAGAATGTTTCCAGCCTCTAATAGTTTCCACAAGATTCATAGAGGAGTTCCAAGTAACAGAAAGGCAACCCGCCAATGAGTACCAGAGAGAAGAAGTAAAAGGGCATTGAAAAAAGAGATGATTCAGGGTCACATCTGCTTCTTTGCATAAAGGCCACCAAAAGGGTCTAACCATCCCTCTTTTCATCATATGATCTCCTGTAAGTACCCTTTTATAGATTAAAAGCTAGATAAAGAATCTCACCTTAGGCCATAGGGTGGGTTGCCAAAGATCCACGAAAATATCCTTCCAATGATGTGGCTGAGGAGCTACCAAAGCTCTATAACCATCAGCTATTGAGTACTTTCCGTCCAACTCTATCCCCCATGCTAGGGTATCTAATTCAGAATTGATAGGAAGGATCCTGTTGTGAGGAGTGTTTGAAAAAAATGAACTTGATCGTTATCCAAGTTGAGCTGCCACAAGGATGGGGGAATCCATTCTCTACCTTGATATGTTGGTCGTATATAATGACTCACCTTTTGCTTTCCTTGTCCATGTAGTTTATCCATAATATTTGTAAGATGTGGATATTGTTTAATTAAAGGTGGGTAACCGTCCCACGAATCAGTCCAAAAATTTGCGTGCTCTTCGTTCCCAATTTTCCAAAACAAGCGTTTTTTGATTATTTCTTCACCTAATTTGAGAACTGAGAGGGTGATCCCCTCAAGGGTAAGGAGTGTCAGACTAGTTCATGAGGCCTCATACCTTGAGTATATTTTTATCTAATATTGGTACTCCATAGCTGATCCAGATTCTGCAGCAATCTCCAGTATAGCTTTGCTGATAGGGCTTTATTATTCGGCACACTAGCTCTGAAGCCCAATCCTCCCTCTTTCTTTGGCAAGCACAAGGTTTTCCGTTTCACGAGATGCCATTTTCGAACCTGTTGAGTGCCTAACCACAAGAATTTCTGACTAATAGAATCTAACTGGTGCAGAACTATTGCAAGGATGTTGAGGAGAGAAGCAAAATAAATAGGAATCGCTTGCAACACAACTTTAATTAAAGTTATTCTTCCCCCTGAGGATAACCATCTATTAGTCCAGTGATTAAATTTCTGATGAATTTTAGCAGGTAGCCAGCCCCAATCAATTAATATTTTAAAGTCTAATGGAATCCCAAGTATTTAAGAGGTAGTGTGCCCTTCTGAAAGCCAAGCTTCATCAAAATGTCCTGTTCCAGCTTGGGAGAGCAATGGAAAAAAATAATTTTTGACTTGTGCCTATTGATATCTTGACCAGTAGCCTTTGAAAAAAGCTCCAAGTTTTTGTGGATTTAAGTAGCTTCTTTCAAAGATGCGTATCCCAGGATAGAAGAATCATCAACAAACTGCAAGTGAGACAATGGGTCCACCCGTGTAAACAATTTAATGCCGTTCAACTTCCTTTGGACTCTTGTTGTAGAAAAGAGTCTGCCAAAAGATTTTGCTACTATAATGAACAAGAATGGAGATAAAGGATCTCCTTGTCTTATACGTTTGGTTACAAAAATTCTAGCTGTAGGAGTACCATTGACCAAAATTGAGTAACAAACCGATGAGATACGTGCTTGTATCCAATGAACCCAGAGAGGAGAAAACCCAAAGCGCAGGAGGATATCCATAAGGAAAGACCAACTTACCTTATCATAAGCTTTAGACAAATCAAGCCTTAAAAACATAGCTGGTTTCTTTTGAATATCCATGGAATGGAGGGCTTCTTGAGCCAGAACAATAGCATCAAAAAAATTTCTACGAGGAACAAAGCCACCTTGTTCTGGAGATATAACTTTGTCAATAATAAATTTCAGCCTTTCAGCTATAACTTTGGTAATTATTTTGTAGAGCACATTACATAAAGCTATAGGATATTCAGAAAGGGTTGGGAACCAAAGCAATATAGGTATGGTTTATGACCTTCAGAACAATCTTTGCTTGTCTAAAATTCCTGATAGAATTCTATTGGAAAACCATCAGGTCTTGGTGTATTCCCCTTTTTCATGGCCCAAACAACTATTTGAAGTTCCTTTTCTGAAACCAGATTCAAGAGGAGAGTATTGTTTGACTCAGTAACCAGAGTAGGAATAATATTAAGCAATTGTTGTTGGGCACACCTATCCATATTAGCTGTAGTAAAGATCTCAAAGAAGTATTGGATGGCTAAGTGTTGGATTTCTCCTTTTGTATTAGCCCAGGTACCATTCTCTTTATCAAGGTATGCAATGTGATTATAATAACGGTGAGCTAAAAGAGATTTATGGAAGAAAGAGGTGTTTTTATCTCCCTCTTTTAGCCACTTAATTCTGGCGTTTTGTTTCCAGAATATTTCTTCTCTTAGTTCCCATTCCGTTAATGCTTGTTTAAGAAGGATTTCCTTAGTCTGCAAATCCTTTGAGTACCCTTGCAGCCTTACTTGATGGGACACCTCTTGTAAGGCTTCCAACACTTCCCGTTTTCTCCCATGGACATTTCCAAACTCAGAGGCATTCCATTTCTTGAGCTTGTTAGTAAGATGTTGCATTCTTCTCGTAAAGCAAAACATTTTGGTACCATGCTTAGGCTGGCCCTCCTTCCACCATTTCTCAATTAAGGAAGATTTTCATTCCTCAGCCACATCAATTGAAATCTAAAAGGAGCTCTGAACGGTTGTGATTTGCCCAAGTCCAACAACACCGGCCAGTGATTAGATCCCGAATTTTCTAGAACATTAGCAGTCGGTATAATGTTGCTTTCAAACCATTCTTCAGAAATCAGAAATGTATCCAGTCGTTCCAGAATACAATTCTCCCCTACTCTTCTATTGGACCATGTCATTAGTCCATTTTGGGTTTGAACATCAACCAAATTCATCCTTTGTATGAAGTCCAACATATTAACCACAGAGGCATCCAAAGTAGAATTCCTCCCCCCCCTGTTTCTCATCAGAGAAGAGTACTGCATTGAAGTCTCCCCCTATAATGATAGGAATTCCAGGATGTGTTGCTACCGTATTCTGAATAATCTTCCACTGGGCTTTTTTACTATGTTAGTATTTATAGTACAACGAGTATTAGTAATAATTCTCCATATTAAAAAAAAGTTGTTTCATTGTCATATTTATAATAGTTTCTTATAAGGTTTATTTTTTGGTCAAGTAATTAAGAATATTGGTCACTTGTAAGTTAGTAGAGTCGGTCATGTTGTCAATATTGGGGTTGAAGAGTCTCATAATTATTTTGTCAAATCTTTGAAGTCTTTGAGTCGTTGAATGAGTCAATTCATTATTTTCATGGTATTGTCATTATCAAGTTAGTTAAATAGCTGATCTTAGGATATTTGTCATTCTTGTCCAGTCAAGTGTCAAGAGTGAAAAATTGTAAAATTAAAAAAAAAAAAAAAATCCTTGCGGACGCATTTTCGGTGCTACCCGACGTCTGGAAAATAAAATGTTTCACATAGCGGGGGGGGGGGGGGGGGGGGGAGAGTAGAATAATCATAATGCGGAAACTATTGAGCATCTAAGTCAAATCCAGCTGAGCTAGCAACATGTTACTGGAGGACAGAAACACAAGAGGATGGAGGTCGATCAATGACCTCTCGTTCACAAACGACGGAGCCGCACAAAGCTGTGGTGGCATTTTGTGGTGTGAGTTGGCTTTCAGTTGTGTGCTTCATTTTAATTTTTCATAGTACCTATTTTACAGTGTGTTCCTGTTTCCAATTTCTAGTTGTTTTTTGCGATATGTTTGAAGATCATTCCTATTTAGATTTGTAATCAGTGAGCAGTGTTTCCTACATAATTCCCAGAAGGAAACACATAGTGGACAAATGAAAGCACAAGAAAAAGAAACATCATGATATTTGGGTTGTTGGTTGTCCTGTTAAACCATCCTTTGTTGTGGTTAGTAAGCCACTTGAAAAACCTTTCTTGTTGAGGTTGTTGGTTGTCCTTAAAAACCATCCTTGGTTGGTGGTTGTCTAGTAAAACCATCCTTGAAGGTTGTTGGCTCTCCTAAAAAAACCATCCAGATCATGAACACCCACGGGCGGCAAGATGCAGAAGAACTGTGAGTGTTTTCCTACCATGTTCGTACTAAGGGAGGAAATGTTAGGAAATACTGTGCTTACATGTAATTAGTGAGTTACCGTGTAGTAAATATTGCTTACGGTTATATGGCTAGATCATATATTGTTGTATATAACAATATTGGTTCGCATATTGTTTGGTTATACCCGTAAAACATTTAAACGGGTAAGTTATTTGAAATACTTCCTATTTTGTAGGAAGTGGTTATCCTATTGTAATGGCTATAAATTATTGAAATTCATTGTGCAAGATATACACTGAAATTATTATTTGTTCGTCCATTTTTCTGTGTTACTCTGCCCATACCTTGCAATCGGAGCATTTCTGAGTGAGTTATAAATTTTTGAAGTTGCTATAATTTTCTGCAGACTAGGGTTTCAAAATAAATTCATTTCAGTTGTTTATGGGACTCTAAAAATTCAGATCTTTGCACGAATATATTAAGGGTGTAATATTATGAGTTTTAGTTTAGTTTATGGTGGAAAATATCATGATTTATTTATGTTTTTTATAAGTTTCATACCCAGCCCTAGTCGCATTTTTCATATATAAATCAGATTTGCATCATAAACACTTCATATATCTTGTTTAATCTGCATTTGGTATGTGGGATTTGCCTCAAATCCCTTTGGGGTTGCAAAGTGTCCTTTTGGGGACATTACAGTGGTATCAGAGGGATGTATCTTCCTAACCTATGAAGAAAGAAAAAGGAAATCAGATCTGAATGCAAGCAAGTAAAAATGAAGTGGAATCAAGTTCCATTTTTTAACGACATTAATGAAATATCTGCTAAAGCGTGGTTGAAGGAATTTGAGACATTTTTGTGTTGTAATCCTATGGGTCAAGATGATGCTCTCATGCTCATCTCTAGATACATGGATGGAGTAGCACATAAATGGTGGCACCAAATGTTGAAGACCCAAGGGGTTGAATCCATTGCTTCACTTGCAGATTTCTCACAAAAGTTTCTAAAAAGATTTGATGTGCAGGATGCCAAGAATGAGCAAGGAAATGAAATCATGGAGTCTACCAACTCAGATCTACAAGTGGAGGGAAATCAGCCCATAGAATATTCCACCATGCCAAGTGAAGAAGAAGGTTCTAGAGAAAAAGTCCAAAAGCAGCAAACAACACCTTTGGGGCAGCCAAAGACTTCTTCAATTAGTGGGCAACAAAGTATGAGGAATGGTATTCCTTAAATTGTGGCAGCCAAAAGCATGGAAGTTTCATTCCAAGAGCAGATTACACAAGATAAGGATGACGGAGAAAGAAGCATGTCATTGCAACAGTTGTACCGTGAAAAAATTCAGCCTATTGCTAATCATGATGACATTACAAGGTATGGAGCAAGTGAGATAATGTCATTGCATATTCAAATTTGTTTTCCTCTTGAGAAAAATGATAAATTGGAGGATGAGATCTGCAATCTTAAGTATGTGATATCTGTGATACAAATGTGTGTCTATGATCATCTTGTGAGTGGTAGACGGTGGCAAGATTTTGCCCACTTGACAGATACAAGAGCCAGGCTTGTGGATCACTTCTGAGAAGCAATTTTGGGAAGGGAGGGTTGTAATATCTCCTTCTCGGTCGAAGACCCTTAGCCCATTTTGTCTCCCCGACGGCTAAGGGATGTGCACAAGGGGAACTTAAGTCATAATAATTTATTATGAAGTGCAAATAAAAAAAATATTATTAAGGCACTTATAATAAAGTTATTATAGACTTAATAACAAAATAAAATTAGAAAAAGCTAAAGCTGCATTATAAAGTCTAATTTTCCCCTAGAAAATGCGACCTACTTATGGGATAGATCAAAAGGGAAAAACATTAAATGAGGGGCTAAAAGCTTATTGGATGTTAAGGGAGGTAAGTTTGTCCATTAGCTCTATATAAGCAATTCGACTTGCTTGAGGAGGGCATGACTTGTCTATTTTATGAAATCAGATTTGTATGCTGAGCTTTGAGCTTGCATCGCTAATCTTCTAGGGACGAAAACCCTTAGAGATTCATTCTTGAGTACGAAAACCCTCCAAGAGTCTAGTAGAAGGATGAAAATCCTTCTCCTAGTTGAGAGGATTCTCCACCCTGAGGTTTCCATTGTAGATCACGGAGTTAATAGTATTTTTTAGGTGTATTCCAGTAGTTTTCCAAGCATTTTGTGGGTTGTACTTATATATTATTTAGACTTGATTTTCCAGCGTATCAGATTTGAATACATCTATATGTTTTTGTTATAATTTTCAGTTCAAAACCCTAAGGGCGAAATGGTGTTTGGGTTGTTTAGGGCACTTATGGTGGTCATTTGTATGAATGGGTAATATCATTGCATTCTCCCTATTTTTGTGAGTCTGTGCATGGTTTATTTGTGTGGATCGAAACATTTTTCAGGGAGTTATGAATTTTGGGAAGGGGGGATTGTAATATCCCCTTCTCGATCGAAGACCTTTAGTCCAATTTTGTTTCTCGATGCCTAAAGGGTGTTAGAAAGGGAAACTTATCGTGATAAATTAATTATAATAGTGTAATTTAAAATCATATTGTAAACACTGTTTATAAATTTATTAATGATAAAATCAAATTAAAAATAGAAAAGAAAAATATAAAGTGATAAAGTAAAAATAAGAAAAAAGTAAAGTCACTTTATATTTGTTATTCTCCCCTAGGAGAAAATGCGATACCTTTGGGAGGATAAAAAGGGTAAAAAACATTAAATGCAGGAGGTGCAATCTGATTGGAAGATGAGGGTAGCTATTCGGCCAAGTTCATCTATAAAAGCAAGTCTACTTGCTTGTTGAAGGCATGCTTTTCTATTTTACATAAATGTGATTTTTGTGTGAGCCTAGAGTTTTTACAAAATATTTCTAAGGACGAAAACCTTTAGAAATAATCTCTTGAGGATGAAAACCCTTCTTTTAGTTGAGAGGATTCTCCATATAGGGGTTTCCATTGCGGATTAAGGATTTATTGGTGTTTTTTAGTCTTTTCCAGCAATAGATTTACAAATTTGTAATATCCCCTTCTAGGTCAAAGACCCTTAGGCCATTTTGTCTCCTCGACGGCTAAGGGGTGAGCACAAGGGGAACTTTAAGTCATAATAATTTATCATAAAGTGCAATTAAAAAAGAAAATATTATAAAGGCACTTATAATAAAGTTATTATTGATTTAATAATAAAATAAAATTAGAAAAAGCTAAAGTCATCTTATAAAGTTTATTTTTCCTCTAGAAAATGTGACTTGCCTAGGGATGGATCTAAGGGGGAAAAACATTAAATGAGGGACTAAAATCTGATTGGATGTCAAGGGTTGCTATTTGGCCCATAAAATCTATAAATGCAAGTCGATTTTCTTGGAGAGGCATGACTTGTTTATTTTCTTAAATCATAGTTATATGTTGAGCTTTGAGCTTGCATCTTCAATCTTTTAAGGACGAAAACCCTTAGAGATTCACTCTTGAAGACAAAAACCCTCCAAGAGTCTAACAGAAGGACAAAAACCCTTCTCCTAGTTGATAGGATTCTCCACCTTGGGGTTTCCATTGCAAATCACTTGATTCGTAGTATTTTTCAATATTTTTCCAGTGATTGAAGTGGGTAAAAGTGCAGATTTGGTCCAAGGGTTTGAAGAGGAAAGTGGTGGCTGAGTTTTCTTTTTGTTTCCAGGATGTACTAGCTAGTCTCAAGGAGAACTTGACAATGACACAAAATCAAATGAAGCAGCAAATTGATCAACACCACAGTGAAAGGAATATTGAAGTTGGAAATTGGGTTTTTGTGCACTCACAACCATAGAAGCAAATATCCTTGAAACAACGAAAGAAGGATAACAAGCTTTCTCCTAAGTATTACGGTCCTTATCAAGTCTTGCTGCGGATTGGTAGTGTAGCTTACAAGATGGAGTTACCTCAATCTACAAGAACACATCCGACCTTTTATGTATCCTACTCAAAGGTCACTAGATACAGAGTATCAACACAAAAAGAGTTTTTGGAGTTGGATGAAGAGGGTAGGATCATTTTGGAATCCGAGGAGATCTCTCAGACAAACACTAAGAGGTTATGGACGAGGGTGATTACAGAGTATCTATCATGTGGAAGAATTTGGCCAGCAAGGATGCTACATGGGAAGATGAAATGTTCTTGTAGAAGCATCCAAAGATAGTCATCATTGAGGATAAAATTGGTCTAAAGAGGAGGGGAAAGCTATGTCGTTAACCTATAACGTGTATTGGAATATGTGTGGTTGACTTGTGGCTAGCAATACGCCCTAATAGTACAAGTAGAGTATATATAAAAGGTAGTATTTAATAGTTGATCATCAAAATTGCACTTTTGGTTCTTGATATAAGGTTGTGGATGTTGGCCCCTCGAAGTGGTAGTTATATATATTTGAATATTCTACTTTTATTTCCATCATTTGGTTTTTTATTTATGTTATTCTACTTATCTATCCAAGTAATTCAATACAAATAATCATTGTTTTTATTCATTAGTGGTTAGTACAAGCGATTCGATACAAGGAGGATTTGGTACTTATTGCCCTTACCTTGAAGTACATCATTCTATTTATATGAAAAGAAGATAACAATTGTCGGTTTAACACAACTGCCAACAACTAAAAATACTAACAAGAGTCATTACAAACTACCTAACACAAAAAAAACGATCATTAACCACATAACAACATCAGACATTAAAATGTGATTAATAAGATGTTGAAACCCATGATAGTACTAATATAATATTCAAGGTTGAGGAAAACATTGGTTTGAAGGGGAGGGGCATGCTACACGTTTAAACTATAACGTGTAGTGGGATATGAGTGGCCACCTTGTGGCTAGCATAACCTCTCTCTCTCTCTATATATATATGTATAGGAGCTTGTAGTTAGTAAATCATTATGTTCAAATTTGGTTTTTACTATAAGGTTGTGAAGGTTTCCCCCTTGAATTGGTTAGGTCATATATACATGAATATTCTGCTCATGTTATATGACTAATTATCCATGGTTTAAAAAGTGGGGTAATATTTAAATTCCATGGAGTAATATTTAATAAATGTAAAAACACTTAAATTGGTATGGGGTGAAAGAAAAAAGTGAGGTATTAATAAGAGAAATAAGTTAAAACTAGAAGACAAGTAACATGGGTGTGTAATTATGTAATAACATTATGAAAAGATGTGTGTAGGGATGGGGCCCTTTGGAATGTTATAACTGATGGAGAGGATTCTCAATGGATGGCATTGAAATATGTGAATGTGAAATATAGGAATGAATATAGTAAAAATTGCCTATTATTGGGAGTGTTTAAGAAGACCCTTTTAATATTTATGTTATGTAACAAAATTCCCATTTAAATAACCCTTTGGAAAGTTATACATAATGGAGAGGACCCTCGATGGATGGCACAAAAGTATGTGAATGTGAAATATAGGAATGAATATAATGAAAAGCCCCTATTAGAGGGAGTGTTTAAAAAGGCCCTTTTAATAATTATGTCGTGACAAAATTCGCAATTAAATAATTGGGTGAAGCCAAGTAATAAAAAAAAGCTCTTAAGCTTTTGTTGATAGATTATCGACCCTTGTTAAAAGTGAGTGTAAATAAAAGACCCTTTTTTAAGTTCTCTTTTATATTTGCTTTTTATTAACTCTTTTTCCTATATCTTACACCCCTTTATTATCAACATTTTATTTTGTAATTATATGTTTTGATTATTTATTTTTTGATCTATCACTTTATAATATGCTCAATATGTGAAAAATGGTTCCTCGTACCAACAAGTTTTATTATTTTTGTTTATACTCATTTATGATTACATGGAAATTGAAAGTAATAAATATTTAAATTACAAAAGTTATCCAAGGTGAAAAATTAAGATCCCATGGCCCTAAATGTAATGTACATGATGAAAGTTTAAATTTTTAAATTGTTATTAATAATAATTGTTTTATGTCCTATGATGGCCATTTTTTTTTTGTTGTAGGTGACTTATTTACCAACATAAGCTTGTAAATTATGTCCTTAATAACAATCCGGTATTACCCAGTCTAATGTGTTATTAAAATCAATCCTCCAAAAAGTGGATGAATGATAACCTCCCAATGATGTTTATAATAAAAGATAATGAAACAAAAATCAATCCATGGACATCAGAACATTCCTCCTACGATTCATGTCACATATATTTAACTCTTCATAAAATAAAATTTCAAAGTATATAAGACTCCCTTCGTGCATAGAGATGTGTATGGGATCTACTAAAGTAGTTTAAATTAATATATGTTGTCAAACCTAATTTGGTTATAATAGATTTGACTTGTTTGTAAGTATTATATTAAGAGTGCTTTTACATTTTTCATTGGTTTAAGTTTAATCATTAAGAAATAGAAGTTGTAACCGAAATGTTCCAATCTCAAAGGTCCTTTAAGATCATAGTTTGATAGCAAAATGTGATGTATCATTTCCCTGGAAGATAATAAGAACCCTTTTTCATTAAGAATACAAATGTTATTAAACAAAGGATTATTAAATTCAATTCTGTAGATAGTTTATTAAAACATAGGTAAAATTAATAAGAGATGAACAATAACAATCAATCATATCACTTTCTAGTATTAAATTAAGAGAGTTTCAAATGCATAGTTTTATTTAATAGTCCCATAAGGGTCAAAGTACCTATCTATGATCTCGATTGTAAAAAGGTCCCACTTATCTATTGTGTGTCAAGGTGAGGGCTCCTTTGGTTATGACAGCTACATTCGGAGGAGATGTATTCAATAATTTCTTTTAAGTACATTGGCCAAGTACCATCCGAGGTTGTACTTTGTACCTGGTTAAGACGCTTTGTGTGGCCCTCTATGAAGCGCACCACTTGTATTCATCTTTTCCAATACAAGATAACTCCAAATGAATGTATTTCTCCACAAATCATTATTTAAAATTTAACCTTTATAGGTGTTTCACTTGGGTAGTTGACAACCAACACACCAGTTCAGAATGAATTATTAAATAATTCATTATACTTCCATTAATAGGATCTTAATAACACACTCCCTTTAAATAGGGTCTTTTTACTGTATTCATTCGTATCTCTCGTATTCACATACTTTCATGCCATCCACTCAGGGACCTCTCCATTATTTCTAACATTCCAAAGGGTCTCATCCCTTACACATCTTTTAATAATATTATTACTTAATTGCACACCCATATTATCGGGGGATCACATAATTATTCTTTATTTTTCTTTTAACTTATTTCTCTTATTTACTTTACCTAACCTTTTTCTTTCACCCCATACCCATATAACTTTGAATATTTTTACATTTATTAAATATTACTTCACGGACTTTAAATATTACCTCATACTTTTTAAACCATGGGTAATTAGTCACTTAATAGCTCTTATTTCCATCATTTGGTATTCTATTGCTATTATTCTGCTTAGCTAACCAAGTAATTTCATTACATATAATCAATTCTTTATTCATAGGCAGTTGTCGATAAAAGCTATTCGGTACAAGGAGGACCTAGTACTTAGCACCCTTACCTTGAACTTGAAGTACATCATTCTCATTATATGAAAAGAAGACAATGGTTGTTCATTTAACACAACCGCCAACAACTGAACATACTAACAAAAGTCATTACAAACTACCTAAGGTTGACAATGCAATCATTAAGCACATAATAATGCCGGCTAGTAAAGCATGTGATCAATAAGACGCTGAATGACAATACTAGTATGATGGTTTGCAGAGACAACTTGGTAAAGTAGATAACCATTTACAACATGGTAGAATCTCTGCTAAACCAATTAAGCTAGTCAATAAAATCTTAGCGTGGGAGAAAAAGGACACCTTCTTTATTCATAAAGTGCTTCTGATATCCTTTGGAAATCTTTGTTCTATGTAGAAGTGACCCACAATTTTCTCATAATGGCTGAAATAAGTAAATCGCTAATGATAAGATATGCCAAAGGCTATATGCTGAGTATAAGAAGTTTCAATTGCAGGCTTTACGTATCCATTGTTTCTGCAAGGTTCTCTTGATGGCACCGGGGTTGAAATAAAAAGAATGCAGGGAGCGGATAAGAACATGGAGTTGATAGGGACTATTGGGTTTCTTCTATTTGAATGTTTGAACTTTGAACTTTGAATAGACTGGGATAATAGTCTTCTTTATTCTTGGAATTTGCTTTTAACCACCTATTCTGGCACATTGATATATTTTTATATGCCTAGCTTTGCTCATATTATTGTCTTTTTATATAATGTTACAAAAACCAAGAGAGAAAGCTTCCTTTTAGTACCTACGATGATTGCTGTGTAACTTGAGGGATAGTACTGTAGAAAGTTTATAACTTGGGCAAAGAATCATGATAAGGATGATTGCTTCAGCTTCTCTCAAAAACTTTAAGCCTGACATTAGTTAGTTCATTTGGTAATGATGGCTAGGAGTTTCTCGTAGAAGAATCTTTTCTTAATTATCCATTAATTCATGTACGCATGATTTTGTTCGACATAGGCTCTTTATTCTTTTGAGGGATATGTTTTCTTGTAAGAGGCTCTTTCACTGCCCAGTTTTGCTTCATTTTTCTGATTCAAACATTACTCCTAACATCTTACTTCTGCCATTTGACTCATAACATGGTTGATTCATGTTTAGCAAGTTCAAGATTCACATATTATTGACCCCAATTGCGGATGAATACTAACTCCTATTTAACTTGAACAAACAGTTAAATCATCTTCACTTTTATGCATTAAATATTCAATAAGAACAGAGTATAAGCCTGTGCAATGTTTGGACGAATATGCAAATGGAAGCCTGATCAAACTATGTATAAGAAACATTTCTAACAGCATTCTAATAGCTAGGAGAAAATGGTTGTCTGTTTCTTGGACTACATTTCATAACAATATAACATGGTATACATTAGAGTTCTTAACATGATTGAATATGCAGCTGCTAGAAGTAACTTGATATTGTTCATCTTGATGTTTGTTTGGACTTCTCTTGTACTGACCATCTTTTTCTTCTTTGTGGGTACAATTATTTATTTACCAAAAACCACCTTTATTTATACAGGTCAGATTTTAAAAGGTCTTTATCAGATGGCAATATACTTTGGCAAAGTGCTGCCTCAGTGTCTACAAGTTCGACTGCTACAGATAACCCGTTAAAGGCCAAAGTGCCATTGACTGAAAGGTCTCTACAAGCAGCAGCTAGAACTTGCATATGCGATTGCCCTCCACGTAATCGAAGGATGCGAGATGGAAATTCTTATTCAAGGTAACTAGTAGGAATTTTTTTCTCTGTTTCTCAAAAGCTAAACTATTGCTTCCAGGAAAGAGTGTATGTCCAGTTTTTTAGAACGGTATCATATAATCAATTGTTTTTTTGTTTCCACATTACAGTTGTTGCTTTCTGTTACACTAGATGTCTAGTCATATTGAGGAACATAAATATCAACAAACAGGTTAAATTTTATATCAAAGATCAAGAATTGGAAATGAGGAAATATTCTGCACTAGTGTGTAGCAACATTTTCACCTCAAATTCGTGGGCCATCAATTACAAGTTGCGAGCAATAATTCTATACATGTTTTTGATGTAAGGAGAAAATAATTATTAATTCTTATTTGTAATTACCATCACTTTCATGAACCAAAAAAAGTGGAAAATTTAATACACCAATAAAGACTAATTTGTTATTTTCCCATGAGAACTGAATATAAAAAAGTGAAATTACAGAAGATGGGTTGCTTTAACTACCAATACGATCCATGTATGTCATGATTTTTAATCACACTAGTCTGTAACCTATAGACAAGGAGTGCAAGGTATGTTTATTACACAAATGCAAGAAAAGGTCTATGATTCATGTATTCTTCTTCAATACATGCATTTTCAGCTGGTGAGGAATTATAAAAGAAAAAAATAATATTCTGGGAAAAAATTTGTAGCTAGGATTTTAGAGTGACATAAATATGAAAATAAATCTATTGGATTCCATCATTATGTTAATTTGATTTTTGGAATTTAGTATCTCAGCTTGAAATTTTGTTTATTATTAGAAGACAATTGCCATAGTTGGAATTCATGTTTATGAAGTTTCTTTTTCTTTTGCAATATTGGGATTGTAATTTGCAGTTTCTACTTTATCTTTAAGTGTCATTTCAAAATTATGAAGTTTGGAAGTATTCTGTTCAAAAGACCAGATTTTCCTGAAGAAATGTGCAAACAATCATATGTGGCAGATACTAAATTCTGAAAAGATTGTTCAATTTTGGTGCATTGTGTTTCTAATGTATGGTTTCTCCTCCGAATACCATTCATGCCTCTTCCTTATACAGAGATTGTTATTGAATTTGATTATTTGAATTTCTGATGTGGATTTGATTGCCTTTGATACATTCAATGAACAATAAACGCAAAATGTAGAAGAAGAATCCTTAAAAATTTGCAATGATTTTTTTGTTTCTTGATCATTGATCACCTTGCCCTTGTGGTCCTATGCAATGATATAATGTTTGTATCCAGTGCATAATCACGCGCTTTTGCAAAGTTTCAATCACATGAGACATATTTACTACCCTCAAATATCAGCAATCGAAATGAGGATAAACATCAAACATATATTTGGGTTTTGAATGACTACCATGATGTATTCTTAAGATGCAATATTATTAACATGTTGAACCATTCACTCTATATATCCACATTGTTGCATATATGCAATATTTGTTAACATGTTGAACTATATATCCATGCTGTTGCATCTATGTTTTACCATATTTTAGGTAGCTTTGGTTTGCACTATGACTTATTTTGTATTTATTCTGACAACTTCATTATCTCCTTCAGATTTATGCCATTAGCAAGTCGCAGTCAGCCATTTGCGGATTATAACGAGAATCAAACTCTTTCTAGTGAAAGGCTTTTTGAGAGCGATCAACAAGGAAATGGGGACAGCTTATCCAAATTAAACTTGATTGATGTGGATTGGCTTTCTTCCTCTGGCAATTCATGCGAGGAAGATGGATCGGAAAGGTAAACCTTGATCCATTTATGAATATCACGAAGAGTGTAAATCTAGATAAGTGATATCTTAAAAAAATTGTCCCTAAATCCTCAAAACTGTTTGCCTATATCCTACTGTAACAAGAAATTGATAATATTAATGGTGAACATTGATCCATTGGAGATAAAATTTAGAGCAGACCTAGATATTAGTGTTTATGGAGAGAAAATTTCAGCTTGAGTGCAGCAAAGCCCATGGTAATAGCCTCTAAGAGCAGGGATAATCATTGTGATGGGATTTAATAACTATAACCTGATATCATCCCATTAACCCATCATACGCGCTGGCACACTCATGCATAAAGGTGACAATTATCGAATGTATTGAAATTTCATGGCCTTTCCTATCATACTATTGTCTGCAGTCATACTTCCATCGCCTTTCATTTTGTTTTTTTTGTGGTACCATTTTGCTTTTTAGCTGGGTGCATGATAAAAATGCTACGCTTCCCCCTCTATCCGGGGATACCTGAAACAGTCCTCTGTCATACAGTCTCTTTTGCAGGTCTTATATTTATATAGTTAGGAAGTGCAAAATCAAACTGAGATTGTCTTCCCATTGGCCTTTTCCTGATCAAAGCATGCAGTGGGTGTTGGATGTTCTCTACAGGTGCCTTTTTGGTTTCAGATTGTTTATTAACTCTCTTAGCCCCAAGCATTTTATAGCGCTTGGTTATCTGCTGTGGTGTTTTTTCTAAGTTTTGGGTAGAACCCATTGTCTCTCTTTTTCATGGCATAGCATTTAAGAATTCAAAAAGCGGCTTTGTGCACCCTCCTTACCCACTGTGCTAAGAAGCTAAGCTATGATGGGGGGAAGTCATATGCAAAATGGTGTGTGGGGTGCCTCTCATCCCTCCTCGAGAAGTGCCTTTCTTAAACCAGTTAAAAATCTAGGTTGTTCTTCTCAGACTGGTAATTATATGATTGAAAAAAAAACCTTGTGGTAAACAATCTGTTTAGCTCTAACCCAAAGCTGACTAGGCCCAGACACACTATTCTCACTACTGCTCTGGTGGTCAATGACTTTTATCAAGGCCTGGATTACTGGAACTGGAAGCCTTAAGACTACCCTACCCACTGTAAAAGAAAACTATTAAAGATGAACTGAAAACACCTAGCTGCAGAAGTATCTTCCATTAAAACATAGGCCTTTCCTTCCTCTGCACCAATCTTGAATCCTGGCAGTTCCAAAGGAAATCCCACCGCTTTTAACTAGAGTTTCCATTAAACACACTCACGCCGGCCATTACTGGGGACATGGATATATAGAATCTTTTTAACTAGAGTTCATAACACACTCACGCCGGCCATTACTGGGGACATGGATATATAGAATCTAAGAGATCTCTGAATTGAAGAAGCTGGTTGCTACCCCAACAAGATCAGGTTAATAGTCTGATCAAGCAGCTGAACCGTATTGAAACTGCGGGAAAGCCGAGTGGAGAGGATTTTGACACCCTCTACAAATCTGTCCAAAGGGAAGATCTGTTGCAGGAGCATATGGTTTCATGTGCAATCTTGCATCAACCAAAAAATATGATAGGATAGAATAATAAGCTGAGTTCAGCTATGTATAGTTTGTTTGGGCATCAAAAATGTTTTTGTATAGTTTAGCGTACACAGTCAATGCTTTTCTTTTGGGCCTGTTTGTGTAAATGTTGGGGAATATTATTCAAATCTGCAAAATTAATTATCCAAATCAATCCTAGGAAGATTAGATCTTCTTAGTTTTGACCTCAAATAACCCAATGTCGGCAATAATACAACCCAAAGTGGGGTTGGAGTATGCCAAAGTGGTGGGTTAGACGAGAAAACTAATTAGAATGCTAATAATTTCAAGACTTGATTTTAACAGTAGATAATTAATTAAATAAATACCCAAACTGCTGCAATCTTCCAGAATTATTTCCTGCTTAACCATCCAAGCAAAAAATTCTTAAACTTTGGATTTTGGGCCACAAAAAATATGAAGAACAATGTCCCAAAATCAGTTTTTTGCACAACCAACATAAAACCCTAATTTTTGCCCTAAAAACTAGGCCGCCCAACACATTTAGGGCATCCAATTAACTCCAAAAATTATAAAATCGCTTTCTCCTAATTTCTACAACTAAATCCAAATATTAAAACTGACCCCAAAACTGCAAAATCTGAAGTTAATATTAATTGTTAGCAACCAAATAGCTGGCAGACAGCTGAAATCTTCTAAAATTCATAACTCCTTTGTAATATCCCCTTTCCCATTCGAAGACCTTTGGCTTATTTTGTCAATCCAAACGGCCAAAGGAAAAATATAAGGGTGACTTAAGTTATATTTAATTATTATAAAGTGCCATTAATAAAAGCAAAAAAATATATAGAGCACTTATAATAATTTATGACTTAATAATTATTAAATTTAGGATGGAAAAGGCCCAAATATAAATTGTTATCCATCCTAGGTGAAAAGGCGACTTGCCTTAGAAAGGGGAATGGGAACATAGAAAGGATAAATGCCCATTTTTACTATGTATTTTCCCCTAGAAAAAATGCGACTTGCATTAGGAGGGAAAAAAGTTGTGTGGGAAAAACATTTAATATGAAAAAATATTAAAATGCTTGCATAGGGAAAATCCTTGTGAAACTAATTGAATATTGTAGAGGTTATTTTGGGTCTCTTCTTCCTTTATAAGGAGAAGTCGACTTAAGGGGAGGTATTAGTGTCCCCAGATTTCACCTTGAAATCTGAGACTACCCCATGGAAAAAAAAATTGTACTTTTAAAAATAATGGGTCGTTGTGTGTTTTTTATTGCCAGAAAAATGTCTGTATAGCGTCAAGATATTCCTAGAGAGTCATATGAGCCAATTTCGACAAATACCCAGATGCCCAAAACTCGTTTTTATTGCTTCGCCAGAGTTTGTCTACGGGAAATTTTTTATTTAATTATTTTAAGCCCCATTTGAGGTAAATTGTGCTCTGGTTTAACCTCGTTGAGGTTTTGCATGTCAATATTCACATATAACAGCAGGGTTTTCACCAGGAATGAATCCTGGGCTTTGTCTGTGACTTCTGGCAAATGTTTTTCGTTTTTATTATTTTTGCGTATTTTTTTCTCTGTGAAATTCCCCTAGGTCAATTCTTTCGCCAGTAACGGTCTGTTTTTCTTGCCTGAAGTATCTGGAGATCATCTACGACCGCCATGCTAGAAGGAATCAGCCTCAGGAGGTCAGGTTCTCTTTAAAAAGGCGAACTCATGCACAAAAAAAGGTCTCGGTTGGGGCAAGTCGCATTTTTGGGAAAATAAGGTTTTAAGCTGCCATGGGATTTTTGGTAGCAGCAGGCAAGTGGGAATTTTTGTACTTGCCTGACAGGGTACTTTTTTCCCATGGAAGCAAAGTCACTTACGTCATGATGGGAAAAATTAGAGGCAACAGGCAGGCGGGAATTTCTTAACTGCCTTGCAAGGTGAAAATTCCTATTATAAAATAAAAGAAAATCACTTAAGACATTGATGGGAATTTTCTTACCTGCCTTGCAGGGTAAAAAAATCCCATTATGAAAGTCAAACAACTTAAGTGGACCATGAGATTTTTGGAGTTACAGTGCAGGGTGATTATTCCCATCAGAAAAGTGACTTTTAAAAATAGAAAATGAGCCATGTTAAAAAAGTGCGACCCACCTAGAGGAAGAATAATACTTTTTAAAGTATTAATTAATTGTTTCTATTCCTAAAATTGGTGCCCAAGCATGAGGAAAAGTCGACGCATGATGAAAGGATAAAGAAGATTGGAAATAGAATGCTAAAATTAAAGTAAATTTAATTTTATTTAAATGCAGTTCTCTATATCATGCAAAAAAAGTGGCGACCCACCTAGAGGAGAAATAATACTATTAAAAGTATTTATTGATAGAATTAATTCCTATTTTTTGGTGCATGAGGTCAAAGCATAGTGTGAAGTCGAGGAAGATTGAAGGAAGAAAGCTAAAATTAAATAAATTTAATTTATTTAATGCAGCCCCAAAGGCATGCAAATTTTTGGTGCCCAAGTTTAAAGAGAAAAGCATGGTTTTTTAATTAATTAATTGCCGGAAATAGGAAGGGCAATTATTAATTATAGAATGATGAAGGTTATATAAGTATGGGCCTACCATATTAATGGAGTTATTAATTCTTAAGCAAAGGAGTGTAGCCCAGACAATTTTGGTGCCCAAAGGAGGAATTTTGCTCAGAAAAAGGTGTTTTCACTACCGGAAAGCTTGAAAGTTTGACGCCTAGTTTTGAAGGAGCTTGATTTAAGTCTGATTAATTGTCTGCATATTATTACAAGTGCCTAGGTGCTTATATAATTGAAAGGGAGCTTAAAATCAATGTCAGACACATTGAATATATCCTCCAAAATTCGAAGAAGTTCGTAGATCTGCACCAATTGTGAAGAATTTTGGCTGAATAAAGAGGAAAAGAGTTGCTCATATAAAGATTGCTCCGGCCATGGCAAAGCGGGATGAAAGAGAAAGCTCAGAGGAATCATGCATAAACTTCCCAGATTTGCTGAGGTCAATGATACAGACACAGACCATGCACCTATCACCGATTTAATTGTCAGATTTGCACAAATCAATCCAATTGCAAAGGCTTCCGGCAAAAAAAATCATCAGCTCGTTTCTAATGCAGCCCGTGTAGAAGTCGCTGCATGGAAAAATTTCTTCTAGGATCTTGTGCATGTGCTCCCAATCTTCCAGTTGAAGCCTTCATTGAATTTTGCATTCACCTGGAGTGCTTTCCAGAATTTTTAATTGCTCATATGCAATTAAAAAATAAAAATGATGAGTTATTTATGGCAAACATTGCACTAATGCATGTACTGGAGAAGAACTGCAAAAAGCTTCAAGGATGAGAAGGAAGACAAGTCAAAGGCAATACCCGCAAGCAAAATCACAGTCACTTGCTTCCAGATTCAGCCGCTTCCAGATCCAGTTTGGTGAGAATCAGGGGCAAAAGAATCAATTGCATGCAGAATATGGAAAAAGAACAAGTGTTGCAAGCTTTCTTCTAATTAATTTTCCTCTTTCTTCTTCTTTTCCTCTGGCAAAAGTAATTGAGCGATCAATTAAATTATAAAATTTAAGTGATTGGTTTAAAAGCCATTGCTTGAAGAATTCAACTACTTGGAAATAGGTGGCAGACATGCAAAATAGAAGGTTCTATCTTCAGTTGCAAATCAATGCATGTCATGCAAAGAGGAATGCCAGGGGGGAGATTGCCAGATGTTTCCTTTACAACTTCCACATGTGCCAGTTCACTAAAAAGCTTCCTATTTTATAATTTTCCCCTCTACATGCCTATAAGTAGAGGAAGAACCTACGGGTTAAGAGATCAGAATTTGTAAACAACATGCTTGTGTTCCAGACTTTGTGTTGAAACCCCTGATAGCTTATTTGAAGCAAAGGAATAGAAAGGAGCAGATTTTTCGGAGAACTTTGTGTCCACGGTACATTTTGTTTCTAACTTTTTTGTCATAGATCTAACTTATATACTTTGTGTTATTCCTAGATCTAGATCTGAAAGCTGCCTTTGCTTATAATTCTGTGTTAATATTTATTGGTTGTCTATGTGCATGCAATCAACTCTATAATCTATTGATTGGTTTGCACATCTTTCCCTCTTTCTTTTCTGTGTTTTTTATTATTTCCTTCTTCATTAGATATTTCCTTTCTTTAACAGCTGCTTACTTGCTGCAAAAACTATACAGCTATGGTTCATGAGCTGCATAGTTAAAGTTATACCCAAAAATAGATACTAGCATATTTAATTGACAAATCTTACATGGGAGCCTCACCGGTAAAATGAGGGAGATTTATCTCATGACTGCCTAGGTTTTCAGCTATGCAGAAAATTTTAGCCAACAGGTATTCCATAACCATTTGATATTTTTTGATTTATATCTTAAGCTTATAACTTTTGCATACACACTTAGATTTTTATTTAGCTTGTGGAGTAAGATCCCACAGGGACTTTGGCTTCGGTGGTGAGAGATCCATTCCTAGCTAGTAGGGCATCTCTTCGGTGGTGAAAGATCCACCCTAGTTTGTCATTATTGGAGTTGATTCAAGGCTGATTTGTTTGGGAATCAAGGTAGCTTGTTTTCTTAATTTTTGAAGCTGATTTGATGCCCTAAATGTGTTGGGCGACCTAATTTTTAGGGAAAAATTAGGGTTTTGTGTTTGTTGTGCAAAAACTAATTTTGGAATATTATTATTTATATTTTTGTGGCCCAAGATCCAAAGTTTCAACTCATTTGGACTTCTCTAGCAAAAGATATGAATTTTTGAAGTTATGTTAGCAGACAAGGTTTTTTAATAATTTATTGCAGCCTTGTATTACATCTGAAATCTGCAATTTTATACATATTTGGGCTTTATAATTATTAGTGCAAGCTTCCCTCAAAATTTGATGCACTTTGGGCAAGATATAAATTTAGAGGTATGAATTGGTGTGGGTTTTCCACTTAACCCAAGCTCGTCATTTCCTTTATAAATTCAGATCTGCGTGATACTTTGTTTGGTATTTTGTCATACAAGTTGTGCATTTTCAAGTTGGGATTGCCTAAAATCCGTTTAGGGGTACATTTCATCCTTCAATACTTAGCATTTTTCTATGAAACAAGATGCAAAATAAACTAGAAATTTAGGGTTTTCCATTGCATTAAGAATTTGAATTTTTCTGAGTATTAAAACCTTGCCAAAACAGCCCCAGAAAATTGATTTCAAGTCGGTAGGGTTAGATAAAATTATATAAAATAATTCCAACTCTTTCTAACCTGCAACACACCCAAATATCCACCAAGTTGCATTGAACTAATTAATAACACACATCAGATTTTTGATCAAGCTCATATGACATTAAAATATAATAAAAACAAGCTCCAATCCAAGTCGTTATGGTAAAATAAATTGCAGCAGCAATAACAATCACAAAAGGATGGACTTCAACCCTTCACATACAATGCAAATTTACTCTCAAATAAATGCACCAACACTCTAAACCAAGTCGCCAATGCTTAGAATGAAGGAACAATGCATAGATTCATCAACAATGATTGCAAGAAGCCTTCAAAGCTAGGGCATACATCCCATTTCTCCAAGCATGGAGTAATTTCAAAAGTTCAATCAACATAATCCATAAAGGAAATGCGACCTCCTTTTATAGAACTAAGGGGTGCAATATCCAATGACCGACATTTTTCCTTTTGGAGGGAAAACATAAACTTTCATTAAAATATTTAATACTAAGACTATGTGCACTTTATTTATTTTTTAATTAAATAAAAGTAACTAACCTATGTGCACATTAAACTAACTAAAAAGACTCCCACTTGTAGTGCTAGGCATGCTAAGGGGTTACAATGCAAATGAAAAATAGATATTAATAATGTTACATAGTTGTGTATACGATTATTGTCAGAGTGCCTTAGGAAGATGTGTGGTCTTGTTTTGAACCTGGACGACCCTTTTAGAATGTGCAACTAGTTGGAATTATATCACCCACTTACATTTTTCCTAAAGCTCGTCGTTATGATGGAAGGCTCATCTTGATACTACGAGACTACTTTTGAAATTACAATTTCATTGGAGTTATTTACAAAGAATTCATGAAATAGGGGTAGCTTCGCATGTTGTAATGTGCAAGGTTCTCTAATGGCATGAAGGGAAAGACCACTGAATTAGCCATATTAGGATGCATAAGAGAAGGTTGATGAAGGTTAACCGATTTTCAAATTATGTGCACTAGGCCTACTTGCATTGCATCAAAGTTATGTTATGGATCCTTTGGGTCTTATCTTTCAAAACTATGTTTTAATGCATTTAATGGTACCTTATGGGTAAGATGTCTCAAGGACTACATTGTAAGTCAGTTGATTGCAAGTCTGCATAAACACATCACTACATTTGTAGAAGGGAGTGCAATCAAAAAGATTGGATTAACTCAATTCGGTTTTGTTTGTGGAATTCAATTGCTAGGTCAAAAGTCCTATAGAGTAACAATCAGAGATGCAGTTGTAAGGATGGACTGCATAAGATCTATGTGTAGGTCTTGATGGAAAGGTCTAAGTGGAGATTAAATTATTGAGGCAACATTACAATGTTGAGTGATTGCTAATTGATGAAATGTCTGGTGTATGACTGATTAATTGGCGATTTGTCCCAGAATGTGTAATCTTTTGGTGTTGAATAAATACATTTTTTGTTGTTGTCAATTGCTATTGATATTCCTTTATGTGATTTTGTTAACATTGCATGGTCTAAGGCATCCTTTCATTAGGAACCCTAACTATGGTTGCCCATCATTATGGTATCAGGGCGAGGCTTCAACTTTGGGATGTGAAGTTTGAAGTTCTCTAGCTTTACGAGTGTAATGTCCCCTTTTTCAAATTAATTTGAAATAAAGGATTTCTTTGGCAAGCAATTAGTTGAACAAATGGAAGATTATGGATTATATTTCAGTTTTCATCATTCATATTCATGATTTATTCTTGTAAACCCAAATTGAAATAATGGGTCGGCTGGGTTTAGATGCCTTTACTAAGGCTTAATAAAAGATTATAATGACTTATGAACTATAGGGGTCGGCCTTACCTTTATGGGCTTTACCGCCAAAGAAAGGTATAAAAGAAGATTAGAGGAGCTCATTTGGGCTAACTAGATTTTGGCACATTTTTCTATTTGAGCATTGTGAGGTTGTTGCTCCATGTCGTCTTTCTAGAGCAAAACCCTCTTGTGTGGCTTTCTAGAAGGATGAAAACCCTTCGAGTGGTTTTGTTGGAGGAGGAAAACCCTTCATCAACTTAAGTGGTATTGAAGAATATTTCAGTTTTGAGAAGAATAATTCATATTCAGATTTTTATTGACATTGGGCAGCTTTATCTACTCATTTAGAGAGTTCCGCATCAATTTTGAGAGGGTTGACCCAAAACATGGTTGGAAAATTATCATAGTTGGTCTCATTTGATTGCTGATATTTTTATGCTCATTTTGAGTATTCATATGTGGGAAGATTCCTTGTTTTCTAAGAGTTATTGAATTGTACAAGTGTCAGTTTTTTTTGTGCTCATAATAAATTTCAGAATTCAGTTTTGAGGATGTGATTGCATTTTCGAGCTTAGGACAAATCAAGGGCAATTGTTTAGGAATAACTTCTCATAATTTTAGAGTGATTCTACGGTGGATTTCTCTAAGGACTGTCTCTCCCCTAGTCGCTAAAGGTTTGAGAGTGTGTTTTTGGCCCTTTATTAATTGTGCACGGCTATAAAAATCAGATTTGCTTGTATTGGGGTTTTGAGCTAATTTCCTTAATGGAGGTTTTAGTTTTGTCCCCAAAAGGGACATTATAGCTGAGGTGGGCGACGAACAAATAAAGCAACGTGAATACCTAAAATCCATTAGGCTTGTAAGAAGGTGCGGCAGTACATCAAAAATTGTGATGATAAGAAGCCGCCTTGAAGAGTAGGGTGTAGGGGTGGGTTGGTTAACAATATTTCCGGATCTGACTAGATGACATTATGGAATTATTGTAGACAATGGTTGCTTTGAGATTGACGGTAGATGCTTTCAGAGGAGTGTAAAAGAGAATGCCTTGAATCATGATGTGAGTGATTGAAGGAGAAGAAATACCAAAATCGATTGAGTGTGGCGAGGAAAATTTGTTCTAGCACAATGAAGGTTTTGATGATGGTGAGGTAAAACTTCTCAAAGCAATGTTGAAAATCAGTAGAGGGGTGCAAATGGAGGTTCCTTATTTTTCAAATACATTGAATGAAATGTTTCCTACTCCAGGCTAGTCATTTCAATGACCTTGAGCCCATTCCATTTTTTGCGGGCAAAAAGGGAATGAGCAAGGGAGGTTAATGTCATGATTTTCAATTGTTTTTTTGAGCTTTGCATTATTTTAAAGTAATTTTTTAAGTATAGTCAGGTCGGCTAGGAAAAAGGAGAAAAGCCAATTGAAAAAAAAGGAACTGTTATGTCTTGAAGGAGGTCAGTCCTCTCTAGGAGGTTTCTATTTGGTTTCTTGGTGCCACCTCTAGCTATTTAAAGGGGTCGCTTGGCTTGGAAGATGTTTATGCTGCTTTTGGAATGTGAATCTCTTAAAGTTGGAGCAGATTTTTACTTTTACTCTCTCATCATTGAGGATGAAAACCCTCGCGGAAGACCTATTGAGAACAAAACCTCTCAATAGTGGGCTGGTCTGAGGACGAAACCCAGTCAAGCTTGCATAAGGGTGATCTCATAAGAATTTGTATTCAGTTTTGAAGGCATTTCTTGTCATTCCCAAGGGTGGCGACTTGCCCTAAAGTGGAGTTTGAGGTATTCTAGGGCACGAAAAATTCATATTCAGCCATTATTGTGTTCCTCCTATTTTTAGCAATTGGAATCTTCATTTGTACTTCAATTTGGGGTTTAGAATCCTTCATTTGTGGCCTTATTTGTAAGGGTATTTACTGTTAATTAATTTCCAACTAATATTAAATTGGTAGAAATGATTTATTTTCCGGTGCTTTTCTTTTGCAATCATTTCCAAATTTGACTAAAGATTACTTTGAAGGGCTTCTAAATTAGTTTCCAAGAAGTTTGTAGCTCATTAATCTGTCATAAAAAATGTATTTACAGCCTTCTGCTGGGGTTTGGGAATTTGATACTCAGTTTGCTTTAAGTTTACTATTTGGATTTGTGCAAGTTCTTTGATTTTCAGTTTCAGCCCGGAAAAAAGGGCATTGCATTGAATGCAAAAGAGCTTATGGATTGCACTCATAGTGGTGGAAGAATACTTTAAGTTTGATGAAGTTGTGGAAGGATATAAAGTGCAGATCGTGTAGATCAAGTTAAGAGTGCATGTTACATTACGGTGAAAAGAAGTTCAGCTAGAGCACAACAAAAAGGGTATCCAAGATAAGATTACTCAACGAGAACGGATTGTTGTATGAACTGAAAGAAAATTTTTAGTGTGGTGACCATAGTTACCATGTTCGAAAAGTTTGGGTTGTTCGGACATGGAAAAAAGTTCGGAAGTTCGGAAATTTGCAAAAATTCGGTTCGGTTCGGTATGGTTAAAATATATAATATATAATATATATATATATATATATATAAATAAATAAATACGGTTTAATTTCAATAAATATAAAATTATATAATCATAATATATAATATAGCAATAATATATAAATTATAATAGTAATATATAATCTATAGCATTGTTAATAATAAATATAGCATAGTTAATATATACTATACTGTATACTATTATCGTTTTACCTAATATTATTAATATATACAATTTTACCTAATATGATTTATCGTTAATCTATTCAATGAAATATATTATATACTATACTCTTAATATATTCACAGTACAGTAAATATATGTGATACTGTTATTTTAAATATATGTATTACGGATTACTTAATATGTAAATACTAAACCGTAAATTTATATATGTAAATCTGTATTACCGTAAATTATATCGTATGTATTAGGGTAAAAAACTATACCATAAGCGAATATGAATGCCACGACCTGGTAAACCGCCACGAATGTTTGATGAAACCACCATGAATGCCCCAGAAACCAGACGCGAATGCCCTTGAATGGAGAAATTACTAGTCGCGGGAGAAAAAACCAAGCCCTGCAGGAGAAAATACGAGTCGATTTAGGGTATTTTTTGCATTTAAAACAAAGTCACGAATTTACCTGCGAATTTCCACTATTTTTTTAGCTTCGTTTTTACCACGATTTTTGCAAGGTTTTTATCGCCAATTTTTTAAAAAAACTGAAAGTCAAACGCACAAACCGAACAAGTTCGGTTTTCCTCAAAAATTCGCTGCGAACCAAATTTTGCCCATGTTCGGGCGAATATGGTAACTATGGTGGTGATTACCAATTAGATTTGCTAAAAGGGTGCAAAACTTGCGAACAAATTATTTAAGTGTGATGGAATACACTGAAGAGCTCTATAAGATCACTATTTGTGCTGGTTATAATGAAATAAATTAATAGAAAATTGTGTGGCACATCAATGGACTGTGATGGGTGATCGAGGGTGAGATCAGTATTGTGAAGGTAGCATGGTTATTACCAATTGGATTTGTTAAAAGATTGCAAAACTTGCGACAAAATTATTTAAGTGTGAAGGAATACACTGAAGAGTTCTATAAGATCACTATTTGCGTTGGTCATAATGAAATAAATCAAGAGAAGATAGTGTGGTACACCAATGGATTGTGATAGGCGATCCAAAATGAGATCAATATTGTAAAGGTGCAGGCAATAGAAGAAGCATGTAAGTATGCTTATTAGTAGAAAGAAAAGTTGTCGTGTAGAAGAGGTGCTATTTTATACAAAGAAAAAAAAATTAGTGGTGGTAAAGAACTAATAGTGCAAGAGCAAGAGAGTGCAACAAGCACACGTTGTGCACATGAGCAACATAATAGAAGAATTGTTTTAGATGAGAGGTAGAGGTCATGGTGCAAAAATTCAATAGTACTTGTTTTCGATGCGGCACACAAGCTAAAGAGGAAGGAAACACATCAAAATGTTGTCAATCTATGAACCTAAGGAGAAGCGTTTCTCACAATAAAAACACTCACGATTTGCGGGAAAATAGAAGGTTCGCGGGAGGTGAGATGACATGTCTTTAGAACAAGATGTCAAACTAGAGGGAAATGCTGCATAAAAGTGGTGGACAATGGAAGCATAACATTTTTTTAAGTGTCCACAGAAATGGTATGGAAATTGGGATTGAAACGTAGACCACATCCAAGTCCTTATACAGAGACATGGTTGGTGAAAGGACGAGTAGGCATTTTTTGAGAACACTGCAAGATAGAAATGAAGATTGACAGGTTCACAAACAAAGTTTTGTGTGATATCTTACTAATGGATACATGACATGTCTTGTTGGGAAGACCTTGGCAGTTTGATTGGGAGATGTTATATGACGGAAGAGCCAATATAGTACAGGTACATAAGGATGGACAAAATTTCAATCTGAAACCACTAAAGGAAGAAGAGAAAATAGCATACCAAGATAATTTGGTCCAGCGTCAAAGAGAGCATACCATGTTGAATATAAGAGACATACTATGCATGATTGTGTGGGAAGAAATTGCACGGAGAAGAGAAAATGAAGCATGTGCAAAAGTGCGAAGGAGTATAGAATAGAGACAAGAGCAAGTGTGTAAAGTGCTCTGATACAGATAGATCGCAATTGTATCGGCCAATAATCGCGATTTAATAACATTTCGCTAAAGATAAAATGAAATATCTTTGGGAATATCGTGATTTATGATTCCCTCCTGATATTTCATGACAATTTCTGGCTAATAGATTAATAATTTAAGCACAAACAATCGTGTAAAATCAGTTGTACAGATAATGGAAAATTGTAATGCTTTGCTAATATTAATGTCATAACTCAAAAGAGTGAAACGATTTCATTTCAAAGTGTTCTAGGGTTGAATATCTCTTGCGCGAATTCATAACATATCGATTTTGATAGGATTTCGAGTACGATTAGCTTTATTTTACTATTACACATTTGAATCAACTCCTAATAGATCCTAGTGGCCTAAGACATGACATTGCCACATACTAATTGACATGATAGGTCCATCCAGAAGAGACATGTACTAATAATACGTGAGTTCATGTACTTGAACAATGCTTTCAGTTAGTGTTAGTTGCATTAGAATTTATGTTATGCAAGAAAAAACATGCAACAAAAACTCAGAGTATAAGCATAAAGTGTGTATCACGAATTCTAGTGATTAACATTATGTATTAATCAATGAAGTAAAGCTAATCATGTAAAAATCATTTTCATAATCATTAGTAATATAAAAACCAATATTTTTACATGGAATTTAATGTGGAGAAAACAATGACATAATCTTAAAATATAATAATCAACGTGTAACAAGGAATGCCATAAAGTAATCGAAATATAATGCCGATCAATGTGCATAGAAATTGTAACAAGAAATTTCATAAAGCATAAGTTGTAACCGATCCAAATTTTTGGCCATGCCGATTAATATGCTAATAACCAATGATCTATTAGTCTATATTGGAAACTATGGTACACTGAGTAGGGGGGGTGAATCAATGTCACACATTAAACTAGAGGTATCTTCAGACATTTCACAAAGATATTGCTTAAGGGAGGACTATATAGTGAAAGAAGGATAACACCCCAACTAGACAGAGGAGGTTAGCCTGGGAACATGCCAAGGCAAGGGTGACACAGGAGACATAGAATTGCTAAGGTGGAGGAGGTTAATTTTTCCCACCCGAAAAACCAATGGTAGGATAGAAGGAGTAAACCCACTGAAACCATAGAACTATGCTCAAGACTAAATTGTCATATAGGTTGACATTGATTTCGTGGTTGAGCTTCAACTCAACCTAGAGCTGTAACTCCAAAATGTGTGAGCACTAAGAATTGCACTCAGTCTTTGTACCCAAAGTGTATGATGCAAAAGCATGTCTGGAAACTTCAACTCCCAAGTCTTGGTTCAACCAACAACTGACCTTAGGATAGAAGAAAAAAGCTGAGTTCAACTCATGTGGTAGATTGTTTGGAAGCATCACAACTCCCCACCTACTACGCTAGCATACTTAGCACTTAAATCAATAATTGTTGTTTTGGGCACTGTTTGTTGTGTGTCTCATATAACTGATAGTGACAACTTTGTAATTAGTACACTGTGTTCTACTGGCATTGTCTAGAGTGCCTCAGGACTGACCTCTCTCCTTGCTCATCAACGTAGAATACACCTTTTTTGTCATACAAGTTTCATGGAATCATTCAGATCCTGCTACAAGTGTTCTAGTCCAAGGATTTTAACCTTTATAATATGTCTGACATTACAGTTGGCATCCTTCTAGAAGTTCGCACTTTTTAGGAACAGAATCTCTCTCATGATATCCACTGATCCTATATCATGAACACCTTGTTTCAAAGCTCAATTAGTTTGACTTCATATACACCCTTAAGGTATTTCTATACTCTTTCTTATTCTTGACTATCTCACCAACCTTGTATTCTACCACACCATCATGCACAGGTTATTCTCATCTTTCTAAGCACTTCAACCTTCTTTTAAATAGCTCATCATCAGGAACTGCTAAGTGAATTCTCAATGCAGGTTACCATGTAATGTCCCTTTTCCCTCGCCCATGGCCTAAGGGCCAATGCGTGTCCTAACCCTAGTCATGCCCAAGGGGTTACGGACACTATGAGCTATTGGGTATGGGTATCTAGTCCACTTGTTATTATTATTTCCATCGACAGGGTTATAAAGAGCTTTTAAAAGGACTAGATGTTATATTTCTTCGTTGGGGCCACTTAAAGTACCTTTTTGGCGACTTGAGGGATATTTATTGCATTTAATGTTATATTTCTTTGTTGGGGGCGCCTTTTTGGGCCAAGGTGCCTAGGGGGGAAAAAGTAACTTTAAAATATTTATTAAATGGGCCCTCTCCATGGGAAAGTGCGACTTGGGGGTTTTAGGGTTCCTTGACATGAAAAAGGTTATAAAAGGAGAAGAGGAGTGAAGGGAGAGGCATTCATTCATACACTCATTTTCTTTTCATGTGCAACTGCTGTTTGCAACTATTTAGCTTGTGGAGTAAGATCCCACGGGAACCCTAGCTTCGGTGGTGAAAGATCCATCCCTAGCTAGCAGGGCATTCTTCGGTAGTGAAAGATCTACCCTAGCTTGTCATTTGGAGTGGATTTCAGGGCTGTTTTTACAGAGGTATTTTCAGGAATTTCAGAATTAGGGTTTGAGGGTTTTTGAGAGTTTTTGTGGAGATTTTCAGCTGGTTTTCGGATCAGACCTACGGCAGCCATAGAGGAAGGGTTTGGCATCATCTACAAAGGATTTCACAAGGGTTTTGGCCATCTACCAAGGGGGCGACTTGTTTGGGAGATTGCAGCCCTAATTTCTAGGGTTTTCAGCTGGCCGTTTTCAGATCTGAAGGTTGGAAAGTCATCTTCCATATTTATATATGTTATTTCCCAAGTTTCATCATTTTTGCACTTGTATTCGGAAAGATATTAATTTTCGAAGTTTTCCAGCTATTTTAGGCACGCTGTAAATTTCTGGCAGCATTATATTGACTGAAAAATTCCAAAAATATTTCCCTTGTGTTCTTTATATTATTATCTAGTTCCATTTAAAATTTCAAGTGATTTGAACGGTTATTTTGGGAGTTATCCATATTTTTCTGTTCGCTGCCCTAGCTGTAATTTTCTGCATAAAATCTGCAAAAATCAGATTCAGTATTTGCTGCAAATTTCTATGTTTTGTCTATTTTGTTGTAAGATCCCAACAAGGGATATTTCAGTGGTATCAGAGCTGTTGTTTCTCCAGCCTGTTGGGGTTGAAAGATGGGAGACAAAGACAGAGACAGTGAAGAGTTGGGAGTAGATCTGATGAAACGACTGTTCACCAATATGGTGAAGCAGCAGGAGACTACCAACCTCTATTTGAGCCAGCTCACTGAGAGGTTAGCACAGGGTAGGATCGAGGCTCATGCGGAGAGAGGAGAAGCTAGCAATATGGGACAACATGGTAATAGAGGTGAGAGTGGACATTCGGGACAAGGGTCCCCTCATGCTTCTACCAGGCCCTTGGGACTCCACGAGCCTTCTTTCTTGAAGGATCCGGAAGTTTCGCTGACACGACAGCCCGCAGACATTGTGGATGAGGAATCTTGCTGGGAGAAGTACCGGACATTGAGTGAGGGTTTTCGGGACAACATGCCATTTCAGGAATATTGCAAAATGAAGATCGGGAACAGGCCCAGGAGAGATTACCCACCACAGGTACCCGAGTTTCAGAGGAGATTGGGACAAATCTCTATTCCGCACTTCGATGGCTCAAAGAAGTGTACCGCCCAGTCTTGGATCCAGAAGTTGAAGACTTACTTCGACTTGAATCCCATGCGCGAAGAAGATGCAATTAAGTTTGCTATCCTACACCTCGAGGGAGATGCCCACGACTGGTGGCATCATGGATTGGTCACACAGGGGCACATGCATATCACTACGTATGCAGATTTTACACAGAGATTGATGAGCAGGTTCGACAAGAGGGACCCAGATAGGCACTTCAGGGAATTGACCCACTTGAGGCAGACAGGTTCTCTAGATCAGTACATTGCAGATTTCCAGAGGTTATCAGTGATGGTATCTGATGTTTCAGAGGTGAGGTTGACTTCACTCTTCATGGCAGGATTGATTGACGCTTTAGCAGGATTTGTGAAGGCATTTGAGCCTTCCTCCCTACATGAGGCAATTAGGCGAGCACGTGATTTGGAGTTGTCCACTCCAAAATCGAGGTTTCCCCCTCGAATTCAGCCTAAGGTATTTCCTTCGAAAGTTGATGGTTCACAGCCGAAGGGGCCCCCACCTAGGCAAGATACCGCAAGGAGACCATTTGTATCGAGAGAGGACAGGGAGGAGTTGAGGCGAAAGAAACTATGTTTCGATTGCCGCACACCATGGGTTCCAGGACATGATTGTAGAGGAAAAGGGAAGGCTCAATTCATAGAGGTCTTCGAGGAGAACGAGAGCGAGGAGGAACGGGACGCTCAGGAGTTGGAGGATGAAGATGAAGAGACATTAGATAGTGCAGGGGTTGAGCAGGAGGAGGAGACTTTTCCCCATGAGACTATTGCTACTTTGTCGAGTACCCCGAGGTACAAGGCATTCAGAGTCAGGGGAGTATTACAAGGTCAAAGAGTGGTAGTACTCATTGATAGTGGGGCAACTCACAACTTCATTGATGCCTCTTTGGTAGAGAAGCGGGGATTACAGGCAGAAGACTTTGAGGGCTTCAATGTAGTGGTAGCCAATGGTGAATCCATGAGATGCATGCAGTGAGTTCCGCAGTTGAGTATCACCATGGGTAACCATACAGTTACCGATGACTTCTATGTGGTCGGTATTGGGGAGACCAACCTTGTGCTCGGCGTACAGTGGCTCCATTCCCTTGGAGAATTTCGGACTAACTTTCAGACGATGGAACTCAAGTTCAAATCCGAGGGGAAGAATGTAACCTTGAGGGGTTTATCTTCAGATGCACCCAGGGTTGTTTCAGCAAAGAGGATCGAGAGGATTCACAGACACAACGGGGTGGATTGGGCAGTACAGTGCTTGGTTTCTACCAAGAAATCAGAGGATGGACAGCCAGAGTATCATGTGGATATACAGGGGCTATTGGACAAGCACAGTACAGTTTTTAGTGACATACCACCTGGTGTACCTCCAAATAGGGGATTTGAGCATGTGATTGAGCTTGAGGACACTAGACCAGTAGTTACTACTCCTTACCGTCATCCCAAATGGTTTAAGGATGAGATTGAGAGGACCATCCATGAGCTTATTGACATGGGACACATTAGGCCAAGTTCGAGTCCTTTTGCTTCCTCGGTGGTGTTGGTGAAAAAGAAGGATGGGACCATGCGGATGTGCATCGACTATCGGACATTGAATAAGAGGACAATCAAGAACAAATATCCAGTGCCGCGTATTGATGAGCTGCTAGATGAGCTACAGGGGGCAATCTATTTTTCTAAAATAGATTTGCGATCTGGATATCACCAGATCAAGGTTAGGGAGCAGGATGTGCATAAGACCGCTTTCAGATGCCATTATGGACATTTTGAGTTTCTAGTGATGCCATTCGGACTGTCCAATGCACCAGCTACATTCCAGTCTTGCATGAACCACGTGTTCAACCGCCATTTGCGGAAGTTTGTTTTGGTCTTCTTTGATGACATATTGGTCTACAACAGGACTTGGGAGAGCCATATCCGTCACCTTGATGAGATATTGGGAATACTAGAAGCTAATTTGCTATATGCAAAGGCTTCTAAATGCGAGTTTGGCATGACAGAGTTGTTATATTTGGGATATGTGATTGGTGGAGGGGGAGTAAAGGTGGACAGAGAGAAGATACAGGGCAATTTTGGATTGACCTCCACCTAGGACGTTGACACATTTGAGGGGATTCTTGGGACTATGCACCTACTACAGGAGGTTCGTGAAGAATTTCTCATGGTTGACTGCCCCACTGACAGATTTGACCAAGAAGGGAGCTTTCGCTTGGTCAGAAGCGGCACAGCAGATTTTTGATCATCTCAAGGAGGTAATGAGCTCATGCCCCGTCCTTGCACTACCAGATTTTTCTTGGCCATTTGTTCTAGAGTGCGATGCATCAGGTGAGGGTGGTTGGAGCAGTGCTTATGCAGGATAGGCATCCTATTGCTTATGAGAGTCGGAAATTGAGCCCAATGGAGAAGGGGTACTCGATTTACGACAAGGAGATGTTGGCCATCATGCATGCTTTGGCCAAATTTAGACAGTACCTTGTGGGCAGCAAGTTTGTGGTACGTACGGATCACAATAGTTTGAGGTTCTTTTTGGGACAGAAGGATCTCAACGACCGCCAGCAGAGATGGGTGAACAAGGTACAAACGTATGACTTTGACATAGAGTACACTAGAGGTAAGAATAATGTTATTGCTGATGCTTTATCTAGGAAGCCTTACCTTACTACTATGTTGAGTTCTATGTCCGAGATTTCAGCAGATTGGAAGGCTCACATACTGGTTGAGTACTCCAAGAATCAGTTTGCATGCGAGATCATGGATGGTATTATCAAGGATGACTGATACAGGGTGGTAGATGATCTCATTTTTTACAAGGATCGGATTTTCCTTGTACCGGGGTCTAAGATGAAGGACAAGATCCTTCGTGCAGTACATGACACACCACTAGCTGGACACCCCGGATATTTCAAAACATACAGGTACATCAGGGAGAGATTCGCTTGGAAGGGGATGAAGGACGATGTCCTTAATCATGTCAGAGAGTGTATGGTTTGCCAGCAAACCAAATCAGAGCATTCTTTTCCTGCAGGGTTACTTCAGCCTCTTCCCATCCCTGAGCAGAAGTGGGAGAGCATATCGATGGACTTCATCACAGGACTCCCTATGGTGCATGGGCACAATTGCATTTATGTGGTAGTTGATCGATTGACCAAGTATGCGCACTTCTTTTCTCTACCCAAGAAGCATGAGGCAGCTGACGTGGCTCAGGTATTTTATACAGGGATTTTTAGGCTACATGGGTTGCCTAAAAATATTATCAGCGACAGGGACAAGATCTTCATGAGCACCTTTTGGCAGGAGATTTTCAGACTTGCCGGTACCGAGTTGACTCCTAGCACGAGCTACCACCCTCAGACTGACGGGCAAACGGAGATTGTCAACAAATGGATAGAGGGCTATTTGCGGAGTTATGTGACAGGACATCAGCAAGCATGGATCAGGTGGTTACATATGGGTGAGTATTGCTACAATACCACATATCAGATGAGTATCGGCATGACTCCTTTCAGAGCGTTGTATGGATACGATGCCATGTCATTTGCTGATTTGGTATTATCAGATAGTCGAGCTCCCAAAGCTTGGGATTGGTTACAGGAGAACCAAGATATCCTGCAAGCTCTTAAGGAGAACCTCCAGAAGGCGCAGAATCAACAGAAGGTTTATGCGGATCGGCACAGAATCAAGAGGTCCTTCGAGGCAGGAGACTTGGTGTTCTTACGTCTACAGCCGTACAGACAATCATCACTCAAGCAGAAGGGGGCGGAAAAGCTGAAACCACGGTTTTATGGTCCATACAGGATAATCCGGCGAGTGGGTGCGGTTGCATATGAGTTGGATCTTCTAGAGTACAGTAAGATACATAATGTTTTCCATGTGTCATGCCTTAAGAAGGCCCTAGGACAGCACATTGTACCTTCTACGGAGTTGCCACCATTGGATGAGGAGGGGAAGCTGGTTTTAGAACCAGACTCTATTATTGAGGTCAGACAGAGGAAGCTCAGGAACAGAGATATCACAGAATATTTGGTACGATGGAAGGGTTTGCCTCTTGAGGATGCTACTTGTAAAGGAGAACAGATTCTACAGCATCCTAGTTTGCATTTGCTTGGGGACAAGCAAATTTTGGGAAGGGAGGACTGTAATGTCCCTTTTCCCTCGCCCATGGCCTAAGGGCCAATGCGTGTCCTAACCCTAGTCATGCCCAAGGGGTTACGGACACTATGAGCTATTGGGTATGGGTATCTAGTCCAGTTATTATTATTTCCATCGACAGGGTTATAAAGAGCTTTTAAAAGGACTAGATGTTATATTTCTTCGTTGGGGCCACTTAAAGTACCTTTTTGGCGACTTGAGGGATATGTATTGCATTTAATGTTATATTTCTATGTTGGGGGCGCCTTTTTGGGCCAAGGCGCCTAGGGGGGAAAAAGTAACTTTAAAATATTTATTAAATGGGCCCTCTCCATGGGAAAGTGCGACTTGGGGGTTTTAGGGTTCCTTGACATGAAAAAGGTTATAAAAGGAGAAGAGGAGTGAAGGGAGAGGCATTCATTCATACACTCATTTTCTTTTCATGTGCAACTGTTGTTTGCAACTATTTAGCTTGTGGAGTAAGATCCCACGGGAACCCTAGCTTCGGTGGTGAAAGATCCATCCCTAGCTAGCAGGGCATTCTTCGGTAGTGAAAGATCTACTCTAGCTTATCATTTGGAGTGGATTTCAGGGCTGTTTTTATAGAGGTATTTTCAGGAATTTCAGAATTAGGGTTTGAGGGTTTTTGAGAGTTTTTGTGGAGATTTCCAGCTGGTTTTCGGATCAGACCTACGGCAGCCATAGAGGAAGGGTTTAGCATCATCTACAAAGGATTTCACAAGGGTTTTGGCCATCTACCAAGGGGGCGACTTGTTTGGGAGATTGCAGCCCTAATTTCTAGGGTTTTCAGCTGGCCGTTTTCAGATCTGAAGGTTGGAAAGTCATCTTCCATATTTTTATATGTTATTTCCCAAGTTTCATCATTTTTGCACTTGTATTCGGAAAGATATTAATTTTTGAAGTTTTCCAGCTATTTTAGGCACGCTGTAAATTTCTGGCAGCGTTATATTGACTGAAAAATTCCAAAAATATTTCCCTTGTGTTCTTTATATTATTATCTAGTTCCATTTAAAATTTCAAGTGATTTGAACGGTTATTTTGGGAGTTATCCATATTTTTCTGTTCGCTGCCCTAGCTGTAATTTTCTGCATAAAATCTGCAAAAATCAGATTCAGTATTTGCTGCAAATTTCTGTGTTTTGTCTATTTTGTTGTAAGATCCCAGCAAGGGATATTTCTTGACCAACTTCAAAATACGTTTTCTTTGGGTTGACTTGCATTCCTCTTGAGTGTCAGCTCTGGAAGTGGATCAGCAACTCTTGAGGGCTTATCCTTCACCAAATGTTGCCATACTGCATAACAAATGTTCACAGCGGAAAGGATGTATTGACGATTACATAGTCAACTACTTCAGTCCCATTTCTCCTCATCCAAATCTAAGGAGATTGCTATGATTGGTAGAAGGATTATTTCCATCAAAGACACGGATGCAATTCAATAAAGTCATCTGCTCTGGTGGATTAAACTGATCCACTAGTCATCATATAAGTGCCCAGAGTATTGCCTATCGCTGTAAACACCAAGATGTGGTTCCAATATTTTGTTGAGTAAACCAAACTAATCGCACTCATACCGAAGCAACTAAAGAGGAGATTGAATCTTTGAGGCAACACCACGTTGGACATAGGGTGCCAGGGTTTCATTTGAGCATAATCCCACTCTACCATTGAACCATTGGCCCTCATTGATCTAGAATTTGTTCTCAATCTGTCCGCATTCACAAAGAAAATCATTGAAGTCGCTCTCATTTGTTATTGATATTCCACATAAATGAAAAATTCACTTTTAGTGTTGCACAGGTCCTTGTCCAATCTTTGATTAGGACCCCTAACCGAGGCTGAACGGAAACCTCTATGAAACTCAGGATGGACAATCAGACCCCAGTTGCTTCCAGTTCATGCAACACCATCGTATGATATATTTGATTTCTGCAATTTCACAACAGGTAATGCCATCTGCAGCTAATTCATACACCCATTCGTCATTTTTCCGTGGATCTTCCTTGGTGCATGAGCTGGAGAGAGGACCATGGCTTTGAAATTAGAGCCAAGCACTTAAGCCAACAGTGGAGACCAGGATTCTTCTCGTCTAGGACTTGGCATTATGCCAGTTTTGCCTAATAAACATGCTTCGATCTTGTATCATTTTCAATATTTCAGCTAGGTTAATGCTCAAGTACCCATTTGGTTTGGTCTTTCTCATACAAACTGGGTAATTCTCATAATGATCTTTCATACTATATTGCTGGAAATGATTGTACATATAGACTTTATGGGTCTGTGTTTAGCATGGATATTCACAGATCCTTGCGTAAATTTCTTCATTAAAGGCCTTTTTAATGACCGCTTCTACTCAAATTTTTATGGGATAGGTGCCTTGTCACAGTGCTTGGAAGAGTAACATTCATAGTTGGACATTGACAAACTGGTATGTTTTAGTTTTTAAATGTTGTTATGTTGCTAGTGTTACCACTTGGGAACTAGATAAAATGCCATAAAATTTGGCTGATGTTGCATTTTAATATATGACATTTCGCTTCTTTTCAAATAAATATTAGGCGAGTTGATAACACCTTCCTTTATCGAGTTTTGGGGATTCTTAACAAACATGACACCCTAACTTTATCTTACTTATCCGTATATACCTAGCTTTGAGGGTTTACCCAAACACAGTGACATTCAATTCCATTTTGCATGTCTGTTTCTTTGGAAGCCTACAATACTGGGTAAATTTTATTCCCAACTTACTTTAAGGTATGTGGCATATACTGTTTTTTGCTATTGAAGTGGAAGAAACACGTAGTGTAATAATAATGAGTACCGCTACCATCTTTTGATTTTGTTTCTTGTTATATGGTTCCATTGGTTTCTTGGTGATGATGATGAGACAGAGACTCTGATTAGCCTTGGAACAAACTATAACCCCCAAGTTATGATACCTCTCTTTCCTGATTAAAAAACTGACGTGTAAGTGGCTTTTAAAAATTTCTTTGAAATATTGATTGTGATCAGTGTTTTACAGATTATCTTTAATTTATTGATAATGAACTGTGTTTCGTAAGGGGTGTTTCTGGGGAGTGCAGGGCATGTTTCCTGCACATACTACGTTTTAGGGATGTGAGGGTGGGTCCAAACTACCCTTCGTAACTCTTAAATGCAGGGATGGCCTAGAGACATCAGTTGATCTGGATTGCAGGATTTATCTTGTAGAAAACACTCTAAATTGCTAGAACTCAGATGTCTCACATGCGGAAGCAATTATTACTCAAGAATATAGAAATGAAAAACATGTTTAGAAACGAGACATAAGAAGGGTATATTATTGTTGTGGAATTTTACTAATCTGGACATTCTGTACATAGCTTTTTCTTGAATTTTTCTTTACCCTTTTAATCTGAAAGTAATGTCCATCTTCTATTTGCTCCTATTTTTCTATGTATCTACATGTGTAAGTACAATGCTGTGGGAGTGGCAAAAACAATCCATTATAAAAGATTTAAAGATTTTTATTCCACAACTTTTCACTTTCCATCGGGTATGATTGAGCCACATCTTGATGTGATGTTTGAGTGATATGGGAGCTTTGTAACACAAGTGATGAGAACAGAGATACCTCCAAGGCTACATTGACATACTCATATTTCGAGCTTCTTTTCTACTACAGGAGCTACATCGGCCTTGGATGTTAGGAGAGATTTGATTCTAGGCGAAGTGCTTTGCTTCCTCCTAGGATCTCCCAACCTGGCCCCTTCGACCTTGGTTCCCCCCCTGCCAACATTGTCAGATCTTCCACAGCAGTTAATGATGGCCTAGTTGGCTCCTCCAATTCATGTACAGACAAATATAGTCGATAAGATGTCCTAATCTTCATTGGCACATACTTTGGCGGCTTCGCCCGTCATTGCTATTTGTATTGATTTCCTTACCACCTATGTTAGTGGCGCACTGCTTAATTTCTCTTATGTACTTTTTGTTATGTTGCTTCTAGGATTCTCTCTTCCTAGATATTTCTATTGTTGACAGTTGTATCCTCGAGTCCCATTGACCCGCTTTTGGTCATCTATGGACATTAATAAATAATTGCTGCTATGCCATGCCAAAGGAATTGTATTGGAGCACTAAGTAGGCCTTAATTGTGTAGAATATTGGACTTGGTGGTTCTGCAAACCTTAAGAGTCTTGTGTAGAATATTGATCTTTCTATTGTTTGGCATAACCGCAGCAGCCTGAATTTTTGAACTGCCACTTGGATCATCGACCCTATAACAGGGATGTCCAGGAGACATTTTTCTAACATACCTAGTGATAGAAACATGTGTCAATCGATCCGGGTACATCTGAAATTCCCTTTTCAATGCAAAAAAAGTGAATAGTACCAAAAGAAAATCATTTTACTTTCCAATCGTTTTTCCTAATGCTAGAGCCCACCTGAAATTTGTAATGAAACACCAACCCTGTGGAACATCCCCACAAAGTGTATGCCCATTTCTCAGATTTTAATTCAGCATTGTTATAGGCGATCACAACCAAACCCTGCATAAGAGCAGCTATTTTCAACTAAACAGCAGCCATTATCAGCATTGTAGAAGCATTTGTAGTTCGAGCAGTGGCCGGAGTGTTTTTAAAAACATTTGGGGGAGGCTTGAGGAGTAAGGGTTTTTCGCCCTCACTTTTATTATTGCTCTTCCAGTTTATTTTGTCTTAAAAATGTAGACTTTAATACTCCACTTCCAAACCAAAAAAAGAAACTGAGCATTAGTGGTGGTGGAATTCAAAGGTGCACCACAGAAACACGGAGTTTGATAGCAATTATTAGACAACAAGGACCCATTGCCTGTCCCTAGTTTTGGATAATTTTCATTTGTGCCTAATAAACCCCAAAAAATCCTGTTGCACTGTGATCCTATGTGAAATAGAACAGGCCTAGAAACAACATACCAAACTACAAGGTTCCTTGGATATACTTGAAACCCTTTTAGTTGCATTCCAATGCACCAACTACAAAACTTATATATCTGATTTTTTAAAGATGGATCAAATTGCCAACAAGTTGTCGATGTATACTTTTGTAATGTCCTTTTCGGGCTCAAAACTGAAATAAATGGATATTGCACAAACCCCAATAGATAACGAACTGAAAATGTATGACAGCAAGTACAACAAACTGATTTATTTATAACAATCAGGTTTTTGCATTTCATCCCAAAATACTCAAATACAAATATATCTAGATGGTTCCAAAGCTTTAGAAATATTTTTAGAACACTTAGGAACAAGAAAATGATCATCCAAGCCACCAACTGATTTTATTTAATTAAATTTATGACAGCAGCAAGTACACTCACAGGTATGGCCAAAAATATTGATTCCAAGGCCCAAATACAATTCCAGAATGTACAATCAGCCTCCAAAATATAAAGAATCCAAATACAAAAGGAAAGTTAGTTGCCGTGCCCTGAAAACCAATGAACTTCTCCCAAGGATGGGTTGCTACCCTATGAGAGGGCAGAAATTGATCAATAAACCCTCAAATGTTTGGCGCTACCTCTGAAAATGGATGAATTTCGGATCACAAACCCTTGGCTGATCCAAACACTGACCCTTGTGGCTGTTCCACACTCAGAATTGCTAAAAATCAAATTTGTAGTAGAAACCCTTGCTGACAATGCATGAAAACTGAAAAAGCATGAAGGAAATCTGATTGTAGCCCAATGTGATCTCTGAAATGAGACCACCCATGCAGATTAGGAGGGTTTTTTGTCCTCAAATCTGATTGCTATTGAGGGATTTCGTCCTCAATAGACCTCCACACAGGGTTTTCATCCTCAATGAATGAAGAGGAAGCAAAATTGCTCCAACTCCCAAATTTGAAATTATTAAATGGCCAAAAGAATGCTTGAAATGAACCCCCACACCTCCTTTTATACCTTTTCCTCTTTATTTTCCATGTGGGGTGCTCCATGTGGGATTAATAAAGTAACTTTACTTTCTAGTTTGATGTTATTTTTTTTCCACCTACTTAAGTGGGATGACCCTCCTTTGAGGAGTTCCACCACACTAAAATAAAGTAAAATTTACTTTATTCTCTTTTTATAAATGGGCTAATTTATTTATTTTCCCCTTTTCTTTTACATATTGAATTAATAATAATTCCAAGTGCGTAAAATAATTTATTCTGCACTTTATCAAATTATTAATTTATCATGTATTCATTTTGAAAAAGGGGACATTACAAGTTTCATCATTAAATGCAGATGCAGCATCTTTTAGAAATTTGAGAGTCTTTTCAGTTTTTCACTAGGTTTATAATTTTTCATTTTAATTTTATCAAGTAATTTTGTTGCATATTGTGTTTGTGAAACAAGAATTTTATGATTTTGTTTCCAATCTTCAATGGCCAATCAAAAATGCAACCTGAAATTTTTCATGTGAAAGGATTTCAGAGGACTCAGCTTTTCTTCTTCAATCAGGCAAATAATACATTCAATGATTATCAAGCATCAACATAGACAATAATTACTTCACCCTGGCATGTCTAATACACAGATTTGGATTAAAAATACTTACGAATCCTTCAAAATGAGGTATTCTACAATCGTCTTATAACAAAATCATGGGACTTGCTTTAGAGTCTTAGACCATATGGTGCCTTATTCAATCCATAAACCACATTCTTCTTATCTGCAACTACAAAACCTTGTTTCCGCTTAGTGCGAGCGTATTTATGCAATAAATGGTAATTCTTCGATTGCAATCAACATGTTTGTGGGTGCAAATTGTTGTAATCAATACCTTTTTTTTGTGTGTGTCCTATTGTAACAACTCTTTCCTTGTATTCATTAATTGAACCATAAAATTTGAATGTGGTCCAATATACTGATTTGTGGCCGTTAAGTTTTTACCTAGCAGTAACTTGATCAACACTCAAGTCTTGTATTTTTAACAAATAATCATATTCAATCTTCATAGTATCTTTCCAAACATGATTTTTGCTAGCATTGTCAAATGAAATCAGGTCATGTGTTTGAATCACTTAAACTCAATATGGCAATATATACGTGATTTCCTAAGCTTGTTCTTCTTTCTTCATGGAACATGCTTGCTTTTACATCTTGAAGAGATCAAAAGAACCGATTTGTGCTAATCATGTTGTCCTCTTCCAAATATTTTTGTACATGATTACTTCCTTTTCGCTGATGATGATTTAATTATTTTTCTCTGTTGTTCTCTCCTTCTTTAGGTTAAAAGAGTTTTGTTGCTACCGAGACTGGATGGTGGGGTTGATACTTAAGTAGGCAATGCTTAGTATCTTCTTAATTAACTTGCAAATTAATTTCTCCTAAAATAGTTTTGGTACTGAAGTCTGTCGTGGTATCTTTTATGAGAGACCATTTGGAAGATCTAATAGATGAGAGACCATATTTTGGTATCTCAGGTGATAGACCATGTGGAGGTGATATGTGATAAAAATGGATAAGTGGATTTTATTTTTTGTTTTTACCTTTTCTGGTGTGAATGTTATTAGCAACATCTTTGTCGATGAACTTGGAATGTCAATAACGCTATGTAAAAACTCAAATTTGTGTGCCTTTTTTATGTCACATGATTTTTCCTAGATTGCCCAGAAACACATGGTACCCCCCATACTAGGCATGATACGGGTATGGGTATGGGTATGGGTATGGCCTAGGTATGATGCAGGTATGTACTTATAGGCCCTGGGGTATGTCCCAGGTAAAAAATTGTACCTAGGACGTACCCAAGGCCTGTAGGTATGTACTTGCAACGTACCTGCTCCAAAGTTCTGCCATTTTCAACTTAAAATCATTACAAAACAAAAAAGGCCCTAACTTAAAAAAAACATTACCTAACCCTAATTTCGCCCTAAAAGACACCTCCCAAAAACCTATTTATACACCCAACCCCTCGTTAATTCACACACTCATATTTTGGCATTCTGCTAATTTTGAGCTTAAAGGAGAGAAAGAGAGCTTGAACAAGAGAGAGAGAGGGAGAAGGATTAACTACAAGCCAACAAACAACAAGGAGGATCAACTTCAGGTATTTTTCATGCATCCATTATTCTTTTTAAAAAATAAATTATCAATTTTTTAATGTAATAATCAAACTAGTATGTGATCAATGATCATGAATGATGTGTTTCAAACACATCATTCATGATCTATTTAATTTTTATTTATTTTACGTTTTTTAAATATTAATTATTTTTATTTATTTTTTTATTTATTTAAAGTTTAGTATTTAAGTTTTATTTTGTTAAACTTCTACCCTCTGTGTATGCTCTCACCTCGCACTATTTATGGCGAACTTGGTGATCATAATCAGAGATTGACGTGCAGGGTTTAATTGTTTACTTTTTTAATTAGTTGTGTTCATTTTTTATTTTGAAGTTTTAAATTGAGTTCAGTAAATACTGAAACATCTACCCTCTATGTATGCCCTCACCTCGCACCATTTATGGTGAACTTGGTGATCAGAATTAGAGATTGACGTGTAGGGTTTAATTGTTTATTTAATTTTAATTAGTTGTGTTCTTTTTTATTTTAAAGTTTTAAATTGAATTCATTAAAAACTTAAACATCTACCCTCCGTGTATGCTCTCAACTCGCATCATTTATGGCGAACTTGGTGATCAGAATTAGACAATGACGTGTAGAGGTTAACAAATTAATTGTATAGTTTGTATTTGTTGTTTTTAATTGTTTATTAAATTAATTAGCAATGTTTTAAAAAATATCTCATTGCAGGTTAAAACAAATTAAACAATTGTAGTCATGGCATTCAGTTCAACTTCAAGGGGGCATGGGGAAGCAAACAATGAGGGAGGAACACAAGGAAGCGTTCTAGGTGGCTTGATAGTGAAAATAGATCCACATTCTCCTTTAGGGTGGCATGTGGAAGTGATATAGCTCATTTTCGGTGGTGGTGTTCATGTTTGGATGTGCCCTCATTGTGGCACCATATTTAAGTCTTCGTATACCTGTTTGAAAGATATTTTAGTTACGATAACGGGGACGTGCATTAGACCATGTAAGGTGGAGAAGAATAAAATAGCTATGTACTTAACAGAGCAAGAGGAGGCTAACTTCGAAATTGCAAGAGCTCGCTCTAATACCATTTCTTTGTAGCAAAGGGCTATGGGAAAACTACCAACACCACCATTATTCCATTCTTTCATTGATAGTCATATTGAAATTGTTCCATTTGAAACTCCTTTGGATGAAGAGACCACATTAAGAAAGGGAACAAAAGGGCCTCTAGAAAAAGCATTCAACATGGAGGAGAGGAAATGCAGATGAATTGATGGCTCAGTGTGTTTATACATGTGGGCTACCATTCAATGTGTTGAGGTCACCATATTGGTAGCAGATGGTAAGAGCTATTAATGACGCACCATAGGGGTATACAAACCCTAACTATAATAAGGTTTGCACATCTCTTTTGGCAAAAGAAGTGAAACACATACAAACATCTTTATATCCAATTTGAGATTCCTAGAAGGATTCAAGAGTTTCTATTATATTGGATGGATGGAAAGACTCCCAAAATAGACCTTTTATCAACATTATTGGAATAAGCCCCAAAGGGGCAATGTTTATGAAGGTTGTTGATTATGAGGGGGGAAATAATAGATGCCCAATTCATTGTAAACATTCTAATTGAGGCTATTGAGTTAGTGGGCCCTCAAAACATTGTCCAAGTCATCACGGACAATGCAAAAAATTGCAAGGGAGGAGGGTTGATAGTAGAGGGCAAGTATGAACACATATTTTGGACACCATGTGTAATACACTCCGTGAATCTAATGTTGTAAAAGATTGGGAAAATCACATGGATTGAGAAAATCTACATGGAGGAAAATGAGATTCAGATGTTTGATACCACGTTTCAGGCTATTTTCAGAAGATTCTTGAAGTTGCAGCTACTGAAAGTAAGGGAACAAGAGCTACTGAAAGTAAGGGAACAACTCATAAGTTTTAAGTTTTAAGTTTTTCATTTTAATATTTAATTTTAAATCAATTTCTATTGTTGTTGAATTCTTACCATTTCTTTTTAATAGGTTGCTAAAACTAGGTTTGCCTCTCACACACTCGTCTTGAGACGACTTGTGAAGGTGAAACATGCTTTGAGTAACATGGTGATTGACAATCTTTGGACCATCTAGAGGCAAGAAAATACAAAGAGAGCCCAAAAGATAAAGGAATTGATCCTTGATGATGATTAGTGGGAAAAAGTTGAGTATTTGTTGAGTTTCATGGAGTTTGTTTTTTGTATGATTAGATTTGTAGATATAAATAATGCTTGCATTGGGGAAATTTATGATGACATTGACTCCATGCTTGAGAAAATAAAAGAGATCATACAAGTCAAAGAGTAGGACCCTAAGGAAAGGAAAAGTTTTATAATGAAGTTAAAAGCATGGTCATAAAAATGTGGAGCAAAATGTCCACCCCATCGCATCTTCTTGCTTGTGCTTTAAATCCCAAATAGTACAACAATGAAATACTTGGGTTACCTAGTAGGCAACCACCATATGATGACCAAGAGGTTCTAAATGGGATGAGAGCAGCATTCGGGAAGTTTTCTAATCTAGCTATATCTAGTGCAGTCTAAAATGAGGTGGGGATGTTTTAATTTAGAGAAGGTAGCATGGGAGAGGTAGAGGCTCTTTGTGACAAGGCCACCGTGACTCCAATCAAGTGGTGGATTGTATATGGCCATAATGTCAAGTACCTACGACCTATTGTGATTAAATTGCTCTCACAGGTATGAAGTTTGTTATTTGATATTCTAGTTACCAATTAAGAATTAAAATTTAAGATGATAGCACTCCTTTTTGTATATTAATAATACTTTGTTTTTGTGATAAGCGGCGTGTAATTCTTCTTTAGAGTGAATTTAGAGTACTTATGACTTCATGCACTCAGCCAAATGCACCATGTTGGCATCCAAGAAAGCTGAGGATCTAGTATAAGTACATTCCAACTTGTGCCTCTTAACGCACAACTTGGAAGAATATACTAGAGGTCCTAACAAGCTTTGGGACATTCTACTTGAAACCAAGGACTTTGAAATTTTTGTTGCTTGTTTGTCTAATGTTTCACTACTTGGCATTAATGACGAATTTCTAGGGAGTCCTTCACAAGTGCCATCCATGAAGATGATTTTGAGGATCATCTAGAGGATATGTTCTAGGTTTTTAGCCCTGGGAAACTGAAAGTGAAGCAAGTTGAGAACTTGAATGTATTAAGTTATTAACTATTATGTTTTGAACTTTATGAATCAATACAAACTCAAGTCTCAATTCTCAAAGTATTTGAAATCTGTTTTCATGTTTTATGAATGATTGTGTGAGTATTAAATTTCAATAAGTATGCAAATGCTTCTTTATATATATAAACGTACCCACAATGTACCCTACCCGATGTTTTTTAAAAAAATTTGTTCCAATGTACCGTACCCGTACCTTTACCGAAACAGTCTAGGATTTTTCAAGAGGAGTGCAATGGCGCCACAAGATCCATGTGGTTTGTAGTCCAACTACAATACTATGTTGAAAACCCATTTTGTGTTCTAATGAGCCCAAGACCATGTACAGCAAATCCATTTACCTCCTGTCAAAGATGCAATACCATGGAAGTAAAGCATTTCCCATAATGGTACAATACCATGGGAGCAATGTCATTACAAATATAGCACTTGTAACACTGTTATAGCAGAGTTATCTTCCTATCAGACGTAATGCCATGGGAGCAAAGTCAGTCATCCTTATTGCAGATGCAACACCATGGGATCAAAGTTATTCTTCCCATAAGAGGCAGAATACCAGGGGAATGAAATCATTCCTCCTATCAGAGGCACCATACCATGAGAATAAAATCATTCCTCCTATTGCAATGCAATACCATGTGAAAGCAAGCCACATTCTCCTTTTGCATGTGCAGTACCATGTAGCTTGTGTTCCAGTAGTTGCTAGAACATTAACAGATATTAGTGTGTCGGAAAATTGATACATGACTTTAAAGAACCGGGGTTAAATCCCAACAGGACTAAAACTTTAAAGGGACATGTATTAGAACACTAAAAAACATGGATCTCAACACTAATGATTGTATCTCCACCATATAATTCCACTCGGCACTGAATTTTTTTGTAATTGTTGAGAAAACATGTGAGGATGCCAGCAGTGATAGGATTGATAGGGGATTGAACAGGCAAATGATCTGTACTGACCCATGACACCAAAATGGGGACATCCAAGGCATTAAACCAACATGTATCCATCACTACAAACATCATTCGTGCTCCACATGTTTAGCTCAGCACCAACTTTCCAGTAACAAATAGCAGACGAACAAGTTCATTTACCTTGCATTTGTTATTCTCTTGGGATATGCTTGGTTATATATAACAAGACACAGGGCCTTAACAGGGGTTAAGTCAAGAGACGACAAGTTCAGTCTATAGAGACAAAGTACCATTGTCGATTCTGAACATAGTGGAATCACAGTTTGGGAACTTTCTACAGTGAATGCAAACTGAGATGTAATATCGTTGTACATAGTCCCAGAAGGGGGTTTCAGCTAGAAGCAGAACAATGAGCCTGAGACAAATGATGTCACCACAGCATTATGTCAAGGAGTCACAGTGCAGTACGTTCCAGAGAGAACACTTGTCTGTATTTTGGATTGACAATTATTCCATAACTTCTTAAGCATTTCAGAGTCACAACATTGCTGTAGTAAAACTTTGCTTTAGAAATTTGAAATAACATTTCTGTATCATTTCAGAATCATAGAGCTATAAGTTCCAAAGAGAATGTATCCCTGAATATTTGTTACAGTTTGTTCCAAATGAACAAAACAAGTTGATCTTTTCTATTGTGGAGCTCTATAGCCCATGGGGGTCTCTGTTCATAAAATTTGATACCCATTTTATAGATGATTGCCACTTATTGTATTGTATTTTCCCGTTCCTTTCTGCAGGTGTTAACATTGTACACCAAAGTCATCTCCTTTCTGCAGCTGTTTATGTTGCACACAGAAGGTTATTTAGGCAACATTTATTGCATGTGTGAGTTATGTACCTCCATTTTGTGTTCCTGTGTTGAACATTTTTCTACTTAGAGTTTATAAGAGTATGGAACTGTAAATTGTCGCAGATAAGAGATTATTTGACATTCTGATTAAAAAATACATATTTTCAGAGAAAAGAAATCCTCACGATCAAATTCCAATCAACAATAAAATTAAAAACACCTTATGATTCTAAAAAACTGTATGGTGAAAAATGTAGGCATCAAAGACCAGACTGCGGTAAAAATCTAGGTAGCTGATCCTGGGACAGGGGTATGGTAGTACGTCATTTTGTTGGGCCCCGGATATGGCCATACAAAAAATATATAAAATTTTAAAAAAGCCAAATAGCAAAATTAACCTATGTCACAAGGTTCATGTTCATGTTCGTGTTTGTAGAGGATAAAATTTCGAAACAAATTTGTCAGCCATAAAATACATAAAATAAATTTCGTGATTAAGTGCGAACAATTGAATTCTAATAAATATTAAATATCAATAATTTTAAATTAAAGATAAAAAAAAATCCTAAAACCAAAATATTACTAGTAAATAGTATACTAATACGAAATTACTAAATATTAATTAATATTATCAAGTAAATAATAGACTAATACTAAATTATTAAATATTATCTACATACTAACCTGAATGGATTACTAAAAACTTACTAAATGATAAATTCAAACTAGCTATATATTAATAAACTTAGTCAGTTACCAACTATATAATAAATACTAATTATATAGTTAGATACTAACTAAAAAATACTAACTAGCTTCTATTAATCAAGTCTAAAAAGTTTTTAAATAAAACTAAACCGAAAGTTAATATTGATTACTAAGTTTTGTATTTATTAATTTTTAAGAAGTAAAAATAAAAAATAAAAAACTAAACTAAACCTAGTATGCAATTAAAACCAAACATCTCTATGGCCATGTTCAGCGACAGGCACCGCTGTAGTGGTGAATGGCTGACGCAAATTGTACAGATTTATAGAGGCTTCCACCCTTCTACTGTTTTACAGATGCCTCCATGTTCTTATCAGACCCTTCCAACATAGAATTAGCAGACCCTTGGATTCAACAAGTTGTGCATTAGTCTCACGATGTAGATTTTAGGCATCTGCAAGTTTCCAATCCTTGGAAGAAGATCCTCCTTTTGTATCCCTCCCTTGCTCCTATTCGGCTTTTTTCCCTAGAAGCTGCAGTGAGAATGGTGGAAAAGGGAATATTAATTTCAGCCATGATACAAGTGAAGAATACAGTCCATTCCTGTGACACAGTTGGCTTTGTGTCTCTGTATGTAATGCTCACATCTCAATACCAATCACAAGCTAAAACCAGGGTAATTTTTTTTTAAATTTTTATTTTTACACTTAGGGATCACTTACTACAACACAACAATGCTTGAACATTTACACATTCACAAACCACTAAGGCAATGATTTAACCTTCACTTGGGACAAAATAGAAGAGAAAGACATTACACCAAACATAAAGACGACACATACTACCAAGCCTAACCATAAGGCTTGCAAAGGGGAAAGACCATCATATGTTTTACCCCATTTCCCTCCACGAAGGAATCTTGGCTAGTCTTTGGCTCCTCCAAAATGAAACACACAACAAACAACATACCCTTTTCCCTCCACTTAAACCACCCCTTTTCACTATACCAAGACTAGCCACATATTCCCTTGGTCCCTCCAATGTAATACCACACGAAATCTTATTTCTCCCTTCAACTAACACTCCCTTTTCCCTCCACCAAACAATAAATCTCATCCCCACACATACATTCACACTTGCCTTCAAGTTTCAAAACAACAATTTGATTTCAACATTTGCTCAAAGGAGCGATTCAAACACAATAGTTAAGCCAATTTGAGAGAGAGAGAGAGGATCTTATCCACAATTTACACAAATTACGATTTAGCTTACACACTTTTTACAATTTAATTTCTTATTTAATCTTTTGTTTTGCAAATCATTTAAAGTATTTAAAGAGACATAAACCCCCATTTTCAAGTTACAAAATTTTATTCCAGTTTAACATGTTTCTCTCAAGGAAACACCTCACTTTTGTTTAAGTAAACAAAAGGTTTATCAACAATTTTGAAGAGGGAACATTCTCAATTACAAACACAAATGGCTCCTAAAACATTTGTTACACACCATGCTACATTTCTAATATCTATACAAGGCTTAAAACTAGGTCTTCCCATTTCAAGTTCAAGGTATAATTTGCAAAACATGTTGAGTTCCAACTTGATTACAAGTAGTTTATGAGAAGATGGCCAGCAAGGTTGAAGCTTGACATGCCTAGGCACTAGTAGAGGGTCTCCTAGATTGGACCCCTTCCACGTGGCCACAAAAGATAAGAAGGGCATCATCTCTTGTTATCCAAGTGAAGCTACGATGGAGGGTCCATTGAGTGGAGTTCAAATCCCATCTTGCAATAAAAACAATATACTAGGGGAAACATCAAATAACCATTCTCATCTGATGCGGGATCTCGCTATCCTACTAAAGTTCAATAATGATGAGTAGCATGGTGATACAATTTGGAACTATTCTCGTTCAAAAAGTACAATATTCCATTCATTATGCTTCATGCATGTTTTCTATAGAAGAATCACCACATTGCAAGGATAACCAAGTCTTAAGGTTTACATACACATTGAGTTTGAGTAAGCTTAACAAAATGTTCAAGAGGGATAAATCTCGAGCAACGAACTCGTCAGTTTAATTCTATAGGAGGGTCACTTACGTGTGGCCCACCTCACGAGAGCTTAAGAACATTTTGAGACGTGATTAACACATCTAATACTTGCACTAAGTAGAGTATTACGCTCATCAAGATATAGGTTTGTCACAAGTTACTTCTCCCAAGCCTTGGGTTTCATGAGAGAATTTTTGCATCAGGGCATTGTTAAGAGTGTTTAGATCAATGTAAATTTCATAACTAAGACTACATGTGGAATGAATTCAACTAAAGAGGTAAAACGAACATACTTTTGCTATTTTCTATGTTTCCTAAGTTGTACTCTCAACAAGTGTTTTAGAACATGTGAAGATAGAGTTCAAGCACACATTCAATCATGATCAAAACCAACATTTTCTATTTTGATGTTTCACATGACCAACTTATTCCAATCAAGATACAATTTTTATGGCATTCACCATTGCTATCAATAAACTGTCTTTTTCTTAAAAAAGACCATCTAATTGCATTTTGATTACATTCCCAAGTCAAGCTTGACAATTTCTTTTTCAAATTGAATTTATACAATTTTAAGAAAAAAAAACTAACTGCAATACAATCTTTGGATAGTGCCAAGTATTTTTGCTTTTGCCGCATGCAATATCCCTGAAAATAATTTAAATAAATGTGGACATTTCTGTCAAAACCCTAGTTCATCAGTATAAAAAATTGCCTTTTATGACAGCAGCGATAATCTGGTTTTTTAATATAAAACCAGCAAACCACAATGCGTAAAAATCGGTCTTTTATGTATTGAATATAATCCAACTACAATAAAAACACCAGTGTCTTAAATTTTAATACAATTGTTTGGAGCTGAATTGGCGGAACACTTCACCCTGAAGTGTCACTGCAACCCCTGAAATGTCACTACAACCCCTGAAATGGAATTGCCCAGTTGAGAAGTGAGGGATGCCACCCTCAAATTTGTGTGTAAAGGAGGGTTTTTGTCCTTTGTTACTGAAGCAAAAGTGGAAGCTACTTGCAGACAAAAAATAATTGATAAATTTTGAAGATATGTTAATAACAAACCCCAAATCTGCTTTTATAACTTCCAATCCCTCTCTAAATTGGGTGCCCATTTTGGAAATACATGCATGCTCTAAAGAAAATTATAAATAATATAATTTCTCCCCCATGTTGGTGGCCCATCCTAAAAATAGGGTTAAACAAATTTAAAAACACTTTAATCACCTCCCATCCTAAAATTAGGACTTTGGAGCTCATGCAACTTTCTCTAACTTTGGTGCTCCCTTTATTTATTTATTTATTAATTCTAACTTTGGTACCCAATAATAGAAGTCAACCTTCTATTATTATTTTATTCTATTAATGTTTTTTGGATTAAAATATAATTTAAGTGTCAATTTTCCTATAAAAATATCCTTGGAACACTTAAATTAATTTATTTTTCTCTTTTTATTTCCCCTTAGCCTACGAAAAATAGTAAAAATAGTCTTCCGATATTCATAATTAATTAAATCTGAAAAGGGGACATTACAGTTCACCCTTCCCAGAATTGCTTGCCCTCAAGCAATTACAAGCCCCTTCTACAAATACTAAGATTCCAAATTCTCATCTTCACACAATTTGGAAATTGTATGAACGGAGCTATGTGCCCTTTACCACTCAAAGTGTTCTTCACTTTATCATCATTTCCACTATGTTGTCCATGATGACCACACATTTGAAATGACTTAGTGGGAAGCAACAAATCCACAACACTTTACTACCTTTGGCTGTCCTCAACTTGTTCACCTTCCTTTGCCGAATGAAGCCTGGTTGAGATATTTTCAGCATCTCCAACCTTATGACTCAAAAATTTTGGGTCAGGATCGACATTCTTCTTCACCTTGAACTCTTAACATTCAACAAGTGAGTCTTGTTAATGCATGCAAACATTAGAAGTCAATAAAACATCTTCATGATTCTTGCTAGAGGCATGAACATAGTCAATTTGTTTCCCATAGGTGGTTGTCCTGAAAATTCCAACAATCTGATAATCAACATTAGCAACCGGTGAAGCCCTTTTTCCATGCCCATGCCCCTCAACATGGTCTTCTTAGAACTCCACCCCAAAACCTTTTTGGAGATCTGATTTTTCTTTCTTCGGTTCATGGCCCACAATTTCTTCCTCTCTTCATCTCTAAAGGAGAACTCTTATTAGATACATCAAAAGTAGAAAGTGACAACTTCTCTAGAGCCTATTGTAGGTCTCTCTAATTAGTTTGTGGCCTAGGTTCAACTCTTGGTCCACCCCTTCTTTCCTTCAAATTAATAAAATTGGTGAGGGATATGGCATCTCCAATCTCACTGGGTTATGGTTCACTCCTAAAGAGCTTCCCTCACCTTTAAGAGCCCTTTGCACATTTGTGTCCTGTATAACTTGGAGTAATTGACTCATCATATCAGATAACCTATCTTCTCCCTAAACAGGCCTGTCAAAGATTGCCTCCTCTGGATCCTTGTTACCCATGATTTCTAGTTTTTTTGGAGCTTCTTTTTCTCCCTTTGGAGGTACCTTCTTTGTCATTGCCCTACATGAAGATCAAAGCTGCAATTTTTTTTCTTTGTTTTTTTTAATCCTTCGACGGGTTGGGAGGAAATTTAATCTGATACCATTGTAATATCCCTGAAAATAATTTAAATAAATCTGGATATTTCTGTTAAAACCCTAGGGCATTAGTATAAAAAAATGTCTTTTATGACAACAACGATAATCTGATTTTTTATATAAAAATAGTGAGCTATAATGCGTAATATGATTCAACTACAATAAAAATACCACTATCTTAATACAATTGTTTGGAGTTAAATTGGTGGAACACTTGCACCCTGAATTATCACTCCGACCCCTGAAATGGAATTGCCTAATTGAGAAGTGAGGGATTCCTTCCTCAAATCTGTGTAAAGGAGGGTTTTCGTCCTCTATTACAGAAGCAAAAGCGGAAGCTACTTGCAGTCAAAGAAAATAATTAATGAATTTCCAAGATGTGTCAATAACAAACCCCAAATTTGCTTTTATAACTTCCAATCCCTCTCTAAAGTGGGCTTCCCCTTCTAGAATTACATACATGCTCCAAAGATAATTAAAAATAATGTAATTCCTCCCCCATGTTGGTGGTCCATCCTAAAAATTGGATTAAACAAATTTAAAAACACTTTATCCACCTCCCATCCTAAAATTAGGACTTTGGTACTCATGCAACCTTCTCTAACTTTGGTGCCCCTTTATTTATTTATTAATTCTAACTCTGACGCCCAATAATAGAAGTCAACCTTCTATTACTATTTTATTCTATTAATGCTTTTTGGATTAAAATATAATTTAAGTGTCCTTTTTCCAATTAAAATATAAAAATATCCTTCGAACACTTAAATTAATTTGTTTTCCTCTTTTAATTTTCCCTTAGCCTACAAAAAATAATAAAAATAGGTTTCAGGTATTCAAAATTAATAAATTTTGAAAAGGGGACATTACACCAAAACTTGCCACATGCAATAACATGCGTCAGGACGAATATTGGCATGAGTCCCACTTCCCTATCTAGCAATGGTATCACACAATTTCACTTATTGTTTGCAGAGAGAGAGAGAGAGAGAGAGAGAGAGAGAGAGAGAGAGAGACAATTCATTATTTTCACACAATTCGACTTTTTATCAGAGCCAAGAAATAATTTAGAGTTAACAATAGTTTCCATCATAATAGATCATCATATTAGGCAATATTTATCAAGTAAAGCCAAATGTTGGGTCAAAGGACTTAACAACGTTATAGTTCAAATAGCTAAAATGGTCACAGAATGGCCTCTGCAAAGGGCTAAAAAGTATGTGAAACACGAAACAGTCATTTCTAACCTCTTGTCCTACATGGTGAGAACACCGAGGAGTTGACAGAAGTAAAATCCGATAAGCAACGTTCATTTTAGAGGCATCGTTTTGGAGCAAGTTGGTAAAGTTTGACAATTTTCCCTTGGACACTATAGGTCAAAGTGGCTCCAAAACAGACACAGAAAAAGCATTGCCCCAGGAGAGAATATGAAACTAATTGTGGCTCGCAATTCTTACTGCAGGAGAGAAGGGGTTTGAGGTGGTGGGACTTGATTTCTCGGTCTGCAGGCATTTTCTACCAGGCAATTCGAAACTGAATTTTTAATTTTAAATAGGTTGCTTTCAAGATCTAAGGTTTCATCTTATGGCACTCATGTGAACTAATTTCCACACTAGTGGCCTATTTCATGTCGTACTAAGTGTGTTTCCAAGGTGATTTGCATTTTCAAAGGAACCCGTTTTCTAAGGTTAGTTTTTGCCATGCAACAAATGTTTATTACACTACATTTATAAACATGACAATTTATCAATAATCATTCATACAACTCCCCACGTATCAAACTAACGACAATGATTTCAAATGTAACATAAATGAAAGCACAACATAGAGAGAGAGAGAGAGCCATAAGTTTAAAGGGCATTTTGTCAACTAGTTCACGTGTGGCCGTACACTTCCACATTTTGATAATTATCCACTTTCAAATATTGTTTGAGTATCCAGACCTTACTCCCAAGCTCCCATTTCAGCATAGCCTAAGAGGATGGTAGCAAAGGTTGCATTCACTTACATGTTTGCGAGTCTTTTCAACAACCCCATTCTATGAATATGTTAGCAAAGGTGGACTGATCGGGTTGGGCATTTGTTCATTGCATTCGGTGAAACAATCTCAATGGCTCTCGAGGAAATGTAAGATTTACATTCCATGGAATGATATCAAGCTCTATCATTTGGTCAAACACTTGGCGTCCATCCACTAGAGCTCTCATTTTGGCATTGAAAAGTTTCCAAGACCTTTTCAACTAACTCATTATGTGCATATCTTGCAATCATCTCTATCCATGAGACAACTACCATCCACTAAGCCCACATCATTGCAAGCCCGCAATCATGAAATTCAATGAGACCACGTCACATTACAACATTTCTTTGAGGTATTTTTTCAAACAGTTCACATGTTTTAAGTATCCATGTTTGCACATGTGTCTCCCTTGGCACTTGCAGTTACAACATTTGACAAAAATCCACTTTCCACTATGCTTTGACGAAGGTCCATACCTAGTTTCACCACCCCCCATGTAGATGTGGCCTAAAAGAGCACGACAAGGTAAAATGGTGGCACTTCTTTGCCATTGCGGTATAAATAGATTGAATACCAATTCATGTATCCAACGTTCCTATTATAATCATACAATGCCAAAGCCACCCATTGCTATGTAGCCAAACTCCAATTCAATCTCACAATATTAAGCAAACAGGGCGTGTGGAAGGAGGTGCTTACACATTTCGCTTGTTAAACACTTTGTATACGTCCAAAAACTTCTGCACGTTTCATTCTTGTTGGTAAGTGCATTCTTTGAGTAAATGCCGTGTGAGCATACCCGTGTCTTCAATGCATTGTTAGACACCAAACATCGCTCCCCATGCCCATTCAATGCCAAACACCTTCTCTAGTGTTCTTTCTCTTCTTAAATATCTATTTATTTATCTATAATCAATTTCATTTTTTTTCTATATTTTTTTAGTGCGAAACACTCTTCTACTGTCATTCTCACCATTCCTAATCTTGTTTACTATTATTAATGATTTATCAATATTAGAATTCTTATTATTGTAAAAAAACAACTTCAATAATTAAATTACTTTATACATACACTTCAGCACATTTAGATAATTCGTCAAGCCAAATATCTTAAATGTGTCTATTTGAAAAATGCCAAGAGATGTAAATTTTGAGGATCTTTCTTAGATTTGCTGCATACTACATTGATTAATAACTTTGTAACCTTCTTCATAGTTTAAAGTTAAATAGTGGCGAAAGTGGTACCAATCCAAATGGCCACCCAAACTTCCATTTGGTTAAGATGTTACGATTTTCCAAAAGACAACTCCAAACAACTGGAAAACTTCCTTGTGATGATCAAATGGCTTCAATCGTGCACACCAAGACACCAACCCAGAGTGTTCACAAACAGGGTTAGTTAGGCAACAAGCAGGAAGGGCACTACGTTGTACCTTGTGCGTATTTGTAGAAGAACTAGACCCATGCTAGTATTCGGAACATACCGTACATGAATTGGTTTGTACCGAGGTCTTTGTTGTATTATGTGCGTACCCACAAAGGAACAGGACCCTACTGGTACTTTGAATGCAGTATACGGGGACTAACCCCTTGCACGACAATACTCAGTAATGTAGATAAAAATAAATGCAATTTATAGCTCCAGATTATAAAATAATCACCTACAATAGATAACAATACCCCCTTAGTACCTTTGAAAAATACAACCGGAGCTTGACTATGTTTCCGCCCTCTTCTCAATTGTAATTGTTTCATATCCTAATCTCAGGGTTATTGTGGCATTGTTGGGTGGTATTGAGGGTGTGACCCACCTTTCTAGCCATGATTTCTTGTGAAGCTACCCTCAATGGTCCTGCTAAGCCATGACTTTTGCCCCCTCATCCTCTCTCATTTGGCAAGTGATTTCTTCCCATTGCAAATGGTGTGATTAAGGACCCTAGGATGCCTTTTTCGTTTAGGGTTTCATAACTTGCAATCGGAGGATAGGTTTCCAAAGCTTCCTCAATCCCATTGGTTGAACTTGGTGATGATGTTTTGGTAGTTGAGGATATGTATTCTAAGATGGCACTAGTGTGTCACTTCCACAAATAATGTCCAAGCCTCGCAAACATTCACTCCTAGATCTTTGAGCATTGGAAACCTCTCCATTATGGTGCGATTTACATATATTCTTGTGCCCAATAGCTTTTCATAGCCATTTGCGCCTCAATTGAAGACAATTTTTTGCTTCTTCAGAGGAGACCCTAGTTGTGGGATAAAGCATTTTTATGTATGAAGTTGTGGTATACAACTTTTAATCCATCCAATGAAACTTTCACTATATCTCTGATTTGGGTCAAATTGCCTAACCTGCACCTACAATTTTGGATGGCCTCTAGTCTCATTGCCATAGGTAACTCCCTTGGGAAAATTCTTGTTGTGGCTTTGGAGGCTACAAAATCATACTTGGACCACCTTTGCTCGAATGTGCGTTAAGATGGATCTTTCGTAAGGTTTTCCTGAAGAAATTAAGCTCAAGGTGGGTAGCAAACTTGGTCACTGCCCTTAGGCGATGAATGGGTGGCCTTTAGCTGCAAAACATGTATTGCTCATGGGTATTTAGTGGCTGCATGCCCTAAGAAATTGGGTAACTCTTAAAACCAAAAGGTAAATCATAGTAGGAAAGCAACTTGGTGGGTTGGGTGGAGCCTCAACAATGGTCAAATCTGCTTCCTGGAGCAAATTTTGTCTCCTCCTCTCATTACTTCCCCCCTCTCCACACTCATGTTGGCCCCATTTTGGCAAATTCTTATGTCAAGGATGGTTTGGGATTTGATGCTAATACATGGCTTGGGATTTGATATTGAAACCCCTTAGTTTCTTCCCATCTCAATGTGAGACGCCCCACATGTAGTTTGGTTGGGGGGAGCTTCCTATGAATCCGTTTGGGGGGTAATCTCCCAACGGACAGACTTTTTCCTTCGGGTGTCAAATCCTCGTAGTATGGCTCCGAATTGGAGGATTCTAAAGAGTGGACTAGAGTCTCAAACAAGATTAAGTTCCAAGAAATTGAAACAAGATTGTTATATGGAGCTCTGATCTAATAAGAAATCAAATGTGATTCAAGCACTTGGGCATTGGTTTTCGGCGATTAGGTGCGGTTGAAAACTGCATGATTTTCTCCTTTGTGGAGTTTCTAGTTTTAGCTAGTGGTTGTCATCCTTGGGTTATGGCTCGACCCCCACACGAGTAATGTTCTGTTGATGATTTGTTTTACTTTGACAGGAAAAGAGCCTACCCACCCATGTTAACGAATCAAAAAATTAAAAAAAATAAACAGCCAACACTAGAAATGTCTGAAACAAATAATCAGAAGCTACTTATCTCTTCGAAAATCTGGCATACCTTTATTGTGCCCCTTATCAGTTGATTATCCATCCGTTTGGATTAGTACTGATTTGTAGAAGATTAATTCTCTGGTTTTCACATCAATAGCTAATCTTTGATGGTTAATGTTGTCTAGAGAACATTTTTCTTCTCGAAAAACAATCCGAGACCTTGATTTGAAGAAATGATCTGTTGTCCTTATCTTTATAAAAGCCTCCAGGATATCCACTTTACTGACATCATTTAGAATCCTAACTGAAATTGGTGTAAAATATTGCCAGTGGAAAAATTTTACAAATAGGGTAGAACGTGCATTTACTTACTAAGGAACAATTTAGAAGGAAACAATAAATGAAAAGAAAATATATTCAAGAATTATTGGTGATGCAGAATTTGAGAATGACTGCCATAGGCAGAATTTGTGTTAGTGAGCAAACAAAGTTCTGAACTTTGTCTGTCAATGGGCATCTTCTGAACAAGTATTTTGTGTAATCGCATATGCTTGCAGAAAATACTTTTTCTTTCAGTTAACTTGTGGAGGGTTCCTGCTAAGGCATCAATTGGGGAAGCCATAATGCAGCAACATTACTATGTTTCTTGCTTCCATACGGTGGAAAGCCAAGTGTCAAATTCAAGAGGCTGAATGAATTTTCTTCCTTTGTAATCTAGGACTCATCTACTAGACCCCCAATCAAATCTACATCAACCCAAATTCGTGCACATATTTGTTTATTTAGCAAGAGTTTTTTGCAATTATTTATATGTAAAGGCTCCCAATGAAAATATTCTCCTTCCTGCTTGGCAAGTGCTTTAATTTAATTCTTTCAAAGTTCTCACACCTACAATTTAAGACAAATTTGTTGGTGCAAGTTGTCAAATGCACCCTAGACTTAAGCTTATTTATGTTAGTGACTTCATCCAAAGTTGGAAATGTCTATTTTGTTAAATTATGAATAAGAAAAAAATCATGTGAGGTAAGCAAGCCAATAAGATCCAAGTGAACCAATTAGGTGTGAGCGTGAGGTCACCTGGCCAATCGGATCGTTTAGAAGATTCCTATGGTTTTCCTATACATAAATCGTTCGTCCTCACCTAAAATTCACTTCAGAGAGAATTCAGACTCCTAACAACCTTGTATGCTGCAAGTCTGGCAAACTCGTTGCAAAGTTACGCAAGGGTTGCCTCAAGCTCGGATTGGTAAGTCCTCACATAATCTTGTTTCTATGATTCAAAGTCATTCGCAAAAGATGTATGCTTATGAGTAAGTCCAGTGTGTGCTTGACAGCACCCCAACAACCTTATAGCAGCTTTTGAGATCTTTCTCTTAATATAGGGTTACATTTTTATTGCTTATACAATTTTTTTGTTCATTTTGAGCTTCCTCTTCATCTCCTTTGTATGTAGAATATGCAAGAAAGAGATAGGTTTGTTTTCTGTTGATCTTGTGCAGATTTTTTATGTTTAGGGATCTCCTGACCATTTCCACATGGGCATCCAAGAAGGTTTCTTGTATTCTTACGACAATTTTAGAGGAAAAACCATTATTAGGAAAAACCCTACCTCTTCTCTTTTTTTGTAAAAAACTCAGTTTTGTCAAAAAATCAGTTTTTGAGGGAGTTTTTAACTGGATAAAATATTATAATATACGGCCAATAACAATATGTGATATCAAGCAAATAAAAAATTGTATTGTCAGTGATGTAATCGATAGATTCAAATTCTATCTATTTAATAAAAGAATTTTTAAGGCCTCAAGGGTCATTCTGTTAGTGGATGGTGTTATTATCAGTTGTTTTTTGAAAATTTCATGCGCGTATTATGAAGTACGTGGATTTTCAATTTTAGGGGCTTACTGGGAGATTTACGAGCTTTTTTGGACTATTTAGCATTATATAGGGTGTTAACAACAAATTTTTAGGCTAGGAAGATATTTTTTCGGAGGAAATATGGAATTTTTCTAAATTTGGCATTTTTTTTGAGCTTTCATCATTTTTTAGCGATTTCTAATAATACCTAGATGTTTGATATTCACAGTTAGGGTCTACAACTGCAGGGTGTTTCAAGCAAAATCAGACCATTTTTAGCCAAAATGTTTATTTTCAAAATTTTTTTGCCATTCCAAGGGTTTTTAGACTTTTTTTGAATTTTGTTTTCCTAGTTTGTTCTAAACAGATTTTTAAAAACTTAAAAATGGTTTTGATGGGATTGCAGGAAACTCCACCATGCATGCTCTCCTAACTCCTTGCAAGCTCGATGGTGCCTTGGAAAGTTGGAAGGCATTGCCCCTGTTTCCTACAGCACCACACTTAGCGAATGTTTTACATCTCTTATTTAGTAATTTACTGACATTTTACATCTTTTCCCTGCCCCTTAACTACACCCCACGTCACTCCTCATTGCATCCCAATTCCTTCCGATTGCAACTCAAATCCTCCCCACCGTTGCTCCTCCCATCCCCAAGCTCTACCGAGTTACTAGGTGGGCTCCTTCCACGTCCCCAACTCAAGCCCCTTTGGCCTGAGGCTTTTTTTTCCCGTCCTCTCTATAGAGGCCTCTTAGGGCACTTTTTACCTGCGACACTTGTGAGTTTTTCTTTTTGGCAAAGCACTCATTTGGCCATTTTAGCAAAACCGGAGTGTAGGTCTAGCATGGTAGGTGGTCACATCCACCACAAAGACATCCTTTTGCTGACATGCTTTGGTGCCTCTCTACAGGACCTAACTTCAACAACTCAAATCTTGTGATCTATGTGTCAGATTCTTGTGTTGTTTTTTAGAACTTGCGTATTTTTCAGAAAACTTTTCAGATTTATCAAATTAGCTTCAAGTTGTACACTATCCCCTTTTTTAGTTGTCAGGCCTTTTAGGCCTCGTTTGTAACAACTTCAAAGTGGCATATCTTTTAAACCTTTTGTTGAAATTTAGTGCTGTTTTTTGCTTGAAGTGTATTGTTTTGGTGAACTTTCCAAATCTATAATCAAAATTTCTTCACATTGTAGAAGAACATTTTTTTTCTATTTCTCATTTTCAAGTAAAACTTGTAATCTAGGTTCTTCTTGTACACTGCATTGTTATAAGTAGTTTCTAGAGCAGATTTGTTTGTAAAAGCATTGTGTTATAAAGGGATGTCTTTTTTGGTGGGGGGGGGGGGTATACTTCACTAGGCACATTGATTTATGTGCCTTGTTGCTTTGGGATCTCTTTTGTATATGACACATTTTTTCATGCCTTTTGGGGACTATTATTCAACACTCTTGAGGTTTGTGTTGAGCTCATCACCAATTAGCAAGTGGAATGAGTTTAAAGTTTTGATTAATAAGCAATTCTATTATCCTATTTGCTATGAAGAGGAAAGAGCTATTTATAGCGATATTTCAGCCAACATGGACGAAGTATATAAGACTATACCAATAAGTTTCACAAGATGGTGGTCCAAATGGGGCAAGACACCTTTGATCATGAAATCTTGATGAAGTATGTCGGGGGATTGTGTAGTCATTTGAGGAGGCCACTTTTGGTTGCCAAGCCTAAGGATATCAATGAGGTTTGTTCTCAAGCTCATTATCTTGAGATAGACGAAGACAGGGGTTTGTCTTCCTTTTCAAATGGATAGTAAGAAAGATGTGTTGAATGCTACCTTTATCTCTAACAAGAATATGTAAAGCACTATGGGCACTATGATGTTGATGGTGGAGGAGTCTCGTTGAAAGTTGCATCTGGAATTGCATCCCTCTATAAATAAGAGGAAGAAGAAAGGTATGACCTCGGTTTTGGAAAAAGCGGATGGATGCAGCCATGATGGGGAAGCGAGGATGTGTTTTACCTCCCTTCAAAGGAAGGTATGCTTTGGAAATGGCGTTTGACAAAAAGGTGAACCTTCTAAGTTTTTCTATCTCTGAGTTCAGATTAAAAAGACAGGTTGGTGCTCTTTTTAATTCATACTCTCAAGAAAATTTGATTAGTGAAGAGCTGGTAGATAGATAAGGGTCTCCAAGTGATGTAAGGTCAAGTTTTTCATTAGTGAACATTTCATTGACAATGTTGTGGTGAATGTTGTACCGCTTAATGTTTGAGGCATAGTCTTTGGCAGTTCCTACATGTATGTGCGTGATGCAGTCTTCATGAGAAAGGTAAATCAGCATCAGTTGGTGAAGGATAAGAAGAGGGACATTGTCATATACTTTCAAGGGAAATCTCAAATCTCCTTGGTAAGTAAAACTCAAGCTAAAACATTGCTGAATGATAGTGGAAAATTATCTTCTCTCTTTTTGAAAGATAAGGGGATAGATGGATGGAACACTTTGCATGGCATATCTACCAACCAAGAGCAGAAGTTGCTACCGGGTTGTCCTCTGTTTGTTTTCAGCTGTCAACCTTATTTGATGGAAGGAAAGGAGCCATAAAAGGGGAATAGAGAGGTGAACATTAAAGTTCACAAGAATAGAGGAATTCATCCAGAAGATGCACCTTCAAGAAAGGAAGAAAGTGGGGACAAAGATTCTCACATTATGAGTTCCTGAAGCTTTTAGGGACCAAAAGCCTCAAATTGGGGAGGCTCGATCCAAAATTTGGATCTTGTAAATTTGGATCCTCACATTATGTTGACTAGTTGTAATCCACTAATCTAATTATGTACTTGGTGCTTATAAGACACTTTTGTAAGACAATTCACATAAAGATATTAGTACAGTGAAATTGTTGTGGCATAATCAAGGCTAGGATGATCCGGATATCCTCGGAGATGAAATCAGCAACTTTCTGTTCATATAATTAAGAGTTTTGTGAAGGTTTGCAAAATCTCTGGTATAAATAGGTAGCATTTGCATAACTGCCCTAGTGGTTGTGCGACCGCTTGTATACACAAGTCCTGGCGATTGTGTAGCTACTGGTTTGCAGAAAGCAGTGGTTTCTCCATGGGTAGAATTGCAGGCAAAAGAATGGTTGCAAATGTTGCTTTTCCCACTTGGCTGTTCATTTCCATTCCTTAGCAGGTCTCTTGAGGCATGGATATAAGTATGGGCATCTGTAAAAGACAGTAGGTAGTGAGAGTTGGATTCAGTGGTACAGTTGCAAGTTTGAGTCCATGTTCAAATTTCTCATTGTTCTCCCAGCTGGTAGTGATTGCTCCAATGTTGTAAGAATGCAAAGCAATAGTACAAGCTGTGGATAGTTGCTGAATTGTATCTCTGTCCATAAAGTCCACTCACGGCAGCAAATTTGTAAATTTGAGAACTACACTGTAAAAGGGAATGCATGTTTGCCTTGCCCACTAGAGTTTTTCCCACACTGGGTTTCTTTAGGTCAAATATTTGTGTTGTGTGTTTTATGTTAGCTTATGCTTCCATGCTTTATTGCAATATTATGTATTTTGAATGCGAGCACGATTTCTCTGTTTTAAAAGTATATATGCACATCACGCAGTTAACCAATCATGTATGAGGTAGGAGTGGTAAATAATTCATATTGGTAATTATTTGGAACATCCACATAGTTTATGGATCAGTTTGAGTACTAGTTAAGAGTCTTATGGAGCTTATAACTTCGTAGAAAAATGCAGGGGCCGCTAACAGTAAAGGGATGCATTTGATATTTTTTATGTTATTATGTTGACTAACTGAAATATTTCATTTACAACACTCAAAATAGGCATGATGGCTGATTTTCAAAATTTTATGAAAGTGACACGATGCTAGAAATTATGTAAACAATAAAGTTCTTTAAAGATAGAAAAGTGAAAAGGGAAGAAAAATAATGTTTTTGAAGGAGAGATTGATTTGGTTATCCAAATTGCATGTTACCATTGCAATCACTACATACAAGTTTTATTGATCATGAAGGGGAGAAGGTATTAATGCGGAACAAAATCACAAAGATACATAGCATGATATTGTTCAATAGCTTGCAATTTTAATCAGGTTGTATGAAGGGTGGATCCGTAATGGATGCAAATGATAATTAAAGATGAATAGTGGCTAGAATATTAGCCTCGGGTATTAAGAATGTCAGTGAAAAGATAAAACCAAGCGCAAGGGAGGAATGAAAGAGAAACAAAATGATGTTTCATACAGAAGCTCCACCTAAAACATCAGCAAGAGATAATCTCACATGCAGAATTTTCCTTAAAAAGCAAAATTAAACAAAAATGTTCACATGCAGAAAATTCTATTCACTGGGATGTTTCTTGTTTTCATTGATTACAGCTAATAAAGAAAATGGAGATGTGAGAGATGAGACTAGATTGAAGGTGACTAGAATTGAAACAAAAACAAGAAGCATATTAATAAGAGGTTTTCCAGACAAAATTGCATAGAAAAGGATTTAGATCAATGTTTCAGGTCACATGTTGTGGCCAATCATCAGGATAGAAGTTCTCTAAACACACAACTGTATACGTGTATATGTACATGCTGACATACATGGTTATATATAAGATCTCTTTACGATACGGAGTTATAAAATCTTGTGAAATTCTATTACTTGATGATTGAGGAATAGGTTTAACATTCTTGTTGGTCTGAATTGGAGACTGATGTGATCTTAGCAAGAGAGTGCATTAGATCATGAATTAAATTGATCAGTAGAATATTTGACGTCCTCTTTCTGCATTTTAACGTAGTATCTGATTTAGAAATCTCCTTTTTGTGTGCAGGAACTGTTTGCTAGTCTTTTACATTTTCAAATGTTTTGTATGCTAATGTGGATTTAAATTTACAGATGCTTAGTCACCAGAGAAATGAGAACAAATTCTTCTGCAAGTGACATTATCAATGTCATGGAAATTAATGACTTGAATATTGATTGTGATCAGGGATCAGAGGTACAGCAACATAAAACCTGTGATATGTACATACTTCTAAAATTGTTTTTGTGACATAGCTCTAACATTTCCAAACATGTAAATCAGATTGATAAAACAAACCAACCTAGCATGGCAAGGAGCTTTTACAAGGAGAAACTACTCACAGAATCAGCACTGGAGGAAATCAAAGAATCAGATTGCTGTTTAGGAGAATGGCAAGCTGGAGAATCCCCCAGTGAATTCTCAAGCAGCTTTGCTCGTTGGGTCTTCCATGGACAAACACTCTGCAATTAATCCATCCAGTTATTTGTTATATAGTGTAACATTAATATTTCATGCCCATTCCTTGCTTTATGGCAGACCCTGCCAGGAGCTATGTTCCATGGGGACACCTCCCTGTCCCTCGGTTCCCTGTCTCCAACCCCATGTTATTTTTCTATTCAAAGCATTCCCTGCATGTCCCACTCTCATCTGCTTCCCCCAACCCCACTTCCCAAACGGGGACATGGAGGTTTGAATTTATGGCAAGCTTTGCATCTGCAGACACTCCGGCTTTGTATGATAATTCATCTAAGGTATCTCGAGTGTAAACAAGCTATTGTAAAATGTACTGCTGGGTCCAGCAAAATGTTGGATTGCCTGCTATACACAGCGTTATTCAAAGAAAGTGCAAAAAAAATTGAAATATCTTGAATGAGTTCTATTCTTGTCATCTCTGTACCAATTATATTGCATGTCGGTGGCTGCGTGGGAACTAATAATAAGGAAAATGGTTACCTTGCTGAAGACCAGGGCTGGTCTCTTGGTTTAGTACCCATATCCACAAGTAAGAAGTTATAAGTTCCATTCGTGGAGGGATATTCAAAATTTGTCTGGCACGCTCCAGTTCCACAATGAAAGCCATTAAAATATTGGCTCTTAGCTGGCAGGGATCCTGGAGATGGCAATTGTAAATACTTCAAATAACAATTAGTAACTTTTCTGAATTATTTCTTATTTAATTTTTGTAAATAACAACTCGAAGTCGGCGAGACATTTAAGGCAATGTTGTTTCTTCGATATTTTGATTAATCGTATGTTTCTGACTTATTTGAGGTTTTAATAATTTTCATGGAGGAGATGCTACCATTTTCATATACATCATAGAAATGGATTTCGAAGTATACCAGGATTCAAATTGAAATTTGGAATAAATGAGGAGAAAAAGGGATGTGATCATGCTTTCAAAAAAACCAGCCTGCAAAATAAATATGAAGGGGATATCATGGTGTTTGAGTGAATGTAACTCATTAAATACTTTGAAATGCTGCTGTGACAGGGAAAGCATATATAAAAAATCCTAGATTTGCTAATTAAATTGTGCGTGCTTTACGAAGGTCCGACTTGGTGAATGCCACTAACATAATAAAGAAGAAACATCAATAAACAATTTTAGTCCCATGTATAGATAATGATTGTTGAATGCCATTAACTAAGTAAAGAAGATAACATAATTAACAATTTTAGTCCCATTAATTACGCCGTAGGTGTCTTCTACAGTGGGGCACATTCCTGTAATTTCGTTGTCCTTCATTTTTAAATGCTGTTCTGTTCCATTTCAGTTTCCTGTGCCGTTGCATTTGCTTTTTACTTTAATTGGGTCATGTTGTGGTGCTGCGTGGGTGGCCGTTAGTAAAAGACTTCCTCTAAAATGATTGTCACTTCACACCTACATTTTCAGGTGAAGATTCAAAATTTTGCAGATTCACTGCAGAAATTTCATGAGACCACGTATGCAATATATTTCATGTGGCATGTTGGTTGTTTTCAATTGAAGGAATGCATGCAAGCACAAGTTTTGAAATCTCCAAACAGGCTTTACACTGATGTAATTCTATTATTGATGACCTGCAAATAATATAAGTGTAATTCTTTGTCGTAGTTCAGAACCCAAATGGATAGTAAACAAATTTGGAATTTTATACTTTCTCATTGCATCTTGCCAGGTTTTAGATAGAAAATTGATGCAAATGTATTGTTGAGCAAGAGATGAACATCTGGAATAAATGTAAAAAACACAATAATACGATGGTTAATAAATTCTGCACTGTTTTTTCAATTTGTATGCCTCGGCATAACTTAAAACTTTTATTTAAGATTGTGTTGGGGTGGCACATTAAGAGACAGTAAATACGGTAAATTATTTGGATTTGAAGCTTTAAAAAAAATACCAGCAGTTACTCTGATGTTCTAAATAGGTAGGGAAATGTGAAAATTCTATTGCAGTCACTGATTATTAATCTCCTATCTAAAAAGATTATTACTGCCGAAAACTAATTCACAGCTAATGTCGAAAAATAATACAACTGCAACTTCACTAATAAAAAATACAGAAAGAAATGCGTAACACAAAGAACACAATATTTTCAGGGAAATTGTCCCTCGAAAAACCCCTAAGGGAAAACCAATTCTACAGATGAGGAATTATATTAACTTAAGCAAATTAAGAGATACAAATGTTCCTTGCCTCTCGCTGGCAGAACTTCGACAATCTCCCAACTTCTCCGGCTGATATCCCCCACTGCAATCCCCAACGCTATCACTGCGCCTTTGCTAACATTGCAAACTTACAAACTCATTTGCTAGCACTGCAAATGCTTCTCAAAAACTTGTGTATTCCAACACTGATGTCATTCTATTATTGATGTCCTGCAAATAATATAAGTGTAATTCTTTGTCGTAGTTCAGAACCCAAATGGATAGTAAACAAATTTGGAATTTTATACTTTCTCATTGCATCTTGCCAGGTTTTAGATAGAAAATTGATGCAAATGTATTGTTGAGCAAGAGATGAACATCTGGAATAAATGTTAAAAACACAATAATATGATGGTTAATAAATTCTGCATTGTTTTTTCAATTTGTATGCCTCGGCATAACTTAAAACTTTTATTTAAGATTGTGTTGGGGTGGCACATTAAGAGACAGTAAATATGGGAAATTATTTGGATTTGAAGCTTAAAAAAAAAACCAGTAGTTACACTGATGTTCTAAACAGGCAGGGAAATGTGAAAATTCTATTGCAGTCACTGATTATTAATCTCCTATCTAAAAAGATTATTTAACTGCCGAAAACTAATTCACAACTAATATCGAAAAATAACACAACTACAACTTCACTAATAAAAAATACGGAAAGAAATGCGTAACACAAAGAACACAATATTTTCAGACAAATTGTCCCTGGAAAAACCCCTAAGGGAAAACTAGTTCTACAGATGAGGAATTATATAACTTCAACAAATTCAGAGATACAAAGGTTCCTTGCCTCTTACTGGTAGAATTTCGACAATCTCCCAACTTCTCCCACTCATATTCCCCACTACTATCCCCAACGCTATCACTGCGCCCTTGCTAACACTGCAACACTGTTTGCTATCACTGCAAACTTACAAACTCATTTGCTAGCACTGCAAATACTTCTCAAAAACTTGTGTATTCCAAATGCCCAATGACCTCCTTTTATACTACTATCATTGGAACACCAACGGCTGAGATCGATTCTCAATCGACCGCTGAGATACATAACAACTTAACAACCATAACAAATTTGGTTGCAAGGTGTCACTAAAGGAAATCAATAATTAGAAAATAATTAATTCATTCTCAACAATAAGATAACTATTATCTAATCTTAACAAATGGACAAACAACTGTCCAAACTAACAAACTAACACTCCCTCTTAGCGAGGAAGTTGTTATGCACAACACCCATCTTATCTCTGAAGAAGATAAATTTTGTCTTTCCCAATGCCTTAGAATGTCTGCTACCTGCTCCTCTGTAGGTATGTATTATAGCTGAACAATACCTCATTGTACACAATCCTTGATGAAGTGATACATGATATTTATATGTTTAGACCTATCATGAAACACTGGATTCTCAGACAACTCTGATTGTCGCAGTGTATCACAGTAGTCTCAACCTTCTGACCAAACAAGGCCACTAGCAACTTCCGAAGCCATATGGCTTCACATGTCGCCATGCTAGCTGCAATGTATTCTACTTCTGATGAACTCAAAGCCACAGACTTCTGCTTCCTGCTGAACCAAGAAACAACTCCTGATCCTAAACTGAAACAACACCCTGAAGTGCTCCTTTTGTCTGTTGCACTACCTGCCCAATATGCGTCAGTATAGCTTATCAGCTTGATTCCTTCACCTTGAACATATCTGATCCCATACTCAACTGAACCACACAAATAATGCAACACATGCTTAGCCACTGTCCAATGCACTCTCTTTGGCTCAACCATGAACTGACTAAGAGAGTTTACTGCAAATGCTATATCCGGCCTGGTGTTGACCAAATACATGAGCGAACCAATTAACTGCCTGTATAAGGTGGAATCTACATCTTTGTCCTTAGATGTATCTACCTTCCTCCAATTAGTGATCATAAGTGTAGACATGGCTTTGCAATCCTCCATCTCGAATCTCTTCAAGATTTCAATGCAATATTTCCCTTGACCAAGGAAAAATCTCTCCATCTGTCTGCCACACCTCCATGCCTAGAAAATAGTGCATGAGTCCCAAATCCTTCATCTCGAACTCTTCTGCAAGTTCCCTCTTGCAATCATCTATGAGCCCTAATGCACTTGTAAGAAACAAATCGTCTACATATAGAACAAGAATGAGAGCCTCGCCCCCAACCACCAAGTAGTAGAGGTTAGCATCTACCTCACTCTTCACAAAGCCCATTTCCTATAAGTATGTATCAATGCGGTCATACCACGCTCTAGGAGCCTGTTTGAGTCTGTACAAGGCTTTCTTCAATTTGCACACGTGGGTCTCTTTGTTGTGTGCTACAAAGCCTTCTGGTTGTTCTATGTATACCTCCTCCTTCAATTCACCATTAAGAAATGTTGTCTTGACATCCATTTGATGGATATGCCATCCCATCTGTGTTGCAAATGAGATTACAGCTCGTATAGAAGTATACCTGGCCACTGGAGCAAATGTCTCCTCATAGTCTATTCCCTCCTTCTAAGAGAACCCCTTTGCCAGAAACCTTGCCTTGTATTTCTCGATGCTACCATCTGCACCGTGCTTTATCTTGAAGATCCAGCGAGATCCAACTACTGCCCTATTTGTTGGTCTAGGCACTACCTCCCATACATCATTCTGCATTATTGAAGTATATTCCTCAACCATAGCATCTCGCCATACCTGATGTTGTGCAGCCTCTTGATAGCTAGAAGGTTCACTATCTACCAACTGGCCGACTAATGCCACATAGTCATTGAACTTGGCTAGTTCTCTCCTCTGTCTTGTACTCTTCCTAGGAGCTCCCACAAACTCCTGAGTATCCCTTTGTGTGTCTTGAACCTCACGGTTCCTGTTGCCAATGGTAGAGGATGAAATATCAACCTCTATATCTTCTAGATGCATATCATGTTGCACCAGTTGCTCCATACTCTGTGAATCTTCACTACCTGAGTCTATGCTTGTACTAGTAACTGTACTTGAGCTTTGCTGCCCTTGACTTGGACTTGGAGCTTTTGTTGGCTGCTCACTTTGATCATCTGCTGGCAAATCTCTGGACCTTCTAAACGCTTTGTCCTCCATGAATTTGACATCACGTTTGACAATAATTCTTCTAGTCCCTGGAATAAAAATCCTATATGCCTTTGAAGTTTCACTATACCCAACAAGGTACCCCTTCTCTGCAGTCTGATCTAACTTGGTACGTGTATCTTCTGTAATATGACAATATGCCAAACTTCCAAATACCCTGAAGTGACCTACATCTGGCTTCTTCCCTGTGAAAGCTTCCTCTAGTGTCATCTTCCCTAGTACCTTGTGTGGAACCCTGTTCTGAAAGTAAACTACTGTACTACACGCCTTTGCCCATAGGTAGCGGGGCATGTCTTGGTCATGTGGCATGGCCCTTGCTGCCTCCGATATAGAACGGTTCTTCGTCTCAACAATTCTATTCTGCTGTGGATTGTAAGGAACTATCCACTCTCTCTTGATTCCTTCTTTGGTATACAAATCCTGGAAGTCATTTCCTTTGTACTCGCCTTCATTATTTGACCGAAGAACCTTTATCCTCCTTCCTGTCGAGTTCTCCACAAGAGCCTTGAACTCTTAGAAACGACTGAAAAACTCATCCTTGGTCTTCAAGAAGTATATCTAGGTCTTCCTCGAGAAATCATCAATGAAAATAGCATAGTACTTGTAACCTTGGAGAGACTTTGTTGACATTGGCCCACAGATATTTGAGTGTACTATATCAAGAACACCCTCAGATCTGGTGTCACACCTTGGAAAATATGCTTTCACAAACTTCCCCCACACACATCCCTTACATACATCATCATGCTCTGTGCTCACCTCTGGAACACTTGTCACTATCTCACGAAGCACTTTAAGTGCTCCATGATGAATATGGCCCATCCTCCTATGCCATAGCTCTCCAAGATCTCCAGGATTGTTGCTACTCATAAGTGCCTTAGGAGTATCAAACCGTAACCTATAAAGGCGACCACTCCTAACTCCAATAGTTATGGGTGATTTCCAATCCTTGTGCTTAATCAACACATATTTCCCTCTAAAAAGTACATTATATCCTTTATCCTGAAGAACAGATACAAAAATCAGATTCATATCTAAGCCTGGCACATGCAAGACATCATGAAGTGGAACTATCTTTCCATTCTCCCTCTGAAACTGAACAGTCCCTTTCCCAACTAGGTTGAGCTTGGACAAGTTCCCCATAGAAATCTGGATATTGGTGTCCTCCTCCTGGTAACTGGAGAAGTACTCTCTAACTCCTGTCATATGAAATGACGCCCCACTATCTATATACCAAACACACTGTGAGGTTGAGTTGACCATACAAGCTATGAGTGCAAACTCATCCTCCAATCTCCTAGAGAGCTCATCTGTACTTGCTGAAGCTGCCACCTGGTTCTTGCCCTTCTTATCATTCTTCTTCCTTTGCGGGCAGTTACTAACATAGTGGCCAAACTCGTGACAGCCATAACACTTGACCTTAGACATGTCCTTCTTCTTTTCACTTTGAGAATTTGATCCTTGTTAAATCCCTTCTTTGCTTTCCCTTTTCCCGCTAGGGCAATGTTTTCTAGTTCTCCCTCACTTTTCTAACTCTTGATGGCCCCATTGACAAGACTTAGTCTAAACTCCTCCTGAGTGAAATCAATCCATAGTCGATCCCAACTCGGTAAGGTGTCTCGTCCACTAACAACTTGAACAAAGACATCCCACTATTTAGTAAACCCATTTAGGGCTATTCTTACTAGCTCATCATCATTTGGCTTATCTCCAACAGCTGCTAACTCATCATTGACGAGTCTAAGCCTGGTGAGGTAACTTGTAACATCTTCTCCCTTGTTCATCCAGGTATTCTTCAATTTTTCTCTGAGAATCAACTTCTGATTACTAGTAGCATTCTGGTACAGATTCAGAATGGCATCCCACATCTTCTTCGCCGTATCTAACTTGGAGATGTGTGGAACAATATGATCCTTGCCACCATCAAGGACAATCCTCCTCGCCTTGGCATCCTCTTTCTTGTATGTTGCAAGCTGTGTTGCATCTATAGGTACAGTTACAACAGTGGTAACATAATCCATTATACCATTCTCTTCCAACAATAAAGAAAGTCTGGCCTTCCAGACACCAAAATTCGAGGCACCATCTAATATATCCTGATCTCTCAAACCAGTTGAAGCCATCTCAAAAGATAAAAGTAAAAAGAATTTAAAGAGATCAAACTAGGTTATAGAAACCCTCAATTTCTTTCCTTGGGCAAACCTTTTCTACCCTTAACACAACTCTGATACCATGTGAAAATTCTATTGCAGTCACTGATTATTAATCTCCTATCTGAAAAGATTATTTAACTGCTAAAAACTAATTCACAACTAATATCGAAAAATAACACAATTGTAACTTCACTAATAAAAATACGGAAAGAAATGCGTAACACAAAGAACACAATATTTTCAGACAAATTGCCCCTGGAAAAACCCTTAAGGGAAAACCAGTTCTACAGATGAGGAATTATATTAACTACAACAAATTAAGAGATACAAAGGTTCCTTGCCTCTTACTGGCAGAACTTCGCCAATCTCCCAACTTCTCCCGCTGATATTCCCCACTACTATCCCCAACACTATCACTGCACCCTTGCTAACACTGCAACACTGTTTGCTATCACTGCAAACTTACAAACTCATTTGCTAGCACTGTAAATGCTTCTCAAAAACTTGTGTATTCCAAATGCCCAATGACCTCCTTTTATACTACTCTCATTGGAACACCAACGACCGAGATCGATTCTCAATCGATGGTTGAGATACATAACAACTTAACAACCATAACAAATTTGGTTGCAAGGTGTCACTAAAGGAAATCAATAATTAGAAAATAATTAGTTCATTCTCAACAATAAGATGACTATTATTTAATCTTAGCAAATGGACAAACAACTGTCCAAGCTAACAAACTAATAGGAAATGCAGTAGTATATCCATCAATACAACTTGCACACCAATTTTGGATTTGTGAACCTGCTTGCTTTATGTATAAAATGAGAGGGCTTTGATGTCTTGGGGTGTCGTGCTCTTCTAATAAGGAAAGTCTAGTCTTTTCTCATACTTGAAGATAATTTATCAGATTGATATTTGGTATGTCGGATGTTGCAAACTGTTGTCCCCTAAAATATGCTCCTTTCTCTCGGAAGGTAGCTCTAGCCACTTTCCCTCAAAAGGTAGCTCTTGTTGCTTTCTCTCAAAAGTGGATGGAAATAATCTCTTTGCTCATCAATATTTTGGCTAGATATTGGATGATATTGAGTCAGATTTTGCAAAAACCTCATAGCAGAAACATAGTAAGAATGGTTTTATCCCACAATAAAAATTAATGGAGCTCAAATTCAGTTAGATCTTGACCAAAAAAAGATTACACCATCTAGAAATCAGAATATCCATGTTAAAATATGCTTTATGAGGAGGCTGGTGTGAACTCAACAGTAGAGAACTCACAAAGAAAGAGATCAAAGAAAATCAGGTCGAGTTCAGATCTTCGGGAGTCAACATGCGCCATACACAATTAACATTCATAATTCCTATTGACCGTCATATACTCACAGAAACAAAGAAATGCAAAAAAAAACCCTCTTACTGTGACATCTGTCCCCGTTGAAATCATGGTGTATCCTTTCTCCCCCTGGAGGAGCAACTGCTAGTATATAATGATTGTTGAATGCCACTAACAAAGTAGAGAATAGAACATTAATAAACAATTTTGTCCCATATACATATATGATATTGCTATATTGGTTCCCCACAAACTATAGATTATGGGTGTTATATTGGTCCCCTAAAAACATGTAGATGTATTTTATGATATAATTTTAGTCTTATATATAATGAGTGTTTTGGTGACCAAAAAATGATAGTTAATGAGTGGTTTGGTGCCCAAAAAATGACACTTAATGAGTGTTATATTGGTGCCCTACTCAAATAGTTCATATACATTATAAATTGTTCGATAAGGTGTACAATTTTACCGCTCTTCAAATTTGAGCATGTGATCTCATTTATGGAGAATACATGCCTTCACTATCATGTCCACTCAACCTATTTGAATAATTGATTTTTTAGTATTATTAAAAATTGACATATATTAATCAAGTAAAACAATATGCATCAAATCATTAAAAAATGAGTGGAATGGAAAGACATCTTTATCATCACATTGAACACACGACACTATATGAAAAAGAAAAGAAAAGTAAACTTCCTCAAAAGTGGCATAGTATCAAAGTCACCAAAGCCACCACTCATCAAGAAATAGTTATAGAAGTTATCGTAGTTACTTCACTATGAGCTTACTACATGATCATCATGCTCATCTCTTCAACCACTCCCACCTACATGCAAATCTGCATCCTCAAGTAAAGCATAACAACTTGGATGTTCCTTTCCTTTCATCTCTTGGTCATGGGCATTTGCAATGTATATGTGTAATTGTTGTTGATAGTGGGTAGTTGAAATAGAAGATCCACTTGTGAGAATTATTCTTACAAGGGAAAAGTGTTATCACCACTTACCAGAGGGGGAGAAGGCCTCTTATGAGGAGGAAAAACCCTAATTTCAAGCCCAAAATATTGGCGGGAGTGTAACTATTTCCGTTGGCCTAAACTAGTTGTGTGATGCCTCAAAGGCACCATGCAAACAACATTTTCCTGGTGGGTAGTGAGTCATGAGATGCTCTATCTTGAGAGCAACTTTTTCTACTTGATTTGGACTCAGAACATTACACTTGCAAGGGCATATATTCTTTAAAGATACCAAACTTTCAATTTACATTAGCTTGAGCAAATATTGAAAATTTATAGTTTTGCTTAAACTAAAATAAAATTTCCAAATGAAACATACTCAAAATTTGAAATTTCCAAATGAAAGGTATACTAAATCTGTGAAAATTTTGTAGGAACTTGTTCATAATGTCCAAGCATATTGAGTTTCAATGGAAACATGTTTAGGCTTAAAGGGGTTTGATGAAAGAATGGTTACAATGAAAAGTATCTTACAATCAAGGCCAAAATCAAAATAAATGATTGAAGGACTTTGGCCACTTGGGGTTTGAAGCATTTTGTTGTTGAATTCCATCCCTAAGAAAAAGTTTTGATAAAAAAAACACCATGGAAAGTTGGTCACTTGGGCTCCATAATGGCTTTCAAGAGTATATTCAATCCCTTGCTCTGAGCATGGGGAAGGGGAAGAGGAGGAGGTAGTGAGTTGAAATTGTAATTTTTCATATAAAACAGGCTTGGGAGTGAGTCATGCATATGCAAGGTGTGGATTGTACGTAAGAAATTGTGTGTCCACATGTCATTGCTAGCCTTTTCACCGAAGTGACTCAATAATGGGATAGATCCATGTATATCCAATATGTGTTCAATCTACTACTCTTGGTTTGTGGCGTGGAGGATGGAGGCGTGTGGATGGGGGAAATTGGGTTGTCGTGGGTTCATATTTCACTTGTGATTCAATTTTTTTATAAAAGACAATCGTTGGGATAGTGCCATGTATATTCAAGGCATGTGTTGTATCTAAGAAATGGTGGGTCCACATGCCACCATCAGTCTCTCCACCAAAGTGATGGTGTACAGAGCCTTAGTTTGTGCATATATTCTTCAATGGTTGCCATAATCATGACACTCTAGGTTTCAAAGTCAACCCCTATGAAATGAAAGTTGTCTTTAAATGTCAACGATGTCAATATTAAAGAGTGTGATATGACTTTAATAAAACTTCATGGCTTTAACCCTAGGAACCTTAGTAAAACAAGTGCCAAAGTAGGTATACAATGGAGGATCATTGGAGAGATTATACTAACATAAAGCTTAATTTAATTTATCTCTTTCCCACATACGCCAAGGTTATATGGTTTCCCAAGCTTTCAATATGCTCTTGGCCACAAAGGTTCTTGAAATTTCAATGAGAGTGAGGGCAACTAAAATGGAGTGAATCCCAAGTCCTCTCCACACATGTCTACCGTGGGATTCCTGAAGATATGCAAGGGCTAAGAACATTTCAGACCACTTTACCTTCGAGGGTACAAATAACCCATTTTTCAATAGGACAAAGCATTGTTTCTTTCTATCAATAAGGCTTAACCCGTCACATCTCTTGGCATAAATGCCCCTAGCCACTTTATAAAATCCTCTAACTCCATAGTTCACCCAAAGAAAATACCTACGAAGCTTTTCAAGAACATTGTAGGTTGCCATTGATGATGCCTAACAATAAGGATGACAAACACAAGGAACTATTATGACTTTAGAGAGAATTTGAATTTCCTTACCAAAGATAAGAATAATGAGCGAGAAGTAGACTTTGTCTTTTCACTCTTTGAATATCATGGTTCCATAAGTTTATAGACATTGCTTGAAAAGAAAGGTTTCCAAGAACCTTAACATCTCCTCATGTTGAATCCAATTCCATCCAAATTGTTGGGAACAAGACGGAAGAGGGTAGCAATGCGTTTTAGCCCATTAAATGCTAAATCTTTTCTTAAATTGGATTTGGTGAATAGGAAAGGATTTTAGTGTTATGGCATGATATGTTACTTTCATAGATGTTGCTCTCATTATTGCAACAACAATTTGTCAAACAAAATTTGTGTGAAGTACAATAAGGATCTTATGGGATTTATGTAGCATATTTTTGTACATATCCTCACCAATGACAATGTTGAAGAGCATGCTTCAAATTCACATGTATTTGCACATTAATAGAGAGTTGATAGAGTGCATGTTAAAGGCCCTCTTTGTAGCATGCCTACAAGATTCACTTTACATTAATTCACTTACATGTTGATAATATCATATGCAAAGAATGGATATTGCAAGGATGACATACAACACATTAAACCTCAACAAAATAGACCAAAATAAATATCTCATGCACACCCAACAATTATTGCAGTTCATGATTCACTTAAGAGAATTTGAGGGCATCTTACAAGCCTATGTTTGAGCCTCCATGAATTGTTTTCTAGACAAATGGTGGCACATAAAATAAATAGAATCTGGTTGAACAAATAAATGTGGTAAATGATTGGTGGTATAGTTTATTATTCTTCAATGAATAAATAGTTTACATTATTCGGTACAACTCCCGCAATAGGAGTAACCACGTCCAACCAATTATTGATTACCTATAATTAATATGGTCGCTAATTATGACTTAAGATTAATATAATATTTTCATATTCCTAACAAACCCTATTGTAGCCTAAGTCCAATGAGTTGCAAGTCTTTGCAACTAGTGTGATGTAGATGGTGCTCTCGAAACTCTAAAAAAATGCAAATAATGATGAACTCGTTGCATGTGATCCATCTCATCCTATATAAGGAATTACACTCACTCATAGTATGTCCCAATGAACCATGTGCCAAAAGAGAGCAAAAACTAGATAACTCAAGCTTATACCCATGAGCAACTCAAAACCCCAAAAGTGTGTTGTAGACGCACTATAAATCTTGAATATCTCCATATCTATTAAGTGAAAAAAGTGAACAAATATCAGTCCACAAAGCTCTCAGACACAATGAATGTAGGAATGTGTCAACATAAGAAACTACCCCTTTGGCATGAAAACTATTTTGAAACTCATAATATGTGATGAACTAGCTCCATGCATAGTCATAAAAAACTCTATAATCAAACTCAAAAATGTGATTTGTTGAACTAGCTCCTTGCATAATCATGGAAAACCCCAACTCAAACATCCCATAATTGCAGTGCTAAACTCTGCAAATCTCTTAAATATGATGTATCATCTTCTGATTTGAACATCAATCACTCAAAAAATGGATATCAAAATCCTAGGATGTGTATGTCCCATTCTCAATGCTACAATCATCAGGACTAAACTTCGTCCAAAGCTATTGTAAGCTACAATACACTAAAATAATCAACCCTCAATAACCAATATGAGTAGCCTCAAGGTATCACATCTGAGACAACTCCTCACCAATCTAAAATCACCTCAATAAGCAATATGTTAAGATATATCTAGGTACAACATATGGAATATATATAACCCCATACATAATCAATCTAATATACATCCATACTCATTGCATATAGTGTGTTAAATACGCAACCATACAAGTATCAAATCATCCAGTTGCACTAACAAACATAAAATCTCGAACAATAAGGTACACAAATAGGTGCTCAAACAAATAGGTACTTTAACAACTACAAGTCACGTGCAATAACTCCATCAGTTGCATAAGCAAAATAATCAATAATTGCAAGTACTCAAAAAGTTATATCCATGATGAATAAAATTATCCCCAAACTGATAGTGATATATCTAGATGCATCTATAGAATATCACCACAATTTGCCACTTATAGAAACTCAAATCAATCTAATATACATCCATACTCACTGCATATAATGTGTTAAATACACAACCATACAAGTATCAAATCATCCAGTCGCACTGACAAACATAAAATCTCGAACAATAAGGTACACAAAAAGGTGCTCAAACAAATAGGTACTTTAACAACTACAAGTCACATGCAATAACTCCATCAGTTGCACAAGCAAAATAATCAATAATTGCAAGTACTCAAAAATTTATATCCGTGATGAATAAAATTATTTACCAAACTGGTAGTGATTTATCTAGATGCATCTATAGAATATCACCACAATTTGCCACTTATAGAAACTCAAATCCACATCCTCGAAACTTTGATGCTCAACTCTAAGTTTGACTCCTGATGTTCCCCCCATCATATGAGAGTGGAGAATCACTGTATAACCCCCATAAAAGGGAAGTTCTTTGAATCAATAACACAAATCATCCCGGTACTTGTATAAGATAGATGCACAATTCAATAACACCATTTTAGTTTTTCATTATAAGTATCCATTAAAACGCCCTTTAAGGTTTTCAACTTAATGGGAAGAAATTGTAAGCCACCCTTTCAAGTTTTCAACTTTAAACTCAAATGCAAAATGATATAATTAACAATAAGCAATCAAAAAGATGTAAAATATTGATCCCCGCAATCTCATACAATCATATAAACAAGGACTCTCAATATCATCATGTTCTAAATTTTCGGCCTCCTCGAAACAAACATGTTGCTCAACAAAAATATGATGCCTATGTTGATAAAAAACATCTAGAAATTTTTATCAAAACAATCCTCATTATCAATGCTCCAATCAATATGGTAAATCTCTAGAACTAGACCAACATCAGTTGTATAATGTATCTCCAAATCAAGAGCATGGACAACATGGATAAAATATAGATCAGTATGAGTAGACTCAACAAGACTACAAGGTTGATCTCATTATTAATAGGGAACCAAGTTTGACACCAATAAGATCAACATCCTCATAATGTGTAGAGAAGCTATCATCAATAATAGGGGATTGGACTCTCTTGTAGGATTTGGTAACATACAAACCTCAATTTTCCATTTGGAATGATCTATCCAACCAAAATACCCATGCCTCATAAAATTTGTAGGAGAATCTTAGAGATAATAATGTTCCACATAATGTGTGTGTTAATCTCGTGATAGATAAGGGTGTAGATAGAAACAAGTAGATGTATGGCCTCAATGGTCCACAATGACAATAGGTTTGGACTTCATGAGTTTTAATACCAAAATTGTTTGGATGACATGACAACTCAAAAGACTTGACTTCAATAGGATGATTAATAGACTCACTTTGATCTTTTTTTAGAATATCTCTATACACAAATATATTAAGTTTGGAATACTTAGGCATATGAAAATCTACATCACCCTGTTAACCTACATGTAATGTCTCCAAATGGACAATTTTGACCCAATTTGGATTTTAGGACAATCCAAAAACCCCAAATACAATTTATATAAGATGCAACAATTTATTTAAATGCATATCTGAATTTAACTTGGGAAATGTGGCTAGGGCATAACAAGAAACTCATACAAATTAGCCAATATACTTAAATCTTTCCACTCAAAACTAAAATACTAATTTTATAAGGCCAAAATATGAAAGAATATGCAAATTCCATGTGAAAATAAGGCTAAAATCAATTTTTTTTAAAACTCCAATCTGTAGAAAATTATGACAACTTCAAAAATTCATATCTTACTAAAAAATGCTCTGATTCACACAAATAAACTATGCACAGATTCAGAAAAATAAGGAGAATGCAATGATGTTACCCATTCATGCAAATGACCACCACAGTTGCCCTAAACAACCAAAATACCAATTCACCCTTAGGGTTTTGGGATGGAAATTAGAGTAGAAAATCAACCACCACTTTCCTCTTCAAACCCTTATACCAAATCTGCAAAGTCTTCTTTATGTAGTACTGTTGAAAATAACTCTGAAAATTAATATAAATCTTTGCAAACACTATAGAGTCCCCTGTGTAGAGATCCCTCACATTCTCTAAGAGGGTTTTCGTCCTCTAGAGGTAATTCCTAAGGGTTTTTGTCCTTGGAATAAATTATGCAAAAGCTCTAACCTTCAGTCATAAAATCAGAAATTATAAAATGATCATAGTATGCCTCCTAAGCAATTTGAGTTCTCCTTAAAAGGAGAGAAGAGACCCTAAACAACCTCCAAAAATATCCAATCAGCTTTCATGATTCTTTCGATGCATTTTCCACCCTCCATTTCTCCCTAGAAAATACAAATTAAATAAGTCTTTCCTTTTTATGCATTTTTCTAGGTTCTATTTTAAAGTTAAGTTTATTAATTTATTATATGTGCTTTTATAATGTTAGATTTTAATTTTTCACAATATAATAAAATAATAAAACTTAAGTCACCCTTATATGCTTCCCTTAGCCATCGGGTAGACAAAATAGGCTAAGGGTTTTCGATTGGGAAGGGGATATTACACTACACCAACATCATGTTTATTATGCTTTATTTTTTCTCAAACACACAACAGGTGCATACTCAATAATAGAGTTTACAACACATTTTTTGCACTAGTGGATGGTTTACCAAGTTTGACCTATATTATTAAGTTATTTAACTCCCCTTCATTGATGTCATATAAATAAAAAAAATCAATATAATGTCTATAGGTGTTGTGCAGTTTCAAGAAAAAGAAGTAATAGATAATTTAAATTTTCAATTGAAAAGTTTGAGTTCCATTCATGTAATGGTTTAGTTGTCCCTTCATCTTCCACAGTTGTATATTAGTATGTTCCTACATTCTTTAAGGGTAAGTGCATGGAAATGGGGACCAAAAGGGGGTCAAAAGTGGACACATTTTTCCTGAAATCAGCGAAACCTAAACTTCATCCAATAATTTGGCATGCATATACTCAAAATTTGACAAAGTGATAAGATTGAGTACTGTAGAGCTTGGAATCTAGTTTCTGAACTACTTATTTTTCTAAAAATGGTGGAGATTAAGATGGTCAAATGTGGTGTGCACACAAAGTATGTCTATTTTTGTGTCAAAAAGATAAGAACCTATTCTATGTGCGCCCCGCTACCCCCCCCACCCCCCCCATTTTTCGAGTTCTATAAATTTTTCAAAGCCCTTTGGTAGAAATTTTAGCCAAGACCATGTATGAGGTCCCACTAATTTTTCATAATTTTTAGATGAATATATAATTTTTAATTAATTTTCAATTGCACATATCCCAAAAATGAAATATTTGTATGTGCACCCCTATAACTTTGAGAAAAAAATCGTTTTTTAATTTTTTTTTAGTGTGTGTAGAATGGAGTTTAGAAAAATCCATTTAAAAAAAATTTGGATCACAAATTCATAAATTGTGCACCAAAACGTATGCATAGGTTTTCGCAAGAAAAGAAGGCACTTGTAAAAGAAATTATGGATGAAATCCTTAAATTAATCAAATTTTAGAAAGAATTATAGTGTCACCAAGGTAAAACCAAGCTTGACATTGTAGTATTTTTTTTAATATTATGTTATAATATATGAGATATCAGGGTGTACGCGTGAGATTTTGATGTTTTTCTTTCAAACACAGATTTATTCATAGATTACACAGTCCAAACCTTAGGTTTGGCTATCCAATGAAAATCCAAGACTATGGATTGGGAGTTTCAAACTCAAAAAAATGAAATGCGAGCGGGATATAACGTGCTTGCGTTCCTGTTTGTAATGCAGAATATGTCCAAAACAGGAACGCGAGCGCGTTTCATCTTGGTAAATCCAATCTATAACACTCTCACGTTATAACGCAACCTCAATTTTTCCCTGTCACATTATAACGTGCCCGAGCCATAATGCGAATGCATTATGGCCAAAAAGCGGATTTGTGTCCACTTTTTGGTCCCCCATATTTGTGCACTTGCCCTTAAATTAATAAAAAAGGAAGAATAAGAAGTGTATCAGTGGTCAGACATAGTGTAACACATTGGACCTCTTTCGGTCATTATACAAAATTGTTGTATAATAGAATCTCATAATTAATAGTTTTAACAAAATATTTCTCCGGTTTGGTTTGGTTAGGGTTAGGGAGGTCACCCTAGACCCCAACCCCCAGACCCCACCCCCCGGACCCTAACCCCTCCCCTCAGACCTGCAAGTTTTAATACCTTTGGTCCTTTGTCATTTCACATACACTTTTCCCATATCACATTTAATTTGTTAAAGCGTGTGTATCCATGAGGTACCTCTTGGGCCTCATATGTCTTCTGAAGAGGTTTGGCAACACAACTATTTGGAGCTACCTAATAAGTTATGACCTTATGTCTTCTACAACATGCTAGAATTATGGAATTGCACATGGTATATCCATATTAATAAATCACACAAAACATCCAAATGGGAAAAGTTATAAGACAATTTTATTAGAACATTTTTGCTCCAAAAGCCCAAATTGAAAGAACTCATGTAGTTAATGAAGTAGGTTGTATTATATAATGATGCGTAGATGGAGGATCCTATAAAGACGATATATGTGGAAGATGACTATGGTGTGAGGGAATTATTTCAAGAACAAGGTTAGGGAGTAAGTGACAAATTCAAACGTTGTCTCGTAAGTTATATTTTATCCAAGTGTATTATAGTTTCATTTGATTAAATTGATTCACATTTTGTAATAGTAGTAAGGGTGGGATGTGATTGTGTAAGCATATTCACCCTTATTTTCAACTTAAATTTGATGTTCATTTGACCATTACAATATAATTTCATCTTTATATTTGACATGTAGTTGATTGTCAATTACATTTTTTTTTCTTTTTGTTTGGAGAATTCAAATGTAAAATGTAATATATTGGCCATATGATAAAATTTAGAACACAAATTTTCAATTTTTTTTTTTTAAAGATTAACACAATAACACACTGAGATTGATGTTATTGTCACCAATTAAATAAGAAATTGATAAAGAATTTAATAAAATTATTAACTAGCAATCGCATGTGCACAATGCAATGTGAACTGCCGAACGGTATATGTTATTTAATTTAGAGGGTTAGTTATTACTTTTGAAGTTGATGTTGATAAGGGGTGTGATTGATTTTGTAAGTGTAGAAATATAGATGAAGCATTACATTTAAATATTCTATCTCTACATTTCAAATTTTTTACAAATTTGTACATATACATTTACAAATTTTATATCATGAGTGGTAGTGTTTTGTGGACTATTTTATTTGAACTAAACATGAACACATGAAGAATTCCTTACATTGAGGTGCACAGAAAAGGCTATGAGAGATTTGGATTTGAGGGCTACTTTTCAAAGGTTCACATTGCAGTAATGGATAAATGGTAAGCGATTCAGTTTGTTATTATGTATTGGGGTCTTGCTTGGTGTTTCTTAGCCCATTATGATGATAGATTTGCTAGGTTTTGTAAGGGCTTGCAATTCTATCAGGTAATCTCTGATATTTGTTTGCCATGCATAAGCCTTGCCAATTGGGTACAATCCTCCTCTCTTTTTTTCGGGTCTTTAGGCTTCGTTATTTTAGATCTATTCATTGTTATTGATAGACAAATTTAATTTTCTCTACTTCCATAAAGGGCCAGGTTCACTTCTAGGATTCGGGTAGAGTCCAACCCAGTCTGACAGATTATGTAGGCATCTCCTTCAATTTCTATGCATGTTTTCTCATCTCTTTTCTTTCTTCAGTGCTCAGGAGTAATCTTACAGATTTTTCCACCTTCACTTGACAAGGAATCTCTTCTCTATGAAGGAAATACCTTGAAACCATCTTAGATCATTGGTTACAACTATTGTTGTTATCCATTCGTTAAGCTACAATTGTGGTTCATTTTTTAGTATTTGCAGATGAATGAATGCCAACTTCTTAACATTTTCAATTGTCTTAAATGACATTTTGAGCCCTTTTTAATGAAAATCAAGCTTATTGTTATGCATTATAAGGTATTTGGTGGCTACAGTTTTAGTTATATTTTGTTTAGTTATAAAATTTCTACGTTGTGAGCACTAATTAGTTACTTTCTTTTATTTCTTGTAGGTCTCTGACATTCTAGGAGGGGATATGTTTGCAGTAACTATATTGTAACTCCCTTCTGCTAAATATAATGACATACACACACATATTAAAGTATGTCATGCCTTCCCGTATCTCTTCATTTTCTCAAATCTTCTAACAAATTTTTAGTAGTATATATGCATACATAGATGTCTCTGTTGTCTATGGATGGTTGTAACATAAGGAAACACCATCTTTTGGTTCCTGGTAGAAAAGAACCAAAAGAGGGTGTTTCCTTGAAAATTGGCACAATGATAGGTGGTGATATAAGAGAATGTACATAGGGACTTATGTACAAAATATACAATGTAGCAATAATTATTTTGCATCAATTTTTTATTACTATATATGCATATGTAGATGTTTGTGTTGTCTATAGATTGTTTTACATACTGGTATATAAAAATGCATAGATAGAATTAGTTCACACCTTTCATGGAAAAGAAACCTGCACATCAATCCCCATATTGAGAGAACCAAGAGCGCCACATGTTAGTGTTTAAGCTAAAAACAAGTCATTAAGAGAATCTTCCTTCCACTTAAACATCACCAAGAACATTAATGGATTCTTGCAAAACCATGTATAATTATTCAGAAAGGAGCTAGCATAAATTAAAAATCACTACACATTTGATACCCCTTGAATGACATTACCGCTTTGGATTCAAAAGTGCTCAGTAAAAATCGTAGTAGTGGAGGTGTTATCAAAGTAACAGGGTAGTATTTACGATGGGTTGTTTTGGTTGAGTGACATTAATCTTGAATCCTCCTTTCTTCTTGCTCCAAGTGTTGATACCTGCACCCATAACTCCAGAGGACATGTGCAGAGGTTTAAGTGTAGCATCTATTAGTGCATTCAAGTATGACCTATTGTTACAGATTTTAAGAATGTGATCCGTAAATATTCAAATGTTGGATTAAAAAATATTGACTTAAACAAGATATATGTTCATTACACTTGCACATTATATACATAATTCCAAAGCTTTGCCATCAAACTGAGTACAACGAGGTTCCAAAGTAAGAAACTAATTTAATTTTTTATATTTTTAATTGAGTGTAGAGCAAGTAAGAAACTAATTTACAACTCTATGCACCTCAAACAAGATTCTAAAAATTGGACATAACAGTTATCGTTAACAATTTTTTCACACACACATTTATAATCAAATACAACCACCAAAATAAGTTCAAAAATAATTTCTTGAGTAAAACCTGCCATGAAAACATTTGAAAATCCTTATTGAGGTCCCTTACGCATTATCGTATAAGTGATTGTTGACATGCTACTTCTAAATAAATTCCACGACCCCTTCACTAAATCATATATAACCACTTCCCTGCAAATATTATCTATTTGTGTGTAAAAAATGCAATCCCCCACTCCAACAAATTCCAAAACAAGAAAGCTTCGTGATTCTGAACCCAAGAAACACAACTGAGATAAACTAATCCTTGCAATCTCTTTCCAATAATATAACACCTCATCATCTTCTTGAGGAGACTGTTGAAGACCCCAAATGATTACAAGCTTGGGACAAATCATATTATTCTGATGGTCATCACCATCTCTGTAGTTACGTTCGTAGACCATTCCTGTTAGCAGGACTCCTGACCGACATGCAACCAATTTGTAAATTATGGTATTCTCCACTATGTTTGGGAAAAGGTACCAGAGGAGGATGTTTTTTATTTTTGTTTTTATTTTGCAGGTCATAAACCATAGAATTGTCTTTAGGTTCATGCATCCTATTGAGAGAGAGAGTAAAATTCTTTCTATTACATGCGCTGGTAATTCTGAGCAATCTTCGCCCATTTCTACTTCGCCTTTGCTCTCTCTTCAAGAGATTAGAGACTGCTTTAAATAAAATGAAACAATACTATAATTAGTGCATTGTATTCTTTTTCAAGTTTTATTTTTCCAAGTTTTATGCTAGTTTTTATTTGAATTATAAGAATATAAAATAATCTTTTCCCATCTCTACTTTAAATTTTACTCTCTTTTCAATACATGTCCACTTTGAACTGCAACCATAGATAAAGAGTTTTAAACAATGCTATTATTACCGCATACTAATAATCATTGAAGCTTTACTCAAAAACTTTAATTTTAAGCATCTTTAAATTATTTAAAAAACATGCAACTGTCGACCGACGTCTTGACACCCGTCACATTGTTGCACAAACCACTTTCAAAACTCTTATTGTCAGAAAATTCATTACACCTAGCATGACATATATTTTCCGTGGACGAAACACGAACCTACGTCAATTCACTTAAAGACCGGAAAAAAAAGTAGATTGATAGATCGAAAATGTACCGGCACTGCATGAATTGGGGGGATCCTTCTGAAGATCCTTCAACTCCTTGAGAATACGCTTAGAACCATCGATCACGCACTCTCCTCTCCCTTCTTTGCAGACAATAGCACCGGAGAGATCCACTGAAAATAAACACCCGAATATCCTTTAATAATAAATACAATGAAGGGGAAGGGGAAAGGAAGGCCAAACCAAGATCAGTACCATGCTCGGCAAATAAAAGATGAAAGGGCATCTCACCTGGTGAAAACGAAGAAACAACGGAAGATGAAGATGAAGATGAATAGTGGAGACTTGCTGCAATGATTCAACCCCTCCTGCTTTTGCATAGTACATACTCGACACAATTAAAAAACAACAAACCCGTAGCATGCAAAAACAGAAAAAATAAAATTGTTAGAAAAGCAAAAAACAAAATTGTTAAAAATAGCTAAAACAAAATTGTTAAAAATAACAAAACCGTCATTTAGGCCGTCAAATTTGACACAGTCCCATGAATATCTGCAAAGCTCTTTCCCATAGGGATAACACCTTTGGCATAATAATCAATATTATATATAAAAAATCTAATATAGAAACCTTAAAATTAATATCTCCGAATATATTTTATATAGTAATTAAATACAATAATATAATTATAAAAAGTTTAAACAAGTTACCATATTTAAAAAGTAAACAAAATTTAAATGATTATTATTATTATTTACTATTTTGGATGGAGTTAGTTATTTTCATGATAATTTCCCCTACACTAATGGTATTTTTCATTAGAGAAACAATGATAATTTTATGGAATATTTTTACACGGGAGGCATGGGCATCCTCCTTTGAGAAGCACTTTGCCGGTAAAAGTCCGTGTCTTCCGAGCATTCCTTTTCGTTTATTATGATGTTACTGTTTTATTAAAGTTTTTTTGGGGATAAAACAATTGACACCATAACAACAGGCATTTATAGAGCAGAATTGATTCCTTGGCATGTTCGAAACGATTTACATTGGAAGTTTTTAATTATTTTGCAGTGCTATAGGAAACATTGTTTGGTTTTTCTTATACCCGTGTTTTGTTAATTTGTATAAGTAATAGACGTTCAAATTTGTATAAACAGTTTTTAAGATATGTATGGTACAATGGCGTGAGTTTATGCGGCTCTGTATTGCCATCATTATTGTGGATTTGGCCAAGACACAATTTAGAAAAAAAAATATAACTGTTTTTTTGGGTGAGGCAATTGTGTTTGAGTTGACACAATTCAAAAAAAAACACAAATATAGGTGTTTTTTTTTAAGGAGTTTGTCTCAATTATGTTTTAAATATTAGTGTAGACATTGTAAATATATTTATTTGAGAGGTATCAATTTTAACATTTAGTATTTTCTCGTAATATTTTCTTCAGGGCTCATTGAGAATGTATGCGGATCAAAATGTGTCTCAACAACAAGCACTTTTACTCATCCGTTCAACTAGGGTATTCGACTCAAGTGACGGGCGGCGCAACGAGTAGGAGACACTCAAGTACCAGCATACAAGGGGATAGACTTAAAGGTGCTACAGTGAGCACTAGGGTCGTGTATCTAAAGGGAAACAACCCTTACATTAGGTCAACCTAGGGTTTCCAAAGTCCGCAGTCAAGATAGAGGAAAGAGCCCTACTAGGATATCGATGGTTGGGTATGGAGAGGTACATATCAAAAAATAAAGGAAAGAAGCATGCGATAACTAAAATGAAGGTGACTAAAGAACTGATATGTAATGAGAGTGCTAAGCTAACTAGCATCAAGCATGCATAACACTAAGCTAACATAACACAATGAAGAGGAGTTGAACTAATCTATGTAAAGTGACAAAGAAAGGTTAGATCACTTACCTTGTACTTGTACGATGGTTTTTGATGCATCTATCTACCCTGAGAAGTAACACAAAGAGAGAGAATCACTATTAGGTGGAGTAGGGGAAGACCATTCTTGTCCTAGATTCATTATATGTTGACCCAATAGTGCAAGCAATTACCCAAGAAGAGAGGTGTTCAATCCAATCCAAGCACAATGCAAGATGAACCAAAAGTTAGGCGAGCATATACAAAGATGGTGCAAAAGAGAAAAGAAAGTGGTAGTTCAAGTGTCTTAGCTTCCTTTTTCCTTCATGAGTGTTAAGTGAAGTGGAGGTATATATAGGATGCGAATGCCCGCGGGTGATGACGTCGGCCACGAGAAAACATAACATCGACATAATCACCCATAGGCGATTGAGTTGGCCAATGATGCAAAAATGAAGTGGTGTGTTGCAAAAGGTAAAATAAATGTGTCGTGGGTCATAAAAGTGGATGAATAAGGTATAAAATGGTAGAATGCAAGCAAGAAGTCATGAAAATGATATGCATGAGACATAGGAGGACAAGGATACCTAATGCAAACTAAGGCCAAAACCAAATGGCGACACTCTCTCTGTGTACTGTCTCTAACCCATAATAGTTACGTGAATAACCATTCCCCATTCCCAGCAAGCCCCTTAAGGCATCGGTTAGGAAATAGATGCATCAACAACCCTTATCTGCACAAAGACTATTGTTAGTAACATGTATGAAAGACAAAACATGGGGTGGTCAATGGGAAAAAATAGTCCGTAACACTGATACTGAAAGTAAGTACTAAAAGAAATGCTGAAAGGACTAGCTAAAATGAAATATACCCACCAATGTCTACCCATTAATGTCGCTCGTCCTGCTACGTGTGGATGCAATTCATGCTGCAAGAACCCCGAAGAAGTAAAACTGAAAGGAAACACTAGAGGAACATCAGTACAATAAGACATAAATCACCTAACTAGGGGCCTATGGGACAAATGTCATGATATCGTGACGGTATAGTGTCAAAAATAGGTCAAAATCAAAGATCATCTAAAGAAGGCATGTGATAGGTCGAAATAAATGACATGAGATCATGATCAAGATGCAACGAACGACGTGAGCTACGAAGATTGAAAACAAAAATGACAGGTATTTGAAGATTGATGTTGATCACGACCAATTTGGAATAGAAATTTGAGATTTATACAATAATTTGGATTTTTATTTGTTTATTACTATTTCTAGAATTGAGAGAAGTGAGCTCTGAAACTCCAAATTTAATGGCAATTTTTAGATGATATGGCACGAGTAGGAGGTGGTGATGGATGATGACGAGGAGGAGCATGCATCAGTGCTCGACCATGGGTAAGTTGCTGCATTGAATTTTATTAAGTAGATTAGGTGCATTTTAGTTATGTAGCTATTTCGGAGTCGATATAACATCAAACTTAATAAAACTTACATCATCGGGTAGTTTAGGTTAAACTACAAGTGGGTTTGGGAGAGATTTGATTTTTGTTTTGTCTTTTTGTCGAGGACTTCATCGGCCTCCCTGGAACAACAGGGTTGATAGTGTCAAGATGGGGAAAAGAGGGAGCCAAAGGGTCAATGATGTCTACCAAAGGGCCAATGGCATTGGGGAAGCCTGCCTAGGGCCAATGGTGTCTGTCATGGTGCCAACTGTGTAAACAAGAATGAGGAAAAATAAAATAAAATTAGATTTCTGATTACAAATTTATGATGTAGATGCAATCCATATTTATTATGATTTTACGGATATAGATAAAGCGCAAGATCCACTTATGGCGGAGCATTGATGTATCATGGCTCAGTGGTATGATTAGGGGATTTTCATAGGAAGAGATAGGCTAGCTGTAGGATTGGATATTTGGGGGCTCATGCAGATCCCTAGGATATCGTAGGACATGGATTTACCACAGATGTTCTTGGCTGCATGGGAGACTAGGTCCAACACCTTTCGGTGGTGGACAAGACAGGAGACGATGGAGATGGCTTTGAATTTGGAGGATATACATGGGATTCTGGGGTTACCGATTTGAGGCACCCGTATGTATTGCGATTTGACACTTGTTTCTGCAGAGCGAAGAGCCTTGGCCATATCGACTATAGGGAGAAGTACATATGATGAGCGCATGTTGTGCATTTGACTCAATGCAATGCTGACGACAGGGATTCTGGATATCCAGAATGTAATCATGGGGATCATGGTGGCCGATAGAGATATCACAAGGCCGATGGAGCTATTTAATTGTTCCTAAGAGTAGTATGTCGAGAATTGGATCAGGGTGTATTATTTAGTTGGGGCACCACTATATGGGTGCAGTTAGTACAAGATCTTTCCAGGCTGTAGCATAGAGGCTAGAGGACTGTGGGACCCATCACATTGTTGATAAAATGGATACACACACACATACACATGAGTGGTTCCCGATGTATAAGGAAAATGAGATGCCACAAGTATTAGCAGAAAATGCCCCCATAGTACTTTTTTGAGTGTAGGAGCCAAAAATGAGAGCATTTTGGGTATACCAACCACTAACATACGCGTGTCAAGATGATGCGATATGACAACCTTGTATAGGGAATGTGGATCAATGGCCCAGCTGGCCCATAATAGATTTCTTGGATACCATCACTGAGGTGACAGGGAACTATTTGTATAGGGTGGACAGACACACGATGTATAGAGTACTGTGACAGTTTGGGCAACTGAAACTAGTAGTAATACCACATTTTCCACCCTATTAGCGTTAGCATGCTAGAGAGGCTATAGGAGCAAAGGTTTGTGTTATCCTATTTTCCCCTGAAAAAATTGGCTAACTTCAAAAAATTGGACTTGGGCAATTTGTTGGAGCTTCAAATGAGAATCTGGAAAAATATGGTATTTTCATGATTTGGGGAACTTGTAATTGTTGTAAGACATTTCTCTATTTTTTCCTAACTCCCCAGATCCGTGAAGATCCAAAACAGTTAGAAAATTTGAGAAAACTGGGAAAATTTGGTCATTTCTAGTGTTTTGCGAGTCTGGTAGGAACACTAGGAACAAGTTCCTTCAGGCCTTAGGTTCCTCGCATTTCTAATTTTACCACAAATTGAAGGGGTTGAGTGTAATGTGGGTCAGATGGCGTTGTAGGGAACGGGTGTGGATGGAGAATGATTCTTGGGAACCAATTGTTCCCCACATTGACTCGGGAGCCTATCAATAAAGGAGTGCATGCGACGGGTAGTGCGAAGAGAATGGGAATAGGGGGAACACATTCTCTGCAGGATGTTGTTCCCCGAAGAGTTAAACAAGATGAAGAAAGAAGGGAGGTGTTCGAAGAGTATAGTTTGGATAGCGTGGGATTTGTGGGCACAAAGGATTTGGGTGGAGCCATTCCACTGTTCCACCTCAAAGACGACAAGCCGACCAACATACAACATCGCCCAAATGGGTGGATACAGGTCCGTGAGGAACTCAAGTACCTAGTTATTTAGTACCACTAGTACCTCGGATATTTGATATACCTGCACAGAAAAGGAAAAATGAATTTAACTACGGACTGTGAATTAAATCAGGGAACTCGTATTCCTCCCAACCCCCTGAAATTTGTAAGGCCATATCTCCCTCCATGGTTATTCAAATTTCCAAAACTTGGAATTTTTTGAAATTTCTCTTCAAGTATGTTGGCTAGATTTTATGCATAGCTAAAACCTAGACAGTCATGAGATAAATCTCCCTCATTTACCGCTGAGGCTCCCATGTAATATTTCTATCAATTATGTTTTCTAATATATATCTGTGGGTTTTACTTTAACTGCGAATCTCATGAGCCATAGCTAAACAACTTTGTAGCAAGTAAGCAGTTGTAAAGAAATATTTGCAGAAGGGGGAATAGTTGAATATGGAAAGAAGAAGAAGAAGATGTGTAATCCAACCAATAGTTTGCATAGTTGGTCTCATACCCATAGATAAACAAATAGATCTTACAATACAGAATCAAAGGAAAGGAAAGATTCTAATCTAAATCTTAGATAATGCAAAGTTTATCTTAAGATCTACACAGAAGCAAAAAGCCAATGCATTGTTGACACAAAGTTCTCCAGAAATCTGGCTCTGTTTAATTCCTCAGTTTTTAGAAAAGATATCAAGGGTTTCAACACAAAGTCTGGAACTAAAGAATACTGATTACAAATTCTGATCCTTTAACTCGTAGGTTCTTCTTCTATTTATAATGTATAGAAGGAAATTACAAATAGGAAAGCAATAAATGAACTGACACATGCAGAAGCTATAAAAAATAACTGGCAATATTTCCCCTAAAATTTCTCTTTACATGACATGCATCTGAAGACTAAATAAAAGCTTTTCATGTCTTCCACCTATTCTCAATTGAGGACCTTTTCAAATAACTAAAAGTAGTGGCTTTTAACCAATTACTTTAGTTTTACAATTTTGTCCAAGAAAATAATAATAAGAGAAAGAAGTGAAGAAAAAAGACAATATGTCGGCTGTCATACTATTTGTTTTTTCTTTGTTCTGAAAATGAATATACTTTTCAAACATGTGACTCAACAACTTCCCATATGCTTCAGCAACCACTTCTTTCTTAGTCTTAAACTATAGTAATCCTCTGGAAAAAGCATCAGTGTTACCCTTTACCTTTTCTACACCAGGACAATACCCCTCAATATCTGCATGAAGCTTTATGAGTATGCCAATTGAATATAATGTGAAAGACATGATGACTTCATCAATCTTCTTCTACACAACTAGAATGAATTCCTCATGGGAAGGAGGAAATTCATCTGGAATGTTCTCTGGTACTTCCCCATCTCGTTTTCCAACAAATCCATCCTCTTCAACATAAATTTGAGGATCTCCATGTGGAAGGAAACTACTATCTCTAACTACTTCCTCTTTTCTATCAATCCATCAGGTATAATTAGCTCTACAATTAGCACATCCTCTAACAATGAATGTATCTTAGCTAAGGTATCCAAATGACTTTCAACAACTATGTTCTCATCTTCTATCCTTGTCATTAGTTCCTTTAGTTGAGACAATGTCATGTGCATATTCTCCAAGCCAGCTGGTATTCCCTCGAATTGTTCTGAAGCTTGGTGAATAATTTGCTCTTTCCATTGAGCAATAGCTTTGACTTGGTTCCCTTCATCTTCAATCTCTTCAACCAAATGGCTACATACATGTTCCTGCACTAACATGGGCTGAGAAGAAGGTTTAACAACCTTAGTGATGATCTCACATAACTGGGAGATCTGTATCTAAAGCTTATCTTTTTCTGAGTTCTCCTTGTCAAGCTTCAGGAATAAAGTGTCTATCAGTGTCTATGTATCTTGCTTTAATCCTTCCGTGGTGATTTTCCCCAATTGTACTTTAGTCACCAATATGTCTATAGTAATTAGCTCTCCCTTCTATTTCCCTTTAGCTAGAACTGATAATTCAGTGAACTTCTACCCTGATTCTTCAATAATTAACCTTGAAGTTATTTTAACAGCTTTAGACCTTTTGTCTCTACCTTTCAAGCTCATAAGAAGCTACAAGTCTTTGTCTTCCAAGTTGATTTCTTCTCTAGCCTTTGGAAATGACTGTAGAGCCAACCAAGATGAGAAATTACTCTTTGGGTAATGAGAATCCACCGTATGTACCACCATCTCATGCTCTAACTCTACTACATCTGAATTCACCACAATGTTATGGCTGCCCTCTTCTGAATTGTCTGAAGACAATTCTCTCTCAAACTTTGCCATTTGTGCTTTCAACTTCTCCGCAGGGGGAGGTGAAGGTCTGGGTAGCTGAGGAAAAAATACGGATGATGTTGGATTCAACAGTGGAATAATAACCTCTATTTGAGGTCCTAGAGCTATGGAATTGCTATGAGTTGATGTTGGAGAAGCTTCATTTTAAAGTGGCACTGGTATAATGGATGTAGGCTTTCCTTTTTCTGCTACCTAAGACTTCTTGTACACTTTGAGCTTATATGGCCTCCTGCTACTCTCACCTTCATGTTTTCTCTTGCTGGATTCACCTGTAACAAAATTCCCTGTGATTTGGTTCATCAAATCCTTGTCCATACAATACCCTTTGGTTAACAACCAATTTGAGGTGTTAACCAGAACATCGAAATACCTTTCTTCAATTGTCTAAAAACTACCTACACTCTCTTAAAGAAAAACTTTATCTCCTCCAATTTGATGGTATGTGTCAAGTACCAAATTCCCATCATCTGTGAGATTTGTATGTATCCGTGCTAGACCATAGTCAAAAACCTGCTACACTGATAATCTGTTGAAATCTCCCTTTCTAACTTTGTATTCGCTTCGGCACTTCATCTAAAAGTTTTCAAGTGAAGGAACATGTGAGTATTCTTGGGAGACCATCCTTTTTGATATCCCATATGGGTCAAAGTTCATTCATGCTAGGAAGAACTCATGCTCATACTTAGCAAACATTTCTGCTTCAATTCCTATGGCTCTGTGGATGCTCTGGAAACTATAATGACCCATTGTGATTGGAAAGCTACCTATAGACTTGTGTCGTTTTGACTGCAAGTCATGAAACTCTACAATTTTCCTGCACAACTGCATGATGACCCACTTATCACTTGGGTATCTTTGCAACTTAACTGGTTCTCCTAAGAATTCACTCAGCTTGAGATATGCAAAGTCTGCAAACTGGATGAAGATACAACTTTGTTGGGAGAAAACTTGTCAGGCCTCTTTTCTCACTCTAGTGGTCTTCAGCTAACTATTTAACTTGCAAATGAATCCGTAGAAGAATCTATTGCCAACCACCTTGAAATATTTGTAGCATTCAAGAACTGTTAACTGCGGGAAACACTCATAAATAGGATCTTTTGACAATATGTCATGTTTATCCAGCTTGGAAAATATCCCCTTAGAAGCTGTTGTATAAACAAGGTATGAATTCATCTTGAAGTTAATTTTCTACCTCACACTTCAGAGTTGCTCACTGATGTTGTCACTAATGATCTCCACCCAATTAATCATCGAATCAGCTATGTTGATCTCTATGGTTCTCACAAAGGCATACATCCATGAGTGGAAGTTATTTGTATTGGCTTCCCCATTTATCCTGCAAAGAAATTTGGTGATATCATCAAATTATTACACAAGATTGAATTGTGGAAGAGTCCTTAGGAATTTCGACAGTGATATGGGCTTCTTTATGTATCTTTTGTTCATTATACCCATGCAATCTGATTTTTTCTTTTCCTATCTGTTGCTGGCATCCTGCATGCTAATTGCAATCACCATTGGCCATGCCGGAAGCTTAAGGCAATAATTAATAAATTGTGAATCCAACCTGATTATTGTCTTCCCTGCAACATCTCAAATTGTCCTAGAAAGAGGATGATAAGACCTTGCACACTCCAAAACAAACTTAGGCAATTGAGTTGTGACTGAAAACATTGAAGCTTGAATAATCCTGCTACTTTTTATTGCCAGCACAAAAGATGATCTACCAATGGATTTGGATATGTCAATCAAATCAGTGATACGTTCAGGTCCCATGTCTGTATCATTGATTTCAATAATCCTTGAAGTCATGCATGATTCTTTTGACCCTTCTCTTTCATCATGCTTCATCATTCCTAGAATAAGATTTGTCTGAGCTCTTTTTCTTTTATTTTTGCTAGAATCCCTTGTAATTGGATCAATTTGTGCAGATACTGCAATTTCTTCTAATTCAAAAGATAAATTCAATGTATCTGGCATTGATTTTGACTTCTTTACACCAATATGAACACCTGCAATTGATCCTGACAAATATGGAGTCCATGGCATGAATACTCAATTTTTATGACCAAAATTTGCTTATAAAGCCTGCTGCCCTAAAATTTGAGACTTTGCTTGCATGCTAAGTAAGCTAAAGTATTATATAATTCACCTGGGAACTTATACCAACATCCAGATGCTTGGAGTAATAAAAATAAATCTTATCCAACCCTAGGCGCCAAAACTGGAAGCTTCCTGGCAATGGAAATTACTTTTTAATGCAAAACACTCCTTTTGGCACCAAAATCCTCCAAGAGAACAATCTCCATAAAAAAGAACTAATTATCTATTCCTTATGACACCCCATGCTTATATAGCTAGTTGCATGCTATTTTTAATAATTACTTTCTCCTATTTTTGACAATTATTAATAATAAGCCATGTCCTTTCTCTCAATTTGGGCGCCCAAGTTTACATGCTTCTGCTTGGTTTTTATTTAAATTCTTTTATTTATTTTTAGCATGCATATTTCTCTTATCTTTAGCTCACCAAGTTGGTTTGAATTTCCTTCTATTTATGGTGCCAAACTTAGCTAGAAATAATAATAATAAATATCATTTAATGCATGTAATCATGCCAAGATAGGTCACACTTTTTGGCTAGAGGGTATGCTAAAAATAAGAAGTCAAAGTAATGGGAATTTTTACTCTACCAGGAAGCTCCAAAAATTCCATCCTTCACTTAAGTGATTTGTATTTAGTGATGGAAAAAAACAACCAGCTAGGAAGGCATAAAATTCCCACCTGGCTTCCACTACCAAAATTCCCACTGGTAGCTTAAATCCCTCCTTCCAAAAATTGCGACTTGCATGCAATAGAGCTTCTTTCTAAAAAATGTGACTTGCATGGGTGAATAATATTCCTTGATGGGAATTCTTACCTTGACATGCAACTCTAAAATTCCCATTGGTACTTTAAGTGATTTATCTTTCATAATGGGGAAAAACAACCTGCCAAGCAGGCACAAAATTCCCACTTGCCTGCCACCTCCAAAATTCCCATTGGCAACTTAAGTGAATTGACTTCATCATGGAATTTTTACCATGCTAGGAAGGCATAAAATTCCTACTTTCCTGCCACTACTAAAATTCCCACTGGAAGCTTAAATCCTTCCTTCCAAAAAGTGCAACTTGCATGGTAGAAGCTTATTTTGCTTAATATATTCCTTTTTTGTTAGAAATTAGCACTCCATGATAAATTTCTTCCATTTTTTGAGGCCATGAATGAATTCCAGAACTTCTAAGGAAATAAACAAGCTATACAGAATGAATAAATGGATCAAGGGGAATTTAAAAGAAAGACCGCGGAGAAGACCGATAAAAAACACAAAAAAATTGAAAAACGTTGCCAGAAGTTGCAGACAATTAATTTTCCGAATAACTGGTTAGTAAAAATTCATCCCTGGTGAATACTCTACTGAGAGGTGGGAATACTGGTGTGTAAATATTCAATAGGGTTCAATTGTAGCACAATTTATTTTAAATAGAACTTTATTTATTTAAAAAATAATTAAATTAAAATCTCGCAGACAAAACCTGGCAGAGGGATAAAATGAGTTTTAACATATGAGTATTCGTCAAAATTGGCTCATACGATTCTCTAAGAATACCTTAAGGAAATGGAAACAACTGCAGGCAATAAAAACACAAAACGACCCGTTACTTCGAAAAGAACAAATTTTTTTAAAAAGGGGTTGTCCTAGATTTCAGGGTGAAAACTAGGGACACCAAAGTACCACATTATGGAAACCAAAAATTGATTTTGGCAGGGGTAGGTAGATGAAAAAGGCAAGAAACACTTCTAGGATTCAAATCACAACTCCATGTAGCTAAAAGAAAAAAAATTAATGTGATATTATCTCTTTCTTCTTCTCCAAGGAAACAAACATTAGGGAATGGATTTGGCAGGATGCCCATGCTTCTTTTTGGTCATTTAATGCATGTTGTTTGTGGGTAGGAGACTAATTTCGGGGTTCTCATCTCTTCTCTCTTTCTCATTTCTTTTATATATTGTAAAAACCTCTCATTTTAGAGGGGGGGATATTCTGGGATGTAGGTAAACTCTATCAAAATGTTTTCTCAATATCAATGAGTTGTAAGCCTTCACATGGGCCTGATAGGATGTACATATTTTGAAATCAATAAAATATCTATTTTGTGGTGTTTCCTTCAACCCTAGCACTTGTTTATTGTATTTCCTTTCCTCTTCATTCTTGTTGTTGTATCATGTGCATGTATTTCTCATTTGCAGGTTCATATTTTTTTGTTTCATAGAGAATAGATGGTGAATGAAGCCTTGGGTTTGTTTCATAGTTTCCTGGCCTCTTCCTACTCCATTTCTTTTCCCTTCTCCCTCAGCAGGATATTTCCAAACCCTTTTCTTGGTGTTATCACCTTTGTTGGTGTAGAATTTCCCCTTTTCATGCATTTCTCTTTATTTATGGTCCCTTGGAAGTTTATGATAGGAGTAGATAGTTTCATTTACCTTCCTATGAGTAGTTTTTAGCATTAGTATTAGGTAAATGAACCCGCCTTCTCTAGAAGTTTGTTTCAAGTAGCAAGTCCCAAAACTTGAGAGAAAATCCCATGTTACCCAAAAACACTTATTGCTCATACACTCATCCATGACAAATCAGAGGGTGTTGTTTTGTGGTGATAACAATTTTTACATGCCCGGTGGGACAATATTGAAGTCATATTTTACAGGTGTTCCATTACAACATCCTGGTGTATATTTCATTTCATCAAGTTCGATGTGCCTCTTGGTGAAATTTCAGCCTTTGGAGGCATTTTCAAGCATATTTGGTGACTCCACTGGTCTAAAGAACCCATTTTCTCATCTAGCAAACCATTTATTTTTCTTTCCATCATTTCGTTTTCATTCCCATGAAGTTGTGCAATCATGAATTCATTTCCTTGGTGGAACCATCATTTGCAATAATAGTTCCATTAATATCCACCTTCATCATCCCAAAATCCATCTCCAAATTACTATAACACACCTCCAAATCAGTCTTATGAGCCTCATAATGAAGAACCTACATATAACCCACCCTCGTTGACCCATATGGTTATTATCTTAACCAAAATGTTTTTAAAGAACAAGGCTATGTAGGTGATGGTGGAAATTCTATGGAAGATGCCGATTTTTAGAGGAAAATTCAAGTAATGGAGATGGAAGTGGCGTCGATCAGAGATACTTGTGTATTAAAGGAATTCAAGATTGGTTTTAGGGTGCTTTTTCCTTGGGTTGGCCCTATACCAAGCTGGTTCATACATCAATAGAAGCTAGACTTCATGGTTGAGATGATGCTCAAAATTACATAATGGGATGAGTTAATAGAGGCTAACCAATATAAGGTTGAAGAACCCTATTAATGGGATGTTCCTAAGCCTTTTCCATATCAGTATTTAATGCCCATCTCTTATCAACCACCCAGGCCTAAGGTCAAAATACCTAGATTTCTTATAGTTTCTCCTTTCATTCCCTCTCCTCCACAAGAAGATACTACACCTTCCCCTTCATTGCAAATATTGTAAAATCGTGTTATAACCTAGACCACCCCTCCTCTTGTATTCCCAAACCCATTTTGTGAAGAAACAAAATAGAAAATCAGTCAAGGATGGAAGTAAGTAGAAGAATCCATCAGAAAAGAAGTCATAAAAAATTTGAAGGATTGGGCTTCAAAATTTAAAACCAATCAGATGCCACGGCTGGTGAAAAATTCAACAGAGGTGGGGTTTAAGAATAGAAGGGTGAAGTTGAATTAGAAGAGTAAACAAAAGAAGAAGATGACCAGTAATCTCTCTGCTCTGAGTGTAGTGTGCATGATGGCACTATATTCACAGAGGTTACTGATTCATCCTAGCTCATAGAATCAGAAGAGGAAGAATCAACTTCAAAGGGAGAAGAACACAAGGAAGTTGAGATTCAAATGGAGCACTTCATAGAGTTTAATCATGCATATGTTGATTTATTATCATAATTGGAAGACTGTATTGGTGAAGAACCTATTGAACTCACTAATCTTGCATTTCCATAATTTTTCTTTCAATGCAAGGATCCTCTTACTGTAAGGAATTATCAAGGATCAACCATGGAGGAGATCACAAAACAATCTGCTACCCAAATCATTTCTCATGAGGAAGAAGAGGATGATGAAAACATTGTAAAATCAGTCATCATGGAAGAAAAATAGTTATTTGTAGAAGCAAAACAAGGTTTGAATCAACTTCCAGACATGCTCAATGATGAGGAAAAGGAGGAAATTTCTCCCTATGACTTCATTCATGGGGTTATAGAAAAATACGATGGGAAAATCGCAATGATTAGTACTTTCCCAATCAGGTATTTAGCTATTCTAGAGCCAAAGAAGGAATTGCAACTGATCATGCTCACTTTAGAGCACGAGGAAGAGCTACAATGTACCAAAGATCAGCTGCAATGCCTCTCAAATCCAAATGCAACACAAATAAAAGAGGTATTTGTTTTATTTGTTGATAATTTGAAGAAAAGGGTGTGAAACCAGCTTCAGAATAGTTTTCCACTCTTACTTAAGGTCATGTTCAGTGCCAAATCAAACACATGGTCTCAATTTGTGAGGAAACGCAGCTAGTTTTCCCTTCTTGTTGCAGGATTTTTTTGAGTTCCCTTTGCCTCTTGTTAGAGTATGGTAGTTTAGGTTTGATTTAAGTAAAACAAGTGCTTTTGCACACTCTACATGTTTCCACTTGAAACATGTATGATTTTCCTTTTTGTACATAGTTTTCACGGTGTTTTGTTGTTGCACATTCTAGTTCAGGAGGAATGTTCTTGGGTAAAGAAAAATGTTTGGGGAAGTTTAAAGTGTATTCAATTCATCAATTAACATGGAATTCAAATCTATGTAATGTTTCATCCTTGCCAAGAAATCAATTTAGTTCTTCATACTTGGAAAAATCAGATTTTGAGACAGTTTTAGTGATGCTCGTTTCTTCATATCAGTTCCAGGGGAGACAGGTGAAATTTTAGATTCAAAATGATTTTCCAATCACATAAAACCTTATTTAGATGATTTTTTGTGACGTGAATGGTCAATTCAAGTAGTTTCAAGTCAGCTTCATGTTCAAATGGTGCTTCAAGTGGTTTAGGGGTACATTCTTCAATTTCATATCAGTTCCATGTTTATCAGGTTGACTCCATGCCCAATGGATGCTTCAAGGCCACTAATCTTTTAAACTAGCAGGAAGATTACCCCATGAGTTGTCAAATTATTATCCACTATTTCCCCCTGAAAAAAGTGGCTAACTTCAGAAAATTGGACTTGGGTAGTTTGTTGGAGCTTCAAAGAAGAATCTGGAAAAATAAGGTATTTTCATGATTTGGGTCACTTGTAATTGTTTCAAGAAATTTCTTCATTTTTTCCTAACTCCCCATATCCATGAAGATCCAAAACAGTTAGAAAATTTTAGAAAATTGGGAAAATTTGGTCATTTCTAGTGTTTTGTAGGTTTTACAGGTCAAAGAGGAACATTAGGAAAAAGTTCCTTTAGGACTCAGGTTCCCCACATTTCTGGTTTTTCCACAAGTTGAAGGGGTTAATTGTAGTGTAGGTCAAGAGGCATTACGGGGAATGGGTGTGGATGGGGAACAATTCTCGAGAACTAGTTGTTCCCTGCACTAGCTTGGGAGCTGATCAACAAAGGAGTGTGGGTGGTGGGTATTGCGAAGAGAACGTGAGCACAGTGTACATGTTCCCCACAAAACATTGTTCCTTGTAGAGTTAAAAAATTCAAATAACAAAGGGAGGTTACCAAATATTATAGTGAAAACAATGTGGGACTTGCGGGCACAAAGAGTTTGGGTGGATCTATTTCACAGTTCCACTCCAAAGCCGATAAGACAACCAACATACAACCCTGCCCAAATTAGTGGATATGGGCCCACGAGGAAATCAAGGCCCTAGTTTCTCAGTACCACCAATACCCAAAATATCTGATATACCTACGCAATAAAGGAAAAATGAATTTAACTACAGACTGTGAATTAAATCAGGGAACCCGTGTTCTTCTTGACCCCCGTAAATCCGCGTGGCCATATTTCCCTCCATGGTTATCCAAAATTTTAAAACTTGGAATTTTTGGAAAATTCTCTTCAAGCACCACATCATTAAATCCAAAAAATCATATTTTGGTGGGAGTGGGTGGATGAAAAAATAAAAAACACTTCCAACATTCAGAGCATAACTCTAGGTAGCTAAAATATAAAAATTGAATGTGATATGATCTCTTTCTTCTTCCACAAGGAAAAAAACATTGGGGAATGGATTTGGCATGCTTCCCATGCTTGTTTTCATTCATTTCATGCATCTTATTGGTGGGTGGGAGCATAATTTTGGGATTCTCATCTCTTCTCTCTTTCTCATTTCTTCTATATAAAAACCTCTCATTTGAGAGGATGGATCTTCTAGGATGTAGGGAAACTCTGTCAAAATGGTTTCTCAATATCAATGAGTTGCAAGCCTTCACATGGACTTGGCATGTGTTCTTGTGCCTCTATTCTTCACATGTAATGGACTGTGCATATTTTGAAAGCAATAAATATTTTTTTGTGGTGTTTCCTTCAACCCTAGCATTTGTTTTATTGTATTTCCTTGCCTCTCCATTCTTGTTGTTGTGTTTTGTGCATGTATATCTCATTTATAGGTTCATATTGTTGTGTTTCACGAAGAAAAAATGGTGAATGAATCCTTGGATTTGTATCACATTTTTCTGGCCTCTACCTACTCCATTTTCCTTCTCCCTTCTCCCTCGACAGGATATTTACACACCCTTTTCTTGGTGTTATCGCCCCTGTTTGTGTAGGATTTCCCCTTTTAATGCATTTATCTCTCTCCCTGTTCCATTGGAAGTTCAAGATAATAGTAAATGGTTGCATTTCCCTTCCTAGGAGTAGTTTTAGCATTAGGATTAGGTAGAGGAACCATCCTTCTCTGGAGGTTTGTCTTATGTAGCAAGTCACATAACTCGAGAGACAATCCCATGTTACCCAAAATCACTAATTACTCATACATTCATCCATGAAAAATCAAAGGGTGTTATTTTTTGGTGATAACAGTTTGGGTTCCAACATTACGACCTCACATGGTATGGGTAGCAGGGGTACTAGGGTGGTGACAATGAAGACATGACGAGGATGCACAGGGTCCAATGTAGATCATAGTGGACAACTGTTTAAAGGAGGGATCCGATGGAGGATTTGCAGACATAGGGCCACAAGCTGGGGTGGGTTCCAACACCATGGGAGAGGGATCCGGAAAACCAACACCATGGTTGAAAGATCATAAGATGCAATGGCTAAGAGGATGGTTTTGGATGTCATTTGGAGTTTAGATGTCATGCATATAAGATAGAGGCCCAGACCACAACGAAGAGAGGGAATAATATTATTTCCCCGTACCAGGTGGGCACAATATATAGGATCCAGACCTCATTGGGACGATGAGGTGGAGTTATGCAGGGGTTATACTTGAATTTGACCTACCTTTAACTGTTTTAGCTTGCAAGTTTACCATTCACAATTTTGGTCTCAAACCTGTAATTTGTAGACTTAACATACCTTGATGGACGACTCATCATTAATACTATATGTCTCTTAATATCAAGAACACAAACCTACTAGAACTGCCTTAAACCAAACCCCTGCCTTGAGGATCTTCCTTAAGAGGTTATATAACATTATTTGTATGCTCCTAACACCTTGAGGTCAAATGAGACCTAGTACATGCTCATACATGGAAGAAAAACAACTAGAGAGAAGATTTCACTTGATAATAACTAATTAAAGGTGATCACCTTGTGATCACTGAGCCAATGTCCTATAAAGGTGCAAGACTATTTCACTCTCTAAAAATCAATCTTAGCATATATGCCATTTAATTTATCTTAACCAAACTTACTCTACAACAGAGTGACAAGACCATCCATACCTGATCAGCCCTATTGGTGGCATCAAATACAAATATTTTAGGCTCCTCTATGATTACTCAAGCAACAATCTTCAATTTACTTCTTACTATTTTGTCCCAAGCTCCATGTGGCCCATGTATGCTCATTTCAAGGCTTGAATGCAACTGTAAGGATACTTCAACCATGTATCCATGTTATTTAGGCATAATTCTTCATGTTTGAGGTGTCTAAAAACTCACATGCATTGGTTTGTGTATTGATTTTTTTGAGCTCTCTTTCCATATAATATTTTCTATTGACTTAGTACAATACTAATCCTTTGTACAGTCAACCTTTGCTCTAAATGAAGGAATTATATTCCTTGAAATATACCTAGAATCATTTAAAAATATCAATTATACCTGGATATCACCTTCATACATAATCTATGATCATGATTGATCAAATTAGAATAAAAAATATGATTGTTTCCCTTCTTACTGTACCCTGTGTTATTGCAATCTAGCTCAAAATTACTGTTATGTGGATCTCCCACTGCACTGAATCAATCACCTTAAATTTTGGAGGCTTCTAATTCATGATAAGATAGAGATAGTTTGAAATTTGTGGCCATTTTCACTGATCCAGTAAGAAGATATCGAGAGCCCTAGTTCAGGCCCAAGAGCCTTCAATTTGTAATAACAATCAAATTTCACATTTTCAAACCTTATAAAAATTATGCATGTGATACTTATTACCTGTATATCATCTTCATGTCAACAGTTAAGATAATTTCATCTCACAAACACCATTGAGAGTTTTAGCTCCATTGTCCAGGAAGGGTTCTTCAACACAATCATAAGAAACAAGCATAATTCATGCAAAACAGAGGTATATTCTTACTCAAATCACCAAATATGAATTATTATTCATTTTTACATCTTCAAGAACCTCTATCTTACATCCATTACCTTAAATCACCTATGGATATGTGTTCATTAGATAAGTATAGAGTCTTAACAAGCTCCTAAACTGACTCAACAACTCCTAAGAAGAATCAACAACATTCTAATCCTAGAATAATGATGGATATCACTTTAATACATATGAAAAAACATGCATAGAATTCTCCACATGGTGACATGGCATTTACAATACCTTATTTAGCTTATATTACCCCTTTATTAGGTCAAAAATAACTCCTACAACCTCTTGTAAGCACTTATTCAGCTTTTACAAAATATCCAACTTTAACATGCCTAGAATAACATTCACTAATGGTCTTATATAACCTTATTATGCTTTGGCCCTTGATCCTCCTGCATCACAGAGGAGGCATTGGGTGGCCGAGGATTTGAAAAGATCATCGTGGAGAGACTCAAGAAACTAGATATGAGTGATAATATGTTCGTTAGGTGATTTTTGGTAGACATATGCGATATTGTTACTGATGTATGTTGGTTTTTTGTTTTATAGAGAGGAAGGTGGAGGAGTGTAAATTACTGATCAAGAGTTCCCTCCATGAGATCCTAGACTCCGTGTTAGATTTTTAGGAGACTACAGTGATGATGGATCTAATAGCACTATTGATCGGGGACTCTGTGCAGTCATTCTGTTTAGTGGATGATCCATCCAGGAAACTATAGCGATATAAAGATGCATAGGCACAAAAAACCACTGGTAGCATAGATGTGTTGTTGCAGAGCCTACTACAGGAATATGAATCCCTAGTATAGGAATAAGAAGCTCACCTAGTAGATTCCTGAGCTGGGGAGAAAATTACTTCGCTAGAGACCCAACTAGTGAGGGCACAGGGAGAGGCCTCTGAAGCCCAATCTAGGGTGACGCCCCTAGCTCGTGCATCAAGAGAAGATAACAGAACCCATCATCCTAAAGCATCCACAAACCCCACATAGGGGGCAAGGGTGCTTGATTCAAATGATATATGGGCCATTTTTATGGTTTTTGTCGATTGTATAAAACTTGATCCAAGATATGTGTGTGTGTGTGTGTGTGTGTGTGTGTGTGTGTGTGTGTGTGTGTGTGTGTGTGTGTGTGTGTGTGTGTGTGTGTGTGTGTTATTTTTTTTATGGAATTTGGATATTTGGTGATGTGATGATTTATTTATCATTTTCTTTCTTTCTACATGTATGTATGTGATAATACCGTGTTACTTAGAAATAATGATAAAGAGATAGATAGGTAAATATGATAAGAAGGGGATCGATAAGATAGCCCAACTCACGCGATGTGAAAAAGACAAGAGGAAGAAAAAGGCCAAGGCATCCAGTGGTAGGATGCCAAGGCAGAGATGGTGATGAATCCAAGTGGAGTGAATAACCCTAACAAAGATGAAATTTTTGAGGTATTGAAGATAGTGTGATAAACACAAGGGGGGATCGAGAGCTCAAGAAAAGGTAGAGGATATTTGTGTAAAAACCTAAGTGGGGGCCGAGAGCCCAAGCGACAGAAAGGGATAAGGTGAAAGAAAGAAAAGGATATGTGATCATGATGTTTGTAGGTAGCTGACCACAAGGGGAAAATATCACAGTGTATTAGTGATAATATCATCAACTTGGTACAAAGTGTGACTTCGGGCATGGGTCATGAGGTCCCCAATAACATGTTGTGTAATAGCCACCTTTTGGTGGACTTCAAATCACGTGGAAAATAAGGTGTCATCTATCTCGTCCTCAAGTTGAGGGAGGACATCATGTCGAATGTCATCAATAATGGGGTGATGCTCATGGAGAGGTGGAGTTGCATATGTATGAGATTGCGGACATATCAAAATTGAGATCTTGCTGCAGTAGTGCAATACTAACACCATATAATGAGATATTTTCTTGACACTCATAGATCATTTTTCACTTACACATGTGGTTATAGAAATTATAGGGTTTAGGTTAATAATGACTCATTTCATGATCTTCAAATGGACCTTCAGACATCTAGGGAATTTTGACCATATATACTATTAATCTCAACCATCCATTACTCACACGATATGACTAAAACAAACTTCTCTCTTTTATATAATCACAATGTTTGATTAAAGAACATTGAATGATGAACTAGACAATAGAATCAGACCAGAATAAATATTTGAGATATTCATATATTGAGATACCCTTCATTGCGATCATGCACTCTAATAATATCTCAAGACTCAAGAACACAGTTTTGCAGACAATTTTGTATACTTAACTCAATTATTCCTCTTCATGCCACTTATCTACAGACCACCTTGATGACTTGAACCATCACCACACTTGAGACACTTCTTGACAATAACATATACTTATTTGTAGCTTTGAGACTCACAAATATATCATGACATAGATCACTCAATCATATGATCAATATTCAACATCAACTTACAAACCTAGAATAATTAGACCCATAATGAGAAACTTGGTTCATTATGACACATCATATTCCTCTTAGATGAAAACATGACAAAATCAGAAACCTACAATTAACAAGGACTCGAAAACATATGGAGAGAGTCACATTCCATACCTTATTACTCTTGAAGTATCCCACAATCCTAGTTTTTTCAACTTCTCATGTACAAGAGACTGGATTGCATATAGGAAAATATGACTTTCCTCAACCTTGGACCTTTCAACCAAAGCAAACATACCTCCTTGATCTGATTTAGGCTTGATAAATTTTTCTTCCATCTTGTTTGAAACAGACCCTCCTTTGACATACTTCACTGAGCCTATCTTCATACTAAGCACCTCTTATTTTGGAGCATCCTTCTTGTCATACCTTGACTCTTTAAATTTCAAACTCAACATATAAGACTAAGAATTTGTTCTCTTGGTCTCATTTGATTTAAAAACCATCTTCTTATCCTTATGATCTGTCATGAGACTGATTTTATTCTTTAATGCTCTTCTATATTGGGCTTGAAACCTTTTTTTAGTTATTGAAGATTCACCTTGGTGAAAAAAATCTAGCAATGTGTCCCTATTTGTGACACTTGAAACATACAATTTTATTATTCTTTCCTCTTGACACATACACACTTATATTCCAACCAAATTCCTTAGCCTTGTGACCATATCCACAACAAGAGTAACATTCACCTTTGAAGAAGCTTACATCATTCCTAGAAGAATTTATTTTGCATTCTCTATCACTATGACTAAAAACACTACAAGAGTAGAAATATCCTTTAAAAGTACCACACCTCATAGCATTAGGTTTTCTAACAGGGTTATAATTTCTTAAATCAACCTTCTTGGTCACCTTCACATTAGATTGAGAACTTGGTCTAGCTCCTTCATCATTCTCCTTATGTTTTCCCTTGAAACCTAGGTCTGTCTTCTTATTTTCATCTCTCTATCTTTCTAATAACCCATCAAGAGCTTCAGATCTCTTCCCTAACCTCTTATACATTTTCAACCTGTTATATGTACCTTCTAGATTAGATTCTAGCACTTTCAAATTTTCTTCATACCTGGAACAAGCTTCTTCTTTATCCTTTAGGGCTTTAAAAACTTTATCAACTTGTAATTCTAATCCCTTGATGGATTGACCATGATCTATATCCATGCAAATGATATGATCTTGTAGACTAAGAATCAGGGACTTTGCAACTTCATCCTTAATTTAGCCTTAACATCTGAAGACTTACCCATAGCTTGTGCTCCAGGAGGATCTCATTCACGTTGTCAAACTTGCTTCACAAGTACCTTCTATGATACCAATTGTTGGAAGCACAATGGAATGAGAGGGGGATGAATTAGTCCTTCAAAACTTTAACTTTAATTACCAAGTATTAACATTCATCATTCAATTATCCATTCATCATACATAACCATACATGAGCATATTAAGTGTGTATTAACCATTCACAAGATCATAACACAAGAGATAATACAAAAGACACCACATATAAGTGGGAAATCCTCGTGAGTAATAAAACTCACTAAAAATCATTTCTTATATTACAAAAATCAAGGACTATTACACATCGCAAGAGATTTCTTTATTGAGGCACTAACCCCACAAGGAACACCAACCCCTAAACCCTTTTTGATATTACTCACAATTAAATACTCCTATGAATATGACTCATCATAAGATATTTTACAGAATTATGATAACTAAAAAATATGTTGATCCCACAACTGGTTTTGATCCAAGTTCAGCTCATAAATACATCAAACCCTCATCAACTTCTCTCTCCTCTAGCTCGCTTTATTCTTCTTCTTTCATGAATTCATTTGGCTTCAAACACTTACACACATGCTCTCTAACCTTCTTAATATTTTTTTGCACATCCTCATCTCTCTCTTGATGCCCTTGAATATCCTTTGCTTCCTTACCTAGGTCACATTTCCCCCTCCAAGTGCAACTAGTTCAAAAATGAACCAAACAAACACTTTTTTATGTTTCTCAGCTCATAAAAACAACATAATTTGGTCCTAACCAAATATTACGACCAAAAAAAATTAAAAAAATATCAACACACCTATAAAAAATCATAAAATGAACCCATATAGGTCAGTCATACACCAAGACAACCAAACATGGCTCAAAACCCCATCACCTAACTCATCAAAGACCTCCAAACTCATCACCATGCTTATTAAATCCTCTAAAGTCCTCAAACATGTCAAATATGACATAAAAAAACCATCCATGGTCATACATTAACTTAAATAATTCAAATTCTTCATAACACTAACAAGAAGGACCATTTCCTTCACAAAAAATTACTTCCAAGAACTAGTATTCACATATGGACCTTAAGATCACACCATAACACCTAAAATATTCCACATAACCACTAATTGGAAAGAAACTGAACTATATATCACATCCATGCTTTATATCACTCATGAACCAATCATCAATGAAAACCACACCTACTTTCCTCTTCACCAAACAAAGTTGCAAAGAAATAAGTTTTGGAAACTCAATTGGTTTACACCCTTATTGCCACTTTAATGATCTATAAATTCCTGTAATGTAGAAAAAATTCATCCATATTCACTCTCCAATGGATATTAATCATAAAAAATCTAAAACAAGATAATTCTACCTCCATCTTCTAGTTGGAGCAATCTTGTCATGAAAACATTAAAACTTGGTCTTCACAAACTGAGTTGGTTAACCTATCAAAACCATCATAAAGAGAAAAAACCATATACTATTTGAAATCCCTCTTAATATGCTTTCCATAATCGTACATTTCCTTCCAAATCCAAGTGGCACCAAGTCCATGTCTACAACTTCTCATTTAATCTTCTAGGGCTCAAGAATCAGTCTTGAGACCAACTTGCTTCATCACCTCCAAAAATCACTTCAACAAATCATGGAAAACCCTTATAAATGTTATTAAATCACTTGGAAACCTCTAAAATCATGAATAAACTAAAAAAAATTTACCAACCTCATAAAGCTACTCAAGACCATGCTTAACTAGCCATATTCCAGAATTGGCCTTCAAAGAACATGTCATAAATTTCTCATCACTTAACAAAAAATCAAATTTTATATTTCATTAGAAAAATATTGGAACCATGATCAGAAAAAAACTCGAACCAAGTCTTAAATCCACATGTAGCTCTTGTAAATCCAATTTTACCACAGTCTGCTCCAAACTGCCCCAAAAATTGGTCCTAAAAAATAGGGAACATTTTGCACTTTAAAACATCAACCATGATCTGAAACTAACATGGAAATCTATTATAACTCCTAGGCTAAAAATAATGTCAATTTATTGAATACCTTTTTTGGATAACGTTTCCTCAAACTGAACATCTTCAGAAACATGCATTTTTGAGTGGGTCCCACATACATTCACATGATATAATATACCTTTCTAGAAACTTGGAGGAGTCTTGTACAACCTCAAATAATAAATTTTTCAAAACCAATAAAAATAGACTCTGTGTGATCAATTACTCCGATTTGCTTTAAGCTAGGGTTTCAAAGAAACTTATCTTCTTAATGATCATTAATAAAAATGTGATGATAAAAATAGCTCATTATTATTTCAAAACCTTCTTAGTTCCATGGAAAAATATCCCCCAAATCTTTTGGTTCCCATGCAAAGCAAAAAATCCACAATGAACATTAGAAGGTCAACATTTAACACCAAAACACACTCTAGAAAACTTGGGTTTTCCAAAAAAGATGTATCTTGAAAAATATTCTTCACTTTGACCTTAAAATTTTCATGAAAAATCATTAAAACATCCTCTAACTATCAATACTCACCATCTAGCTCAAATATGTCCATAAATCTCCAACCTTAATGACTTATCTGTGTCTACCTAGCTTGTCTTTACCTTCTTGCTTCCTAATGACCATGAAGCACCAACAAACCTCTGAGAAATGACTTGAAACTCATAATACATGTCATATGACTCATCACCATGCTTCAAAAATATTTATCATCTCCAAAACTCATACCTATACCATTCTGCATGCTCTAGGTCTAGGAAGAGGCCTAGAATGACCTGACTGAAGCCATACATCCCATGAACTGACCATGATGACTCATTACAAATTCATTAACACCTATAATATGCCTTTAGTACCATGTATGACCTCATGAAAACCTTCATTCAATTTGGGAGGACTCATATTATGACCATGCACATTGCATCATGCTCTAGAACACCATAGGACCTCACCAAACATGACACTACCAATCAACCTTCATGTTTGACCTTTGAATAGCACCGCATGGAGACTGATATGACACCATGACACCCTTTTTCTTCAACGAAATTGAAATCAATGACAACACTAAGAAAAAATGGCCAACACTTGGTTGTTTTTTAGGATATTCCAAAAGGGTTATCCCCCAAAATAAATCATGATCATGTTATTTAGCTAGTACCAGGAAGCCAACCAACCAACATTCAACCTTATATGTACCCTTATATATAGAGGAGTGAGATTGAAAATATGGTACAATAGATGTTGGAAGCATGCATTATTCATTATAGTCATAGTGTTTACTCTTCTCTAGTGATGATGGTGTGAAAGAAGGATGAAGGTTGGCACATGTGTATAGACTATAGGGAACTCAATAGATACAAAGTGAAAGATAAGAATCATATTCTTGTCATTGAAGATTTGTAGGATGAATTGCATGGTGCTATTTATTTTACAAAATCATATCTTTGATTTGGATATCCTCAAATCATAATTTTTGATGAAGATATTTATAAAAAATCCTTTACATCACATGAGGGCCACTATGAATTTCTAGTAATGCCTTTTGGCCTTACAAATGCACTATCTACTTTCTAGGTTTTGATTAATTTGATCTTTCATCCATTCTGTGAAAGTTTGTTGTGGTATTATTTGATGAGATATTAAAATATACAGTAAAACACGGAAAGAACATTTACATCATGTTAATAAGGTTTTGGAAACTCTTGAACAACAACACCTTTATGCCAAGCCCTCCAAGTGTGATTTTAGAGCAAGGGAGGTAGAATACTTGGGCCATATCATGTTTCAAGAAGGTATAAAAGTGGATCCTTGTAAGATCCAAGCCATTGCATATTGAGAGATTCATAAAACCCTAAAAAACATCAGGTGCTTTTAGGGATTATGGATTATTATCATATTTTTGTGAATAATTATGGTAAAATTGCAGCACCATTCACAACATTATTGAAGAAAGACTATTGTCATTGGAATGTGGAAGCAACCTAAGAATTTGAATGACTAAAGAATCTCATGTGTACCACTCTAGTTATGGCTATCCCAGATTCCTTTAGTACCTTCATTTTTTAATGTGATGCTCCAAGGTGTGGCATAGGTTCAATACTTATGTAAGAGGGTTGCCCCATCACATTTAACAATCATAAAATCAAAGGTAAGAACCTATCAAAACCAACTTATGGGAAGGAAATGATGGTTATTCTTCATGTATTCAAATAGCAAAGATCGTATCTCATGGGTAAATAAAAATCATGACAATATGAAATACTTCTTGGATAAAATACTATCATCTTTAAAGAACAATGAAAATGGGTCACTAAGATGTTGGAGTCTGACTTTGGAATCATTTACAAGAATGGAAAATAAAATGTGGTTCTTGGTGCACTATCCAAGAGAGATGAGTCCAAAAAAGCATTGTTATATGTCATGTACATATTACAAGTAGCTAGGTAGCTTAGGAAATATCATAATGGTAGAACAATACTGAGACCCACACTCTCATTTAAAATATCCAGCATTATTTAAGCATTTCAGATAAAAAAAATTGGAAGGGGGGTGCATTGAGGTACAAGGATCAATTGTTCTCATGTGAGAAATCTACCCTTAAAATTTAGGGTCTCTCAAATTTCCATACTTCTCCAGTGGGTGGCCATTCTGGGTTCTGAAAAACTTAGAAAATAATTAATTATTTTTTCTTATGTGAAGGGTTAAAAGGAGATCTTTAGAGATTTTTGGTGGAATTTTTGGTGGTGTCAATGTAACTAGGGATAAAATTTTAAGTCTCCAAGCCTTTTGCAACATTTATCTATTCTTAGTGAGTGGTGGGCAGAGATTTCTATGGATTTAATTGTAGGATTTCTTAAATTTGAAGGGAATAGTGTGATTATGGTGGATGTAGATAGACTCGCAAAATATGATCACTTTTTTGCCTTTTCACATCAAGTTACCACATATTTTATAGATACAATTCAGAAGCTACATGGAACACCCAAGTGATTTTAAAAAATTTAAATTTATGTAAGATACTTCTGATCAGATAAATATAAAAATATTTAAGAAATATCAAGCTAAATAAGTAAAAGTAAGAGTGATGGAAAGGGTTTGTAGAATGACTCATCTTTTATCTATAGGCATGAATTGATTCTAGACTGGAGACTAATATGGAAAGGTGTAATATGGGATGTGTAAGCTTTGTATAAGAAACTGGATTCTAACAATATTAGGGAAAGAAGAATCTGGGAGAGGACATGATTGCTTGGATGCTAGAGCCTGTTATGGGCGTTGGTGTCTACGAAAGAGATTCAATTTTGGTTCTTTTTTTGTCGCTTCTTATTTGTTGTAGGTCACATCAAGTTCACTTTACTTCTACTCTATCACACTTGTAATTTAAAAATAAACCTTAGCTACCCTCACAATACTCAAGTGCACATTAGATGAATAAAAATATACATATGTTGGAGTTAGACTAACCTCGACATTCACCCTAATGTGATTATCATCTAGTGTTGTACTACATTTGAGAATCAATGTAGTCTAGTGTGTGTGTGTGTGTGTGTGTGTGTGATTGAAATAGTGTCCCTTGAGCTAGGATTCCCTAGTTCCAGTCGTACAAGGAATAAAATGCTATAATTAATTTTTCCTAATGCAAATGTGTGGTATGGAATTAATAATAAAACCTCCCATGTAGTGAATTATGCATTGCCAAAATGTATTCCTTAATGTAGTAGATAGAAAATATTAGCTCATTGTGATAATATATGCCTCTTGAAATTATTTCCCCCTAATAAGGTTAAATAAAACATGGATATATATGATTCCTTCACTTAAGTTTAGTCATTAACAAGTGAAAGGCTGACTAAGGGTGATAAATAAAGTTAAGAAAGAAGTAACATCCAAAACATTAGTAACAAAGAAAAAGTGGAAAAAAATGTTTAAAGGGGACAATAACATCTGTGAACTCCTATCCCTAATGGGTGGCCCTGTAAAGGGTGCCAAAAATATAAAACAATGGAATCAAGGTTGAATAGGATGTTGGATGGTATGAAAAACTGTAAGTTACAAATAAAAAACAATAAGAAATACAAATGAAAAGGATAAAATAAATGTCAAAGCAATGTAAAGGGTTTTTAATGAGCAATTCTCTTACTTAGGGATCATGAAAAAAATAAAGTATTTAGAGGTTGGATGTACATTGTAAGTGTGTCATTTAGTGACTACATTTTACCCCACTTTATGTTGGTGAACAAGATTTTGGTATCATAAAGTAGAAATAAAATCATACCTTGGAGAGTCAAAAGAATATTATGACTAGTAGCGTGTCAAATGAGTGTTGTAATGTGTCAAATGGAACAATGAAAAATAATTACCACATAATTCTGAGGAAAATTAAGGATAAGGATCCTAGGGGTGACCTTTATGTGCACAGAGTGATAATTATGTGTGCTTGTAGTTCCTTGGAATGCCATCTTTGTCGTAGCGTGCTTGAGATTTTCTTCATGGGTTTTTGTGTGATTTTCCTTCATTGGGATAGGATAGGACCTGCAAAAGAAAATTAGTGTATTCAATGCTCTAGGTAAATGCAATTGAACTTTAACTTGAAGAATATGTAAAATTGGAAATTGTATTGGAAAATACTTAACCAAGGGGTTAAAGTACACCTGAAATGTTGAAAGAGAAAGAGATATAAATTTGTAACTACTTTTAGACTTGTTTATTAGGATTTGGTTGGAATAATATGAAGGATTTGGGCGTCATATATCCAAACTTAGGATTTGAGCATCCCAGTGCTAAGCTTCATATCTATGTGTCATATCACCACTAAGGGAAAGTGTAATTGGAGAGTTCATAGGATTTTCCCTCTAACTGTTAATGCTTTCCCATAGATAAGTGAAAATTCAGATGATCCCAAACTTTATTTGTAACTTGCATTGACTGACACAATGTTCCAAGCATATCATTGTATTACATATGCCCAGGTGTCGCTTCCTTATTTTTTCCTACTTTAATTCCTTCTTTGGTTCCTGAGTAAGTAGTTAGTATCTTATCTAGTTCCTCTTAATAATTGATTGAAATCTGAAACTGACTGTGTAACTACTAAAACTGGAGAAGACTGTGACCTTGAAACTGCTGAAAAATACTCTGTAACTATTTTCCCCCCTAGGACAGGAGCACCCAAGTGGGATTCTAGCACCCAAAGATCCTTTTTGTAATGGGAAATTCTATCTAGGTTGAGTTTTGTAGCCAAGTCTATTTTTTGGCCCTATTTCTATTTTGTTCCTGATGACTTTGATTATGTGAATAATTTGATTATGAGATGAACAAAAGTGAAATAGATCCCAAATGAGGAAGGTTGAAACTTATATACATATTTGATATAGGTATTCTTGCATGGGAAATAGGGATTACACATGGTAGTTACCATGGCACAAGGAGAACAATTAAAACATGATAGCATACAATTGTTAGTGGGAGACAAGCAAAGCACATAGAAACAAAAAATAGTAAAAGCATATAGTTAAATAGAAAATAGGGACACAAAGAGGATTTGGTTGCAGACATGGGACACCACTCAGGATGTCACAAGACAATCAAAGTTGTCAAGGCTTGTGTAAATAAGGAAACAACAAAACATAAGGCATATCTCACAAAAATAACAAATAAGGTACAAGTAAATAAAGAAACCATGATTGGAAGAAGTCCTGCGATGAAAATGCTAGACATAAAGCACATGTTATCATGTTAGGAAAGATAAATAGTATGCCATAATGTAATATCTGAAAATAGGAATGAAAATTTTAAATATTATAAATAAGTTCCATAATTAGATGTCCTTGGGAAAATGAAATTTTCCTGCTCCCACAAAAACCCCAGCCCTACTTTATCAGCCCACGATGGCAGATCTCCTTTAGATGGAGATGGTTTTAGGTTCCCGTGTCCAAGCCCTATGCATGAAAATTTTATTAATCAATACTCTAGTTCGACTTGCAGGTGGGGAGCACTTTAGGCCTATACTCAAGTCGCATGGTCTTCCACTAGGGCATGGCTATCCATGTCTGAATATGGCACATCATAAATGGAAAGAAATAGGGGTGGTTCAAGCTGCACCTTTGATTTGGTTACATAGACTTCAGATCAGGAACATGACATCGCTTCCCAGGTTCTTGTTTGCATATTGATTGGGACCACACTCTGCATTCTGCTACCCCCACATGCCAGGGGTATGGATTTTAAATATGCCATTTCCCTCAAAATGTGTTGTAGATTAGATCTAATTAATTTTACCTTTTGAGGAAAATTTCTATAGGATAACTCCCTGCTAATCTCTTATGGGGTTAGAAGGGATTCTTTAATTTTCATGTTGGTATTTTTTAAGGGCGGATCCAAATCTCGAAACCCCGCTTCATTCAAATAACCTTTATTTAAAAATGTTGCATCCACTTCTATGGCTACTACCCCTCCCCCATCCTACATTATGGAACAAGCCACGAATACCCATTCTCTAGAAATAACCAGTGCAGACTCTCTAACCTTCCAAAATAATATGGAGAAAAAGGATTTCATCTGCAGGTTTAATGGTGTTTTTCCTTCAATGAATGAACTTATCCTGTGGATCCATTCCGATTGGACCAAAAATTATGATCATTTATTTTTTGTTAGAGAATTTTTCATCATTCTTTTCATTAATCAAGATTGTTATCACAGGGTCATTAATGAGAGCCCTTGGTTCTAGGGCTCTGCAGGTTTGTTCACTACACCATGGTTTCCACAATTTGACCCATGCACCTTCTCCATCTTGCGTGTTCCGGTTTGGGTGAGGTTACCAAACCTCCCTATCAATTTTTATCTTGTTTCGAGGGATATTGGAAATTAATTATGGAGATTCATAAAACAAGATGACTCATGATTTCATTGTGGGTTACTCACTTATGTTATAATTTGTGTTGAAGTTGACCTCAGTAAAGGAATACCAGATAAAATGACCCTCAAAATGGGTGAGGTGCCCCATGTTCAATCTCTAGACTACGAATATAGCATTTAGATGTAATTAATGCAGGTCTACATGGCATCTACAGTCTTCCTTCCCTCATAAGAAAGCTCAATCTGCAAATAAAAAGTCTTCCAAATGGTGGAACATCCCTGATCTTGAGGTGGATTCAAATTCTAAAGCATAAGTTCAAGAAGTTAAGAGAGTAGATCAATTGGTTGCTACTCAATGTGCTGCAACAGCTGAGTGTGTTGCGGCTAGTCAACAAGTAGTGCTTTCCCACCCGGGGGAGAGACCTACTATGGGAATCAAGAGGCCTCATGAATCCAATCATTCTGATTCAAATAAGGAGGGCCCCATCTCTCTAAACATGGAATTATAGACTAGATCCCATCCAATTCTAGCCTTAACAAACACACTGGATTCAGAGGAAATTTTTCTGGAGAATTAGCAGTTGGTATGCTCGAAGAAGGGAAAGAAGGGTAAATATTTATATTCATATCCTTTCACTTCTTCTCTCTTCTTCTACTTATTTTTTGGTCACCTCGTGGTTGTCTCCACTTATTCATTCAGAATCTTACTTTGTAGATGCATCTTCTTTCCCATTCTTGGCTGGTCCTTCTTGCTATTTTCAGTTATAACTAAGTGTGTTCTTCCTTCTCTTCTTCCTATATCTTTTTCAGCTACTAACTTTATGACTTTAACAATTTCTTCTCTTCTATCTAGTGGATTTGTCTTCTTTTATCCTTCTGTTATGTGGGAGTGTTCCTCTTTTTTTTCTCATCCCCCTCTTCTTTGTACAAGGTTTTGGGTCCTTTCAAAACCCTCACATTTACCCTAATCCAAAAACATATTTTGAAATATTATTGCAAATATAGAGCTTGATAGTAAGCGGGAAAATGTAGATTCCCCTAGGAGCCTCAGTGGGACTGGTAATGTACATGGAAAAAAATCATACATCATGTAAAAACCTATAAGTGACCTACATTCACCTCAAGATACCATGTCAATGTGCATGTGTGTATGAGAAAATGATAAAGCATACTATGAACCATAGTAATATGATAAGAAAAGGTGCAACATATAGTAGTATAAGGAAGCAAGATTACACCCAATCAATATCTAAGAAAATATGTTTTTTAAATTTTTAATTACATATATGTGAAAGAGAAAAATTATAAGGGAGGAATAAATATTCCCCCTAGTGTGTATATGTGCAAAGTGAGGTTCATGTATGCCCTCAATAGTAAAGTATGAACCAAGAAAAAGAGTGTGTCATCGAGTGGTGTGGTGGAATTAGGATGCCCCAAAGTGTGAATTCCAAAATGATAAATGTAATGAGAGTACTAGGCAAGGGCCCACAATCATCTAATGTAAAATAACCACACATGTGAACATGATCTAGGAGTCAATAGTCACGGGAGAGTGCATGAGACCACATATATGGAATAGGCCTAAACCAAGCATGTGGGGAAAGAGAGAGTGAAATATTTCTAGATGGATCATGTGAAGCATATGACATATGTGAATATTTTCCCCTATGAGGTGGGATATGTGATCTACAAATGCGCTGAAGCCAATGAGTAGGAGCCGTGTACTAAGGAAACTTAGTTGGATGTGCAAAAGTTGATACAATAGGAGCAAGGGCTCCAAATACCATAGGAGGTGATAAGGATAACGATCCATCATGAATAGGTGAAGATGAAATAGGAGTATGATCAAACAAAAATGGGATGGCTAGAGGAGCCAAGGACAAAGGTGTTTGTGGTGGAATGCCTCAAATAGTAATAAGATGTTGATCATGAATGAACTCAAGGCATAAATGAACAATATAAGGAATGAATTTGGTAGCCTAGATCCAAGGGATTCCTAAGATCATGTCACAATGTGTAACAATATATCCAACACTAAATGTCATAGAATTTGTAAGATTTCTAACAATAATGGGTAGAATAACATGACCATGAGAAGTGAGAGACATGTGTGTCATCTAAGATAAAGGGAATCCAATTGAGTGTAAGAAAGTTAGTGAGCACACATTATGCTTGAATGTAGGATGTACCATAACATTGTTGATGGCATGAGGCTCAATATAAGCATCAATATGTAATGTATGTGAAGAGATCGAGGCATGAAAATCAGCATCAGTGAGATTGATAACATGTGATGGGAGATCAGTAACACTGACAAGGAATCCAAGGGAATAATCTGAAGAAGTAGGAGGAGGCACTGCATGGTAGGTATGATTAGAAGATGACTCAGGGGCTGATTTTTCATGCTTAGGTAATGGGTCATTGAATATTTTTAACTTTCCATTGTCATTAGTAGATTTGGACTTGGAAGTAGTGGATTCAGGTAACTAGATATTGTTATTATCAATGAAATCTTGAATTAAATGGAAAATATTGAAACACTTGTTGATATAATGACCATTGCATTTATGGTAATCACAATGTGCATGTTCATCAAAATTATTTCCATGGGGCCTATTAGGATTGTACTCAAGAGGAGGTGGAAAAGAAATCAAATTGGTTTCAATGAGTTGGGGAAAATAACATACAGGGAGGATAAGGTAATCAAGTAAATATATGCCAAGGGGCTTGGAGTTGAAGCTTAGTGATTTAATATAAATAGAGTTTAAACCTTTTATTTCATGGTAATTACTGTAATAAATGGTATTCATGTAATTAAGTACAGTAATAAATAATAAATAAGCATACAAATATGTAAATCCCTAATAAAAATGAGAGAGGGAAGATGACTTAGATGATTTTATTTGATATGGAAGTTATCAGGAGTATCTGAATGTTGGGTCTGGCTACATATACTTTCAGAATTGCTGACTGAGGGTTCTAAAACTCAAAACTATACAAGATAGGAATTCCTGCAAGAGGACAAGAGTTCCCTAGGCGTAAGAGACTGATTTAAGAACCTGTGTCTAATCAGAGAGTTAGAACCTGATCTTTTTAGGGTCAGAATATCTTCTCTACTACTCGCTCTTTGTCTCTCTGGTTTGAATACTAGATCACCGATCATACCTGTAACCTAAAAAATAGATGAAAGCCTACATATTCCCACAAACCACATCAAATATAATAAAAGAAGATGCATAATGGGGATTCTAACTTACCCTGGTGGTCACCCGAAGAGTGAACTTATGTCCAAGTGCTATACTATATCTCATACTCCATGTAGTTCTTTGTGTGTGTGTGTTTATTCGTGTCCTATGCCCTAGGTTTCCATTGTGTAAATTACACGATGATAGCGTGCTAGATCTAGATTATCCCAAATATGTATAATGTTTGTGATGAAATAGAATGAACTCCCCTCCTATGTAGTGTATGTATACCAATGCATCCATTGTCCCTTGTATGGATGTGTTAGAATATCATGACTTGTAGTTCTCTTGTGCCTTTGTGTAAGCTTAGGTGATGATAGATAATTATTATAGTGTTTTGGCCCCTTATTTAAAAGAATTAACTAATTATATATATATATATACATGATTTCCTTGTTTGAATTTCATAATTGACAACTGAAAGGCTGACCCAAAGTGTAAAGAGGTGACCAAGAAGTTAAAAGGACTTAAAAGAGGTAAGAAGAAGAAAGAGAGAGACATAAAAATCCAAAAGGGATAAGAGAGCATATGCACACTTCTATCCTAGCTGGATGCTAGTATCTAAGGCCATCAACTAGCATCTCTTCATAGTTTAACAATAATTAAAAATTATTCTTCTCAAAAGCACCTATTTATTCTATTCTTCAACTCACATCAGCTCCAACTCACATCAAAAACTTTCTTCTCATTAGTAAATCTCTCTCTGTAAGGTGTTCATGTAGCAACATAGCTTACCTAGCTTCAAAATCATCTCACTGCTCTCTTAGTTCTTTAATGCAATCAAAATACGTTCATCTCTCAAACATTCTCAACTCAGTATCATTGCATTAATCACTTTTTCAACAACTCAATACTTCATCATATGTTCATCTCACAGTCTCTCTTAGCTTAGTCTCATACTTTCATAACACTATCACTGTCTCTGCACTTCAACAAACTTTCATCTCACAACCTTTTACAACACAATATCATACTAACATTGTTGAGTCTGTCAAACCTTGACATACGCTACATGTGAATTTTTATCTCCTTCATGAGCTAATCATGTTCTCCTTTACTCAAACAAGACTTTACAACTTCACTTGAGCACCAACAAGATGATCTTGGAGGACTTTGCAGGATAATTCATTGTTATAGGAAGAGGTATGAGGAAGTTAAGGATATTTAAATACTTGTTCAAGGCATTTACAAGTGTAGTATTTTTCTTCTTTCACACTGCATAGAGATGTTAAACATCCATTTACATGATCTTAAAGATGTTGAACAACATTTTTCAATTGGTTCAATACACAATTGAATCTTGCTTGATCTTCTAGGCCTGATACAACACTTTGTCAGGTTCAAACACCTTTGCAAACATGTTCAAGTACAAAAAATATAATATTAATGTGTCCATTGTCTTGGTTAAGCTTTTTGTTAAGTTCTAAACCTTCAAAAATAGATAAAAAAAACTTAAAAACCTCTTATTGGCACTATAGAGCATGTTTAAACCCTATCACCAGAACATTTTTATGAAGAAAAAACACGAACCTTGATTATTAGAGCTAAAACTTGAAGAATATGATGGATGAGCCCAAGAAATAGAAAACTTCATTTTTTCAATAATTTTGAATGGTTCAAACTCAATATATATGCAAATCTTCCCTCAAAACCCTAGACAGAGGGGTTATTTGACTGTGTAGGCCTGAGAGGGCTCACAAATGATTTTCTCATTCATTGCTTGATGAATTTCAAAATTTTCAACTCCAAGAGACATGTGCAAGCATTAGGCATATTTTCCATGCTTTATCTCACTTTTCAACATTTAAAAACACTCCCATCAACTCAAGAAACAAAGTACAATATAGTAAAAATAGTGACAATGCTTTACTTGTCAAGTAAAAAATTACTTTAGATTCTTCTTTGGTAAATTTCATAGTTTAGAGGAAAAATTTATGGTCCCAAGTCCTTGTTTGAACATCACCATATCTCTAAACACCAACTCCATCTTTTCTTTAAATTCTGTCTTAACACAGAGAGGCATAATCTATGTATTGGACAACATTGAGTTGTACAAGCCTCAATTAGACCTCTATCTTGTTTCAAACAACTTGAGGGAAAAAATCATGAGGGGATGACCACTGTTCCATCTTCAACACCTTGAGAACATACACAATGAGGTATATATCACATTTTCAATTCATAATTCATACTCCATGACTTGAGTCTAAGAGGTAGTTTTAACGGCAATGGAGAATTATGACATCATTCTACTGCTTTGAGGCCATCTCGAGATTTAACCAATCACCATGGACTTATGGAAGGAGAAAAAATATTTTTCAAACTCAAAATTTGTTTCAAATAACTTCAAGAGTGTACCTTCACACATCTTAACTGTAAGACACCACTTGCAACCCACGGAGTGAAACTTGTACAAAATAATTATACTTGAGGAGATTTAATGGCATTATCTGACATGGAGGCATCATTAATCAACCATAAGAAACTTGAAACAACTCACACAAGTAATTTTTAGGAAAAAAACCTCATTTTACTTCCATCAATTCAAGAAGGTGTGTTTAGGAGAGAGAAAAATAGGCTTGGAAAATTGATGAGAAATTTATTGTTCTTTCACCTTTGACCCTAATTTTTTTTCAAAATTTTAGGATTAGAATTATATTCAAAAACTCCTTCTATGATTTATCTAAAGTAAGCTGAATAATTTTTCTTGGAAGCTAAGAAGACAGGGTGCTCAGATTGCATTCCTTAATAAACCAATTTTAGTAAAACTTGAATAACTTCAAAAAGCCATTTCAAAACTTGATGAAATTTGACACAGAGCATCAAAAATCATCCCTCTATATGATACATAACTTGGTTCCTCATAAATATTCTTATACATCCCATACCAATCTAATTTACCTCAACTTCCACTACTAGTTCTCAAAGGTAGTTTTGGTAAAAACTTGAAGCTTTCCTCCAGAAGCTAAATTAAAAATTTTAGAGATACTCCTAAATTATCTAGGAAGTGTTATTAGGTTCTTACCATGCTTCCATGGGATTTTAAATAGCTTCATTGAGCTCTTACACCTCATTACGCTTTATAAATATGCCTAAATGAGCCAGTTTCAACTGTGACTCCCAGCACTTGAGTTGATACTCACTCTAAATTCTCTTGTATATGATAACAACATCATTTTAACCTGTATGAAACCTAATACAAGCACACCAACCATCTCCATACCTCCAGTGGGCTCCTACCTCATTGAACAGGCCTGCAACACACTGAAACAATCATGAAACGATCACGGGTGCTCAATAAACAACTAAACACCATTGAAACGAGCCTCACTTGATGAATTCACACCTTTTCCATCAATACCACTAGGGTTTGTCATGTTCATTTTCAGGTGCTTCTATGTCTTGGAGAGGGATCTACTTGGACTTGATAAGAATGTTGTCATTCATGGGGTCAACTATGGTAGAAGAATGATGTTGAGAGGGTGGGGAGAACTCTATATAGGTTGGGGATCTAGAACGACCACTACAAAAAATGGGCATAAAATAAGAGATCCACAATGGGCATGCAAGAGATCATGTTCACTAAATGATTTAACAAAATTTAAATCTATGTAAGGACCCAACTGATCAAATAAATATAACAATATTCAAGAAATATCAAGCTAAATAAGTAAAAGAAAGATTGATATATAGGTTTTCTAGAATTACTCAACTTGCGTATGTAGGTTTGGACTAATTTTGAACTAGAGACTGATCTGGAAGGGTAGATTTTGGGTCGTGTAAGTAGTGTATCAGAAATTGGAATATAACGATCTTAGGGACAAAAGATCTTGGGAAAGGACATGTCCACCTAGGAGATAGCGTCTTTTTTGGGCACAATTATTTATGAAATATCTTCGGTTCTAGTTCTTTTTATTTCACTTCTTGTTCATTATAGGTTGTGCTAGGTTATTTTTACTTCTACTTTGTCGTACTTGTACCTTCAAAATAAACCTTAGCTACCTGCATAATACTCAAGCACACATTAGATGATTAAAATATGCATATGCTTGAGTTATACTGAGCTCAACGGTCACCTGGATATGATTATCGTTGAGTGTTGTACTACATTTCAAACTCAATGTAGTTCTAGTGTGTGATTGAAATATTGTCCTTTGAGCTAGGATGCCCTAGTGTTAGTCACACAAAGAATAGTGGGCTACAACTACTTTGTCCAAATGTAAATGTGTGGTATGGAATTCACAATAAACCCACCTATGTAGTGAAGTGTAGTCCTTGATGTAGTAGATAGATGATATTATCTCCTTGTAATAGTATAGGCCTCTTGAAATGTTTTTCCCCTGATGATTCCTTCACTTAAGTTTCATCATTAACAAGTGAAATGCCAACTAAGGGTGATAAATAAAGATAAGAAATAAGTAACATCTAAAAAATGAACAAAGAAAGTGGAAAAAAGTTCCTAAAGGGGATACTATCTCTCAAATGCTCATGTCCCTAATGGGTGGTCCTGTATAGGGTTCCATAAAGATAAAACAATGGAATCAGGGCTGAATAAGATGTCAGATGGTATGTAAAATTGTAAGTTATAAATCAGAAACAACAAGCAATAAAGATGAAAAGGATAAAAGAAATGTCAAAGAAATGTAAAGGGTTATTAATGAGTAATTCTATTACTTAGGAATCATGCATATAAATGAAGTATTTAGATGCTAGATGTATATAGTAAGTGTTTGATTTAGTGCCTACACCAATATTACAGTCAGTGATAGTGATCCTATATTTACTAGAATTTTTTGGATTGATTTATTCTCATGTTTGGGTATCAAATTGGCTCGTAGTTCATCATATCATCCCCCAATTTGATATAAAAATGGATGTAGTGAACACATGTTTGGAGGGGTATCTATGATAATTTTCTTGAGATAAGAATGAGAGATGGGTTAAGTGGATACCACTTGTAGAATGGTGGTATACCACTTCATTTTATACTTCATCCAAAATATCCCCATTCTTGACATTATACGTTTATAATCCACTATACCTCACTTGCAACTTAATGTTCCAACCTAAAGTAAGATAATTTGAAGATAAAATTTAACAACATGAGGTACTCTCTAGCCTTAAAGAGACCTTGGTAAGGTAAAAAAACCATATGAAGGAACAAGGTGATCAACACCATAATGAACGAAGATTTGAAGTTGGAGACTTTGTTTTTGTTTGATTGCAACCATATAAGAAACTATATTTAAAACAATAGAAAAAATATAATAATATTTCATCTAGATACTATGTCCTTTATCAAGTGTTGTAAAAAATTGGTAGTGTGGCATATAAACTGGAGCATCCTCAGTCAACTAAAATACATCAAGGATTCCATAATTCTTTCTTAAAGGATGGGCATAAGGCATATTATAAGTCGTTGTTACCAGAACTGGATGAAGAGGGGAACATTATCTTAGATCATAAAGGAATCCTACATACATGCACTAAGAAGGTAAGGACAAGGGTCATCACCGAGTAGTTGATCAAGTGGAATAATTTGGACATTGAAGATGTAACTTGAGAAGATGAATCATTTCGGAAACAACATCCAAAGATTACCAACATTGGGGAGAATGTTTCTTTGAAGGGGAAGGGCATGCTATGCCCTTAATTCTAAGTCATATATCAAGATATGGATGGCCAGTTTATGGCTAGCATAATCTATTATCATGTCATTCACATTCATTTATACTTGCATATTTCCAATAGATTGGCCTTAGGTATTTGTATAGCACAATAGTTTATATATAGGATTTTGTAGCTAGTAGATTATCATCATATTGAGCACTTGAGTATTTTTGTATTTTTTGGAGGTTGTCCCCTCTAAGTGGCTAAGTTATTATACTTGAATATTGTGATTATTTATCTATATTTTGGTGTTCTTAGGTGTTATATTGTGTTGATATTCAGATCTATCTAAGTTATTTCAATACATATGTTTAAATAACATGCTCATTTTTTGAAAATAAATATAAACCTCTAATCCTTGTAGTGATTCTAAATATAAAATGTGTGGCTTCTACTCTTCTTGTACTCATTTTATTGCTCCATTCAAACCTTTTTATTAAAATATATTTATCCACCCCATTTATTATTTTTTCTAATTTCCTAAGATCCATCAACTTCAAGAGTATTTTTCATATCATAACCTTGTTTTTATGATGATATATCTTAATATAATGATATTTTCCATCCGAGTAACATTATTTAATTTAATGATATTTTCATGTAATATTTTTAATAATAAATTTTTAAATATAAATAAAATACCCACTTAAAACTTGAGACACCCTAAAATTTTTTTTCCCTACTAAAGCACTTGGTTAAATATAATCAAACATAGTGAGAGCAAATAAACTTAAAAGAAGGAACTCAAGTAAAGTATAGGAATTCTATTCGTAATTGAAGGTACTCAAGTAAAATACCATATATATTGATCCAAATATCCTTTTCACATAATACCAACCTCATTGGAATAAATTTTTAGAGGCATTCAGTAAAGGATTGCCTTTAAATAGGAATGATGGAGATACTTGGGATATTTAATAACATAGTTTTAGGTCGTTTTGAGCCACTTTCACAATCGAATAACACCCAATTTAGTTACATATGATTTTGTTTAATTAATTTTTTCTCATGATGCTCCTTAGATGGTATATTCCCCTTATTCTCCCACAAAAATGAAGAAACTGGTTTGGATGGTCTGTGTGACAAGAAATTAGTTGGTGTCAGTGGTCTAAAGCATGATTATGACCAGAAATGGACATTTGGAAGCTCACTCTTCATCTATATCCCATGATTTATTGGATATTCATTGATATAAGATTGAGATTATCCACGTAGAAAATATCTGAAGGTTTTATTAAAAGTCAAGGCACCCCCAGGGGATGGATCATCATGAGTTTGGGGAATTACCTTTTGGGCCAGTTCTGGGGCAGTTTGGAAGGTTCAAGTAGGCTGAACATCTTCTATGGCATATTCATATCCCTTCTCATATCTCCTCCTTTTATAAATGTAATGAGTTTTATAAATAAAACTATCCCCTCTTAAATGCAAGGAAACTCTACCCAATTGGTTTATGAGTATTTTGAGTCTATGTAGACCCTTGTAATGAATTGTGCAATGCATTCATTTCCTTCTCAATGACTATGAGAGAGTGTAGATTTGCTAAACACTAGTATCTAGTTAATTGTGATTATTATATATCCTTTGAATTGTATTATTGTATCTTACCTTTCTCTCTTTGTTAATGTATGATGTGTATGAGTTATATTTGCAAAGTTCCACTCTATTGTGTCGTTTACACAAAGAATTAAAGGACGATTGAATACCATGTGGATTATAGCTCGTATATTCCCCTTTGTTATTGCATTTATCCATTTTTCCTTGATCTCAGGGAGAGTGGTCCCTTCATACTCTGATACATCACCATTATTTTCATATTTCAACACTCTTTCTCCCTCAACTTTACAAAGTTTTATAGTTAGATTAGAGTTACGGTTGATCTAGATCTTTTTAAGGAAAGGATCTAACCTTATTCTTGAGGTTTATCTCAAGGGTTAAGGTCCCACACCTTAGAGATGTTAACATTATTGTTGCAGAGACCTTTAGACACTTGAATAGATACCTAAATCAAAAGGGTGCACATAATTCTCTAGCAACAGGTGGTTTAACACTTCATTTTATACTTCATCCACAATGTCCCCATTCTTGGCATTGTATAGTTACCATCTACTATACCTCACTTTCAACTTAAGGGTAAAACTAAAGTAAGATAAGTTGAATGACACATTCAACACCAATAGGAGGTGCTCTCTAAAATTAAATAGAATTTGGTGATGGATAAAAAAGCACATAAATAAAAAAGCAAATCAACACCATAATGAATGAAGATTTGAAGCTGGAGACTTTTTTCTTATTCGATTGTTACCATATAAGTAAATATCTTTAAAAAATAAAAATATATATAAGAAAATTTCAGCCAAATGTTATGTCCCTTATCAAGTGTTTTAAAAAATTGGTAGTGTGGTATATAAACTGGAGCTTCCTTAGTAAAATAAAATACATCTAGGATTCCATATTTTTTTCTTGAAGGATGGGAAGAAGGTGTCTTTCATGTCAATGTTACTATAACTCGATGAGGAGGGGCACATCATCTTTGAGCATGAAGGAATCATAAAGACACATGCTAAGAAGGTAAGGACAAGGGTCATCACCAAGTATCTGATCAAGTGGAATAATTAGGACATTGAAGATGCAACTTGATAAGAAGTGTTTCGGCAACAACATCTAATGATTTCCAACATTGGGGAGAATATTTCTTTGAAGGGGAGGGGAATGCTACGCCCTTAACTCTAGGTCATATATCGATATATGGATGACTAACTTATGGATAGCATATTTTCTTATCATGTCATATCACATTCATTTATGCTTTCATATGCTTAGTAGGTTTTCATTGGGGTTTTGCATAACATAGTAGGCTATATATAGGATTTTGCAGCTAGTATATGATCATCATATTGAGCACTCTAGTCTTTTTATATTGTTTGGAGGTTGTCCCATCTAAGTGGCTAAGTTATTATACTTGCATATTGTGATCATTTCTCTATATTTTGGTGTTCTTTGGTGTTATATTGTTGTTGACATTCATATCTAAGTTATTTCAGTACACATGTTTAAATAACATGTTCATTTTTTTGAAAATAAATATAAACCTCTAATCCCTATAATGATTCTAAATATAAACACGATTTCTAATCTTCTTGTACTCCTTTTATTTCTCCATTAAAACCTCTGTATTAAAATATATTTATCTACCACATTTATTGATTTTTCTAACTTCCTAAGATCCATCAACTTAAAGAGTATTTTTTATAGCATAACATTGTTTTTATGATAATATCTCTTAATCTAATGATATCTTCCATTAGAGTAATACTATTTAATTTAGTTATATTTTTCTTGTCATATTTTTACTAATTATTTTTAAATATAAACAAAAGACCCACTTAATACTTGAGTCACCCTCAAACATATTTCCCCACTAAAGCACTTGGTTAAAGAAGAAGATATTTTAACATACACCAATTTATTTTTAATCTTAGAAAAATATTTTCTAGATTCTAAATTTTTTTAAGTCATTGCAAATTTATTTTAAGGCTTCAAAAATTATTTTCAAATCATTTGGGTGTAGAAAAATTACCATTAAATCTTAGAATGACTTTATCAAACCATTTTAGTATGGATAAAACCCAAATGCTTTATGGTAAAATTACAACATGTAGTGGAATTCATGGATAGAAAATTATGGATTATAATAAATCTCTTTTAGGTAGCCAAGCAACCTCCAAAAATACTAATGCTATCAGTAAAACATGGTTGTAGAAAAAATATCTAGCCAAACCATGTAGAGGACAAAAACATCTAGCTCAAGGAAAAAGTCACCAAGATGATTTTTTTAGCAATAAGAGACTTCATCATCTAATCATTTTCATATTTCCAAATTTCTAGTCCACAACTAAATACCACTCTACACATCCTTCTTGAACACTCTTAGACCATTGTTTATCCATCTCGATATATAATTGAAGCAATATCTTCTAAACTTAATTTGTACTTTCTTTATTTAGCTCACATGTTTGTGTAATTTTTTTTACGTAAACATGATTTAGGATCTACATGTTTACTACTATTTACTATATTTTTATCTTATTTCAAATTTACACAAAGTAATATATCATAATTAGATGAAACCTTAATTTTTGTATTAGACAAACATCCTTCAAAACTATCAAACTTTGTATCAATTTCTAAATGGAAACATGATATAATCCTTAGTAAATTATCTCAAGAGAAAATATTTCAAGACTTCGAACAAGACTAACACACACACACACACACACACACACACACACACACACACACACACATGTATGTATGTATATACACATATACGTGTGTATGTATATACATACACACACACACACACACATCATTAACATTGTCATCTCAATCAAATACAAGTAGTGAACTATGTGCAAAGTTGGATTAAGCTATTTGAGCGCCCTATGCACCATTTAGAGACAACATTCCCACTAAATTATTTAAAACATGTAATAGTATAATTTATAACAACTTTATATAACTTGTTATATATTAAGTATTAGAGTACATAAAAATCATTTTTTGTTAATTTCTTTCGTATACAATTTTTTATTAAAAAAGCTCTAAAACCTTTGTTTAATCTCTTTTGTAATTAAAAACAACTCTAAAATATTTTTGTTGACTCATTTTTTGAATAGTCAAGCTATTTTCTAATATTTTTAATAGGAAAAAATGATCCTTTCTATTAACACTATTAACTTGTTACATGTATTAAATGATATATCATTTTAAATAAAAATTTAGAATTTGCTAAGTACGAATTATATTTATTTTCAAATCAGAAACACCTAAATTATATAAACATAAGAAAATATAAATCAAAGAACTTAAACATGTATCACCTAAAGTGTAACAAGTGTAAAGTACAATATATAATTTCATATACAAATTTATAGCCAAATATTAATATTGTTTCCATCTGATTAATACGCTTCTATTCTGAGATAAAACCAAATTATTTTAAATGATAGCATCCTCATATCAATAGTTTGCTAGATGAGATTGAAAACATTGCAAAGGAAGTCATTTCTAATAAGAGAAATATTTCACCTAAATCACACTGCAATTTTGGATTGATTCTTCACCATAATTTCATTTTCCTTTTATAATGTTTCTCCTATAATCCACAATAATTATGAAAGCTCAAATACGATCATCCTAGTTATGTGATTATTCATTTATTTTATGGTTAGGGCATGAAAATCATGTCATTCAATGAACTATGAAATTTATTTTATATTAATAACATTAACACCACTTTTCTGACTTTATATATTTGAAATACCATTAACATTAAGTGGTTGTCCTGATGAAAATATGGTGCCCCCCTAACTGTTAGCGCCTTAGGCAACTATCTATTTTTCCTAGGGCTTACTCTAACACTAGTTTTGTGTAGTAGAAAGAAGCTCAAAAATGTGTAGATGAAAACAACCTAGATGTCACAATTAAATATCAATGCAACCACAAAAAATTCCAACTCAATACTGACATACATGTGATGCTCCAAAATAATGGAAAATCCATAAAATAGTTCTCTTCACTACTCAATGAGTTAGGTTTTATTAACAAGAAAAAATCCAAAATCCAAAAAGGTTGAATGAAATAGACCTCTCAAAAAATGCAAAGGCCTCAATCCAAAATCCAAAAACCAAACAATAAATTACTAATAAAATCATTTACTTTGAGCCCAACAACCTTTAAAAGGTTATCTTTTTTTCAAGAAAACAATGACAAATAAGTGGTGGTAAAATAACACCAAAAGGTATTCATATATGAACCTTTCCTAAATGTGAAATATAGTGATAATGAGCTAAAAATAAAAATCCATTTCACTATCACGAGATATGATCCACCAAATGTTGGTGTGATTTAACACCTTAAAAAGGTACTCTTATAGCTTCTAACCTTAAAATAATAACCCTAACCACCTTCAACGACACAACATGAACTATTTAAAAATTGACTTGAGATGATATTTCCATTATTAAATGTCATATTTACATATCGAGTCATGTAATCATCACAAAGCACCAAATCCCATCAAATAATTCAAACTAAAACCACATGAAAAACATCATAGCTATGTTTATAACATTAAATGAATGCTAGAAAAACACTTAAACCAAATCTGTGTTTGTTTATATCAATAACATAACTTGTGATAATAAATTAAATTATTCTTAATCGATGGAATAAACAATCACAATTGAGCAAGACAAGTGACCCCTTTCTATATAAAATGATAGTGGATAAAGATACGAGGAGTTGAATCAGGAAGGTGGGATTTTTTTTAAAAAATGGGTACATAAACAATACAATAACACCCTATAACATGACCAATAAATAGATAGGAAATAATGCTCTTGGGGTTAATTTACCTTTCTACCTTGATCTAAATCTATTATTGTGAGATGTGGGGAAAGTCAATATTTTGTATGTGGTTGAACTAAATTAATTCTTCTAGTGAGTGATTTATTTGTTGATAATATTGAAAAATTTCGAGGTTTATTATCACTCTAAGTGTAGACATGAAGTCACACACTTGGGTGCATTTATAAGTCCTAAAAGAATACTAGTATTTACATGAGTCCAAAGAAATAAAACTAGTGATTGACAACTACCTTTGGCCTCTTTTCTTTGTCTCTTACTTTCTATTTGGTCTTACACAATCTACATCCTAATCGAAACTTAACTCATTTACCTTTCATGGCTTTAGACACCAACACCCAGCCAGGGTAGCAGCGCCCATGTGATTCCTATCCCCTCTAGGTTCCCTTGACCCTTTTCTACCTCACTCACTCTTTCTGGGTCTCTTTTATCTTTTGGGCATGTTTTTCACTTCTGGTTCGTCCTTTCAGTTTTCAATTATGAAATTCAAACAAGGGAATCATATAGATACATAATTATGTGTTCAAAATGAGGGACCAAGCACCAAACATTACTATCATCACCTAAAATTACATTCCAAAGGCACTAAAGCACTTTAAATGCATCCATCTAACATCTATTCAAGGAATAAGGGTTTGCATACTTCTACATACACTATATAAGAAGGGGAAGTCTATTCTATTCCATCAACAAATCCTATTACATCTCTACATTCTAGCTACAACCCACTATCAAGTGTAACTTACACAAAGGAATCATAGGGAATCATTTCTACACACACACACACGCTAGAGCTACATGGAGTTTGAAATGTAGTGCAATGCTCGGTCATAAGTTCACTCTCCTAGGGTGAATTTCAGGGTCAATATAACTCCCCATTATGCATTTTCCTTCTTAGGTTTAATGTGGGTTGTGGGCTATGTGTAGGTGAACATTTTTCCTTTAGGTTACATGTACCTTCGATGATCAAGAAGTAAAATATCAAGTGATCAGACATAAGCCAACATTGAATACCTTGCTACATAAAAGAAAAACATATCCATGAGCTCTTACACAGTCACCAACACCTAGAACTAGTCACCAATGCCCATAAACCTCTACCCTATACTGGGCACCCTCTATGTCTGACTTTATTTATGTGTTCTAGATTTTACAATGAGTAGTAATGATGCTATTTCCAGATTGTTCATACACTTTTACCTACACATATCACTTCTTGTGCACTCAGAAATCAGCTAAATCTTCTTACCTCTTCTTCTTTTGCTTAGGGTTTCATATTGTACATGCTTGTTTTATTGCTGTCATTACTTTATTTTAGCATTTTTATATTAGTTATTACAATAATTGACTCTGTAATTATATTTAATTAATTCAAATTAAATTAAATCATTTGGTGAACCCACTTACTTAAACCCTACCTTCTAAGAATGCATCAAAACATATCCCCTTCTTCTAAATTCATTGATCAATTTTATTATTCCTCCTATACTCCAACTAATGTTTTTGGCATGGATTCCACCACTGCTGATTTCATAGAGGTCCATACTCAACACCCTTCCCACTTCATTACTCTAATGCCTGATCCAACCATAAATGTAGTCACCACTCATTGTACTCATCCTCCGGCAACTCCACATGTATATGTTCCACCACCTATTACTTCTACCATTCCTACCACCACCTCTAATGGATATGACATCATTGAGAAGATGAAGAATACACTAGCCAAAATCTCTCTCTCTCTCTCTCTATGATCTCTTATAAAATAAACCTGATTTTTGTCATACATTAGAGACCACCATTCGCTCCATCCACATTGAAAGTAATAATTTGCTAGTTACCTTTTCTCATCTCATTCAATCCCTTAAAACTACCACATGCCATATATTTCAGTGACAAATATATCCCTCCTTCGGGTACTAGTAATCCTTTTGCACATTTTATTATCACTAGTACTATTGGCTCCATTTGTTTCAAACATGTACTCATTGACAATGGATCAACTATAAATCTATATGTTATATCCATCCTCAGGAAAACAGACTTTTCTAATAAATTAATTAATAAATCCTATATCCTCATTCATGGCTATGATTCCACCACTTGCACATGCATGAGAACTATCACCTTACCTCTACAATTTGGGCCTAAAATAGTTCCTAATTTATTCTTTGTCATCAACACCTTATTGCTTACTTGGTAGACCATGGATCCATGCCATGCATGCTATTCCCTCTACCAATCATATGTGTGTTAAACTCCTCCATGATGGATATGAACATACCATTATTGCTGACCCTCACTCGTTCAATTTTTTCCGTATATACCCCGTCACCACCATGCCCATCCCTCCATCACAACCTACTCCATATCACAATATCAGTACATACGATTATGATAAATCTAGCCCTCCTAATCCCTCTGCTACCTCTATATGTATTTATTCCATTTTTACCCATACTAATGATCTCCTATCACCCACCATGTCTACCTCTATAACTCCCCACATGTAGTGGATCCTCTCAATTCTACATATGGCTCCACCCCTACTAATATCCTTGATAATTCTATCCAAAAAGATAATGCTAGAACCAATGATTTTGATGATGAGGTTGATGCCATAGAGCTTAACGATGACACATTGCGCTCTCTCAATTTTACTCTTTATGATTCCTATTTTCAAGATACTTTTGTCATTACTGGCTTGGGTGAATAAAAATTCGAAAAACCTCATATTTCAACTAATGCCATAGGACCGTCCATACATTGGACATATTACCACCTACTACATCCACCCAAAATCATTGTGTGCCATACATTGATCCCTTCACATGCGCTCTCTTCATACATAACTCTTACTAGCCTCACATTCCATTTGACCCTATTTTCTCTGAGACTATTTGCATACAAGATGGCTTAGCACGTCTAGGATTCACACTTGCCTTTCTCCTCCCCCCACCCCACTCTCCTCTCCTATATCATGTTTGTGTATTTGTTACTGCTGCCTATGGCCTCCACATATTTCATCTATTGGGTTTCCTTTCATGTAATCCTCATTCCTCTCCACTCACATTTAGATAGTCCTAGGTTGATTATAATGGTGGCATTCTGGATCCCAATGACTTTGAATCTCATTTCCAATGCCTTTTGACCATGTTTTTATATGCAATGACTCATTCTTGGGATATAATCAAAATATAACTTGCTGGTATGCACACGATTGCCCTCAAACTCCATTTACTGATGAAGAATATGCTATGGGCATGTACAATTTATGCCACACATGATCTTTATATGATTAACCCGGCACTATTGATTACTAAGTCTTTAATCTAGATCCTATTAGTTATGACCCTGACACTAATGATCTTATAGACGAGTTTACTTGATGTTTCTCAACTTACAAACTTGGGGGCATCACACTTTCTTCCCCCTCCCATCACTACTAGTTTTCTCTAATGTCTATTACTACACTTTGCGCTTAGTGCATCCTAACTTTCACACACTCTCATACCCTTTGGTACATGTATTGTATATCATTACCCTATGACACACTCTAGTTCCATGGTTCAAACTTGAATGCTGAGGGTTTAATCATGAAATTAACCTCACATCATATACATTATATACTTTATGCTTCATGATAACATCTTTATAACATCTATTCTCACACAACCCATTTCCCAATGACGTACTCTTGTTCTATGGTTTATTCTTGATTGTTAAGGGGGGATTTTATAAATGAACCTCATCTCATACCCATTCATTGAAGGGCACATTTCTCCTACCACCTTCACACTTTTGATTTCACACCATCACACTCATACATAATTTTCATATCTTGGTTGTATTTACTCTTACTTGCTTATCCTACTTACATGATGTAATTTTCTTACTATGCTAGTAAAATACTCACCATGTTATTATCTTTTTATATATACACACATGTGCATTCAATTTATACTTTGAGGTGAATGCATATTTCTTACATATTTTCACACGGTGCAATGATGTTTGACACTATACCTTTTACCAGTCCCACCGAGGTTTTTGGGGGCATTTACTACATTCACATACTACACAGGTTCTATTGGTACATTTTTCACTACTTCTCACTACTATCATTTCAATTTTTCACTGATATATACATGTTATGACATACTCTTTATCTTTCTAACATTATAACAGGTGCTTCATGTGTAGCATTTTATTTTTCAGACTATATACAACCATGTCTATCTGATACATTTTTATTTCTCTTGTTTACTATTGTATGCTATTGTTTGTGGGCTATTCCCTTTGACTTGTGTGATCATTCTATGCTTTTAGCCGCTTTGGTCCTGATTGTCTTGTGACATTGTGAGCAATGTCCCATGTATGAAACCCACTTTTTGTGGTCCATTTTGTCTTACTAATTTCTTGTCACACTATCTTCTATTTGTATGCTAGATTTTCTAATAACACTTTTGTCTATCCTACTTTATTTGCATGTGCCTTGGTTTCTACCATGCACATCCCCTACCCCTTGCAAGTAACCACTTCAGATCAACATCGGGTCCTCTCCTTTAAGTCGCATCATCCTATCATCATCACATTCATTAAAAACTAGGGGGCATACATTGGGTGAATAAATCACCCCTACAACAACTCAGAGATACAAAAACAGATCTACACAATACAAAAACAACACAAAAATACAGTCACAGAATGGCCCAAAATTTGACTTCGGTCCACATCACAGAGCAGAAACTAGTTCCCGGTATCAGATAGTAGTTCTTGGGTGCTTGTGTCCTCCCTTGGGCGCTAATGTCTTGGAGGCACAAACAATCATTTTCTTAGATCAATAGAGTTTACAAAAGTCTTTAGAGTATTTTTTACAATAGCACACATTGTCCTCCAAATAAAAAGTGCATTCTATATCCTTCAATCAAATCAACCAATACAATTGGAACTAATTCGGGATAATCAGAACTAAATTATGACGTACAATCTGCAGTGATGTTTATGAGGATAAAGCCATGGAAGGGGATTAAAACTATACCTTTCTCCTCGATACTCTCTCTTAGCGTGAGATTGCCCAAAAACTCACACTTGGCGTGAGATCACCCAAAAATCTTGCACTTAATGTGAGATCACCCAAAAAAATAGCTATCGGTTTGAGATCACTCAAAAAAACTCACTCTTCACAGAATTTCAAGACACCTTTCTATCCTTTACACTCTTTTAATTCAAGTGTATAGTTTCATTTACTACTAATTTTACACACTTTTACATACTTTTGCATAATTTTCTTAGATTTTTCATATACAAGACTTTGACTACTATTTTTCTCTTCTTTTGTAGGTCTATCCTTAATACATAACAAGAAGCAACTTACAACAAAAAATAAAAGCACACAAACAGGTACAAGAAACGCATGCTCACCCATAGGGTCACTTATATTTCCCAGTCTCCATGCTTCACTTTACAATCACTTCACTCTTCACTTGTCCACTCGACACGCCATCAAATACACTTTCTACAGGATCATAAGGTATGCATCTCTTATCTACTTTATGTTATCAAGTATTCAATCAATAACATAAAGTGGGGGAAAATGTAGACACAAAATAACACACTTGGGGACATTTCTAGGTCCAAAAAGCATGATAGCATTTACATGAGTCCTAACAAAGAAAACTAGTGGTTGACAACTGTATTTGACCTCTTTTCTTTATCTCTTGCTTTCTATTTGGTCTTACACACCCTACATCCCAGTCAGAACTTAACTCATTTATCTTTCATGGCTTCAGACACAAACACCCAACCATGACAACATTGTCTAGGTGCTCATGTCCCCTATAGGCGCCCTTGACTCTTTTCTACCTCACTCACTCTTTTTGGGTTTCTTTTATCTTTTGGACATATTTTTAATTTATGGGTTGGCCTTCCATAGTTGTCAATTAATATCATCACCTAAGTAATAATCATTACTATTATCACCTAGTCTTACATTCTAAAGGAACTAAAGCACTTCAAAGACATCCATCTAAAATTCATTCAAGGGAAAAGGGATACATACTTCTGCATATATTGGATAAGAAGGGGAAGTCTATTCTAGTTCCATCCACACATACTATTACATTGTTACATTCTAGATACAATCCGCTATCAAGTGAAACTTACACAAGGGAATATGAGGGCATCATTTCTACTCACACACAATAAATACATGGAGTATGAGATGTATTACATTGATCGGTCATAATTTCACTCTCGAGGTGACCGTAGGGGTCAGTTCAACTCCCCATTCTAAATTTTTCCTTTTCGGATTTGATGTGATTTGTGGGTATGCACAGGTGAACTTCACTTTTACAGGTTACAAGTACCTTCGGCAATCAAGGGGAAAATATTAGGTGATCAAATGGGAACAACTATCAAACTCTTCTGACATAACATAAACTAGATCCTAAGAATTTGCACAATCAATGTCACCCAGATCCAATCACGAGCACCTAGACACCCCCTATCCTGCTATGGGTGCCCCTGTATGACATTATTTATGAGACCCAAATTTTACATAGAGAAGTTGTGTCACTATTTACATCTTGTTCAACAATTTTTATTTCCTAGATCACTTCCTATTCACTCAAAAACCAGCCGAGTCATCTTATCTCACTCCTTTACTTAGGGTTTTACATTATTTCTTGGATCTTATTTTATATTATCATTTTATACATCATTTAGGAATAATAATTACTCTACAATCATATTTAATTAAAATTAAATTAAATGAATCACAACAATCCAAAATAAATAGACCAAATCATTTATGATAGGGTAAAAAATAATAGACAACAAGATTCCCCTCTGTTGTAGATCATTAAATGAGGTCAAGTTCCTTTCTAAAGAAAATGGGCTATAGATGTGCATGTTGCCATTAACTTTCCACAAATTATCATATAAGTGCATGTAATGGGGACCATTTGTATTAAACAAGGAGGGGTGATTGATCCAAGAGAAGGATATCTTTGAAAAACTAATGGTATAACTAGGGTATTCTATAACAAGTGTTTTCTTCACCTTCAACTTCATGGCTATCCCATGTATATATGGTCATATGATAAAGTAACTCCCCTTCATTGATGTTGTATAAATATGATAGCACATCATTATAATTTTTGTAAGGGCGTTGTGGAATTTCCATAAAAAGGTAAAAGATAATTTATTATTTCAATTGAAAAATTGTATTTCTATTCATGTAACGATTCAGTTATCCCTTCATCTTCCACACTTGTATATTAGTATGTTATTACATTATTTGATTAAGAAAAGGTAGAATAAGAAGTGTATCAGTGCTCAGACATATTATAACACATTAGATCGCTTGGGTCATTATCCAAAATCATTGTATAATAGAATCTCGCCACTATTAGTTCTAACAAAATGTTTATTGTTCTCTTTAATTCTCTTGATGGCATCTAATAATACATTTGGGTCTGTGCCATTTCATGTATAGAATTTTCCCATATCACATTTTATTTTTTAAGTGTGTGTAACCACAAGGTACCTCTTGGGCCTTATATCTCTTGCAAAGAGGTTTGGCAACACAACTATTTAGATCTACCTAAAAATTTATGACCTTATGTCTTCTAAAACATGCTAGAATTATGGAATTGCACATGGTATGTCCATATTAATAAATGACACAAAAAATCATAATGGGGAAGGTCACAAGATAATTTTATTAGGACATTTTAGTTCATGAAGCCCAAATTGAAAGAACCCCTACACTTAATGAAGTAGGTTGTATTTTATAGTGATGTGTATATGGAGGATTATATAAGTGCGATGTATGGGGAAGATGAGTATGGTGTGAGGGAATTGTTTCAAGGACAAGGTTAGGGTCAAAGTGAAAAATTCAAAGGTTGTCTCTTATGTTATCTTTTATTCAAGTGTATTATAGTTGATTAAATTTTTTTGAAATAAATGCCTAAATATGATTGTTATGTAACATTAAATAAATAAACAATTAAGTACAAAGTAGACCCAAGAAAATTAAGTAGTTAAATATTGAAACATGTCCAAAATAACTCCCCTAGTTATTTTGACAACTTGTAGTTCTATTCTGGCTCTAGATTCAAGCTTCCAAGTTACACGCAATGTTGGTTCCTTAACTTGACACAATTTACTTGGATGCAACTCTTCGCACACACCCTAGCTCACCCTTCTTGCTTCCTTTCCCTTCGCTTCCTTTTAGATGTTTTCATTCTTCCTTCTGTATTCTTCTACCTCCTTTCATATCCCTTGTATGCATCACTCACTTGCCCAGTTTCATTATAATAGTGTAGTGCACCATATCGCGCACCTCTGTGAACTTTTATTTTATTTTGGCCAAGTATTTGATATACATTCCCCACACATGCCATTCTTCCTGAGTCTCACGCACTTATTCACATGCACTCATTCCTCTTCTGCTTTCCTCTTTGCACTTACCTTTCCTCACGTGCTCACATTTCCTTCCATGTGTCCCTTCCTTCTTGTCACTTTGAACTCTCCTCAATCAATGCTCACACCTCACTTGTATACTTGAAATTTGTATAGATATGCAACCTTTTCTTCCCACTTCTGTGTGCATCCATTTTGCACATATGTCTTCCACATTTTGGAACCTATTTCTTGCATGCACACCATGTGCAACTCTTCCATGCCATTCAAGTGCCATGAGGTAACCTATTAGATTAAGTGTGTCACATGTAACCTGTCATAAAGTGCCAAATGGGAACCGAATCCTTATGATGAACCAATGCATGAAACATTACAGAAAAGAAAAATAATGAATAGTTAGCCAATCCTTCAACCAATCATATCTCACCATGTGTCATTGCATGTTCATCTTGTACTACACACCTTTTTTCCATAAATTCTGCTGTAGAGCTCAGATTTGTGCACTCTTGGTCTTGTTGGAAATTTGTTGACATGGGCTACATGTTGGACTATTCAAAATAATATTTTGGTGGGATTTAGCAGGTAGAAATAAAGGAAAATTAAGTCATGCCATTAATACATACATCCAGTCAACTCAACCACCTAGATTTGATTTGATTTTCTATCTTTCCTTCTTCCACAAGCACAACAGACATGGGGAGGCGCATCTGAAAAAATTACAAGAGGATTTGCAGGCATTTATTTCTTTTTGTTGGTGGTTGGATGTTTAAATCTGAGTTTCCATTTCTTTCTCCTCCTCTTCTCTCCTTGTTCTATAAATTGTAGAACATTGTTCATTTTGAAAGGGTTGGACCCATTTAGTTTGCTAAGTGCATTGTTTAGTGTTATTCTCTTTAGAATTTTGAGTTGTAGGCCTTGAATATGAGCCATTGCATGTAGATCCTTTCCTTTTTCACCTTTTTAATGATTGTGCATCATTTGGAAGCAATGAAAGTTTTGTTTTGTGGCTACTCTCTTCCTTAGCTCAAGTTTTGCTGCATCTTCTTGCCTTCATTTTCACTATTGATATGTTGTGCATATTTAATATCTCTTGCAAGGGTCTATTTTGTTATTGTCCATGAAAATGAATGTGTGAATGTGTTTCAGACTGTGGCACGCATATTTTCCCTTTCTGCATGTGTTTTATTCATTTTCACTCAAAGATGATTATGTTCATCCATCTCTTTTTGGGGATATCACCTCCCCTTAGCATAGGTTTCCCTTTTATGCATCTCATTCTCACCCTAGTCTCTTTGAATCATAGAGTAGTAATAGGTAGTTACATTTCCTTTCGTAGGAGTAGTTTTAGTAGTACAAATAGGTGGAGGAACCGACCGTCTCTGGAGGTCTGAATCAAGCGTGCAAGGTCCCAAAACTTGGAGATAGTCCCACATTTCTTCAAATCCCTAGTTCATCCTAGTTTGGGACGGGTGTAAATTTGATTTCCAACAGTTTTGGCATGCCCGGTGGGACTAGTATTAAAAGCTTAATTATCATTATTATTAAATTTTGGTGTACAAATAGTGATTTCCATCCTTTTGAGGCTTGTTTCAACACATTTGGAGACTCCCAACATCTAGATCTACTGATTTCAGCATTCTGCGTGCCTTTTCATGATAAAAATACATACCAGACAGAGTGCAACAGTTGAAGTATCATTTGAATATCTCCATCTATCTCCAAGAATAAATTTCCCCTCAAACAAATCCTATTGGATCAAGATTTCGTGCAATGGGGTCTTGACTTCATAGGTATGATCAATCCTCCTTCTAGCTCTGATCATAAGTGGGTGCTTACAGCTACGGACTACTTCCACATATGGACAAAAGTTTTCGTGCTCAAAGAATCAACTGAGTCAGTCATCCTTGACATTCTCAAAGGCATTGTAATAAGGTTTGGTGTTCCTCATACAATTATCTTTGATAATGCAAAATCCTGCCTTGGTACCAAAAATTTTTATTGGGCTCTTAGCCTTCGTATGTATTTCAAGACTTATTCCAACTACTACCCTCAGGGAAATGGATTGGAAGAATATACTAACAAGAACCTGTTAGCATATGGATTTGCACACATGCAAATAAAATGTAATAGTGTGGGAATGAAGTCCCTCCTCAATGAAGGTGAGTTTTCCTTTATTTAAAACCAACCAAAATTATATTTACACCTGTACATTCAAAATTTTATGTGGGGGGTGTTTTGGAACATCAACAGAAAGAAAAGTGAATGGGGGAGATGGAATGGAATGAGGGAAATGCATGGAAGGAACATGTAAGAGTTAGGTAAAAGAAGAGCCTAATATTACATGGATAAGAACAAACAATAACTAACACAAATAAAACATAGTTTGCATAAGCTAAACAAGAATGAGTAAAAGGGAACACACATGAGCAAGTAAATAACAGAGCTTGGTCACTGTGAATAAGAAAAACAACTTAATAATGCTGACAATAAGATCAAAGACAATAATTGCATGTAAGATTTTAACATCTAACATATAATGAACATAATAACATCGAATGTTACAAGAGACAATGAATGAGACAAAAAGTTCATATTTCATTAACTCCAAAATATTTTCACAAAATAACACAAAGTTTCTTCCTAAAACAAATCTTACACACAAAAATATTTTCTTCTCCTCTCTCAAAGTCACCTTTACAAATGAGCCCCTAACATTATTTTATAACCCAAAAGTTGGTTACAAAGTAGTTAGGATTTTAAATGCACATTAAATAGGGCACTGAAGTGACTTTGAATTTTTCAACCAACTTTATTAAAAACAACTAAAAATAGAAAACTCATAAGTTTCCTCAAAAGTGAATTCAACAAAAACATCATTTTAAATACCACTTTCAAAACATTCGATAGAAAATAGTGTCGTATCCCTTGGGGGTGGGTTCCACCTATCTCAATCATATGAGACATGGACTCTCCCACCCATGATAAAATATAGGAAATCACCCTACCATGTTGTTGGCAAAACAAGGATCCTGATTCTTTTCCAATTCAAAATATTTGAGATTTTGCAATGTCTAGTGCATCTTCTCTTCTTCTAGAAAAAAACTCGGGAGAAGACAAGCCTCAAAAAGTACCTGCATTTCAAGAATCTTACGTGATATGGTATGTAGGGCTGCAACTTTAGATTAGATATCTTCACACAGATGTTTGATTCTAAAACATCAATCCATAGAAGAAGTGGAAAAAAAACATCAACATGAATATACATTTCAAGCATCAGTTTTGTAAACTACTCCACTAGATGTTGTACTGAATTCCTTTGGCTGTGTTCGTTGATGAAGGTGTAAGGAATCTCTTCGATGAAGACTTTAATGGAAGAGAGTGCGGTATAATCTTCATTGTACAAACTATCAAATTGAATTACCAAGTCTTCTAGAATCATTTTCCTGGCCTTATCATGATTTAACCATAGAATTCATGTCATGCAATGATCAAACTCAAGTATCCCCTCTAAGGCTAAGAATGTAGATTCCATGCAAGAAATATCCTGAAGACTTGGAAAAATCTGATCCAGTGTTATTAATTATGTAATGAGGCACTCCTTGAATGGAAATACTGGATCAATGTAGGCATAAATATTCTCATATATTTTTATCACCTCAGCAATTTTTTTCAACCCACCACTTTCTCAGAAACCCATGACCTTAGAGTGCGCCCTAGAGTGATCACATCCTTCAATTGATTGATAATTTCTTGATCTGGGATAGCCACCATCTCTGGAACATGAAAAGAAGACTCAATCGGGTTGATAAAATGCTGAACATATGAAATCAACTGATTATTTTCTTCCTTGAGTTGGGAAATTTTAGATTTGTATCTCTCCAACCTTTTAAACACACTATTCATTGAATCCTTTGCCATAACAACATCAATTTCAAAAGTGGTCTTACCAAGGGCTATCTTGGATGCTTCATAGTCAATGATTGTCATGTCTCCACGATCCTTCTCAGTAGTAGGAACTATAATTTCAATAAACTTATCTCCGCTATCGTCAATCACTACTCTGGAGAAGACCTTAGGATTTTTGGGCACAAATTTATTGGAGAGGGAAGAGAGAGACTCCAAATAAATGTTTTCCACTTTGACCAATCTCTTTCTCTTCTTTATTTTAGAGTCAACCCAGGTCGGTGTTTCATTCATTAATTCGACATAAAGAAGTCAAGAACTAGAAGAAAAATCATCTTTTCCTTTCTCATGACTAAAACTACAAGGAAATTGTTTTGTGGCCTCAATCCTTGGTGAAGTAGCATCTGCAACACATTCTTGATTATCCTCATGTTCTTGTGGAATACCCTTATCACCTGGATGTTCAGAAGAATTAGATATCTATACCAATGGGATTTTCTTAGACTCTGGTGTATGAAATAGATGATTTGGATTTTGGTAGGCCTATTGGAACTCTCAGTGATGTGAATAGATGAGTTTGGGGTAGAAATACCTTAAAAACGTTCTTTTACTTCCTTAAGAGGCACACTCTTTACCGACCCTTGAGACACTACTTCATTATTAGAGAAAGGTTTGGGTAACCACCGACTTTGCCTCTGAGATGCATGTGATGATGTCAGTTGTTAGGTTGTGGAGCCTGTTTTCATGTGAGAAAGTGTTGAAGACTGTAAACTAAGAGTAATGTACAATTTCTATAGTTGTCTCATCGGGGGTTGGGGCCGGGCCCCGAGTGGGGGTCCATGGGAAACAGCCCTTGGTAGCAGGGGTTCAGGGCGTAACCCTTGAGAATTTTTTTTGGCCTTAAAACGTGCCCGATATACCAGGAAACATGTTTTTCTCATATGGGTGGGATTTTGACCCATAGGTTTATGGGATGGTTTTGGCCCATGGTTTTGATACACACGGTTTTGTAAAACTACTTAAACAGTTGTCTACTTATATGGTTTTATGCATATGGTAGAAAAATGTAACATTATAGATGTGTTTTGAATTCAGGTGTGAATTCTGTAGAGTTTGTTCATCATAGCTCCAAACAGATATGGGTATTGTATTGAGAGAGTAGTGGCTTGTAATAAAATATGAGCAAGTGATTCTTGGTGGACGTAGCCCAAATTGGGTGAACCACGTTAATTACTACCTCTTTGTGTTGTGTTATTTTATTCTGTAATCTTATTTGAGATCTGTAATATTTTCTGCATATTAGTTTCTACTGTTGTAATTCTATGAGGGATTATTCCACATATTTTATCCCTTATTTCCTAACAATTGGTATCAGATCCTAGTTTGGTTTGTTTGTTGAAGTGTTGAATCATAGGGAAAGTTTTAGCTTGATTGGGAGCTATGGCAGATGATGGAAGATCAAGGGTTGATAAATTCAAAGGGCAAAATTTTAGTCTTTGGAAGATGTAGATGAAAGATTACCTTTATCAGAAGGATCTTTATATTCTATTGTCTGAGAAGGTGAACAAAGCATGAAGGATGCAGAATGGGATTTACTGGATAAGAATGCACTTGGGAAAATCCGGATGTGTCTTACATCTTCGGTATTTTTTAATGTTTTAAAGGAAAAGACTACAAAAAAATTGATGGATGCATTAGGGAAGGGAAGTTGTATGAAAAACCCTCTGCCTCTAATAAGATATTTTTAATGAAAAATTTGTCTAATATGAAGATGTCTAAGAATGGTTCAGTAACAGATCATTTAAATGATTTTAATATGGTTGTAAATATGCTAGCTTCGGTTACAATAGAATTTGATGAACAAGTTAGGGCTTTATTAGTTCTGTGCTCTTTACCTGAGAGTTGGAATAGCCTGGTAATGGTGGTAAGAAAATCGGCTCCAGCTAACTCAAAGTTGAAGTTTGAGGATGTTGTAGGGGTGATTCTAAGCGAGGAAATGCGAAGAAAAATCTATGGGGAATTTTCTACTTTGGGGAATGCTTTAACAGTGGAAACTAGAGGGAGACAAAAGAATAGAGGAAGCCGTGAAAAATCAAAGGGTCAAGCAAGGTTAAAATCCAAAAGCAAGATAGTATGCTGGCACTATGGAAAGTCTGAGCATGCAAAGAAGGACTGTTGGGAACTTCGAGACAAGAAGAAACAATAGGAAGAGAACAAGGAGGAAAATGTGGCAATGGGTAATGTATGTCAGGATGCTTTGATTCTTTCTTTACACAATATTCATGAATCTTGGGTTTTAGATTCGGGGGCTTCTTTCCATGCTACTCCACATAGGAATTATTTTGTTGATTATGTTCAAGGAGATTTTGGGCATGTTTTTCTTGGTGATGATGAGCCTTGCAACACAGTTGGAGAAGGTTCTGTTCAGGTTAAGATGCATAATGGGAATACTTGGCTATTGAAGGATGTCAGACATGTGCCTACATTAAGAAAAAATTTGATATCGACAGGGTAGTTGGGAAGTGATGGTTTTACTGTGATATTTACAATAGAATCTTAGAAGGTTATCAAGGTTACTCTTGTGGTGGCAAGAGGTAAGAATGTTGGAACCTTGTATTTAACCACTTATAGCACTAATGTTTGTAATTTTGTGGCTTCATAACTAGATACAAAATTATGGAACTATAAGCTCGGTCATATGAGCCATAAGGGTATGCCGATCATAAAGAAGGATTTTTTCCTGGATATACAGAAACAAGTTTGGAGTTTTGTGAGGACTGCATATATGGGAAACATAAGCGAGTAAGGTTTTTGAAGGTTGGACTTACAAGGAAAGAGAATAAGTTAGAGTTGGTGCATTGTGATGTGTGGAGGTAGGCTCAGGTATCATCTCTTGGGGGTTCAAATTATTATGTTACTTTTATTGATGATGTAACAAGGAATTTTTGGGTTTACTGTATTAGAAACAAATCTGATGTATTTGAAACTTTTATTAAATGGAAAGCCTTGGTAGAGAATGAAACATGCCTTAAGATAAAATGTCTCAGGTCAGATAATGGAGGGGAGTATTGCAGAAATGAATTTGATGATTATTTTTTTGAGAATGGAATCCACAGGAAAAAGACAGTTGCAAGAACTCTAAAGAATAATGGGGTGTTAGAAAGGATGAATAGAATAATAATGAAACATGCTACGAGAACGAGGTTACATGCAGAACCGCCTCTTTCTTTTTGGGCAGAAGCGGTGAGCACAACTGTGTACTTGATAAACAGAGGACCCTCAAGTGCCTTGGATGGAGGCATACCTGAGGAGGCTTGGTATGGTAAGAAAGTTGATTATTCATTTCTTAGAGTCTTTGGATGTGAGGTGTTTGTCCATATAGACAAGGATGATAGGACCAAGCTAGAGGCTAAATTAAAAAAATGTACTTTCATTGATTATGGTGGTGATGACTTTGGATATAAATGTTGGAGTATTAAGGATAAGAAAATCATTCAATTTAAGGATGTGGTCTTTAATGAGAAAGTTATGTATAAACAAAATTTGCAGGAAAAAGGAAGAATTCAAGAAATAATATGCAACGGTAGAGGATCTTCTGGATGGGAAAGTAACACATGAATCAGTTCAGGAACCTCCTCAACATGAACCCCAAACTCTTATGTTGAGGTCTTCTAGGGTAAGAAGAGAACTTGAACATTTTTCTCCTTCTTTTTATTATTTATTACTCACTGATAGTGGATAGCTAGAGAGCTTTAATGAAGCAATGCAAGTAGATGCCAGGAAGAAGTGGCAGCAAGTCATGGATGAGGAGCATTAGGATTTCATGGAGAACTAGACATGGGATTTTGTGAAGCTACCCGAAGGAAAAAGAGAGCATTACAGAACAAGTGGGTGTTTAGAGTGAAAGAGGAAGAAGGAGGCAAGAAAAGATACAAGGTCCGGTTGGTGGTTAAGGGGTTTGCACAAAAAAAGGGTATAGATTTTTATGAGATTTTTTCTCCTGTGATAAAAATGACTTCTATTAGAACTATTCTAGGAATAGTTGTAGCAGAAGACTTGCACTTAGAACAACTTGATGTAAAGGCTACATTTCTTCATGGTGATTTAGAGGAGGAAACTATATATGCAACAACCAAAGGGCTATGAGGTCAAAGGTAAAGAGGATATGGTTGTGAAAACTAAAGAAGAGATTGTATGGCTTGAAACAAGCTCACACATTAATGGTATAATAAATTTGATAGCTTCATGATGGTGCAAGGTTATATTAGATGCCATTCTGACCATTGCGTGAATACAAAGATAATTTGAGGATTGGAAGTTATATTATCCTATGTTTGTATGTGGATGATATGTTGGTTGTGGGTAAAAACATGCAGGAAATAAAAGTTCTCAAGAAGCAGCTAAGTGAATCCTTTGCTACGAAGGATTTTGGGGCAGCCAAACAAATCCTTGGTATGATTATATCTCGGGATAGGAAGGAACGGAAAGCTGACTTTATCTCAGGAAGAGTAAATTAAGATGGTCTTGGAGAGGTTTAATATACAAGATGCTAAATCGGTTGGGAATCCTTTTACAGGACATTTCAAGTTATCAAAGGAGCAGTGTCCCAAGACAGAGTAGGAGAGAAACTAGATGTCCAAGGTACCTTACTCATCAGCGGTTGGCAAGTTTTATGTATGTCATGGTTTACACCAGGCTTGATATTACCCATGCAATGGGAAGTAGTGAGTAGATTTATGAGTGATCCAATTAGAGATCACTAACATGCAGTAAAGTGGATCCTTCGGTATTTGAGAGGGACCATGGGGACAGTTTTTTGCTACAATGGATGCAGACACACACTTTGTGTGGTTATATAGATTCAGATATGGCTAGAGATGTAGACAATAGGAGGAGCACGACAAGTTATGTTTACACTGTAGGTTGGGACAACAATAAGCTAGATTTCACAACTACAGAAGTTGGTGGCTTTATCAACCATGGAGGCTGAGTATATTTCTGCCACAGAGGAAAGCAAAGAAATGATTTGGTTACAACAATTTCTTGAGGAGTTGGGGCATAAGCAGGAGGAAGGAAAGTTGCATAGTGATAGTCAGAGTGCTATACACATAGCTAAGAACTCTGCTTTCCACTCTAGGACAAAGCATATACAGTTAAGGTACCATTTCATCAGGACAACTTTGGAGGAAAAGAAGTTGAAGATGGACAAGATTCATACCAGTCAAAATCCTACAAACATGATGAACAAGGTGGTCAATGGCGAAAAAACTAAAGTTGTGTTCAGCTTTGGTTGGTCTGAAAACTAGTCAAGGGTTGAGAAGCTTGCTCAGAGGAAAACTAGTATCCAAGTGGGAGATTGTTAGGTTGTGGAGCCTATTTTCATGTGAGAAAGTGTTGAATACTGTACACTAAGAGTATTGTACACTTTCCATAGTTGTCTTTCCCGGGGTTTAGGGTCAGGTTGGGCCTCGAGTGAGGGTCCAGGGGTGTAGCCCTTGAGAATTTCTTTTTGGCCTTTAATTTTGCCCGATATACCGGGAAACATTTTTTTCTCATATGGGTGAGATTTTGACCCATAGATTTATGGGATGGTTTTGGCCCATGGTTTTGATACCCACATTTTAAAAAAAACTGCTTAAGCAGTTGTCCACTTATATGGTTTTATGCATATAGTAGTAGAAGATGTAACATTGCATATGTGTTATGAATTCGGGTGTGAATTCTATAGAGTTTGTTGAGCATAGCTCTAAACAGATCTGGGTATTGTATTGAGAGAGTGGTGTCTTGTAATAAAATCTGAGCAAGTGATTCTTGGTGGACGTAGCCCAAATTGGGTGAACCACGTTAAATACTGTCTCTTTGTGTTGTGTTATTTTATTCTACAATTTTATTTGAGATCTGTAATATTTTCTGCATATTCATTTTCTACTATTGCAATTTTGTGAGGGATTATTCCACTTATTTTATCCCTTATTTCCTAACAATTGTGTATCAGAGCCTAGTTTGGTTTGTCGAAGTGTTGAATCATAGGGAAATTTTTAGCTTGAGTGGGAGCTATTGGTAGGGAAAGTTTATCACGAATTGCAGGGAAATTTTCTATTGTTGACATTGATGATTTGGATCTTTGGTAAGCCTATTGGAACTCTCAGTGATGTGAATAGATGATTTTGGGGTAGAAATACCCAAAAAAAGTTCTTTTCCTTCCTTGAGAGGAACACTCTTTACCAACCCTTGAGACACTACTTTGTTATCTAGAGAAAGGTTTGGGTAACCACCGACTTTACCTCTGAGATGCATGTGATGATCTCAATGGGGACTGATGCAAAGAATTTTTCACCACTTCTTTCTGTGTAAATCTTCCTTTCATTTGCAAACTCTGTATTTCTGACATATGTGCCTGAAATGGGAGAGGATTGGTTATCTAATTCTCATACCATGTCATAGTCCTTTTTAACACAGGTTGATTCATGACATCTAGAGAAGTTTCATCTCCTCTACTCCAATCAATACCATGGAGTGGAGTGAAAAATATTTGATCATAGGAAGGATCCATAAGATCAATCCCATTATCAGCAAGTGTCAAGGGAGAATTCCTCAATCCGTAATTTTCTATCTGAGCTAGTGTGAGATGAGAAAATTGTTGTCGTCTTACCTCCCTATCATCCCAACATTCTGCCCAATAGTCTTCTATGTTTGCCTTGTGCTTATACCTTTCTCTTAGGCATTTTTCCATGGATCCTTTAATATCTAATTGATCCCTACTTGTGAAAGGGTGTATAGTTATGAGAGAAAATTCTTTTTCAATAAGTTATGCACTGTGGGAATTTGGACATTTGTATTCCCCAATCTGAATTGGGAAATGAATGCCTCCCTTGCATTTATCCACCAGTAGAAAATGAATTTTGAAAAGCTAAAGTGAAACTTCCATCAATGATATTTTATCACTGACATATTTAGAAAGTCTGTAAGGAGTCCCACAAATCCATTAGCTTGTATATAGGAGTAAGAGGGAAACTAGATAAACCAAGTTCCCCATTGTTTTATCATAGCCTTGGCATCTTCTAAAAATCTTTCCTCTATATTTCTCTTAAGTGACTAAATTATATAGAATAGGAAAGCATAGTTTACCCTTCGGAAATGGTGAGAACCGTTCTTGAACTCCAACTGTGGGTAAAAGTGAAAAACATTATTCTTGCCAGGACCCATTGTACCTCTAGTTGTTAGCCCTGAAAATATCCTCCTTCTTGCTACAACATAAATCAAATATGAGGTCATGTAAAAATGACCTGTCATCCTTACCTCAATCAATTGCTCATGGAGAGTATTGGTAATGATAATTACCTAATCAATGAACATATTTGCATCAAGAATGATACAAATGAACTTGTACATTCAAGGATGAAAATTTCTGGAAGAAAGAAGACCAAAAACCTTGCTGAGGAGAGTAATTATATCTCCTATTTCTTCATGAAAATATACCTGAAACAACTCTTTGGGAATTATTGAAGTGTGATTTTTTGGTTTGACTAACCCATTTTTACTAACCATATTCAACCATCTCAAAGGATTCTCATCCCAAAACTATTGTGTTGATTCTTGTGTGATGTCAACATTTGCTTCATGAAGTGGTACTCTTAACAAATATTCCATATGATCCAGAGAATTGAGTAGGAAAGGTTCATTTTTATCATTAAAAATTCCCTAATGCTCTTGATCATAATGTTCGGCACAAGCTAGGACAAATTCAGGGCATTATATGGCAACTGGAAACACTGCCACTTGAGGTAAGCCACAACGATAAAGCCTTTTTGAGAAAATAGTCCCCCTTCCTGTTTTACCCTGTAACAAAATTGAACCATATCTACGTGACCCATATCAGTATCCAAAATATTATCATATGCTGAATTTAAGGATGATGCTAGACCTAATCCTTGATATGCATATTTTAGCGCTGACTTATTGGAATGTTTACCCATTATGATTTTTTTAAATGGAAAGCGAAAGGAAGACAATACAATATAAAAGTGTTGGGTCTAAGTCTTCGGACCACCGTCGTCGCAAGAATAATACGACTCTTTTTATTATTTACTTTTTTAAAATAATAAAAAAATAAATAAAACAAGTGCTTGAATACAAAATCATTATACAAACAAAATATAGAGACAAAGCTCAAATCACCATCAGAGTTTAAAATAATACAATTTAAATTGCTTTTATCACTTCCGGCAATGCGTGCGTGGATTGCACGAGCCTAATATTACTTTTGTTTTAGGCAACGAATGATCTTGTTTCTCCTTCCCTGACACATTGATCAAATTTCTCCTTCTTAAGCATGCATAGTATCCTTGTTCTTCTCTTCTTAAAAAAATAATAATAAAATAAATAAAACAAAATTTTAATGCATGCATGGGTGCTTGTTTTTGATTTTTTGCTTATCTTTAGCATGCGTGGGAAGCCTGTTTTGGATTTGTGTTCACTTATGCATGCGTGGGTAAAACAGATCAAATTTCTCCTCCTTCCAAACCTTCATGGACTTCTAACATATCAAATTTCTCCTCCTTCCAAACCTGCATAAACTTCTTAGCATGTTGTTTTATCTTTTCTGTAGGATGCGTGGAATTTGAAAAAGTATTCATTCTTCTTCAAGCATGCATGGACACCATCCTTAATTGCTGCATGGAATATTGCATTCAACCTGCGTGGAAAAATTTGCAATGAAACAGCTCAGAAAAACAAATTCATCACGTGAGTCTTTCACCTTCAGGAAATGAGATTTCAAATCAAACTGGTTATGGCATGCATGGATTTCTATTTTGGGTTTGCATTTGGTATTATTCCTCCACTCCAAAAATGTGTGTAAACTTCTTTTTACCTTCTTCCTTACCTATGTGGATTTTCTGGCATGGATCTTCCTGACTGTTGCATGGAATTTGAGAGAAAAATGTAATGAGTGATCTTGGTTATGGGCAGATATCTCCTCCTGGTGTGTGGAAACTATCCTTGGGCCTACATGGAAATTTTTTTCTTTTCCTACAAGTTACATGGAAGATCTTGACTAGTTTCTAGCTACTACACAAATCAACAACGAAAAACAAACTACCAGCTATTTGGAATTTCACCTTTTCCTCTTTGCTGCATACAGGATTTGTTTGGGATTCCATTCCAGATCAATCCTTGCACTTTCCTGAAATTACCTTCACCTTTGCAAGCGTGGATCTCCTAAACTCGGGATCTTGCAATAGAGACAACTACCTAAAACTCTCAAGGTTTCCTGGCTCTAACTAATGCCCATGTCAGGTTTCCGTGTGAAAGCCGGGTAGTGCCTGTAGAATAGCTTTTCCTTCTTCTGGCTCTAGATATCTATAATATTTCTTTGTTTCTCCTTCTTCCCGATTTCCTTTGCTTCTGTAATCTCTTGTAACCGTCTCCTGATCAATTCCCAGATGATAGAAGCAAAATTAAAATTGTTTAAAACAATTAGAAGCAAAAGAAAAATTGCCCCTTGCACTTACTCACGACAGCTACGAAAATTAATTAAAAAAAAAAAGAAAAGTTCTTCCAAGTTTATCAAATAAATTCTATGAGTATTAAATTAATATTTATTAATAAAAACCCTAAAAAATAAAAAATATTAATTTTATTAAATAACATGATAAATATTAATTAAATAATTAAAACACGGTTTGTGGCGTAACGGGAGAATGGCTCATTCAAAATGAATGAAACAAAATCCAAAATGACCATGAGAATAATACGATTGTGATGAAGGATAAAAGTTGTGTGAAAGAACACTTTGAAAATTTTATAATATTTTTTTAAAAACAATTTGTGAAGTCAAAATTAGCTGATAACAGAACCTGATTAGAATCATAAAGTGAACAATGAATATCAACCAGATATAGTGGCATACAAATGTCTCACATGGGCTCTGGGTAGATAGAATCATGGCGAAGAAGGTAATAGGTACTTCACCTTTCAATCTTGTCTATGGTAAGTAAAATAAACTTCCTTTATCTTTAATTTTCCTTCATTAGAGCTAGTCCAATAGTTAGATTTTGAGGGCACAGACCAAAGAGAAATCAGAATGGAAGAGTTGGTTGAGCTCAAAGAATTAAGAAACTCTTCCATGATCAAGTTAGAACAACATCAAAAATCAACCAAAAAATGGTTTGACAAAAGGCTAAAGCTTAGACCTTCTAGGTGGGTGATTTATTTCTTAAATGGGATGCTAACAGAGCTAAAACAAGGTGCCATTCAAATTTTGATGCATTTTGTAGTGACCCATATATCATCGGTTATTGTAAAGAGGATAACTCTTTTGAGTTGTCTCATCTTGATAGAGATGCACTATCAATCCAAGTTAGTGGGATCTATCTCAAGCACTTCCATTAAGTTTTCCTGCTACATCATTGTACATATTAGAATAGTTTTAATTCCTCTAAGTATGCGTTGTGCACATTCTTTTTTTTGTACATACTTCTTTCCTATCGTGCGCTACTTAACATGCATTCTTTTATTGCTTCCAGGATGATAGTTCAGTTAAGGGTCTTCCAACAATTTAGGTAGCTTCAACAGTTTTGTATAGGGTTCAGATAATGTTTTTAAGTGACTTTAGGGGTGTTCTTTAAAGTTATAGATCATAATTTCATGTTTGAAGGAAGACTCCATGCCTAATGGATGCTTCAAGGCTACTAATATCCTTCATCTAGCAAGCATATGGCCCTGAAATTCGTCAAAGTGTTTCTCAAAATAAATCCCCTAGTTATTTTGGAAACTTGTAGTTTTATTCTAGCTCTGGATTCAAGCTTTCAGGTTACGCAAACCATTGGTTCCTTACCTTGTGTTATTCCGTAAAATTGTCAAGGGTAATTTTATGGGTAACCATTCCAAAATTTTGTTCTGGTCCCTCGTCAGGGATTCCTTGCGTTCGGAACATTGCAAAATCCCTTCCCGGGAAATTTGGTTTTCTGAACTTAGCCATTTTTGGTCTTTTTTGGTCGAGTGCACATAATGTCTATGCAACATAAAGTGTTCATGCGCCCCCTTTAAATCCTTTGGTGCACGGTTTGACGTGTTGACACACCTTTTGGTGCGCCTTACCATGTTGCGCCTTCCCTGCATGCACCATGGCGCATGCGCCCTCATGTCAACAATACTTTTGTTGCGCCGCATTTTGGTGCGCCAAGGGTGCACATATTTCTGTGTTGAAAACACTTTTGGTGTGCCAAAGGTGCACATAACTTCATGTTATCAGGTGTTTTGGTGCGCCATAGGGCACATCCTTTCCATTGTCAACAGGCATTTTGGCGCGCCACTTGAAAAAGTGGTTGGTGCATTTATTACCATCTTGCCTATATATAGGCGCACCTGCCCTATCATTTTCGAATCACTTCGTGGACCCGGTTTCACACTTCTCCATTATATATTCCTGGTAAGAGGTCCCTGTTGCTCTTGTATTTTGTATTTTGGTTTTTGGCTACTTATTGGTGTGGATTGGGTTAAATAAGGCTGTGAAACCATGAACTTCCCCCCCTTGTTGTTTCTTCTATTCTTCCACATGCATTTCCCCCTCTTTCCAGATCTGCTGGTAAAGAGGACTTCATCACCCAAGGAACCCTGCAAAATAAGCTTAGAAGAATGTAAACCCCTCAGAGAAGGAATCAAGGCTTGAAAATTAGATTGTATTGTTTCCTCTTTTGGCGCATCCGCCACCCCTACAACATGATATACAGTCACGCTAATGGCACATATACCATGCCTGTTACATAAAGAACAGTTGTGCCCTCAAGGCGCACTTCCCTTACTTGTTGCAACCACTTTTCTTATGCCCTCTTGGCGCACCTTGCATCCATGTAACACCAACTTTATATGCGCCAAGTACAAAACTGTTAAAAAGGCGCAGGCGCATCCATTGTTACAACAACATTATGTTATGCAGACCTTCCATGCACCGCACCAAGTTTCCCTGTGGCGCATGAAAAAATGATGTTACACGCATTAAACCTATGCCCTTTGGCGCATCCTGTACCTGTGTAACATGAAAAATATCAACGCCCTTTATAAAATGCATACATATGGCGCAGGCGCACTTCTGCTTACAACAACAAAAATGCAGCCTGCAATATCTATGCACCATGCGCCCTTTGGCGCTGATTTATCCCTTGCAGCAGCCCTTTTCTGTGCACCATATTGTTTAACCCTGTAGCCTACAGTATTCATGCACCATGCGCCTTAAAGCCTTAAAATCACTAACTCTTCCTTCTGTCAACACTTTAATGGAAGATCAAACAGCTAATATGACTTTCTTACATTGGGTTTCACTCCTTCTTCTTGCAGATCAGCAACTGAGTTCAAAACCACATATGTCAACATCAAGCAAGAAACCCACCAAGTCTAAGGGCAAAGCCAAGCTCACAGAGGAAGAAATGAAGTAAAAATATCAGAGGGTCAGGATGTCTGAATCCCAAGCAGAGTGTGACCTAGACATCAGAGACTCAGAACTTGGTCACATTGATATGGAGGATTTTTGGGCTAGAACCCAGAGGGTCACAAGAAGTCCACGGATGGACAAACTGATGGGTAGTGGGTTGCATTTCACTAGAGGGATCCCAGTTAGTACCGTACCCAGTTCCACATCTCGTCACCCGAGCAACAAAAGCAAGATACCCCCTTTCAGCCGCGGGATGACGACGAATAGTCTCCTTCTCCTCGACTTTCTTTTTGTAAAATATCTAAAAGTATGTTAGCACAAATGATGACATCATTGTTAGGAATATCATAGTGCTCTCATTATTATATATTGTAATATTATTAATATGATTTATATTATAACTCATTATTAATAATATAGGTTTGTTATATTGTTTCAACAATATATTTTTGTTATACCCGTAATGATATTAACAGGTTGTTTTGTTATGTGACTTCCTAGTTTGTAGGAGGTCAGTTTTCTATTTCCATGGCTATTTATTAGCCTTATTATTATTTGTAATCAGGTCGAATAAAATATCGTAATATTATTTCCTATGTAACAATATTGTTGTTCCAATATTTGGTATCAGAGCTGGTTACAGTCTTCTGGAGTGCAATATGTTGTTTTAAAAATACCAAAGGCATTGCCAGATTTATGGCTGCCTCTATTAATGAATTGTCTAAGAAATATATTCTATAATAATATATTGTAGAAGCTCTAACTCATTCATAGCAGCATATTTTGTGTGTGATATTTAGATTGTGTCTTTTCTTTGGCAGATAAAAGATTTGGGACATTATTGATATTATGCAAGAATTAAATCTCTATGTACAAATTATCAACAAAATTTTTTGGGCGTGTATATAATGTGAGGGAGGCTATGAGCTTTGCTTGACGGCATCAAAGTGCAAATTTGTGTGCTATATTCATTGGAGATCCTTGATTTCATCCTTATTTCTAGCAACGACCTACAACATTGTATTGGAATTTTCCTTTGCCGTATTCAGATTTGAATCTATGTGGAGGAAGATTGATCAATCATAGATAGAATAGTCAGCAATTGCATGTCAAAATTGTCAGCAAGTGCATGGGCTCATAAAGACATCGATCTAGATTTTGCATATTTCATGTCCTTTGTATGTGTTTAGCGTTTCTCGGTGTGGATGTATAGATCTGTGGACTTCATTGTAAGTGTTACTTCTCACCGGCCTTATTGCTGAGAATGTCCTGGTATCCTAGCTGGAGCTTGGGAGGTGATTCACTGATTATCCTAGTGGGTCTATGAATACGACTAAACTTGCATGCTATTTCCTTAGACGGTGTAAAATATGGAGTGGCCACATCGTGTCGAACCTGTTACATAGAGTCGTCCAATATCCATGCGTAGATCTGTAAAGTTTGATCTTGGAGCCATAAAAATGCTATTCACAGTTATTTGTGCATGCAACAGCCACGTGGGATCAAATTTATGTTAGTCATTTAAAAGCGTCATTTTAATAGTCATTAGTTTTATTGGTGGGTCGATGTTTTTTGGTTTTAAATGTCACTCTTATATAGTTTCTCCCGAATTGAGTTAATGTCTCTCATTTGAGTTAATAGCAATGTTATATTATTTTGTTGTGTCCATTGTAAAGTATGTCAGTTAAGTCATCGACTCTTTGATCATATTTAGTTAATAGTCTTGTAATATATATATCGTTTCCTTCATAAGTTTAGTTTTTATTTTTATTTTTGTGAAAGCCATTCATCATTGTAAGTCATTTAGTATAGTCTAGGTATCAACATTGTTAAAATTGTGTTTAGGTGAATATAGGTAGTCAATGTTAAATAAGTGATTTTAGGATTATTGTCTTGTCAAGTGTTAAAGTCGTGTTATTGTAAAAAATCCAAAAAATAAAATAAAATAAAAAATTGCCTTATGGACACATTTTCGGTGTTACCCACCGTCTGGCAAAATACAGTGTTTCACATTGCATGAGGGAAGAAAAGAATAAGCTCAATGTGGAAACAAATGTGCTTCATTTTCACATCTTGCTGAGTTAGCAACACATACATTGGAGGATGGAGGCAACGGAGGCAGGAGGAAAGTCAGCGTCCTCGAGTTCGTCACTACCTCAGAGGCCGAAAACTGCTTTAGTGACATCTTTGTGTCTTGTGTGATGAATAAGAACAGATGAGCATCCCTGTTCCTGTGTGCAATGCAGTGCTTGTGTGTCCCCCTTGATGATAATGATTTGTACCATTGATACTATTGCAGGAAGTGTTCTTGATCAAACTGATTTGATGGTTGATGTGAATTGGTTGAACGGTCCCAATTCATGTATTCATCTAATAGGTTGAACGGTCCCTGGATGATGTAGTTCCCACAGTCGGTGTTGAGGATCGAGACCATGTGCAAGCTACGGAGCGGCATGCTGCTTGGTTGAAGATGGTGTTTTCCCCGTGTTCGCACTAAGGGGGGGAATGTTAGGAATATCATAGTGCTCTCATTATTATATATTGTAATATTATTAATATGAGTTATATTATAACTCATTATTAATAATATAAGTTTTTTATATTGTTTCAATAATATATTTTTGTTATACCCGTAATGATATTAACGGGTTGTTTTGCTATGTGACTTCCTAGTTTGTAGGAGGTCAGTTTTCTATTTCCATGGCTATTTATTAGCCTTATTATTATTTGTAATCAGGTCGAATACAATATCGTAATATTATTTCCTGTGTAACAATATTGTTGTTCCAATAATCATCCATGTTGCACCATGGGATGATGTCATCCACCAAGTTGTCAAAAGTCAACAAGTGACTTTAGGATATTTTGTAGATATTTTGTAATTAGGTGGTTGGTTTGTTTTTGCCTTCCTTTCTTCTCTTATTCTATATATACTTGAATACTGGTTGTATTCAAGAGAGGAGTGAATATCTTTTAGATGAAAAATAGAAGTGAGAAGAAAAGGCTTTGTACTTTTTGTAATAGAAGTAAATATTAATACAAATATTAAGACTTTGTGCTGAATATGTGTGTTATGGGCATCTGATCTTTCTTATGTCAGATCTATGTGTTTATTATGTTGGATCTATCTCTACTTTTTTGTCATTTATTCATCAATATTGCTTTGTTTGTCTATGCAAGTAGGTTCGGCTCTATTTACTACCAGCCCAAAACATAGACCTTCTGACCTTTCTGCTTTGGAATTCATTTCTTTTCTCCCTTCGGACCTGATCTTTCTTCATCCTCTTTTTCATTCATTTATTTTCGTAGTTGGAAACACCCCTACTGGGATTAGATCCCAAACCCCCGAAGGCAGAATATTGTGAGACTTGCACAGATTCCTGCTGGTAGAATAACAATAAATCAGTTTCACTTTGTTGACTCAAAGAGGGGCTATGCTCTGCACACTGTTGGCTTGTTTATCCATAGATCTGCCCAAGCGACAGATTTTCAAACCAACACCTTGGAATAATTTACTTAGCTACAGTTCTTCGCGTGCACCCTAGTGTTCCATTCTTTCTTCCTTTCCCTTTTCTTCCTTTTACATGTTTCTTATTTCCTTCTATATCATGATATCTCCTTTTATTTCCCCTTCATGCATCATTTGTGTGCTCGATTTCATTCTAATAGTGTAATGCATCCTATCATGTGCCTCTATGAAATTACCTTCCATTTTGGCAAAGTCTTTGATATGATTTTCCCGCACATGCCCTTCTTCGTAAGTATCATGCATTTCTTTTCTTGGACTCATTCCTCTTCTTATTTACACTTTGCACTTACCTTTCCTCGCGTGATCACATTTCCTTCTGCATGTTACTTCTTTTCGTTGCACACTCCTCAATAAATACTCACATCTCGCTTACATACTTAAACACTTTTACAGGTATGCAACATTTTCTTCCCACTTCTGCACGTATCCATTTTACATGCTCATCTTATGTATTCTCGTGCCTCTTTCTCATGCACACACCATGTGCAAATCTTTTGCACTAGTCAAGTGCCACAGGGAAACCTTTCAGATTGAGTGTGTCACACACAACCTATCAAAGTGTACCAACTAGGCACTAAACCCTTGCAATGAACCAGTGTGCAACATGTGGTAGAAAAGATAAAATAAATGAACAATTAGTTAATCCTTCAGCCAGTCAAAGTATGCCATGTTTCATTATGTGTTTAGTTTATATTGTAGACCTTCTGATTGCCACAAATTCTACTGCAGATCTTGGATTCGTGCATTGTTGGTCTTGTGGGAATTTGCTAAGATAGGCTACACATTGGACTATTTAAAATAAGATTTTCATAAGATTTGGTAGGCAGAAATAAGGGAAACCTCTGTCAGGCCATTAATACATACAATTAGTCAACTCAACTAATTATATTTGATCTAATTTACCCTCTTTACTTCTTCCATAATCAAAATTGACATGGGTATGCACATCTGACAACATTGCATGTGGATTTGCAAACATTATTGCTTGTTATTGGTGGTTGGATGTTTGAATATGAGTTTTCCTTTCTTTCTCCTTCTCTTCTCTCCTTTTTCTATAAATTGTAGAGAATTACTCATTTTTAAAGGGTTGGACCCCTTTATTTTTTTAGTGCATCATTTAGAGCTCTGTTCTTTAGCATTTTGAGTTGTAGGCATCAAATTTGAGCCATTGTATATGCACATCCTTTCCTTGTTCACCTTTGTAATCGATTGTACATCATTTGGAAGTAATGAAAGTTGTATTTTGTGTTTATTCTCTTCCTTAGCTCATGTTTTGTTGTGTCTTCTTTCCTTTGTTTTCATTATTGATATGTTGTGCATATTTTGTATCTCTCGAAGGGCTCTTGTTTGTTGTGTTTCATGAAAAATGGATGTGTGAATATGTTTCAGACTATGGTGCGTGTGTCTACCCTTTTCATACATGTTTTCCTTAACTTTCTCTCAAAGTTGATTGTGTTCTTCTATCTCTTTTTAGTGTTATCATCTCCCCTTAGCATAGGTTTACCTTTCATGCATCTCGTTCTCACAAATTGGTCCCTTGGAATCGTAGAATAGTAATAGGTAGTCACATTTCCCTTCGTAGGAGTAGTTTTAATAGTAGAAATAGGTAGAGGAACTGGCCATCTCCAGAGGCATATCTCAAGCACGCAAGGTCCCAAAACTTGGAGACAATCACATTTTTCTTAAAATCCACAATTCATCTTGATTTAGGACGGGTGAAAATTTCAGTTGCAAAAAAACCCTAGTTACAGAAAGGAGATAAGATGACTTAGTTGTTTTGAAATTAATCTTGACTATGATGAAGTGATGAAAATGTGAATAGAGAGGGAGAAGTGTCACACAGAGCCTCAAAAAATGTGTGAGCTAATGATCTTCCTAGACTAGGGTTCCTGGAGAGGGGCATGGGTGCCTGTGGGAACCATGGCCCTATTTTTCGACACATGTGACTTCTAAAACCCTGAGGATACCTCCTTTACAAGGTCATAAGGTGTTCACTTTCCTTCACCTTTGATCACTAGTAAGTCATACAATGATCATCAATGTCATTGATAACCTGAAATGAAAGATTGACCTGCAAAACCTTGAAAGTGCATCAAATCCCAAAAAGAAAAGAATGCAAATCAAGGGTAGGAATGTCCTCATTTGTCAAATTATTGAACTTACGAATGAGTGTTGAAATAAATTTTTGACCCAACATATTTCTAGATGTGTGTGTGCAGAATTGTACCCTAGGTGGCTCTTGTGCATGTTGCACTTAATATCAAGAAAATAGTTAGATGTAAGAGATGTAAGTAGATGTATACATGTAATATAATGAAAATACCATCGTATGAAGTGTATGGAAAATAATGCAGTCCATTGCCCTTAAATGGATGCTTGAATGCTCTTAAATAGCCTTTGGATGTAACCTTAGGTGGTGATAGCTAATGCTTAGTGCTTGGTCCCTTATTATGGTCACGTAAATTTATATTTATATGATTCCCTTTCTTGAATTTCATAATTAACCCCAAAAACGATGACTACAAAAAATATAAGATACTCAAACAACTAGAAAGGACCCAAAATATGTGAATAAAGTACAAAAAGGCTAGTGGCACCTAGAGGGGATGGAGGCACCTGACATTGACGTCCTATCTGGGCGTTGGTGTTCAAACTCATAGAAACTAAAGGTTCAAAGGTCAGACTAAGCAAGAAGGTGTGTAAGACCATAAATAGTAACAAAAGAAAAGAAAAGATGGCCAAAGACATGGGTTAATTAGTACTTTTCTTACTTAGGAATCATATGAATAGTAGTATGTAATAAAGACTAGATAATTACCCAAAATGCATGTGTTTGTGTCTAAAATTTCCCCCACTTTATCTTTTTGAGTTATATCTTGATAAAAATAAAGTAGATAAGATATGCGTACCTGATAACCATGTAGATTGATGGTGAAAGTGTGCCGAGAGACAAGGAAAAGTGTGGAGTGGTAAAATGTGAAGCATGGAAATCAAAGAGGAGAAAGTGTAAAAAGTGATGATGATGACCCTAGGGTGGTAATGCATATGTGGATGTCGCCTTTATACATGTTGTTGATGTTGGATGATGTTAACTACCGCTTCCCATAAGGATGGACCTGCAAAAGAGAATAACAATCAAGTAGTCAAATACATGTGTATATGATCAATATGTGTAAAAAATGTAAGAAAGCATGTAAAATGTGAAAAAAGGAACATGTGCACCTGATCCGTGATGAGAAAAAGAGTGAAGAAAGGATCTTGATGATGATGTATAAGAGTGAGTTTTTTGGGCGATCTCACGCTAGTTGTGTCAATTGCAAGTTTTTTGGGTGATCTCATGCCAAGAAGTGGAAGAAGTTTAGGGAGAAAATTTTGGTTTCATCCTCCAACCCCTGGCTACTTCCTGAAATATGGAACACCACTACAGTGTTAGGTGGTGGAGCCTATTTTCATGTGTGAAAGTGTTGAAGACTGTACACTAAGAGTACTGTACACTTTTCATGTATCCTCACCAGGATTCGGGGGCGTAGCCCCCGAAAAAAAAAATTGGGCCTTAAAACATGCCCGATATATTAGGAAACATGATTTTCTCATATGGGCAGGATTTTGACCCATAGGTTTATGGGATGGTTTTTTCCCATGGTTTTAATACCCACGGTTTTGTAAAACTTCTTAAGCAATTGTCTATTTATATGATTTTATGCATACGATAGAAGTATGAAAAAACATTGTAGATGTGCTTTGAATTTGGGTGTGAATTCTGTAGAGTTTGTTGAGCATAGCTCCAAACAGATATAGGTATTGTATTGAGAGAGTGGTGGCATGTAATAAAATCTGAGCAAGTGATTCTTGGTGGACGTAGCCCAAATTGGGTGAACCACGTTAAATACTGTCTCTTTGTGTTGTGTTATTTTATTCTACACTTTTATTTGAGATCTTTAATATTTTTTGCATATTAGTCTCTACTGTTGCGATTCTGTGAGGGATTATTCCACATATTTTATCCCTTATTTCCTAACATGCAGTTGGTGTGTAAAAAATCAATCTGATTCAACCAATTCCAATCTAATGCAAAATAATAAAATGTTGTATTGTGTGCATGTAAAATCCCTGTGTGAGGTGTTGTAGAGCGTGGTGCAATGAAAGATGTTGTGTAACTTACCTTGGCCACAAGCATCTAAGAAGGGTTAGGGGCTTTAAGGTGCTACTATCTGGGTCTGGGCGTTGGTGTCTATATTATGCTAAGGACTCAAGTCTAATTCTGAGCCCTATCTAGATTGATAACTTTGTTATATTGGTACTTTTATATAACAGACCACTAAAGAGTATGCAAACCAAAAGAGCACAACCATTGTGTGGAAATTGATGCCCTACAAGGGGATGGAGTGTGCTTAGTAGAAACTAAGGAACACATACAAAAAGTGGATGGGGAACAAGTGTTAGTGCAAGAAAATGCAAACATGCATGTATAAGAAAAAATTTAAGATAACAAGTAAGCAAACAATGTGTAAGGTAAAACGTAATAAGACAATTTAGACTGTGAAAATTGGGTTTTAGACATGGGACATCACTCATGATGTTTCAATAAAATTAAATCCAAGATTATCGAAAGTAGATAGTGTGTACACAAGACAACGGGAAAATCCCGCAAACATTGGCAATCAATGAAAAACAAAGGAAAATAATAGAAAATAATGTAATTAACAACCATGGAAGCAAATAGATCTATAAATAAAATTTTGCATATGAATCTCCCGTTAGCATGTTATAAAGATAAAAAATATGTCAAGGCATGTATAATCCAATAAATTAATATGCTATGAAAAATGAAACAATAGCACTCGCAGTGTACAAAAGTGGATTCCCCTAGGAGCCACCATGGGACTGATAATAGTTACTATGCCAAACATCTGTGCTGTGTGTATCGATCTGTAGAATCTGTGATTATAACTAGAAATAAAGTGAACACACGTGTATATGGAAAGATAATTAACTACAATATATCTATCTAGCATGTGTAATAAAGTGTACATGTAAGTATCAAAAATTAAGTGTGAATGTAACCAATATATACAACATGTTGTGGAGTGTAGATGGAATGTAATGTAAAGTGAATGATATGAGCAACATGCCCCCTGAGTAGATGTGTATGAATGTGATGAGGTTTATTTGTACGTGCCCCCTCAGCAATCAATAATGAACTTTAGAGAAAGAGTACGTCATCAGGAAATGGTTTGAATGTGTGTGCTAGAAATATTTGATCGTAAAAGAATAAAACATAGAGTGTAAATGTGTGAGTGAGTGAGTGAGTGATGAAACACATGATTTTGGTGAGATCCATTTGAGATGTATACCCTCAGTTGTCGAGTATGGACCGTGGAACTAGAGTGTGTCATAGGGTAATGATCGCATCATGTAGAATTAGATGTAAGATGAATGTGTCTAGTGTGTGATAAAAGATGCAATAGGAAGATTTCATGTGAATGTATAGAGTGAATAAGATGTAAAGTGTGTAGTAGATGTTGTGAGAGAAAGAGGTGTAAATAATGCATGGTGTATGAAGAGTGTAATGTGTAGTGTATAGTGTGATTAAGCAATGCTAGAGATATGTGTTGTAAATATTCCTAATGTAAAATGTGTGATATGGTCAAGTGTGTGAGAATACCTAGTTTGTATAATATGCAGTGTGTGAGGTTTATGTGTATAGTATACCCTCAACCGTTAAGTGTGAACCATACCATAAGAGTGTGTCATCGAGAAATGAGGATACTAATGTATCAAGATGTTTGTGATGTATGTCAGAGATTGAAAATGAGAAGATAAGATGCACATCTATGCTAGAAGTGTGGGGGGAGAAATAAATAGTATGATGCCCCCTAAGTATGTGATGATAAAAGAGATCAAGTAATGTCATGTATGAGGTCGCTATTATCATGATCGAAACTAAAAGGTGAAGCATCTAAGACTTGGTAAGTGATAGTGTCAGGTTGGTCGAGTAAAGAGCCATTGAAGCATAAATTATACATGCCCATAGCATATTATTCATCAGTGAAGGAGGTAGTGGGAAACCGTGCACATACCATTGAGTAAGATTTTGTGGATAGCCAAGAAATGAATAATTACAAATAAAAACACAGCCAAATGGCATGCAAAATGGTATGTTAGTATGATAAGGGTCTAATGTTCCCTAATGTAATCAAGCCAATATTGTTCAAGTGTAAATGGAGAAGTGTGAGGAGCATGTGTAAGAAATACTATGAGATAAAAGACTCAAAGACCATAAGAAATGATAATGAGAACAAATCCATGCTACAAATGGTGATCATGAGGTGTAGGAAATATTTCGTCAATGGTAAATCCTATCCGAGCCAACCAATCATGTGTGTATATAGTATCTAAGAAAGTAGGATCAAATGGAATGTGCTCCCAATAAGATTCATTCATGAAAATTGTACATGTAAATGTAGGTCATGCTAATGAAGGTTACTTATGAGAAGGTGAAGGAGATGGAACGATGTCCAATGTATGGATAGGCCCCCGATAAAGAATCATAGCAGTAGTAGAAGGAGGTGGAAATGATGCATATGAGGCAATATCTAACATGAAAATGTCACTTTAAAGTAGTGGAAAATGAGCCGTAGTATCCATAGGTTGTGGTTTATTGGTGGTAGCATATGTTGAGGTAGCAAGTGTAGTGTTGATATCATGGTTACAATATTTGAATGGTTGATGATCACCAGAAATTGTATATTCTACGCCCTCATGTAATAATTTGACACAACAATGTACTATAAAAGGAACTTCTTGCATGGCATGAAGCCAAGGCCGACCAAGTAAACAATTGTACGAAACTGGAAATTCAATGACAAATAAAACCGTATTAATATTTTTTTCCTGACAGTGATAGGTTAAGTAATGTGACCTATGATTGGATGAATAGAGCCATCATATGGATGAACAAAGCCATCATATGCACAAAGAAAAAGAGATGAATGACTAACATTAACAAAGGAAAGACTGGTCTTTTCAAGGAATGACATAGTGCAAAGATTAAACTAAGATCCATCATGAATGATGGAGCATTTGACACCCACATTATAAATGTGAAACATAATGTATAAAGGTGGGTCATTGTCGATAATAATAAGATTAGCATTAGGATTTATGGAATAGAAATGTGCTAAGAAAAGGAATATACAAATGTGTTATATACTCTGTCCAGATGAATGAATGCGAGTAGCATCTAGGAGATATCTAATTTTATCTCTTAATTCAGGACTAATGACAAATAATTAATTAATAGAGATACTCATGATGAGAGGATCCTAGAAAGATACAAACAATATAAGTATGAGGACCCTAGGAGTGTTTAGATCAATTTCAGGTTCACCAAAATGATTAACCAAATATTGAAATAAATTCCTAAATCTGATTTTTATATAGTAGTAAATAAATAAACAATTAAGTACAAAGTAGACCCAAGAAAATTAAGCAAATAAATATTGAAACCCTAGTTGCAAAAAGGATATAATATGACTTATTTGTTTCGTAATTAATCTTGGACTAATCTGAAGTGATGACTAAGTGAATAGAGAGAGATAAGTGTTGCACATAGCCTCAGAAAAATGTGCGAGCTGGCAATCTTCCTAGACTGGGGTGCCTTGAGAGCAGTAAGAGCACCTGCGAGTGCCATGGACCTATTTTGGGTGCCTATGACTTATAAAACCCTCAGAATAATTCCTTTGCAGGGTCATAAGGTGTTTTATTTCCTTCTCCTTTTGTCTCTAGTATGTCAAACAATGATAATTGATGTCACTAATAATCTGCGATGAAAGGTTGACCTGTAAAACCCTCAAGAGTGCATCAAATACCAAAAAGAAAATAATGAAAATGAGGGGTCAGATTATCCTTGGTCTTCAAGTGAGTGAACTTATGACTGAGCATTACACTAAATTTTAGACCAAATCTAGTTCTAGGTGTGTGTGCAGAATTGTGCCCTAGGTGGCTTTTGTGGGTGCTGCACTTGATAGAAAGAAAATCGATAGATGTAAGAGATTTAAGTAGATGTGTTCATGGAATAGAATGAACTTATCATCCTATCAATTGTATGCAAAAAAATTTAGTCCCTTTCCCTTGAATGGATGCTAGAATGGATGCTTGAATGCTCTTGAATAGCCTTTGGATGAAACCTTATGTGGTGATAGCTAATGTTTAGTGTTTGGTCCCTTATTATGGCCACATAACTTTATATTTATATGATTCCCTTTCTTGAATTTCATAATTAACTCTGAAAAGGATGACTACAAAAAATCTAAGATGCTCAAACAACTATAAAGGACCCAAAAGATGTGAGTAAAGTATAAAGAGGACAAGGGCGCCCAGAGGGGACGGGGCGCTTGGAACTGGTGTCCTATCTAGGAGCTAGTGTTGAGACTTTGAGAAACTGAAGGGTGGGAGGTTAGACTGAGCAAGAAGGTGTGCAAGACCAAAAGTGGCAACATAACGAAAGAAAAGATGGCCAAAGACATGGGTTAATTAGTACTTTTATAAATTAGGAATCAAATGAATAGAAGTATGCAATCAGGACTAGATAATTGGCCAAAGTGCGTGATTTTGTGTCTACAATAGTTTCATTTAATTAAATTGATTATGATTTTACAATGGTAACAAGGACAGGATGAAATTTTGTAAACATGTTCACACTTATTTTCAACTAATATTTTACGTTCATTTGTACATCACAGCACAATTTTATCCTTAAATTTTACATGTAGTTGATTGTCATTTAAAAAAAATCTTTTTACTTAAAACACAATAATGCACTTAGATTGATGTTGTTGTCACCAATGTATAATAAATTAATAAAGAATATAATACAATTATTAATCAATATAACATTAAAAAATCCAACCTATATGTGTGTGTGTGTGTGTGTGTGTGGGTGTGCATGTGAATTAAGGTTTTTATATTGGAATTTTTAAAATATTATATTGATTAATATAAGAAATGATAAATTATAAAAATTAATAAATAAAGTATATAAATTAATAAGACAAAAATTATATGTAGCTCCCAAATGCACATATGCAACATTAATAACAAGAATGCGAGCACGTTATAGTGCAATCACATTTCGATTCTAATGAAAACTTTGGTCAATTTTTGGTCCCCCATCTCTGTGCACTTGCCCAGAGAGTTAAAGTGAGTTATTTTATTTTAAAAAATAAATTATTATTATTTTGGAAGGAGTATTTCCCATGATAATTTCTCTATTGTAATGGTATTTTTCATTACAAAAATAGTCTTTAATCTAATGATATTTTTCATGTTATATTTTTATTAATCATTTTTAAAAAAATAGGAAAGGACCGATTTGACATTTAGTCACACCCTCAAACATATTAACTTACTAAAATTCTCAATTAAATATAATATGTTATTTTAATGTGATTTTAAACAACGTTGTATTGATTTTGGATTTAGAATGCCCAAAAACCTTAAACAATTGTTTGTGATAGATGACTACTGAAACTAAAACATTCGTAGCTCGTATATTGATCAGTAAACGAACTTCTTTATACAGTAAATAGATCCTATCTTAGTGATAATGAATGAGAATTTTTTGGATTTCTTCTTAGGGTAGTATATTATGTAAGAATCACTCATAACAAATACCAACATGAAGAGGCAAGAGACAAGGAGATAAGATTTTTATCCTGGAGAAACCCAATGTGGGAAAAAGTCCAACTGGGTAAGCAATTGCTTCCCTTTCACTATGCAATTATCCAAACAATACAAGTTCACTTCCAATATATTGCCTTCAAGAAGGATTAAAAATCCTTCTAATTGTATTTCCTTGCTTATAATCCTCAACAAGAAATAACTCTGTTGTTTGTAAACAAAATAAGAACATTTCAAAAATTCCCCCTTTGCTTACACTTGAATTCACTCTAAATCATTTCCTAAATGAATGAAAGTGCTTGTATTTATAGTTTCTCTTCCCAAGGATGGAAGGAAAGGTGAAATGAATCAAATTTGGAATCCCAAAAATTTGTAACTATTGAATTTCCCCAATTTCACGTCGTTAGGTGCATAACTTTTGCAGTCTACAGGAGGAGGTTACAAAGATGCCATGGAAGTTGAGAAACTGCCAATTCCTACAGGCGACAGTTGCATAACCGATACTCTGTGAAGAGCGTAGGTCCCATAATTGTCATGGAGGTTCCTTAATTGCCACATAATCATTACATAGAACAAAACAAGAAAGGGTTTCTTTTTCATTCAAAGGTGTCTAGATCATTGTTAACCTAACTTAACCATTTTCCAAAACAATGAACATGTTGAGGGTATGCTTTGCAAGTTTCAATAAGAGAATACATATAATTGGGTACTTCTAGATCCATTTTTGGATCATATATATTTTTGAATTCCCTTTTATTGATTCCAAAGTCGTGCCCTATAGAATTTCTTATAAAATTTTGAAGCAACACCCAAAATAGGTAATTATTCATACCCAATTCAATCAATTCACGTATCTTATGGGCACAAGTATTTTACTAACTTGGCTCTCTCTTTGGACTTCCACTCTGCAATTCTTCGAGCTTAAATAAGGCACTGGCCAATACACAAAATAAAAATTTATTCAAATGAAACAAATATTGATTTTACAGATATTTTCTTCTAAATATATGTTCAAAATACTAGTTGTTCTTTATTCAAGTTGTCCACTATGAAATTTTAAGGCTACTTGTTAACAAAATTTAAGTGTAGTAGCAATTTAGTGTATATCTTAATAATTTGAAGCCAAAATTAAATCTTTTATCACTATTGATTTTTCTCTCCTATACATTCTTTCATCATTGACATTAATGTGCTTCATTCATGGCTTCAAATGGTGTATGCTATATGATGTATGTGAATGATCTCAATAGTTGTGGTATGGTGTGTGATCTTATATGTCATTTGAATAGTTCAGTAAGTAATGGAAGTTGTGATATTTTCATGGGTTGAATGTATATTGATAAAAGATAGATGTAATAAAGCTAAATATTTGATTTGAGAAGGAAAACTCAATATATACATTTAAATTTACATGATCTGAATATGGGGAGGAATGTTTTTGAATGCAATCACATATCTTTGTTCTTTCTTGTGGATACATGTAAAGCTTTGGACATGCATGCCTATAAGACACCTTTTTATTAACCTTCATGGAATTAGCACACCTTCCCTGAGCCAAAATGTCAATTTAAATTTTCCAAAAATTTCATTGTGTAATTTTTTATTTACATAATTCCAATTTTGAAGGATGGTGATTAAGAACCTAAATTTACCATGTTTACAATTCTATCATATCAAAATTCATATGCAAATGTTGAGTATATTCTTTATTTTTGTTGAAGTTTGTTCATTCCTCTGTAATCATACTATTTTTTGAGATATAAATAATTATTTGTGATGAATACCACACACATATTTAGAAAATGAAGCTCAAATATTAGAAGACAAAACATGTGTACACATATTCACTACCCCAAGAACTTAATAAATATTATTTTAGAAAATAATTAAATAAATATATAACCATATACATTATTCGTTATTTTAATTTAATACAATAATTGAATTAATACAACAAAAATTAAGTATAATAAAAAAAATAGAGAATACTTTTGGATAAAAAACATGGTATATTATGAATAAATTTTGACACATATTGTAAAGGTCACTGTAGATATATATTCTCCCATAATACTCACAAAATGTAAAATAAAGGATACCGTTGAGTGGCGCCCTTATGAAGGGAACAATATGAAGCGAATATGCCATCTCAAAAGAAATCTAGATGACCTCAAACAGATCTATCAACAAAACTAATGCAATTAATGGTACAACTATTTAGGGGGACACAAAAAATATTCTTATTTGAATCCCTAACATTTGCTTGATATTTTTCCATGGTCTCCTATTGTCTTATATGTACTTATTTGGATATCCACTTCCATTTCTCCAATCATGAGTGTACAACATAAGATCCAACCACATGTGTAGACAACAAAAAACAACACAACCTTCTATATAACATTAGCAGTAATATTAATTTCATATTTTTGTTGAAAGATAAATACGGTACTTTTTTAGTATACCTATCGAGAGGAGAGGATTGTAATATATTTGTTGAAATAAATATAGGAAAACCAAAATGTAGAAGTTTCTAGAGAATGGGAATGATTAGAAGACTATTATGCTACCAACCAATCACACAAGTTGCATGGCCTAAATTGTTTTCATGAATATAACCAACCAAATGGGCATATGTCGCATACAAAATTTATAAGATTAGGAAAACAATTACACATCTATATTGTAAAAAACACTTATAGGGGAATATTAATTTTAGCCTGAAATTTTTCACACCCATAGGCCTTCAAGGCTTCTCAATCTTCCTCATGTTTGATTTTTTATATTAATCAGTCAGCTGCATAAACATGGCCCAAATAATTTCTATGATTTTGAAAAATTGGAACACATATATCCTAACAAAATACTTTTTATATTACACACACACACGCATGGTTGTAAGAGAGAATTAAAAGAGATGAGAATCAAGATTTATAGCTCTAATGTTATTATATAGGCTACAAATGCTATGCATGGACCGTAATAATGACAACATGTAAATATGACCTTAATATAATTTTATAAAGTTTAAATGTAAGATATAATTTCTATTCAATAAAATCCCAAGCCTCTAAAAAATAAAACTATGATTATTCATATATTCACCATGATTTACATACTTCATATTTCACACAATCGACTCAATTTTGTGCTACAATGACTCAATTCTCTATAAAATTCTGATCTTTGAAAACATATCATGCTTCGGAATAGGATATGAAGATCCATTAAATAATAATAGAAATGATTTTAAATTGAATGAACGATTCATAATATATCTTGAAAATGAACGATCATGAGTGTTGGTGCAAAATACAATATGGTAGATGTATGGGCTTACTATAAAGAAAGAGAAATATGAACAAACACACCATATGTAACACGTCTATTCTCACCATGTATAAGTACAAACTTTTAAAATTACAAATTTTATTATGAACTGAACATTGTTTTGGATAGATGGTTCTCATTCAATAGATGATCTGGATAATGCTAGGATTTTTTATCCACCGTCAATTAGAACAAATCATTTTATTCTCTTAGTACCCCTTTTTAATTGGTTGTTAAAATTACATTTTTTGAAGAGAAAAAAGTGATGGTATTGCTTGTACTATTAGAAATTTGAGCTGCACTACACATCCTTTGGCGTTGTCAAAATATACATTTTTTTCTTGTTCTCTCTCTTTTGGGCAGGAATAAAAAATAAATAATTATCATCGTGCTCCCAAAATTGCATGAGTAGTAGAAATGAAATTTTTAGAAGCACAATGGACTGGGGGGGCGAATCAGTCCTTTAAAAAAATCATTCCATTTCATTCATCATTTATTGTCATTCATGATTCATTCAATCAATTATAACCATTCAATCAAAGCATGTACAATACATCCACATAAGAAATATAACAAAATGAACACAAGATATAAAGTGGGAAACCCTCAAAGAGAAGAAAACACATTGAAACTTTTCTTATATTACTAAAAGAAAAGAAATTTAGTGAAGCACCAACTTCACTGATCTATAGGGATCCAAAAAGCACACCACTTCATCATTTTTATCAGCACCATGAAGGGAAAAAAAAGAAAATGAGGAAAAGGGAGGTTCTGTCAGCTTTTAACAAAACTGCCGCTCTGCACAAAGTGGCGGTCCTGTTACCTCCGGTCTACATTGGGTGGCGATCCTATCACTTTTGGTGAAAAAATTAAAAGGATGCATAACAGTTCAAATTTGAACCATCTGGCCTTGTCTCTTCCTTTCT